>CM066729.1:141627510-143010010 GCA_033961575.1 Aselliscus stoliczkanus
TGAATGTTCTGTCCTACAGTAAAGTTATTTTACAGACAAGGAGAGGGCATACCCAGGAATGACCTAGAAATGGGGAAAGCCTGATCACCAAGACTTCTCCCAAACAACTCCTGCTGTGCACTTTCCCCTGAGAAGTGGTAGAATTTTTTTCATCATAAAGTGCAAATAATTGACATGCAACCAGGGGCAAGAAGTCAGCTCTGTTTTACCAATTCAGCCTATTGCTTCAGTTGTCCTGAGGCACCAACCAAGGGAGAAGTTATTAAACAGAGGCCATAGGAGGTTGGGCAAAGTCCTATGGGTGTCTAGAAGATATAAATTTCGAAGGCAGGGTCCAAAGTCAAATATTATGACTCAAGAAGATTTCTGGTTGGTTATAAGTCAACAGAGCCTATCAAAATAAACTCAATAGTGACAGCCCATTAGCCCTTTAAAAGAGGTACATTGCTGGAGAAACTCCTAAATTACAAGCCTGTAATTGCTCTATCTCTAAGCAATTCCCAGATCCCTATAACCACAATGATAGTAACTTGGCTTCTGAAAGAATACAGCCTCCCATGGGCTGTCTCCCTATCTACTGTGGCCATGGAGGGAAATGATCAAGGCAAATCTTCCTGGGGACAGAATGCTAAGCACCTAACGGTCGCCAGGACAGTACGTCAAAACTGGACATGACTTACAGGTCCTATTGAGTGGAGTATGGCATATTCTTTGGAGTTGTCCCCCTTATGCTATTTATCCATTTTTCTCTTTTACAAACAGAAGTTCTTAGTGTAGCTACTCTCTTTTTCCTATATTGGTATATCTTGGATGGGTTGGAAATGGCTAAACTAGTCCCAATGCCCACAGGTTTCAGAATCTTAAGGTGCCATATCTGGCCTGACTGACAGAAAGACATTTCTCCTAAATTCTCTGAACTCATTAGTGGATACAATAGTTGCCTCTATTAAAGGAGGAAGGACTATATTTGTGATTACACATGAATTCACTGTATTATGTAGGCAGCCATTGGAATGTTATATATGGGAACACGAGTGTGTGTGGGTATATACACACTAGGCAGCCATGGGGAGAACTGTAATGTCTGAGAGGTCAATCATGGAACCTTATGCCCAGCCATAGAAATTGATCCAAGATGGGACCCAAGCTTCTTATCTAGCTTCTTTCTGCTAGAGTTTAGAGGGAAGGCTTCTTTTTCTTCTTCTTTTTTTTAAAGATTTTATTGGGGAACTGGGGGAGGGGAACAGTGTTAGGGAATTGGGGAAGGGGACCAGCCAAGTTGTTGTTCTTCAATCTTCGTTGTGGAGGGCGCCATTCGCCATCTGGCTTTCCTTCGGCATCTAAGCTCAAAGTGCTGTGTTCAGTCTTAGTTGCGGGTGGGTGTAGCCACCATCCCATGTGGGAGTTAAACTCGCACACCCAATCCACTGAGCCATCCAGGTGGCAGCTCAGTTCGAGGTGTCGAGTTCAGTCTTGTTGTTATACCAGCTTAGCCATCCTGCCATTTGTTGGCAGCTCAGTGACATCTCAGCTCAGGTGCAGCATTCACTGGCCCATGTAGGAATTGAACCGGTGGCCCTGTTGCTCAGAGTTGCTCTAAGCCAATTCTTAACCAACTGAGCCACTCAGCCAGCCTTCTCTTTCTTCTTTGATTGTAATCAAAAAGAGCACAATCTCAGAGCTGCTAGAATACAAGGTCCACAGTACCACAGAGGTACCTTTGTGCAAACAGAAAAATGTACCTTTTCCTCAAATCATTTTATTGGTTTTTGTTAGAAAAGAAACTTGAGTGCCCTCTGCTGGAAATTTTTCATAATAAACACACAAATCTGGTATCTACAGTATATCTGGGAACCTTAGATGGAGCATAATTGCACCCTACACACCATACATGGCAGCCCTACTAACAGCCATGTTCCCTGCCATGTAGAGAAGCTTGACCCAGTGATGACTGTGCTCCCAAAAGATGCGGATATGAGAGAAGGACAAAGAAATTCCCATTGGCTTTAGGTTTCTGGTTTCACTTCTGAAAGTCTCCAGAGTTGACCTGTTCCTATAACTATTTCTTCCATTCTGTAAACAACTCCAAACTCTGCAATATATTTCTTTTCTCTAAAATTGATTTCTAGTTCCAATTAGATTTTTGTTCCTTACAACCAAAAGAATCCTGGCAAATATACCACCAAGTTTCACTAATTATCCAACCATATGACCTTAGCTAACTCATTTGACCTCATGAGCACAAGATTCCGCAGCTATAAATTGGGCAATGATTGGAAGAGAAGCATATGATGTAAGCATATGTGAAAGGGCTTTGAAAGTGTAGGCAAATGGGAGATATTGCCAGTCTGGTTCCAGACCACTGAAAGAAAGTAAGTATCACAATAAAGCGAGTGATCATCTTTTTGCTGGAGGAGGATTTTGCCTTCAGTTTGTAAAAAACGCAAAATCTGTGATGCACAATAAAGTGACAAACAATAAAACAAGGCATGCCTGTAACAGGTGGCCATGGGCATCTCAACAAATTGATGAAAAATAGCAGTTACTCTCAGGAACAAGAGTAAATACAATTAGCAGCTATTACTAACCCAGGTCAAACATCTTTACCTATACTAACCAAACAGTTCTGGTGGAGACAAAAATCATCAGTTAAACAAGCAATCAGGCTGAAAATAGAGGGCTCAAAATAGGGCATAATCTGCTAATTTGTTGATCATTGGACATAAGCAGGAACCAGTATATCACTGTACTTTAAAACACCAGACTGCACTCTTTCATTGGAATGACCTAATATATTTCATCCTGACCTTTTCTTCATGTTTCCTTACCTTAGCTAAGTCATCTGAGATTGGCAGGTCAATTAATTAACCAGCAATTCTTTATTGGGGCTTACTATTTGCAAAGTCCTGTGGTAGTCAATTTAGGGTCTATAAAAATGAGTAAAGATAATGCTATCACCTTCAGGAAATTTGAAGTATAGATGGGGAAAGAAAACAGTCACATATGCAATCTAAATCTGGTAAGTTCATTCATTAGTTCATTCACTCATTTATTCATTCAACAAATATTTATTCAATACTTATTAGGTGCCAGAAAAAAATGATGCAGTCATGGCCACTTTCTGGTAGAAGTTACAGTCTACTCAGGTTGAGAGACATTAAGTACACTTAATTTTAACCTGTAATCAATGCTATAAAGAAAAACTACATGATGCCTTCAGTACAAAAACATTTTTCCAGAGAAAGTCACATCTAAGTTACAGATCTAAAGGATGAGAAGCAGTTGGCCAGGTGAGGAAAAAGGAACAGAATGATTTAGGTAAATGGAAAAGCATATCTGAAGAACAATAGTCGGAGAGAGTTTAGTTAACTAACTAAAAAGAGACCATGTAAAGCACAGTCATAGGGAGGAGAAGAGACAAAGATGCAGCTGAAGAGCTGGATGGGGTAGATAACTTCACAGGCCACGTTAAGGATTGCATCCTGATAGCAATAGCCACTCAAGGATTTTAAGAAGAGAAGTGTCATAATCACACTTGCATTTTTTTTTTAGCTGATCCATCCTGCCACCTGTTGGCAGCTCAATGGCAACTCAGCTCGGGCTGGCATTGAACCGCCATTGCTCAAAGCTCAGCTCGCACTCTTTAGCGAGCTCTTAACCAACTGAGCCACTCGGCCAGCCCCTTACACTTGCATTTTTAATCTGTCTGGCAGCCTGTGTCAAGAATGAATTTGAGGATGACAAGGACAGATTTGGGAAGCCAGTGGGAAGAGGTGCACCAAATTATGGAAGACCTGGCTGCAGATGACCAAGTCACACAAACAGCTACCACCTCATGGTCAGCATCAGTGGCCTTACATTCTCACCCCCTTAGGTCTGAGGAGCAGCTCTCCAAGCATCCTAAAATGACACTCAGAATATACTTTCCCATAGAAACAATGCTCTACAGGGCAGTTGGGTTCCATAGCTTAATTAATACTTTAGTTCAACTTTTATGGTGACTTTGCTTTTCATTCTTGCGCAGTTTTATAATTAAGAAGGACCTACAGTACTCCAAAAGACTCCCAGAAAAAGGCTATGAAGATAATGAAAGGGTTTAAACATTGTTCCTGTAGTATAGGCAAGAGAAACTAGATAACAATTGTAATATGAAGATGGCCGCTGTGAGGAGAGCTCCCTGAGTTCTTCTCTGGAAATATCCACAATTTGAACTTCTGTAACTCTTCAAAGGGACATCTACTCTTCACACAGAGCAACTAAGACTCTAACACAACAATTGCTGGAAGGTGGGCAGACCGGGCAAGTGGGGGAAGAAGGCGGGCGAGACCCGTGAGGTGCAGCCCGCACCCGAGGCTGCAGAGGCACCAAGCTTCAGGGAACAGATCGGTGAGTGTTCCCACTGCTCGCTCCCTGCGCCCCACGGCCCGCCTAGAGTACAGCAAGAGCACAATGATCTGCAGCCTGAGGAAGAAGCCTCAGGCCGGGTGAGAGGGGGAGGAAAGAGAGAGGAGACATGGAGCCGCACCCACAGGTCCCCAGGAAGCAGGGTGCAGAGCCCGGCAGCGACAGGGCAAGATCAATTCCTGCACCCGCCTGGTTCAGGGATCAGTCTCTGCGTCCACCCGGTCCCACGGAGTGCAGCAAGAGCACCTCAGTGCGCAGATGCTGAAGCAGAAGCCTGAAACCGGGCAAGCAAGGGAAGAAAGAGTACTTGCCAGAAGGGGGAGACACAGAGCGCCGGGTGGAGACGCAGGTCCCTGTGAGAGACAGAGCGGGGATCTGAGCCTCGGCAGGGTGCACGCAGTCTCCTAAACCCTGGCAGTCCTTCCGGGAGAGCAACAGGAATACTGCAGCGCGCACAGGCTCGGAGGCATGAAACCAGACGAGCAGGAGAAGAAAGAATACTCCGTGGGGGGAGATGCAGCGTGCCCAAGCAGAGACGCAGGTCCCCGGGAGACAGACCAGAGATTTGAGCCACTGCAGGGTGAGCAGCAGGAACTCCTCCGGAGCCTATGAGGCAAAGGCCTTAGCTCAAAACAGTGTTGGGACTGTGGGGGTTTTTATGTTGTTGTATTATTTTGTTTGTTTGCTTGTTTGTTTTCCTTGTTTGTTTGTTTTTCATCCTCTCTTCGACAGAAAGCAAAAAAAAAAAAAAAAGAAATTAAAACGCACCCCCACCCTCCCTCAGAAACCCTGACCCCTGCCAAGCCAGAGTCTTAAACTGACTCTGAAATGGAGCAGTAGGGGCAGACCACAGAGGTATTCCTTACCCGTAGGGGGTCGAGAATTTCCGCCCCAGCAGAGGCTACAGAGTGAGATACCTACCCCGCCCCCACCTTTCCTGCAAGGCTTGGGAGGCAAGGCTGGTTCAGCTGCTGAGGCACTAATTAACAGACTCTTAGCAGTCGGCTTCTGGCAGTGAAGAGCTCTTTCATTCTCCACATTGGGCTTCTAATGGAAAGGGTGCCCAAAGACACTCATTGAGCCTGCAGGGTGCACAGCCTGCCTTGGGACAGGCAAAAGCAGAAACAGCAGTGACTTTGTAAAAACTACCAATCACACGTCACAACCACACTCATGTACAGCAAACCTGCAGTGCCAGGATCACACTAGGCATCAGGTGGCCATCTTTGTTCCCACAAGATGCAGAGGAATATTTGTACAGCAGGGGACAAACTGAAGAGAGCTTGGTGGACTTTAGCCAAGACTGGCACTGGAGACACAAGAATCATCATACCCACAGGCCAAATTTAGATAAAACCAGAGCATTTCTGGGTTTGACATACAGGAGTCACACCCAAAAGGAAGTTGCTACAGGTGCAAGCGCCAAAGGGTCCAAGCCTCATCAGAGGGATCAACCCTCACACAGCAACTCATAAACTGCGGACACTGCTGATCCGCACAGCTGATCAGCCTGGAAGTCACCCACCTACTGACAAGCCAAAAGTAATCAAAGTTAAACTTCAACAGGTGAAGACACACAACACAAGGAACACTTCAGATATACACGCACAAGAGAATAGGGAGATTGAGTAATTCAAATATAAAGGACACACACCGTATAAGTTTACCCAGAAAAGACTGAGAGACCTAGGGGATCTATCTGTTATATTGAAGCAAACACAAAGAGTAAACCAGAATGGGGAGACAAAGAAATACAACCCAAATAAAAGAACAGAAGAAACCTCCTGAATCAGTGGAACTAGAAGGAAAGAGAGGTAAACAACCTATCGGAGACAGAGTTCAGAACACTGATTATTAGAATGTTCAAGAAAATTAATGAAAATATAAAGAAGGATAGAGAAATCATGAAAAGCAACCAGCTAGAACTTAAGAATGCAATTACTGAATTAAATAACAAATTCGATGGAATGACTAGCAGATTGGACGAAGCTGAAAATCGAATCAGTGACTTAGAAGACAAGATAGCAGAGATCACCCAAGCAGAACAACAGAAAGAAAAAAGAATATAAAACATTGAAAATTGTTTAAGAGAGCTGGGGGACAACATCAAACGCAATAACCTCCGGCTCTTCGGAGTACCAGAAGGAGAAGAGAAGGAGCAAGGGATTGAGAACATATTTGAAGTAATAATGTCTGAAAACTTCCCTAACCTGGCAAAGGACATTGAAATACAAGCCCAGGAAGTGCAGAGAGTTCCAACCAGGATGATCCCAAACAGGCCCACACCAAGACACATTATAGTGAAAATGGCAAGGGTTAAGGACAAAGACAGAATCCTTAAAGCAGCAAGGGAAAGGCAGCAAGTTACTTACAAGGGCACCCCCATAAGATTATCAGCTGACTTTTCTACAGAAACTTTGCAGGCCAGAAGAGAGTGACAGGAAGTTTTCAAAGAAATGAAAAATAAAAGCCTACAACCCAGATTGCTGTATCCACCAAGGCTATCATTTAAAATTGAAGGAAAAATAAAGAGCTTCCCAGAAAAGAACAAGTTAAGGGAATTCATTACCACCAAGCCAGCTTTGCAGGAAACGTTAAAAGGGCTTCTTTAAGCAGAAGAGAAAAACAACCTAACTAAGGAAGTCTAGGAATACAAATAACAAAATGGCAATAAATATGCACCTATCAATAATCACATTAAATGTAAATGGAGTAAATGCTCCAATCAAAAGACATAGGGTGGCTGAATGGATAAGAAAGCAAGACCCCGGCATATGCTGTATACAAGAGACACACCTCAGATCAAAAGACACATACAGGCTGAAAGTAAAGGGATGGAGTAAAGTATTTCATGCAAATGGAACGGAGAAAAAAGCTGGAGTAGCGATACTTATATCAGACAAAATGGACTTTAAATTGAATATAATAAAGGACAAAGAAGGACACTTCATAATAATAAAGCAATCAATCCAACAAGAAGACATAACCCTAGTAAACATCTATGCACCTAACATAGGAGCTCCTAAATATATAAAACAGATATTGTTAGACATAAAAACAGAGATCAACAGTAACGCTATCATAGTAGGGGACTTCAACACCCCACTGTCACCAATGGACAGATCCTCCAGACAGAAAATCAATGTGGAAACAGTGACCTTAAATGATACATTAGACCAACTGGATTTAACAGACATTTTCAGAGCATTTCACCCCAAAGCTACAGAATATAAATTCTTCTCAAGCGCACATGGAACATTTTCTAAGATAGACCACATGTTAGGCCACAAAACAAGTCTGAATAAATTTAAGAAGATTGAAATCATTTCAAGTGTCTTCTCTGACCACAATGCTATGAAACTAGAAATCAATTATAAGAAGAACACTGGAAAGCTGTCAAATAAATGGAGGCTAAATAATATGCTACTAAATAGCAAGTGGGTCACAAATGAGATCAAGGAGGAAATCAAAAGTTACCTCGAGACAAACGAAAATGAAAACACCATGACCCAAAATCTCTGAGATGCTGTGAAAGCAGTCCTAAGAGGGAAGTTTATAGCAGTGCAGGCCTACCTAAAGAAGGAAGAAAAATCTCAAATCAACAGGTTATCCTTATACCTAAGGGAACTGGAAAAAGAACAGCAAAAGAAGCCCAAGGAAATAATAAAGACCAGAGTGGAAATAAACAATATACAGAACAGAAAAACAATACAAAAGATCAATGAAACCAAGAGCTGGTTTTTTGAGAAGATAAACAAAATTGACAAACCTCTAGCCAGGCTCATCAAAAAAAAAAAAAAAAAAAAAAAAAAACAAGAGGACTCAAATTAGTAAAATCAGGAACAAAAGAGGGGAATTGACTACAGACATCACAGAAATACAAAAAAATTCTAAGAAATTAATATGAGGAACTATATGCCAACAAATTTGACAATCTGGAAGAAATGGATAATTTTCTAGAAGCATACAACCTTCCAAAGCTAACGCAAGAAGAAACAGAAAATCTAAATACCCTGATTACTACCAAGGAAATTGAATCAGTAATTGACAAGCTCCCAAAAAACAAAAGCCCTGGACCAGATGGCTTCACAAGTGAATTTTATCAAACATTCAAAAAAGATCACCTATTCTTCTCAAACTATTCCAAAAAATTCAGAAGGAGGGAAGGCTCCCAAACTCTTTTTATGAAGCCACTATCACCCTGATTCCAAAACCAGATAAAGACAGCACAAAAAAGGAAAACTACAGGCCAATACCCCTGATGAATATAGATGCAAAAATTCTCAATAAAATATTAGCAAACAGAATTCAGCAATATATTAAGAAGATCATACATCATGATCAAGTGGGTTTCATCCCCAGTACACAAGGCTGGTTCAACATCCGTAAATCAATTAATGTGATACACCATATCAACAAAATGAAGGATAAAAATCACACGGTCATTTTAACAGATGCAGAAAAAGCATTTGACAAAATCCAACAGCCATTTATGTTAAAAACCCTTAGCAAAGTGGGAATACAGGGATCATATCTCAACATAATAAAAGCCATATATGATAAACCTACAGCTAACATCATACTCAATGGGGAAAAGCTAAAACCATTCCCCTTAAGATCAGGAACAAGATAAGGCTGTCCACTTTCTCCTCTTTTATTCAACATAGTGCTGGAAGTTCTAGCCACAGCAATCAGACAACATAAAGAAATAAAAGGCATCCAAATTGGCAAGGAAGAAGTAAAATTGTCATTATACGCAGATGACATGATACTGTATATAGAGAACCCCAAAGACTCCATCAGAAAACTATTGGAACTGATAGACGAATTCAGTAAAGTAGCAGGATATAAAATCAATGTTCAGAAATCAGTGGCATTTGCATATACCAATAATAAACTAACGGAAGGAGAAATTAAGAAAACTGTCCCATTTACAATTGCTTCAAGAACTATAAAACACCTAGGAATAAATTTAACCAAAGAAGTGAAAGATCTGTACTCAGAAAATTATAAGACACTGAAGAAAGAAATAAAAGAAGATACAAATAAATGGAAACATCTACCATGCTCATGGATAGGAAGAATTAATACAGTTAAAATGTCCATACTGCCTAAAGCAATATATAGATTCAATGCAATTCCTATCAAACTACCAAGGGCATTTTTCACAGAAATAGAAAATATAATCCTAAAATGTATATGGAACCATAAAAGACTCCAAATGGCCTCGGCAATCCTGAGAAATAAGAACAAAGTTGGGGGGATCACGCTACCAGACATCAAAACCTACTACAAGACTACAGTAATCAAGACAGTATGGCATTGGCATAAAAACAGGCACATAGATCAGTGGAACAGAACAGAGAGCCCAGAAATAAATCCAGGCATTTACGGACAGTTAATCTATGACAAGGGAAGCAAGAATTTACATTGGAGTAAAGATAGTCTATTTAATACACGGTGCTGGGAAAATTGGACTGACACATGCAAAAAAATGAAACTGGACCACCTCCTTACGCCATATACAAGAACAAATTCAAAATGGATTAAAGACTTAAATGTAAGACCGAAACCATAAAACTCCTAAAAGAAAATATAGGGAGTACATTTGCAGACATTACCTGGAGCAATATTTTTTACTGATACATCCCTGCGTGCAAGGGAAGTAAAAGAAAAAATGAACCTATTTTTTTCATATATCATGATTATAAAACTTAAAAGTTTTTTCACAACAAAGGAAACCATCAATAAAACAAAAAGGAAGCCTACTGATTGGGAGAATATATTTGCCAACGATATATCTGATAAGGGGTTAATATTCGAAATTTATAAAAAACTCATGCAACTCAACACCAAAAAAACAAACAAACCAATTAGAAAATGGGCAGAAGATATGAAGAGACATTTCTCTAAAGAGGACATACAGATGGTCAACAGGCATATGAAAATGTTCAACCTCACTGGTCATTAGGGAAATGCAAATAAAAACCACAATGAGATACCACCTCACTCCAGTCAGAATGGTTATCATCAATAAATCAACAAACAACAAGTGCTGGCGGGGCTGTGGGGAAAAGGGGACCCTGCTGCACTGTTGGTGGGATTGCAGATTGGTGCAGCCACTATGGAAGTCAGTATGGAGGTATCTCAAAAAACTGAAAATGGAACTACCTTTTGACCCAGTAATTCCACTCCTAGGCATTTATCCTGAAAAAAACCAAGACACTGATTCAAAAAAATTTATGCACCCCTATGTTCATTGCAGCGCTATTTACAATAGCTAAGACTTGGAAACAACCGAAATGCCCATCGGTAGATGACTGGATTAAGAAACTGTGGTATGGTTAAGCGCTGGCTTGGGAAGCCAGTGGCCCCGGTTCGGTCCCACATATGAGGGCCAGTGACACTGCCCTCAAAAAAAACAAAAAAACAAAAAACTGTGGTATATTTATACAGTGGAGTATTACTCCTCTATAAAGAAGAATGAAATCGTACCATTTGCAATGATATGGATGGACCTAGAGACTTTTATGTTAAGTGAAATAAGTCAGTCAGAGAAAGACAAATACCATATGATCTCACTCATATGTGGAATCTGAAAAACTGAATGAATGAGCAAAGTAAACAGAAACTGTCTCATAGATATAGAGGAAAAACAGGGTTGCTATTTGGGAGGAGGGTGGGGATGAGGGAGAAGGGGAAGGGATTAGACAGTAAAAATAGGCAACTACAACATTGCCACAAGGATATGAAAGACAGTTCGGGGAATATAATTAATAATGTTGTAAATATTTTGTGGCATGTCAGATGGTCACATGTCTTGTTAGGGAGACCATTTCATGGATGGAGTAGAAGCTTGATCACTGCACTGTACACCTGAAGCAGAGGTTGTATAATATTGTATACCAACTGTAATTGAATATATAGATAGTCACGGGATGTGGATTATAATGTGGAAGGGAGTCAGAGGAAGTGTAATAAATATATGTGATATGGGGGGGAGGAGTGGGGTGGCTAAATGGAGGTGAGGGAGTTGTCACTTTAACTATTGCACTGTTGTACACCGGAAACTAATTAAAAATAAATAAATAAATAAATAATAAAAAAAAATAAAACACACACACACACAAAAAAAAGAACATAACAAAACAAAAAACCTTAAAGTACCCAAAATGAATACACACCTGAAAGTATTTCCTGAGGTAACTAGTTGTATAACCCGTGGTATTAATAATAATAAGATAGGTTTTAAGAACAATTGCTTGGAGATACATTTTAAATAAACATTTTACATAACAACCTAATTCATTATACAACCAAGCAGTGATTCTCAATGGGCAGCACCATTTCTTGGCTGAGGGAATGAAAACATATCATATCTCACAGACTTTTCAAAATACAACATTATTCACCACCCTACACCTGACCCCCCACCCCTGGAAGAATATTTTAATATCTCTTTTTTTTTTTCCTAAGCATCCTACAGATTTTAAATTCTAATAATGTAAATATCAGTCTTCAGTATCCCACATAAAGAAAAAACCCCTTTTTTCAGAGTAAAGGGGTCTTGAGGCCAAAAACTGAGAAAAACCACTATAGTTTATCCACAGCTGTGATTGTCAGTTTCAGGCTCTGACCTCGTAAAGGACCAGTGTGATGTAATGGCAGACATTCGTAGATAAGGTCCTAGCTGGGCTGAGGGTTTAGTCCATATAAGCCCAGGAAGCTGATTAGTGGTGACCTGTTGGACTGGACTAGCTAGTTTGTATTCTCCTTTTATCCCACATTTATGATATTACTATAGTTATTGTTTATTAGCATCGCTAATAATTTTGTTGATATAGTTATTATACTGAGTCAGCTAGTTAGTATACTTATTGTTTATTGGCATAGTTAGTATTGTCGGTGAGTGTAGTCAGCTGGCCATCATGGCACACAAACATCCAGGCACTTCTGCTGACCAGGAGCTCCTTAATGGGCATTACAAGCTCCTGCAAACCATTAATGAGGGCAGCTATGCCAAGGTGAAGCTGGCTGTGCATCTTCCCACTGAGACCCCGGTGGCTATTAAAATTGTGACACTGAGGGACTCTGCCAACCTCCACAGACATCTCATGCAAGAAATCCAGTGCTTGAAAGTTCTGCAGCACCCGAACATCGTGCAGCTATATGAGGTTATTGAAACCGAGTTCTCCCTCTTTCTTGTAATGGAATATTTGGGCGGTGGCAGTATGATGGACTATGTGACAGCTCATGGACGAATGGAGGAGAGGGAGGCCCGCATCATTTTCCGGAAGCTTTTATCAGCCGTTTACTATTTCCATCAGCGTGGATTCGCACACCGGGATATAAAGCCCCAGAACATTTTGTTTGATTGTAACAAGAATCCTAAAATCGCCGATTTTGGACTTACCATGAAATTGACTGACAACAAATTAACCACAATGTGTGGCACCCCTTCCTATGCAGCTCCAGAACTGTTTTGGCGTGAAGCTTATGAAGGACCAGCGGTCGATGTGTGGAGCCTGGGTGTAACATTATACAGAATGGTGGCAGGAACCCTCCTGTTCAAGGCTCTGAGCTGGAAAACGCTGGGACAACAAATAATACGGGGGAAGTACACCGTACCCTACTTTTTCTCATTTGAACTAGAGACTTTGCTTCAGAAAATGCTCCAGGTGAACCCCATGGAGAGAAAAGATTTACTCGATATCATGTCAGATCCTTGGATCCATCAGGACAAGGGGGCTCTCATACCCTATAGAGAGCCAGTCAGCGATAACACAGGCCCGTGGGTCCAACGGAGATTGGCACCGCTGGGCATCGGGTGTGAGGACATCCAGGACTCGTTGAACAATAAAGTGGCCTACCTCATGCTCCAGAGAGAAAAGTCTAAATTTCATCCTCGGCTTATTCATGTCAAGGCCTACAATCCCACTGAGCAGAGTCCTGCTCCAGGTTGGGAGGAGCAGCCAGGGAACTCTACTATGCCACCGGTCGAGCAGTATGATGACGACTATGAGTTGGGGCAGAGGGGCAAAAAGCCTGTGGCTCCCCCAGCCCTTCAGAAGATGAAGGTTGTCACTTCTGAGCCCATCACAGAGCCAACTACCATCAGTCCGGGACTGCCCCCCAGCCCAAGAACCATCAGCCCCAAACGTATCCTGAAGCGCAGCACCGTCTCCGCTGAACCCAGCCAGGAGCCGAGGGCTGCCACGCCCGGGCACATCCTGGGCCGCAGCACAGTCTCTGCTGAAGGCAGCCCGGAGTTCAGGCCCATCAGCCACAAGCTCAGGCCATGGTGGACGAGGGAGACCCCCATCTAGGGCTTTGAGAGTAGTAGCTCTGAGGACTCCTTTGACATCAACTACAGCACCAGCACCACCAGCATCAGATCATCACCGGAAACCTGTCACGGATGGCGGAGGGTTGCCAAGGCATGCCACAACTGCCTCACCATGTTCTGTTGTACACTGTCGAAAAAGAGGCAGTCAAGACGGAACAAAGTCAAGCCCTTTTAGATATACTAATATGCTGTATGCCAATGTTAATTGAAAAAATAAAGAAAACATTAAAAAAAAGAGAGAGAGAGAAACTAAAACTGCCTCTAAGGATACGAAAGGCTTTTTTGCAGATAATGAACAGATATCAAAAAGTATAGTTTCATGTTACTCATCATGTCAAATTCTTGCCCATGTTTGGGCAGTCACTGAAGCTACAAGGTGTTGGAAGAGACAGGAAGGGGTGGGACTCAGGGTGTCAATGGAGGGATGACATCAAGCTATCCCATACAGCACCTTAGTCCAAATCAGAAAAAGGGTCCTCTGCCTCTGGGTGGTTCCAACACCCCAGAACACCCAGTTTTGTGAACAGGGGATAGGCTAACTTCAGGAGCCAAGCCCCCTTGACTGGGCCAAAATTTAGAGCAGCACCACTGCTCCCCCTCTCTTGAAGTCACGTGAATTCCTGCTGTACACAGAAGAATAATTCTTGCCTCCCTGGCCTTTTCTCCCTGGCCTTGGAGAAAAGGCAAGATGGTGCTTTCTCTGAGAAGAACATGGGAAAGATGAGCAATCTATGGTACAGTGGTTCAGAGCAGAAACTCTGAGGACGCTGCATGGTTTTGAATCCTGGTTTACTAGCTGTGTAACCCTGGGTATGTCCTGTGATCTCTCTGTTCCTTGGTTTTTCCATGTATGAAATGGAGGGAAATAACAGTACCTATGTCCATAGGTCATTATAAGAATTGAGTTAATATTTGGTGCCCAGTAATCACCATTTACATGAGTGTTCATTAAATGAAATTTTAAAAAGTAAAAGTATAGAGAAAGTAGTAGGCATGTTTCCTTGTATGAGGCAAGGTCATTTGCTACAAGGCAACAAAACATTTAGGAAATATTT
The DNA here is from genome assembly GCA_033961575.1 of Aselliscus stoliczkanus. Lineage (NCBI taxonomy): Eukaryota > Metazoa > Chordata > Mammalia > Chiroptera > Hipposideridae > Aselliscus > Aselliscus stoliczkanus. The sequence goes on from CM066729.1 coordinate 141,642,316, forward strand.
TTTAGGGCTGGCCAAGTTGCTCAGTTGGTAAGAGCAAGAACACTGAACAACAGGGCTCCTGGTTTGATTTCCACATGTGCCGGTAAGCTGTGTCCTCTACAGCTAAGATGGTGAACAATAGCTCAACCTGGAGCTGGGCTGCCATGAGTCACCAGTGACAGCGTAGGCTGCAGTCCCTGATGCAGTGGGCTGCTGTGAGCTACGGTGAGTAGCTGGCAGCCAGCATGAGTGGCTGGCAGCTGCTGTGAGGTGCTGTCAGCAGTGTCCAATGGCCAGTGACCAACTGCCTCAGCCGGGAAGAGTGCAATGATCATAATACAACATAGGCTAGTGAAGCATCATCCTCTACGACTAGACTGAAACTTGGCTGTTCCCCTTCCTCAATTCCCCAATTAAAAAAAAAAAAAAAAGTAATTTCTATAGAAAACTAAAAATGATTACAGGGTTATCTTGGAAAAAAGTATGTATTTGATATAAAAATTGATGCCACCTAATGACTACCCCTTGTTAGAATGACCTCAGAGGCATCCTCCACTTTCCAAGATGTTCTGCCTTTAAACTATTATTTGATCAGGAGTATCTTCAGCTGCAGCTGCTATAAAGAAAGCTGAATTCACCAGGCAGCCAAAATTTAGAGCAGCACCACTGCTCCCCCTCTCTTGAAGTCACGTGAATTCCTGCTGAACACGGAAGAATAATTCTTGCCTCCCCAGATGGCGAACAGATTCACGCTCCTTTTAAAAATGCTCATCTCACTCGAATCTGTTTCTCAGCAGGAAGTGCCTACCTGCTGCTGGAATGCTCAGAGGATTAAGGAAGATTGTATGCATACACTAATGGCTACATTTAGTCAATAGTTATGGGAAAAATGAATATTTCAGCACAAAAAAACACTTTCACTTCCCCATTACCAATTCAATTATTCCCGCATCAAACTACATTCCCCGCTAGAAAAGATGAGTACATTTTTCCTAGTGGGGAATAGAGTCTGACCTCAGTGATCTATCTCACAATTAAGGAAGGTGAAGGCAACAGGCAAACACATACCTATAACCTATTTAAGCTACCCTCATCTGCCCGTTAGTACCAAAAGAGCTTAAAAAAAAAAAGAAAGACAGAAAAATGAAAGCCCAGGCTGCCAGTACAATCTCCAGTGATCTAAACCCTCTGCAAGTGTGAAGAGGTGACATTCCCACCAGGGAATGCCTGATCTAGTAAAAACTAATCCAAATTCTAGGCCACAGTTTTGGCACTTAGTTCCCACACTTGCATGGTCTTCTCTCTGATAGGGGCCCTTTTTTCCATATTTATTTTCATGTCAAACTTAGGATTCGGATTCTAGGACCACGGCTAGGTTCATGAGTAAGTTTAATATAAACTGCTTGAAGGATTTAATAGTCAAGGTTCCACACAAAAAGTATAAAGCACTCTAGGTATTTCTAGCAGGAAAGGATTTAACGCAGGGAATTCAAAGTTTACACAATTGGTAGAAGGGTTTAAGGAGCAAGTTCTAAGATGGGCCCCCAGGAATGATCCCAGAGCAATACCAAACCGACCCACCTCTGACGAGGCCACTGGTGACATAAACACAAAATCACATCCATGCAGCTGGAGCCCAAGAATCGAGGAGCAGAGGCAAGAAGACATTGCAGTCAAACTGGGCTCTCAGTACTCAGGAGATTAGACTGGAAATGCTAATGCACAAACAATCCACCTTTCCCCTTCCCTGCTTGCCGGCAGAAACAGATACAAAGGGCAAGAAAATGGCCTCCACCTCCCTCCTACCTTCTATGTCTTAGCACAAGTACATCTAATTAGAAGAATCTATTTCACATCCAGAGCCATAGTTGTACAGAGCTACTGAAAATGTAGGTTTTAGATTTCTAAACTATCCATAAAGGAGGGCTAAGTTAAAAATTGGAGGTTGAGTAAAACAATCAACAGAATCTACCACATGACATTTACAAACTTTTGAAAATGCATTCACTACCCTGGTGTTAAACTGTAGGGAAATCTATTATTAGAGAGTATTCCTTTGGATTAAGCCTAACCTTTCCATAAGCCATAGGAACAACTCCTGAAACAATTACAAATTTAAGTTTTTAGCAATTTAATGTAGAATAGTGTATGTAACTACTTACTAGAGTTAAGAAGATACCAAGGAGCCTTGAAACCAAAAGAACATAATAAATGTGGGTATAGGGAGGGCACTGAAGATATGGTTCTTCTTCTCTGCAATTGAGGATAAGATCAGTGCAGCAAGAAATGCACTGTGTTGGATAGGGACTAGGGATTTATCAGGATCAGGAATGAGAGAAGAGACCTGTGTACCCTCATCATGGAACACTACCTACCCATATCTGAACCACAGACACCCCACTCACAAGCTCACCCTAGGACTATGCAGGCCCAGTCAATATTCTCATGAAAACACAGAGTGGCTCCTAAAAATGGCAGTCAATTTCAGCAGTTCCAAACTATAGACCCACAGGACAAAATCTACCCACTAGTACATTTTATCTGTCCATGCCAGTTTGTTTAGAAACTGTGATTTGATTGTCTATAAGTAGGACATGTTCTCCATTTCAAAGCATGCCTCTACCTTGCTTCATCATTTTTTATCCATCATCTTCCCACATTCCTGGCCATCCCTGGTCTGTTCTTAAAGGAGGATTGAAGAGTCAAGATCCAATGAAAATAAATGAAATCACCAAGCCCAATGGGTTAAGTGTGGGATCATAAATGAGAGCATAGTCAAAAGTCAGAAAGAAAAGGAATGGGATGAGAGCAAGAGACTGCACTTCAACTGTCACATACACCATTTCACTCTTTGCTATTGGGACTATCAGGGCATGGTATCTGGGTACACACTATGGGTTAGAGACACAGGGTCCACCTGAGCATCTAGGATATGGGAGAGAGCATTCCACATGTCAGGAAAGGAGTTCTCAGAGGCCCTGGGCCATTGCCAAGTAAAACCACTCAGCTTTTCTCTCACTTCCAATAAAAAAAGGAGACCACTTTGGAAACTGGCCAGGAGCCTGGGAATTTATCCTGCCTGATGGGTAGAGTAGCCCAGGTCTTGTCACCTGGCTGCCAGTGAGAGATGGGGGCAAACCCCAAGACAAGCCATGGTAATGATCTAGACTGGCTGTTCTCTGCCTAGTCTCCTGTTACAGACTTATCCTAGTTCCAGGAGACTATAAACCAGTGAACAGCTCAGCTCTAATTAATAAGCTCCGTAATGAAGATACAAATGCTCACCTTTTTACCTTTTAAATATACTTTGGGCTCTTTTTCCCTTAAATAGCCTAACATATGTTTCTGCTTCCTCCTTCGATTCCCATTTTTATGTTGGTTTCTGGTTAACAGCCGCTGTCTGTCTTGACACTATAAATCCATCTCATTCAATGTCTCCTGTTCTCTGCCTCTTATCTTTTAGGGTATTTTGTATGTTCCTTAGAAGCTCCATTGCCAAACTGTGAGGAACAGGAAAACCTGCCGAAGTTTTCAAATAGAAATGGCGGAAGCTTTTTGACTATCTACATGTATGAAAACCAGAAGAAATGCCATGATATTTGAAAAAGGCAAATATGGTCACCATCTTTAAAAGGACATACAAAAAAGGTGACTGTGACTGGCAGCCACCGTTGTGCTTCACCGTTCTCTGCTGACAGCAATATTCTAGCCAGAACAGTTAGGCTAAAGGCACAGAGTGCCAGAAAGGCCATACATGAATATCTGGGATCCCTCTTTATTTTTCAAACCTTAAAAGTTTAGTTTAACTTAAAATATATAACTATATATCCATTCATCAATCTTTCATATTATGTAATATTTCAAACATATACAAAATAAAGAGAAGACTGAATTTCATGTACCGTCTCCTAGTTTCACTAAGACTCAGTATGGCCCGTTTATTTTATGCATTTACACACCCCCTTTTCCCCGCCACCTTGATTAACATGAAGCACATCTCAGACATGTTATCATTGCTTGGTCTCTTCATAAGAATTTTGTAAGGTCCGGGCCGGTCAAGTGGCATGCTGGTTAAGCGCTGGCTTGGGAAGCCAGCGGCCCCGGTTCGGGTCCCACATATGAGGGCCAGTAGTGACACTGCCCTCAAAAAAAAAAAAAAAAAAAAAATTTTGTAAGGTCCAAGACTTCATACTGATGGAGTCTAAGCACAGGCCTCAGTGCATGGGCTCTGAAGTTAGACACACCTGGGTCAGTATATCCCCAGGGCAGCAGCTACGTGACTTTAACTCCTAACTCCTCTAAGTCTTGGTTCTTTATGTGTAAAGTAAGGCTAACAGTGCTTACCTTCTGGAGTTATTGTGAAGAAAACCAACATAATGCAGGTGAACTGCAGGGCCCAGAGTAAGCGCTCAATAAATATTCACTTTTCTGGTTACTACCGTTATATGGGAATTTTAAGACTAAGAACTACTTCTTTCTCTAGGAAAGTCCCCAGTTTCATTATATGTCTCTTTTAACAAGGTCATGTGTCATCATGTTCTTTAATGTTCCGATGGCAACTGAACAAAGGAGAGTATTCCTTTTACTTTAGAACTTTGGGTGACTGATCTCGGGGTACTTTCTTCTCAGCCTCTGGCTGCAGCTCAAACTCACATTGTCAATTTCTCATTGTACTGAATATCAACCAAAGGCAGAAATCGGATTTGATTGAGATCTGTGTTTTATTTGTTTTGGTTTGGTTTTCTCCCATTGAGAAATGGGAGGTCCAGGTCGTACTGTATTTCCTGTAGCTGAAGTTCCTTGGCCTTTTTCCTCATTACTTTCATGAACTTTGTTTGGATTTTCTGTTATCAGGCAGTTAGAAGGTTTATTTCAGCTATTCCAGGGTGGACTCCATTATGTTTTCCAAATTGTGACAGAAACATCTAGATGTGCTCAAAGCCTGATTCCCCTTTCTGAGGCACACTGGTGGGTTGACGGCTTTCCCAGTCCTCCTTGCATTCAAGTGGAGCCACGTGATATGTTCTCAACAACCATATGTTAAAGGACAAATGGTTTTGCAAAGCAGGCAAGACACTGAGATGCTGCAATACGTCTGCTGGAATGTGTGGCCTGTAACCAGTTTTCTGTCCTCAGATATTCTGGAACTGTTATGGGCTACATCTCTGATGCACTACCGAATCTAGAAAATTAGCACCTACTGATGGCAGCAGGTTACATATGTCTGGGGAGGCTATGTGATCTCCAGGAGGTTCTATGAACTGGAGGCAAAGAAGGGCCAGGATGGAAAGTCAAACAGTTGAGGAAATGCACTATTTTGAAAGTAGACTTTTGCTTTAAAAAAAAAAAAAGTGCTTCTATGCAATGGTTTAAGTCATCACTAACAACTGATGACACAATCACTCTGTTTCTGGGTAAAGCTGATATCGTGGGCTTAGCATCAGGAGAGACTTACAAAGACTGCGCAGCCTCTACCCTGGTGTCCTCATAGTTCTAGATGGTGAGAGGACCCTCATACTCTCTAAGGCAGACACTGGAAACAAAGGAAGTCCTGGCACCTAGAGTATGCCCCACTGCTCTTACTAAGAATGGAAGCTTTGTAGTGTATTCTGTAGCTGGAAACCCACTGGAGGTCTTTGAAGGACACAGGTAAGGCCCTGACAAAATTGCTAATCACCTTGCCTATCAATCTACATCACAACATTATCCTTTTGAATACTAATTGTTTTCAATCTCCAAAAAGATTCATTACTAAAATGTGTCTATTGCCTTTATATTAGAGAATGAGCAGCAGAAGAAAGTGGATCATGGGCAGGGATAGGAATAACTGGTAGAGGTGGTGTTAGTGGTGATAGGGACCAGATAGGTATCCAATGTCAATACAGGCAGTGGGTTGATTCTAGAGAGTGAGACAAATTATAGATTAACAAGATCTTTAGGTCAAAGTAAGACTTAGGACAGTCATGGTGTTTAAGGTCACAGAATTGGTGAGTAGAGATATTGATGCACTTCTCACTCATGATGGTGCCCTGGGATCACAATACTGTAATGGTGCTCAAAGAAAGGCCAGAAGCATACAGAAAGGTCTTACTTCTGACTGAGACAAAATCTGATGTTAAATTATATTCACTATCTGTTAGGCAGAATGTATAATCTCCTCCCTTGAGTATAGATGCAAATGTAATGGGCTCAACTTCCATAACTATGCTTCCCACTCTGATATAGACATATTATGAGGTTTTTTATATTTCCTATGTCTATATACCTTCTGAAATCTCCACACCTTACTTTCATGAAATTTGTTTGGATTTCGTGTTATCAGGCAATTATAAGGTTTATTTCAACTATTCAAGGTTGGACTCCATTATGTTTTCCAAATTGTGACAGAGACATCTAGATGCAAACAATGCCTGATTCCCCTTTCTGAGGCACACTGGTGGGTTGACAACTTTCCCAGCCCTCCTTGCATTCAAGTGGAGCAAGTTGTATGCCCTTTTGGGATATCATGGTTGACTGAACTACACAACAGTTGATGTATATCTATCCTCTAAGCACCTTTTTCCAGAAAACCTTCCCTGGCTGCTTTTCTCAGAGGTTGGATCAAGTACCCAACTATACAAAATGCACAGAATGTATTCATTTATTTACTTTAACTTTAACACATTCTAAAAGGGCATGGCATCAAATTTTTCAAAGTAGAACAGGATTTTTATTTTAATAAGAGAGAAATTTGAATGAGAGAAAAATAAATTAAGAAAATGTAAAATGAACTCAAGGTAGAGATTAAGACACAAAATGCCTGCCACAAAATCTTACTTCAAATGAGCCATAAGATCTGGCTCTCAGTTTTCCACCCATCAAAGCAAAGAGAATGGCATGATCAGTTAAGTAATCCACAGCTGCTTTTTCTTACTTGTTTGTTTTTTAAAACACCTATTCCTGATACTGTCATCTGAGGGATTGCTCCCATTGATTTTCACTGAAAGAAGTTTTACAGAATTTAATAAGCAGCTTAGAGGGATGGATCTGGTTCAACATCTGCAAAATACCCTATTTACCTCATTTAGTAGCACAACAAGTGTATTATTTAGGGTCATTTAATCTCCAGAATAGGTAAACACCACAGAGTTTAGAGAGAGAGAAACAGGGAGTGGGGACCAGAGCACACCAGAGAAAGAAAGAATCACTCATACAAAATGGTCAGTGAGTGCCAAGTAACACAACCTGAAAAGGTGGAAAGAAACAGGGCACAGCTGGTAGAGTAGTCCCCACCCTGGAGAAAGAGAAGACTGCAGAAAAAGCCGAGAAGTTCTTCAAGTCGTAGGCAGACATTAAGAGGAAAAGGCTCAGTGCCCAGAAAGAGAACATAGAAAGAACCATAAAGAAATATCCCCACTAGGGCCGGCTGAGTGGCTCAGTTGGTTGAGAGCTCACTCAAGAGTGTGAACTGAGCTCTGAGCAACAGCAGTTCGATGCCCAGCCTGAGCTGAGCTGCCAACAGGTGGCAGGATGGCTCAGCTAAAAAAAAAAAAAGAATATCCCCACTAGGGATGTCAAATTCCCTATGACCTCACCCTTTTTTAAAGATAAGGAAAGTAAGGCACAGAGAGCACAAGCATCTGTCCCTGAAGTCACAGAGCCAATGCAGAGCTGACATCCTCTGACACTGTTTTACAGGGAACGGACAGACAGGAAGGCCTTCCTAGAGCTAGTTAAGGGCTGACTTGGGTCTAGAGTCAGAAATATAAATGGTGGATGAAAAACAAAACTGTCACTTGGATAAAGTAATACTTACTTCCTCATTTATTCAGACCCCAACTAGTGCTTCAGTAACCTAGGAGAATTACTGGGATGTTATAGCCCACGATTTATGGAGTGCTTACTACCTACTAGGCAGGTCACTAAATATCCTCCCTGCAAGATCCCAGAATCCTTATAGCAATCTTATGAAGTAGAATCCACTGTTATCTACATTTGACAGTCAAGAAAACAGGCTCAACAAGGTTAAATGATTTCCCCAGCGTCACACAGTTAACAAGTAGTAGAAGCAGGATTTAAACACAAGTCTGTTTGATTTCAAAATGTGTACCCAGCTCCAGCAGAAGAAAATATTTAACCTTCAATTTCATTGAGAAAGAACAAGGGAGATCCACACATATTCAATACCAGAACTAACTTATTCAGTGTTAGGACCTAAGATCTCCCCACAGAAGAAAAAGGCAGAATCAGACTATTGTGATGTTAATCGCCCAACAGCAAATACACGCAGGGTGATGCTTGTAAATCAAGCTCATGACACTCTATATAATAGAGGGATATATTCATGCTTGTATGTATAGTACAATTGATAGCACATGTATGGAATCTGATCCCTTCCTGCTCAGTCCACGGAAGGAGGTCACTTGTGAAGTTGCCCAGGGCTCTGACCCAGGGTTCCACGCCCTGAGTACAAGCTGCCTAAGGGCTGGATGTGCTTGCCTGGAGCCAGTGCCCCGCTGCAGTTAATTGGCTGGATGCTTTGGCTCTGCCCTGAGGACAGTCCTTATTGGATCCTGTGCAGTTCTGATTTCACAAATCAGAGCTTAAACCTTCACAAGAGAGTGTCGATTTGTGCTGTCAAAGCAGCGAGATTTCCAGAGCTAGGGAGCTGAGGGAGTCTGTCCTTTTAATCAATACTTTTTTATTCATTAAAACAGATGTCTGATTCAAATTTTGATTTTAGGCCAAACACAGAGGCTGAACATCAGTGTTCTGATGGTGCAGTTCTGATGGCACTCCCTTCAAGAGGTCCAAAGGGCCACCCCCATCCTAGAGCCAAAGCTAGCCAAAATGGCTCCGTTGCTCTGGGTTGGAAGCATCTCCCCAGCAGATAATTTCTGCCTAAATGGGCTGCTTCAGTATTCCTACTCAGACTGGAGCCTCTTAAAGTTTAACTATTTGAGCAAGTGAAGAGTAGTGAATAAAAGCAACAAGCTTGTCACAGGATGATTCTTAAGAGTCACAGTCCAAACACTCTCTCACCTAGGAGTCATCTGAATCTAACATTCCTCTCAAACCTCCTGCCCATTTAGGCAGCACTGCCTGGTTCAAAGAGCACAGGATTTACACCTGTTCAGACTTCTGTGAATCTCCAGCTCAGGCACTCACTAACAGTATGACTTTGGGTGAATAATTGCTTATCTGAGTTTATTTTCTTCATTAGTAAAATGTAGACAGTAATCACTGTTTCATGAAGTTGGTACAGAAATTAAATCAGATAGCATAAATAAAGTGCTTCTCAAAAATCACATAAATATAATCTCATAATCACTGGCATATAGTAGGTTCTCAATAAGTGTTCGTTTTTCCACCTTTCTCCCAGTTCCATCTCCCCCTTCCAGTACCCCCATTCAGTCTTTTTCTTCCTGTTTCTCCATTTTCTCCATTGATTTACCAGTGTGCTCTTCTCCTTCTCATCATCCCCTTTAACTGGACTTAAAACCATAAATTGTCCCCACCAGATGGACCTAAAAGGGTGTCCTCACTTCAAGATAAATGTCACGCCCCATATCACAGCTACTCACCAGCAGAGCCAGGCAGCGGCACTCAGCACTCCTGTCTCAGGGTCTCACATCCTGGTCTTCCTCTTTCAGAGCTGAAATTCTTGAATGTGGCAGCTTCCTGGAAGTTTCAGTAAATTTTCCAGAGAACTCCAAAGAGCTGCACAAAAGGAGTTACCAGGATGTGTCTGAAAAGAATTTGTTTCACTGATATTAGAAACAAAAATAATTAATATGTTTCTCACAGCTCTGAGGTAACGGTATATTCATTTCAGCTAAACCATTTCAAATCTGACACATATTTTTTTTTACAAATCTAAGCTACGGGGTGTCTTCTTTCTCCCATTTAATGTCACTGGCATGCTAAAGCCAGCTATTACTTGTTGATAAGAGCGAATTCTTAGCATCTCTTTCCAACTCTGCAGTCAGTGACATCACATTGGTAACTTGAAATTAAAATGGTGGGAGTATTTATAGCACAGAAATTGGAAACCACTACAAACAGGCTTTTTATTTTTCAGAGAACTAATTGTTAAACATTTACCAGCACCACTGGATAAATTCTCATGTCTTTAGCTCTGGTTCCTAGTCTTTTACTTTCAGGAACTTCTAAGTTTATTTTTGCAATAACAGTTTCCTACAGGAATTCTACAAGCCTCACCCTGTGTGCACATGGTAGTAAGTTTAGGTCTTTAGAATTCTGTGTTTCTTTAAAACATAGATATTTCTTCAGTTTATCTGTCATCTACTGGTCATGACAGTGGCTTTAACATTTATATGTAAATTGGCTCTGCCTTAGCTCTGTGAAGATGAAGGTGCCTGCTGGGCCATTGGTACATCTGCATTAGTTTTGTCTTATTGATTTAAATAGAATGTAATACTGTGAGGATTGTGGTCCCTGAGAATTTCTGTGAGCTGCTATTGGCATCATTGAGCATTTTATTGTTCATACCCACATTCAAATAGAGCTCATTTTCTTCAAATACATATTATACTGTGCTACTAGCCAAGAGGCCATACAGTGGGCTCTGAAACCAGACTACTGGGATTGATTTCCAGCTCCTCTACTTACTTGCAAGTTCCTCACACCCTCTGTACCTCAGTTGTAAAATGGGGGTATAACAGTACCCACCTCCCTGAGTTGTTATAAAGATTCAATGAATAATACCTATCAAATGCTTAGAACAATGGCTGGCACACAGTGAGTGCTCAATAAATGTTAGGAAAGAGTGCAGATAGAAAGTTTATTGCAAAGGAAGCTATTCAAGCACCAGATTTTAGCTAGGTAACTGGGATGAGAATGGGAAAAATCTTTGGAGGACAAGTTTAGAATATTGATGCCAGAGGCCTACATCAGTTATGAAGGGGCTCCCAGAAACTATGTGTTAAGAGGTCTTCCTATCTTAGCACCTTGCTCCCACTGAACAAGTTTGGGGATCTTCTCAACTGCAGCAGCTGGAAAGAACTGGGCCTCCTCTCCTTATCTGAGGCAAGAGTTCATAGCCATGATCCCCAGGGCAAACATGAAGGATGATGTGCATATGCAGATGCTGCATGGGCTGTGCAACAGTAGACGCCCTATAGGTGAGGCACAAGGCCTGTGAGCCTCACCTCCCCGCCCTTATGACTCTCACAGAATGCAAGGGAGGGAGATTCACAGTAGTAAAAAGAGTTGCCTCTATGTAGTCATCTGTCTATTTCCCAATATTCTATTCCTTCGCCTTCTAAGCACATGGTGGGATCACACTTGCCCTCCTTCTTCTAGTTAGGTAAGTCTATGTGTCTTATTTGATGTAATTAAAAGTGACCAGAACCAATATGTGCCTCCTCCAAATTTTAAGAGCCAATGATTGATTTGCCCACTTCCTTCTGCCTGTCCTAGTGACAAGAAACATTCTATATGATGAGATTCCATCAATTTTCATCCATGAGTACAAATAATCTGGAGCAGAGCCCCCAGATTACCCACAATAGTCATAGACTAAGAACAAGATGAAATGTCATTGCTTTAAGCACCTAAGATTCGGGGGGTTGTTTGTTGCTGCACAAAGCCTCTCCTTTCCTGACTGATACAACCTTAATTCCACTCTAATTTATACTTTAAAATATTCATAAGGTCTTTGCAAACATCTTTCCGTTAGTATTGGTAACAAATTACTTGTGACAGCAGATCTCAGGAAAAAAAATGTTTAAAATCACTGATTCACAGAAATAAAATTTATTATCTACAAGATTCATGTGAAAGTTGTTTTGTATATTTCCATTTATATAGCAAGTTAATTTATCTTTGTTTTCTTTGCCCTTTGTTGACAAGGTGATCCATTTAACCGTAAAATTTCTAAGTTTTAATTCGGTTAAAGATTCATGCCTGAAAGAAATCAAACAAGAATCCTACACAAAGGCTGAACAAAGTAGACCCCTGGAGGAAATTCAGTGGCAGAAGAAGAGCAGTGCATCAGCAATTGCTGCCACCTTCCCCCTGCAATGTCCCCTTGTGTTACACTCATTTTTATCCAATACTAAATACTACCACTCCAGTCCTCAAGGGTTCAATTCCTCCCCAACTGGGTTCTTGAAACTAAATGTTTTTTTTCTGAGCAGAACTGATACAAATTGACATTATCAAAAGTAATTTTTCTTAAAGGAAGAAAGATAGAAAAAGTAAGTAAAAATCACCAGCCTAGATAGAACACAAACAGAATATAATTAATGTACTTTTTAAAAAAACTATTCAGAGGGCTACCATCATGATTAACTACAATAGCTTTCGGCTCTGGTTGGCTGGCAGTGCTCGCAGGCCACTTGCTGAACCTTCAAGTTTCCAGCATCCACAGAGTGAGAACCATCTTGTCTCTCACTACATGACCACAATCTAACTAAATATCTTGCTACAATCAAGGACAAATGCCAGAACCACTTCTCTTGAATCAAATGTCTTCAGCTCTCTAATGTTCTCCCCTTCAGATCTGATTTTTCTGATTCAGAGACACCACAGTTACCATCCATTCTGAGAGAGCAGGGAGAGGCATCCTTAATCCCCACAGATGGGTCTTGCCTTTCCAAGTTCAGGTTAATAACTCTGTCCATGTCTATAACTCACTTTGTCACCAGCACAGTCCGGCAAAAATACACATACACATGCACCCCACCTATGCTCAGATACTAAGGACAATGACTAGTCTAATCAATATAATTTTCCAATATTGAATCAACATATATATTTACAGTGACTATATTTGTAACTAGCATATGAGTTAAGAATATGAACTTTGAGCAAATATGCATGGGTTTAAGTTTCATCTCCAGCACTCATGGCTAGAAATTCTAAGATCCTTATTTCATGTCTGTAAGCAACCGCTTCCAAATGTAGACTAGAATCATAGTAGTACCTACCTCCTAAGACTGATGTGAGCTACATGAATGTAAAATGAAGGAAAACACATAAAATAGTACAGTGGCTAGAGCATAGGAAGTACCTAGTAACTTCCGTCTAGTAATGAGAGTGATGGCAGTGGTGGTGGTAATAGCAGCAATATTATTATCTGAAATAAAATGAGGAAGATTTTTGTCTCATACTCCATTATCCCCACATTTCTATTGTAGTTTCTGTAAATTGTCAGCTTTTTTCTAAGGAATGCCTGATGGAGTGATTTTTTTGTTTTAAGTTCTTTCAAAATCCCAAGCACTTTAGTAATTATCACTGATTCTGCAATATTACCCACAGCATAGGCAAGACACTGTCCTTGCCCCAATGCCCCAGGATTTTTCTATTTGCTGATCTGACAATGATGCTACTCTGGCCCCTTCACAGAGGAAAAGGCTTCCCTTATTTCCTGCCAAGCCACATCATCCACTTGGTTGAAACTCATCCGGATTTGGTCCTGCATTAGGAAACACAGAAGTGCCCCAAAAAGAATTCAAACACTTAGCAAGGCACTGAGCGATTAAACAGTGGTGGACTACTTTAGAAACAGAAAAAGGAAAACAGAGGAGTCATAGAGAGGGAAAGAAAGAAAAGGGAACAAATTTAAGCAGCTAGGTCTGGGGCAGAAAGGAATGTGTTTACATTATGTGCTTCCATTTGGAAGGAAATAAAATGTTTTCATTGAAAAGCAAACAGAAAGTTGGCATGATTTAGTACATAGGAAAACTCATAAATTAAGGCAAAGAAGTCCTCAATGTAAACAGGTACAATCACATCTTACATATCTGGGCTATCATAAATCCAGTCTGGCCTGATGGCAAGTAGGCAGATGACAACTTTGGAGTCTTTCTAGACTAAAAGCTCTAATTAAAAGATCATGTCTATTTGGCCCTCTTTTATTCTTACCTACAATGGAAGCCTTTGAACAAGGGATTGTACTAAACTTATTCTTTGATGGCTGGCTCATCCCCCAAAGATTCTTACTGCTGGCACAGAAACAGGAGCCCTTAAACATAGCCTCTTGCATTCTTTATCACATCTGAAATATCAGCAACAGGTCAGATATACAAAACAAACACAGTTTGTTGAGGGAAGACATATCTATTAAGCACTTGCCAAGTATGGGCACTCACACTAGGCACTATAAAGTACAGTTTGTAAAGTACAGCCTAGAAAGTACAGTCCCTGCCATCCAGAGATTCACACGCTAGACACTGAAGGGGAGAAAATTCTTCACCTCATGCTCCCAGGGTGGTCCCAATGTTACTTCAAGCCCAGTCCATTTTATGCTACACTGATTCACATCTCCTTCTCAGCAACCAAAAAAATTTTTGCAATTTCATTAAACATTAGGATGAAAGGGAACAAATTGAATCATATCATTGAGGTAAATGAACCAATCACAGCAAAGATTTCTAAAGAGATGGATCCAGTAGCAGGGTATAGAGCCCCAAGTTCAACAGGTCAAAACAGCAAAACCAATTGCTGAGAGGACATGAATACCAATGACGGTGGTCCCTTCTCTCATCAAAGTGTATTGTGCTTAGAAAAATGAAGAGCTTATCTAAAGCACAGGTGAGGCCAGTGGAGTACAGAAAACAATGGCATGCTAAACCATAGGACTGTCATTGCTGCCCTCAGAAAGATCCTCATATGCTCCCACAGGTTAAACAAGAGAAGAATGGCCAACAGAATTCAATCTCTGTAACTCAGAAAGGCCTTCAGATTACGGGACATACAGAGTCACGTTTTTTTTCTTTTTTTTTTTTTTGAGGGCAGTGTCACTGGCCCTCATATGTGGGACCTGAACTGGGGCTGCTGGCTTCCCAAGCCAGCGCTTAACCACCGTGCCACTCGGCCGGTCCAAGAGTCACTTTTGAAAACCTGCCCCAGCAATTCACCTTGGAGATCATCTATAACTAAAAAACATTCATATCTCATGGGCCTGAGATTTTAGGGACCATTTGAGGGTGATTTTTCTTTTACTATGGAACATTTTTCCTTTTGTGTATTGACATTCTTCTTAGGTACTGAGATGATCTTCAAAATTCTGATGAAAACCAAGACCCTTGAGGAAAATCCACAAATGGGGTTTAGAACTGTCTTCTGATTCAGTTGGATCTTTGCTGGTCAACCATCATCTGTCATGAGCCTAGCTAACTAGAACACTGACCAGAAGAGACCCAAACCAGCGTATCTACAACATCTTAATCTTTGAGTCAGCCCTGAAATTCTTCAGGATCACTAACAATAAGAGCTAACATTAACTTAATATTTACCATGTGCCAGGAGTAAATTGAGGTAAAGTGAGGTTACACAATTTATAATCAGTCACATAAGTAGTCAGTTTGAACAAGGATTAAAACTTGGCTGGAAAGTGAACTGAGCAAGCAGATCCAGCTGCAGAGCTTTTGCACTTAACCCATGCTCCAGTCTACGCCTTCATAAACTGAATGACCACCTGTGGCCATAGTACAGCATCAAATGCCACCTTTTGCTTCTATCAACAATTTCCTTTTATCCTGAGAGGGACCACTACAATCTAGTTAAGGATCAAAACCTTAATTGTCAAGCCTTCAGTGTTATCTTTTTTCCTTTTAAATATTTATGAACATATGGCAATAAATGTGAGAATGTGGCTCAGTTCTTCCACTGCCATAGAGCATTGGTCCTCACCTCTTTCAAAATCACTTAGAGGTGTTTTCTTTAAAACTAAAAAATAAAGACTGATACCCAGAGCTCAGAGGTTCTGATTAAATGAGTCTGGGGTGGATCCTAAGAATCAGTAAATATTTAAGCATCCCAGAGTAGTCGAATGTGCAACCAGGATTGAGAACTTCGTCACATTATTGGATGGAAAACCCATGTTCCTCTAAACGGAGAGAGAATTGTCAACTCCTTTTCCTCCCCACATAATCTCTTTCACCTCTTTATCCTTCAATCAATTCACCACCCTGCTGCCAGGTGGATCTGCTCAGGTTATGTCATTCCTCTACTCCAAAACCATCTGTAATACCCACTGCATAAAGAATTACATCCCAAATATGTAGTCAGGTAAAAAGGCTGTCTGTACTGTGGCCCAAGCCCACCATCAGGCCTCATACCCATCTCCCCTGAGTAATCCTCTCATCCCTGCTAAGTTGGACTGCCCCACTCCATCCCCCACCCCAAATCTCCTTTTTCTTCTTATTCTCTGATGCAGAGCAATTCTGCTGTTGCTACCCCTACCCCTCAACTCACCATCAGGTCCTCCTTTGTACATCAAGGGGCTCTGACTACTCATTCCCCCTTTTTTTCTTTTATGAGGATCCCCTGTCCTCAAGGGCCCTTGAATTGCCCCAAGTGCTACTGTAGTCAGTTTCCCCTTTGGCTCAGGGACTCCTCTGGATCTTGCCTTCCTTAGGTGCTCTTGGACTCCTCACTTATTGTCTCTTCTTTATTCTTGAATCCATTGGCTTTATACCCCAGCTCCCTCCTCTAGAACAGTGTCTTTTTGGATTCAGAGGATGGACGTCAGACTGCTCACTGCAGTTTTCAGCCACTCTCCCTGGACTCCAAGCATAGCCATCTTGGGCAAGAGGGGCCATAGCCTGGCCCCTCACCCATCAGGAATGGTTCCATGTAGGAAGGGGTCTTTGTCTGCTGTGCTTACTCAGGTGTCCCAAGAGCCTCAAACAGTACCTAGTACATGGTAGGTATACAGTAAGTATTTGTTGAATCAACAAATGAATCAATCAATGGGCACATCCATCATGGCCTAACCCAATGATGATGAATCAATTCTACTTTCTAAAGCAAATCCACTTGTAGTGGAGAGACAATCCCTTATTCCCCCTTAAAACTATCTATCATGTGATGGATTATTTAACACAGTCATAATAACCAGATTAATACTACACAAAATTTGTATTACCCTTTGTACTTTTCAATGTATTGTCCCATTTATTATCTCAGCCCATCCTCATAATAATCTCATTTCCCTATTACAGATGAGAAATGAGGCAGAAAGTAGGGCTTGATCAAAGTCACAAAGCTAGTTGAAAGTGTCAGGACTGAAATGGGCTCAGTCTGCCAGCCCCAGATTCTCCCCATGCTGCTGCTATAGCAGTGCTGATGCCACCCTGTATCGAACAACATAGTACACACATCGCCATCAACCTCCAGAGAAACAGGGCTAACAGGATATATAGAGACATATTGAAAGAGATTTATTATGAGAAATTGGTTCATGTAATTGTGGAGGCTGAGACGTTCCATGATCTGCCATTTGTAAGCTGAAGGCCCAAGGAAGCAGGTAGTATGGTTTCAGTCCAAACCCAAAGGCCTGAGAACCAGGGAAGACAAGGGTGTAAGTCCTGGTTCAAGTCTGAAGACCTCAGAACCAGAAGTGCCAATGGCTGAGAACAGCAGAAAATGGATGTCCAGCTCAAGCAAACAGAGTAAATTTGCCCTGTCTCTGCCTTTTTTTTTTTTTATGCAGGCCTTCAATATATTGGATGACATCCACTCACACTGGTGAGAGTGGATCTTCTTTATTCAGTCTCCCAATTTAAATGCTAATTTTTTCCAGAAACACCCTCACTGACACACCCAGGAATAATATTTCACCAACTATCTGGGCACTCTGTGATCCAATCAAGTTGACTCATAAAATTAACCATCCCACGTGCTTATTGTGTCTGAGGGGATTATATGGGATGTTGATGAATTTCATTCAGAGAATGAATGTAAAACTTAGTAGGTGGTTTATCTGTCTATATTTGGGGTATTCTCAAGTAAAGTCCTATAAAATCAGGATAAGAGAGAAAAACACTATTACTGAAAAGCACAATGACCCCTTAAAGAGAGCGGATCTCTAAAAGAAAGAAAGGAGGAGTGAGTAGCCAAAGCCCTTTCATGTATAAAGGCAGATCCCATGATGAGTTAAGAAGGGCTAGGGAAAGTTGAATTGCTTTGTCAGGAATCTGAAAGTGGCTTCGCTGAGTGGTTCTGCCTCAGCTAGTCGCATGAGATTTCAGTCAAACTACCAGGGGGAATGCAGTCATCTCTAGTCACAACTGGAGCTGAAGAATCCACTTCGAAACCCACTCACATAGTTTCCACCAGGCCTCAATTCCTCACTGGTTGTTGACCACAGGCCTCAGTTCCCAGCCACCTCGTCCTGTACATAAGGCTGTTTATAGAATGGCAACCAACTTACCCAGAGATCTGAGAGAGAAGGGGGATGGGGGAGCAGGGACTAGGGTAGGCTAAGTGAGGTGGTTAGGTGAGAATTGAATTAAGCACTCTGAGACCTCCCCCAATTCAGGCTCTGAGATACAGCATCTAAGACAGAAGCTGTAGTCATTTTTTATAACCTTTTCCTGAAAAGGACACATGTCTTAGTCTGCTTTGCTGCCATTACAAAATACCATCACTTCTGCCACATGCTTTTCTCCACATGGACCAGTCCGCTTACAACATGTGAGGGGTCTCCCCAGAGTGTGAATTTCAAGAGGCAAGGATCAGTGGGGCCATCGCGGAGGCTGGCTACCACAAAAGTGATTCATTCTTCAGACCACATACATGCAGTTTCTTCCGGAGATGATGTTCATTTCCAAAATCCCAGCTAAACTGGATCAGACAGGTGTGGGTTACCAGGAATACAACTAAGGGGCTCTGTCTACAACAGCCTTACCTAGTTTTTTTAAAAAATCCTTATAACAACTATCTGTGAGGCACTCTTCTTAATTAATTGATGTAGGAGACAGACAAAATGGCACTACATCTAGAATTAAGGGCAATTGAATCCTGGTTCTGCTGATTTCTAGTAAGATCTTCAGCAAGTCAATTCCCCTCTCTGAGCTTTGTTTTTCACATCTAGAATAATACTCCCTCTTAAGATACCCATGAGAACTGCATGACAAAATTCATTCATCCTTTTTGACAAGCATTTTCAAGTACCTGACTTATCTCAGTGTTGAATTAAATGCTTGTTAAATCCATATCTAATTTAATCTAATTGTCAATGGTCTTCCTTAAATATCACAGGAGGATACTAGGAATAATAACCAAAAAAGCTTTTGTACACTTTGTAAAATGTTTTTCCTTGTTCCGTAAACTCCTTGTAGTCAAATCACTTAATTCTCCTGGGAATCAGTTTCCTCATCTATAAACAGTAAATAATTAACAATAAGTGAAATTAATATGCAGCTCACTGAGAAACAAGCAAACTGCTAGGAGGGTCTAGAGAAAGGGGGGATTTTAAAATGATGAATATTGCAAAGCATTTTATGTTCTGTTGTCTCTCCTCTTTTTTCTATAAAGTTATGATACTATGGTTTGTTCCTTCTACCCCCCAAGGTTGTTGTGCATGAGCATGAATGTACTCATATAAAGCACAAATACTCCCTTGCCTCTGCCAGAATACCTGATATTGAAAAAAATAACAGAATAATGGCTTGTTCACTGATGAAGAAAGACTTTTCAATGTTGTTCTCTCTTCCCACCAAAAACCACAGGGGTCCATTAGGCTCCTTCAACCTCTGCCTTGCACAATCTCACAGCTGTAGCAGAATCACATCACTGAGAAACACCTGACAGGTGTGCACTTCCGAGCCGCACCTCCTCCAGTGGCAGCACCTCCATGCTCAATTCCCGCAATGGCAGGAACCCAGTGGGAAGGGACAGGTAGAGTCAGAGAAACACAGGAGATGGAGACAATGTATTTTAACAACTGATATTGAGTAATCAAAGACAGAACAAGCCATTATCGACTACAGTTAGAATTTGAGCTCTGATACAAAGGAGAAACCAGTCTGGTGTGCTCTGTGCGTACCAGTAAGAGACAGGAACTGACACAGAATGCTCAGGATGTTAAATAACTTATGATTTGGGGCTGGCCGGTGGGAATAAAAGGGGAATGATGGAGAAAAAAGGCTGGTAACATGGCAGGATATCCAGGACTGAGGACAAAGGGAACTAGCAAGAAGTTCCCAGCCAAAGTCTGTCTAAGAGACATTTAAAATCAGTGATGTTTGATAATCAATTTCAAGACTTTCCCTAATCTTTCCAGGCAATGTTTCTTTTCCGTTATCTCCAAACCCTCGAAAAACAAACAAACAAACAAACAAAAAACCTACTATGCACAATATAAACAGCATCGCTTGGTGTTACTTTTAGAAATTACCAAGAGGAGTGGGAGGTAGTGTCCAGCCTAAAGAACATAGAAGGCAGTGACTACAAGATCCAGGAGCTTTGGTTGGAGTAGGTGATCCCAAAGAAGCAGGTTACACTGGAGACTGACTCAAGAGATATAAGCCCTGCCTCAGGGATCCTCAGAGGCCAGGGCAAGCACTGGCAGAGCACCCACAGTACTGGGGATGGGGTTTATTGAAGCCAATTAAACCATTCTATCACAAGAAAGTATATTTCCATAGGCCAGAGGATTCCAGAACATCTGGCTCACATATGTGTCTGTGTATATATAAATACATGCATATGTGTATAATGCATAGTTAAGAATACATGTGTGTATACGTATATGCTTGAAGTAAGTTTTGATAACTGCATGCAGTAAAAGAATATCATGTATATAAAATGCTTAGCAGTGTCTGGTATGCAGTGTTCATCAATAAATATTACTTAAACATATTTTAAAAAGGTATCTTAATAACTGGTTTTAGAATTCCTTTCAAAGTCAGGAAGAGCTATTTTTTAGAACAAGGCATTGAGGTGAATGTTGAAACCTGATGGTATGGGCTCTATTGTTCTAGATGGGATAGATTTCCTCCCCAGGACATTTGCAAAAATGTCTGGAGATATTTTTGATTGTTGAGCAGGGGGCAGAGATGGGAGTTGGGGGACAGTGTTACTGACACCTGGTGAATAGAAGTCAGGCATTCTACAATGCATAGGATGATCCCCACAACAAAGAACTACCCAGCTAAAATGCCAATAATGCCAGGATAAGCTGAGGAGACAGAGCAACAAGCATGCTCAGTAAGCTGTTCTGCATTAGAAGTGAACAGGAACTAGTAAACAGAGAAGAAAAAGAGAAGTGAGGAAGCAAGAGAGAAGAAAGGAGGATGGCTGAATAACATGTCAAAGATGCTAGAGGACTTTTAAGAATGAAATGTCTAGTACACACTTTGAAGTTGTTTCATTGTTTTCATCCAAAACCTCTCTTCATCTCCCCAAACCTTCATTAAAGGGCTGCCACATGCAAACACCCTGAGTGCGAGGACTATATAGGTGATGGGGTGTGTGTGTGTGTGTGTGTGTGTGTGTGTGTGTGTGTGTGTGTGTGTGTTTAGTAAGGACTACCTGAGCCTCACATCTAGGTCAAAGCAAAAAGACCAACATCAGACCCAAAGAAGAAAATAGGAATTTTGTGGGGACAGAAAGCCAGAACCAAAGATTCCTATGATAATATGAAGAATCTAAAAATTAGAAAGAGGATAGTTTTGAACCAAACTTTATCAGATCTTCAAGAAGATGGATTTCTTAGTTCCCATATAGAGTATAGCTCTTAAAATTATATTTTTTAGATATCAGTTTATTCGATAAAGCTTTTTCAACTAACTTGTTCGTATTTTGCATAAAGTCCCAAGCTAAAGGAACCCCTTGTGTATTTTGAAACAGAGGTACTTGACCCGAGAGATGCCAGTTCGCACACATCAAGTGTCTGAGCCCAGGGAAGGGTGACCAAAAGGGCAACACTCCTTTCAAAATGGGGCCTGAACCTACCTTTGCTCCCATCAGTATGTCACACATTAGAGAATTATCCAATACAATGCAAATGCTATGAAGCACACTTTGAAAAGATAACAACATTACATACAAAAGAGGGGTTCTTCCTTAATAGGCAAAGAGAAGAAGCAATATTTCCTTTGGCACAGTGCTGTACATTCAAATATGGGTCAGGGGTCCAGAAACTGTTTTTAGCCAGTTTAGGGAGAAAAAGGTGATAAACATTGCTGCACATTCAAAAAAAAATGTGAAGAAGCACTTTAAAAGCTCCACTGGACAGTTACAGAACCCCTCCTAGGGAACGACAAACACTAACTCGTGAGAAACAAGGCTTAGGGCCAAAGATCAGCTGGCTAACAACTAGGAGAGTACAATAAAAACCTTGAAATGCTCTTCCTCGAGAGTTGTGACCAATGTGTAATGGAATTTATCGATAAGAAATAAAGAAAACAATAAGAGCTTTCCATTTTCTGTGGTATGAAATGCTCGACAGCTCATCTAACCCCTGGGTGTCCACATCTCTGAAATCACTAAATGAAACAGCTGTTGTCCAAAGACCAGAAACACTCTATAATAACAGTTTCCCTATAAACCATGAGTCAAAAAAATAGATACAGCTTGACACCCAGCCTCTCCTCCAAGAGGTTTTAAAAAAACACAGTGAAGGCTAATTCTTCCTCCATATGGGCTATGCCCATGGTCTGGACAGGATCACACGGCATGTTCTGCTTGTTAAGTGAACTGAGCTCCAATGAACACAGAAGCCCCATCTGTGGGGCTCCAATGAACACAGAAGCTCCTCACAGTTTCATTTAGCTTCACAATTACATCTGCAATTTGATCGTGCAACCTCTCCATCCTGATGGGCAATAAAAGTATGTTTCCCCTGAGATATGGAAACTTAGCATGATTAAGGGAAAGGGGAAAAGAGAGAGTTTAAATTCTTTGATTCAGCCCAGCTCTGTCTTCAACATTTACATCAGTTATCCATCCCAATTTCCATCATTCCTCTTTGTTGTGACAGGCTGACTGCTTATTGATTATATTGACAATACACAAAGAAAACAGTCAGGTTCTCTCTGACCTAATTCACAGGGCGATGGAAGGAGAGTCTCCAAAGTGTCCCCATTCCATGGGGCTGTCATAAGATCAGGCAGATCAGGACAGCTACCAGTGGCAGTTAGAGGGAGGCACTAGGAAAAAACAACCAAAACCAATAATGTCCCGGGAGCACTCTTTGGGTGCTGTATTTATTCTCTTTTGCTGTTGTAATGAATTATCACAAGTTTGGTGGTCTAAAAAACCACCCACTTATTGTTTCATGGTTTTATAGGTCAGAAATCAAAGCACAAGATGGCTCAGCTCATTCTCTACTTTCATAATGCCAGAATCAAGGTGTCAGCAGGGCTGCGTTCCTTTTTGAGAACCAAGGCACGAATCCACGTCCAAGCTCATTCAGGTTGTTGGCTGAATTCGGTTCCTTGTAGGACTGTAGGCAGTTGCAGGACTGTGGTCTCTGTTTCCTTGCTGGCTATTGGCTGGGAGACTTTCTCAGGAT
The DNA here is from genome assembly GCA_033961575.1 of Aselliscus stoliczkanus. Lineage (NCBI taxonomy): Eukaryota > Metazoa > Chordata > Mammalia > Chiroptera > Hipposideridae > Aselliscus > Aselliscus stoliczkanus. The sequence continues at coordinate 141,665,546 of CM066729.1, forward strand.
CTAGAAGCTGCCCACTTCCCTGACCTATGGCCCCTTACCTCAACCCTCAAAGCCAGCAACAACCTGCAGAGCCCTCACACTGAGAAGATCTCTGGGCTCCCCTTCAGCCTCATGTCCCCAGCCGGCTTTGTCTTCTGTCATATCTCTCCGAACAGTTTCTGTACTTTGCAGAGATCATGTGACTGGATTATACTTACCTGGATAATCCAGGATAATTTTCCATTCATAATTTTAATTACATCTGCAAAATTCCATCATGGCAGTGTTTACATGAGTGTTTGACTGAATAACCAGAAACAGGTATCTGGGGAGATGGCTTTGAAGTTCTACCTGTAAAAGGTATCCAACTTCTCAAACTCTGCTGGAACCTCCTTCCTCAGGGCCAAACAAGAGCTTCCTTTTGGTGAGAATCTCTTATTCTAAGCACTTACACGAGCAAAAACCCACTTCTAAGGTCCAAAATTGAGCTAGCCTTACACTAGCCTTACACTCTCACGTTATTGTAAGAGTTCTGTGTATTGATCGGGTATGCCAGGTGGAAAACAGCCCACTATTCCCTTTGCCTCTTCATATTTTCTCTTTTACCATCACATCATCTCTTATGCTTCTTAGCTAATCCTTTTTTATTGACTAAGTGAATCTCCTTGAGTTCTTGCACCCAAAACAGACTATAAAGTTGTTATTGAAAATAGCATATAGGAATACCATTTTTCAGCACACATATACTGAACACTTCTATATATAAAATAAACACATAATAGAGAAATAAAATAAATATGCTGGTCATTAGGCTATTGTCTTGGCTCAAAATTAGTCTATGTTCTGCCTTTTGATGTTGAAGCTGGGACTGTAAAACTATGTTTCTCCTTTGGCGGCTGGCCTTATGTTAGATTCAGAGAATACAGGCCCTAGAGGGAGGCTGAAGAAGAGGAAGGGAAGACAGCTTGCTATTCCCAGCACTATCACCCCATCAATGACCCTTCACCCTGTAGCAGCAGCAGTTAGTCCCAGCATCCACCTAGTTTTGGCACTTCCAGAACCTCATCATGCCCCCTCAGATGTGCTGGGGCCTCCTCCTCAGAAATCGGAGTCCCAACTCTGCAAGACCCCTTCTCTCAGCTTCAAAGGTACCAGCATCAGCAAAGAAGAGTACCTTCCTTGGATATCTGATCCCCAAGGGGCTCCTCCTCTGTGTTTCTATGTACTGGTAACCCCAACATCTTTCCTTTGTTACTACATAAGTGGTACCTGCTTCCCGTAGCCATTAACTCTGGATTACCTCTGCTTACTATTTCACCCACTAACACCTGTGTGACCAATTCCCTGTATTAAACTCCCTGTGTTGAAATACCTAGATATTAAACTCCCTCTGTTGAGATACCTAGTATATTTTCTGTTCCCTGACTTGATCTTGACTGATACAGCCTACATTAAACATATAGGATTCAGATGAATAGGAATGGGATCGAAAATTATAGGATATTCAAATATGAAAGGATCTCAGAGATCAACTAGGTCAACCTAATATTTTATCAGTGGGGAAACTGAAATGCAAGAGAGGTTGACTCATGCAAGGTCATAGCAGGTAGTGTCTGGTCTAGGACTAGAGTCAGCTTTTTCATTCTCAGCCCAGTGCTCTTTCTGATACATCTACAAAGTGCTACAAGTTTGCTTCTGAACTCTGAGGTAACAGATGATGTTCTAAGAAAATTCTCAGTTTCATATCATTGATCTGTTCTGTCTTATCAAGCTATTTATCTACAAAGAAAGAATACTTAAGTAGTATGAAACCCAATGTGATTAAAGGTCCAAGATGGTAGATTAGGTAAACACTATGCCTACTGCCTCCCAGGATCACATTAAAATTACAAATACATTATAGAACAATCAATCTCAAGAATCATCTGAAAACTAGCTGAATAGAACCCCTATAACTAAGTATATAAAGAAGAGGCCACATCACGCTGGTAGGAGGGGCAGAGATGAAAAGGTCTGAACTTGGGCCTGCCGAGTGGCTCAGTTAGTTAAGAGCTCACTTAAGAGTGCAAGCTGAGCTCTGAGCAACACAGTTTGATGCCCAGCCCGAGCTGAGCTGCCCCTGAGCTGCCAACAGGTGGCAGGATGGCTCAGATTAAAAAAGAAAGAAAAAGAAAAGGTCTGAACTTAACCCCACAGATAGTGGTTGAACACTGGGAGGAATACCTCAGCAATGTAGGTCTCCCTGGAAGAAGGAGAGGTCCCAGCCCCACACTGGGCTCCCCAGCCCATGAGCCCTGTACCAGAAAGAAGAGTTCCCACAATATCTGGCAGTGAAAATCAGCGAGGATACTGCCCACCCATCCAGGTGAGGTGGAAGCAGCTGGAAACCCCAACGCCCTCTTAAGGAGTGCACACACAGGCTCACTCACTTGCAAATACTCACCTGTTCTCCGGTGGAGGGGCAGCAACTAGAGAGGTACCAGAGACACATGGGGAAAGGCTGAGTTGTATGACTTTGGGACGAGAACTGGAGGGATAGCAGCCATTGTCCCCAAGTGGAGCCTGCCTCACATGTAGTCTACAGAAAGACACCATCTTTTCTATGATGAGCCCTCCTTCAAAGGGCCAAATCTGAGACCTTATTGGTCTGGTAAAATCTGAGTGCATACCACTTTTGTGATGCTCTGGATCCCTGCCCTGCACAGCCAGTAAGCATTGCCAGGGGCACTCTCAGCTCCTAAGCAGTCAGCCCCACCCCACAAGCTGCAAAACCCTTTTACTGCAGTGGATGGCCCACGGTGACCTGAGAAACTTCTGGTGATGGGCAGCGAGCTACAGCCTGTGCTGAAGCCTCTCGTGGGCAGCTGTCAGGGACCTGTGGGCCTGAGGTGGACAGTGGCTGGCCACGGTGTTCTCAGAGCACTTATTTTTCCAAATGGTCACAGGACTGGCACCAGTGTGAGAACCAAAACTTCATTAACTTAGTAAAAACCACTGCCCACCTAGTGCTGCATTGTCCAGGGGCACTCTCGATCACTCTCCATCACCATGAGCCAAGAAGCTAACATTACTCCAGAGAAAAACTTCTGAGAGATAGTCACTCAGAAGTATTTATCTAGAATAAACGGAAATTAGTAGTGAAGGATAATTCCTTTGTTTTGCAACCCTTCTTTAATGTTTCCATAATTTCACCTATACTTTTAACTCATCCTTGCGCTCACCTGATAGGCACGAATGCCATAAACCTTTATTAAATACAAACTGTCTTTTAGGAATCATGAGACACAGAAACTCTAACTGACTTCCTTAAGTCCCACAGCTCGTCAGGAGCAGAGCTGGTCAAGGAATTCACATGCCCTGGTTTTGTGATCACTGCTCTTTCAGGGTCTTCATTATCTATCTGATCCCTCAATTCTGCAACCTCATAGCTTCAAGGAATGCTTGAGCCAGCATACTTTCTTAAATTTTTCAGTATACACAATTTTAACCTACATAAGAGAGAATCATGTATTGAGCTCCCAAATTGCTTTCACTCCCTTTCAAAGCAATCATTAACTCATGAGGGATCTTGTTTCTTCCAAACCCCTCCCACTTCCCCAGTGGTGAGATGGCAAATGCTTAACAACCAGCTCTCCTGGGAGAAATCCCTGATTTGTAGTGTTTTGGGATTTCCCTGGCTGATTTCAAGTGACCAACATAATGGTACTCAATGTGGACTGGGAAGAGATGTGCAGCAGCGCATGGTTACATGATATTCCCACCACACAGAAACAATGATGGAAAAATCTCATTAGCATAGTAATTGTAGTAAAATAACTAAGTTATTGAGTATCTGAGGTAAGTTTTAAGTATTTGTTACCTCTATAATAATAGAGTTTAATTGTAAGTTTACAGAATTAATGTTCAATAATGACTTTATCAACTAGCTCACAAAATTTGTGAAAATTTAAGTTAGCTTTTGCCAATGAGTGAGTACAAGCTGGCTAGAGCCCACCACTGCTCTTTTCCCTTCCCAGATTATCTTTTTTAAATCCCAGACATTATAACAACATTGTATTCATAAACACTTCAGCATGCATCCCTGAAAGATAGTCTCTTAAAAAAAACAAACAGATCCACAATATCATTACTCCTAGCAATTGTAATAAAAATTCCTTAATACTCCCAAACAGTTCCTTATTGGCATATGTGTTTTTTAATAGTTTGTTTAATTCAGGTTCCAAGTAAGGCCCATTGATTGTTATGGCTCAGAAGACTCTTTTCATCCATAATTTCTCTCTCTCTCTCCCTCTCTCTGTGTGTGCGTGTGTGCGTGTGTGTGTGTGTGTGTGTGTGTGTCCTCCCCACCCCACCCCTTCTTCCCTCTTACTCATCTCTCTTTTGCCATGCAAGTTATTTGGTTATGTGTTGAAACAATGAGAAAGCAGACTGCCCTCTCAGTTTTCTGCATTGGGAAAAGATCTAACTTGGTGAGAGCTCAAGCCATCCATAAAGCACAAATCATCTGTTCTGGGAACTCCTTTCCCATGGGCCCTTTGGCTCAGCTCTTTAGAGATGGCCTCTGTTGTCTGTGACCAATAGAACACCAGCCATGAAAATCCCAGCCCTAAAATATCAAGATGGAAATTATTTTTAAATACTGAAATTTATTTAAAACAAAGAAACATCGTTAAAATAAAGGTAGCAGCACTCCAACCCCCACCATGGGATGGGGAAAGAAATACCCATCATCACTACCAATCCTGCCACCACCAAGCCCCTGTCACCTTTTGTCACATCCCAAGAACAGGCAGCAGAAGCAGATTTGTGAGGCAAAAAAAGGGAACTGACTAGTTTGAATAGTTGGCAGGTGATGATAGAAAGCTCAGTGTCTCTGAGATCTCGTTAGAAAACATCAACCTTGAAACTGCAGCTTTCTTCTTTCCCAAGGAGCTCTGTGTGGGCTGCTGGGGTTTTAGCACCAGTTGTCACTGCAAATACTGCTTGGCAGGAGCAAGTAGCTCAAGAATCCCTGACATGTTTCTGAAGGTTTTCAAAAATGAACCAGCTCTTCATTTTTCCTCCTTCTTTTCCTCCCAAATATAGTGCCAGGAATGAAGTCTTCTCTCATCCTATCCCCAAACTTGGCAGTTATGACAGTTTTAGTGCAGTGCCTTATTAAAGCAAAGCCATAGATTTACATAATTAAGCCCAGGTCTGCTTTCTCTCCCCTGCATCTACATCTGTCACTCACGGCAGTGTGGCATGGTAATTCCATCTCCTCTGTGTCAGAGAGAACCTGGAGGTTCAGGGTGTCATCACCCCCTGGTACCAATGAATATTTTCTAAAGTAAAACAGAGACGCTGAGTTTCAATGCTGCGTGGAGATAAATGGCTTTGGCTTCCTGCCTTTCAGCAGGAAGCTATTGGCCTTTTCCATTGCATCTCAGAGCTGAAAAGGGCCATGGAAATCACCTGACATAGGGGTGGCAAATTGGGAGCCTGGCCTAGTTTGGCCCACATTTTTTTTTTTTTTGAGGGCAGTGTCCTCATATATGGGACCCAAACTGGGGCCGCTGGCCTCCCAAGCCAGCGCTCAACCACCATGCCACTCCGTCGGCCCTGCCCACATGCTTTTTTTAATTTGACACTGGCAGGTTGTTTGTTTGCTTTTCATTTGAATTAGTTATCAATACAAAAATTGGGAGATTCATATTTTTAAAAAACAAATTTGGGGCTTTTCTTGAAAAAAAATTCTCAGTGTTGGCCACTCTGGGTCTCTATTTCCTATCTGCCCATCATCACTAGAGCTGATTAGCAGCTGCCCCCTTCAGGAGGGGCCTGGGTCTGCTGTGACCCACAGCTCTCCCCACTCTGTTTTCACCACCTCCACCTGCTGCATACATGCAGGCAACCTTCTCTCACCCTGGGAAAATTTGAGTTTGTGACCTCTTTCACATTATAGGTAAAGAAGAAAAACTTCACAAAAATTAATAATCACTGAATTACTGATCTCAGGTTTCCTAACACCAAAGCGTACGAAAACAATTTCTATGTTGAAAGTGTCCAAAGACCTGAATTCTGATTCAAGCTACATCACTTATTAGCTGTGGCACAAGGTTGAATGTCTAAACCACGTTTCCTCATCTGTAAAATGGGGTTTATTGTAGCATGTTGTCTACCTCACAGGGTTTATGAGAATTAATGTGTTTATGAAAGGGTTGAAGGGTCAAAAACCCTATACAATCTTATGCTTATTATTATTATTATTATTATTATTGGTATTTTTATTTAAAATTGCAAGCTCACTAATTTCTTCATTATCCCAAAATATTAAAACACCACTCAATTCAACTCAAGGAATATTTACTGAACCTCTACTATGTAGATGTTCCCATCCAGGCTGAGATGTGATGTAAAGCCACATATATGGGGAGATCAGATGATAAGAACACAATATATAGTGAAGTGTCAAGTGAAACATATGATATATAATACACAGTACAAATAATAATCTATATGTTGCTTACATAAGATGGCTGCCACAATTACATTCCCCCTTTCATAATACTGCACGATCCCCTTAGAAGCCTGAGATATGAATTCTGGCATTCTCTGTACTACGGTTTAGCAGCACCCGTATAAGCCTCAGCAATTATTAGACACTCACCATTCACCAAGCACTGACCAAAGCACTGTACTTGAATTATACTGTTTAATCTCTCAATAACCCCATAGGGTAGGTGCTTTTTGATCCTGCTTTTCCAGATGAGGAAATTGAGACACACAGAAGTCAAGTGACTTGCCCAAAGTCACACAGCTACTAAGCCATAGAGCCGACAATCTGACTCAAGTGCCCATACTGGTACCCACGCCAGTGTAACACCTCCCTCACTCCTTGATCTGAACCAAGCTCCCACTACAATGCCCTTCAATCCTACACATACACTCTCACCCTCACCCAGCTCTATGTCTCTTAAGTTCATTTGTTTGATATTTTTTGACCCCACCTTGCCCTTTCATTCCCTCTAGCAGCTTTTGCTTTTCCATCTCCCGTCACAGTCAAGCAAGCCCAGTCAGGAATATTTTCCCTCCTGCCTGGCCCAAACTGTTATCATTACATAGATGATCGTGTACTCATTGTCATCATCACACTAATGCTTATTAAGCCCATATTACTGCTGAAAGGCTGTGTGACTTGATCTTCAGTGAGTCGTTAAGTGCAACCAACATTCATCAAAGGGACTGTAAATTGATGGTTGTGATAACCCTCCTAATTATCAGTTTCTTTTTGATGACCTCCTTGTTATCAGCAAGTGTGCTGAGTACTTATGGAACCTTAACAGTCCTTATGCTGGCAGGCCAACTCAGCCTCCTGGAGAGCTCAAAATGCACTGTGTTTGTGAGTGTGTATATGCGAGTGGGTCTACATACATACATATATTTATTTAAATTCTGCCTTGTTTCTGGTTATAGTGACATGAATTGCAACAAGATGCCATGAAATAAGTGAAGAAAGAAAAAAAAATCAGAAGATGATAAAGTGGAACCAGGAACATAGCTAAAAATGCATAAGCGAAACACTCACTTATCCCTAATCCTTCCCTCTCCCTCATCCTAAACATGCAGACCATGCTAATGTTACCCACAAATTATTTCACAAATCTGTCTTGTCCTAATAATCCCTAAACTAATTATTATAATAATAATCATTTAAAATAATCTAATTTGGTTTAAACTTTTCTATGGCCTTTTTGCTTGTCTTCTTTAAGAAACCATAAGCTCTTAAGGAAAGCAAAAGATAAATAACATTTACTGAGCCTCTATTGCATGCCCAGACACCATGCTAGAAGCTTGTGTATTTTGTGACCACAACAATTCACATGAGACCCGAATTTTGCAGATGAGGAAGCTTAAACTCACTCGAATTGTTTATAAATGCTTGGGTAATGTTTAAAAACCATCAAAGGCTACTGCAACAACCTAAATCTATTGACATCTGAGCCTATTACAACCTTAGGCCCAGGGGAGAGTAGTTACCAGTGCCCAGCTGAGAGAGAAGCTGTAAGGAAAAGCCTTCTGACGGAGCTGTGGCCTTCAGTAGAGGCACGCAGCCAACCACAGCAAACTAGCAAGGACAGAACCCAGAGAGTAAGTATATTGACTCCTTCTCCTCCTGCCGTCTGATTTCTTGCCTATACATCCCATTGGCCAAATCCAGATGGAAGCTGACGGGCAAGGGAGTTCATTGGTAAAAGCCTCCCCAGGCACTGAACAGGGCAGCAGAAGAGCCTAGTGGATCTGGAGAGGGCCAACAGACCACATGACAGCAAATGATGGAGCCAAGATTTGAACCTAAATCTGGATGAATTTATAATATTGTGACATTTCTAAAGCAGAGAATATTTTTTTGTACCCAGAGCAGTGTCTTTCATTTAGGAAGCACTCAGTACATATTTGCTGAACTGAATTGAAACTGGTCAGAATATAATTTCATAGTCCATGGCAGCAGGGTTTCTCCTTGGAAGTTTTGTGAACGGAGTTAAATATGTCTGAGTTTTTTTCTCTGCTCCTTTACTTAAAGCATTCTACCTTAGACCAAAGCAAACTTTTATAATAAAGGGCTAGAGAATAAATATTTTCAGCTTTAGGAGCCATACAGTCTCTGTCACTGCTACTCAACTACCATTATAAAGCAAAAGCAGCCATTGATAAAGCATAAATAAATGAGTATGGCTGTGTACCAATAAAACTTTACTTAAAAACCCTGAAATTTGAATTTCATATAATTTTTATGTGTCACAAAATATCATCCTTCTTCGAATTTTTTTTCAACCATTTAGAACTGAAAAAAAACATGTTTAACTCACAGATCATATAGAAATAGGCAATAGGCTAGATTTGGCCCATGGGTCCTCATTTGCTAAACCCTGCCTTAGATAGGCCCTCTGGATGCTAAGGAAATCCTCTGGGAGTGTCATCATGAATATCAAGACCTTCCTACAGCCCTTTCTTCCCTGTTTGAAAACTTATCTGGCATGTACCCTGTCTCCTCAGAATCTTGCCAGGTCACCAGTACTCATTTGAGTAACTAATATGGATTGTGCTAATGGGGTATTCTCAACTCAGTGAATAATGTTATGGGAACCACCATTTACTAAGTTCTTAAAATGTGCCACTCACTGTATGAAGCACTTTACATGCATTATCTTGTTTAAACCTCACAACCACTCAAATCTAATTCCAAATAGAAGTAGCATAAATGATTGAAGTAAGCCAGGGCTAATAGTGGGGAGATTGGCAAGTAGGAGCGTAAGGCCCTCTCTAAGTTAATACAGAGGTATATGACTGAGGGCTTGAGACAGTCTTGCTGTGATCACTAAATCATGAAATAAAGCCACTTCTGCCTAAGAAGGAGTGGATCCTTGTACCCCAGGGCAGATGAAGAGTCAACAGCTTTTATCAATAAGGGGAAACCGCAGTGGCATTTGGGGAATAAAAGTCTCATTCCCGATGTGCTAGATGAGAGACATGTGTAATCCTTGTCCTGTCAACACGCCCAGAAAGTATGAGCTCTGAAGAGCAGGAGGATAGAGTGGAAAGAGCCTAAATTCTAGTAGCCCTACAACCATGACTCCAGGATTTCCCCATTTCAATGATCTTGGAAAAATTAGCCTTTAGGACTCAGTGTACTTATAATGCCTACCTTAGAAGGTAATGATGAAGATTAAATGAGCTCATTTGTGAAAATATTGGTAAAATGCCTATTTTGTAGTACCCAACTAGAGTTATGGTAGATTCTCATACTGAGAGGTAGAGGGAAACTATTTCTCATGGCATAAGCACAGGGACTACTGAGCCAAGTTCTTTCTCCTAAAGAACATCTCAGAGAGAGCCTCGAATACCTCCCAGGTCTTGTCCTATGAATCCTGTTGGACCCAGGCCTGCCAGATGTTTATTGAGAGCTGAGGGTAAAATTCTGAGAAAGGTAATATATATGAAAGTGAGCCTCAAACACACTTGTACTGCCCTGCTTGGAATGTGTTTAGAGTGATTAAACTTTGAAAAGCGTTTGCATCCTGGGTTTGTATCTCACAAAGCATAACAAGTTTCATTTGGAGCTTGACAAACAACGCCCTTATCCATCCCAGGCTCAGCCACCTAGAAATTGGGGACCTATGTCTAGGAATCCATTGTTCTCAGCTTACCAAGAAAAGTCAGATTTGAGGGACTTTATTTCCTGGCTTTCCAATCCTGTTAGGCTGGTAGCCTGACCCACCCCACACCCCAGCAACTGCCTATTCCCCACATTCGCTTTTACTACATAATAATCATTACAAACATCTCTTCCATGCCTTCAGTGCCCATTTTAAGCTACTAAAGACCAAGAGAGCCATGGTTTGTCCTTCTGTGATAGCATATCCCTGATACAATGGTGTAGGTACAAATTAAAAGGCCTCAAATGCCCAGCTAAAGTGTGCAAATAGTATACCAGAAAGAAGAGAAAAGCCATTGACAGTTTTGCAGTGATAAAAGCAGTATTTTAAGGAAATTATCTCTGGCAGGACATACTTGAAACATTGGAAAGAGGGAAAATAAAAAAGGAAAGAAACTGAAATTCAGAAATACCAGTAAAGAGATCATTATAATCAGTGAAGCCTGAGATACTGGCTTGGCAACACACAGTCATGGCAACAGACAGAAAGAGGAAAGGACATTTCTGGGACACATTCTGAAGAGTTCCTTAGGGTGGAACCATGGCTGAGTCATCTTTATAACCCAATATACCCAGGGGTGATATGCTCCAGGATCCACCAACATGGCTATGCTCCGCTATTAAAATACTACAACACTTCCGTGCTTGTGAGCAAGTAGTCTCTTACTTGACACCCGCATTCACTCACCCTTGTTCCTACCCCACCACACAGCTGTCTCCTGGAGCTCTCCAAAGCTACCCTACTGTCCAATGCAGCAACTGTAGAGTTTATAGCTAGCACAGGAGAAGGGTTTGAGAACCTTGTTCCTATGTCAAAGCTGATATTCTTTCTAATTAGTGGAAAGTCCCCTTGCCAATTTTCACATGTATTTAATACCATGCCTTCATGTGCATAGTCAGCTCCTGGTACTTGGCAAGTGATGAAGGAAATAAAGGAGGGAGGAAAGGAAGGAAGAATGTAGGAGAGAGAGAGGAAGAAGAAAAGAAAGGAAGACAGGAACATATATTGATGACTGGCTGGATATAGGAAGGAACAAGCAAAGGCGTCCTGTACACCTATAATTGTACAGACTTATGTGGCTGCATGAATATAATTTTCTCTCAGAAAAAAGGAAACAGAAGGGGAACTTAGTTTGGGAGAAAGATGGATATGCTCTCTTAAAAATAAACTGCCTTTGAACAAAAACTCAGCTGAGAGAAATAAAATTTATAAAGGATTGGTTGAAAGCTGTGTAATCCATCCATTCCTTTACACTCAAAAATCTACACCTTGGAGAGCCCCGGCCAGCAGAGAGCTGTGAATCTCATCGACGCCTTCAGGAAACCCTTTAGGCTCTTAAGGCCCAGTGGCTCTGCTCATCCTGAGAAGCTGGCTTGCTTTCATCATATGGACATGACTGTGTAACCAGCCAGATTTCCTAGTTAGTCTCACAAAGCCAGATCTGTGGTTCACCTGGAGCATGTGTGTTCATGGCTCCCCTTTATCACTTTACCTTCGTTTTTCTTATTTTCCCGTACTCTCTAATTTATGTTATCTTGCCATATAACATCCATATATGCTGACTTAAATCCTTTTTAGAATGAAGAGGGGACTAAGTTAACATATACTGAGTTTGAGCTGAAGGCAAAACATTCAGATGGAAATATCCCATTGATATAAATATTCAAAATCAGCCCTTCATTGGGTTTCAGCACATGAGAGGCACTCTGAGAGTTGTATAAGCATGGAAGACATGACCTCGTGAGACTTACAATATTTGGGGGCATCAGAAGAGATGGCACAACCCCTCAACCAGGACTTAACTGCAGGGTGAATGATATCACTAGTGAGTACTTAAAGAGAGAGAAAAATTCACATTAGTCATTTCTAGTGTTCCATGCATTTGAAATGTCCCTTGGTGCTTCTACGGAATAGAATGGTGGGGCTTCTGAGCCTTGAAATTTGATATTATTCAGTATGTTAACACCTCCATGGTTGGATTCTCTCAATACCTGCAGACAAACATCACCTTCATTTATTTGGGGGTTTTGTTATGTTTTATAGAGATGTCTCACTGATTTGATTACCTGGCTGTTCATTCTCAAAGGACAGGCAACAGAATGGGAAGGGAAAGGAAATCCAAAGAGTGAGCCCAAAGAAAAGACAGGAAAGGGCTTATTACCAGAATACACCAACTATCTAAAGCAGTTACATGTCATCAACACAAATTATCAGCAAAGTGATTAGAGATGGATGGTATGGTGAAAAAAAAAAGAAAACATGTATATTTGGCACTAAATAGCTGTTAGCTCTCTAATTCTCATTGCTCTATTTGTAAAAATGGAAAAGCATATCCTTGTCACATACTCACTGAAGTTAGATGGTTTCAGCATCTTCCAGATAGGCAGCATCATGTCAGCACTCAGGATGGTAGGAGGATAAGACATGGTCTCAGTCCTGTGGAACTATGTGGGTCCCATGAAAGAATTCTTTAAAAGAACTTGGAAAAAGTACCAAATGTAATACATGCCCAGAGATTTATTCTTCAGGTGGAAACACATCAGTCCTTTAAGGTGCCTTCAAAAAGATGAGGCAATTCTAGATCAGAAGAGGAAAATAATTTTGAAGCCACACGCCTTTTTCAAAAGTTCAGAGCTGGAAATCATCCTAGAAGCTATATGCAAAAAGGTCTAGGATGCCAAGAACACATGGAGAGATGCCATCCAACTAGAAGACATAAAAGGCCATTTAGACAAGCTCACCAGAACAAAAGTTTCAATTCCAGGATTGCCCCTCTCTAAGCAAAAAATGTACCAAGGCCTCCAGTCTCGTTTAACATTCATACACACTTGTTTCCCACACCTGAGAGACTTTCCTTCTTGTACCTACATCCTTAGCAAGCCCTAAAGGGATACCAGCAAGTGGCCTACTCAGACACAGTCACTAAGAACCCATAGAGCATCCAGCACAGTGCTTTGCACTGTGAACACAAAGATAAAACAAAATCTTGATTGTCCAAGACCATGGCATCTAGTGAGGCTGTGGGTATGCAAACAAGCATCTCAAAACAGGAACAGACTATGAGAGGGTATGTGGGGGTGGGAACTAGGGCCCTAACTAGACGTTCATTTGTTTATCCCTTCAACCACCATGACTTAACTCCTTTCTTTGATATCCTGCATGTAATCCATTACTAAAATCTGCCACCTCTGCCTTCAACATATACCCAGAATCCAATCATTTCTCATGACTTCCTCTACAATAGCCCTAGTCCAAGCCACCACCATCTCTCCCCAAATTCCCCTCAAAAGCCTCCTAACTGGTCACCCTCACTCTACCTTTGCCCCCTTAAGAACATTTTCCACATAGCAGCCAAAGAGCCTTTTAAATGGAAGTCTGATCATGTCACTCCTATGCTCCACACCCTCCAGGGTCTCCCATCATTGTAAGGACTCAGGAGCACTGAGGAGGACACAGTGACCTAAGAGTGACAGCAGTGGCAGCCTTGGCCATGACCGTCCAGAATCCAGCTTGTCAGAGAACCCAGTCCAGCCACTTTGACCTTGGTCACTTGCATCACCTTCAAAAGCCACATTGAACACACAGAGCCTTGAGGTCATTATGGAAGACCTCATCATCTCCTGTAGAAAATACAAAAGATGGCAGTTCCAACTTAGCAGACACTCAAGAGAAGACTCATCTGTGTCACTGACAGCAACGCTGGCCTCTGCCAGGTTCACAAAACCTCCCCTCTGCCTACAGCCCCACACTTCTATGATGGTTATTATTCACCTACTCCCAGGGCTTCACTGAGCCAACATCCTCATTAAGGGCCACATTAGGCGTTGCCCCTGCCCTCAGAGTTCAAAAGGGAAGAATAAAAGGAGAGACCCAAAAGGATAATTTAATATTGTAAATATAAGTCAAAAAAATCTGGTTTTCCAACTCTCCTTGGCTCCTCCCTCTGGTTCACCATGAATGACCCTTACAGACAGATTCCAGCCACCTTGGGTTTGGCCATGGCTAAAAGGAACTCAGGCAGACTAAAGAAAAAGATGTGGAATTTTCGGCCAAATTGAGACTCTGAAATTACTTTCAAAAGTAATATTAAACACACAAACAAAACAAAAACAGACTCAGAAACAGAGAACAAATTGATGGTTGCCAGAGGGGAGTAGGGTGGAGGGATGGGTGAAAAAGATGAAGGGGACTATAGTCAATAATATTGTAGTCTGATAACTTTGCACGGTGACAGATGATTACTGGGCTTAGTCTGGTGATCATAAACTTTGTTTTTCTGCTTATCTTTGGAAGAAGGATCATCTATCTAGACTCAGTGTTAATAACTTGACTTTACTGGGTCTTCCAAGATCTGATGGGTTCCTGGATCACTTCTCAGTGTGATTCCATCTAGTTGCGATGTTTGAATATATCTGAATGAGGCACGGTGGTTAAGCGCTGGCCTGGGAAGCCAGCGGCCCCGGTTCGGTTCCCACATATGGAAAAAAAAAAAAAAAAAAAAAAAAAAAAAAAAATGAATATATCTGAATGAATATTTCCATTTACATGGACTTTTCTCTATTTACAAGATTTGTTAATATGTTTTCCTGTGGCTTGCACTATCAACAACAAAGATGTTTTGTATGCCATATTGTATAACATTTTGTAGTAAATCTTTTGTGTCATCAATGCCATTAGATTCTAATTTATCTGTACTTAAATCTAACTGATGCCACTTAGTATGTTTTGAGTATTTTTTGCTAAAATTCAACATAATGATAAATTTATTAGCATATGACAAAGGTTTAAAACAAAAATAATGTCATTTATACACAAAGAAGCTCAAAATATTATTATTAAATGCATAAAATAGTCACAAAACATCAACTTTTTATTTATGTGAAATTTTGACACATTTTTTAAAAAAGACTTGAAACCTTGTGAATGGGTTAGATATATAAATGTCAAATCACTATGTTGTACAACTGAAACTAATATAATATTGTATATCAACCATACTTTAAAATAAATTGAGCATTAAAAAGAGTGAGATATAAAAACTCATTGTTTTTAAAGGCCATCTTGGAAATCCAGCAGTTAGTTAAGTAGTAGAGGTAGTTATAAACTTAATATCACTAAGTGCTAGGAATAGAAAAATGAATAAGACATGGTCTTTACTTTCACAGAGGTGACAAGTGAGATAAGAAAACCATTACACTAGCATATAACAAATACTCTTATAGTAATGGAAAGATGTACAAGATGTTATGAGAATGGAGAGAGTAACTGGGCAGGGAGAAAGGGCAATGAGGGAAGAGGGAGCATCATGGCAGAAGTCTAGAGCAGTTGTCTTTTTGAGTTGATAAACTAATTAGTGCTAAAGTGTAAGTGGCATATACTTGAATGTTTATAGCAGCATTATTCATAATGGCCAAAAACTGGAAACAACCCAAAGGGCCACCACTGATGAATAGTTAATTAAGTACGATATATCTATGTAATGGAATATTATTCAGCCATAAAAAAGAGTGAAGATAAATGAACACAGAAACAAAATACTACCTATTGCATGGCACTATTTATATAAAACTTTCCAAAGAGGCAAGCTTATAGAGACAGAAAGTCAATTAATGGTTGCCTAGAGCTGCAGTTTGAGGAAATGAGTACAGGTTTCCTGGTTTCTTTTGTTGTTGTTTTTTTTAATTTCTATTTTATTGGGAAACAGCCACGGTCATTGGTCACATATTGCTTTCATGCTACAATGGCATAGTTGACTCTTTTAAGGAAGGCACAGCTCACAGTGGCCCATGTGGGGATCAAACTGGCAACCCTGGTGCTATCAGCACCATGCTCCAACCAACTGAGCTAACTGGTCACCTCCAGATTTTCTTAGGAGAGTAATAATAATGTTCTAAAATTTATTGTGGTGATAGATGCACAACTCTATGAATATACTAAAAACCACTAAATTGTACGTTTTAAATGGGTGAATGTATTGTATGTAAATTACATCTCAATAAAACTGTTTTTTAAAGTGAAAATGACCTCTCATGACTGAAGCATTAGATGATATCTGCCCTTCTACAGGGATTTTCAAAGCTTTACCAAAAATATCTAAGAGATGCAGGTACTTCCTATGGACAGGCAGAGCAAAGGAGACATTTTGGTCACCAGGGTTCCCTGCTTTGCCCATGCCAGGTGTCTGCTGGCACTTCCCTGGGCCTGATCAGCCTACCTTCTCCTCACCATCATCATTCTTTTCCTATGATGGTTTTTATTAGCACTACTTTGAGGCCCTCAGAGACACCCATTTGTGAGAATTGCATTAGTCATGTGGAACAGCAGGCTGGAAATATTAAAATGCTCATTACTGCATGGAAAAATAATCTCAGACTAATTCGTAACTGAACGTTTGATTCAATATGAGCCTGATATAATCTCTTCTCCTTTTGGCAATGATTCCAATATGCTGCCATCTGCAGAATACCCCTTTCTCTCTGAAAAACAAGTTCCTGCCTGGATAATATAGTCAATGAAATTCCAGGGGGAGAGCCATATGTCGCAGTAAACATACACTGCATTCCATGCTCTCTCCCCACCACCATTTTTCATGCCCATCACCAGCTCTAAGTGTTCGTTGCTCCAGATGATTTCCTCTGAAGATATGCTGGATTCAAGTTCAATTAAAGAGGGAAAAGGAAAACCCAGCCAGCAGCCTTCACCCTCACCTCCAGCTCCACGAGGATCAGATTCTGAATAGGCCTAGGAGGTCCTTAGCCATCCCTCCTCTTCTCCAGTTTCCCTTTCCCGCCAGTTTTAAAGGACTGGGCTAAAACCACAGAAGCCTAGACAATCCTGTGGGCTAAACAGGCCTCCCAAGAAGGAGTCAGATTGTTAGGTTGACTCCTCCAAGTTCATAGAACAGACACTCCAGTTAATTTTCTTATCTAACTCTCGATATTTCCCAGAATAGCTTTTCTGCAGTCTTGAAGTGGACAGGGACCCCCATGAGCCTACCTTCTAACATGCCTGAGGGAACTCTGGGCCAATGAAATTCTGCCCCCTAAAATGTGAAATTGGTATAAAGAGACTATGTAGAGTGAATTGAATTCAGATGTGGTCACATTTTAGTGGAAGGGAGAGCTGGGCCAATGATTTCCTAACTTGTACAAGGAGCAGCAAATAAATTCATCTGGAGGGAAGAGAACAAAGCCAAGAGAAGAAAAATGTTGAGAAAAGAAAAAAGGAGTAATCTCCCTAACTCCAGGTTTCTCAGCCTCAGCCACTATTGACATTTGGGGCCAGATAATTCACATAGTCAGGGGCTGCCCTGTGTATTGTAGGAGGTTTAGCAGCATCCCTGGCTTCTGCCAACTAGAGTTCTGTAATACACAAGAGAATTTGTGTATTACACCCCACCCAATTGTGACAAATAATATTGTGTCTGTATTGCCAAATGTCCCATGAGGAGCAAAATCACTCCTGGTTGAGAACTACTGCCCTAACTATACATTCATTTATTTATCCTTCAATTACCTCAGAGCAAAACCCAGAGTTATCCTTAACCCCTTTCTTTCATACCCTGCATCCAATCCAAGATTAAAATCTGCCACCTCTGCTTTCAACATATACCCAGAACGCAACTATTTTCCATGACCACCACTGCAACAACCCAAGCCATCACCATCTCTTTCCAAATTACCCTAAAAGCCTCCTAACTAGTCAGCCTCACTCTACCCTTGCCCCCTTCAGAGCATTTTCCACACAGCAGCCAAAGAGCCTTTTAAACAAAAGTAGTATCATGTCACCCTTGTACTCCAAACTCTCCAGGGTCTCCCATCATTGTAAAGACCAGTCAGAGCCCTTCCAATGGCATATCGGACCCTTCAAGATCTTGCTCCCAGTTCTCCCTCTGATGTAAGCTCTTACTACCAACCCTCACACATTCCTCTCCAGCCCCGTTAACATCCTTGTTATTCCTCAAGCATGCCAAACACATTTCTGCCTCCAGGCCTTTGCACTTGCTATTTCTTCTGCCAGGAATTCCCTTCCCCCAGGTATTTGCCAGGCTTGTTCCCTCACAGCATTCGCGTTCAGACCTCTGCTCAAACCCCACCATATCAGACAAGTTTGCTGTGATGGCCCTATGTCAATAGGCAATCGATTCTCTGACTCTGTTATCCTGCTTTACCCTTATGCTTTCAAGGATTTTTCAAGGCTAGAACCCCTAATATATCTCCTAAATTTCAAGTAAATACCTATGAAACCCAGACAGAAATGAAAGCTTAAAATTTAATATAACTCTGAAAGCTAGGGTTGTATATCAACCTGTTAGCATATCTGGAAGTCATTTCCATTACTAACAAATACAATAAAACCAGACACTCCTGCATCTTCCAGAAACATGGTGAGCCTATATATTTGAAAGTAAGTAGATGGTCTTGTCATCATTCTTCACTTTCTGCTTCTGAATTAATCAAGTGCTTACTATATAAATATCAAATATTGAAAACTGTCTAAAGTGCCTTAGGATTATGAAGCTATCTCAGACCTTATTAATAGTCACCATAGCAGCAACTGTGATGCCACCCTGCAGTTGAATGCTTGTACTTGTGTAGACACTCCTCCATGGGATCTCACATTATCCTCACAAGTTACACCCAAACGGGGCAGAGGAAGGTTTGCTTCCTCATTTGAGAGCTTTAAAAAACCTATCGGGGGCCGGCCAAGTGGCGTGATGGTTAAGCGCTGGCTTGGGAAGCCAGCGGCCCCGATTTGGGTCCCACATATGAGGGCCAATGACACTGCCCTCAAAAAAATAAATAAATAAGTAAAAATAAAAAATAAAAAAAAACCTACCGGGCAGGGATTCGGATAAAAATGGATAATCCCTCAAGGTGTTTAACTGAGGAGACTTTCCTAAAGGGATTTGCTGAGATGAACAGAAATCAGGGAAACACCAAGGGTGGATAAAGCGTCCAGAGACTGAGGATCAACAGAGGAAGCCATCACCACCTCTAAGCCGGAAGGTGAGGCAAAAGGAGCTCAGTGAGAGCCCCAGGCATGCAGCAATGCAGGGGGAGATGTAGCCATGGTGGGTCAAGGCCATCCCTGGGATCAGGAAAGGAAGGGACTCCCAGAACTCAGCAGGTAGTCAGCTGGCAAGGAAGCCCAAGTGATGTGAGAAGCTGTGTGCAGGAGTTAGCCTCTCATGGAGCAGTGCAGGGTGGAAATGGGTCTGAAAGGACAAAAAGCGAACAGAGAAAAGTTGGTAGACTTACTTAAAATCATAGCTAGTCGGCCTCACCTCATTGCCAAGAAAGGATCCCAAACACACAGCCCTAGCTACAGAGAGAGCAGCTCTGTGGACGCTGAAAGGCTTAGTACCATCAGAAGGTAGGGTAATAGTCTCTAGGCACTGAGGTTAGAATAGACAAGGGGCCAGACAGTTTGATTGTGCACTCACATGGAGCAAGAACTCTGAATATACAGTTGAAAAGATCTTCCCAGGCAAGACAGACAAAAAAATTGAAAGCTGTTAGGCAAGCCAGGAAAGACTCAGCTCTACGAAAAGAACTGATCTTGTCTCAGAACATCAATTCCACTCCAAGCTCATACTTAGGAGGATACTTTTTTTTGAGAAGTTTGCTTTCACATTCCAAATCCAGAAAAACAACAACCCAGAGATGATCTCTCATCCGTTTCCTAATACTCATCCTTAATGCAAAATAAAACCCTTCTTTTTGCAAGCTAGAGATCCCAGCTAATCATGCTGTGCTTTGCTCTGATTAACCTTTGAAGTAGGCATTTCTTCTTTTTTTTTTTTTCTCTCTCTGTCTCCCGTTTTTTTGTTTGTTTGTTTTTTTTTGGTTGTTTGAAGGCAAGCCCCTTAAAGGTCAGTGAGCATCAAACCTAATCTGACTTCTAATTACTTTGTAAACATTTCAGAATGAAAAAATGCCAATATAATTAAGCACCTAGCTATTATCTGCTCCTTTTACCCACAGGGCAGATAGCCAGCAAAGCAGGACTTCAGGCTCCTCTGACACTCTATTTATGATGTGGGAATTATCTGACTGGAGTCTATTTAAATCAGTTTCCCAAGTTTGACTGACTGGGAATAAGAGTCACCTGAGGATCATAATAAAAATACAGGTTCTCAGACCCTCGTCCTAGAAAGTCTAATTTCTTTGGTCTGGGGTAGAGCCTAGGAATCTGCATGATTTTCTTTTTATAACTTTTCCAATGTAAAACCCAGTT
The DNA here is from genome assembly GCA_033961575.1 of Aselliscus stoliczkanus. Taxonomy (NCBI): domain Eukaryota; kingdom Metazoa; phylum Chordata; class Mammalia; order Chiroptera; family Hipposideridae; genus Aselliscus; species Aselliscus stoliczkanus. The sequence goes on from CM066729.1 coordinate 141,685,960, forward strand.
AGGAAACTACTGATTTTAATCGTTTTTCTGTTGGCATGGAGTCCATCGCAGTCAGCCATCTCCACTAGGCTCTCCAATACCTAACACCCTCTTCCTGCAGACTCTTCTGCAACATTTCTCCCTGCATCTAATTGATGTGTACCAGGTCTGGCAACTAGATTCATGGACTCATCCTAGAAAAAGTGCTCCATACCTCATTGCTGAATATCACTACAGTCACCTTCAAAGTACTCCCCTTGGGAAGCTGTGCACCAACACTAGTGCCTAGTCCACTCTTCAAAGCAATTTAGGAACTCTTTCTGGAATGGCCATCAGAGTTGTCATCGTATTACCCTGGATGTTCTGTATGTCATCAAAATGTCTTCCTTTCAATATTTCCTTTCCTTCAGGTAAAGAAAGAAGAGGCCAGATCATTGGGGGCCAGATCAGATGAGGAGGGAGGGTGTTCCAATATAGTTATTTGTTTACTGGCTAAAAACTTCCTCACAGACAGTGCTGTGTGAGCTGGTGCATTGTTGTGATGCAAGAGCCATGAATTGTTGGTGAAAAGTTCAGGTCATCTAACTTTTTCATGCAGTCTTTTCAGCACTTTCAAATAGTAAACTTGGTTAACAGTTTGTCCAGTTGGTACAAATTCATAATGAAAAATCCCTCTGATATCAGAAAAGGTTAGCAACATCATTGTAACAAGTTCACAAACGTAATGTTCCAAACTCGTACATCAACCTGACTCCCTCTCTCTAATCGAGAGTGGCTAGATGATATAAAATGACCCTTCCAGCTCTGACTTCCTGGGAGTTTATCATTCACAGGCACAGAAATGGCAGAGTAAAAATTCAAGCACTGCATAATTGGTCCTCAGCCTGGTTGGTGGCCCACTCCAGCTGTGTTGATGACCCTCTCTGTTCTATTGGTGAACAGTGCCCAGGCCACACATACACTCAGCTTGGCAGCCTGGAGGAAGAAGATGAAGCAAGGACCCAGGAGGGCTCCCAGGACCAGATGGGAGGCCAATCTGCTTTACAAGGACAATGCACCACCTCTCTGGGCATAAGCAAGTACAGTAGGTGCAAAGAGAAAAGGGAAATCCCTCACTGAGGTGACTCTCCCTCTTGTGTTTCTCAGGTTGTTTCAAAGCCTGTGCCAACCTTCAAAATTCTGTTTAGATGCACCTTTCTCCCCATCCTCCCCACCTTCCCCAGGCTTCCAGCTTTTAACTCCTTACATTTGCTGCAGTTCCCACTTTGGGTAATAGCATCCCCCAGGGGGCATTTAGAAACAGTGTGGGCCAGGTATTTTGGTTGTTGCAATGGAAGCATGGAAGCATGCTGGAGCTGAGGGGTGGGGTAGCAGAAATGCCAAAAATCACGAAGTGGGCAAAACAGCTCTGCAGGACAAAAAAATTGTCCCACCCAAAATGTCATTAGCCCCCCTCCGGCAAAATGAGAATTACTTACAATCTGAAGCACACAATTTAGGCCTTAATTATGGCTTTTTGTCAGGAGAATTTATGACAGCATTGTTCAGGTAGCAAAAGCCTGAAAACAACCTAAAAGACCATTGATAAGGGACCATTAAATAAAGTGTGGTACACTCATACAACAGAATTCCATTAGAGAGAATGAGGGAGATCGATATGCCCTGATACAGCACCATATCTGAGATCTAGTATGAATTTTAAAACGCGAAGGGCAGAACAGTATTACAGGATGTCTCGTTTAGTATTTTGATAAATAGAAAGGTGCTACATATACCTGTATGTTTGCATATAGAAAAACTCTCTCCAGAAAGTAGGAAGAAACCAATTAGTGAGAACAAGAACCACAACAAGAAGGGCCGAGGTGAAAGGAAGGCTGACTTTCCACCATACATCCTTCAGTGCTCTTGAACTATCCCTATGAGAGTATGTTATGTTATTTAATGAATACCATCTCTTGTGGTGCTATTGTTTCACATATGTATGCTTTGCCTTCTGCAACTACAAGTTAAATTGCTTAAAGACACAGGGATTTCCCAGAGCACCTAGCACAGAGCAGGTGCTCAATATATTCCTCCTGGTTTATAGACTGTAAGAACTCAAGGCAGGGAAATAATTCCTTTGAAGACCAAAATACCTGCCCAGACAGACAGAAACCACTGGGAGCCTTTTCCAGCCTGGGCTTTCATGTCTGATCCTGGTGCAGACAGTTTTCAAAGAAGGTGTTAGTGTGAGGCTGTGAATTTTACCACAGTGAGTCACCTCTGCAACGCAAGCTACTCCACAGCTTAGAAACACGAAGTCAACATCACTGGCTTAATATTGATAATGTTCCCCGTATGCTGTGCCAAGGTTCACCGATGTTAACTCATTTGCCTCTTAACAATCCCACGAGGCAAACGTTCTCATCCTCAATTATAGCTCAGGAAACTGGGATGCAGAGAACATGACTTGCCCAGGACCACACAGAATCTGAAATCGGTCTTCTAATGTTCAGTTCACTTTCCTACACAAAGCTGTCAAATAGAAACAATCTGGCCTTTCTTCAGAATGACAAGTTAGCAGAGTTGCGAGCAGCTGGGTCAGGACCTCCACTTACAAGCTTGGGGCCTGGGGCAAAATAGGTGGTCTCGGGCCGGCCGAGTGGCGCAGTGGTTAAGCGCTGGCCTGGGAAGCCAGCGGCCCCGGTTCGGTCCCACATATGAGGGCCAGTGATACTGCCCTCAAAAAAAAAAAAAAAAAATAGGTGGTCTCCCTGGTCTCATTCCTTATATGCAGAAAAAAAATGCTCACCTAGAAAGATGACTGGGGATAGAATGAAATGATATACTGTATATAAGGCATGAAGCTTGGAGTGTGACTCATAGTAGAAGCTCAATAAATGTAATTTTCCTTTATCTCTGCTTCCTCCTTTCAAGCTACTAGAGTTGCCCTTCCAAAATCCAATTTAACAGAATGACATTCTCTATTCTAATGTGTTTATTTTTAAAGTTTCCAATATTATTTCTTACACTGCAAAATTCAAGATATCAGTGACCCTCTCCATTTTAAAAAAGATTATTGCAGTTCAGACGGGTTGTGGTCAACTTTCATAAAGATTTTGACAGGGATATTTATTTATTATTATTATTCAGAAAACAAGATGGTTAGCCGAAAAAGACATGTCTGACTTGCACTTGCCAGCATGGAGAATAAATAGACAATTGCTTCTAATCATGGTATTGATAGAGATGACTACAGTAATGAAATAAAAGTTTCTTCCTGAACCTCAATCATTTTAATTTCTCTAAATGGGGAGTACAATTTCGGCATGACAATGTTCATGTTATTACCCTGTCATTACCTCTGTTTGCTAAATTTAAATGAACAGGATGTTTCTAGTTGTACTAAAGCTCCAGACATTACTAGAACACATGCTTGTCTCTTTTTGTCACATTTGCAACAGATGAATTTAATCACAAAATCCTAAAATGGGAAAGATCTTAATAAGGCCACATAGCTCAGCCACTCTTCTGCCTTCAAGCAAATCTAAACAGAAATTACCTCATGCGCACAGATTTATGAAAACAACAGCAAACTGAGTGCCCATTCTTTGCCCATAGTAGGTCCTCTAGAGATAGAAAAATCAAAATGTACTTCCTCAGTCATGCAGTCTAGAAACTGTCTTCACAAATGCCCAGGGCCATCCCTTACCTCCCAGATATTCTGATTTCATTGGTTGCTGGTGGGAGGGGCCCTGAGAATCAGCATTATTTTAGCCTCCTCAAGTGACTGTAATGTGCAGCCAGGATTCAGAACAACTGATATACCCCTAATATGTTTTAATATCTTTTTTGAGATATAATTCACATGTGATGCAATTCACCCATTTAAAGTGTATGCTTCAGTGGTTTTCAGTATATTCATAGAATTGTAAAACTGTCACCACATCTAATTTTAGAATATGTTCATCACCCCAAAAAGATGCCCGTACCCATTAGCAGTCACTCCGCATTGCCCACTCCCAGCTGTAGGTAACCACTATCCTCTTTCTGTCTGTATAAATTTGACTATTCTAGGTATGTCATATAATCATACAATACTTGTCCTCTTCTGTCTGGCTTATTTGACTTAGCATAACATTTTCAGGTTCATCCATGTGTGGTATGTATCAGTACTTCACTCCTGTATATGCCCGAATAGTATACCATTCTAAGGATATACCAGGTTTTGTTTATCCATCCATCAGTTGCTGGACATTTGGATTGTTTCTACTTTTTAGCTATTATGAATATCCCTAATATTTAAAAGCACTTGTAAAAGATATTCCTTTAAAGTAATGTAAAGCATGTATGCAGCAGTTAGAAAGCGTTTCTCTGAAAGAAGACACCAACTCCTCACCCTTCTCATCTATGGCTTTCGTTAACCACATCACCCTTCCATTGTGGAGTGCAGCGCTGAACATAGCTCTTTTCGAAATGGCTTGTTGAAACTTAAATGTCTACTTGTGTTCCTCAGCTTTACATCCTTGATAATTATATCAATGATCCAACCGCCTTTTTTAAACCAGGCTATGGCTTCACCTACTCAGCTTATTACTTATTCTGACTCACAGCAGTATTTTCACATTCAACGCCCTAGCACAGAACATTTTAACAGTTTTAGGATTTCCAAGTTGTTCATTTCAGCATCGACAGTAGCAGTACCATCACCTCCACCAACTCTCCCATCCACCCTTCTATCAAAACTTTAAGACAATCTCTCAGATTAGTCATTTCGTCTCCTTGTGAATTTACATCCATGTTGTTTCTCCCAAAAAATTGCATATGGAGACTCCTCCATAAAAATGAAAGTAACTATCATATTTGAGCACTGACTGAGTTACAAACACCGTGCTAAGCACTTTACATAGATTTTTCTTGCAGCATACTCATGACCACCCTTCAAAATAAGCATCATCTTCCCTGTTTGACAGATAATAAAACTGAAATTTGGAGAGCTTATGTAACATACGCAAGTACACACAGTGAGAAGTGACAAACACAGGATTTCCACCTAGATCACTCTGGCTTCCCTCTATATTACATTTCCTCTTCTGTTTACATAATCATGGAATTAATAAATAACTATGTCATAGTTGTGCCAGGAGCTATGCCAGGCCTGGGGGATACAGAATTAGGCAAAACAAAACTATCCCTGTCTTCATGGGGTTTACCATCTAGCAGAGGGTAGAGATGTTAAATATATTAGCACGCAGTCCTATAATCACACACTGTGAAAAGTACCAAAAAGGGAGCCACAGTGCTACTAGGAGCAAGTGTATCATCTGATTTAATGGGAGGGAGAGGCGAGATGGAGTGGTGGGGATATGACTTCCTTGGGGAAGTAACAGTTGAATTCTGTAAAAAGTTTTATCCTCCATGACAGAATTCTGGAAGTGAGGAGCAATGGAGAAAGAGTCTTTTCAAGGAATTGACTTACCTGAGCTCATGAGGTGTGCCTCAGCAATAATGCTGGGCAGGTGGGCACCCAGCTCACCACCCTGCCCTTGCAGCCTTTCTGTTGTCCCTACTTGTCTGCCCCAAGGGTGTCTCCTGCATTTGCCCTTATTTCACTTCATGCCACATGCTTGGCTATTTTTTCAGCTTACCAGAGCAAATCGGAACCATCTTCTCAATGATCCACAGCCGCAGAAAACATTCCCACTGAAGCCAACACCCATTCAGAAGGGAGAATATGGCCCAAATGATTAGGAAACATGTTACACTCTATTTGGCAGGCTCGATTCCAAAAAACTTAGAGAATATTACTTCCAGGGTTGGAGGGGATTTAAAAACAAGCCTGCTATTATGCAAACACCAAATGACTGCAATATTAGAGCTGCTCTCAATTGAAAGTGGGGAATTTAGCCGCTTCAGCTCCATGAGCCTTGGTTTGACCGCCACCTTCAGGTCTGTTCCAGGAAGTGCACAGCAACTCACCCAGGCCTCATCACAGAGCTCCAGGCAAGAGGGGAAAATGGAAAGCAGTTTTCAATTCACACCTATAAACAGGGTCGTGTCAGTCCTGGGCTGAATAGGCTGTTTCCTGCGGAACAGCCGAACCGGGGTCTGCCTTTTTTTTTTTTTTTTCAGTAGCCAGACTCCCTGTTTTAGAGATAAGGACAATGCACTGATTGAAAGACAAAAGAGAACGCCTGAATGTGGTGTTTTTATTCATCTTAAAGGAGTACTTAAATGCCCTCCTCAAAAATGAACACTTCCGCTCCACCCTGGGGAATCAAATTCACACCTTCCTTTTCCTGACCCTGGCTTGAGACATCCCCAACCCATCTTTCATCTTCTGTTCAGCCACATTGTGAATCATACATCTGCCCCACCCACTTTTCTCTTGGCCTCCAGCTTTCTGCACATGATGTTCCCAAGGTTTGAAATAACCTATAATATCCACCATGACTCACTCTTAGCCAATATAGATCTCAGCTTAAAGGTTATGTCCCCTGGACTATCTCCAATCCTTCTTGCCCCTCTCATATCCTCTCCCACATGCTCCCTCTCACTCTGTCTATTCCTAACTTGGAACTTACCACACTCACGCGGAGAAAAGATAGACACATAGACCAATGAAACAGAACAGAAACCCAGAAATAGACCCACATAGACATACCCAATTGATTTTTTCTTCTTTTTTTGAGGGCAGTGTCACCGGCCCTCACATGTGAGACCCGAACAGGGGCTGCTGGCTTCCCAAGCCAGTGCTTAACCACTGTGCCTGCCACTTGGCCGGCCCGCCAATTGTATTTAACAAAAAGTCAAAAGCAGTGTAATGAAGAAAGGACACTCTTTCAACAAGTGGCGTTGAAACAATTGGACATCGATATTTTCTTAAAAAGCTTCAATCCCTACCTGAACTATATACAAAAATTAATTCAAAATGGATACTAGACCTAAATATAAAACTAATACTATAAAACTTCTACAAGAAAATATAGGAGAAAATCTTTATAATCTGAAGTTAGAGTTCTTAGATATAACACCAAAAATACAATCAATAAAAGGCAATAATTAATAAATTGGACTTTATCAAACTTTTAAAATTTTACTCTGAGAAAAACACAACTAGGAAACAAAAAGACAAACCATAGGCTGAGAGAAAATAATTGTGAATTACATATTGGACAAAGGACTTGTACCCAGAATACTTGTAAAGGACTTGTAAAGAACTCTCAAAATGGAACAAGAAGCAAACAAGCAAATGCAATATATAAAATGGGCAAAAGATTTCAACAGACACTTCATCAAGAAAATGTATAGATGACAAATAAGTCCATGAAAAGATGTTAACATAATTAGTCATTAAGGAAATGCAATTTAAAACCACAATGAGATACCACTACACAACTATTAGAATGGTTAATTTTTTTTAAAAAAAGAAAAAGAAAATGTCAACAATGCTAAGTACTGACAAGAATGCAGAACAACTGGAACTGCTGGTAGAAATGCAGTGGTACAGCCACTATAAAACAGTTTGTTTTCATCTTAGTTTCATTTTATCTTTAAGATATGTAGAAGATAGATAGATAGATAGATAGATAGATAGATAGATAGATAGATAGATCTATATATAGATATATATATGAAGTTATATATCTATATATATGAAGTTATATATATGAAGTTTATATATATATATACATATATATATGACATTAAATAACTACTTATCATGCAACCCAGCAATCCCATGACTAGATAATTATCCAAAGGAAATGAAAATCTGTTTTCACACAAAAACCATATGCAAATGTTACTGCAGCTTTATGCATAATCGCCAAAAACTAAAAATAACCTTGCATGTCTCTCAACTTGGGAATGGATAAATACACTGCAGTACATCCATTCAATGGACTACTACTCAACAATAAAAAGGAACAAATAATCAATACATGCAGCAATACAGATGAATCTCAAATTCATTATGCAGAATGAAAGAGGTTAGGCTCAGAGGGTTACAATCTGTATGATTCCATTTATATGACATTCTGAAAAAGACAAACTAGAGGGTAAGAGAACAGGTCAGTGGTCTCCAGGGACTGGGGATGAGCGAGAGCTTGATTACAGAGGTGGCAGGGAATTTTCTTGGAGGAATGATGGAGCTGTTTTGTGACAAAACTGTGGTGGTGGATACATGATTCTATGAATTTGCCAAACTCATAAAACTGTACACCAAAAAGAGTGGGTTTTATTGTCTGTGAATTAAAAATAAATAAATTTAAAAATAGAAATAATTGATCATACTCAGGGCAGCCACTGGCACATATGACACCTTGCCAGGATTTGCCAAAAGCTGCCCCCGCCCCCCCCCACATCCCCCCCCCACAGTGACAAAAGTTTCTGTAGTACCCATATTTCTGGGCACCCCTTGAGGAGAGCTTAGAGGCTGGATTTCCACCCTGCTTGCCTCCATTTTCTCCCCTTAGGACACACTCACTGCACAAACTGCTCAGCCTGCCCCAGTTATCTACTCCTAGATTATAAATGGCTGTTTGTTTCCCCTCTACATGTGAGTTCCTCAAAGAGCTTTCCTAATCTATCACCGTAGTTCCAGCAAACTGCTCAGCAGCTGGCACAACAAATATTTGTTTAACTGATGAATGAGTGATACCCCCTCCTGAAGCCCATCTCTGAACAGCCAATTCATGGAGCTCTTTCCTTCCTGTGAAATTCTAGAGGACCTATCTATCCCTCTCATTTGTCACAATTAACAACAGAAGCAATGAGTCTCTATTGCCATGGATAGGCAGGTTTCCTCCCTGTTAGATTGTAAGCTCTTTTATGGAGGGAAAATATACACAAAATCTGTACCCCCCTACCCCCCAGTGACTTGAATAGTGTTATATACATAGAAAGAGCTTAATAAATTGTTAGTGGAGAGGTTGAAGAAATGAATTTGCCTTAAAAGTATGTGGAGAGGAAAAAATCAAGGCATAATGCAGAAAAGACTTTTTTTTTTTAAAGATTTTATTGAGGAATATGGGGAGGGGAACAGCATTGGGGAACCAGCGAAGGGTAACAAATGAGTTGCTGTCCTTTTGCTCTTCAGCCTAGTTGTGGAGGACATTGCTTCGCTGGCCCATGTTGTTATTATCATTGCGCTCTTCTTGGGTGAGGCAAATCGGTCGCCAGCCTCTGGACGGCCGCTCCCAGCGGCTCTTGGCAGCTCACACCGGCTGCCAGCCACTCATGCTGGCTGCCGGACACTCACTGTAGCCTATGGCAGCCCACTGCAGCAGGGGCTGCAGCCTACAGCTTCGCCAGTGACTCACAGCAGCCCAGCTCCAGGTGGAGCTGTTGTTCACCATCTTAGCTGTAGAGGGCAGTGTCACTGGCCCTCATATGTGGGATCCGAACTGGGGCCGCTGGCATCCCAAGCCAGCACTTAACCAACATGCCACTTGGCCAGCCCCAGAAAAAGACATTTAGATGAAACTATTTAGATAATAACATTTAGACAATCAACTCATTTTTCTGATTGACAGGGTTTTAATTTTCTGTCTTTGCTAATGTGGGCATGTGTTTCTAATAAAGAATACAAATGAACCAAAAGATTAATGTTAAGCAGAAAAAAAATGCTGATACAAGTGGACATTCAAAATATTTTCCTCCATATTTCCATAAATAAGGCTTCTGTATTTCTGTATATTCGTATGTATCTAGAAAGAAACACATATATGAAAGAAAGCTGTTGTGTGGAGGCACAGCTCAGCTTCCAGGTTATCCACATCACAAATGGGGATAAACGATAACAAGCTTCTATTTTTCAGGAGGAGGAACACATGCAAAGCATTTCAGGATCCTTGGAGGAAAGGAAAAATAGCTGTTGATGGCATTTTTAGGAGGGATGTTGGTAATACAGTAAAAGTACTCAGCATTAGGAGGGGGGAGGCAATGCAACTGCAACATCAGTCAGCCCACTGACCACCAGGATGGAGCCATCGCATCCACTGCACACCCTGCTGCAAACAAGGTGTCGTGAGTGGTCATATTGCTGTTAAGTACATTCCGTTGAGTAAGGTACCAATAGAGTTAAATTAGCCCTCTAGCCAGGCAAAGAACTAGAAGCAAGTGGCCAACCTCAGGATTTCATTCCAGAAGCACAGGGCCTGCCTCCCAGCCTGGAAATCTCTCTCCCACAGTCAGGGCCAGTGAGCAGAAACGCTGTCATTCCTTCAGCTTTCACAGTCCTAGGGTTTTCAGCAGTTCCCTTTACATTTCACTCACTTCCTGAATGCAGCCTGAATCATGTCTGCCCTCGAGAGGCACAAAGGAGCCTATCCTCTCAGAGTTCCAGCAAAGGTCATGCGCCTGTCTCTGTGTCTCAGCTTCCACCTCCAGGAGCGGTCCATTGGCGCTCCACACTGACTGACCTAGCTAATGAACCAACTAAGGAGAAGTCTACCTCAGGGCAGCAAAGAGCAAGGCACCGGAGTGTGACAGACCAGGCCTCTACCAATGACATTCTATAAGACCTTTGGGAAGTTCCTCAACCACAGTTTCCTCATCTGTAAAAGAGAGATAATAATACTTACCTGATAGTGTTGTATGAAACTAAATGAGATGTGCACATAAATGGCTCAAACTAGTTCTTTATCAAACTACAAAGTCTTAATGCATTTGGTAGTTTCATGTACCCACCATTAAATACAGTCCCAAATCACAGCGTGGAGCTGCCCCCAGCAGCACTGAAAACGAAAATCACCTTGTCTTTGGCTCCCAAATATACCTCCATTCTCTTCAGAACTCTTGCCCTGTGGGGGTGTGCTCCAGCTCCTTTCAGACAGTCTGAGCCCCATGCCCTGAGCCACACTCCCTAGAGATGCTGATCCCTGGCTCATCACAGGGCTCCATGCCCAGAGGTTTGAGGGTGCTTCTAGACATTGTCGTTGAGGCAATATGGTGATCAAATCCCAGCTGTAACACTAATCCCTGACTGACTGTGGCCAAGCATTTTACCTATTTAAATAACATAATAATAATAGAACCTACCTAGGAGGAATGAATGAGATTTCTAAAGCACTTGGCCCATGGCAGCATATAGCAGATAAATACAAAACAAAAACAAAAACCAGAAAGTCTGGCTCATGTTAGTGTTAGCTACCTTGTGCTGGAATGAACGCCATGCTCCTCTTAAAAAGGCAAGAACTATTAGGCACTGGGCACAGGGGGAGCAGTGCTTCCTGAACCCACATTCCCTACCAACATGTCCTGGCTCCAGGTGCTCAAATGCAGCAGCTGCTTCCTCACTGAGATTTCCACGTTCCAAATCCTGAACTCTTGCCAGTGTCCCAAGGCCTTTCCAAAACTAACAGGCAAGGAAGAGCTTTCTCAGCAGCTTTCAGTCAATTGTGAAGAAATGCCGCTCATTTTTCTCTACCAGAAAGCAATTTTCTGAAGGACCTAAAGCCGGGAGGGAGGCTGGAAAGATGGAGATTTATCACCATCTAGAGGACATAATGCCACAGTGCAAGACAAGTGTGACAGGAGATGCTGTGTAAGTTTTCCCCTCCAGTCACCACAGCCTTCCATGAGGCATGATGCCAGGGATTGATTGACAGCCTGCAAGCCATCCAAGAGTGGAATGGGTGTTATTTATACAAATTTTCTTTTTAAAAACTCAAAATATAATACCATTCTTTGTGTCCACTGTTTTGAAATGATTATTTTTTTTTTAAGATTTTTTCTTCTTGACTTCTTGGAGATTATTCTGTCAGAGATTTTCACAGGTCCTTTTCTAGAAGTGGCACAGCCACTGGCTCCCTGGTGCGGAAGGTCTGCTAACCCCCGGGGTTATATGCTCACCATCACAGAAGCCGTTCTACTGATTTGGTGGGAGGCAGGATTTGATCTGTGAGCCATGTGAAAGTGATGCAGTGCCCTCTTGTACTTCTCCCTCTTCAATTTTCCTTAATCTGCTGTGATCTGTCATCTTTTCCCTTTGTTTCCCTGAAACAGCCTACCAATGTCACCACCTCGTGTCCTTTTTCAACTCTCCCACACTAGACCTGTCTGCCTCCTTTCTAACTGCTCCTTCTTACCTTCATGTGCAAGCTCATCCTCCTCTTCCTGCATCTTTTTTTTTTTAAGATGTTATTGTGTCCTTCAATCTTAGTTGTAGAGGGCACAGCTAGCTCAGCTCCAAGTCCAGTCACCATCCGACTGCCCGTTGGCAACTTGTGGCCACTCAGCTTAAGGTGCCATGTTCAATATTAGTTGTGGGTAGGCATAGCCCACCATCCCATGTGGGAGTTGAACCGCCAACCTTGTTGTTAGGAGCATGTGCTCTCACCTACTGAGCCATCCTGCCACCTGTTGGCAGCTCAGCGGTAGCTCAGCTGGGGCGCAGCACACTGGCCCATGGGGGAATCAATCCAGCGACACTGTTGCTCAAAGCTCGTGCTCTTAACAAACTGTGCCACCCGCCGGCCCCTCTTCCTGCATCTTAAGTGTTAACACTTCCTCAGACCTCTTTTCACAGCTTTTTTTTTTTTTGGTCCCACTTTTGAAAAGAGGTCCTCAAAGTTTACTGGGCATAGTATCAGCTGGGGAATCTTTTTTTCTTTTTTTTTTTTGAGGGCAGTGTCACTGGCCCTCATATGTGGGACCCGAACCCAGGCCACCGGCTTCCCAAGCCAGCGCTTAACCACTGCGCCACTCGGCAGGTCCAGCTGGGGAATCTTTGAAAATACACATGGCCAGGGCCAGTCGAGTGGCGCGGTGGTGGTTAAGCGCTGGCTTCAGAAGCCAGAGGTCCCGGTTCGGGTCCCACATATGAGGGACAGTGACACTGCCCTCAAACAAACAAAAAAACAAACCCCCACCCCCACCCCCCAAAAAAAAGGAAAATACACATGGCCAGACCCATAGAGATTCTACTTTGGGGACATCTGTATTTTATTAGGTTTCTTATGTGATTCTGATGTGAACCAAAAGTTGAGAACCACTGAGCTATTCTTAGGAAATTTTGCTCATTGTCTTTGGTCATTGCCTCCACAATCACACATTCTATCAATTCCAAATCCTGCCTTAACCAGCCTTTCAATCGCTCTTGCCCATCCCTGAGAATGCCAATTCCCAGCCTCCAGCAAAGTTGTTACCAAGTACTTTTGGAGTTCCCCGGGGGTGACTCACATATGGTCAGGGCCACATCCAGCCCACAGTCCTGCAGGTGTCAACCTCAATTTCCATGATAACCTTCAGCCCTGGTCCCACTTGGCTGGGTGTTGCTGAATCCCTGAGCTAATCATTCAACACATTCTATTCAGAGGAACTGTTTAGGAAGTCTTTTTGTTCTTAGACCAGGAATCCCTGGTGAAGAATAGAATATGTTGGAGGAGACTTTAGATGCTTTGTCAAAACTAATGTTTAAAATCATTTATTGTTCCTCCTGAAAATGATAAAATTCCAGCTGCCTCACACACATGGAATTTAATTTCCTATAAATCAATGTAAGTACCCAGACTCTAAAAGAAATTAGAGTGGGCTGTATTGGTCAGAGAGCCTTGTTATATTTAACACTTGCCATCTACACATGCCTATACACATACACACACACACACACTCACTCACACCTGATGTTGCCATAACAGACCATGACTACTTACTTACTCCCCCAGATGACTGACAGCAGAGGCTAGTGATTGTTTATATTGATGGCACAGGTGATAACAGCCAGTAGGTGATTGGCTTGAACCGGCCAGTCACCTACTATTATCATATAGTGTCATGGCAACTTAGAAGTATTCAGCTCCACAAGGCCTAATGAGTCTATTGTGCCAGTAACTATAGGTCTGTTTAGGTATCTGACCTTGACTGAACAAAGCTATGCATATCTCTAGAGATAGCCTGGAGGTCTCAATAGGTGTATAGTTGATTCAGCTAAGGACACTAAAACAAACAAAGTTCCTTGACAACAGAGCACCTTGCTTTACAAGTACAACCTGAAATACACAGCCATGAGACAGCCATGTATCCTTCCAATGAGTGCTCATGTTAGTCAAAGTTCAATCAGTTTTTATCTTTCAGTTTTAGAAATTTAGCTAATGTCACAAATGGGCACATGGGCCTAATGTCAATGAGACTAGAATCCTAAAAGAGTCTCCCCTATCTCTAGCCGATCAACCAACAAGTATTTATTCAGAGCCTACATTACACAAAGAAATATAAGCTACAGTCTCTGCCCTTTAGAGAGTTTTCATCTAGCTGTGAAAATAAGATGTATATATATTTATGAGGCTATTTTCTGTTGAATGTCAAATTAGTGGGCTAGCTTCAGATAAGATGAGGGTAACAATAATGGCTACTACTTACTGAGTATATTTATGCCAAAATTAACACTAATTATGTCACATACATTATACCACTTAATCTGCACCACAAACCTGTGAGGTTGGTACTATTATCTCTTTCTTATAAGTGAGGAACCAGGCTGGCCGAGTGGCACGTTGGTTAACAGCTGGCTTGGGACATCAGCTCTGAACAGCAGGGCCCCAGTTTGGATTCCACATAAGAGCCAGTGATGCTGTGCCCTCTACAGCTAAGATGGTGAACAACAGCTCGACCTGGAGCTGGGCTACCGTGAGTTGCCGGCAACGGTGTAGGCTGCAGCCCCTGCTGCAGTAGGCTGCCATAAAGCTACCATGAGTGGCTGGCTGGCAGGCAACCGGCATGAGCAGCAGACAGCCTGTGTGAGCTGCCAAGAGCCGCCATGGGAGGCTGTCCAATGGCCGGCGACCAAGCTGCCTCACCTGGAAAGAGCACAATGATAATACCAACATGAGCCAGTGAAGCAATGTCTTCCACAACTAGATTGAAGAACAAAAGGACAGCAACTTGTCTGTTCCCCTCCCCCAATTCCCCAATAAAATCTTTAAAACTAAATAAATAAATAATTAATAAATGAGGAACCTATCTTCCCCCCAGCAAAGTTTCTTCCTTATAGTTCTGGAAGTGCTCTGAAGACATCTCAAGTGTGCTGTCTTAACTAGTCCTATTAATTAGTTCATGGGGTTTGCTATTTTCCTCCTTTTCTGTTCTAGCTGTTAGGCTTCAAGTGGTCACTGTTTGGTAATCTATTGCTGTTCAATAAACCACCCCAAATTTTCATGGCTTAAAACATCAGGAGTTTATGACTTCCATTGATTCCAAGGGTTGGCCAAGTATTTCTTTTGTTTCATGTGGTGTCATCTAAACACTGGGGTGGTCCAGTGCAAAATAACCCCACTCAAGGCAGGGAGCTTCAGTCCTCCTCTCCATGTGAACCCTCAGACTTTCTCACAGCATGGGGACTGGCTTCTAAGAAGGGAATCTAAGCAGTGAAGTTAGATACTGCAGATCTCCTGAAGCCCAGCCTGTGAAGTTACAAAGCATCATTTCTACCACATTCCATTGGTCAAGGGAAGTCATAGGACCAATGCAGATTCAAGGAAAGGAGGAATACACTGCACTTCCTGGTGGGATGAGTGGCAGAAAATTCAAAGTTATCTTTAATTCCCTGTAGCCACTAAAACCACTACTACCAACGCTTGCAAAAGGGGCCACCACTGCTGCAGAGGCCGAGTACATCTGGTCCAAGATATACAATGCCTTATGCTGACAGTGCTATTCTGTAGTGAAATTGCCACCTCCCATTGCTGCTAATACCTATATGGATTTTATTCACAGCCCCCAGTGGTAGCCATCTCAGGCCTCAGGTTTGTCCAATGGCAGTGGGCCCAAGTTGGGATTTCTGCTACATACAGAGATAGAGGGGAGTCAGTGACTTGAAATTATACAAAAAAGTAAACAATTCAAAATCTTTTCCTAGAGCAATGATCAATAGGGATTTTTAATTAAAATATGAAATATTTGAGTGAGAATTACAATGAGATATGTGTGAGAGAAAACACAGTGAATCCTATTTTCAAGGGAATAATAAAGATCCAGAGAGAAACTGAGTGATTTAGGTAATATTATAGAGAGAGTATGAAATTTAAACTCAATGTTGTCAACACACTTACGCTTACAAATGGGACCAAAAAGGAAAGACTAATAGGAGGGCCGCCTGAGAAGGGTGAGCACGTGCCACACTGGGGAACTTGACATTGCCAAGTGTTTGGAACATATTACCTGATGTAATCTTCACAACAAACCTACAAGGTAGGTGATAACGCCCCCATCTTACAGATGAGCTCATCTTAAGAAGTTAAGTCAGTTGGCTAAAGTCGCACATCTGTTAGATGCTGAGGCAGGATGCCCTCCCAGGTCTATCTGATTCCAGAAGTCTGGCCTCTTGCCACAGTGCCATGTTATCTCTCTAGGATGCCTTAGCACTTCCCATCCCCACAACCTGGCTTCCTGACCTTCACCTAGTGCATGCTGACTCAATGTTTGCTAATGATGGAAGAATTTCCCTCTTACCCCTCGGCAATTTAACACAGTCTCATCAATGGCCTCCACAGGAACAGCCAGTGCCAACCGTGAACCTCCCTAGCTTTTTTTTTTTTTTAAAGATTTTATTGGGGAATTGGCAGAGAGGAACAGCATTGGGGAATCGGGGAAGGGGAACAGACAAGTTGCTGTCTTTTTGTTCTTCAGTTTAGTTGCGGAGGATGTTGCTTCACTGTTGGTATCGTCATTGCGCTCTTCCCAGATGAGGCAGATCGGTCGCTGGCCTCTGGATGTCGCTCACCGCGGCTATTGGCAGCTCATGCTTGGCTGCCAGCCGCTCACGCTGGCTGCGGGCCACTCACTGTAGCCTATGGCAGCCCACTACAGCAGGGGCTGCAGCCCACACCATCACCGGGGCTTGCACAGCCCAGCTCCAGGTGGAGCTGTTGTTAGCTGTAGAGGGCAGTGTCACTGGCCCTCATGTGGGATCCGAACCGGGGCAGCTGGCATCCCAAAACCAGCGCTTAACCAATGCGCCACTCGGCCGGCCCCTCCCTAGCTTTTAAAAGGCCTTTTTCAAAGCAAAAAATAGAATTTTGCTGGGGGTTTTTTTTCAGTTGGAAACCTCAGCAAAGAAAGCTAAATAAACATCATACTAACTGACAAAATTCCAGTTCCCTACGGTGGTAAACGTACACAATATTCTTAGCTTGGAAGTCACTGTCAATTTATCTCTCCATTTGTCAGTCAAAATAATGAACCCACAGAGTAAAATGGCTTTCTGAAAAACTCAGGTTTTCCCATTGCTCACAGAAATTATCAAAGCCAAGTGAATAACAACACTAATGTCTGATTCTTTATAGAACTTGGTTCACAGTTTACCCTGAATATTCATGCTTTGAATTGTTTCCAGTACCTAATGGGTCTAAGACTTCCTCACTTTTCTAACTGGCACAGAGGGTAAAGAACTTGGCGAGAAAAAATTATGTGCCCTCTGGATGACTATAATTTGGACAGAAATATTTTTTTAATTCTTTTATAATCCTTGAAATATGAAGTATTTCAGTGAAACCTACAATGAGATATGTGTGGGAGAAACACGGTGAATCATATTATACAGGTAGTAAAAAAGATCCAGAGAGAAACTGAGTGATTTATGTAACATTATACAGAGAGGCTGAAATTTGAACTCAAAGCTGTCAACACCCAGCTTTGTGATTACTTCCTTGAAAATTATGCTTCTCACCAACCAGCACCCTACTAGGATCCTAAATTCAGTCTTGCCAGGATGTCTGAATAGACAGAACCATCTATATCCATTCAGAAGTTTAAATGTGAGTGTTTTCCTGTCAGAATATTAACCCTAATATGATTCATCTACTCTCTATCAAATGTGGTACCAATTTCTTTCTTGTTTCCAGGTTTAATCCATCACAATTGTCATCCAAAACATTTTTTGAAGCAGTTACTTCAAGCACAAGTTGCAGAGAGTTTCACTAACCAATATAAGATTTTATCTAATATTTTACATAATCTTGCAAATATACACCAGAAAAAACATGTACTTGTAAGTAGAGATAGATTCTAATCTTAATTCCATTAAGATAAGAGAAAATAAGATAGCTATTTTAACTTTTCAATGGGCTGTTTTGCTTGAAAATTCTACAAGGTTCAGCTGACTCATTAGAAGGCGTTAGTGGATAGATGAACTTCCTGAGCACTTTTTTAGGTGATCCAGACCCTACTAGAATTTCTCCATTACCTGCATGGAAAAATAAACCTATGCAAGCAAGTGACATGTGGTTTATCTTCTCTTTTCCAGAAGTCACCAAATACAGACAGAGACAAACATCTCTACATTTTTTCAGATACTATAGAGGTGTCACTTGCAGATAATGAACAGAACTCCCTGGTGTCCAACTGCCAGTCAGGACCATGTGGTTGCCAAGCAGCTCTCAAGCTGAGAGAATCCACTCCCTTGTTTCACTTAACACGCTAGATCAATGTCCTGCCCAAATTCAGTGCTTGAAACAGGTCTAACAGGAAGCAACAGAAATGCAGCCACTGAAGGAATAGAATAATATAGACAGTCCCTAATGGTGAATAATTCCAAATTTCAAATTTTTGGTTTAGGAGAAAGATAAGAGAGAGAAAAAAGAGAGAACCTAAAAACATAAAGAAAGAAGTGATGAATACTCTGCTGACTTCTGATTTAGCAATTCTATTTTCTCTACATAGTTCTCTCAGCAAAGCAATGAAAAGTGATAAAATTTTTATTTTTTATGCACGAGCACTGACAACGTGCCAGCTGTTACATAAGCACTTTATAAACACAATTTCTTGTAATCATCACAGCTCAGTAAAGTAGATTCCAGGATTATGACCCATTTTACTGATGAGAAAAAACGTTCAGAGAAGTTAACTGACGTATCCAAAGTTATATAGGTAAGAAGATACATGCTGCACTATACAATAAAATAAATATAAACTGTGGTTTTTATCATCCAAGATAATAACTCCTGACCCCCTGGCCACACATAGAATAACCAGGAACTTTTATTCTAAAATACCAATGTCTGAGTCCCCTTCTAGAAATTCTGATTTACTTAATCATTATGGGGTCCAGGCAATTTTGTTTTATTTTGCTTTATATTTTTTGGGTGATTCTAATGGGTAGCCAAGGTTGAGAAACACTAAACTATGACTAATAGGATATGCCAGTAGTTCTCAAACTATAGATTCCATCAAAGTCACAAGAATCACCCAGAGTTTTTGATTCTGTAAGTGGGACCTGGGGATTTGCATTTCTAACAAGTTTTCAGGTGATACTGATGCTGCTAGGATGCTATTTTGAAAATTGCTGCTATATGGAAAAACGAGTATGGCAAGACTGGCTAGATGTTCACCACACCTGTTCTCTCTTCCTGGACACACAGGTAAACTGCATTTCCCAGCCTCCTTTGCATCTAAGGGCCACATGGCTAATTTTCACCAATGGCATATGAGTGGAATTGATCTGTGACTTTGGGCCTGAGGGACTTAAAAGCTAGTGTGCCTTTTCCATATTGTCTCTTTCTCTTTCCTTGTCTGCTGTCTAGATGCAGAGGATCTAGTAGCTGACACACTGTAATATGGTAGAACCACTGGGTCTCTGAACGATTGCATATAACACACCGACCCCATTTAAAAAATATCTATATAGACTATGATATTCGTATATAATAAACCTTTAATGTTTCTTACATGCCACTAAGATTTAAGGGTTGTTTTTTTCAGCAGTTAGCCTATCCAGATGAAAACACCACATTAACACAATTGTGACCTTGTAGGCAAGCCATGGTACATCTCTGAGCCCCAGTTTCGTTATCTATGAATGGGAAATTAACTATAATGAGTTCTAAGATCTTTCCCATTTCTAACATTTTATGATTCTATGAAAATATGAATAATTCCTAAGTTAGGTGGAATTATTCTAAGCACAAGGAGAAATAAGATTCTCTGTTTTATTCAGCACTGTTTAGGGCACAGCTGGGACACAGAAGAGTATAGTCCTGTTCCTTATAGACTTAAAGATGAATCTAAGGAAACAAAATTAAAGCACATGATTCCACAGTAGGCAAAACAAGACAGACTATAAGCCTACTTTCTGCTTAAAATCAAAACCTGATAATAGAAGAGTTTCCAGTAAATTCTTGGCATGCCCTAATGACACCTCAGTCCCTCTGGAGATAGAATAAACAATGAAAGCAGATCACTGGACTTGAATCTGACCAACAAATATAGAATAAACAATGAGAGCTACTCTGGACTTACTTCTGAACAAGATGTGGGGGTTCATGATGTGGGGGTGAGTAGTGATTCGGGGAGAAAGTAATCAAGTTCAAAATAAAGGGGGGAAATGGCGAAAGTAATACCAGGGTCCTTAATCACTGAATTCTGAGTTTATAAGTTAGCCCCGTTTTTAATGAGAAAAATTTCCATTGGCTACCCAGAATAAGATTTTCCAGACTTTTAAATGAATGTAAATGTGATTAATTACAGAAGCTCTGACATAATTTTAAAGGGATAGGTAGGTAGGCAGATAAGATAGATACACATATAGAATATGATAGATGATATGATATATTATTTGAGATACAAAAATCCTATTATTGTGCTTATAAAAGTATTCAAAGGTATTATCTATTACTAGGATAAATGCCGTTTTAACAAATTTTCTTACTACATCCTTCTCCTTGTCATTTTAGCATCTATTTTGTCACTTAATCCAAAAAGAATGGCTGAATATACAAATAAACTGCTTCTGGAAATCCTGATAAAGTAAAACTGAAATTGACTTTTAATATAGAAAGTAATAGCTATTTTTTCCCTCAGAGCTGGTACCAAAACAGTATAGATCCTGTGGGAAAGTTAATCAGAATTGCAAAGAACAGTGATCACAGATAATTTACTAAAATGCCTCGTAGCATAGGCTGACAGCTCAGCATGAGAAGAACAATTGATTTTAGGCTAACACATACACAAAAAGACAAAGAATGTTAGAATATACTTTTATGTAGGGAAAAAGACTAAACGTTCTCATCAAACATTTAGTGAGTTGCTCCCACTAGCCTTCAGGTTGTACACAATCTTCCAAGCCAGACAGAGCTGATATAATGAACTTCTATCCATCATCACTGCTTGCGGGGGTAAATACAATAAGCACACACCTCCCATCTTGCTCCCTTCCAAGTCATTCACCACCCTGAAACAACAGTGATTTTTCTAAAACCTTTCACTCATCTAAAACCTTTGACTCATCTAAAATCTTTCAGTGGCTTTCCTGTGAACAATGTCCAAACAACTTTACATAACAGATAAAACCCTTCACCATCTGGTTTTCTTGATCCCATCCACCCCCATTTCCACTATTCAGCACATTGTGTCTACTTCTTTCACTTCTACAAACATGTTGTTTGTTAGTTCAGGCCTTCAAAGAAGCAGATCCAAGATGGGAGTAGATGTATAAGAGATTTAGTGGAGAAAGTGCCTGTGAAGGATGTGGCTGAGGAAGCAGGAGTAGGCAGAGAGAGACTTCAGACTGCAAAACAGTTCTGACACCTATGAAAGGATAGGGAGAAGGAAAAAGAATGGGATAGGAAGAATTTCAGGCTGCAGGGAAAATCTAGGAAAGTCTCAGCCAGGCTGATGGGCAGTCCTCAAGGCAAAGTTGGCCATTAGAGGAGTCCCACCTCCTTGAGGCATGAGCCTGAACCAGCAGTGCCATTGGGTTCAATGACTGGCTGAGATCAGCCCAGAGGATGTGTAGCCTTGATGCAAACTCAGCTGTGAATCAGAGGTGGGACAGTAGGGCCATTAGTCAACTATGATCCACCACCCCCAGCAGGAGAATTGAATGGTGTATTTTTCTGGTGATCAGAGTCCACAGATTACATCTCATGAATCTACTTCTCCAATCAGGTTTGAGGAGCCCTTCCTCTGTGGTTCTCATGGACCTCCCTGCCTGGGGGGGAACTGAAAAGGCAGGTTAGAGAGATGAGTTACACTGCCATCACTGTAGTTGGCCCCAGGACCACACTGATACTCATCCTTGCCCTCCTTACTATCCATATTACATTTATCTCACCCTTGATTGGCTCACCTGGTGGCAGGGAGAGCCTTCAGACAATGACACAGTTCTGGTATCTGTGAAAATCTGGGTGCTGGGGACTAGGTATAAAATTCTCAGACTGCATTGCAGTGCTGAGAAAGTCTCTGTGGTCCCAATGGGAAGTCCTTGAGCCAAAGCCACACACAATAGGAGCCATGCATCTAGTGGCAATGGCCTTCATTAGTGGTCCTGCCAAGCTCAGTGATTCACTGGGAGCAGTTTGGGGAAGTGTGGCCTTGGTATAAAACATGGTAGACCCCTAAGGAGAACAGCTGAGGCTATCAGTCAACTCTGTTCCCCACAGCAGGAGACCTGAGCAGTGCACTTTCATGGTTACTTCATCATATCATCAAAATCAGACTCACAAGAATCGGAGAACTTATTTAATATCAAGCATCACTAACTGAAGGACACACATAATAAGAAGGCACAGGGACAACAGGGAGAAACATGAGACCTTCAGCAAAGAATCTCATGTCCTTTCTTGCAACATTAGGTTGTATTCTGGCCCAGATTTAACATATGAGATCTTTGAACTGTAGATGCAGTCATTTCATTTATAGTTCTGCTGTTCATCCCTTCTTCCCCCAAGCTACTCTATGTACCTTACACACATGTCCCCTTCCTTATTCTAGCCACCACCTCCCTATTCTCTGGTCTCAACTTAAACATCACTTTTTTCTATGATTCCTCAAACTAGGTTATTTGTTTCTGTTATATGCTACACTGGCCATACTATACTTCCTCTATGGAACAATCATGTTTTATAATAATTGTTTGTTTTGTTTGTCTGTCTTCTTCACTAGATTATAAGGAGAAAGAAGGAGGGACAGGGAAAGAGACTGCATCTTTCCTGTTCACTGTGATATACCCAAAGACTAGCACAGTAATGGCATATGGTTAGGTCTTAGTAAATATTTACTGAATGAATGATGGACTAATTTTGATGGGGGCATAGAGGAATGAGCCACTGATTACACCTGGGAAGTAATCACCAAGATATTTAAAATATTAAGACTGAATTGTGACTGGTGGTAGGCTCTCACTCAGAGTGTGACTTCCTATGTAATATTCTCTGACTTCTTTGACAATGGCAGATACCAAGATAAAGTGAACATAGGAGGGGGACAGTTCTATTTCCTTTTCTGAAGAGGTGGAAAATTTTAAAGCCTTAAATTCTGGAAAGTGAATTGCAATTTTAGAGGTGATATATTTGTATTTCTAAGAAGTCAGGTCAATATAAATGGGAAAAACAAAGGGGACAACTAGCAATGAGAATGTAAGGTGTATCTAATAAATTCTTTTGTCTTTTGTTTATATAAGCATTCTGAAAATGAATGATTTTGGACAATGGAGTTATTATTGCTTCCCATTCCCTGTGCTGAGTGTTCCTTCATCAAAATAAACATCAGCAATGAAATCACATTAGCCAGTGTCTAATCTTTTCCAACATAGATTTATGGATCCTATCATGATCACTAGGGATATTACTTATCTAAACAAAATGGAACAAATAGACTTTCCAAGGACATGTGATTCCGAAAAGCTACAGCCTATAACATCACAGCTGAGAAGCCATTATAAATGCCAAATTGTTTCCTGATTCATCAGTGTATCTATCATAGCAAGAATCCCTCTTAGTCCAGACTCTTAAAATTAATTTCCATAGTCCCCAATACGACTCCACATCTGCCTCATTGTGAGGAAATGAAACATACTCATGGGTTGGCCGAGTGGCACTTTGGTTAGGAGTTGGCTTGGGAATCCAGCTCTGAGCAGTAGGGCCCAGTTCTGGTCCCACACATGAGGGCCCGTGATGCTGCACCCTCTACAGCTAAGATGATGAACAACAGCTTGACCTGGAGCTGGGATGCCATGGGTCCAGTGAAGGCATAGGCTGCAGTGGGGCTGGCTGACAGCTGGCGTTTGCTTTTGTGAGCTGCTGTGAGTTGCCGTGAGAGGCCGTCCAATGGCCAGTGAGCAACTGCCTCGCCCAGGAAGAGCACAATGATAATACCAACATGGGCCAGTGAAGCAAAATCCTCCACAACTAGACGGATGAACAAAAGGACAGCAACTTTTGTTGTCTGTTTCCCTTCCCCAATTCCCCAATAAAAAATCTTAAAAAAAAAAAAAGAAAGAAAGAAACATACAGCACTCTCGTTGAGTTCTAGAAATACATACAGAGATGAAGAAAGTCCCATAACTCCATCTGTCTGCTATCATTCCTAGTTCCCCTTTTCTCATTCCAAGCCTCCTCAGACTATACTTGCCTACCTGCTTGCCTGGAAGTCAGATATGTCAAAGGAGATAGCCCCAGAAGCCCAAGTCAAAGCAGACTTAGGCATGAAACTGATGGTCATTTGCATGATGAAGGACCTAAAGAAAGGCCTCCATTCTCCTTAAATTCTCTCACTGATATTTGTATTAAGGCTGAAAAATCCTATCCTCAAAATTTCCTTCTAAAGGAAGATGACATTATCAGAAACCAAGGACATGGATGGCAATAGGACTCATCTGTGGCCATTTTCCCTCACCTCCAAACAAACTTCCCTAACAGTATACTCCCCTCCTGAGATACGATATTCACTTGGCTTCAGATAAGGAAGGGCTTAACTGGATCACCAGTTGGGGGAAGATGGTCATTACTAGATCAACCTCTATTGGACAGCAGAGCTTCCTGCCTGGGAAGCAGGTATCATAACCCCATTTACAAAGATGAAGAAACAGAGCCAACAACATGCCAAAGTCAAACACACCTCTGAAGGGTTGCATTTATATCCAGTTAGTAAGTGCTGGTTGCTCCACCTGGGAAGCTCACGCTTGCTTTTTACATGTGGCCAGTGCCTTCCCATCCTTCAGATCTTATCTCAACTGTCACCTTCACAGAGAAGCCTTCCCTGGCCACCCAATCTAAAGCTAGTCATCTGTACTTTTCTCTCACAACACTCTACTCTTTTCCTTCATCACTTATCAGTTTCTAAGTTTACACTCACTCTTTTGTTTGTTTATAGTCTGTCTGATGCTTGCACTAGACTATAAGCACCCTGAGGGCAGAGCTCAGCCCTCTCCTCAGCACCAAGGGGAGTAGCCTTGTACATAATAAGCACTCAATAAGTAGTGCCTAAATGAACGGTGTGTGGAGTTGCATTTCTAATTCAAATTATATAATCATTACCACTGTGCATACCACCTCCCCATAAATGTGAGGTTACATTCCATTTGAAACCTGAAGCCTCTCCTTCAATAAGACTTCTTCCAGTGGAGCTGAAGGTGATTTCATAAAATTCTCTCACAGCCCTCAGGGGAAGCTCTTCATCCCCATTATGCTCCACAACCCCTAGGATCAGCCTTGGCACTCTCCTTGGAATTTTCTCCAGGTTATTATTTGTACATCAAAACCTACTGCCACTACCATTGAGGCTAATGCCATCTGATCTAATTCTAGCCATCTGATTTTATTCTAGCACCTGATAAGTATTGGAATCTATGTTCATCCATATTATTCTGAAAGTAGACAAGCTTTCTGGAGTAGAAATATTATTACTTACAACAATAACCTTATCGGCTCTCCTCTGCTTCGGTCCTGCCCTTATGGGGTTACTCAATGAGAACCAGAGTCATCCTACACATTCCAGGATCTGTACAATAGGCAAGGAACCCAAAACATTATGCATCTGGCACCCTATCAAAAGAGGGGCAGTTGTGCTCCCTCCCCTCCTGAGAGAGAGGAAGCTTTTCTCCCTAAAGTAAACAAATTCTCCTTGGGAAGAGAAGGGAAGGAACCTGAGTTCTGATCCTTCAGAATGTAAATAAATGTCTCCAGGAGGAAGCCAAGCATCTTCAAGTTCACAATCTCTAAAATGTCTGTGTGGTCTTAGGTTTCATTTCTCTTCTGAAATGTAAACCTTTCAGGATAGTCTCCTACTATCTAATCATGCTTTAAATACCAAGACTTGTCCTTTGACCCAGATCTCAGGTTTCTTTGCTCAGAAACCCCTAACCATATAAAAACATAAATATTTTCTCTATAACCCCATACCACCCTCTAGTCTTCCTCAAGCTGCCATCTCCCAATTTCCTGATCTCCTTCCATTTTCAGAAGCAACTTTAGATATTGTCTCTTAAACCTCCTCTAAGTTCTGCCCTCATCCTGGAAAATTCTAACATCCATATGAACAAATGTTGGGGAAGTAGGGAAGCCTGATATTTGAACAAACTTGAGATAACTAGGGTATATCAGCCAAGATCAAGTCTATAAAACAGGTGCCACTATATGCATTCCAAGTATGGAGGGTTGACTATAAGGAATTAGAGGTAGCTGAAAGAGCTGGGGAAATGAAGCATAAAATTCATTGCTAAAACTTGAGCCTATAGCACAGAGTTGAATGTCTTAAAGAAGCTCACTAAGTTGCCTCAAGTTTCATATCTTCATCTGCCTTTAGTACCTCTGCAGAGTGGAAGAGGCCTCGCCTCTTCCACTTTCCAGTCTCCTCTCATGGGCAAACTCTAAGCCAGCTTCAGGTTTAGAAGGGAGAAGAGGATTCTGGGAATGCTAGCTTGTCTGAGAGAGAGAGAGAGAGAGAGAAAGAGAGAGAGAGAGAGAGAGAGAGAGAGAGAGAGAGAGAGAGAGAGAGAGAGAGAGAGAGAGAGAGAGAGAGAGAGAGAGAGACTAAAAAAGTCTATCCAACTTAAAATTAACCTTCTTGATTTTTGCAAGATAGAAACACACCTATATGGACTGTTCTAGAAACTTAGTATTAACTACATAAGATGTTTTTAAAATCAAAGTATACCATAGAAACATGAATGGTATTTTGCTACTGTATATTAATAAAACTCATTGAACAATTGGAGCAGATTCCAAGTTGACAACAGACAACCCAGCACAAAGGGTAAAGTCATGATCTTTTCTGCTTATTCATGTGTTTAACAGCCATTTATGATGAAGAACACCTTCTCCAACCACTTTTGCTTTTCTTCATCTCAAGAGAAGTCTTCTGGGAGACATTTCCTGAAAGGAATTGCTTTCGTTATATATTTCAATTTGTAACTTCTAGTAATTGCAACAAAGAAATCCTCAGCTTTCTTTTCTGCAAATATAAATACTGATAGATGATGATATCCTTAAGTTATCTTTTAAATACTAAAATGCTGAATATGAATTCATAAATGGAAGGTAGTAGCTGCTTGAATACATGTGGAAGTGGTTCCATTGCTGTTTTCAGGGAGCACACTCTGGACCATTTTCATTTAGGGGAGAGTTTCCTGTAATATCATGAAATTCAAACCATGAATATCAAATATCCTTTGATGTTTCAGGTTTTCATGATTGAAAAATTCTGTGCTTTTTTCTGCTACATTAAATAAAAATGGATAAAGTAAAATGGTTGAATGAATGATGACATGAAATTTCTTTTAACTCAGCATGAACCCACAGAAACAAAAAACATGAGAAGTTCATCAGTTTAAAAAGGGATTGAACTCGTTAGTGAGAAACTGAAAAAGTCTATCCAACTTTAAATTGACCTTCTAGACCTTGCAAGACAAAAACACACCTATAGGGACTGCTTTAGAAACTGTTCTTAAAATAGTAATAATACTTACAGAACAGGTCATTTTACTTATTTATTATCACAATCTTTTTCAATATCAGGATCTCCTCCAAGACGCTTATAAATCTATTTTCTTGTAGAAAACATGCTTGTCAAAAATAATTTTTAGGGCCAAGCGAGTGACACATTGGTTGAATTAGCTTGGGATGCCAGCTCTGAGCAGCAAAGCCATGGTTCGGATCCCTCATGAGAGCCAGTGATGTTGTGCCCTCTACAGCTAAGATGGTGAACAACTGCTCGACCTGGAGCTGGGCTGCCGTGAGTCACCTGAGTAGGCTACAGTGGGGCTGGCCGGCAGCTGGCATGTGCTTTCATAAGCTGCTGTGAGCCGCCATGAGCAGCCATCCAATGGCTGGCGAGTGACTGCCTTACCCGGGAAGAGTGCAATGATAATACCAACATGGGCCAGAGAAGCAACGTCCTCCACAACTAGACTGAAGAACAAAAGGACAGCAACTTATCTGTTCCCCTTCCCTGATTCCCCAATGCTGTTCCCCTCCCCCAATTCCCCAAAAAAATCTTAAAAAAAAAAAAAAAGAAGATGTGGTATATATGGCTGAATACTACTCAGCCATAAGAAAAGATGAAATACTGCCATTTGTGACAACATGGATGGATGTTGAGAATATCATGCTTAATGAAACAAGTCAGACAGAAAAGGACAAACACCATATGATTTCACTCATATGTGGGATATAAAACTGAAAGCAACAAATGAACAAACAAAACAAACAAAGAAAACCTCATAGACACAGACAACAATATAGTGGTTACCAGAGGGGAAAAGGGGTGATGGGAAGTAGAAGAAAGTAAAGGTGACAGGAGTCTAGACGTTGGGTGGTGAGCACACAAATGCAATATACAGATGATATATTACAGAATTATACTCTTCAAACTTATACAATTTTATTAACCAATGTCACCCCCCTAAAAAAAAATTTAACTTTTTAAAGAAAGGAGTAGAGACTGAACTTAGATCTGGTCCTCAAAGTTGGGGCCATGGCTGCACCGAGACCTCCCCACAGCTGTGGGTGGGCTTTGTTGGTGTGACTATGTATGGCATAAAGTGGAAAGTAAGCAGTCAGCAGCCCAGAGGGGCCCTTGGGGAGCTCATGTCTGAGGAGGAAGCCTAGGCAGTTACCTCACTTCCTAATGATAGAGCCCAACAAAATTTGTAACCAAGCAGCCACATCCTAAAGCAGGCCCTACCCAGCTCACTTGGCTGGATACACTCGAGAGAGCAATAGGTTCACTTGCTGTATCCCCGTGTTCCAAAACTGTGGCCTCAGTGAAGCCCAACTGACAGCCTTTTCCAATGTTGCAGATGTTGGGTCAGGTCTCACCCCAGATGCCTCTGGCCCTTTTCCTGGAGGGACCCCAAGGGAGACCCAGGGTAGTCCAGCTCAAGCCAAGCCACCACTCTGATCCCACCTGGGCAGCCATGTCCCTTCCCTATGTGTGGAAGGTGGGGTTCATGTGGGGAGGACCCACTCTAAGCAGGAGCAGGCTGAGGAGGATCAGAAGCCTGGTGGGCCGGTCATATTCACACCTCAGGTCAAGGCTGGCTGGGTCAATGTGGAATATGGAGCAGAACACTTCTGCCCGCCAAGGTTTATTCTGAGCCCTGGAGGTGAACCTCATTTCACCTGGGTAGAGGCCTGTGCAGACACAGGTCTGGCCTCATCTGGGATCAGAAGGTTGAGTGGGCAGAAGAAACAGTGGCTAGGGCCACGCACGGCTCTGATCCCTGTGGACTGGCTGCCCATCACTGTCATTGCAGAGATCCACCCAGGAGATCAGCAAGATGCTGGCTGGCAGGGACATCTGCTCCACATTCCTGAGTGAAGGGCAGGTATACCACACCACCAACAAGGGCCAGCACAGGCTGGGGGACAGTATGGGCCACTGAGGGGTCTCCAGAGCCAGGGCCTAGGGATGGCCAGGGAAGGCCTCCTGCCCAAACACCACCCAGGCCATTCACCAGGATCCTGCCCAGAGTCTACATGCAGCTCAGCATTCCAGGCTCCCACTTAGAACACCATGCTCACCTTCAGCCAACAGGGCTGGAGGACCTGGAGCCCACAGAGGTTGAGCCCAAGGCTCATCTCCAACTCAGGAATCAGAGCCTGCTTCCGATTCCATGTCTGTACTTCCTGAGGAGCTAGCTGCAGGTACTGAAGCCAGGGCAGAAGTAAACGCCATTCTAGAACCAGACCAATGGCCCCCTCCAGCTGCTGTGTCCCCTCCAGCAGTCGCTCCAGAGCTGCAGCCAACACCAATATCCATTCCATCTACAGCTCTGGAGCAAGGTACAGCATGTGGAACAACTCCTGCAGGGGACCCAGAGTTGGCACAGGACCCAGCACCCCTGACGTGAGAGCTGGCTCGGGACCTTCCTCAGTGCCAGCTATGGAGCCTCTTCTTCAATCTGTTTCCTCACAAGAAATTTCTTTCCCCTCCCTTTTTCAGCTTTTCTTTTCTTTGTTTGTTTTTCATTTTATGTTTATTTTACATGTTATATGGTATCTTATATTTTAGTTTTAAATTAAATATAATAAAATTTAATATTATTTTTTTAAAAAGATGCTCCACCTCATCTTTCATCAAGGAAATGCAAATTAAAACAGCAATGAGATGCCTCTACACGCCTGTTAGAATGTCCAAAATCCACAACACTGGCAACACCAAATGCTGACAAGGATATGGAATGACAGGACTCTCGTTCATTGCTGGTGGGAATACACAATGGTTCAGCCACCTTGGAAGACAGTTTGGCAGTTTCTTAGAAAACTAAACATACTCTTACCATCAAATCTAGCAGTCACATTCTCTGGTATTTCCCCAAAGGAGTTAAAAACTTATGTCTACACAAAAACCTGTACACAGATTTTATAGTAACTTTATTCATAATTGCTGAAACTTGAAAACAATCAAGATGTTTTCATTAAGATTATGGATAAATAAGCTGTGGTACATTCAGAAAACAGGATATTATTCAGCACGAGAAAGAAATATTATTCAGCCATGAAAAGACAGAGAAGAACTTTAAATGGACATGACTAAGTGAGAGAAGCCACTCTGAAAAGACTACATACTATATAATTCCAACTATATGACATTCTGGAAAAGGTAAAACTATGGAGACAGTAAAAAGATCAGTGGTTGCCAACAGACAGGGGGGTGAGGGAGGGAATTGGGGTGTAAAAAGTTGGGGGAAAAAAGCATTTTTAGAGCAGTGAAAATACTCTGGATAATACCAAAATGATGGATACATGTTATAATGCGTTTGTCCAAATCCATAGAATGTACATCACCATGAGTGAACCAAAACATAAACTATGGACTTTGAGTGATTATGATGCATCCATGTAGGATCATCAGCTGTAAAAAATGTACCCCTCTGGTGAGAGATGTTGACAATGAGGGAGGCTATGCATGTGTGGGGTCAGGGGAGACATGAAAAATCTTTGTACTTTCCCCTCAATTTTGCTGTGAACAACCTAAAACTGCTCTTTAAAAACATGTTAAACAGATGGCCAATCGACGTGAAAAGATGCTCAGTTACTAATCATCAGAGAAATGCAAATTAAACCACAATGAGATACGACCTCACACCTGTCAGAATGGCCATCATCAATAAATCAACAAGCAAGTGTTGACAAGGATGTGGAGAAAAGGGAATCCTTGTGCACTGTTGGTGGAATTGCAAATTGGTGCAGCCAAATGGAAATGGTTTGGAGGTTCTTCAAAAAATTAAAACTACCCCGGTTTGGTCCCACATATGAGGGCCAGTGACACTGCCCTCTAAAAAAAAAACAAAAAAAAAAATTAAAACTAGAACTACCTTATGACCCAGCAATTCCAATTCTGGATACTAATTCAAAGAAATCCAAAACATTAATTAGAAAAGATATATGCACCCCCTATGTGCAACGCAGCACTATTTACAATAGTCAAGATGGAAGCAATCTAGGTGCCCATCAGTAGACAACTGGATAAAGAAGAGGTAGTACATATATACAATGGGATATTACTCAGCCATAAAAAAGAATGCAATCTTGCTATTTGCGACAACATGAATGGACCCAGAAGGTATTATGCTAAGTAAAATAAATCAAACAGAGAAAGACAAATACCATATGATCTAACTCATATATGGATCTAAAGAACAAAATAAATGAACAAACAAAACAGAAACAGACTAATGGACACAGAGAACAAACTGATGGTTGCCCGATGGGAGGGTGGGTTGGGAGCCTGGATGAAAAAGGTGAAGGGATGAAGAAGTACACATTGGTAGTTGCAAAATAGCCATAGGGATGTCAAGTAAAGCATAGAGAGTATAGTCAATAATGTGGTAATAACTATGTATAGTGCCAGGTGGGTCACTTTGTAAATTATATAAATGTCTAACCACTATGCTATACACCTGAAACTAATAGAATATTGAATGGCAACTGTAATTGAAATTTTTTTTAAATAAAATGCATTAGCAGTTAAAAGAAATAGAAGTTTTAAATGTCAACTAAAAACAAAAACAAACAAAGGATACTGAATAGGCACTGTAGCATGCTCACAGTCCACACCCTTTGACATATGGAGAAACTCAGTCTCAAAGAGATGAAATAATTCACCCAAGTGCATATACAATCTATCTGACCTTCAGACTCTCATTTACGGCCATCCACACTGGTGAAAAGCTTAAAACAAGAACTACTGTGGCTCTCCCTTGATTTAGGCATTTGCTCTGTCCCAGAAAAGTCTTGTACTTAATGAAAAGCTGAATCACAAAATCTATTTTTGGCATTATCTTACATTAGAAAATTGAAACTGAATTTGATACTAAAACATGAATTCTAGAAACAGCCTTTTTTAAAACAATGAAATAGACCTTGAGACAAAAATTGTGTTTCTCCTCTCCTAAGCATAGACTTTTCAAATGATTTAAAGGCTAAAAAGTTTTATGGTGAACTACTATTACTTTAAGCACAATCCTAATGAACATTAATTGGAATAAGAATAAGATGAGCATTTTAAAATGCTCCAGAGAGGGAGGCAGGTAAGGATGTGATTCCTCACAGGCTTGTTGATGAAGCACTTCCTGGGATTCATGCAGGGAAATTGACAGCCAAGTAAAACTCAACTGGCTCAAGTCATCTCAACACTAATGGTTCACAGACTACATGGTCACCTATCCCTAACTGCGTCTGGGCCTCTGGGGCTTCTGGGGTTTTATACCTTCATCCTTCAATCAGCTCTCCAATAGGAGCACTTACCCATTTTTGGTGCTGATTCTCAATTAGAAAACACTGCCAAGGCCAGCTGTGATCTTTGCACAGGGTCCCTCCCCTGCAGCTCTCACCCAATCCTTTTGCTTGGGCCTGCAGTCTCACAGGGTGTTGAATCAAAGAACTGCTCATAGGGCCGGCTGAGTGGCGCATCAGTTAAGAGCTGGTTTGGGGATGCCAGCGGCCCCGGTTCAGATCCCACATATGAGGGCCAGTGACAATGCCCTCTACAGCTAACAGCAGCTCCACCAGGAGCTGGGCTGTGCGAGCCCCAGTGACAGTGTAGGCTGCAGCCCCTGCTGCAGTGGGCTGCCATAGGCTACAGTGAGTGGCCGGCAGCCAGCGTGAGCAGCTGGCAGCCAGCATGAACTGCCAATAGCCGCGGTGAGCGACCATCCAGAGGCCGGCGACTGATCTGCCTCATCCGGGAAGAACGCAATGATGATACCAACATGGGCCAGTGAAGCAACGTCCTCTGCAGCTGGACTGAAGAACAAAAAGACAGCAACTTGTCTGTTCCCCTTCCCTGATTCTGTTCCCCAAAATTGCGGGAGGGGAAATGCTGTTCCCCTCCCGCAATTCCCCAATAAAATCTTTAAAAAAAAAAAAAAGAACTGCTCATAACTCAGCAGATAGAATATCTGTGAGATTTCTACAGATATTCTATCTCACAACTTTTGATTTCACCAACTTCCTGGTTCACAGTGGCTTCTGAGATGATTTACTGTATTAGATAGCAATTCAGCTGTAACAAAGATCTAAAGAAGTGCACTCATGTTTTTTAAAAAGTGCAGAGTAAGAGAGCCCATGGCTGCGAAGCTAGCAGAAAGACGGAAATAACAAAGATTAGAGCAGAATTACATGAAACAGACAAGAAAAAAATAGCAAAGATCAATGAAACTAAGAGCTGGTTTTTTAAAAATGATAAACAAAATTTACAATCCTTTAGATACAAGGAAAAAAGAAGACTCAATAAATAAAATCAGAAAAGCAAGAGATATTACAGCTGATATTACAGAAATAAAAAGGATCATTAAGAGACTACCATGAACAACCATAAGCCAACAAATTGGACAACCTAGAAGAAATGAATAAATTCCTGGAAACACAACCTACCAAGACTGAATCATGAAGAAATAGAAAATCTGAACAGACCAATAACAAGTAAGGAGATTGAATCAGAAATCAAAAATATCCCACCAGTGAACTATAATTTAAAATAATTATTTTTAAATATCCAAACAAAGACAAACCTAAGATCAGATAATTTTCCTGGTGAATTCTATGAAACATGTAAAGAAGAATTAATACCAATCCTTCTCAAACTCTTCCAAAAAACTGAAGAGGAGAGAATACTCCTGAATGTATTTTATAAGGCCAGCATTGCCCTAATGCCAAGGCCAAATAAAGACACTATGAAGAAAAGAGAGTAAAATGGTGGTGGTTGCCAGGGTCTGGAGGTTGGGAGAGATGGGGAGATATTGATCAAAGACTATAAACTTCTAGTTATAAGCTGAAAAAGTTCTGAGGGCCTAACTTAATGCATAGTGATTATAATTAACAATATAGTATTATGTTCTTGAAAGTTTCTAAGAGAGTAGATTTTAAATATTCTTCCCACAAAAAGGAAATGATAGTTAAGTGAAGTGATGGAGGTATTAACCAACACTAATTGTGGTAATCATTTCACAATATGTAAGTGTATTAAGTCAATACATTTGTACACATTAAACTTACAATGTTACACGTCAATTATATCTCAGAAAAGCTGGGGGGGTGGGGAAATAACAAAACACATGCCATAACAAAACAAAACAAAACAAAAAGCCCAGGGCTGGTATGACAGCTTTTTAATGGTAGTGGGTATTACAGACAATAGTAATAAAGGTAACAATAACAGGTAATTATTTAGCACATTCTATGTGCCAGGGTCTGTTCTAAATACTTTACTTACAAATTTTATCTTAGGTAATCCTCTTATCATCCCTCTGAGATAGGTAGGTATGTATTTTTATTATTGTTATTATTATTATTATTATTATCATCATCATCATCATCATTATTTTATAGATGTGAAAGCTGAGACTTAGAAAAATTTAAGAACTTAACAGCAAAAGAGGTAAATGGAGGGGCCAGCCGAGTGGTTCAATTGGTTAAGAGCTCGCTCAAGAGTGTAAGCTGAGCTCTGAGCAACAGCAGTTCGATGCCCAGCCTGAGCTGAACTACTGCTGAGCTGCTGCTGAGCTGCCAACAGGTGACAGGATGGCTCAGCTAAAAAAAAAAATAGAAAAAGATAAATGGAGTCAAGATTCAAACCTTAACCTGCTATAGTGAATTTTTCACCTTAAGATACCTTTTTGTAAAAAGATACCTATAAAAGTCTCCTCTTTCTACAATCAGTCACAGTCAATATTCTTTTTTATGTTCAAATAGCCTCCCAAGTTTGCCAGTAGGACCCTCTTCAAGCTGGCTTGAATATTTTTTTGACACACACGCATCTTGCCCAACAAGATGTCTCAGTTTATCTTGTATTTTCCCTGCCCCCAGACTGCTCCCAGGTTCTTCAGGAAGTGTATCAGTATTTCTTACATTTTTATAAAAAATCTTATATTCCTATAATAAAATGTCCCAAAAGCAACTAATACCAATTAATACCTTTAACAGGGTATGGTAAAATAATTTCCCAGTTCATTAATTAGGGTCCTGCCTGGTTAGATTTTTTATTATCAAGAATAATGTATAAAGTAATAAAATTTGTCTTCATTAAAGTCATGATTCCTTAAGAATTCAAAGAAATGATGGATGAGTATAGCCAGGACTTTGGAATTTGATCCTCATAGTGGAGAGCCAGGCTTAATTCAGAACTTCATAGGCAATCAGGCACATAGTCTTACTTAATCTGACAAAGAGTCCTTCCCAGAAGGCATACAAATGAAATTTAAGTTGCTAATTGTTCTAAGCTGTCATCACTGTTAAATCAAAACATATTAATCACATCAGCATTCGTAAATCCTAAAATGACTTTACTCTAATCCTACTCTATGCCCAGCTTATGTACAATAAAAGCAAAGCAGGTCACACGAACCAGAAAATTACCCTTTCGCTCCAAAGAAAGTTTCCTTGAATCCCAAGTTCTAGTTTTGCATTTGCTTAGAAAGTTACAAAGCTGTGAATAAACCAAATGACTCAAGAGCATACTCAGGATGTAAATGAACTTTGGTATCAGAGCAAACATAGGGTGGAATCCCAGCTTAAACCTTATAAACTCCGTGACCTTAGGTGAGTTATTACATTCTCTAAGCTTCAGTCTCCTTATCTGTTAAGTGGGTTACTGTAGGAGTTGAACACAATAGTTTATTCAAGTATATGGGACAAAGCTTGGAGAGTAAAGGCTCAATAAGCGTTAGCTATTGCTATTGTTGGCTTCCTTCGCTTGTCTCTAATGACTGAAATTGCCAGTGACACCTGTACTGGTCAGATTAGGCCTAATGATTTCTAATTACAAAGTAATCCAAAATCTCACTGGTTTAAACATGTAAGTTATTTCTCATTCAAGTGAAGACCACTGTAGGTCCTGGTAACTCCAGGGCAGCTGCCCCTTACTGTAACTCAACAATTCAGGCTACTTTAAGTTCTCTGATATCCAGCGGCCTAGAGCCCACCCTGACCACAATCTTGCCCCCTCCAAACTTGACTGGCAGCGCAGCCACCCATCCTCCTACTGGCATCAGATGGGAAAGTCTGTGCTTAGGTGAGAAATCAGGCCTCCCTGGAGATATTCAAGCGAAGTTTAAACAACTGCTTTTCCAGAACAGAAAGAAAACTCATGCTTCAGGAAACATGACTAATAAACGTACCAAAAGAATATGGCTACACGAATACCAAAATCTGATCAGAAAAGATAGTATAAGGAGGGCCAGCAGCGTGGCGCGTTGGTTAAGAGCTGGCCTGGGATGCCAGTGGCCCCATGGCCCTCTACAGCTAAGATGGTGAACAACAGCTCCACCTGGAGCTGAGCTGCTGTGAGTCCCCAGGATGGCATAGCTGCAGCCCCTGTTGCAGTGGGCTGCCATAGGCTACAGTGAGTGGCGGGCAGCCAGCGTGAGCTGCCAAGAGCCACTGCGAGCGGCTGTCCAGAGGCCGGGCAACCTATCTGCCTCACCAGAGAAGACAGCAATGATGATACCAACATGGGCACATGGGCCAGTGAAGCAACTTCCTCCACAACTAGACTGAAGAACAAAAGGACAACAGTGTGTCTGTTCCCCTTCCCCAGTTACCCAACGCTGTTCCCCGCCCCCAATTCCCCTCACTGCTCGCCCCCCCTGCCCCCCCGCCAAAAAGAAAAAAGAAAAAGATAGTATAAGGAACTTCTTGGGTCCTATTGGGTTGTCGAAAAAGTCATGGCGTATTCTTCTGTTTTTCGTTGCAAAAATGTGTCATGACTTTTCTGACAACCCAATACAAGAAAGTTACATAAACCAGCTTTTTGGACTGTGTTAAAGACTTCACAAGAGAAGTAAAACCTGAGCAGCCCACCCGTTCAGAATATTGCTTAGAGAAGTATTTTTAAGTGGTGAAAAAACTATCCATGAGATTTCAGGAATCTCAGATTCAGCAAATGAAGCCATGGCAGCCAAATCAGGACTCAGCCAACTATGAGAAAAAAATCCTGATGGATGGACTTTGGATGAAGGAGTCCAACAGCTGTGGCACTGGAAATGAGGATTCATGATAGAATCCCCTGAGAACAGTAGCCACCATGTTAAACTCTGTCTTGTTTATTCAGCAAGTGGAAACCACTGGAGAAACAAAATTCCTTTTATCTGGAATAGAAGGCCAAAATAGAAGGTCTTATTGTTCACCGAAAATAAAAGATGCAACATTTGTTGCGGCCTTAAGATTCAGCAGCTTGGTCACTTGATTAGAAAAATAATCCATAGTTTCTTCAATTGTATCTATTAATTTTAAAGCAAAATATGTATATGCTCAATCCCATATGAGAAATAAAATTTTATTACTAAACACAAAATAAACAAAAAAGATCCCATAGTATTCTGACTGGACTATTGATACACTGAAATACTGTTCCACAGTGATCATCATCCTCCAAGTACCTTTTCATTTTTGTCTGCCTCAAATTACTGGCAAATATCGGGGGTGCCAGAAAAACTGTATACACATGACTTGTATTCATCTTTTGTTATCGCTATATAGTGAGCATTACAATTTTAATACAGTTTTTTCCTTTCTTTTTTTTTTTTCTGAGGGCCGCGTCACTGGCACTCACATGTGGGACCTGAACGGGGGCCGCTGGCTTCCCAAGCCAGCACCTAAACACTGCGTCACTCGGCTGGCCCCAGTTTTTTCCTTTCTTAAAATGTGTATACATTTTTTTTTTTTAGCACCCTCTATACATGAAATGGTTACTTGTTTAAAAAAAAAAATTCAGGCTACTCTAACATCTTGGTTCTGTCATCTCAACATGTGACCTCTTTCATGATTGCTAAAGGAAGGGAGAGCTGGATATTGGTTTCACTGCTAACTTTCTTTTTTTTTTCTCTCTCTCTCTCTCTAAGTATTGAAGTTACTAATACAAACTAAAATAAATACATGGGCTATCTTGAGTCCTGACTTTATGCTTAATCAATATCTTGCATAGGTTAGTTTCATAGAGAAAAGAAAGACAAATAAAAAATTTTAATTGCAATGGTAATAAAACTGACTATTTTCAAGCACAAGTCTCACTTCCTTTCAAAGAAGTGTCCCACAGAATATATTATTTTCATGAGAAAGGAGTTCCTTATTCTTTGGTGACAAAACTCACTGGCCTTTCCATAAAACCCTTGGTCTTAACTATACTGTGATTAAAATCTTTGTACTTGTAGTTTGCAGACTAACCCTAACATATTTCTATCCTCAGGGAGAAATATTTATCCCAATACAATAAAACATTTAAAGAAATAAGTAGTGAATGATATTTTAGAATCACAGAACTAAAAGGAACTTCAAGAGATATGATTTTATTATCAAACATTTACTGAGCCCTTTCTATATATAAGCAATATAAACAAATCACCCTGTAATGGGTTGTGCGATAGATCAGGAAATGCAAAGGTGAATAAGTCATGGTGTCCCTGCCCAAGAAGCTTACAATATGTATGGAGAATAGAAATTAAAATATTCTGTGGGATCATAG
The DNA here is from genome assembly GCA_033961575.1 of Aselliscus stoliczkanus. NCBI lineage: Eukaryota > Metazoa > Chordata > Mammalia > Chiroptera > Hipposideridae > Aselliscus > Aselliscus stoliczkanus. The sequence goes on from CM066729.1 coordinate 141,725,092, forward strand.
AAGGATTAAATACTTCTGACTTGAGAAAGTTAAATGGAAGAAGCCCCAAATCTGGGCTTTGAAAGATTTTGGTAATCAGATAAATGATAGTGCCAGGGAATGGACACTCCAGGGTTAAGAAACGTGAATGAAGAAAGGAAAGCAAACCGTTCTGAGAAATCGCAATAAGCTTATGTACATTCTCTAAACAGAGTCAACGTGTTGTGTTGCTCTGATGAGCGCAAGGAAAAGGTAAGGTAGCTTTTCTCAACCAAGATAACTATGTTCTGGCATTGCAATTAGGAATGAGAAGATATAGACCCAATGCTCAAGAAATTTAAGATGTAAAGATACATGATAGGACATGATCAAAGGAATCATGAAAACTACTTTGGTGAGCACTGTATCCAATATCACAGTTGAGCTTCAGTCATGGAGTTATTGAATGCCAGAGTAAGGATTTTCTTCTTTATTCTATAAGCAGAGAAGGGCCATTATAAGTTTTTGAGAATGGCATGAAGTGACTAGATTCCTGTTATATAAGAGGGTGGGGGCAAGTGGCAGAATGAATAATAGAGAGGAAAAGTTTAGAAGCAGGTCATTTTGCTAGGTGGTTATTGTAAAATGTCTAATGGGGAGTGATAAAGCTCTAAAGTAGAGGCGGTGGCAGTAGGAGAGGGGAAAAAAAGATGGATTTGATGTTAAATTCTTGGAAACTGATGATAAACATAAGGATATGAGAGAGAGATTTAATAACTGCAGTCTAGTTGGTGGCATCTGGCATTTTAGGAAATACAGTAAGAGAGAAGCTGATCAATCCACTGGAGGCATGGAATTTAGATCATTAGCAGTTTTAAGTCCCAAATCTACCATATACTGTTTGATCTTGATTAAGTTACTTAACTTGTAAGTGCCTCTGGGAATTAAATAAGCTAATGAAAAGAAAGAGCTGAGCATAAGCCTGAATCCTAGCAAAAGGTCAACAGTGTTAACATTTTTACTATTATTATCATCAATATTATCATCATCCATGTAGAGATGCCTAAAAGACTATTGGAAATCAGTGCCCATAAGAAAGATGAGCATTTTAGATGAGGGTTTGCATTAATATAGAGGTGATGGTTGAGTGTTATAAAAGAGGAGGAGATAACCAAAACATGGGTGTAGTTGAAGGAGAGAGCTGAGATCAGAGCTTTTATTTAAGGAGTGAGTGGAACAATAAGCATCAGTGAAACTCTCTAGAAGACACAATGAGCCATTCATCCCCTGGCTTGTGACAACTACATGACTGTACAAGACATGTCCAGGCACAGGAAGGCAACATCACTGGATTCAGATCTTCTCTGCTCAGTTAAATGGGCAGAGCCTAAGCCCAATGTTGTTTATCTTACATTATAAGTGGTCAACACACAGAATTTTTCTTCATGAATCATAACATCACAGGAAACCTCTCAATCATGTCATCTAATTTTTTTTTTTTGAGGAAAAAAACTGGAGCTCTAAGTATCTTGCACAGGTCAAATTTCAGTTATAGATTAAAAAAAAAGTCTAGACTTAAATTATCAAACATAATGCCACAAAGTCAATGGGAAATATGTCATTGAACCTAATGGTTTAGGACATAGTAATGCCTTAAAGGACTCTCTCTGCATCTTGATGTAAGTTTGAGGTGAGACTGTTTCTTCCTGGGACCACTTACACTACTCAGGGTTTCTCAACCTCAGCACTATTATTAACATTTTGAGCTCGATAACTCATTGTTGTAGGGGGCTGTCATTCTATTGTAGAATGTTTAGTGTTCCCTTTACCCACTAGATGCCAGTAGCATTACCCCCAATCCAGTTGTGACAACCAAAATAATCTGCAGGTATTACCACATGTCTTCTGAGGGACAAAAATCTCAAGTTGAGAATCATTGCTCGAAATGATACACGTTAATTTTCTCCATTAAGCAGATAAATTGACTAAAAGTCATGGGTTTTAAAATATATACACAGGTTAATAAAACTAAACTTCTTTCCCTTTGGCTAGTGATCTTAGAAAGAATTTATCTGTCTCCTTCAGGAAAGGAGTAAATGTTTCGGTATCTGAAATCAAACAGCCATTTTATTAAATACCCACTTAAATGACCCAAGTAAGTGCCCAGTATAATACTCCAAGTAATCCTCAAAAAAATTATATCATTAAAGATGAAATACTGTTTCAGTAAATAAGGCAATAAAGTAAAAATTCTTCTGTCAGCACTCTGCGAAATAAATGTTTAAAATTTAAAACCTAGCTTTTGTAATTCCTCTACATCTGTGTTTCCCCAAATATGTTTCACAGAAATCCTAGTCCCAAGAGATATTCCATGGGGAAAAAGATTTTATACCCAAGCAAGTCTGGGAAATGCTGGGTTGTGTTACACAAAGTTAAATAGTATCCTCTCCCATTCAACTCACTAGAATCTTCACTACGTTTATGAACAGTATAAATCTCCATAAAACACACATAAGGTGAGTTGTTTCTCCATCTTATTTGACTACACAATGTTTCTGTTTGTTTACAGAGCTTCTCAAGGGATTAATGTCCTTCAGGATACACGGGGAAACACTGCACTACATTTTACTGCCTCACTAGCCTCTCTAATCATAGTAACTGAACTCTGGACCAAAGGATCACACAATGTAGAATCTGAAGATAGAATGTCAGCTCAGGCCTGCAGATCAGCTACTGACAATGTGGAGCCATTATACTATATAATGTCTTTCTTTCATGCAGGCACTAAATTTAATTTCTAATCCAGAAATTGCTGGAAACATACCTGAAAGTATGTTTGTTTTCTTTTTATGGTAAAAATGGTAATTAATCCTTCCATATTAAGAAAAAAATTCAAAGGTTTGTTGGAAATATTCTGGGGCAGGTCAGCATTGTGAAGGAAGACCTGAACACAGCAATCACCAGAAGTACAGGAGACAGGGTCACTCCAGGTACCTGAAAAGAAGTAATTCAAGGATAGCTGCTTTGGCTCCAGCCATCAGGTGGTCCAGCTCCAATCCACCCTCTATGTGATAGCTCCCCTAATGATTTAAACTTCCAAAAGACGTTGATTGGCTTAGCTTGGGTCAGGTGCCTACCACCTGTTCCCCATCCTCTGATGGTCATGGGTGAGGTCTCATGATCTATATCCCCACTAGAATAACATAGCGTGCAAGAGGGGCAATTGCCCCAAAACATGGATGCTGAACAGAAAAATAATGAAAGTACTCTACATTCACTAAGCAGAAAAAGTACACAAGCAAAAAATTCTATTTTGTTCCACTATCCCTTATAATCAGTTCTTTAGAGTTCTTGCACACAGCACTGAAGCATTCTGAATGGGCAGGCTTTCAATCACCTTCAACAGACACGAAAGCCTGTCTTTCAGAGAATTCAAAAAACATCCTTTTGGGTTGAATCTTTCTACCAAGAATCCTGGCACTATTGATTAATGACTCCCAAGGAAGAATAATTTAGTCTAATTATCAACTAAGCACATTCATTCTTAACAGCCACCGAAAACACAAGGACAGACAATTTAAGGCAATGTGAGAAGGATGAAGAGGGGGAGTTTAAAGACAAATATAACAAATCAATTCTTCCCGACCTCCAAATGACCCACGTGTAGGAATTTAGTTAAGCATTTGCCCTTTCCCCATCCTCCATCTATTGGCCATAAGTTCTTCCTAGTAATTCTGAAATTCTTTTGATAATCATCAATTGCTATGAAAACAGAGGGAGTCTGTTTTATGATAATATTTTTTTATCTTAGACTAAGATTGCATCCCTGCCTCTGGGGAAATTCCTTCAAGCTGAAAATGTTTTTCTTTGGAACATAGTTTTTCAAGTATTTGTCATCAGTACACTTTATCTTGCTAAGCAGAAGTTCAACATAAAAGTTAGATTGTTGGATAATTTCTATTTTTTATTTTTTTTTTGGAGACTGTCAAGAAAACCTTTTCTTACATAAGTTCTCATTTGGGTTTAATTATTTGCTTTTCATCTTTGTTGTAACAAAAGTCTCAGTCAATTTTACTGAAAAGAAGAAAAGCATGATTTCCAACCAAGATTTAAAACTACTTTCATATTTATGACGTAAGGCCTTTTAGTCACCTGTAGTTTGGGGTGAAAGGAAGTTTTACATTACCTTTACTTATTTATACATTTTGTTATGTACAAAACAGAAATTCAAGAAAGAAATCATATTGCATGAGAAAGGACAAAAAGATGGGGACAATGACATTCAACACATCTTATAATTACTTCCTCCAAAGGAAACATTTTATTTAATTTTCCAACTGCAGAAAACATCAAGTAGACTATCACACATTGTGTCAGAAAGACACACTGCCCTGTGTTTCTCCTTTACTATCACAATACTACCACACACACAATACTTCTGACACCAGACAAGTGGGTTTTCAACACATCAAGCAATTCCAAGACACCAGCTAGATGTCCTACAATTCAGTTCAGTTCTGACACTAATCAGGGTTAGCACAGACTCCACAGGTTAAGGGCATACATATTCTCACAAGGCTGTCCCCCACTTCAGATCCCAATTACAAGTAGGAGTTTCCCCAAGTTAATCACAATTTCTGCCTGGTTTACTTTCAAATAGAAGGTTCACATGACCCCACTCCTTGGATTGGATTATTTGCTTAGAAAGCTCACAGAACTCAAGAAAACACATTCACCGGTTTATTATATAATCAAAGATGTTGAGGGAGAGGAAGAAACTTTCCTCTACCTTCAAGGTTCTTTTGGCTGGTTTAATAATCAAATAGACATGAGACAGATTAGTAAAAGAGAATAACCAAATTTAATACATACATACATATGTACGGGAACCATGCATACATAAGAGAGTCAGGGACCTCACACGCAGGAGAAGTTCAGAGACAGAGAGGGAACATGGGTATATAAGACCCCTGAGCCAGAGATGAGGTCAGGTGGTTTGGAGGCTTCAAAGGGTCTTTGCAGGAAGATAAGAAGAGCAGATGCTTGGTAAATAGAAGTTTGTCTCCGATAATCTCTACTACAGGCAAGACCCCTAATTCAAGTTCTTCTAAATATTTAAGGGAGGAGCAGAAATTTCTCTTAGCCTGAAGCTAAAGGTGATTTTAGCTCAAAATAATCTGCATACCACAGAGGCACATCTTGGGATGACTCATTCTGAACCCCCATAATGTCATAAAGATTACAGATGAACAGCCAGATGAAGAAGTACTTAGGATGAGGGCTGAAAAGGTCCCAAGCACAGGAGCTTCTGTCCCCGTGGAGTTGGGGTGTACCATCCTCGCAGTTTGTGAATGTGTTCACCAACCTTGCAAGCTCCCTGAACTCCTTACAACTTGGATTTTTATAGAGGCTTCAACATGCAGGCATGATCAGTCATTAACTCCACTTGTAGCTCATCTCCCCTCTCTTGTGAATGGGAGGTAAGACTGAAAATTCCAAGCTTCTAATCATGGTTTGTCTTTCCAGTGAACAGTCCCCATCCAGGAGCCCACAAAAAGTCACCTCATTAGAACAAAAGACACTACTTCCATCACCTAAAAAATTCAAAGGGATTTAGGAGCTCTGTGTCAGTAACTGGAGTGGAAAACTAAATGTTAGAGCAAAAGATTTTCCTAACAACCCTACACACAAGGGTTTTAGGGAGCTCTGTGTCAGGAACATGGGGTAGAGACCAATGCATACATATATTTCTTATCGTTTCACACATATCCAATTTTAAACAATTAAAAAGGATGCTGACTGTGTTCTATGATTTTGGTTTTTCCCTGTTTCTACCCCCCTGAAAAGAAGGGCCTGTGAGCTTTTTAAAGAAGGAGGGTTCTATGGTGAGAACATGCACCTTCGCTGCATCTAGCCCTGAGAGAGGAGAAAGCTGCTGTCTGCAAATCCACCCACCACCATTTACTCAAATGGTGAGGGAGAAAAGGATAGAAACTGAAACTCTACCCACCCCCAAACACCACTGTAATGCCTCAGGCACACATGATCTGTTGAGTAGCATCTAATGACAAGACTTGTAGGAGGCATTTATCTTTCAAATAGATTTGAAGAGATTTGTTTTTTAATCTACTTTAAAAATTGTATTGAGTAAATCTTGAATAGCAAAAATCTCAAAGAAGAAAGAGAGATCATTTATATTCAAGGAGACAAAACTGGTTAATTACAACTAAAAAACTGACAGCTCTCCTGGGTGTGCATTTTAATTTGGTCTGCTGTGTAGGGCATTGCTATTCTGAACAATTACGGAATGAACCTCTATACAGGAAGTCATCATCTATGGAAGGTTTCCTATAGGTTGAGTGTCTGTTAATAATTTTCATTTCCACCCTCTGGGTGTCCTCACTGCATAATTAATTAAAGACGTAGGTTTTTTTGGTACCTAGCAAATATTGTGTGATTTAGGCAATGGTGAAATCCACAATAATTGGGGATAATCATTGCATCTGCCAATGGGGCGTAAGCCAAATTAGCAAAAGAGAGCTTCAAATGGAAGTTTATGGGAGGATGCTAGGAGAAATGGGCTTACTAATTAGGGCTATAATAAAATGTAGAGTGAAGTCAAATTATTCATGGTAGAACTTATGTTGTTGCGACAGCATGGGGCCCAGTGCCCAGAGAGAAACATCAGTTGTCTGTGGAAGTGGCAGGTGGGTATGGGAAACAACAAATTCCACTTAATGTATGTATCATAATTTATTTCAACACTTTTTTTGCACCCATTTTTTTGTTTGGGTTTCTCATGTATGGGTTTATTTGTTTGCTTCCTTGGTTACTTGTTTATTTTGCTAGCACACATAATGCTTGGATGTCTATCCAAAATAAGAATTTCAACTTACAATTAGGTAATTCAATTCTCCCATAGTCCGATGTTTTATAAATCTTAGAGCTCCTTGACCTATAACTCCCACACATTATAGTATCTGATTGAATGTTGCAAATACTGATAAAGATCTTTCATTACCCAAATTGTCTAAGTTTTCACTCTAAGTAATACTTACATGGTAATTTATTCTAATTCATCAAGCATAGTTCCCCTTCCCTGGGGATACACTCAAATGTCAGTCTCATTTCACGAAAAGAATCCTTCTCCTTCTCCCTCCACAAGATTATACATCTATCTATTTGCAGGAGTCTTTCCAAATTCTGTACCAGCTTTCTCCGAATGAACAACAAGTCTTGATCTCTTAAAATAGTATTGTACATGAGGGAAGGTGAGACTTATGCCAAATGCCACTTTTGAAAACACTCTCTTTTGCATAATTGAGAAAACAGTTAAGAAAAAATGTTGAGCCTTTTTGATTTGTTGCAGTATTTATTTATCTTTTGTCAAGCCAGAGAAGCCCTTCAGAAGCAATGGCTTAGAGCCTCCAACAGTCCTAGGTTAAAATTCTAGTTTTGAATTTACTGACTAGATGACTTGGGAAAAGTTATCTTAACTCTCTTAGCCTGTTTCTAATATTTTTTTTTAAAAGATTTTATTGGGGAATTGGGGAAGGGGAACAGCGTTGGGGAACCGCGGAAGGGGAACAGACAAGTTGCTGTCCTTTTGTTCTTCAGTCTAGTTATGGAGGACGTTTCACTGGCCCATGTTGGTATTGTCATTGCGCTCTTCTCAGGTGAGGCAGAACGGTCGCCGGCCTCTGGACGGCCGCTCACAGCGACACTTGGCAGCTCACACAAGCTGCCAGCTGCTCACGCTGGCTGCCAGCCACTCACTGTAGCCTATGGCAGCCCACTGCAGCAGAGGCTGCAGCCTACACTGCCGGGGACTCACATTAGCGCAGCTTCAGGTGGAGCTGCTGTTCACCATCTTCACTATAGAGGGCAGTGTCACTGGCCCTCATATGGGATCCAAACCGGGGCCCTGCTGCTCAGAGCTGGCGTCCCAAGCCAGCTCTTAACCAACGCGACACTGAGCTGGCCCTGAGCCTGTTTCTTTATACAATGGAGTAATAGTAACTACTTTTCAAAGTTGTTTGAAAGAAAAAGATAATATATGTCATGTCTCTGACATACAGCCAATGCTTAATAAATGCTTGCTATTCTTAGTAAAAAGGTGGCTAAATCTTATGACCTTCGTAGACATAGATCCCCAACTCTTTCTAAGGAAATCAGTCTAGGCTAACATGTTCCATTGTAAAACAGACAATAGGACTTCTCTGTGAAGAGTTAGGCTACAAGGAAACTCACAATTAAACATTATACTACTTTTCCCTGAGTATACAGAGAGCTGAGCATACTTCAAAAATGCCAACCTGCTAAAAAACCTGAACGACTGTTTTCTAAATGCTGTAAAAGATTAGGCTGGGGAGAACACATCACGTAGATGCTGGGGCTGGGAAAAGAACAAAAGGCTAAGAAGATGATTAAGAAAGACCAAGACAAATCAAGAGAACAGCCCATCTCAAAGGACAAAGAAGTAATACAAAGAAAAAAAGACTTCTTTATTTAATGCTATGGATATCCAAATAGAAATTGAAGAGGAAACATACAGAGAGAGAGAGAGAGAGAGAGAGAGAGAGAGAGAGAGAGAGAGAGAGAGAGGCTTCTGTGAAAAAAAGAGCAGTCAGAAAACAACAGCAAATCTAATTGAGGAATTAACGTTATTTGATTTTATTAAGGATGTACATGACCTGAAAGATATATCAAGGCTATTTCCCAGAATGCAGATGAAAAAATTAAAAAAATAAATTTCTGAGAGCAAAGACAAGAAACATGGAGAATCAATTCCTAAGGTCCACATCAAAGTAACAAGAGTTACAGAATGAGAGAACATGAGACCATGGAGGCTGGACTGAAAGAAGGCTCTAGTCTTAGGATTCAAAGGGCCCACCAGGAACCAAACGGGATTAATAGAAAAAGACTCACACCTAGACACTTCAAAGATTAAAATACTACAGACTTAAAAATAATTGTACAGGGTGGCCTGTTAGCTCAAGTGGTTAGAGAGCAGGCTCATAACACCAATGTTGCTGGTGTGATTCTCATGTGAGCCAAAGAGCTGCGCCCTCCACAACTAGATTGAAACAACTATTTGACTTGGAGCTGATGGGTCCTGGAAAAACACACCGTTCCCCAATAAAAAATTTATTTAAAAAAGTTTAATAAATAAATAAATAACTGTATGGGCTTCCATAGAAGGTTACCTCTAAAAAAACAGGAATTCCATTGATACCTTTTATCAACAACATTAGATTTTTGAAGACAATGAGAAAGATTTTCAAAGGGTTGAGGACAAATTTTTTGAACCTAGAATGCTATACTAAACCAAACTATCAATCCAATGTGAGAAGAAAATAAAGACACTTTTAGATATGAAAGAACTCAGAAGTTTACTTCCCATGAACCCATTTATGTGAAGACACCCTACAACAACACTTTAAAGGGACCTAAAAGTGAGAAGAAACAAGTGGAATGAGCTCACTCAAAAGAACTACTGAAGAAATACTGTGCATCAGGACAAAAAATAAATTGTTCCAGATTACAACAGGAAATCAGAGTTCTGTGAAGAATGTCATTAGGCTGAGGGAGAATCCCATTACACAAATGTATGGTTAAGAATCAGAAAGTTCTTTGAGATAAAATGAGAATATTACATCTCTTTAATAAAGTTTAGAAAGTAAGGCAATTAGAAATACCAGTAAGGCAATTAGAAAGATAAAATATTACAAAAGAAAGCCATTGTACAAACAAGATGCAAACTAAAATGTGATATATTTTGAGCAATCAATTAGCTTTGAAACGAAAGAAAAAAAGGAATCCATTGGCCCTTAGCACTTGGAATAATCTTTTTTTTGAGTTTTGAGTGCCTTTATTATTGGTTTAATTGCTTTGTTTTGCAGTAAGCATATACTCCAAATACTTACGTACACATAAGTATTGTTTCATGGCTTTAAAATTTTTTTAAACAATTTTTTTTTTTTTGAGGGCTGTGTCATTGGCCCTCTTATGTGGGACCCGAACCAGGGCCGCTGACTTCCCAAGCCAGCGCTTAACCACCGCGCCACTCAGCTGGCCCAGATGGCTTTAAATTTTAGAGTCAGTCTTAGTCAAAGTATGAAAAGCAAGTATATCTACAGAACAGAATGCAAATAATACTAACTTCCACAAGATTAAAGGAATGATATAGCTGACAAATGATATAGAAATCAAAAGTGTGGCAAGCAGGTAGAGGGAAGTGTTACTAAGTTCTCATCTTATACAGTGGAGTCAAGAAATAATGTACATATGATGGATGAAAAACAGATGTTTAAGTGCATGCTTTAAACTACTGAGGCAATCAGTAGAAGAATTAAAAATAATTGTATAGCTAACACATTTGGGAGGTAGAAGGGTAATAGAAGTGCGAGGTATATCAGGGAATAAAACCTCTGACAAATTAAGAAATTAAAGAATGTTATTTATAATTATGAAACATAGTTGTTAAACACAGGAAGAAAAACAAACGAACAGTTAATAGTGATTATCATATTGGACTGCCTGGGAGTAAGAAACTGGGAACAGGCTTACTCTTCATTTAAATTCCACTAAAGAATTTGGTTTTGGGCCAGCCAAGTGGCTCAGTTGGTGAAGAATGCGAGCTCTGAGCAACAGGGTCACCGGTTCGATTCCCACATGGGCCAGTGAGCTGTGCCTAAGCTGAGCTGCCGCTGAGCTGCCAACAGGTGGCAGGATGGCTCAGCTGGTGACAGCACATGCTCCTAACAACAAGGTTGCCTGTTTGACTCCCACATGGGATGTTGGTCTATGCCCACCCACAACTATGATTGAACACGGCAACGTGAGCTGAGCGGCCGTCTGGCAACTGGACTTGGAGCTGAGCTAGCTGCACCCTCCACAACTAAGATTGAAGAACAACTTGGCTGTTCCCCTTCCCCAATTCTCCAACACTGTTCCCCTTCCCCAATTCCCCAATAAGAAATCTTTAAAAAAGAAAAAAAAAGAGTTTGATTTTTTGTTTTACTATGTGAATACTTTATATAATAAAATAGATAACTATTTAAAAAAAGAAAATGAAAAGACTATGTGGTTACTGTTTTGCAAGATGACTTCCAATGATCCCTACATCCCATATTCATACCCTCATATAGATAGGCCTCCTCCCAGATTGAACCAAGTTTGTTTGTGTAATTAATAGGATATGGAAGAAGTGATGATAAGTCACTTCCAAGTTTAAAGAAAAACTACGTCGTCGTCTTTCTGGCCTTTGAGGGTTCCCTCTTTTTCAGTAATCTGTCTCAGATCACTCGCTCTGTGGGAAGCCAGGTTATGAACAGCCCTATGGAGAAGCCCATGTAGTAAGGAGCTAAAATCTGCTGTGAACAGAACATGAGTGAGCTGGAAGCAGATCTCCCAACACAGCAGCCCCAGCCAACAGCTTGACTGCTGCCTTATAAGCCACCCTGAGCCAGAACCACTCAGCTAAGCCACTTCTGAATTCCTGATCCTTAGACACTGTGCAAGATCACAAATACTTATTGTTTTAAATTTCTAAGTTTGGGTGTAATTTGTTATGCAGCAATATATGACTAACACAGACTGCTACCCTTGGAGAAATAAAAGCAACTGAAGAACCATCACTGAATGCATCAGTGGCTAAAATTAGGAGTTAAGAAACCTGGGTCATAATCCCAGAAAAGCTGAGGCTAGCAATATCATCAATATGCTAACTGGACTTTCTGTGACTGGAGTCCCACCTACTGCCTCAAACTCAGTGTAACTCAAATTGAACTCGTCAGCTTGCCTCTCATCCAGGGTTTTGTATTCCTTTTCATAGGCCCATCATCCTCCCATGCCCCCAAGCCTAACATGTCTTACTCTGATTATCCCCAAAACAAAGCCAAAGACAGTGGCTTACATTCACGTAGTCTGTGTGATACAGGGAGAGGAGAGTAAAACAGAAAAGGAAAGGGACCAGTACAAGGTGTGATATCAAGTTCGCCAGCACTATGGACTACGAGGTACACCCTCAACTTACCAGATATATCTCCTGGCTTATCACCAGGAGAAGGGAAAAGAAACACATGTTGCTTGGCTTCCAGCTCCATTGATCAAGGGTTGTCCCCTGGGACATTTACTCCCCAATATTCTCCTGTTAATGACTACTGAGTGCCAAGCAGGTCCTCAAGGGCATAGAAGCCCCAGGGCAGGAAACAAAAAGCCTGAGAGAGTGTTGTCAGGTTGAAACTAAATGAAGCTATTCAAACTCTGAAAGGAGCTGGTTGCCAGGCCCCTGGGTGGAATAAATGAAAGCAATAGGATTTGAAGCGCTGTACAAGGCATGTCCAACACAACCCACATCCAAATATTGCCAAAGACTTCTATTTTACAAACATGTATCTCATCCATCGCTTCCCCTTTTCTCCATTTTCACAGCCACTGGCTTAATCCAGGCTCTCATTGCCTCTCTCAACAGCCACCAAACTGAGGTTTTCTAAGGACAGACACTCACATGGAAAAACTGTCACTGTTATTTCTCTTTCATTAAACAGTCCCAGTTGTGGGCCAGGCAGAACTCTGGGTCAGAAAGTAACAGTGGCTGTATCTCCCAGCTCACCCCTGCAAAACAACCAAGAGACAGACTGGGCTACTCACTCAGGGGCCTCAGCAAGGAGAATGAGTCTCTGCCGGACCAGCCTATCAGGCAACTGCACAGAATCCCAGCCTGGAATCAAGATATGTTTTCCACCACCTCCAAGGCAATGGGGTGAGGTAGTTACACACTCCGGAGTCAGAAAATGAAGCTACAGTGAATTCCAGTAAATTGGAGAATATCTCTCAATACGATTCACTCTGATTTTCAAAAGCATGTCAACACTTCTGAAAATAATCTATTCCATAATTTCACAGCTAATTGATGCTTCTGTATGTGTATCTTACCTGGGGAAATACATGCCTTTACCTACTTTATGAATTAAAATATTAGGCAACATTCCATAATGTATTTTTTTTATAAAGTTAATAATGTATTATCAAAAAAAAATTCCTTGGCAGATTTCTTGACTTCATTCCCACTTATATTACAAACATATTCATTGAATCTGAGGAAACTAGATTCTGGTTTCAAAGATAGTTGTTCTCTGCATACTACAAACCTCGTGTATCTTAATTACTTGTAATTCGTTGTATTGTAAACTCAAATCTGTTTAATTAGTTTTAATTAGCTTCACCATAAATGAAACAGTCAGTTGTTACAGGTTGTCTTGTTTTACTGATGAAGAACACCTGGAATAGATAACTAGTTCCTCCATCAACAAATTCACCTGGACTACAAGCAGTTAGTAATAATTATTTCACCCTTTTCCTAGGAGAATCCTGAGATTAAGATCATAGCATAGATATGAATGAATAAAGTCACATCAATTCTTGACAAAATGTAAAATAATAGTGATGTGCTTTTTGTTTTTCTTATTGCAACTTCTTCCAGTCCTTCTAAGAGGTGTGTCTCTGTGTGTGAGCATGTGTGCATGTGTGTAAATGCAAACATCTAGTCATATATACACATATTTATCCACACATCTACATCACATGTGACATATAAATGTGTAAATAAACACACACTTTTTACATACTTTATTTGCTCTAGCCAGTACCCTTATGGAAACCAAACCATCACAGAAAACAGAAATGGACTTGCACATTTAATAGTTACTCAGGGAGAGCATAAGCCACCAAAGGGGTGTTTTTTCCCATAACCTTGTAAAACACAGAATTTGTTCCCTTCTGAGAATGAGCTCCCTTGGAGACCCAGATTTCCTTTAGGAGTAAATTTTGGCCACTAGACGGCACAGTGGGAAAGCTGACATTATAATGTTAAGTGGAAAATGCAGGGTACAAAACTCGATCACAGTATAAGCCCAACAATATGAACATATTGGAAAAAAAAAACTGAAACAAAATGTGCCAAAATGATAACTGTGCTTTTTTTCTAGGTGAGTTTTTCCTTTTTCTGCATTTACAGTTTCCAAATCCTTATACAACAATCTTATACTAATTTTATAGTTGGGAAAATTTGACTAAAAAAAATCCATGGAAATCTTGATTATAGAGAAATTCACTAAAAAACCACATTGACCAGGCAGCAAATGCCAAGTTTATTGCAAGGAACTATTTTTTACTTCAGGATGGAAAATAGAAAATTGAATTTGTTTTGCAAGGTTTGGGAAATTTGAGCTGTGGAATCTGAAACCTTATTTGAAAGATAAACAGAAAGAATAAGTGGGCTTTGAGTTACTGTGAAAGGTACTTTTTAGCAATGATGATGCCGTTTCATATTGGTGAAAGTCTCTGGAGTTTATAAAGAGCTTTTGCAGCATAAGGTACTGTAATGAGCCTTGTTTTGGGACCCAGAAAACCCCAGGGTGAGTCTGGTCTTCATCTGTGAGAGGCTATAACCAACTTAAAGGCATTTTGTAAACTGGAAAAGGCTCTAAAAATGTCATTGTAAAGGATAGAGTGATATAGACAGGGAGGATACTTTGATTTTATTTTAGAAATGAGAAAAACAGAGGCACACAGAAACGACTGTGACTGCCGCATTAGTTGTAGTAGGGGGGAAACAACTGGAAAACAACCTAAACATTCACCATCAAGAGAATGAGTAAAAAAGTTATGAGAATGACACAAACTAGTGTTACCACAAGGATGAACCTCACAAACATAATTTTGAAGCAAAAAATGAAGTTATCAAATACTACATAAAGTATGTTATGTTTAAAAATATCCAAACAGGGCCGGCCGAGTGGTGCATTGGTTAAGAGCTGGCTTGGGACGCCAGCAGCCCCGGTTTGGATCCCACATATGAGGGCCAGTGACACTGCACTCTACAGATAGCAACAGCTCCACCTGGAGCTGGGCTGTGAGCCCTGGTGACAGTGTAGGCTGCAGTCCCTGCTGCAGTGGGCTGCCATAGGCTACAGTGAGTGGCCGGGCAGCCAGCGTGAGCGGCGGGCAGCCAGTGTGAGCTTCCAATAGCTGCTGTGAGTGACCATCCAGAGGCTGGCGACGAATCTGCCTCACCAGAGAAGAGTGCAATGATGATACCAACATGGCCCAGTGAAGCAACGTCCTCCGCACCCAGACTGAAGAACAAAAAGACAGCAACTTGTCTGTTCCCCTTCCCTGATTCCCCAATGCTGTTCCCCTCCTCCAATTGCCCAATTTAAAAAAATCTTTAGAAAATAAAAACCATCCAAACAATATTCTATCCATCATTTTTAGTAAAAATATAAAGACATTTTGGGGATGTACTCACAAGTATAGGAATGCGGTGACCTATAAGAGGCAGAGAGAGGAATGCAATCAGGGTTTCATATTTTATTAATTATGCTGAGAAATGAGTGCACTGGTGTTCACTGTGTTATTCTCTATACCTTCTCTATATGTGAACTATTTCATACTATAATTATTATTGATCACCTACTATGTGTCTAGCATTATGCTGTTTTCCACATTCCTACAACGAAGGTCTTGCCATCTCATTGAAGCAGGTAAAAAGGTAAGCTCAGTCCCTTTCAATCACCTGCCCAAGGTCACTCGACTAGCCTGTGACAGAGGAAAGCCTAGAATTTCTCTCTGTCCCATAGCACTGCCCCTAGGGTCTTAAACACCTAGGACTTAGTAACTCAAGGACTAGGTTGGAGAAGAGGCATTAGCATAAAGCTGCAACCCATTCCTATAGCATGCATTTGCCTCTGGTGTTCCCGCCCCAAGCATAGCCACTCTATTTGTTGGAAATTCCATCCTAGAAGGAGTTGTGGCTGTTATTCCCAGTAAATTAACTTTTGTCTTCTCAATGAAGAAGAAAGAAAACATTAATACAGCAGCTACCCTTTTCACACCCAAGGTCCCTTCCCCCTAAACAAAATACAGCTGCATCTCTCTTCAGGAAGTGACCGCTCCTGCATGAATAGTCATAGCCCTCTCCTCAATCAAAACTTTCTTCACACTGCTCACTGTCTGTGGTTTTATTGTTTGTTGTTGGCTGAATGGAGGAATGACTAACTGGCATTGAGTTGGGAATATGTAGACTGTGTGACACAAATCCTGAGTACCAGACCAGCTCATGGTCTCAGACTTGACTTTATTGTACTTCCAAAGACAACAGGGTTGGATGGGCTATCATCAAAAAGCCACACTTGGGCCGGCCAAGTGGCGCGGTGGTTAAGAGCTGGCTTGGGACGCCAGTGGCCCCGGTTTGGATCCCACATATGAGGGCCAGTGACACTGCCTTCAAGAAAGAAGCCACACTTTCTGGAAATTTGGAAAGTTCTTATTTTCCCTGCATCAGTGGACTCACCACTTTGTACCAGTGGCACAAAGCAACAGGCAGCCACTTACAAGACACAGAGAGTGGAGTTCATATTTTGCTGTTCCTACAATACTACAGCCCAGAGGAAGTGCGATGTAGAGAAAAGGACTCTGTCCTGAGAACTGGGAGATTTGGATTCTGGTTCTAGACAGGTATTCTAACCACTTCTGCCTCCATTTCTTCATTGCTTAAATGATAGGGCTGGGTTAAATGAGCTCCAAAGCCCTTGCCAGCTCCAATTACATGGAGTAATATACACAAAATATACACAGAAAGACATATATGGAAAAATGAAGTATTTGAAAGATAAAAGATGTCATAAATAATACATTTAAGTTTTATTTCATTTTATAGTGGCAAGATTCTTTTACCACTAGTAACTTACTTTAAATTAGTAATTATTAAAGTAAATAACTGCATAATAAAATGTATAATATTATTTAGTGAGAGCAGTGAGATTATATATGTTCCATTATTGGAAATCTTGGTAAAATTTTTAGTAATGGAGCAAGTGAATGCTCTGGTTCTAGGTTCAGTTAGTTTCAATATTTGATTTCAATTTCTGTCATAGCTGGAAAAAAACACCTCACAAAAATTCATCACGTAAAATGGAAGTGCGTCATTGACTATACTTACTGAATCATCATCATACTCAGTTTTCAGTTTCAAACATCAGAATGGAAAAATACCTTTTTTGAGATTTTCCTAGTAAATTTTCATCTTCTTGACGTCACTCAGTCATCTCCAAACTAATTGGGAAATGGTACAGTATGTATTTTAAACAAATGGGCTCAACACTTTCTGAAGATCTTCAGTTAAAAGATTAGTATACAGGTCAGAAGCTTTTGTTCCCATGTTTAAGTTTGCAGATATGAGAATTTTTAATAGGGAAAAATTACTACATTAATTTTGGCCACAAAATTACTTCATAATGGACATGAATTCAATTATTTCTTCAAAAACTCTCTCTGTAGCATTAGGATTTGTTTTTTGTGTTTTGTTTTTGCAAAGCAATTAATTTTTCATTAGTTTACGACAACTTTTTACTTGAAGGGATAAATTAAGCAAGTTCAATTTTTTTTTTAATCTCCAAAATACAGTATCCCTGATAGCCATTGGTCTTCACAAAAAGAAAAAAGAAAAAAAAGCAAATTTTGAGCATGTGTCTGCTTTTTGAAAGAAAAATGCCTAATGTCTAAGATTAGTTTTGAATCTTTAGTTTCTTTCATTACATTTAGAGGTATTGTTTTTATAATATTAACCTTGTTGATGATATATATAGCAGCACAAAAAAATGTAATTCGGCACAATATGCCCAAAGTGAGAGCACCATGCTCAGCATCTCTGTACCGGGAAACCCCCCTCACCTGTCAGAATTGTTCTGTGTTCTACAGATTATTATCAGCACAGACATCAAATTTATTTCTCATATTCCTCATCAAAAGCTTCTTCCAAGAACCTAAAGATCTCTTTAGAGAGCATAGCACTAGATTGTGATTAGTGCAAGACGGAGACCACTTCTGTACCACCTCTGCTGCCAACCACTCAGGAAGGGCTTGGGATGCATTGGTACTTTAGGAAGACTTACCAAAAAAGATTTCTAAGCCTTTGCTTTGGATGGTGTGGCTGTTAACATCTTGGCAACAACAACAAAATTACTCCAAGATGTTTCAAATAAAGAAAGATCAATGAGAAGATTTGTCATAGAGGTAAAGGCAGGGTTTAGGAAACAGGGATGGTGAAGCACCCAGAGACTAGCACAGTGAGAATCTGTTACCTCCAGGAGGATCTGGGAGACTAACAAGCTAAGGAAAAGGGGCCCAGCAGAAGCTGTCCCTCTGGAGGAACCCAGCTGCTGCCAGTGATGTAATGTCAAAACAGGGTAGAAACAGGAAAAGAATACCCTCAACCTCTTTTTCCTGTTCTGTTGGTGACCAAACCACCTGAAAGGCAACGAGCAGCTGAAAAGGGGAAATACAGTCTGAAAGGGTCAGCCTCAGGGAACAGAGCAGGGCAGAGAGTGGGTGGGGTAGGCAAAGCAAGTGAGGCAAACTGGAAGCAACCTCCAGGTGAGCAGTCCAATCCTTTAACAACAGCATGTAGCCTGACGACCAGCCAGCCCTACCCACACTATAGACAGCATCCTTTCCTCCAGGGGGGAGGAAAAGGGGTCCTCTTTCTACTACTTCAGAGAAGTTCCATCAAACCACTTATTTCCTATGCTTTGTGAATTATTCATGCTCTAACCTATTTTATCTGTGGGACCTAATGGCATAAATACTATGATGCTTTGGACTTTTTAAAAATCTTCATATTTTATTTTCCGTATTTGTAGTTCACCTATTCTAGTGAAAGCAACTTTGTTAGATTGGTTTGCAAAGGTAAATATTTGTTCAAATATGAGTAGTTTGTAGTGACATTGAAGTCCTACTGAGTCCTCTGATGTTTTCAACTCAATAGCACTAACATTAAGCAGTCAACTACGTGTAGGGCACCATGAGGAATTCAAAGATGAATTACAGATGGTCTCCATCCCTCCCTCTCCCCAAGGAGAGTACACCAGCATCTGAAAATGGACCGTGATAAATGTCCTCATAAAGATTAATTCTGGCAGGCCTCAAAGATGGCCTCGAGGAAGTGGAATTTGTTAGAATCTGGAAAGATAAGAACTTTGACCAGTGAAGTTTTGGGAGGATGGGGAGTTGGAGGAATACTTCAAGTGAAGGACAAATAATTTTAGTTTAACTACTTTCTGAGACCAAAGACTCATATAGTCATTGACTTTAAGCAAAGACACTGATGGGGAAAAAAAAAAAAAATGATGGCAAATATTAACCTCTGAGAAATCTGAAGTAGAATATCTAGATCAAATAAATAAATAAATATCTCCCACATCTGACCCATAACTACACCTCAGATTCAGAGCCTCTCAAGTAAAACATTCTCAGAGCCAAAGACCTATATTAAGGAAACATGTTGACTGGTTGAATCTTCTTAAAACTGTTCAGACAACTTGTGCACAGGAGGAAACTGGGCAATTTCATTTCAGTTTCAACTCCAGCTCAGCGTTGCTTCCGAGGGCAAAACTGGAAAAAAACGTGGAGAATTGAATTTTCCTTGATGGTTGTCAATGCTGTCATAAGAATTTATGGGAGAGTAAAAATCATTAAAATGAAAGGGAGCTATTATGAAGATGGAATCTCTTCTGATTTCATTTTAAGGTTATATTTTAAAGACAATACCAAATGGAAAGCTAAATGCAATAACATGTGATTTTTACAATGTCTCTGGAATCCTCAGAATTATGGCCTTACCACCAGCAACCTGGCGTTAACCCCAGATACAACCCCTAGCTGAGTGGGAACAAGTATTATAATTCATAACCTGAATAGACATTTCTCCAAAGAGAACATATAGCCAATAGACATATGAAAAAATGCTCAATGTCACTAATCATCAAAGAAATGCAAATAAACACGCAATGAGATACCACCTCACTCCTGTCAGAATGGCCATCATCAATAAACCAACAAGTATTGGGCAAGGATGTGGGAAAAAAGGGAATCCTTGTGCACTGTTGGTGGAATTGCAAATTGGTGCACCCACTATGATAATCAGTATTGGTGGTTTCTCAAAAAATTAAAAATAGAAATATTTATGACCCAGTAATTCCACTCCTGGATATTTAGCCAAAGAAATCCAAAACACTAATTTGAAAAGATCTATGCACCCCTATGTCTACTGCAGCACTATTCACAACAGCCAAGATATGGAATAGCTGATGCCCATCAATAGACGATTAGATAAAAAAAATTGTGGTACATTTATACAATAGAGTATTATTCTGCCATAAAAAAGAATGAAATCTTACCAATTGCAACAACCTGGATGGACCTAGAGGATATTATGCTAAATGAAATAAGTCAGACTAAGAAAGACAAATACCATATGATCTCACTTATATGCGGAATCTAAAGAACAGAATGAACAAACAAACAAAACAGAAATAGACTCATAGACACAGAGAACAAACTGATGGTTGCTAGATGGTTGGGGAAATGGGTGAGAAAGGTGAAGGGATTAAGAAGTACAAAATGGTAGTCACAAAATAGTTACAGGGGTGGAAACACAGTATAGGGAATATAGTCAATAATGTTGTAAAAACAATGTATGGTGTCAGATGGGGACCAGACTTATCAGGGGAATCACTTCATAAATTATATAAACGCCTAACCATTGCACTGTACATCTGAAACTAATGTAAAATAATATTACATATCAACTTATATATATTATACTATATTATATATATGCACACACACACTATGGTCACGGGATGTAAAGTACGCCATAGGAAATATAGTCAATGATATTGGAATAGCTATGTACAGTGTCATATGGATAGTAGACTTGGAGTTATCACTTTGTGAGGTGTGTAAATATCTAATTATGTCATTTTGTACACCTGAAACTAATAATAAAAAAGAATAGTGGGCCAGCCGAGTGGCGCATTGGTTAAGAGCTGGTTTTGGGATGCCAGCGGACCTGGTTTGGATCCCACATATGAGGGCCAGTGACACTGCCCTCCACAGCTAACAACAGCTCCACCTGGAGCTGGGCTGTGCGAGCCCTGGCGATGGTGTAGGCTGCAGCCCCTGCTGCAGTGGGCTGCCATAGG
Organism: Aselliscus stoliczkanus; assembly: GCA_033961575.1. Lineage (NCBI taxonomy): Eukaryota > Metazoa > Chordata > Mammalia > Chiroptera > Hipposideridae > Aselliscus > Aselliscus stoliczkanus. Next base: position 141,746,097 of record CM066729.1, read on the forward strand.
CTACAGTGAGTGGCCGGCAGCCAGCATGAGCGGCCAATAGCTGTGGTGAGTGACATCCAGAGGCCAGCGACCGATCTGCTTCATCCGGGAAGAGCGCAATGACGATACCAACATGGGCCAGTGAAGCAACATCCTCCGCACCTAGAATGAAGAACAAAAGACAGCAACTTGTCTGTTCCCCTTCCCTGATTCCCCAACGCTGTTCCCCTCCCCCAATTCCCCAATTTAAAAAAATCTTAAAAAACAAAAAAGAATTCATAGAGCACTTAACTATGAATCATTCACTGTTCTAAATGCTTTACATGTAATAACCCATTTAATTACCCATTTAACAGATGAGGAAACTGAGACACAGAGAAGTTAAGTAACTTGCTTAAGGTCACACAGATACTAGGCTACTAGGGTTGCCAGATAAAATACAGGATGCCCAGTTGAATTTTAATTTCAGATAAAAAATACAATTACTGTTTAGTATAATTAAGACCCATGCAATTTTGGGGGCATACTTACACTTAAAAGTATTTATTGTTTATCTGAACTTCAAATTTAACTGGATGTCCGTATGTTTACAGGGTGTTCTGTATTTTGCTAAATTTAAGAACCCTGATAGCTAGTAATGGAGGAACTTGAAAAACAATTGAATAATAGTGCATCAAGCATTTTCCAAGCCCAAGAACTACCAGCTGATTTGTGGCATTGATGCCTTCTTGACTATAATAATGACATTAAATTCACTGAGCAATTTCTTAAAGCTCCATTATAAGCACTTAACACAGATGATCTCCCTTAATACTCACACAGATGTTACTATTATTAGGCCCATTTTAAAGATGAGAAACCTCAAAGAGACATATACTCAACATGCCTAGATTCATGAAATTAGTAAGCAATGGAGCATGACTCAAACTGGGGTGTATGAAGGTACAGAGCCCAGGCCTAATGACAACTCCATGCCCCATTGCTAATACAAACTCATCTGGTCTGGGCTATGTTGTTGGAATCATGGCATGTCCAAAAATCTTTCAGAGTTTTCAAAAGATAACTAAATGTTTAACTTGAGCTCTCTTTGATTCAAACCAGAAGCATCTACTAAAAGGACTCCTTGAAACCAGGGAAGTCGTGTTCCTTCTCTGTACTCTCTACAAGGTCCAGCATGGCTCTCAGAATATAATAGGAATACAATGCATGTTTCTAGAGAACAACTAAATATCTTTCTCAGCATGCGTAAGGCATCAGAATGTCTGGGTTTCATTTTTGGTCAATGACTATCAAGCTCTTGACTTTCAAGATCTAAACGACCTTTAGTGTGAATACCTTGGGGAAGAGAATTGAAAATAGCACCAAAAAATGGTCTTGAAAGCCCTTTCAACAGTCCTCAATTGGTTTCCACATTGCTGAGTTTACTAAACTTTAATAATTTAGGTGAAGCTATGCAACTTCAACTCTGAAACCATTTAGATTCCAGGAGCTTATTCCCAAGTATTAAATACGACTTTGTCATGGACTGAAGGTTTTGTGTCCTCCTCTCAAAATTCATATGTTGAAGCCCCAAATCCTATTGTGATGGTGCTTGGAGGTGGGACCTTTGGGAGGTAATTGCGTTTAGATGAGGTCATGAGGGTGGGGCCCTGTGATGGGATTAGTGTCCTTTTAAGATAAGAAAAAGACCAGAGCACATCTCCCACCCACCCACCCACCACCCACCCACCCCCGTGTGAGGATACAGGAAGAAGGCAGTCACCTGCAATCCAGGATGACTCCACACCAAGAACCAAATCCATCAGCACCTTGATGTTAAGAGTTTCCATCCTCCATAATTGTGAGAAATAAATGTGTGTTGTTTAAACCACCCTCTCAATAGTATTTTGTTGTAGCAGCCCAAGCTAGCCAAAACAGCTTTCCACTGAACATCATTAGCATTTATTGTTTACTCCAACTCAGAGAAGAGTGCATAACCCATTCCACTCTATATTTTTTTAAAGATTTTATTTGGGAGGAGAACAGCATTGGGGAATCAGGGAAGGGGAACAGACAAGTTGCTGTTCTTCTGTCTAGTTGTGGAGGACATCGCTTCACTGGCCCATGGTGGTATTATTGCACTCTTCCTGGCTAAGGCAGATCAGTCACCAGTCATTGGACGGCTACTCACAGTGGCTTTTGGCAGCTCATGCTGGCTGCCGGCCACTCACGGTAGCCTATGGCAGCCCACTGCAGCAGGGGTGCAGCCTAGGCCGTCACTGGCGACCCATGGCAGCCCAGCTCCAGGTCAAGCTGTTGTTCACCATCTTAGCTATAGAGGGCAGTATCACTGGCCCTCATGTGTGGAATCCGAATAGGGGCCCTGCCTGCTCGGAGCTGGCATCCCAAGCTAGTTTTTAACCAACGCACCACTCAGCCGGCCCTCTACTCTATTTTTAAGTTTGACACTTAGGAAAACTATTGCTATTATCTTGCTTCCGTTACTCAGCTCTTCAAAGATGAGCTGGACTAGTTCAGGAAAAGGGAGAGAAAATCATTATGCGGAAGTGAGAGTGGGTGTTGTCAAAGAAAGGAGAGAAGAAAAAAGAACCAAACCCTAGTTGTGCAATGCTACCCACACAAGACTGAAAGTTCATTTGCTGGAGGCCAGGCAATGCCCAGTGCCAAGTGTTCATCTGATTTCCTGATAACCCTTCAGGAACGAGATGCAAATAACAGACCCACCTCATCATATGCCATAGTGAAGCTTGGGTGTAGACCTCAAAGCCAGGCTTCCTGACACTGATGTTACTCTGTGTAACTTAAGTTACTTAACCTTCCTGTGCCTCAGTTTTCTCATGAATAAATAGGGCTAATAATAGCACCCATTTTAGAGAGTTGTTGAAAGTGTTAAATGAGATAATTATACAAAGCACTTACAACAGTGCCTGGCATATAGTGAACCCTCAATAAGTTTTACCACTTATTATTACTACTTTTATTGTACAAATCCTATGGTCCAAAACTCTGAAAGATCTTTGAACATACCATGATTCCAACAGCATAGCCCAGACCAGATGAGTTTGAGTTAGCAAGGGGGCATGGAGTTGTTATTAGGCCTGGGCTCTGTACCTTCATACACCTCAATTTGAGTCAGGATCCACTGCTTACCAATTTCATGAATCTAGGCATGTTGAATAAAATGTCTCAGGACTCTCATTGACTCCATAACAGCCCCAATGCATACCCAGCCATTCTCCAGAGCACCCTCTCCTTTATCCCCATACAAAACCATTTAGCAAATGATATCACATACTTGTCAGAAAAGGTTGAGAGTTTGTATTAATTTCCTATTCTGTTGTAACAAACTATAGCATAACAGCTTTTAAAAAGTCAAATGTGCTATTATATAGTTATGGACATCAGGATTCCTAAAATCAGGGTGTAAGGAGGGCTGTGTTCCTTCTGGAAGTTCTATAGGAGAATCCTTCCTTGACTTTCCCAGCTTCTGGAGACTACCCCATTCCTTAGCTCATGGCCCCTTCCTCCTTCTTCAAAGACAGCAGCATAAATCTTCAAATTCTCTCTCTCTCTCTCTCTCTCTCTCTCTCTCTCTCTCTCTCTCTCTCCCTCCCTCTGTCTCTCCTTCTCTGTCTCCTTCTCTCTTTCCTTCTCTCCTTCCCTCCCTCTCTCTCCTTCTCCCTCTCCCTCTCCTTCTTCTTCTCCCTTTTCCTGAGCTCTGCTTTCATGATCACATCTCCTCCTCTGACTCTGAACTCCTGTCTCCCTGTTATAAGGACCCGGGTAATTACACTGGGCCCACACAAATAATACAGTATAATCTCATGATCTCAAGATCCTTAATCATATCTGCAAAGTCCCTTTTACCATGTAATATAATATTACCCCAGTTTCTGAAAACTAGAATAGAGACATTTGGGGGAGGGGGGGAGGGAGGCAGCTATTCTATCTATCACAGATCTCTAACAGGCATCTCTTGCTTTCTCTTTTCTCCACATCAACATATCACTGTTTCTTTTTCCATCTTCTCCCTAGCACCAGAGTGAAACTGTTCTTCCGGAAGTTTTCCCCTCTACTAGTTCACTAGACTCCATATAATCTTTCCTTCTCTAGGGCTCCCAAATACCTCCTTCTTTAAGCTCTCTCTCTGTAAGGAACCCATCTCTCCTGCGTTTAAACATTAGCATTTCTTTCCACCTTAAACTTAAGTATTTCATGCTGCTTCCCTTTTGCCACTCTTCAGCTGTTCTTCCTTTTGTTAACTGACACTTCAGTTGTAGTAATCACTCCTTTTCCTGAGAACTGCCTCACACCCATGGGCTGAATCCCAGCATCTTCATTGTTATTTTAAGATTCTTTGGCCCTGGCCACAGCTTATTAGACCATGGCTGGGCACTTGAACCAAGATAAACTAGTCAGATTCTCTCCTCAAGAATTAGGGTCATTGGAATTAAGTCTAAGATCCTGACTTGAACTGAGGACATTCAAATCCAGGAGCTATAGGGTGGCGGCTTTGGCTATGCACACACCAAAGCACTAAAGTCATTCCATGGAGACAGCAAAACAAATCACCAACAAAATGAAGAGATAATCTTCTGAATGACAAAAAATATTTGCAAATCATATATATGATAAAGGGTTAGTCTCCAAAATATGTAAAGAACTCCTACAACTCAGTAGCAAAAAACCAAACAATCCAATTTAAAAAATGGGCAAAGAATCTTAATAGACATTTTTCCAAAGAAGACAAACAGATGGCCAACAGGTATACAAAAAGATGTTCAACATCACTAATCATCAGGGAAATGCAAATTAAAACCATAATAACGTATTTCCTAACACCTAATAGAATGACTGTAATGACAAGGACAAAAAAATAACAAGTGTTGGCAAGGATGGAGAAAAGGGTACTGTGAGTGGGAATGTAAATTGGTGCAGTCACTATGGAAAACAGTATGTAGGTTCCTCAAAAAATTATAAATAGTACTACCATATGACCCAGCAACCCATCTCTGGGTTTGTATCTGAAGAAAAGGAAAACATTAATTCAAAAAGATATATGTACACCCACGTTAGCCAGCTTGATGGAGACTCAGATATGGTGGCCACCTGCGATTGCACGCCAGGAGAGGGAGGGCTCAAGAAAGAAACAAGGATTTCCTCCAGCTTCTCCTTCCAGGAAAAAGCTGCCCTCTCCAGCCCACACCCTGAGGCCAGACAACTCAGTTCTTCCCCATATGTTCCTGGTGCCTTTTGAGCTGCTGCCCCAGTGCTGGAGCTCAGAATGAGTGAGTCTATCTGCAAGTAAGTCCATACATGGTCCCTTTAACAGGAACACCTATGAATGCAGCCTCCTTTGTCTCACTCAGCCACAATCTCTGCTGGTTTTCACAGCCAGAAGTTATAAGGACTTTTCTCCCCAGCACTATGGGCTGGGGAGACGGTGGGGCTGGGACCCCTCACTCCTCAGGGGTAAAGGGGGGAGACCACCACAGCCAAAGTATCCCTCCCGATTTTTAATGGTCACACATGGGTGTGGGGCCAGCCCATTCCATGTCTCTGCCCCTCCTACCAGTGTCAAGGTGGCTTTTTCTGTATGTCTGCAGTTGTAGAGCTTCAGTTCATCTAGATTTCAGGTGATTCTCAATGATGGCTATTCTGTAGTTTAGTCATAATTTTGATATGGTCGTGAGATCAGGTAAGCCCAGAATTTACCTCCTCTGCCATCTTGACCATCTCCTCTATTCTCCAGTTCTTACTTGTCCCTGAGTCCTCTCAAATTCGACATGCACAAAGCATCCTAATTTTTGCATCCTAATTTTCCTCAGTTACCTACAATTCATTCAGTTTCCTATAGACAAGAAACCTAAGAACTTATTTCTGACTCTATTCTTTATCCCTTCAACTGAATCTGTTCTATATTCCTACTCTTTTTCTCTTACACATAGCTCTCAGATTTGTTCCAACCTCCTTATTCCCATTGCCATTACCTTTGTGCTGCATACATTACTCCAACAGATTCTTAACTGGCCTCTTGCTTTCCATATCCTCTTAATCCTATCCAGTCTGCACATCACTGCAAAATCTCCCCCACCTTCTTGCACTGGACATGTAAGTTCCTTATTCAGAACTAGCAGTGGACTCATCATCACTACTATCCAGAAATATTTATTGAATTCTTAATGTGGATGCTTGAGTGTACAGATTCAAAACATCCTCCAGTAGCCTATGATACAATTACATAAATAGGAATTACATACACAGAAATTACATAGGGGGCTGGCTGAGTGGCGCATTGGTTAGGAGCTGGCTTGGGACACCAGCTCTGAGCAGCGGGCCCCTATTCAGATCCCACATGAGGGCTAGTGACAGTGCCCTCTACAGCTAAGATGGTGAACAACAGCTCTACCTGGTTGCCTCAATAGCTAAGATGGTCGGCCACAGTGTGGGCTGCAGCCCCTGCTGCAGTGGGCTGCCATAGGCTACAATGAGTGGCTGGCAGCCACCATGAGCTGCCAAAAGCCACTGTGAATGGCTGTCCAGAGGCCAGCGACAGATCTGCTTCACCCAGGAAGAGTGCAATGATAATGCCAACATAGGCCAGTGAAGCAACGTCCTCCACAACTAGACTGAAGAACAAAAGGACAACAACTTGTCTGTTCCTCTCCCCCAATTCCCCAATAAAATCTTTAAAAAAAAAGAAAGAAAGAAAGAAAGAAAGAAAGAAAGAAAGAAAGAAAGAAAGAAAGAAAGAAAGAAATTACATAGAAACTAAATGTTTAAAAATATAAAACACTACATAGGTAATGTAAGGTATCAAATAAACAATGCAGACATCCAGAACCAGAAAAATTCTGTGGAGGATGGAATCACAAGATTGTGGAAGTTAGAGGAAGAGGAAATATGAGCAAAGGGGCAGAGGAGGAAAGCGTTCTATAGAAAGACTAGTATGAGCAAAGATCAGAAACTTTCATGGCATTTTATGGAAACATGAGGTGCCAGGCTGGTGAAGATAGCGGGGAAGCTATGCCATGTAACAAAATAGAATAATAGAGAGGCGGGAAGTTACCTAATGTGTTTGGAAAGAATGACAAATAGTCCCATTACTCTAGAATATGAAACTGGGTGTTCTGTCTTGTATGAGGAGTGCCATAAGATATGGTTGGAAATTTTGATGGGGAATCCAGAGTTCATGGAGAGCCACTGAGGGCAACTGAAAGAGGCCATCAAAGAGATATTTCAGGGCCCTGAACACAATGGTCAGACCCAGCATGCTAACTAGTGCTGAGCAGATCAGAGGTACTTAATACTCATGGATTATGGTACCTGTCAATGAAGAAAATGATCCTTAGGAAAATACTGAAGATGGGAGTAAGAAGGATCACAATAAAAACAGAAGACTGAATAGGAAATTCCACTGACACAAAAAAGAGCTGTGCTGGGTGGGCCACATTCCTTATTTATACTCACAACCATTCTTCAGGCAGGGTAACAATGAGAGCAAAACCTTGTGGGCAGGAATATGTATAGTCATAATCACCATCATAATGTCTGTAATTTAAAAATAATAACAGGAACAGTAACTTGTATTTATTGAATGTTTTCTGTATGCCAGACACTGTGCTAAGTGCTTTCCTTCAGGCCAAAATGATAGCTATTAAATTCTGAAATGCTATCATATCCATTACCAAACAGTATTACACTGAATACCCTCAGGAAGTGCCCCACTGCCCTGATCATACAAGCTCCTCCCCTAGGACCCCCTGTGCCAGCAGCCCCTGGGGAACTAAAAGCACGAAAGGAGGCCTCTAGGACCCCTCTCCAGTGATATGATCTGTGTCTCTTCTGATTGCTCAAAACCCCCATTAAATATTTTAATAATTGCCCTTGGATTCCATGCATTATCCAACTTAATTCTTTTTTTTCTTTTTTTTTTTTTTTAAAGATTTTATTGGGGAATTGGGGGAAGGGAACAGCGTTGGGGAATCAGGGAAGGGGAACAGACAAGTTGCTGTCCTTTTGCTCTTCAGTCTAGTTGCAGAGGACGTTGCTTCACTGGCCCATGTTGGTATCATCATTGCAATCTTCCCGGATGAGGCAGATCAGTTGCCAGCCTCTGGACGGCTGCTCACAGTGGCTCTTGGCAGCTCACACCAGCTGCCAGCCACTCACGCTGGCTGCCAGCCACTCACTGTAGCCTATTGCCGCCCACTGCAGCAGGGGCTGTAGCTATGCCATCCTGGGGACCCACAGCAGCCCAGCTCCACGTGGAGCTGTTGTTCACCATCTTAGCTGTAGAGGGCAGTGTCACTGGCCCTCATATGTGGGATCCAAACTGGGGTCGCTGCCATCCCAAGCCAACTCTTAACCAACATGCCACTCGGCCAGCCTGCCAACTTAATTCTTACAATCTTCTTATATTCTTGGAGAAAAGAGGTAGCAAACTTGACCAAGGTTACAGCTCATAAGTGGCTGTGCACAAATTCGATCTGACTCCAAGCTGAGCTCTTGGTCTCCTTAGAAGGACAAATTTTGTGCTGGAGACTACGGGACCTAAGGCTGAATAGAATAGCCACACTACGTAAATCAACAGAAGAAATATGATTTCCAGAAACTTTCTGTTTCAATAGGACAGAGAGATCACCAGATTTTGTTGAGAACAACATCAGGCCCGTTAGACCACAATCCATACCAACTGCTAAGCCTGCCAGATGAGCCCTCACTTCTGAAGTTTATGCAGAGAGTAGCATTTCCTTCAGTGGTGACATTTAGAGTGGACAATTACATCTTTGTCTAGCAGAAAAACCGAAATTGTTTTCTTCCATTCTTAAATTTAACTGAGCTAGTCCCAGATGCTATAGTTATTTGCCTCCAGCTTCCAAAACAAAAGTAAATGACAATACCATCTGTTACAGCTGGCTATGCGAAAAGGTCACAGGCCTCGCCCATTGTCTCTTTACTCTGAATTAAGAGTTAACAAAACAGAAAGATGTTTATTTAGTATGAACTCTTGAGTTTCTTCTGGTGGTAAAAGGAGGATCAGAAAACAAGGCTCAATTTAAGTTGCTATAATGTATGACTAAGAATTTAACCAGGAAGTTAGAAAAAGAACAATAAAAGCCTAAGGAAAATAAGGACTTAATATAGAAAAAAGCAGATAGTTAGCCGCTCAAAAACTGACAAGTCCAACAGCAGCTTCTATAGGGGAAAATATACAGCTAGATAAATATATACACAAATACTCTTTTCATTGTTTCAATAGGTTAATATGGAAATTATCAAAGTTCATATGAACATTTTAAAGGACTTCAAAATGCACTTGAGAAAATGCAACATTCATTCTTGCCTTTTTTAGATAATAATATATATGCATGGGAAAATATCCAGAAATACATTCAGGATAGTCATCAAAATGTTAACAGAATTTACCACTGGGTGGCAGAATTTGGAGCAATTTTTCTTTCTTCTTTATATTTCTCTATATTTCTTGAAGTGTTTAGAATGAACATTTATCATTTTTATAGACAGAATAAAAATTCTAAAGCCATTTTTATTATTCTAACTGTCCTGAGCATGATTTAATGTAAAATATAATACATGGAAAAAGCTACATGAAATGTGAAACAAATCATAGTCATATTTGTTTTGAGACAAAATAAGCATCACATATTTTGTATCACAATGGATAGTAAAAAAAAAAAAGATCTCATAAAATTACTTACTATTCTCTTGTCAGATTATACCCCAATACATAGTGGGGGTGGGTGGCAGGCAGTAGGATTCCAACAAGTAAATGAGTCCAATAGTATAAAAAAACCCATCCAGAGGTCAAGCTCACTTTAGAGGCTGCGCTACTAGAGCTCATGGTGGACCTTTGCTTTAATGTCACCAAGCTAGCACCTAAAACAATGCCTAATGGCTACTACTAATTTTCTTTAAAACAACACTAATAGAATTGAAGAGTAGTGCATGAACTTGAGGTAATCCAAACTAGTTTTAAATTAACAAGTAGACTTGGGGAAAAGACTCTATCTCAATATTTTAAATGTATCTTTCTAGCCATTAATGGAAAGTCCCTGAGGCAGACATCTGTAAATTTGTATGTATAAACCCCTTATTTATGTGGGGTCATGGGAATGGGCACGTGACCCAGATCTGACAAGTCATTGCACCGAATACAGGGGTTGGTCTAAGAGGTGGGCACATATCCAACAGGACCGATGATTCAGCATCCCACTGTGAGACTAGAAACATGGAAACTGGGAAACTCTGGATCATAAACATTAAGGACCACGTATGCCAGTAGCTATTAGGGCCCATCTTGCGACCACTTTGAGAGCAAGTGCCTGAAAATGAAGCTAAGGGAAACAAGTACAGTTGAGAAATAGAAACACAGGGTCCCAATTATCTCAATGATATTGTTTTTATTTTTGTTTTTTGTCTTTTTTCAAAAAGATTTTATTGGGGAATTGGGGGAGGGAACAGCACTGGGGAATCAGGGAAGGGGAACAGACAACTTGCTGTCCTTTTGTTCTTCAGTCTAGTTGTGGAGGACATTGCTTCACTGGTCCATGTTGGTATTGTGATCATTGTGCTCTTCCTGGCTGAGGCAATCAGTTGCTGCCCATTGGATGGCCGCTAACAGCGGCTCACGGCAGCTCATGCCAGCTGCGGGCCACTCACGATAGCTTACGTCAGCCCATTGCAGCCCCCCTGCAGCCTAACCATCACCAGTGACTCAAGGCAGCCCAGTTCCAAGTCAAGCTGTTTTTCGCCATCTTAGCTGTAGAGGGCGCAGCATCACTAGCCCATGTGGGTTCCGAACCAACCCTGCCATCTCTTAACCAATGAGCCACTCGACCAGCCCTCGATGATATTGTTTTAACCCCTAAATCCAGTGCTATCTGTTAGAGTTATGTTCACTCCTTTGCAACTCATAGTGCTCAGTAAATATTAGTCATTAATTTATCAATCCCCAAGTGTTCTATTAAATTTGGATTGAGAAGATATCTATATAATACTAGATTCTTCACTTTTAGGAGGCAGGAATCTTATCTCTTCATCTATATAGTCTTTATAGAAATATACCTATTTTGAATGAATGAATGAATGATACAAACATACTAAAAAAAACCTTTTAGTTTACTTGATCAAATATGACAAAGTGTTCTTTAATTAAGTCATTAAAGTTATAAAATCAATAATGACAATCCCTTCAGGACATAGCATAAGTAAAGAAACGAAAAATTTTGTGAAATTACGAAAAATTTTGTGAAATTAATGAGCAGAAGCAGTGGAGTAGCTTCCCAGAATCTTGATTTTTCTAGAGTTTTCATTTTGAGCCTCCATGTCTCCGTGGGCCTGTTAAGATCCGAAACATACTGGATTAGAACTGGGCATCTGGGAGAATGATTGCAGCATTTGAATCAGCTGGGTCTATAGAAATGTGTGTCTGTTAGAACCAACCTGTGGTAAGACCAGACCTGGGATGTAGTCCAGAGATGGAGTTAGTGGGTAATGTGGACCGAGTCAAATCTGCTGGACCCAGGAAGCTGGAGGAGAAAGTCAGCACAGGGTCTGGGGTATCAAGCCAAAGTGGCTGGGGTATCAAGACGGAAGAAAGGTAGAAGGTCCCCACTTTAAAGAGAATTATTCAGGTAAGAAAGGATTCAAGGGCGGGGAGAGGTGGGATTAGGATCCAAGTTTCCAATAAAGCCAAAGGAAGCACTCTTAGAAGCAAATGCTCACCTGGAGGTTTGACAAAGTCCTTTGGTCTCACTTCAGGCCTTGCAAACTGGCAGTCCCTTGGGCTGAATTTGGCCCACAGAAACATGCTGTTTGGTCTTCACTCTCTTTCTTTAAAACTTTCTTAGACCTCTGCATTTGAATGTCATGAGCTGGGAATAACACTGGCTGCAGCAGGTACTATTCTAAGCACTTGGCATATTTGAATCCATTAAATTCTCATAAGAACATTTGTTGAGTGCTTACAATATGCCAAGCACTATTCCAAGCACTTTATGTGTATTAACTCATGAATGCTTTTCGCAATCCTGTCTCCCTATTAACTAGGAGCAAACAGAGGCACATAGAATTGAGTAATTTGCCTGGGCTCGCACACCTAGTAAATAGTGGACCCAGGATTTAGATGCTAGGATTAGCCTCAAAGCTACAGTTTTCTCCATAGCCCCATCTGACACTCAGCCAAATCCATACTGGTATTTTCCAATTGGCCCTTGTCAGTATTGGGGTGTATGACCCCTGATCTACACAGTGGTATAACTAAATTGTTGAACTGAGACTGACCTACCATGCTGAGAATTAAGCAGTGCTCCCAGAGTGAGGCAGAACCTGGGTCTCTGTGCTGCTCACTGCAGCTGTAGAGGCAGAGGCAGAGGCACCACGGTCACTGCACATCTGACACCTCAGTGTGCTAACACTGTCACCAACCTACTTGACACTCAGAATGCAGTAAGCCTCACACAAGCAACAATATAAAAATAAGCTGGACTTCACCAAAATTAAAAATGTTTGTGCATCAAAGAACACTATCAAGGGAGTGAAAAACAATACACAGAATGAGAGAAAATATTTGCAAATTATTCTACCTGATAAGGGATTAATATCAAGAACTCATAAAGAAATCCTCCAACTCATTAACAACAATAACAAAAAACAACCTGATCCAAAAAATAGACGAAGGACTTGAATAGACATTTCTGCAAAGAAGATGTATAAATGGCTGACAAGCACATGAAAATATGCTCACCGTAACTACCCATTAGGGAAACGCCAATTAAAATCATGATGAGATATTACTTCACACCCACTAGGATGGCTATTATCCAAAAGATGGAAAATAACAGATATAAGTGAGGATGTGGAGAAATTGGAACCCTTGTACAATTGTTGTGGGGAATATAAAATGGTTTGGTCATTCTGCAAACTATTAAAATAGAATTACCATATGACCCAGCAATTTCACTTCTAGGTATGTACTCAAAAGAATCAAAACCAGGGACTCAAACAGATACTTATAGTTAATGTTTCCAGCAGCATTATTCACAATAGCAAAAGGTAGAAACAAGCCAAATGTCCATCAACATATAAATGGATCAACAAAACGTGTTATATACATATACAATTGAGTATTGTTCTGCCTTAAAAAGGAATAAAATTCTAAAACATGCTACAACATAGAAGAACCTTAACAACATTGTGCTAAGTGAAAGAGGCCAGACACAAAATAACAAATATTGCATGATTCCATTACTATGAGGTACCTAGGCTAGTCAAAATTGCAGAGACAGAAAGTAGAACACAGGTTACCAAGGACTGAGGGGAGAGTGGGATGGGGAGCTGTTGTTTAATGAGTACACAATTTCTGTTTGGAATGATAAAAAAAGTTTTGGAAATGATTAATGTTGATGGTTGCACAACATTGTATGAATTGTGAATGTATGTAATGCCACTGAATTGCACACTTAAAATGGTTAAAATAGTAAATTTTATGTTATGTATGTTTTACCACAATAAAAAAATTTATTAAGCCTCAAAGAGGTAATAAAGTCATACAGAATATTCCTGCCCATTCGAAATTTAACAGTAAAGTTGGTAAATGTCAGGGAAACAGGGAGAAGAGAATCTATCCAATCAGCCAAAAGAGTAGGGGGGAAAAAAAGAAAAAAACATTTAGGCAACAAACGGTCATCAAAAATTGGTGAATCTTCAGGGGACATAAACAAAGCTTTTTTTGAAAAGCAAAAAGCTTAAAAAAAAAAAAACCTTTTGGGGGCCGGCCGAGTGGTGCGGTGGTTAAGCGCTGGCTTTGGGAAGCCAGCGGCCCCGGTTCGGTCCCACATATGAGGCCAGTGACACTGCCCTCAAAAAAAAAAAAAAAAAAATCTGCAGCCTAAATTATTGGGGCCGGCCAAGTGGCGCGGTGGTTAAGAGCTGCCTTGGAACGCCAGTGGCCCTGGTTCAGATCCCACATATGAGGGCCAGTGATTCTGCCCTCAAAAACAAAAAAAAGACTTTGTAGGGCCGGCCGAATGGCTCAGTTGGTTAAGAGCTCGCTCAAGAGTGCGAGCTGAGCTCTGAGCAACAGCGGTTCGAGGCCAGCCTGAGCTGAGCTGCCGTTGAGCTGCCAACAGGTGGCAGGATGGCTCAGCTAAAAAAAAAAAAAAAAAAAAAAAAAAAACCTTTCAGAAAGAATTAAATGCAGGGCCAGCTGAGTGGCGCATTGGTTAAGAGTTGGCTTGGGAGCGCGAGCTCTGAGCATCAGGGCCTCCGGTTCGGATCCCACATGGGCCAGTGACGCTGCGCCCTCTACAGCTAAAATGGTGAACAACAGCTCAACCTGGAGCTGGGCTGCCGTGAGTTGCGGGCGATGGCGTAGGCTGCAGTAGAGCTGCAATGGGCTGCCGTAAACTACCGTAAGTGGCCGGGAGCCTGCGAGAACTGCCATGAGCTGCCATGAGCCGCTGTGAGCAGCCATCCAGTGGCCTGCAACTGATCTGCCTTAGCTGGGAAGAGCACAATGATCACAATACCAACATGGGTCAGTGAAGCGACGTCCTCCACAACTAGACTGAAGAACAAAAGGACAGCAACTTGTCTATTCCACTCCCTCAATTCCCCAATAAAATCTTAGAAAAAAAAAAAAGGAATTAAATGCAATAATGCTTACCAATTGGATATATGTTCACAAAGACATATGCCATGATAATAAAATCAATGTCCAAATTGTCAGCTACCAAAAGAATGGAGTAGTGAAGTTAAAATATCCTTGTTTCTCATGGTTCTGAATGTACAATGGAGCCAAAAATTTTAATCACAGCAAAAGCCATCCAGAGTATCTGCAATGTCCTTGGAACTTCCAATCCTTTCCAAAGGACCAACACAAAATTTTTAAAATATGAGTCTGCCATAAAGCTATCCATTAGAGACTAGCATATTTTAAATAAAATGAGCACTGAACTCCACAACTTCATAGCAAGGTCCTAGGATTGTCAATTACTCTCAGTTCAGACTCTTCGGTTAGAGCATTTTGGATTCTCCCAAGCCTTTGGGAGTCATAACAACACAAGAATATTAGTTTATTAAATAGGAGACTAGATTTAACCCCAGGAGGTGCCACTAAGTCACTGGGTGTCATTGGGCAAGTCATTCAACCTCTCTAAGCACCAGTTTTCTTTGTGCATAATAAAGAAATTGGACAAAATATCCTCTGAAATCTTTTCAGCACACTATGAGTCACATTTTGTTCCATCTTTTCTTTTGATGACATCTTTTTGCTTCTCTTTTCCAAGTACGTCAGTATCCAAATTGAAAGATTCAGTTTCATAAACCTCTCACAATTATGAGATTTATTCAATCCCTCCAAACTTACTCTCTTCTTATTTCCCAGTTGCCTGCACCAAAAGAGGATTAGAGAAATCTCTCTCCATGATACTTACTTGTACATATCACTCCAGTCCATAAAAGATTTGAGCCTCATTACACTCGCTTCTAAAAAATTTTAAAATTCTCTTGCATGAATACTGTGTATAATCTTATTTTAAGACTAAATCCTTTTCAGGAAAAAAAAATGCAGGCTTAAAAATGTTTGGGTTTTTTCTCCATTAAAACAGGAAGGTGACATATGTATTAAAGAAAGACGCTAAATGAATGTAGATTGATACGATGATTTCCAGCCAACTGCTGTCCTTTCTCTCCTGGCTTGACGGCTAATCACCAAAATACATTCCAGAGCTGTTCTCTCCTCATATATTTCATTTGAGAATGAATTCATTTCTGTTTCAAGTTGTCCCATTTGGAAAAACCTAGATCTCGTCAACAACAGCTTGAGAATAGAATTGAGAGGAGTGGAAAAGCAAAAAAAAGTCTTAAAAAATAAAATAATCTTTCTTCCCTCTAAATCCAAAAAGGAAGAACTGGCTCTTAATATGTAGTCTATGCAAGGAAGATTCTATTCTTTTTCTGTAATAAGTAGCAAAACAGTTTAATAATATTAATTAGCCTTTAGTCAAGAATGTAATATTAAAAACTCGATAGTTGACCCCTTCCCACTGGTACAACCACAAACCCCGGCTGAGTTGTTAGTACAGTGCTAGTCTAACATGTGCTTCCTAGATCTGCCATGTTTTGGCTGGAATTTTCTCAATGTAAGTGGGAATTGTGTTTTGCAGAATTTAAAAATAGGAAGACCCTGGGTTTTAATGGGTCTCCTTTATACCAGCATCTATATTCTATATGATCTTTCTTAAATTCATATATAATAACATTTTAAAGAATGAAGAGTACAGGGCCAGCCGGGTGGCGCATTGGTAACTGGCTTGAGACACCAGCAGCCCCAATTCGGATCCCACATATGAGGGCCAGTGACACTACCCTCTACAGCTAACAACAGCTCCACCTGGAGCTGGGCTGCAGCCCCTGCTGCAGTGGGCTGCCATAGGCTACAGTGAGTGACCGGCAGCCAGTGTGAGTGGCTGGCAGCCGGTGTGAGCTGCCAATTGCTGCGGTGAGCGACCATCCAGAGGCCGGCGACCAATCTGCCTCATCCGGGAAGAGCGCAGTGATGATGCCAACATGGGCCAGTGAAGCAACGTCCTCCTCAACTAGACTGAAGAACAAAAAGACAGCAACTTGTCTGTTCCCCTTCCCCGATTCCCCAACGCTGTTCCCCTCCCCCAATTCCCCAATAAAATCTTAAAAAAAAAAAAACAGAAAAAAAAACAGAGCAATTAAAAAAAAAAAGAGTGACGAGTACAAAAGTAAATCTATGGAAATGGTATATGTGAACCAATCAGGGTCTGAACCAAAGTAGAACCCAAGTGCCAAAATAAATCCCACTAGTTTGATTAATTCATTTATTTATCAAGCACAAATTGAACAACACATCTTTGCAAGTATTCTAGGCACTGTAGTAGACCTATACAGCTTACAATCATCACAGCCCATGGCAAAGTGTGAAAAATGCTACTAGAAAGACATAAAGACAGTGTCCTGTTCCCCTGGGAGCATATTCTAAAGATTCTGATGACCTGAAAAATAGAAGTGAAATAGCTCCTGTCAGCCTCTAACAAGTTTGGGCCAGAGCAGGCCTTATGAGACCTTCGACCCAAAGACAGACAATTGAGATCACATCCTCCCAGAATGATACCAACACGGATACATGGCTAGAGAGGAAAGCTGAGTTAACCTCAGGACAGACAAGACTTCTGGATGTAGAGCCAACCCTACATCTGTTTGGCCCAGACCCACCATGGAATCCCAGAAGTTGGGAGAAATGAAACACCTCAGAGAAGCCATTACTAGAATAGAGAAGAATAGAAAGGCAAGCAAGAATTCCTACAAAGGAAATTTCCTCATCCTAAATCATAACCTAGCTCCCAACAGCCCATTCCATCCACGCAGCATGGAGAAGGTGAAGCACAAACCCTGAACTAAAATAAAGAGGAATAAGATTCTATGAGGGGTGGAAAAACAGGAAGGAATATCAATGCAAGCCCACATTGTAGAAAATTCTGGTGTGTACCATGGGAAGAGATACACACAGTTGAGAAAAATAGAACAGCCCAAGTTGCTGATGAATAACCAAGAGTTAAATAGCCAGAGGAGCTGATGACAGGCGGTAGATTTTAAAGTAGAGTAGGGATATAATTGAGCACACAGGCTCACTCATCCTTAATGACTAGAAAAGACACAACTCAGTCTGAAGCCAAGTTTTTACTTTGAAACTTACAAGGTGATCTCATGAAAAATTCTGCCCCAGAGTTTCTTCCCTGGCCAGATAAGATACGTGCCTTGAGGACAGCCAGCAGGAGAAGGGAGTTTCAACAAGTTCTAAGAGTGAATATCTAGATCCTAGAACCTCTAAGTACAGAAGTCTTATACTCAAGAGAAAAAGAAAAGTAGTTCAGCATGAAAAGACCCAGCAGTTGGCTGTTTGGGTTGTGAATAGAAAGGTGTTGAAAAACTGAAAGAACACAGACAGGCCAGAAGCAGAAGCCTCAGGACTACTAGGTATTAGGCAGAATTAACACTCACTGGCAATGGAAGGCAAGGCTTCAAAATACTCCAAAGTTATAGACTTAATGTTAGAGGAGCCCCCAAAAGTTAGATGTCCCCTCAAAAAATCTGCAATGCTCAGCTAGAACCAAGAAATATATCTGTGATCATCTTATCTAGAAAAGCATATGACAACAGTCCTCATAAAATGTAATCCCTTCAAAGATGCCAGCTTTGACCCAATTCCCTCCCCACACTGGGTTTCCAGTAAAGTCATCCCGAAACTATAATTGTCTATAGTTTTCTTGAAATTATAGTTTTCAAGAAGTTAAAAATGTGGCTCTCATACAAATAAAAAATGAATATGTGTCAAAGATGTTATTTAATTTGTTAATTAAGAAGGGAACCAATAAGATGGTAAAGCTCATTCAAAGAGCACATTTTTTTTTTTAAGATTTTATTGGGGAACCGAGGAAGGGGAACAGACAAGTTGCTGTCCTTTTGTTCTTCAGTCTAGTTGTGGAGGACATTGCTTCACTGGCCCATGTTGGTATCATCATTGCACTCTTCTCCAGTGAGGCAGATTGGTCGCCGGCCTCTGAACAGCCACTCACAGTGGCTCTTGGCAGCTCACACCGGCTGCCGGCTGCTCACGCTGGCTGCTGGCCACACACTGTAGCCTATGGCAGCCCACTGTAGCTCCAGGGACTCACAGCAGCCCAGCTCCAGGTGGAGCTGTTGTTCACCATCTTAGCTGTAGAGGGCAGTGTCACTGGCCCTCATATGTGGGATCCGAACTGGGGCCTCTGGCGTCCCAAGCCAGTTCTTAACCAACACACCACTCAGCCAGCCCTAGATTTTCGTAAGTATTTGGAACAACATGAGAATGAGATCACTAGGTTAAATACAAAACTGGCTAAAGACCTGCAGAGCAATAAGCCATAACCTTTGGAGTTATCTTTTCTATTGCACAGAAAGGATTTGACAAATCTATGAGGTGTGATCAAAAAGTATGATGAATGTTTAAATTTTTTTTTTAATTATTACAGTAAAAGACACATTGCCATTAATCCCCCTCAAAATACCCCCCCCCCATTTCAAACACACTTATCCATTCATTCTTGCCACCTTCTGAAACAGTTCTGGAAGTCTTTTAGTTGCATTGTCATGGCTGCCTAGATGTCCTGAATCATTTTGACTTTGGAGATAAGCCAGAAGTCACCTGGTGCCAGATCCAGTGAATAAGGTGGATAAGGACACACCATAATGTTTTTATTTGACAGAAATGGCTGTATACCAGAAGTGATGTGTGAAACAGAACGTTGTCATGGTGGAGGATGATTTATGGCACACTTTATTTTATTTTATTTTATTTTATTTTATTTTATTTTATTTTATTTTATTTTATTTTATTTTTTTCAAGGGCAGTGTCACTGGCCCTCACATGTGGGATCCAAACCAGAGCCGCTGGCATCCCAAGCCAGCTCCCAACCACCAAGCCACTCAGCTGGCCCCTACAGCACACTTTAAAACACACCTTCTCTCAACCGTAGTTCACACTTGACTGGCTGCACCGAACAAGTTGAAATTTGTCACACACTGTCACTAAGGTTTGAAGCACTCCTTCCCGTGTTGAAGATCCCTGCCTTTCTCCTGGATGGAACTCAGCAGCAGCATTCACAGTATTTTGTGATCACAATGGAAAGGTTCCATGTCATACATCACTTCTGGTATATGGCAATTTCTATCAAATAAAAACATTATGGTGTGTCCTCATCCACCTTATTCATCGGCTCTGGCACTGTGCATCTTCTGGCTCTTCCCCAAAGTCAAAATAACCATGAAAGGAAAATGGTTTGAATCTATTCAGGACATGGAGGCAGCCATGACAGCACAACTAAAGACACTCATGAAAGAGGACTTCCAAAACTGCTTCAGAAAGTGGCAAGAACGATGGGATAAGTGTGTTCAAAGCGGAGGTGGGGTGGGGTATTTTGAGGGGGATTAATGACAATGTGTCTTTTACTGTAATAAATGTTTTTAACTATTTGAACATTCACTGTATTGTTTGATCACACCTTGTATATGTTAACATGTAACTTCACTAAGTCTAGAAACTTAAATTAACAGCAATGAGTGGGTTAAACAAAGTATATTCTCCTGCCTAAATACACCATGGGCAGTATTGACATTAAAAGGACAAACTACCTATATTTTTGTCTTATTTCCAAGTTTGAAATACTCTTTGATGCTTAATTTTGTAATAGAAAGTGGGCAAATCTCATTAACCTCAGAAGCTGGGGAACATCCCCCCTCACATTTTTAAAAACTGCACTGTCCATACAAAATGTCATCCTTGGCCTTGACTGATTGACAAGAGGAATGGTGTATGAAGAAAAAGAAGAAATTACTGATTAGAAAGATCACTCCGATGGCAATGGGAAGCAACTAACCCTTGCTAACCTCGGCCATCTGCTGGCCTGCCAGACCTTGCTGATTATGTCACACTGAAGCCTGGAGTACAGAAGGGAAAGTCGTATTCAAATCTGTCTGAGACAGAGGAATCATCTGAGCATAATTCCCTCAACATGAAACCACTTGAGTTAGAAACCCAAATGCATCCCCTGCAGAAGAAGCAGTTCTTCCAGTGGATACAGATAAAGACTATGCTTTGAGTTTGGAACAAAAATCAGCTTCAAGGTCCCTGCAAAGAGACCAAGTGGCTGAAATAGTTGGTGTGGTCCTCCAGGAGATGCCGGTCCAAGAACATGTGGGTGGTGCAACCAGCTTCACATAGAACCAGGAGTAATTAACTACCTCACCTACAGCCCACCTTAGAATGAAGAATCCTGTATCTTACAGCAGATGTTCACCAACACTGAAACATTTCCCTCCTCTTGACTATCATACCCTCTTTTTGCATATGATTTTTTTTGTTTAGCTGAGCCATCCTGCCGCATATGATTTTTTAAAAGTATTTTCTGTTAAGAATGAGCAAAGTGTCAGACAAAGACACAGAGTCGTACCCTGGGAACAGGGTTGTGATAGGCATGAAAGTAAGTTGCCAGGAATGTAAAACTGGAGAATAAGAACATATTGGTGGTTCAAATGAATTTTACAGAAGGATTTGCCTCTGTCTATTATTAGCTCTTGGGCTGGGTTGGAGTAGTAGGAGTAAGAAAGATACCTGTGACCTGTTAAAAGTAGCAATCAAAACTACAGTGAGGGCTGGCCAAGTGGCGTATTGGTTAAGAGCTGGCTTGGGACGCCAGTGACACTGCCCTCTACAGCTAAGATGGTGAACAAAAGCTCAAGCTGGAGCTGGGCTGTGTGGGTCCCAGCGACAGTGTAGGCTGCAGCCCCTGCTGCAGTGGGCTGCCATGAGCTACAGTGAGTGGCCAGCAGCCAGTGTGAGCGGCTGGCAGCCAGCGTGAGGCCGGCCACCGATCTGCCTCACCCAGGAAGAGCGCAATGACGATATCAACATAGCCAGTGAAGCAACATCCTCCACAACTAGACTGAAGAACAAAAAGGACAGCAACTTGTCTGTTCCCCTTCCCCAATTCCCCAATGCTGTTCCCCTCCCCCAATTCCCCAATAAAAATCTTTAAAAACAAAAAAAAAACTACAGTGAGATACTACTTCATATCCAATAGGATGGCTATAACCCAAAAAATGGAAAGTAAGAAGTGTTGGGAGGATGTGGAGAAATTAGAACCCTTACATACAGCTGGTGGGAATATAAAATGGTGTAACCATTATGCAATTTCTCAAAAAGTTAATATGGCATTTCCATAGTAATTTCACTTCTAGGTTTAGACCAAAAAAAAGTTGAAAACAGGTAGTAAAATAAATACTTGTACACGTATATTCACAGCAGCACTACTCACAATAACCAAAAAGTGGAAACAAACTAAACATCTATCAACAGATTAATGGATAAACGAATTGGTATATACACTCAATGGAATGGACTGTTATTCAGCCATAAAAAAAGAATGAAGTATTGATACATGCTACAATGTGGATGGGTCTGGAAACATACTTATTAAAAGAAGCTTGACACAAAAGGTCATATATTGTATAATTCCATTTATATGAAATATCTGGAAAAGGAAACCTACAGAGACAGAAAGTAGACTGGTGTTTGCCAAGGGTTGAGGGGGGCAGTGAATGGAGAATAGGTATTAGATTTTATGTGGTGGGAATGAAAATGTTTTGGAACTAGATAAAGGTGGCATTTTCACAAAATTGTGAATGTGCCAAATGCCACTGAATTGTACACTTGAAAAAGAGTTAATTTTATGCTATTTGAATTTCATCTCAATAAATAAAAATAAGAAGAGACAGGAAATATCAACAATTACAATAATAGCATAGGTTTCAAAAAGTAACGCCTAAGTTTATACAGTGGCCTTGAAAATGTGAAAATATACAGAGTAAACTAGAGTTTGGACAGAAGAGGGAGCAAGAAACACAGACATATGGAAATCACATAAAAAAAAAAAAAAAGATTCAGAAAATACATTGATTTTTTTTATCCAGCATCATGTCACCACTCTTCTCCTTAGATGAATTATCTTCTCTAAAAATAGAAGATAATTAATATATATAATATATATTCCATATATATAAATTCTTCAATACCAGGAAAGAAATATTGAAGACTCAGAGCTCTCAGGTTGACCTGGGAGGTCATTCACTCCAACTGCCCACACTATGCAGATGGGAAGCCAAGACTCAGAGAGATAAATGTCCTCCCCAGGGCCACAGGGCAGAGCTGAGAGCTGGGGCTAGCAGGAGCCCAGGCTTGGTTGGGAACTGTGTTTTCCATGACAGAGGCTCCAACTGTGTTCTCTGTGGTTTTATTTTTTTTTCTCTTGAATCACATACCAAAGATGTTTCCAGTCCTGTAGCAAATCAGTGTCAGTCACCCCCTCCTCAGTTTTCAGCATTCATATTAAGGGGAATTAGGTTAAAATTAACATCTCTAGAGCATCCTTAAATGAAAAAAAACTCAAATATGCAGCCTAGCATGCTACAATCAGCAGAGTAAGCTGGCACACTCTGCCTTGTTCCTGGGGAAGGGAATGGATGATTAAGAGACTGTATGTACAACCTGCATGTCAACTAAGGTCACCACATCCTTTGAGCATCAAACCAAAGGGCCTGAACTCCTATCCAAGATGCTGTCTTCCAGATTATTCCTTCCACACTAGATGGTTGATTAAGCAATTTTCCTAAACAAAGACCACTGTCTCCTAAATCCAGCTGTCTAAATAACATTTTTTTTTTTTACCTCAACTGCATATATCTCTTGGGGTTTCTTTTGAACTTGATGGTGCAATCCCTTCTCTACTCCATACTCCAGTTACCAGGATGGGTCACTTCTTTGTGGGGCCTCCTCAGGAAGCAGAGTCTGCAGTAGACACCTTACGATACTTCAATTCAAGGTTAAAATGCAGATAGTGGCTTCGCAGCCAGAACTAAAGCGGAAAGCTTCCTACAACAAGAGGGCTACCACAAACTGAATGCCAGCACCTAATACATCACTATTTAATTTTGTTTAAAAGGGCCATTTGTCTTCATCAAATTTTCATAGTTCCTGAAATATAGTTTTTTTATTGAATGTGGATTTATGTTGATGTGTTAGCCATTGGAAATGCCTAATCTAGCACAAATTCATTCTAGAAAGGCCTCTCTTCCCTAATTATCTAATTTCAAATAGAATTGGCCTTAAGAGTATGGGCTCTGGAGTTATAATATTAATTTTGGCATCACTTACTATCTGCGTGATCTTTAGGCATCATATATAACCTCCTTTGACCTCAATTTGCTCATCTATAAAATGGCATAATAGTGAGCATCTACCTCTTAAAGCCATTATGAGACAAAAATGAAATTAAACATTTAAAGTGCATATATGCATTCCTAGAACACTCTAAGAGTTCAGTAAATATTATCCATTGTTATCCTTCCCCAAACAGAGGCATATTAATCACTCTCAGTCATGAAGAAGAACAGTGGTCCCCAGTCAGGACCACTGTTAAGATTTTTGGACAACTGATCTTTGGGAACACCTCATGTTCTGACCTGTCTCTTATGAATTTCCACTGGCTCAACAAGGACTCATGAGTTGGAAGGGCCTGATCTAGAGCCCATCCAGGGCTTATTCCCTCTCCATCATACCCCAAAACCTCTGCTTTCATATCTCTAGCAACGGGAAACTCACAATTTCTCCAGGCTATCCATGTCATTTTTGAGTGTGGGTTTTTTTTTAGGGCAGTGTCATTGACCCTCACATGCGGGACCCGAACCGGGGCCACTGGCCTCCTAAGCCAGCACCAAACCACCGCGCCACTCGGCCAGCCCTATCCATGTCATTTTTGGATAGCCCATGGCTTACATACCTCTGTCCTATGGGGCCACCAAGCAGAAGGCACCCCCTCCTTCCACATGCTTAGTTCTTCAGACATGTAAAGGCACTATCATGTTTCTAGGCTAAATAGCTCTATGTTCCCAAACTGTTAATCCAGGGGCCTGATTTAAAGTCCCCTCTACAGGAATCCCTGCTTGTTAATATGCTTCAGAACCACCCAATTCCTGAGGAGAGTCCAGGCTGGACAGAAGAATGTAAAGAGGACAAGGAGACCAGGTCTATTCTTCAACCTTCCACCCTCTAACCCCCATTCCTATCACTCTATGATTCTGAGAATCTTCAGAGACATGACATTGGCTTTCTTTGAATATTTTCTGAGTTGGATGAAATGTCAGTTATTTTTCAATGGTGCCCTAATTAAGCAATTTAGTTTTCCACTTAACTTTAGAAAGGAAGGAAAGAGAAAACAGAGTGTTCAGTAAGTACTATGTGTCCAACTCTATGCAATTTTTTACATATTACTTCATTTACATAAACAACAAATATAAGAGACATTCTAATTATACTCTCCATTTCAAAGATGAGGAAACTCAGACTCAGGAAGGTCTGGCAGCTCTCCCTTAATTACAGAGGGGTTGAGCCTAGATATGAACGCAAGGGATCCCATAGAAAGTTCCCTATGCTTTCCTGTGTACCAGGCATGTCTTCCAGGCTCCATCACATGTGCTCAAGGACTCAGCTACTGCATAAACTATTTTTTACTCACATTGAGCCTGCAATCAGTGGCCTTAACAGGGCACCACGGAACTACGCATTATAGTAAAATACCTCCATGTACCAAGGCTCAGCAAAGAGCAGCCTATGGGCCAAATCTCATCACTGTTAGTATATAAAGTTTTTTGTGGTTTTTTTTTTTTAAGATTTTATTGAGGAATTGGGGGAGGGGAACATCTTTGGGGAATCGGGGAAGGGGAACAACCAAGTTGCTGTCTTTTTGTTCTTCAGTTTAATTGCAGAGGACGTTGATTCACTGGCCCATGTTGGCATTGTCATTGCGTTCTTCCCAGATGAGGCAGATCGGTTGCTGGCCTCTGGATAGTAGCTCATCTTGGCTATTGGCAGATCACACTGGCTGCCAGCCGCTCACGCTGGCTGCCGGCCACTCACTGTAGCCTATGGCAGCCCACTGCAGCAGGGGCTGCAGCCAACACGATTGCTGGGGCTCGCAGCCCAGCTCCAAGTGGAGCTGTTATTAGCTGTAGAGGGCAGTGTCACTGGCCCTCATATGTGGGATCCAAACTGGGGCCGCTGGCATCCCAAGCGAGCTCTTAACCAATGCGCCACTCGGCCGGCCCAGTATATAAAGTTTTATCGGAACACAGCCATGCCCATTTGTTTTCATATTGTCCATGGCTGTTTACACACTGTAATGGCAGAGTTGAGTAGTCAAAACAGAGACTGTGTGGTTCACAGAATCTAAAATATTTACTAGGTGGCCCTTTATAGAAAATGCTTGTTGGCCCTGGACCTAGATCTACACTATGCTGACAAGTATCTCATTACCCCCAGGACAATCCTAAAGCTACCATGTGAGAAGAGCAGTGGAATCATAATCCTTTGAAATAACGTTATTTCTCTCAATGGATAGTTCTTAAATACATTCTATGAGTCAGTACTTTTTCCACAATAACCATAATCCATTTTTCTGGGATAGGCTAGACCACCTCAGAATTGCTGTAAGACATATTTCAATCTCTATTTTCATTTGGGAATTATTCAACTGCCATAAGTGTTGGTATGTGGACAATGGGTTTCCATTTTTCAACATGCAGGAATGTTACCTCTCCCATTGTGTGCAGCTTTGGTAGGACTTTCAGTCAATGTGCCCTGCCCTGCTCCAACCAAAGATGGGCTTGAGACCCAAATGGTCTATTAGGACCCTTTCCCCCACAATTTCACATCTTGGATATAATGATTTATGGACAGAGATTTAGTTAGAGTTGATTTGTACTTGCAGCAGTGCCTTTTCAAGGTTCTCGATTCCTGCTGCTCTACAAATCACCCTTTCAAGGCCAAGGTCTTCAGCTTTTCCTTCAGACCTGTAAATTCCTTTTTCAATTAAATTTGTCACATCAGTGTCTGTCACTTTTAACTAGACCCAGCTGATACAGGAGGTCCATAAAAACCTGCAGGCTGGGGGGATTTGTCTGGAAGGAATTTGAGTCCATTTGAAGAAATTAGAATTAGAGCTCAAGTTCTTGATTGAACCTATAAGACCCTAGAAGGTTATTTTTAATTCGAATTTTTGAATGCAGAAACATAAAATAAAGAGACTATTAATATCATTTCACAGATTTTAAATTAGTCCCAATGGTTAGTGTACAGTGAATTCCTATTGCTACTGTAATTTTACCTCTCTAGAACTAGTAGCTGATTGCTTTGTTGCAACATGGTCCCTTTAGTGTTGAGTATAAATTACCTCCCCAAGGCTTTCACTTGGGGATATTTGCTAGTTTGTGATGGCAATGGCACAGGTGAGGTCCCCTAATGTCTCCAATATGTAAGTGACAGATAGCAAAGCACACTCACCACTTCTGATTCCTGACACACCAGAGGATGTTGGAGAGCCTAGGCACCAGGATAACCCAGAACATTAACGCAAACCAACACAAAGATTCGCAGCCTCAGTAGGTATACCCACAGACTCTGGTCTCAACACAAAAAGGTCTGCCAGGCAGGGAGAAAGCCATGGGGTCCCCCCTACCCCATAGGACAGAGGAAATGAAAAAATAGTCCTGCATGAGTAGAACTGTAGGAAAGGGTTGTCAAGGTCAGTTAATCCACTGACTATCTGATGAAGGAATCCCCTCCACAAGAAAACATGAAAAATGGATGTAATTCCAGATGGCCAGTTGAGAACCATCAGTAATGGTGATCTCATTACATTTCAGATAGCTCACTTTGTTTTTAGACACACTAATTGTTAGAAACTTCTAATGACACTGATTTAATGAAACCACACAAACCGTGCTGCTCACTGTTCCCTGTGGCCATCCTTCACGTCTATCTTAATCACAATTATCATATCCCACCTAAACCTTCTCGACTGCTAACCTAACACTGCAGCAAATGCTACAAATCATTCTCCATGTGGTGTGAATTGGTTTTTACTGTCCTGCCTATAAAGGTCAATCAAGAGATGGCACACTCAAATTTGGTAACTTGAGGAGTGTTTAATAAAGGGCTCATTTACAAAAGTGTGAGCAGAGTGTAAGGAAACTAAATAGGATTGTACAATACCCCAGGGGTTTTACTACTCTAGGTTTGAAAGAGCAAGAAAAGCATTTAGAAGAACCTGGAGACAAGGCAAGCTAAGTATAGACAGTTGTCTGGTGGCAGCTGTGACCCTCAATTATAAATGGTACCCTACTAGTTAAGCAGCTGTTGGAATAAGTAACCCTCCCTCACTTGTCTCTTTGACTCTAACGTCCTGCCGAAGCTCTCCATTGGCCATTGGGAGCTTGAAGGAAAGGAGCCCCATTAATGCAATTTATGTAAGTTAAATTGCTGGGACAGAGAGCAGGGTGAGGGTGGATCCTAGGAACAAATGAAAATATCCACACAGAGGATATCATCTCATGTCTTGCCTGCCCAACACACATTAACTTTTATTCTGGTAACAATACCTCAGTTTTCTTCTGGGGAACACTCTCCTCCTACTCTCCTGCCAGGTTATATTAGCCAAGTGATTGCTCCTTTGACTCCAGAAGAGGTCATGTGACTCAGGACTCAGGCCTGCCCAGTCAGAGCATCACAACCCTCTGATCACAGTGATTGGCTGAGAGATAAATATATAACCCAACTAAAGACCATGAAAAGCAATCTCTGCACTTTTGTAGAAGAGGCATGTTCTCCTTTTCTCTAGATTGGAGGATATTAGCCGAGAGCTACTGGAAGCCATATTGCCCTGCAAAAGAAGAGCCAGGATAAAGGGAAAGTCAACTCAAAGGAAGGCAGAGCCAAGAGAAAGACTAGGCCCTGATGAAGTTATTTGAGTTTCTAGATCCAATTGTGACTGAAATCTACCTGACCATCCCAGCCTGAAATTTAAGTGATATTGAAAAGATAAGATCCTATAATATAAAGAGTATGGGTGGGACATAAGTTCAAACCCTGGCTCCATCACCTTCTAGCTAGACAACATTGGATAAACACTTAACTTTATAAATTTCAAGTTCCTTGACTTTAAAGCATGGAATTATCTTTCATGCTACAATGGTATAGTTGACTCTTTAAGGAGGACGCAGCTCACAGTGGCCCATGCGGGGATCAAACCGGCAACCTTAGTGTTATCAGCACAACACTGTAACCAACTGAACTAACCTCTCACCCCCCAAAAGCAGGGAATTATAATGCCCTCCCACCTTCTGGGCTTATTGTGAGCACTAAACAAGATCACATATTTAAAGGTCCCTTATAAACTGTAAGGTATTGTTCAAATGTCACAGATTCTTCTTCAGGTCATCCCCACCTTCAGATGTACCACCGTTGGGACACTGGTAACACAGTGTTCCACAGTCAGGGGCACAAAACATTCTAAAATTACTTCCAAGGCTGAGTAATGACATATTGGATAGCAGCTGTCAAGAGCACTGGCAATCTCAACACTGCCAAATAGAAAAAAAAGATAGAAAATAATTGACAAAATTGACTTTATTTTAAAAAGGCAGACTGAAATCAGCAATTAAGAAACAGAAAAATGAGAAAGTTTCTGATGAATTAAAAACTATATCTAAAATAAAGCCGGACAGAGGAAGATGAGAAACAGGCAAAACTAAAGAAAAATGGCCCATACTCTGGGGCGCTATGATTCAAGCTGTAATAGCACAGCTGGGCAGCAACAGAGTCAAAAATCAAAAA
This sequence comes from Aselliscus stoliczkanus, assembly GCA_033961575.1. Classification (NCBI taxonomy): domain Eukaryota; kingdom Metazoa; phylum Chordata; class Mammalia; order Chiroptera; family Hipposideridae; genus Aselliscus; species Aselliscus stoliczkanus. Next base: position 141,775,390 of record CM066729.1, read on the forward strand.
CCATGGAGCAGACAAGATGGAGTGTTTCCCTGAGGATAGAGAACTGTTGAAAGGAAAAGCCCCTACTTACAACCATGAAATACTGGGAAAGAATAAAGGCAAAGAAGCCATCAAGTGAAGACAATAAACCCAGGCTCAAAAAAACAGAAAGATATCAAAGATCTTACAGCTGAAGCTGACCCTGATAGTAAGCAGAGAATCTGAGAGCACTTCACCAAGTGGCTAAACCCCATGTGGAAATTTCAAAACTGGAATGGGAAAAATCCAAAGCACAGCTAGGAAAATGTCTTACCACAGAGGCAAAAGAGAAAAACATATGTGCAAAATGCTTCAATGTGCTCGTCAGTAACTCTTTCCTCACAGATACGAATACCAGGCTTGGATGAAGCACTTAGCTTTTTGCTGGTCCAGCAACTCGATTATACTAGAAACTAAAAATCAAAGAGTAAAAGAAAATTAACTTGAATTTGTAATCAATATGCCAAATGCACTGTAGCCTACCATTGGGCTAAAAACTAAAAGAAGTGTTTGCTAAAGTCTAAAGGAAAATAAAATCTTTCTTGTTTGTCCAATGTAAGGAAAAAAAATACATTTCTTATAAAGTGCTCAAATGAAACGTATTTCCAAAATGATTTTCAGCATCTGCTGGGAGAACAGCGCTGTGCTGACTGCTATGTAGCACAGGAAATGAGAGCAATGCCGTCCTTTCCCTTGAGCAGCTAACAATCCCGCTGGGAAAGAAAATCCCACCAGATGAGATACAGAGAGTTGGAAAGCATCACTCCCACACTTTTAACAAGGAACAAGCTGGACAAACTACAAATTAACTTTTCATGAATCCACCAGAAAGCTGAGGCCAGAGAGTCAACAAAGAACCTAAAATCTGAGGAAAGACAGGCTCCCACAGGGAGAAACAGGACCCAGGCCTCTGCATAGCTGGGACAGACGCCTATGGGTACCATATAAGCCACTATGAAAAAATTTAGCTAGATATTTTCAACTAATTTCTATAGGTCAAATGTAGGCTAACTAAGGGTGCAGAACTAGAGGAAGCTGGATGAAGGTATATGGGAACTTCCTGTACTATTTTTGCAACTTCTCTGTAAGTCTAAAATTATTGAAAACAGAAACTGGTTTGGGACTCATGAGCACTAGTGAATGTGGACAGAGGCAAACAAAACACCATCCGAATGGGCAGCTACCATCTCAGGCATGCATGGGCCTCTCAAGAGACAATGTCCATGAAGATGAGCTCACTCAGAAAAAATATGAAGGAAAAAAGGGGAATTCTAGTGGCTAAATCAGTCCACGGATCCAACAAATAGAAGTTTTCCCCCTTGAAAAACCATACATATGTATATTTATTTTGCATTTCTAGAAATTGTAACTGAGGTTCAATTCACATGAAATAAAATAAACCCAGAAGGAAGGAAGGGGTTGCACGGAGCACTAGGAAACAAAAAGTGAGAACATGCATTGATAAATTTAAGTAAGAACTGACTATAAAAATAATGAAGATGAAGGCTAGGGGGATATGGGAACTTTCCACTCAGTTTTGCTGTGAACCGAAAACTGCTCTAGAAAATAATCTATTTTTTAAAAAATAAATGAATGATGATGATAGCCTTTTTACATTGAAAACCAAAATAGAATTAAATTACTAGATAAAATAGCACAGAAGATGGAAAAGCTACTTAAAGCAGGCAATGGAAGGAATATTTGAAGAAATTTAAAGCATTTTAAAAATACTAGTCTTGTTCAAAAGAAAGTTAGAAATATTGATTTACTTCAGACTCTGTTTTAAAATATATGATGAAGTACTTAACATTTAAAAAATAAGGTTCTGGTTCAAAATGACGACGTAAGAGGATCCTGAACTCATCCCACGGGTACACTGAATCTGCAGCTATATATGGAACAGCTTCCTCTGAAAAGAACCTAAAAATTGTCTGAGCAGCTCCTACTCGTCGGGCGAATGACAGAAAGCCCACATGCAAGCAGGTAGAAGAAGCTGGGACATAATCTCACTGTAAAACCTCATCCCTGGAGCAGCAACTCATAGTCAGGAGCGAACTCAAAACAAGGAGCTTCTCCCCAAGGTGCAAAGGGTTTGGACCCCACATCGGACATCCCCAATTTTTAAGATCTGCACCTGAGCAAAGAGCCCCAAAATATCTAGCTTTGGAAACCCATAGGGGCTCCAGCCAACAAATGGAGAAGCTGCTCTGGAAGGCCTTGTGCTCTGATTCACCTGCCCCAGGGCCCAGTGCGGAAGCGGCTGGTTGAGGGGTGCAGAGGCTTTGCATGAGAGAGACTTATTTGCTTGTCTTGGAGCTTCAGCTTGAGGGGCAGGCAACTGATTTGACACACATATAGAGGCTTGCTGGGATTCTCTCTGGGAACAGAGACCGGCAGGCAGCATCCCTGCACTTCGTCCTCTGCCTCGCTCTAGCTGGTGGGCGCCACCTTCACACTCCAGAGCGCCATCTCCCAGAGGGGGTTTTACATGTGTCTGATGCCCTAGTCTTTGCAGCTGCTGCCCAAAGGATGCCCTCTGATTGCCTGGCTCCGGTGGCAATTCCCCATTTGCCAATAAAGAAGCCAAAGCTTAGAAAGATACATACCGTGCCAAGGTCTCAGAGTTAGTAACAGACATTGGCAGGAACTTGGGCAGCCTACTCCAAGAGCTGTCTTCAAAAGGTAAATACAATCTTTCTGTATTTTTTAACATTAGTGAGGGGCCTTAAAACGGGCATTTTCTTTTAATTTGCAATTCCCATCTTGATGTTAATCCTAATTTACCTCAAAGAAATAATAATGGACATTTTCAATAACTTAACTACAAAATATTCATGACAATTTAGAAGTCGGATTAAAGATGAATTTTTCTCTTCTTTTGTTTGTCTACATGTACTATAAAAACATGAATTACTTTGGTATTGTAGAAAGAGAATTTTGATTTTGGAAATGGAATTAAGCTATAAAATATCCTTTGATGTTCTAGCATTCTATGGCTCTACAGAAGGCAAATATTGGATTTTAAGTTACATTAAGTCCAAGCTAATACAAGCTTGTTGAAAACATTAGAGATTGGGATTTATAAAGCTATTATATTTTACAGTAATTATTACATTATTGTGCTGTGTATGTTGCTTACAAAAATAAAGACAAGTTGCTAATGACGTCTCAGTCTATCCCTACCTGCTTTCTGCTTTGCAAAACCTCATCTGTCAGGTTTCACTCCTATCAAGCAGTGTTCCCTGGCCCATCCATCTGTTTTTTATGGCTGTCTTCTGGACTTCCATAACATCCAAGGCACACCTGAATCTAGCCCTTAACCACACTAGATATGTTGCTTTACCCGCTTTTCTACTGTATTAAAATATTTCTGAGGACAGAGGGTAATTCTTTTTATTCCCGGGTCCTAGCACAGTGTTCGTGAATGAAAGAGCATTAGACACTCTTTAAAAATCAACAGAAGGTAACTATTTCTTATTAAGATTTTGCACCCAGTTCCAAATTGTGGGGTTTTTCCCACATCAAGCAGTCCTACAGTTCAAATCAACTCAGACACTGTCTACCTGAAGATAGCCTCAGAGCCTGTAAATTAAGGGCTCAGTCCTACAAGACTGCCCTCACTTTCAGATGCAAATTTAAGACCAGGTTTTCACCTGTGCTCCTGACTGACTGGCTACAGATTGGAAGTTCCAAGGACCCTGTCTTTGGGTTTGATTAATTTGCTTAAATGGCTCACAGAACTCAGAGAAACTTTTTAGTTACTAGATTACTGATTTATTATAAAAGGATATAACTCAGGAACAGCCAGATGGAAGAGATGCCTAGGGAAAGGTAGGTAGGAAGGGTCATGGAACTTCCAAGCTTTCCTGGAGCACAACACTCTCCCCAACTTCCATAAGTTCACCAACCCAAAAGCTCTCCAACATTTGAGTTTTTATGGAGGCTTCATTACATAAGCATGATTAATTAAATCATTGGCCATTGATGATTAAAGGCAATCTCCAATACCTCTCCCCTTCTGGGGAGGGCTGGGGTGCTGAAAGTTCCAACACGCTAATCGCCTTTGGCTCTACTGGCAACTAACTAACCCCTCTCCTGGGAGCTTTCCAAATGTAATCTTATTAACATAACAAAAGACAGCATTATGGCTCTCACCACAAAAAAAAAATCCTAAAGGTTTTAGGAGCTCTATGCCAGGAAGGAGACAAAGACCAAATGTATATTCTTAACTATATCACAGACAATAATTAACCATTATCATGAACAACATAAATTAAATATTTTTAAGTCTTTATGGTCAAGTTTTTAAAGCTCCTCTGAATTTTGGATCATTTCTAAATGAATTTCTTTTAAATTTGGAGATAATTTATTGACATTTCCTGAGCACTCTGCAAACTCAAAGAATGTGTGCAGTCACCATGGTTTTTTACCTGACTGTAATATGGCTTAATATTGTTTTGAAAAATTTATCTCTATCTGTCCTAGTTGCATTCATTGTGCTAACAGAAATACCCTACATGAATTCTGTTTCCAAAGTTAATTTGGCAAACATCTGCTACAAGAAAATGGTCCAGATGGTTTTTGACACGTAGTGATAATAAATAAGTGGTCCTTTTCACATATTGCATGATGTTTGCTGTAGTTTTCTATTAAAGGGATGCGGTTTTTAAAGGGGGAAAAAAAAATCACTTGATTTCATAGCCACCCAAGGCACATGGAAACATATGTGACTCATGTGTCTAAATGCCAGACCACTCTTTATAGATTCTAATGGGGTGACATTGCCAGGACTATCTCATATGTACTGACCCATGTCTCTTTCTGTTATTTTAATATCACCACATGTTTTATGCATATTATCTCACTTAATCTTTTCAACAATCCTTTGTAGTAGGTATTATCTCTATTTCTAGATGAAGAAATAGCCCCAGGTTATTAGTAAGTGGGAGAATATCTGACACCACAGTCTAAGTTCCTAATATCTACACACTCTCCACACCAATAGTTTCTGGGTGTCCGCTACCAGGTTGCATTCCCAGTGGACAAGCTCCTGGGTGAGTTTTATTGACTTGGCCTTCTTCGCCTACAAAGTCACACAAAGGCACCTCACCACACCTCTGAAGCCCATTGTCAGTCCCCTCCCCTCAGACAGTGAAACATTTGTGTGCACCCCCCCCCCCAAGTTCTCAGGCACAGAGAAGCTGTAAGGACGGGAGTGCAGAGAATGTCTCTCTCACACCATTCGGTGTCCCTTTTTAACACCTAAATGGCAGTTTATCCCAATATCTCACAGACACCTTCTGAAACATCTTCATCTCTCCCTGAGATCTCTCCCTCCCTATGCTGAACCAGAGTACTAAACCTGAGACAGACACTCTGCACTCCTCTCCACAAGGAACTCAAGGTTTTTATCCTCTTTTTGCCAAAACTCACTAGCAACCTGATTGCTGTACGCTGAGCTGGAAATGTAACCAGACAGAGAATGCTGTATTTACCAAAATTCCTTCCATGAGGAGTGTGGCATATGGTTGGGAGGAATATGATAATAAATCACTTGGAGTCCTTAGTAAGATCCCACAGAGATGGGTAAAGATAGTTGCTAAGTGGCCTGTTAAGGAGGGGGATTCTAGTTAGCCCCTGAGTTTGACTTGTTGGGGGAGGTGAGCAAGTTTAAGGCTAAAGTGGAAGTGCTTTTTTTTTAGGTTTTTTTATTGGGAAATTGGGCAAGGGTAACAGACAAGTTACAGTCCTTTTTGTTCTTCCGTCTAGTTCTGGAGGACGTCACTTCACTGGCCCATGTTGGTATTATCATTACGCTCTTCCCTGGTGAGGCAGTCGCTGGCTATTAGACGGCAGCTCACAGTGGCTCACGACAGCTCATGGCAGCCCACTGCAGCAGGGGCTACAGCCTACGCAGTGGCTGGCTACTCACAGGAGCCCGGCTCCAGGTTGAGGTGTTGTTCACCATCTTAGCTATAAGAGTACAGCATCACCGGCCCTTATGTAGGATCTGAACCAGGGTCCTGCTGCTCAGAGCTGGCGTCCCAAGCCAACTCCTAACCAATGCGCCACTTGGCCGGCCCATAGAGCGGAAGTGCTCTTAATAGGTAACAGCCCCGAGGCTGAGGGGCCCGGTTCTGCCTCTCCACAAAGAGTGTTTAGCCTGTCCCACTGAATAGATCTTGAAAGGATCTGGAAGTTCCCACTGAAAGAACAAAAATTTAAAGAGGAGCCAAAGTGAGAGCCTGGGGATAAAATACAAGCCTTTTCAGCAGCAACTATGAACTGGGCAGCTCCCATAATTCCTACCTTCCATATAACTGTTGCTAGAAATTTTTTTAACTTTCTTAAATGTAACTAATGTTTTATTTCCAGTATTATGCCACCTGCTTTAGATAGAACCCTAGGCTATTGTTAGGAAAGCACAGGAAAAATCAGAGTCCAGGGAGGTTTAAATGAAAAAACAAAACTATTACATATAAAACACTTAAATAATATTGGTGCTTAGCTTAAATAACATTAAATAACTTAAATAACACTGGTGAGCACTTGGTACGCCTGACACTATGCTTAGTGTTTTATATGCATTATATCAATACATATACACAAGTATTATCTCCATCTCACAGGCGTGAAACCTGAGATTTAGAGGTGTTAAATAATTTGCCCAAGGTCCTCCAGCTAACAAAGCCCAGAGCCTCGATAAGGCAACTTGTAAAGGAGACCTACTGAGAATTTGGGGCAGAATTCAATGGAGGAGATGAGAGTAAAAGAGCTGCTGAAGAAGGGTCAGAAGAGAAAGGATACCAGAAGGGCAAGACATGTAGCAGCAGCAGCAGCAGCTTGAGTGAAGATGGAGATGTTGGAATAAAGCTCCAGAATCCAAACTATGGCTTGCAGAACAGATCCTGCCCACTACCTGTTTTTGTACAGCTTAGTTGTGCACACAAAGAATGGTTTATGTCTTTTCAAATGGTTAGGGTAAAGGAAGGAAATCAAAACAAGAATAATAGGTTGAGACCCAAGAAGTCATCTGAACTTCAAATTTTCATGTCCAAAAGTTTTTTGTGTCCAAAAGTTTTCGTGTCCAAAGGTTTCATGGCACACAGCCACACCCATCATTTACATATTGTTGTGTGCTACAGTGGCAGAGCTGGTAGTTGCAGCAGAGGGTGACAGTGGCCATTAAAACCTGAGACATTTATTATCTCACCCTGTACAGAAACAAGCGGCCAACCCCTGGCTAGGGCAGAGAGCTCTTCCAAACACCAGACAGTAATGAGATTTTACTAGTTCACAAGAGAATATAAAAGATAAGTATAAAGAAATGGATTTCTCATAAAGTTAAACTTATTCAATTTAAAGAAGAGCCTTTTCTCCTGAGGTGACATCCTGCCCACTTTTTGTTGAAGTGAAAAGATGTCCTTTCTGTGATTCAGTGATGATGAATGATGGTTTGGTTCTGTTTCATCTTTAACTACTCTGGTTGATGGGACAGAAGGAGCAATGTCATCTCTCCTCTCTCCTGCTCTTCCTCAGCTTCATTTGACATGAGTCTGCTCCACCTACCCACTCTCATTCTTCCCAGTCCAAACACGGTCCCTCTTCTGCAAAGCTAGTGACCTCAAAAAGAATTCACATGCCACAGAAATAGCAAAGGAAAGATATTACAGGTCAGCTGCCATCTGTATTTAAAGGTAAATGTCTACTTTCATGTGATTAAGTCTCAAGCAGTTCAAGTGCTTTCTAAGTCAGTTTTTCTTCCCAGCAAAAAAAGCAATTCCTCTATCTTATCATCAGAGCTTGGAGCTCAGTATGTCTCCCATGTGGCAGTCACTCAATAAATGTCTGTGCTGATTTTTTTAGGAATTGATTCTAAAAGTATCACTTATAGACTGGTGAGTGATCCCAATGGAAATTTCCCTGAAAGTAGACAGAAGGATTTCCTGCCAAATGAAATACATTCCTGGGCAAAATGTTAATTCTTAAGTACATCTAATTTTTAAAAAATATGTTGTAGCTTTCTAAAAAACTTTTTATTGGAGTGTAATATACAGAAAAATATACACATCATAAGGGTACAGCTCAATGAATTTTCACAAATTGAATACTCTTGTAACCAACATTCAGGACATTTCCAGCCCCTAGAATCCCTTTGTGCTCCATTCCAGTTACTACCCCCAAAGAGTTAAAAAAACTATCCTGTTAACAGTATAGATCAGTTTCGCCTGTATTTGTATTTTATATATGCAGAATCATATAGTATATACTCTTTTGTGCAGGCTTCTTTCACACCAGTGATGGGGGAGTATGGGGAACAGGTGGGAAAAAAATGGTCTGCCCCAGCTAGAAGGAATATATCATCACTAATAATATTTAGAATGATAGCACATGGTGATAATAAAAAGAAAAACTGATTTTTAGTCAGTTTTATTATTGTTTTCAAATTCTCTACAAACAATATTGCACTCCTATATTGTCTACAATTGGGGTAAAGTGCTCTCATCACCTCCTAACATCACACATCACTGTTTCATCCATATGGTTGCATATATAGATTATTCCTTTTTATCGCTATATAAGATTTTATTGAGTGACTACACCACAAATTTATTTATTCATCTATTTTTGATGGTAATTATCTTTAGGCAATTTCTAGTTTCGAACTATTATACACAGTGCTGCTTTGACTATTTGTCTTTGTCTTTGGTGAACATATGCATTTATTTCTGTGGGATAAATACCCAGCAGCAGACTTTTTAGGTCATATGGTATGCATGTGTTGGGCTTTGATACGCTGCCAAAGAGTTTGCCAAATGGTTTTACTGATTTATACTTCCACCAACAGTGTGTGAGCACTCCTGCTGCCCCACACCTTTGGCACCACTTGCCATGTATTTCTGCCTCTTCATTTTGGCCATTCTGGAAAGTATGTTGTATATATCCAAAATTATTAAATATAGGGGAATACCTGAAAGACTGGGGATATCAGTTTCTTCAGAAGGTATCCAAAAAAGGAAAGAAAATATCAAACTCATACAGGCACAAAAAAGCTTAAAAGATCTGATGATGGTCACCACATCATCAGAATGTGACCATCAGAAATAGGGAGACCTATGGAAATAAATGATGTTAATTTAACAAATATTTATTGAAGACATGCTGCTAGGGACTGAATTGTGTCTCCCTCCTGCCCTCGAAAATTCATATGTTGAAACCCTAATCTCCAATGTTACTGTTTTGAAAATAAGGTCTTTAAGGAGGCAACTGGGGTTAAATAAAGTCATGGTCTGATAGAACTGGTGTCCTTTAAAAAAAAAAAAAAAAAAAAGGTCTCTTTCTCCATGCATGAATAGAGCAAAGGCCACAAGAGAACCCAGAGAGAAGGCAGCCATCTGCAAACCAGCAAGAGCGGTCTCACCAGAAACCAACCTTGCTAGCACTTTGATCTTTGACTTCTAACATCCAGAACTATGAGAAAATAAATTTGTTCAAGCCACCCAGTGCATGGTATCTTGTTATGGCAGCCCAAGCAGACTAATATACATGCTCTACACCAAGCACCATGCTAGGAACTGGGATATTGTGGACATTAAACTCCTGATTTCAAGAAGCTTAGTCTAGACATGATGTCATTAGGATTGTGAGAATGTGACCTTTTGCAAAAGGGTATACTGTACTTTAAATGTGAAAAGAAGATTAAATGGAGTATAATTTGCATTTGCTTCTATCAGTACTATCTCATTTTGTTTTCTACCTAGATATCATTTTTGTAGCCTAGAGGCTTAATTCTAAGACACATTGATCTGATCTTCCCCAGGTAGTAATTGTATTTCATTGTTTCTACGGTGCATATTTTTTCGTATTTTAATATCATTGAAATTGAGACATTTATTATTTTTTTTATTTTAATTAAAAACAGCTAGCATACAATATTATATTAGTTCCAGGTATACACCATAGTTATTAAACATTTATATATCTAAAGAGGTGATCACCATGATAAGTCCTGCAACCATCTGACATTGTCACAGGCTATCACAATATTATTGACTATATTTCTTATGCTGTAGATTACATCCCCATGATTTATTTATTTATTTATTTTTAAAGATTTTATTGGGGAATTGAGGGAGGGGAACAGCGTTGGGGAATCGGGGAAGGGGAACAGACAAGTTGCTGTCTTTTTGTTCTTCAGTCTAGTTGCAGAGGACGTTGCTTCACTGGCCCATGTTGGTATCATCATTGCGTTCTTCCCTGAGAAGGCAGATCGGTCGCCGGCCCCTGGATGGTCGCTCACCGCAGCTGTTGGCAGCTCACACTGGCTGCCGGCCACTCACTGTAGCCTATGGCAGCCTACCATTGCCAGGGCTCACAGGCCAGCTCCAGGTGGAGCTGTTGTTAGCTGTAAAGGGCAGTGTCACTGGCCCTCATATGTGGGATCTGAACCAGGGCTGCTGGCATCCCAAACCAGCTCTTAACAAATGCTCCACTCGGCTGGCCCTCCCATGATTTAAAATATCTGTTTTGTACCTGGAAATTTGAACCTCTTCTTCCTTCACTTTTCCCCTCTTTTTTAATTTTTAAATTATGGTTGACATTTAATATTATTTTATATTAATTTCAGGGATACAGTGTAGTGGTTAGACATTTATATAATGTAAGAAGTGATCCCCTTGACTAGTACCCACCTGGCACTATACATAGATATTACTATATTATTGACAATATTTCCTATGCTTTACTTTATATCCCCATAACAATTTTGTAATTACCAATTTGTACTTCTTAATCCTTTCACCTTTTTCACTCTTCCCCCCAACCCCCATCTATCACCTCAATAAATCTAGTACCCATCTGACACCATACATAGTTAGTACAATATTATTGACTATATTCCTTGTGCTATATCTTACATCCCCATAACTACTGTGTAACAACCAATTTGCACTTCCTTTTTTTTTTTTTGTAATCCCTTCCCCTTTTTTGCCTACCCCCAATGCCCATTCCATCCGGCAACCATCAAAATGTTCTCTGTATCTGAGCTTCCTGGGCTTGTATGTCTGTTTCCTTCTCCAGATTAAGAAAGTTTTCCAGGGCCGGCCGAGTGGCGCATTGGTTAAGCGCTGGTTTTGGGATGCCAGCGGCCCCGGTTCGGATCCCACATGACGGCCAGTGACACTGCCCTCTACAGCTAACAACAGCTCCACCTGGAGCTGGGCTGTGCAAGCCCCGGTGATGGTGTGGGCTGCAGCCCCTGCTGCAGTGGGCTGCCATAGGCTACAGTGAGTGGCCCGCAGCCAGCGTGAGCGGCTGGCAGCCAAGCATGAGCTGCCAATAGCCGCAGTGAGTGACATCCAGAGGCCAGCGACCGATCTGCCTCATCCGGGAAGAGCGCAATGACGATACCAACAGTGAAGCAACATCCTCCGCAACTAAACTGAAGAACAAAAAGACAGCAACTTGTCTGTTCCCCTTCCCCGATTCCCCAACGCTGTTCCCCTCCACCAATTCCCCAATAAAATCTTTAAAAAAAAAAAAAAAAAAAGTTTTCCATCGTTATTTCTTCAAATGGGTTTTCAATTCCTTGGTCTCTCTATTCCCTTTCTGGTACTCCAGTGATGTGAATGTAGGTACACTTGATGTTGTCCCGGAGGCCCCTTAACTATCCTCTCTTTTTTTGGTTTCTTTTTTCTTTTTGCTCATTTGTTTGGGTATTTTCTGCTACCTTAACTTCTAAATTGCTGACTCAATCCCCTGTTCCTTCTAATCTACTGTTGATTCCCTCTAATCTATTCTTTATTTCAGTTTTTTTTCTGACTTATTCTTTTTTATCTCCAGTTTTATATTTTCTATCTCTTTGTTGACATTCTCCCTGGGATCACTGAGCATCCTTATAACAGGGTTTTGAACTCTACATCTGGTAGATTGTTTATCTCCATTTTGTTTAGTTCTTTTTCTGGAGCTTTATTCTGTTATTTTATTTGGGACATGTTTCTGTCTCCCCATTTTGGCTGCTTGCCTGTATTTGTTTCTATACATTAGGTTGGGCTGCTATGTCTCCCAGTCTTAGTAAAATAACTTCATGTAGTAAGTGTCCCATGGAGCCCAGTAGCGGAGTCTCCCTGGTCACCTGAGGCAAGTACTCCAGATGTGTCCCTTGTGTGGGTTGTGTATGCCCTCCTCTTGTGATTGAGTCCTGGTTGCTCTTTTCACATCAATGGGAAGGATTGACCCTTGGGCTTATTGGTTTTGAGGCCTAGCCATGAGTACAGTAGAGGAGATGTTGTTCAGGGACTGACCCTACAGAGCATGATTGCCTTTTCAAGGCTCTCTGGTGCCTGCCAAGTCAGCCTTTTGGGTGTGTCATCCTTGGAGATGGCCAGGTGATATCCAGCTCAATCCAAATCTGGCCACCAGGCATGCCAGCCCCAGGACCTCCTGGGAGGAGACCCGCTGGAAGCCAAGGTCAGCTGCAGCCTGTGCCTTGTGTGGAGCTACCTGGCATGAGCCACAAAGAAATCCATAGATGGCCGCCACCTGCTCCAGGCTTGGAGGTGCCTCGAGAGGCCAAGCTGAGAATCAAAGCTGGCTGTCTGGGCTTAGGGCTGCTCAGCCAGATGTATGGGACATGCCAAAACCAGATGCTCCTTTTTTGGGTTTTGTTAACCTTTGAGAGATTTTAGGAAAATCTGCAGCATGAGGCAAGACAGGCCATTTGTAGGGAATAGCCACTTTTGAAGTGTGCCCAAAGGTTGAGTGGGGAAGGATCTCAGGGAATCACTAGGGTGGGGCAAACGGTGTTAGCCAGGTTGATGGAGACTCAGATATGGTCATCACCTGCATCTGCATACCAATAATGGGGAGGGCTCAACAAAGAAACAATGGCTTCCACCAGCTCCTCCATCAGGGAGAAAGCTGTTCCTGCAGCCCTCACCCTGAGGTTAGACAATTCAGTTTCTCCTCATATGTCCCTGGCATCTTTCAGGCTGCTGCCCCAACACTGGGGCTCAGAGCAAGTGAGTCCATCAGCGAGTAAGTCTGTGCAGTCCCTATAAGAGGAGTGCCTGGGACTTCAGCTACCCTTGTCTCACTTTGCAGCAATCACCACTGGTTTTCGCAGCCAGAAGTTATGGGGAGTTCTCTCCTCAGCACTGGAACCCTGGGCTGGGAACCTGGTGTGGAACTGGGACCCCTTGCTCCTCCCAGGGCAACCTCTGAAGCTGAGATATCCCTCCCAATTTTTAATGGTCACACACAGGAGTAGGACCAGCCCTTTCCACATCTCTGCCTCTCCTACCAGTCTCGAGGTGGCTTCTTCTATACGTCTTTAGTTGTAGAGCTTTGTTCAGTTTAGCTAAACTTCAGGTGATTCTCAATGATGGTTATTCTGTAGTTTAGTTGTAATTTTGATAAGGTCATGAGAGAAGGTAAGCACAGTATTTACCTACTCTTCCATATTGCCCAGAAATTTGAGTCATGGTGATTGTTGATGGAGCCTTATCAATTGCTATCAGCCTGGATTCAAGTCAAGTTTTTCTAGAGATGATCTGGAGAATGCTAAAGGCAGGAGACTGGCTGAAGCAGCACACAGTTACAGGGTGGAAAGAGAGGGCTGATTACATGGGTGAGCTTTTGGCAAGAAAAGGATTCATGATGTTTTCCCATTCACAAAAGGACCAGCAGGGGACATAAAAGATAGGCTAGGCATGAGCCATCTTGAAGAGACCATGCTACCCAAGACCACTGCTTCCTGAGACATCCCGAGCTGGAAGAGGCTGTGTAGGGTGAAGCCCCGAAGATGTAGGAAAAGGCCGAGAGAGGATTTCAAGAAGCCAACTGGAGAGTGACTGAACAGTTTGAAGTCCTGTTCATGGGTTCTCCAAATAACCTACATATCCACCTGAAGAACCTGTACTTGGGTGCTTAGATTAATGGCGGGGAGTGAGGACCAGCCAGCGTTAGCCAAGAAAAGACTATATGCAATACAACCTAAGTACAAAGACCTTTTTGCTCCTCTTTAATTCATATGCTGGACTTCATGCTAGAGCAATTAGAAAGCAGGAAAGAGGCAAGAAAGAATCAGAAAAATTATTAAAAGAACAATAATCTCCTTCCTAACAGAGTTGGCAGGAAGAAGGGTTAACGAGATAAGTAAGGTATGAGCTAAATATGAGATTGAACTAAGCTTTTTCATATCTGAAAACGGGACTCTTCTTACAGTTAAATGTGAACAAAAAGCTATGGGATCTACCAGAGGTGTCAGTCACAGAACAAGAAAGAGAGATTTAGCATCAAGTGGTTGAAGGCCATTTTGGGAGAAAAAGTTGCTTCCCATTTGTATATGGTAGAGTTTAGCCCTGGGCTAAATAAACTCATTCTCTGAGGCAGTTACACAAATGGGACAAAATGTTGCTATTTGTAAAGCTTGATGGTGGGTGTAGTAGCCTTCAAGATGGCCCCAGTGATTGCTGCCTCCTGCTATTCACACCCGCGTAGCACCCTGCCACATGATAACAGACCCAGACACACCAGCCTGTGTGACCAATAACATATGGTAGAACTAAAATGTTACTTCTGAGATTAGGTTCTAAAAAAAGACTGTAGCGTCTCTCTCTCTCTCTCTCTCTCTCTCTCTCTCTCTCTCTCTCTCTCTCTCTCCTCCCTCCCCTCCCGCCCCCCACCCTTTCACCCTCCCCCCAACCCCTTCCATCCTACCCTGTCTTTCTCTTTCCCTCATGCTCCATCTTCTTTCTTGCTCTGGAGGAGCAAGTCCTATGAAGAGGCCCACATGTGAAGGAACTGAGCCTTTGGCTCACAGCCAGCGAGAAAGTGAAACCTGCCAGCAACACCAGTGAATTTAGAAGCAGGTTCTCCAGCCCTAGCTGGGCTTTGACATGATTGCAGTCCCAGCCTACAACTTGCCCACAACCTCATGAGCGACCCTGAACCAGAACCACCCTAAGCCACGCTCTGATTCCTAACCTTTAGAAACTGTGAGATACGAACATTTGCTGTTTCAGTTGCTGCATTTTGAAGCTATTTGTTACATAGTATGGGGGTTCAGAATGAGCCAGATGTGCCTCAGTGGTATGTGGATTGTTTTGAGCTAACGGCAATTTTAGCTTCAAGCTACAAAGAAACTTCTGCCCCTGTCTTTTACTACCTAGATGAACTTGAATTAGGGACCTTGCCCATAAAAAGAGATTCTCAGAGACAAACTTCTATTTACTAAGCATCTGCTTTTCTTATCATCCTGCAATGGCTCTTTGAAGCCCCCGAGACACCTTACCTCATCCCTAGCCCAGGATGCCTTATATACCCGTATTCCCTCTCTGTCTCTGACTCTCTCATGTATGCATGGTTCCCATACAAATGTATGTGTTAAATTTGGTTATTTTTTGTTGCTAATCTGTCTCATGTCTATTTGATTATTAGACCAGCCAGAAGAACCTTGAGGGTAGAGGAAAGTTTGTTCTTCCCTTCACATTAACTGATAACTAATACGGTGAGTACCTAAATATTTCTTTATATTCTTCTGAATGTCTAAAATATTTCATAATACTTTAAATATATATCATGAAGACTTTTCCAACGTTTAGCATCTTGAAGCTAAGGGATCTTTAGGAGTGAGCATTCAGAGGACACTGTCTCTAACTTGGATGAAAATTCTTATGGTCCCCTGAGAGAACTCCCATAAAATAAACCATAGTTTGGAAGTGATAAATGTCACGAAATGATTTACTCTGAAATCAAATTATTAAAATTTTAATAATACAGACTCAATGATTGCTGGTAAAGGAATCAAACTGCTACCTGGGAGTGCTGCTTATTGTTGCTATAGATAGAAGGAAGCTGCCAGAGGGAAAAAAAAGCAACATCACGACAGTGCTCCTTACTAACACTAGATGGCGATCAAGCTTTATCGTGCAATTGTATTTCAATTACTCAGTTTGGCCAGTGTAAAAATACTTTAAATGAGCAAAACTCCAAAAAGCTAAGGAAATCTTTGTTTAACTATTACTTAGTTAAAACTATTTTTCATTATTACTTCTAAGTGGGAACTGTAATTGAGTTGCTTGTATTGATCTCTGACCTAAACCCATTTTTGAAAAGAGGCAGCTTAAGTAAACGTATTCATATTTCACTTTGTAAAAATTAATAGCTTAATAATTTAAATAAGTGTACTCTTAGCATCCGTTCAGCTATTCTTCAGCACACCTGAAATTTGGGATAGTTTAGGCAGAGTTGAGTCATAGTATACTTTTGGAAGATTGGTACTTATAAATCAGACTAGGAAAATACTACAGTAATGACAATACATTTCTCATTCCTTTCCTTCAATTATTTCCTATTGTAAGAGATTGTCTAGTTTAATAATTAAGAGTACAGACCCTGAAGCCAAATTGCAAAGGTTGAAATCTTAGCTCTACTTTGGATTATATCTAGATATCTGCCTAGTAAATGAGTCACAAATGAATTACTATATGTAAAGAACTAGGAGTAATACTTGGCACTTAGAAATGCTATTTAAATATTAACTATTATTATAAATTCCCTGCATCTGAAGTACAAAGTGCTGTGGAAATACAAGGTAAAAACTGAAGCATGAAATCTAGGTCAATTTCCCAATGTTACACAACCAACAGAATCAAAGTCCACAGATAAAAGAGACAAACATTTGGAATTGCACTTTAGCATTGACATAGAAGGGATGTTTCCAAAGAAGAGGAAAAAAACTAAGACTAGAATACAAGCCTAAATCTCAGCCTAATTGAACTTTCCACAGCACCATGACAAGTAATTCTTATTTATTGACTGAAGAAACTCCTAGAAGACAAGTATTTGGCAATGTTGGCTCCTAGTTAAAGACAGATGAAATTTTGAAATATTAAGAGACACTTCCACCCATCTACATTATTCTAGTTTTCACCACCCTCCACCTCATGAGATGTTCTTCCTTAATTGCCTCAAAGAAGGAATAACATGGCAGAATCCAGAAAACAGAGCATTTTTAAAGCTTAGGTCCAGGCATTAAGGCAAAAGCTTTAGAAGGAAAATCTGACATGTTAGGATAGAGCTTCCTCTGATCTCAAAACTCAAAAGGATTTATCTGATGAAGAGAAGTGGGGAGACTTGGGAAAAAATGCAAAAACATCTGTGGGCTCCTGAGAAGGGACCTTGAGTCCTATCCTAAACTGAGCCCCCTGGCTGAGGTCAAAGGGAGGAATAATAAAATGCCCAGATATGTGTGAGGATTCTAGAGCATAATATTCTGCCCCATCTCCAGGTGAAATCTGAGAGCTGTAGGAGTCTCTAGATTCTTGTGTCCAGCATGCAGAGAAGTAGACAGAAAATCTGCATGGCAGATTCCCACAGAGTTCCCAAAGCCACAAAGTGGTGTGGTGGTGGCAGAGTGGTGCCAGGAATGCAAGACAAGCATAGAAGCAGAGTTTCTCATAGTGCAGCTGGGGAACAAGCATTAAAATGTGAACAAGACAGAGAGAGCAACATGAGGGAGGAACTGAGAAGCAACAGGCTGAAAGACTGTTGGCCATCAGAAACAAGGAAGGATGCAGCAGGGCCACCTCAGAAAGTGGGTGTATCCTTAAAACTATTGGTCTAGCTGCTTTCACAGTGACCAAAATAACAGAAACTTGAGATAAAACACTCATTTCTATCACAGAAAAAGTTCAATGTCATAGAAATCCAGGGAGCTAGGTGTGCTGCTTTACCAGTCATCCAGGAGCCCAGGTTCTTTTGATTTTGTTGCTGTAACCCCTACCCCCAGAATATTGCCCTCATGCCCTCACAGCAACAAAGCTGGCTTTCCATCACCATATCTTCCTTCCAGCCTAGGAGAAAGAGGGAAAAGAATGTGGAAACCTTGAGGGCCAGCAGACACCACTTAAGGGCATGACCCAGAAGTTGACACATCATTCCCATTTGCCACATACTGGCCAGCACTTACGCACGTGTTTCGGGTGTAGCTTTAGGAGAGCCTGGGAAATGTAGTCACCAGGTCAGTCATGTCCCCAGATAAAAATAAGGTGGTTCTTTGACTAAAGAAAGAGAAAATGGATACCTGTAGATACGTGGTGATCTCTGCCACAATCAGTATCTCATGAAAGGCAGAGGGGGATATATGCAGAGGGCAAGATTATACACCCTTGAATGCCTGAATGCTACACAAATCCCTTGAATCTTAGATGCAACCCTGGGCTGGTATGGGGAGGCCTGAAATTTAGCAAAATTAAGTTTCTTCCCCTCAATGGGATGGGGACATAAAATAGAAATTAAATTAAGCTTTAAGCTACTGAAAAAAATGAAGAAAGTTATACTTTTGTACATACCTTAGTTCGTGGACTGACATTTGTAATAGCTACTCTTAATTCATATTACATGAATATGCTTGAAAAAATAAAGCTCTAGCTCTTTACAAAACCTTGACAAATTTTGATTTTGCAATTATTGTGATGGAGTAACAATTGAATAACAATGAAGACATTGTTAAATATGTTTTTAAATCTTTACTATTCAAAATTATTCTGCCAAATTCATTTATTCATTTTATCTCCAAATTCCTATGCAATATATTCCTAAACTCCTCTCCACAGATGGCTAAAACAGGTGCGCATAATCAAGCAGTCTGTCTGTAGAGTGGCCAGTGCATTTCAGATGGCTTTGAACAAAGGTTCTGCCCAAAAAACAAAGATGATAAACAAGCCAATCAGATTGTCCCTCTTGGACATCTGATCTGGAAATAGACTGAAAAGAGTATGATAGAACTGGTTAGAGAAGCAAAGAAGTCATAGAATCAAGCCATGAGTCAGCAGCAAAGTTCTCAAGGCACCATCAGTTAAATAAACGTGTATGTGAGATAGAAATCACCATTGGTACTTGGGTTCAGACTTACAAAACAATTGATGTGCTCCCTACATTTTCTACTCTTTCTTGCAGGCAAGTTGGAGACATGTGTCTAGTTCTGGCCCATGAGAGGTGAGCAGAAGTGTCACATATGACTTCCAGATCCAGGTTGGTGGGACCCCCTCCAGCTCTTCCATCCCCTGTGCAGTGACCTGGAAGCCACATGTTAATGTGGCAGCATCACAATTTGGAGAGGCCTGGGGTCTCTGAGTGGAAGAGAATCCTTGCTAACTACATCATTTTCTGTGAGCAAGAAATCAATTTTTGTTGTGTAAAGCCCCTGAGATTTCAGAATTGGTCTATTGTGGGAGCTAGGGGTAGTTATCCAGGCAAAGACAGCAAACAAATGTTTCAGTGCTTCCAATTCTACAATTATTCAAGTGATAATAACTGCATGGTTGTAACTTGCTGTTAAGAAGAACCAGTAAGTTGGGAACAGTGGTTTACAGCTGGAGTTTGTTCTGACCGTGGCATTGTCCATTCTGATTGTGCCCATGGCATCTCATTTGGTAAAAATTACACATATTGCCCTGATTACCAGAAAGCTCTATTGACTTGTGTCCTTCAGTTTCTACTACAAGCAAAAGCTTAACAATATAAAGTATATTTTTAAATTATTAGTCACAAACTATAAATTAATTAATCAAATCCAAGAGACTTACTATACACAATAGATAAAAATCTTAAATGCAGGAAAAGAAAATGAGACAAACTCTAGAAAAGAAAAAAATTAAGTTTTCTTTCTGTCTTAATTTACTAAAATCAAGGAAAGGAAACTGAAAAGAAAGAATAATTATCTATTCATGTAAAAGGAAATGCTTTTATATTTAGGTTCCACTTCAGCTATTTTACTTGGTAAAATTAGGGCATTTCAAGAAAAAAATAATTTTATGTTGTTTCCCAATAAATTTCCCGTGCCTATTTGTTGCTTGAACATCACTTGAATAAATATAGAACAGTTGCAATGTATTTCATATACCTTCCTGAAATTAAAACGTGCATTTATTATACTGCTAAAATAGGAAGAGAGGTAATCTCGCCACTACGGTGAATGTTTTAAAGGATTAAACCCCTTTTTCATTTGATTCTTTCTCAACATAAAAAGACTATGCCTTGGCCGGCTGAGTGGCGGCGGTAGCTTGGGAAGCCAGCAGCCCCGGATCGGATCCCACATATGAGGGCCAGTGACACTGCCCTCAAAAAAAAAAAAAAAAAAAAGCCTAATACTTTAATATAAAGAGAACAAAACTTATCTCAAGTTGCTTGTCTTTTGCAGACTTATTATTGCAATTATTATAGTATGATAGAATACACATGTATCCAAGTGATAAAATATTGACTAAAATGCATATTGCCTTATTATATAAATCTTTAATATTCAATTATATACTAAAATGATATTTTCATTTAATATGCTAATAATACAAAAGGTTACCATTATTATGCAAAATAGAATGCAAAATAGAATTCTCAAGTTTAAATATATCCTCCATTATAACCTGCATTTCCACAAGGCTAATAGCATGAAATCAATTTTTTTTAACATCAAGGTAGATATTAGAAATTATTTTTAACCAATAAAAGAACAAAACGATTAACTCCCAGGCCAAGAGTTGATTGAGAACCTAAATATAGGTAAAGTTATTTTCCTGAAAATTACCTTCTGATAGAACATTTCTATATTGAAAAATATGATTGAATAGCCTATTAAGGTTTTACTGTTCAGGCCTATGGTACTTTGCTGCAGCCTACAACACACTTTCAAACACATAGATTCCCTGAACAACTCTGTGAGATAGAGAGGGCAGAAATTCTTGTCTTAAGGTCCATGAACCTGGCAAACTGACCCTCTTGTAGTTGAATTCAGTCCACAGACCTCCTTCTCTATTTCACGAGAGCTGCAAGGCTATTAGTGTTTTTGTGTTGTTGTTTTTTTAATTAGTTGCCAATATTTAAAAGTTTAGAACTTCCACAAAAAAAAACAAAAAACCCTAGCATCTCAGTTGCCACATTCCCAGGTGACAACTGGCTTGAGCTGAGTTGGGTAGAGACTGCTCCTTTTTTGAGGGCTCTTTCTCTTCAATTCATGACAATTCCCACCACTCTTCATTACTCCCTAAGACTGAGATATGAGGTCAGTTGCCACTGAATCACATTCTACTGGGGCTCCTTCTCTCATAACCTGGCTTTTCTGGCCCCTGGGATCTGGGAAAAGGCATCTGGTTACCCCAGTCACAGGGAGGATGCAGTATTCATAGAAGGGGCTTAGGGCATTTCTTGGAACTCCATGCAGCTGAATTTGAAGATAACTTAGAAGGTTAAATATGGGAAAAGACCTTCACAGATCACCCCAAACTCTTCATTGTATAGAAGAGGAAACTGAAATCCCAGGAGGCTAAGTGACTTGTATTGCATCCCACAGTGAATTTACAGAAAAGCCCAGCCCAAAGCCCAGGTCTGTTAACTCCAGGCTCCTACTACTGGAAAAACAGAAACAGGAAGCAGAAACAACTATAGAGAAAGGAAGGAGAGTAGGGACAGGATCTCCCTTCCACCCCCCTAACCCCTCCTTAGCTGTGGCAAGCAGCCAACTGCAGCTTGCTGCATATTTAATTTAAACCTTTGTCTGCCCTGGCAAGGACAAAGTACAATCTGTTTTATGTAAAAAGTCTTCCCTGAGGAAAGCCTCGGCCTCCAGCTGCGAAACTGATTGATGTTCTTAAAGTCCCCAGGAACCTCTGCTGGGATCCGAGGCTGTGGTTTCCCAAAAAAGAATATGTGAGAAGGGAAGCACTAAAAACATTTTTGCCCCTTTATTGTGTTTCTCTCAATCTGGGAGACTTAAACTGAAACTTGGGGGGGCGGGAGGGGGAATGGGGGAAGGGAGATGCAAATAAAGACTATATTTTAAAAGCAGATTTCAGAGTTCCACCTGGGAGGAGCTCGGGATGGCAATCTACTGGGGAGGAAAGATAGGCAACTTGTCTGAGAGCTTTATTTGCATGGCAAGCACTCTGCTTTTACTTAGATTCCTTATTACAATCAATAAAGATACCAAAATATTTTAAAGACGGCTTTCGCCACACTTGACAGGCTACAAGCATGGATGCTTTTTATTTGGAGTGTTTGAGAAATGTCCTAACAGAGATTAAATCCATTTTATTTAGAGAAGTTTGTGGTTTTCCTGATATTTGGGAACCCTGGTTTGGGATAACACTCTTGCTAAAACAAGGCCAGTTTAGAAATCCAGTCCTTGAAATGCCCCTGAGTATTCTTGAATTGGTCAGGGTCAGGGGACTCTCCACTGGATTTCTGCCCTATCCCTGTGATCTCTTCACCAATTCAGTGCCCAATGTGCTTACAGCAAAAGAGAGGGCAGAACTGCCACAAAGTTCCAAGATTGACCATAGTTAACCCTGAGGTACTGTCCTTCCCGCTGGCCCCTAGCCCCACTTAGAGCAGGCTGCCTGTCAGGCTGGGAGGAGGGCAGGGGTTAGGGTGCAAGGGCCTTACTTCACCTTCTGGCTTAGGGAGCCAAACTTCAGGGTGGAGCCAGAACAATGCCACTGCCAGGTCAGGACTAAGGCTCTTGGGCTGGCCTTGGGATGGAGCCAGAACCCAGAAACCACTGCCATGAGCCATCAGCTGGCCCTGTTCCCAGGAACATGTGCAGCTGCTATGCAGGCCAGACTGGGCCTGCAGACTGTCGCCATGCCAACTGCTCCATTAGGTCTCCCAGTCTCTGCTCCTGTCAGGGTCACACCCAATGGCCCGTGTACTTTGGCATTAGCCTGGCTTTAGGTGTGTTCTGAGGTGACTGAATAAATGGTCAGAGAAACCATGCAACCTGTTGGTTCTTATCCTGGACATTACATTGTTCTTCTAAAAATCCATAGAGGTCAAGGTGTATAGTTGCAAACCTTCTCTGAGGTTTGTTGGTCTAATCAAAATGAAAGAATTGACTATTTCCCTTAATTCTGTGTGGTCTAATTTAAGTGCCTGTCATTCGTACTCTAACAAGAACAACCCAGGCACCATGGCTGCTGAAATAGAAATCAGCTCATATACCCTAATGGTGGGAGCAAATCAGTGAATGGCCACATTCATAGCTGTTTCTGGGAGTGTTTCCTAGTATCTTGAGTGTTAAGCTTCAGTAATAAAATTAACAGCAACACAACCATATTGAGAAAAAGGTCAAAAGGGGGGAAATCTTTATTTTAAAAATATTATACTTGTTTCATATACCAGACCATCTTCTGTATCAGTAGCTATTCTCTAAGACGACTAGTCCCACTGACCCTCTGGAAACTTGTTCTGAAAGACAGTTTCCTTTCTTCCAAATTTTGTGCCCTCCCAAACTTGTTAGGTCCTCTCCAGAGTGGGTACAAATTTCAGTGTTTGGATGGGCTGTACTTAGTCCATCAATCATCACCAGGGAAAGGCTTGTACAACTTCTCAGTGAATTTTGGCCTTAAGGCATGCTTCCTGGGGAGAGAAAAGGTCAGGATCCCACAGTGGGGCCCGCAGGATCTCTCCAGGTCCTGCAGAAAGCAGACCAGTAGGGCTTATACTGCAAGTAAAACAAGATCTCTCAGCTTAAGGAACCTGGGACATCTCAATCTGGGGAAGGCCATGGATGTGTTGCTTAACAAGGTGACAAGTGTAAACTAGCAGTGTGAACCAAGTCTAGGGAAACTCAAAGGAAGCAATGATTAATTGTCCTAGGTATGGGGATTAAAGATCTGGGAATGTTTCCCAGAGAGAATCACAGCTGAGCTGAAACTTAAAGGATGAGCCGGCTTTGATCATGAGGAAATTGAGTGGGCAGAGTTCTCAGCAAGATGTATTCCAGGAAGAGGTATGGCACAGAAGTCTTCCAGACACTGAAAAATTATATATAAAATGTTTGGAGCATAGCAGGTCATCAGGCATCATTGGAGTTTATGGTATAATATAGGGGGTGATAGAAGAAAGACTGAAGAGTTAGGTTAGGTCAAACTCGGTGGGGTGGCTGTCTTGGAAAACAAACTCCTGAAGGCAGTGGTGAAGTATGTGAAATATTTTAAAAGACTGGCTAGGGGGCTGGCTGAATGGAGCATTGGTTAAGAGTTGGCTTGAAATGCCAGCTCTGAGCAGCAGGGCCGTGGTTCGGATCCCACATATGAGGGCCAGTGACACTGCACCCTCTGCAGCTAAGATGGTGAACAACAGCTCTACCTGGAGCTGGGCTGCGGTGAGTTGCCGGTGACTGCATAGGCTACAGTGGGGCTGGCCAGCAGCTGGCGTGCGCTTTCATCAGCTGCCGTGAGCTGCCGTCCAATGGCTGGCAAGCGACCGCCTAACCCGGGAGGAGCTTAATGATAATACCTACACGGGCCAGTGAAGCTACGTCCTCCACAACTAGACTGAAGAACAAAAAGGACAACAACTTGTCTGTTCCCTTTCCCTGATTCCCCAATGCTGTCCCCCTCCCCCAATTCCCCAATAAAATCTTTTTAAAATAATAAAATAAAATAAAGGACTGGTTAGGTCAACGGTTTAGATGAGTGTGTTTGACAAGCCGAATTGTCTAGAAATGACTCTGTGAGGTCATTTCAGATGGCCTGGACAGGCCAGCAGGTGCAGGGTTCTCCCCTTCTCCCACTGGAATGGACTGCCCAAAATCAGCTTCCTACAGGACTGGTGGCTTACCCACCCCCACCCCACCCCCAGCCAGACAACCTACAGACTTCTCATAGGCCTCAAATCTCCTAAACTACAAAGCTGGCTTTCCTGGACAACTCCTGAGAACATCTAACACCTAGCTCAGGCTGCCTAGTGTTCCAGTACCTATTCATACCCCCAATGATAAGTTCTCTCACTTTCGCTATATGGAAAGCAGCGAAAAGGTAGGGTCCTTCACCTGGAACATACATTCATATTCCAAT
Organism: Aselliscus stoliczkanus; assembly: GCA_033961575.1. NCBI lineage: Eukaryota > Metazoa > Chordata > Mammalia > Chiroptera > Hipposideridae > Aselliscus > Aselliscus stoliczkanus. The sequence continues at coordinate 141,800,262 of CM066729.1, forward strand.
AAATGCCTTTCCTTGGATCAGCTGAGATTGAAGACTTCTGTTCTTCCTGCTGACATTCTCTTTGTAAATTTCTTCAGTAAACCCTGTTTCTAAATCAATACCATTGGATGTTGTAGAATGCTTTCTGTTCAGTAACCCAGGAAGACACCCACATTGCGCCAAAATAGAATGTCCTTGAAATAGAATAAGACATTTCCCCATTGTCAGTTAAGACTCTTTATGTTGTAATAGAAAATCCAACTAAAACTGGCTTTAAAATTGAAGGAGATTTTTGGTTCAATTAACAGTTGAGATGGACATAGGGTAGTTAATCCAATGTTTCAATGACATCAGTGGCCTGTTTCTTTCTATCACTCTGCTCTGCCTTCTTTAGTGTCAGCTTCATTCTAAGGCAGACTCCCCTAACAGTTGTAGGAAGGCTGTCAGTCGTGATCAAGTCTCAAACATTCATATCCAGTGGCAGAGAGGGCTTCCAGATCAGCCTTCCAAGCCAGTGTTCTGAAATTCATCTTAATTAGATAAGTCATGTCACATATCTATGCTCACATCAATTCATGTATTCACTTAACACATATTTGTTAAGTACCTGCCAGTCACTGTTCAAGATTCAATTAAAATAACATTGAATGACTGATTGGCTTAAGCCAATTGGTACCCACCACTTGAGCTGGGAGTATGTTCAGTTTCACCCAAAGCACAAAGACTGTATAGAGGTAGAAGTGACTACTTGAATAAAGACCTCTGTGCTATTAGAAAAGTGGGACAAAGGAATGGATGTTAGTTGGGCAGCCAAAAACCCCTTCTAGGGCCGGCCAAGTGGCGCGGTGGTTAAGCGCTAGTGGCCCCGGTTCAGTCCCACATATGAAGGACAGTGACACTGCCCTCAAAAAACAAACAAACAAAACAAAAACCCCTTCTACAGTCATGCTACTGAAAGGGTAGTCTATGACCAGCATTATTGGCAACACCTGGGAGCTTACTCTATATAAATGCCAACTCCTAGGTCATATGCCAGTTCCATGGTATCAGAATCTGCATTTTGACAAGATCCCCAGGTGATTTTATGAACATAAAACCTTGAGAAGCACTTGTCAACAGAATAGATTTAAAAAAAGTTGGAGGACAAACAAAATGGCCTCTGTAGAAGACACAACCAGGGAGGACTGCCAGCTCCTAACAGTTCTCCCGGTAGGAATTGTGCCGCAAGCCCCTCTATCAGAGATGATTCCTCCAAGGAGAGATATACCTGCCAAGGCAGGCTAATTAATGGATCATTCTTTTGAACATTTGAAACATGAATAATAAGAAACAAATATAGAAGGCTTTTGGAGCAGAGTTACAAGTTGACAGAGCCCTAGAAGATCCAGAAGTACCTAATTTGGGGGCCCCCAAAGTGATTTGAGACGTGGGTATTTGGTAACTTCTTTGATTCATCCATCCCCTAAAATAATTCCCTTTTTAGCTTAAGTTATCCAGCAGTTTATTTCTATTAGTTGCCATTGAAACAACCTTAACTATATAGCTTTGACTTTCTCAGTACAGTTATCTACTGAGGATGAGACTGTTTTGTCAGACTTGAGGGGAAGTCCAAAGTTAATCCTTTTCATCATAAAGTGTCTGAGATACTTCAGATGCTTTTTCTCTCAGCTTCCAAACTTGACCCTCAACACAGCCATGAATACTGAACTTCACTTACAATTGACATAAGTATAAAAAGCCATTTTTATAATATTTTTTTAAATTCTACTATCCTAATAATGCTTCTGGTTTTCATGATACATGGTCCGTTTTTGGTTTACCTATTGTATATAAGTTAATGTATCTTTCTAGAAAGTTCAATCCATGTGTCCTCTTTAGTCTGACCATCTATTGTTAACTTTCTTCAACTGCAGCTGCCTTTTACAAATATATCTACCCAATGACGGAGTTGTTGCTATACCAATTTTTCTTCTTTTACATGCAAAATGTTTTCAATCAAATGTTGGCTAACATCTAGGCTGTTTGGAAATCAACAATCCTAATAGATGGGAACAACAACATAGGCATTTAAAGATTAATTACTCTTTCAGGCTCATTGTGAGAAAAATCAAGGCTTTCTCTATTAGTCTGATTCTGTATTCTTGGAGTATCTCATCTTTTGCTACAATATTCTCATTTTCTTCTACCAAAAAAAACCAAAACAACCTCATACAATAAAATAGCAAGGAGGTCAAATCTAACAAGGAACAAACATGACATCACATAGGGAAGTGAGTCACTGTGCATCAGACTGGGAACTGAGTCAGGACTAAACTGACTCATGGCTTTCTGGGCCAAGTACCAATTCTAGTTATATCATGCTGGAAAATGACTCATTTACTACCTTTATTAGCTCCCCTCAACATCGAATCCACTGCAAATTGAAGTAGGTCTTATGAAACTCAAGTAGCTCTGCTTGAGCCATTCCTTTCTTCTGGTACACAGAGAATTTCTATGTGTGAAACTAACTGGTTGTGTGTCTACAGGAATTCACAAGCCCAGCCTCGTCAACCGTGTGTTGCACTTATCTGAGCTGATTGCATTTAAACATAAGAGCATCCATAATCTTTGTGATCTCTATATAGTAAGCACAATTCTTGATAATCTATTGATTGATTGAAACTGTTCTCACTCATGTGTTCTTTAAACTTGTTTGCTGTAGAAAAAAATCTGAAAAAGCGATTACTCAGAACAGCTCAATAAAAATCAAAAGTCAGCAATAGCTAATAGCACTTTTTTCTGCCTTGTAGTTACCTCTGCAACTAGACTGAGTACAGCAGAAAGTTGCACTGATAAAGTATTCCGGTTAAAATTGGAAAGGAAGACAGAGAAAATCAGAGCTCCAAAATCATGAGCTAATTTCCAAAGCATCTTAAACGAGTACCTTATTAAGAACTATAAATATTATTAACACCTGGAAGTCTAAAATGGATTCTTTTTTGATACATGCACTGTTTTTAGTAGAATCTCGTAAGCAGCTAATCTAGCCACAAACATAGAAATTTCACACATATTCAGAAGTTCTGACAACACTGCTGCCACTCTCCCATGTGACAATTAACTAGGACAGAACATCAGCTAGCACCTTTAGAGATGACATTTAAAGTATTCCCTTTTGTCCTAACCAGGTTCATTCCTCATTATCTTTTTATTTATTTATTTATTTTTCTTTTAGAAATTTTATTTTTTCTTTGATACTTTTCAGCTTTATTTTTTTTATTATTATTATTGGTTTCAGATGTACAAAACAATGCAATAGTTACCCTTTTCACCCCTTACAAAGTGACAACCCCTCTCCCCCTCATTATCTTCTTGATCCCTGATAGGCATATGGGTTTGCAACCCCTGATAAGTAGATTTCTAACTTTATTACCACTAAATACAATTTTAAAAAATAGAAAATTGCAAAAGAATGTAAATATTTTTAAAGCTTGTACACATTGCAGCTTGGCCAATCTTGTTTGCAATTTTTCAGTCAGATCTTCCTTTATTGAACATGTATTGAGCATCTTATTTGTGTAAGACAATATGCTAGATGCTATATATAATGTAAGATACTGTCTTTGTCCTCGAGTTGCTTGTGATATGATTGGACAGGTCACAGAAGCAAGTTCTTTCTTCAAACTTCTATCTTAGAAAGCATTAAAATGAGGCTCACAAACTTTGTGTAACTTATCCAAAACTACAGAAACTAGAGCTTATCTTTCCCCATCCAGGAATCTCTGTTTTCAATCAAATACCTTGAATTACCTAATATTTGAGTGGCACAGTGTTCTGGATATTATTAATGTTCTGTAGGGCACTGCATTTGTCCTCAAAAAACCTATGTTATATTAGAATTGCAAAGACATTAACTATAGGATTCAAATATTTGGCGACACAATGATGATACGCGGGGCAAAGAACCTCCCATAGCACTCAGAGATCACTTCCTGGGCAGGTGTTTGGAGAATGCTGGATCCCACCTCTGAGGTTTGAGCAAATCTTCTACAGACATCAGCCTTGACTTAATTATTCTAACTCTAAACCGAGGCTGTGAGCCAGCTGATAAGGATTGAGGTTTTCCTCAAGAAAACCTACATAATTCTGACCAGTGACCACAGGGTAAGTTTAAATAAGGAAGTAGTGGTGGAGGTGGGAGGGAAGGAAGAAGAAAAAACCAAACCACACAAACCGAAAGTCCCAAAGAGAAGGGAGCGTAAACAGGTATTCCAGAGCCACAGGCAGGCTCTGGATAACCTTCAGATTATTTGATCCCTGCCCTCTAGGGTTCCTAAGCCTACAGGAAGATTTTGCCAGTATTGGGAGTCAAGAGGGCTCAGTTAGAGTCAGACAGTGACCTTTGTGAGAGTGTCCTGAGCCTATTCACTATATGATCCACTCTTTCCCTTCCTGTTGGGTTCACCCTCCCCCATCTACTTGATCTGTATTGCAGGCAAGGGGGAACTGATCTCTGCAGTTTGCTTTTCCTGAGCTCCAGTGTCACTTACTGCCTTCTGTGATTGGCCAATAGGAGGCACTGACATGAGATTCTGGAGGAGATGGGGAATGGGGAGAAACCTGAGGCCACAGCTCCCCCCACCTTGAATGGCTTCTCAGGTAACTGATGGGTCTCTTCTCTGGCTTTTGCCCCTGCTGGACAAGGCTGTCATGGTTTCAGCTACTTTTAGGTGACACTGGCTCATGGGGCCTTACCTGTAACTCTGCCTCCTTTACTTCTCTCTCTGTTGATAAACCCCTGTTTTGCTCCTAGCTTCTCCATCACCTGTGTAAACAATTCCTGTATTTAATTTCTTCTCTTGTAAATACTTAAAGTGGTTTCTGATTTCCTTGCTAGATCCTAATATATACATAAAATTGATATATTAAAATGATGACTTGCCCAGTAGTACAGTTACAATATTCAAGAGTAGAGCACAGTTACTAAGTCTTTCCCCCTTCAATATGCAGGAAGTGCGTAAATGATTATTCAAAGAGGAGATCTATCTCACTGAGCTTCAGGAAAAAGTGGGCCACTAACTGAGTAGCAGCAACTGTAATATGAATCCATTGTCCTCAAAGATTGCTAGAAGCAACAAAGTGCCCCACAGTCATCATATCATTGGCTCATCATCTTTGAGAAACTGCAAGTATGTGATGTGCACACAGTTTAGCCCACAAACTTGGGTGTGTCGAGAGCTCTTGCAATTCTTGAGTTTATTTAAACTAACAGAAAATTTAAAGAGGTAGTGAGAGAAGATAAAAGTAGAAATGTTTCTATTGGAAAAAAAAAAAAAAAAGAGGAAGGCAGAGATGAAAGTCAGAAAGAGAAGGAAAGAAAGGAGCTAGCTCATAGGGTCCCATGGTCTGTAGGGCAATGCACTCAATCCCCACCATGGAACAAGGGAGAGAAAAGGAATGAACAAGTGGCCAAATGCAGAAACAGGAAGGAGTGCTTGTTCCTCCTTAATTAAGTTACCCTCATGGCTTCACAATTTAGTCAAAATGCCCACATTTTGGAAAAACAGATACTCTCAGACAAAAATTCAAAACTGCATTTCACAATAAGCAGAATGATTTGCAGATTGACTTCCTTACTGCAAATCAAAATATTAAAAAGTTCCTCTCTTTTAACATATATAGTAAAGGACAGCTTACATACTAAATTTCTTCTATCTCTTGGATTATAATTTATGAAAAATCATACAAATTATACACACACAAAATGTATGCATATATGAAATGCATCTATATATAAAAATTATACAAATTATACAACTATACAATTTCTAAGTCAAATCATCTTTGTCCCATCTTCCAGAACCTGTTTTTCAGAACACATACACACAAAAACCCCCCAAACACTTCTCAATATTTTTAAATAAACTCACTTTATTAGTAGAAATTGGACTGAGTTTTTTTATAGTTTATAGTCACCTGTATTGTTCCATTAAAAAGATAATAAAAATGCAGGCATATGCTGCAAATACTAAATTAGACAAACAGCTGTGCTTTTTACATTGTTCTGCCTTAGAAAAAAGGTACCCAAGACAATCGCAGCAGCTGGCATTCTCTACATGGTATGCTCATTACCACAAGTAAATAAAGTCAGTAAATTACTGGTAGAGCACAGGGGACCATAATAAGTCTAGGGTATAACCCTTTCATCCAACTCTCCACACACTGTATATTGCCTGGGCAAAAAGCAAATAATGATGATCAATGGAGAATTAATATTTTAGTCAAAGAGGACTGGAGATGAATGCATACTATGAATTATTAACCAGCACTTGTACTTTATCCCCTTGGCACAGCATGAAGTAGGCTTCTAAAGAAACAGGATACATATCTTCTACTTACCTAGCAATATTTTCTCCAGCCAATGAATAATATTCATTAAGATGCACATTTCTGAGACATTCATAAGGAAAATTTATACCTGAACTTCTCTATCTTTCTGTAACAGAATATAAGCAAAACATAAATATTTCTCTGTTCATATTTATATAAATAGGTATGCGTGTTATGTTAGATGTCTATAAATATAACTGTGCTGTAGCAGGGAAACAATTGTTGAGCTGGGAAGCAAGACCCATCAGCTCTGGCTCCCCTTGGGCGATGACCAGCAGTGACATTTTAACCTCGCTGGGCCTCAGTTTTCTCAACTGTAAATTAAGCAGTTGGATCACAGATGACCTTAAAGGACCTTTTCAGCTTTAAAGTTCTGCATAAGGACTTCATCATAAGCAATAGTAGAAAGAACTAGGAGATAATTGCAACCAGTGCTCTAGCATAAATTTTTTTTTTAATATACAAATTGTTCAGTTATTTAAGCCAATAAAATATATACTGGCACAGGGGAAAATGTGTATGTACATATAAAATCATACGCACATATAATCATATGCACATAGAAGTTGCTGTTCCCTTCATGAACAAAAGTAACAGTTAACCAATAATCATACAGTTAAGTGAAATTCTATATTTGCATATCAGTAGCATACCATAAAAGTTACACAAGAAATTATTAAATAATTAGCATTCAAACTTTGAGAAATAGTAATACTCGAAATATTGAGCAACCACAGACTTGCAATTTCCTGGATATGCAATTCTACTAAGCAAAAAACAAGGTAGCATTCACTATGTGCTACAGGAGACCCTAAATGAATGATGTGGAAACGGTTTGCCCAGAGCTCACCACAGAGGGGAGGGAAGCATACCTCTTACAACTATACAAACCGGAGCCTGGATAAGGTCACTTAGAAGCAAAATAGAACACAGACAGGGAGACCCTGGGGAGAGAGATCCTGCTGATCCTTTAGGACTTGTTTTGAAAATTAAGGAGGAGCTGTGGCTGTGACCCAGGATTAGGTTAATACTTTGGAAAGGAAAGTCAGAGCTAAAAGAAGCTTGGAGACCACCCAGTCTTATCCTCCCGTTTGATAGATAAAGAAGTTAAGGTCAGAAAGGGTATGCACCTTGTTCTAAACTAAGTATTTGGAAGAATTAGACTAGAAGTGAAGTCTTCTAACTTCCTGTCCAGTCTGCTTTCCCTCACTGCTTCCCGTTTCTCTGTGTGGGTCCAAAACAAATTCTTCTTTGACTGACTTATGGCAAATGGTCGTCCTGGAATGAATAGAATATACTGTTACCTCTCCCTCCCTGAGAAGTTCCTTCCAAGCCATAAAGTGTTTCCCAAGCTGACTAATGCTTTGCTTGGTCAGAGTTGTTTTTAAGCTGTCATTCTAAATATCAGTCCCCAGTTGAGTGATCTGGGAACCAAGCTACTTATTCCCACTGACTTTACTGTGTTCCTCTCAGAGAAGAGCCAGCATGATGTAGGTCAGTGACTCACTGACAAGTATCACCAAAGAGAACAGGAGCTCTCTGAAGGACTTGGCGTTTGAGATTATGTGGGCTATAAATCTCTCTGTCTCTTAGCTTTCTTATCTGTTATATAGAGACAAATATTCATTTAAATTTCCAAGACTGTGGAGATGAAAAATAATTGTTAATATTTTTTAAAAATATGATTTCACAGGGCCGGCCGAGTGGCGCATTGGTTAAGAGCTGGTTTTGGGACGCCAGCAGCCCCGGTTCGGATCCCACATATGAGGGCCAGTGACACTGCCCTCTACAGCTAACAGCTCCACCTGGAGGTGGGCTGTGCGAGCCCCGGCGACGGTGTAGGCTGCAGCCCCTGCTGCAGTGGGCTGCCATAGGCTACAGTGAGTGGCCGGCAGCCAGCGTGAGCGGCTGGCAGCCAGCGTGAGCTGCCAATAGCCACGGTGAGCGACCATCCAGAGGCCGGCGACCGGTCTGCCTCATCCGGGAAGAGCGCAATGATGATACCAACATGGGCCAGTGAAGCAACGTCCTCGGCAACTAGACTGAAGAACAAAAAGATAGCAACTTGTCTGTTCCCTTTCCCCAATTCCCCAATAAAAAAATCTTAAAAAAAAAAAATATATATATATATATATATATATATGATTTCACAGATACAGATTTAATTCTTCAAGTAGAAAACAGATCTTAAAAATTATCTAGTTTATTTCCTCATTTCATGAAAAAAAAAAGAAAGAATCAGAAAGATTTTGATGTGTTCAACATCACCCAACTTGATGGTTCTAAGTCCAAGCTGAAAAACTGGGCCTTTTGACATGCCATCCACTGCTCTAGCCTCTATGCCACATTGCTCACCCTATTCAAAGTACTTCATAAATGTGACAATATAGACATGTATATAACATACTTGATAAGACACAAGCTGGAATCTCCTATACTATCAAGATCAAGTTACCCTGCCTTACCCCAAATTAATTGTGTTTCTTGTAAATTATGTGGTAGGCCTTACCATATAATTTCAGATACAGAGACAGATTGGGAGTCATCTCCTACAACCTACAAATTTTGAAATGATCAAGCTGGGACATGATGACAGAGAAGTCAAATGGAGGAGGGGCTGACTGTCCTAAAATTCTGCTTTATAAGGCTGGAGGTTCACAGATCACAGAGGCAGCTCTAACATTATTTCCTCTCTCATTCCCCCTTCAACAGGAGAGTTACTAGACCTCTCTCTCACCCACTTCCACACATATCACTTAACCTTGGAGTTACTTGTTGGCTATTTAATTCAGGCTTCAAATCCTGGGACAATACATGGATGAAAATGACAGGTGTGAGAAAACAGACCCAGAGCCTCAAGGCTCTAACTCTCACTGGGACTAGTCATTATTTGGTACTTGCCTAAAGGCTGCTCCTCTCCTAATCCCTCAAATATAATATTCTCCTCAGGAGTAAGTTCTATTCTGCTCTTCCCCACTATGATTTACATAAAAGTAGTTTAAAACAACATAATAGGAAATGGATTCTGGAGGAAACATTATCCAAGCTCTGCTATTGGGAAAGGAGGGAGGATGAAGTTAGGAAGAAGGCTGGGCTGTTGGCAAGCTGTCCATGGAGCTTCTGGGAAGACCAGGCTAGTAGAGGGTAGAAGCAACTTGGAGGAGTTAAACTGTTCCCCCGAGTTAGGTTGGGCTTGGGGGCCAGAACTGCCTCTTAGACCACTCTTCTTGGAACAAAATAACAGAAACATTTCAAAATAAGAAAAAGGATTCTTCTCAGAGACAAGAGTCATTTCACAGACTTGAAATCAGACCACACTGAAGCTCTGTCTGCAAAAATAATGGTTTTTCCTGACATTTTAAACAGCACAACTTAACAGCTCAATGTTGGATTTGACATTTAAAAACGCATCCATCTCCAAGAAGCTTATTGGCAAATCTTCTCAGTTCCCAGAATTAGCAAATGTAGTGAGCAAGTGAACGCATTCTCCAAGCGCCCAAAAGGCTCTTTAAAAAGGAAGCCAGGACACTGAAAACTAGCTGTTACCTTCACTGAACTGGACCTGCCCCTTACCTCAGGTCCTGCCAGCCACTTAGCCTTTTCTGTTATTCAGCCTCCTCATGACAAGAAGGAAGAAAAATCATGGTCTCAGCTTAGTAAACTGTTGTAGTTAAGAAGATAGCTGTACTAGATACAGAGAAAGAAATTACTCTGTGCAACCAACAGAGAAACAGGTATTCTGGAGCGAGATTGTCTCAGTGGGATCATGGCTACTCTTCAAGTGATAAAATGTGCATCCTTGAGCATATTACTTAACCTCTCTGTGACTCGGTTTTCTCATTTCTATTTCTTTCTTTTCTTTTTTTTTTTAGTTTAAGGTGTACAAAACAATGCAATAGTTATACTTTTCACCCTTCACAAAGTGACAACCCCCCTCCCCCAATCCACCACTCCCCCAACCCCAATATTACACATATCTATTACAATTCCATTGACTCCACTCACCACACTGTACTCCACATCTCATGAATATATATATATATATATATATATATATATATATATATATATATATATACAAAATTATAGTTGACATATAATATTATTCAATGGCACCTTCAGATGTACATTGCAATGGTCAGGCCTCTACACCATCCATGAAGTGGTCTCCCTAACAAGACGTAAGTCCATCTGGCCCCCTAAAAAATATTTACAACATTATTGATTTTATTTCCCAAACTGTCTTTCCTATCCCTGTGGCAATAAGGATATTATAGTTACCAATATTGTAGCTACCAATTTATGAAAACATAAATTGGTTTTCTCATTTCTAAAATGAGATAGTAATGGTACCTATCTTTATATGATTAAATAGGTTAATGTTTGTAAAGTTCTTGGAATACCTGGCAGAATAAGTGCTACCCAATTGTTTGTTAGAAAATAGCTGACATGTATATATTTTTAACATTTTTCAAATCATTTGTGTACTGATTCTTACTGTATGCGACCCAAGCCTAAGCCAATCAGTGTATCATATTACACTTATCCTGGCCTCTGTGATTCCATTGTAGATGGCACACAGTCCCAATCACAGCCAGTAGGATGATATGAGCATACTTCTGGGACCTATGACTCTTACCTACTGAACCTGACTCTAGAAGACATAGAATCTGGAGCTGCTGCCATGACCTTTCAAATACAAAGGAAAAATCTGTCTGAAAATAATAGAGTGAAGCAGATCCATGATAGAGAAAATGTGTTGTATTAACATTATTTGAGCTCTTGGATCTGGGATGCCTGAAGCCAAACCTCCCTTAGACTTCTTAATTACATGAGCCAATAATTTTCCTCTTTTCCTTAAATTGCTCAGCTAGGTTTCTTGGGTTTTGCTTTTTTAATCACTTGAAACTGTAAAAACCAAACTGGTACAACTTACAGTATACCTCAGGGCCCATAATCGGTATCATGGCAAATAACATATATATGTATGTATTTGCCAGGTCACTTAACTTTTTTTCTGGTCTCAGTTTGCTCATTTGAAAGTCCAGAAACTGAACTAAATAATGAACACTTACAACTCTAAAATTTTATAACTATGTCTTAAATTAAGGTCTTCTTGGCTACCTTCAGGATTGCTCTTAAGTTCACTTTTTCCATTTACTACAAAGCCAAGAAGAAGAATTCCAGAAGAATGGTTTATTTGTTTTTGGGGGTATTGGGCATTTTTAAGGCAGAGAGTGGGAGGGAGAGAAGGAGAGTCAATCAGTGATGACTTTCATGAATTTTTAAGAGTTTTGCCACATTTCTACATCATAATTGGAATTATGCACCTACTTTCAGGTAGGAAAGGCACAGGTTAGTTTTTAAAAACAAACGAACAAGGGGCTGGCTGAGTGGCTCAGTTGGTTAAGAGCTCACTCAAGAGCGGGAGCTGAGCTCTGAGCAACAGCAGTTCAATGCCCAGCCGGAGCTGAGCTGCTGCTGAGCTGCCAACAGGTGGCAGGATGGCTCAGCTAAAAAAAAAAACAAAAAACAACAAACGAAGAAAACAGGCCGCCGAGTGGCGCATTGGTTAAGAGCTGGCTTGGGACACCAGCGGCCCCTGTTTGGATCCCACATATGAGGGCCAGTGACACTGCCCTCTACAGCTAACAACAGCTCCACCTGGAGCTGGGTTGTGCGAGCCCCGGTGATGGTGTAGGCTGCAGCCCCTGCTGCAGTGGGCTGCCATAGGCTACAGTGAGTGGCAGGCAGCCAGCGAGAGAGGCCAATAGCCACGGTGAGCGGCCAATAGCCAAGGTGAGCAACCATCCAGAGGCCGACAACCGATCTGCCTCATCTGGGAAGAGCACAATGAAGATACCAACATGGGCCAGTGAAGCAATGTCCTCCGCAACTAGACTGAAGAACAAAAAGATAGCAACATGTCTGTTCTCCTTCCCCAATTCCCCAATAAAACTTTTTAAAACAAAAACAAACAAAAAACACTGTTCGAGCTCTGAGCAATAGGGTCACTGGTTCCCTTTCCACATGGGCCAGTGAGCTGCACCCAAGCTGAGCTTCCACTGAGCTGCCAATAGGTGGCAGGATGGCTCAACTGGTGACAGCACATGCTCCTAACAACAAGGTTGCCAGTTCAACTCCCACATGGAATGGTGGGCTACACCCACCTGCAACTAAGATTGAATATGGCATCTTGAGCTGAATGGCCATGAGCTGCCAATTGGCCGGATGGCAACTGGACTTGGAGCTGAGTTGCTGCACTCTCCACAGCTATGATTGAAGGACAATAACTTGGCTGTTTCCCTTCCCCAATTCCCCAACACTGTTACCCTTCCCCAATTCCCCAATAAAATTTAAAAACAAAACAAAACTTTTCAGAAACCTTGCCAGTCTAGCAACTAGCAGAGAGTTATGGCATTTCTCTGCAGTTAGCAATAGAGAACTACACACAGAAGAGATTGTCTAGCCATTATCAACTGTGATCCCCATTCCTCTTCCCTTTATCCCAACATGCTCTGTGCCCCCCAGAATGATTGCTACTTTATGTAAACATTGTATAAATGGGGAAGAAAAAGTAAAGAACTGTGATACTCAATGCAGAATAGGTTTACAGAATAAAAGACAGTGTGATAAACCCTGTTATCTAGACAACACCCAGCAATTGAACTCAATTATTCATAACATAGTAGATGATTGGAAGAGGAAGAAAAAGGACCACTTCTGAACAAGTTATATAGATGTCTCCTCATCCAAGATTTAAAGATCATATACATAATTCATAAGAAAGATCTTCAAAGTATACAACTTAATTTTAGACATAATTCTAATGAGCTGATAACCTCATTTCCAAGGCCACAACAAATTTAAAACATTCACTTAATAAAGGAGTGAGGATAGGTACTAGAAATGGATTCAACTGGCAGCCAACAGAAAGAGAGAAGGCAGAAAAACTGTAAAATGCCAACATAATTTAAAATGAGAACCACAGCAGTCCAAGGTACTGATATACACCTCAGTAACACTTGCTTAAGTGTATTTATTTTTATTTAACAAATACAGAAAGAGTGCTTACTGTGTGACAGGCACTATTCTAAGTGTTCTACAAATATTACCTCATTTAATCCTTATGATAACCCTATAAAGTACAAAGAAGTTAACTCGCCCAAGGCCGTAAACTCCATTATTGGCAGAACAAGATTCAACCCAGGCCATCTAGCTCCTGGCCCATTAGCTTCACCACCATACCACGATGCTGCCCCTACTACTGCTGTACAGCAAACATCTATTTTTCACTATTCATGATGAACATCATCAACAAATGTAGAATAGATAGCCAATATATCCTGTGCAATGAAGCCAAGAAGTGAAAAAAAATTCAGTGTGAAATATTTTCTTCCAAAGTAATGGTAGTAATAGTACTAATACCATGGTATTATACTAATAATATTTGGCCTTTAAAGATAAAAACTTGAGGTATCTGGGAAATTCATTAACCTGACCTCCTCATTCCCTGTGAATGACAGATAAGCAAAATAGCAATGTTATATTTCAAATCCTTTCCATTCTAAGCAACAAACATTATCTTGATCCTCTATATTAAAATTTGCTTACCCTATGAAGTTTCTAAGTACCAAGGCAAAAACGCAGAGCCAGAGGAGAGAAATCATTAAGTCATGGTCACAGAAAAAGTTGCAGGGGGCTTAAAACTAAATAAAACAGTAGATTTTACTAGACAAAACAGTAAACTTATCATATTTAGTAATATAATTTAAATACTTAGATTTAGGCTATGGGAATGGAGACTAGGATAAAGAATAAGAAAAAGTTTTGGTTTCCGTTATCTCTTCCTTTATGGAACAAATAAGGTCTTGGAATTCTCTGAAACATTTTTGTTCACATTGTCATGTTTATGCCACCTCTTTTACTCTTGTATTAAATTTCACTCCTAAACCACTGATTGTAGGGTTGGCTTTATTCAACGTTTTAGGAATAGCGGTGTGAGAGAGAGAGAGAGAGAGAGAGAGAGAGAGAGAGAGAGAGAGAGAGAGAGAGAGAGAGAGAGGTGTTAGTTACATCATGTGTAGCCAAAGCAAAAACTATTTACTTCTTTAAAAGAAATATCAATTATGTGCATGCCAAGACGGCAGCCAAAGCACTGGCTATAGAAGCAAGTCAGAGAAAATGGAGCCAAAAATAATCTGGCTGAAAGAAGAAAAGATGACAGAAACAATGAAATTGGTGAATGTTTCATGCTGAGAGCATTTAACCTTCTATTATTATCATATGTGAATTCCCTATAAATTCTTCAAGACCCAAATTCCACCCACATTTACACATGTGAATTGAGAACCTGATTCTAATACATAATTTCTGATATTTTATAATATTCTCTGTCAGTATTTTTAGTGTTGACTCTTACGAGCCCATCATCTTTCTTGAGCAAGTGACTATTACAGAACTTTGTGCACAGGATTGAGTTAATCGTATCCTTTATTTTATAGCATCCTAGTATCATTGGTCCATGAAAGGCCATTCTTTCTACCTCCACACCCTTACTTCTTTCATTTCCATGCCCAATATCAGCCCCAACTGTGACACCTGATGTATTTAATATATATATTTGGATATCCACTATCTTTGTAAAGTGCATACTGGTATTTGTGTTAAAAATAAATGTTTATAATTTACACAACTAGTATTATTCAATAGAAGTGATTGCTCCTGTTTTTTTCACTATATACTGTATTTTTAAGGTCTATTTGCATGCAGTATGTGCATCTAGTTTAGTGCTTATAACAGTTGAGTAATATCTCATGGTAATAATGCTATACAAATTGCTTACATATTCTCCCAGTTTGATTCCCTAGGTTACTTCTAATTCCCCCCAACCCCATTGCTATGAATAATGCCGGGGTCAATATTCTCATGTATCAGTCCACTGTAAAAAAAAATTTTTTTTCAATCATCACTGTTCCAGAGTTCCAAGTCTCACACTTTCATTTCATAGCTGAGGATTCTAAATTGAAAGAGGTTAAGAATTTTGTAGGCTGCATTCAAAGGAGAGAACTCATCAAGTTGCAGAAAAGTAGTTAACAGCAAGGGCCAGGCCAAGACTAGCTCTCTCAACTTTCAGACAGCATGCTCTAGTGCACTTAACATATCTACCAGGTGTGTAAGATACAATCTTTCAGGTCAACCGAGTGGCGCGTTGGTTAGGAGTTGACTTGGGACGCCAGCTCTGAGCAGTTCTGAGCATGGGCGTTCAGATCCCACATGAGGGCCAGTGACACTGCGCCCTCTACAGCTAAGATGGTAAACAACAGCTCCACCTGGAGCTGGGCTGCCGTAAGTCACCGGTGACAGCATAGGCTGCAGCGGAGCCAGCAGCAGTGGGCGTGAGCCTCCATGAGCCACAGTCCAATGTTGGCGAGTGACTGCCTCACCCGGGAAGAAGCGCAATGATACCAACATGGGCCAGTGACGCGACTTCCTCCACAACTAGACTGAAGAAAAAAAAGGACAGCAACTTGTCTGTTCCCCTTCCCCTATTTCCCAATGTTGTTCCCCTCCCCTAATCCCCCAATAAAATCTGTTTTAAAAAAAGATGCAATTTTTTTTTTTTTTTTTTTTTTTTTTAGGGCAGTGTCACTGGCCCTCATATGTGGGACTGAACCCGGGCTGCTGGCTTCCCAAGCTAGCGCTTAACCACTGCAAGATGCAATCTTTTAAAATTAAGTATTTTTCATCACGCAGGTATTGAAGGTAGATGTTGACGTGGATTGTTCAGATCGATTCAATTTGCTATATTCTAAAAATCATAAGTTCTGAATACATTATTATATTCTACTAACTGATAAAAGGGATAAAATCACAACTTAAGAAGAATTACATTGGCATTGGTGCACACAGGTACATAGCAGGTTGCAGTTAATGTAATATATTTAAAACTAAAATGTTGGGAAATAATCCAAACTCTACCTCCAACCGGCTGTGTCATTTGTTATTTTTGTTTCAAAAGCTTCCAAAGGAATGTGAACCTGCTATCTTTGGGGAAATGTTTGGCGCTTCTGAGCTCCACCACCAGGAAATGGCCTGATTTGTCATTTTGCATCTTCTGCACTGGGCCCTCTAGAGCCCTTGAACAGAGTCATTTCTGAAATCAGTGGTAGGAGGCTGGGGTGATAGAATGCAAATAGCTGTATCTCCTTGGACAGCTTGCTTTACTTCTGTGAGTCTGTTTCCTCATTTAAAAATGGGGAAGAGTCTAGCATGTAATAGACAAAAATAAAAGGTACCATTTTTCCTTATCCTTCTTTTTAGCCAGAGTCTATATGTTCAACTATATGTGATAACAAATGTGCTTTCAGTCTTTTGTTATAACATAAAAATAAAATATAGATGACTTTATTTTCTGCATTAGGCTGCTTCTTAAAATTAGTACAATAACGTGTGTGATGTTTGCAAAAGTAGGTTTCCATGGAACTGATGAAGCCACAAATACTGGTTGTTGCTGGGAGTTGTAGAGTATTCTCAGTGGGGAAGTGAAGGCAGGTTGTGCCTGGAAACATTACTATGTGTTTCTGGTAAATTGCCTAAAGAGATCTCAGAAGAGGGACTGGAATCTCTAAATCTTCAGTAATTTGTTATGATATTTTTTGCTATTCTAAATAAATATCCCCTTTTATACTTAATTTTATATTTGTGATTTTATATTTGTGTTCTTTTTAACCCCTTCCTCAAATTGAATTTAAGTCTACTGTGATTCATTTATATCCACCCTCCAACCAAGCATTCCTTTTGTAAATGTAAGTAAATGAATATAGTTCTTAGAATAAGACACACTAGTTACAGCATGTCACTATAGAACTAATTTCCTTTATAAGGGCAGGAACACTCTTCTGGTGGTTCTAGTTCAAACTGACCAAGATAAAACTACATGCTGATGTTCACTTATATTAGTACTCAAAATAATCCATTCTGAAAGAGGAAGAGGTATTTTTACAATTCCAGTGAGACCAACTATAATCTCTATGTAAACCAAGTTGCTTTAGAAAGTATGAACAAAATAGATGAGAAATTTATGAGAAATCAATAATAGTCGTTTCTCTTCTGAGCTTAGATAGTTGACAAGATCTGAGAAGGCTTTAAAAGGGAAAAAAAATTGATAGTCCAGTTTAGTCCTCAAACACAGAACAAAAAAAATCAAGGGTCAGAGACATTACTTCCAGGGGTGAATTCCTGAACATACTGCCTCTTGTAGGACACAGGGAGATAGGTTGTTGGAAATATGGCACAATGAGTCTGATGGAGTAGGATTTTCTGAGTCGGAAGGGACCTTATAGAGCCAGTCAAATTTTACATGTTTTAAGATGAAAAAGCTGAGGCTCCATCAGAAGCGTGACCTGCCTAAAGCCACAAAGTCAGATGAGGCAAAACACAGGCCAGACCTGTGACCACAAGTCTGGTACAGTTTCTCCCTTACAAAACTGAGTTTTTATAATCATTTGAATGCTTTCATACTCCAGTGCCCAACTGGGAAGTTATGGTACAAAATATGTTGCAATTTTTGCTCTATTAATATTAAATTTTATGATAAAGTTACAATAATTAAGATAGTGGGTATTGGGGCAAAGCTAGATAGAGACCTGTGAAACACAATGGGTGCCCAGAAATTAGATCCACACATATACAGAATCATGATGCATGAAAGTGGTGGATTTGTGGATTAGAAGGTAACAAAGGTGAATCAATTATGCTTGAACAAATGGTTATCCATATTTTAAAATGTGGATTACTAGTTCAAACTATACACACACACATTCCAAGTCCAAAATGTAAAAAAAAAAAAAAAAAAAAAAAATTTAAAATATTTAGAAGAAAAAAGGATGTGTTTATGACATTGGGATAGGGAAAGATTTCCTAAACAAATCACAAAATCACAAACCATAAAGGAAAAGTCTGTTAATTCACCCACATTTTTAAATATACATAATATATGATATATAGATGATGTATTACAGAGTTGTACAGCTGAAACTTATGTAACTTTACTAACAGTTGTCACCCCAATAAACTTTCATTTAAAAAAAATTATTAAATATACCTTTAAAATTTGTATACTCTATTTTTGTTTATTAAACTTTAATTTTTTTTTTTTAAAGATTTTATTGGGGAATTGGTGGAGGGGAACAGTGTTGGGGAATCGGGGAAGGGGAACAGACAAGTTGCTGTCTTTTTGTTCTTCAGTTTTAGTTGCGGAGGATGTTGCTTCACTGTTGGTATCGTCATTGCGCTCTTCCCGGATGAGGCAGATCGGTCTCTGGCCTCTGGATGTTGCTCACCGCGGCTATTGGCAGCTCACGCTTGGCTGCCAGCCGCTCACGCTGGCTGCGGGCCACTCACTGTAGCCTATGGCAGCCCACTGCAGCAGGGGCTGCAGCCCACACCATCACTGGGGCTCGCACAGCCCAGCTCCAGGTGGAGCTGTTGTTCACCATCTTAGCTGTAGAGGGCAGTGTCACTGGCCCTCATGTGGGATCCGAACCGGGGCCACTGGCATCCCAAAACCAGCGCTTAACCAATGCGCCACTCGGCCGACCCAAAATTTAATATTTTTTAAGTTTACCAAAAAATTAAAGTGAAGAGGTAAGCCACGCTCTGGGTAAAGATATGTACAACACCCATAATCAACAAAGAACTATTATTCAGAATATATAAATTACTTCCTCAGATCTAGGGAAAAAGATGAATACTCAAAAAGAAAAATGAGGGCCGGCTGAGTAGCGTATTGGTTAGGAGCTGGCTTGGTACACCAGCAGCCCGGGTTCAGATCCCACATATGAGAGCTAGTGACACTGCCCTCTACAGCTAACAACAGCTCCACCTGGAGCTGGGCTGCGCGAGCCCCAGTGATGGTGTGGGCTGCAGCCCCTGCTGCAGTGGGCTGCCACAGGCTACAGTGAGTGGCCAGCAGCCAGCGTGAGCGGCTGGCAGCCAGTGTGAGCTGCCAATTCCCGCGGTGAGTGACCATCCAGAGGCCGGCGACCGATCTGCCTCACCCAGGAAGAGCACAATGACGATACCAACATGGGCCAGTGAAGCAACGTCCTCCACGACTAGACTGAAGAACAAAAGGCCAGCAACTTGTCTGTTCCCCTTCCCTGATTCCCCAACGCTGTTCCCCTCCCCCAATTCCCCAATAAAATCTGTTTTTAAAAAAAGAAAGAAAAATGAGCAAAAGATATGAACATGCAAGTCATAGAACCAAAAACCTGAATGGCCAGTAAACATGAAAACATATTCCAACATACTGATCATGATGTAGGATTTTTGGATGTGTGTGTGTGTTGTGCGTGTGCGTGTGTGTATGTATGTGTACACTCCAGGCTTCGTGGTCTCCTAGCTTCAAAGAATGGAGACATGGACCAGAGAGGTAAAGTTTACAGCAGAGGACAGTTTTATTAGTGCAGAAAGAAACAGCTCTCAAAACGAAAGGGGGTCTCGACTGGGGTACCCATTCGTTAGGGCAAAAGCTTTGGTTTTTATACCTTTGTATGTCTGGGGAAAGGAGCTGCCTGGTGCCTCTTGGCACTATTATCAGATTTACATTGCTGCTTAGCCCCGAGGAGGCGTTTTCTCAAAACTGTCTAATTCCTTAGAGCTTAATCAGCTTAATCAATGTTTCTGCTCTGAGAGGAGCATGTTAGCTGGAGACTGGCTTTGAAGAAACAAATCCTGACAGTCTTATCTTATGTTAAATAACCTCTTTGAAGGTATGCATTCTACCTGGGAATCCATGACTGGGAAAAAAAGGCCTTTATCCTCCCCCACCTGAGTTAGTCATTCTGGCGGGTCCTGTGACTTAAACCTATTTATTAGCTAATAAACTGTTTCCCTGGTTTTGTTATGGTTTCCACCCTCATTCCCCCTACTATGGCAATTTCCCTGACTGCTTATAATTTTCCTATCTCAATCACATGTAAATGAAAAATCATAATAAGAAAACATTTTACACACATTTAATTAGCACTCTTTACTAAGCCTAATAAGACCAAGTATTGGTGAAATGTAGTGCACCAGAAACTTTTATACGTTATTGGTGGGAGTAAAATTGGTAAAAATTACTTAGGAAATATTCATTAAGTTATACATAAATGCCATAATTCAGCAACCCTTTGCTAAATAAATACCAAAGAGAAATTATTTTACGTATTCACAGGGAGACATGTGAAAAATGTTCATAGAAGCGTTGTCTGTAACAACAAAAAAGTAAGCAGCCTAAAAGTCTGAACAACAAAAGGATGACGAATAAGTTACAGTCAAGTAATAGAATACTATGTGGCTGTGAAAATAAATGAACTGGAGCTAAATGGATAAATTGCACAAAATAATGTTATATGGAGAAGAGGAATTTACAAAAGGGTGCTGAAAGTGTGATTCTGGGTCATAGTCTGGCTTTCTCTCACCACAACTGGGACATTAGCCAGGGCATAACGTGGGCCAGATACCAAACATCAGTCAGGAATATGGTCTGCAATTGCTATTTCTATTCTCACCTTGGCTAGCCTCCAGCTCTCAGGGACAAGTCAAAGCAGAACATATATAGAGGAGAAACGAGTGTGTTCACCTGACCCAAATAGGAAGAGAAGAGATAGGACCTCATCTGCACATGACTCAGGAAAGCCAACTATAGATAAGGACAGGGCCAGGCTCGCCCAGACATTTTTAGGTAGAGAAGACAATAACACACATGCCTCTGAGTCACATTGCCCCAATCTGGACTTTAAGCTTGATGTACAGTTGTCACCCTGGGAACTCCCTTCACCATCATCCCGGGGAGTCCCTTCTTCTTCCCCAGTTATGTATCCCACTTTTTGTATCCTATGTTTTCCTCTTCCTCCATTTACTCATTTGTGTTGGTAGAACATATCATCCCACAACTTTCTAAGAAATTATTATGGGGAGATAAATGTCTTGAGTCCAAAAATGTCTTGCCTTGACAATTAACAGTTTGGCTGCATATAAAATTCTAATTTAGAAATAATTGCCTTAAGAATTTTGAAGGCATTTCTCTATTGTCTTCTAGCTTCCAGTGCTGTTGTTCCTTAGGGCGAGTCTCTTTCAATCCATTGTGCTGAGAATTTAATATGCGCTTTCAATTTGTAAAGCTCATGTCTTTCAATTCTGAGAAATGTTCGCTAATTGTTTTGTTGATAACTTCTCCCTCCCATTTCTTCTCTTATTGCTACTTCTCTTATTCAGATTTTGGAACTCTACCCTCAGATCTTTAGTTTTCACATCCTCTCTCTTCTCTTACTCTTTCTCTGTCTCATTTGTGTGTGTGTGTGTGTGTGTGTGTGTGTGTGTGTGTGTGTGTGTGTACTTTATGGAATAATTCCTCAACTTACATTTCTGTTGAGTTTTAGTTTGTTATCATGTTTTAAATTCCCATTGGCTTTTTTGTTTTCTCTTAACATTGCCTTTTTATAGATTTCTATTCTTATTTCATGGACACAATATCATCTATCTCTCAGGGGATAGTGATAGTTTTCTTAAAATTATCTTTATTCTGCATTGCTGCCATTTCCTACATTTTCCTTAGGTGTCTGGTCATCCTTGGTTGTCTGCCGATGTTTAAAGGTGAAGAGGGGAAATCTTATTGGAAGTTCTGAGCACATGGGCGAAGCGCCCCTGTAAGGGAGGAGGGTCATCCATGCAGAGAAATGTGGCTGGACCTTCTATCTTTAGATTTTTTTCTCCTTCACTTGTCAGATTTCCCAGAGATGTTTCTTTCGTTCTCCTGCCTGCAGAGGAAGGCTTGGCTGCCAGTATTTGGGGAGCTAAGTGGGAGAGGAGAGCTAGAGGGTTTCAGCAACCAATACATATGTTTATTTAATCAACACCTTTTTATCAGGTATGATATCCACACTCTCAATAAATTGTGCTGGTTTTCTCCAGTTCAGAGACTCTGTTTATTATCTCCAGAGAACAAGTGTTCATGGTTCTGCTGTGGTAGGAATGGGGACCTCAGGATCTGAATGCTTCTTACCAACAATATTTAGCTTTCAGTCTTTTTTAGTTTAGCCCCTGCTACCCCCTCCACCCAAACCCCATCCCTGATGCCACCGGTTTCAAGGCTTTTCAGCATTATGTGGCTCTCATCTTTTCCCAATATCAGTTTAGAATTTGGTTTTCTCAGGTTTACTATGTTGATTCCCACTCATGCATCCACTTTTCAGCTTCTAAAATGCTATTGCTGTGGATTCCCCTTGGCATATAAAACAATTTACAAACTAAGCCTGGATGTGAAAAGAAGAGATCAACTACAAAGGGTCTGTTATGTGTGATTTGTAGGTAAATTCTCACTGATCAGTTTGGGGAGACAGTCTATTCCCCTTGCCATTGTAGGTTTACATCCTCAATTAAAAATTCCTCTATGTGTAGCTTAAGTGGGAGTTAAGGAGGGATTGAAATTATGTGTGTATTCAAGTCACCATTTTTATCTGACAGTTTATATTATAACATAACTACTGTTGATAGCCAACAGGCATATGAAAAAATGTTCAACCTCACTGGTCATTAGGGAAAATGCAAATAAAAACCACAATGAGATACCACCTCACTCCAGTCAGAATGGCTATCATCAATAAATCAACAAACAACAAGTGCTGGCGGGGCTGTGGGGAAAAGGGGACCCTGCTGCACTGTTGGTGGGATTGCAGATTGGTGCAGCCACTATGGAAGTCAGTATGGAGGTATCTCAAAAAACTGGAAATGGAGCTACCTTTTGATCCAGCAATTCCACTCCTAGGTATTTATCCTGAAAAACCCAAGACACTTATTCAAAAAAATTTATGCACCCCTATGTTCATAGCAGCGCTGTTTACAATAGCTAAGACTTGGAAACAACCAAAATGCCCATCGGTAGATGACTGGATTAAGAAACTGTGGTATATTTATACAATGGAGTATTACTCCGCTATAAAGAAGAATGAAATCGTACCATTTGCAATGATATGGATGGACCTAGAGACTATTATGTTAAGTGAAATAAGTCAGTCAGAGAAAGACAAATACCATATGATCTCACTCATATGTGGAATCTGAAAAACTGTATGAATGAGCAAAGTAAACAGAAACTGTCTCATAGATATAGAGGAAAAATCAGGGTTGCTAATTGGGAGGGGGTGGGGATGAGGGAGAAGGGGAAGGGATTAGACAGCAAAAATAGGCAACTACAATATTGCCACTGGATTATGAAAGACAGTTTGGGAAATATAATTAATAATGTTGTAAATATTTTGTGGGGTGTCAGATGGTCATATGTCTTGTTAGGGAGACCATTTCATGGATGGAGAAGAGGCTTGATCACTGCAGTGTACACCTGAAGCTGAGGTTGTATAATATTATATACCTACTGTAATTGAATATATGGATAGTCACGGGATGTGGATTATAATGTGGAAGGGAGTCAGAGGAAGTGCAATAGATATATATGATATGGGGGGGAGGAGTGGGGTGGCCAAATGGGGGAGGGGGAGTTGTCACTTTGAGGGGTAAAAAGTATAACTATTGCACTGTGTTGTACACCTGAAGCTAATTAAAAATAAATAAATAAATTTAAAAATATATATAACTACTGTTTAACTTTTTATATCTTTTATCTATCTTAAGTATCACATAATAAATTAATCAAAAGTTTGAGAAACTACACTAAAGTCATGAAGTTTAGAGAGAGGCATCGTCTTATCTTTCTATACATAGATACCTTAACACTTTCATCTATAGACAGTGAAAAACTATAGAGCTAGAGAACATGAATTCTAACCTCCTCCCCATTATTTTCAAGAAGAGCAAACTGTCCAGGGAGTTCATGTGATTTGTTCGTGAACACTAGTTACAAACTAGAATTATCATAAAATCTCTTGATTATGGGTCAAAGTTCTTTTGCTAAGTATCCAGAGACCTCAGTCTAGCATTCTTTTCACAGTAGAATAAACTGTTTCCCCAAATATTCAGTTATTTTGTTTATTGCTTTTTCTACTGATAATATTCAAATCATTTGAACTTTTTAAGAGATTCTAACCATCACACCATAATCAAGAGGAACTTAAATTCACAAACTTCTTGACACAACCAGCTAGATATTTTAAAGTGAAAAATATATTTGTAAATAAGTGACCAAATGGGAAACTCTTAATCAGTTTCTCATAGTTGGTTAATCTGGAGTAGCTCCGGCCTTCTCTTTCACATTTTCATTTAACTAATAGATGATAGATAGATAGATAGATAGATAGATAGATAGATAGATAGATATCAAACAGATACAATTTGCCTGGGTGTTTCACTTGGTTTGGGGCACTAGATCTTAAGTCACATGTTTTCATTGTCCCTACAGATGTCTTCAATTTTATACTGAGACTTAGATTTCCATTCTCATGGGTGATGTGTTGCAACTTCCCCTCTGCTTTCCCATGTTGCCCTGGGAACACAGCCATTTTAGGGATTCAGGAAGCACATACACAGAAAAGGATTCAATTGTAAAAGTTCATTCCATTTAAGCAACGTTGGTTCCCTGCCTTTTCTCCTTCACAAACTAATGTGCACAATAGCTTGTAAGGTAATTATGCATTCATTTTAAGACTTCAAGAATTGAGGACTCAGCCAGTTTTTTCAAAGCAAAGAAAATAATCAGATAGTTCTCATATCCCAGAGTTTTAAAATTCTGCCAAGTAACTCCATAAAATGTCTAACACACACACACACACACACACACACACACACACACACACACACACACACAACCTGAGCTACTGGGAAAATATTTCTGAATAAATAAATGAATCTTCCAGTATGTTTTCACTTATTTTCCTTTTTTTCCACAGAAACATTTTAAAATCCACTTACTCACTTTCACTTCAAGTATCTAAACAGAATTTGAAAATGCTTGAATAAAAAGTAAATAGGACAAGCAGAGGAAGATTCCACACCTCAGACACATTTTTAAACTTAGCAGCAGCAACACATCCTCAAACACACGCCATTCTCTACTGACTGTGTTAATAGATCTTAAATATTGGGTAGTTTGAGGTTAAATATAATGCTGGAATCTGAAACTAGAATGCAGGATAATTCACAGATACTTGTTTTGTGATTTTGTTCTTTTTTTTTTTTTTTAAGATTTTATTGGGGAATTGGGGGAGGGGAACAGTGTTGGGGAATCAGGGAAGGCGGAACAGACAAGTTGCTGTCCTTTTGTTCTTCAGTCTAGTTGTGGAGGATGTCACTTCACTGACCCATGTTGGTATTATCATTGCACTCTTCCCCGGATGAGGCAGTCACTCGCCGGCCATTGGACGGCCACTCAGAGCAGCTCACAAAAGTGCAGGCCAGCTTCCAGCCAGCCCCACTGCAGCCTATGCCATGGCAGCCCAGCTCCAGGTCTAGCTGTTGTTCACTATATTAGCTGTAGAGGACGCAGCATCACTGGCCCTCTATGTGGGATCCAAACCCGGGCCCTGCTGCTCAGAGCTGTGGTGTCCCAAGCCTACTCCTAACCAATGCACCACTTGGCCGGCCCTTGATTTGTGATTGTAAAAGTGGGCCTGAGGCAACATTTAGCAGGTCTTTATTTTTACCTAGAACGGTCAAGAATCACCTGCTGTGGTGAAGACAGGAGGGTGAATGGTTGGATAACAGCCGCCTGCCATTAAATTCATTTTCTCAAAACCATTGGGACAAGTTGAGAATGCTATAAAACTCATCCTTGTGCCTTCTCTTAGTTCTGTCTCTCAGGTTCAACCCAGTATCTCTCAGGTTCAACCCAGTATATGCAATCTCCATGCTTCTCCTAGAAATAGAGAACAATATTTCTTTAGTGAGAACTTTAAGTAGATTATGAAGGAAAAACAAAATCCAGGCCAAAAACAGCTATAGATATAGATATAGATACACACAAAGACTGGCTCCTGCCTGCATTCTTCCTATTCTGGAACTTTATGTTTCTTTAAGGGGTGAAACCAGAAATAGTAGCTAATAATTATGAAGCATTTTCTGCATCCTAGGCTCCCTATGTATGCTGTCTCATTTAATCTTTGCACTCACTACAACATGGAGATAGACTATTGTTATCCCTATTTTATACATGAGAAAATTGATGCTGAGTGATCCCAAGGTCACTCAGCCAGCAGATGGTGAACTATATTCAAATCCTGACAGCCTAAATCCAGAGTCAGCACACTTATCCCACTCTTGGCTGACAAAGAATCACCTCATAACAATGGAGAGAGCATTTTCCCCCAATATCAGTGACCTACTTT
This sequence comes from Aselliscus stoliczkanus, assembly GCA_033961575.1. NCBI lineage: Eukaryota > Metazoa > Chordata > Mammalia > Chiroptera > Hipposideridae > Aselliscus > Aselliscus stoliczkanus. Next base: position 141,826,931 of record CM066729.1, read on the forward strand.
TCATTAACCCCCAAAATTCCCTATTTTACTGCTGGGCATCATGTTGAGATTAATTTGGATTCTCTATGAGAGTTATCTTGTGAAAAATAACTTGAGTGCATAAATCATAATAAAGATATGAGTATTTTTCTTTTTTTTTAGAGGGCAGTGTCACTGGCCCTCATATGTGGGATCCGAACTGGGGCCGCTGGCGTCCCAGGCCAGGTCTTAACCACTGCACCACTCGGCTGGCCCAGTATTTTTCTTTTTAAATCAACTTGATTGGGTCAAAATTTTTATACAGCAACATATATTATTTTCTGTGTATAGGCTGATGATTTTTGACAAACATATATTCCCATGTATCCTCACCTCAGTGAAAATACACAATATTTTCATCATCTCAAAAAATTTCCCTGTCATCTTTTGCAGTCAATCCTCCCATAACTCCCACAGTTAGCCCCAGGAAACCACTGGTCTGTTTTTCACCATTATAGATTAGTTTCGGACTGTACTTGTTACTTCAGATCAATTAAATCATACAATAGACACTCTTTTCTGTCTAATTTTATTAGTTTCGCATGTTTTTGAGATCTATCCTTTTTTTTTTCATGTACGAGTATTTAATTCCTTTTCTTGCTAAGTAGTAGTATACTGAGTGAAGATATACCCACAGTTTTTCATCCACTTACCTGTTGACAAACATTTGATGTTTACAGTTTGGGCTGTCATAAATAAAGCTGGTAGGAACATTTATTTGTAAGTCTTGGAGTGGAATTTTCTGGATCATATGATAAATGTGAGAGTCTTCCAGTTGTTTCACATCTTTACCAACATTTGGTTTCATGTTTTTAAATTTTAGCCATTCTAGTGAATGAGACTAGTATCTTGTTATTTAAATTTATATTTCCTAAATAATAATAATAATAATAATCAACAAAGTTGAGCATATTTTCTTGTGCTTATTAGCCAAATATATGTCTTGTTTTTGTTGTTTGTTTGTTTTTTCTTTTTAATGTATACTACAAAAGTAGCAATCACTGATAATATTTTCTGCATAAATGGAACCAAAGGAATGTTGCCTCTGTGTTTCTATCTCTCCCTGGAAGAGGTTTCTCACTATCTTTCCGATTGTAATCTGCCATATGAGACACTGGATCTCTCTTCTATATTTGGCCAGTAGTTGTTACTTCCTGTTTCTGAAGTCCTGGTGCTCCAGCACAAAGTGAACATCCCCAAAATGTATGAATTAAAATGAACTGAATTAGTAGTGCTTATACTCTTTAGATGGAATAGAAGAAGCTGCATTGGGAATGGAGTGGATGGGATTCTATTTTACCAAGATTTATTTACAATTATCCATTCTGATAAAAGCATCATTTTCTATGTATTAAATAGGCTCACATTTCATCATTAATTGTTTAATATCCTTACACATCATGATGATACAGACTAATAGACTATCTGTGCTTTAAAATAAAATCAGTTGCAGGGTTGGCTGAGTGGTTCAATTGGTGAAGAGCGCAAGCTCTGAGCAATAGGGTCACTGGGTTCGATTCCCACATGGGCCAGTGAGTTGTGCTCAATCTAAGCTGCCACTGAGCTGCCAACAGGTGGCAGGATGGATCAGATGGTGAGAGCACGTGCCCCTAACAACATGCCCGCCCACCCACAACTAAGATTGAACATGTGCCTTGAACTAAGTGGCTGGGAGCTGCCTACACAACAGGATGGCAACTGGACTTGGAGCTGAGCTAGCTGCACCCTCCACAACTAAGATTGAAGGACAACAGCTGGCTGCTCCTCTTGCCCAATTCCCCAATACTGTTTCCCTTCCCCAATTCCCCCCACCACCCCCAAAAAAATCTAAAAAAAAAACAAAAAACCCTTTTTTAAAATAAATAAATAAAATAAAATCAGTTACAATCTGTTAGCTCTGTTAGGTTAAAAAAAATACTTTAACTCTTTGTGTTAGCTTCTTTAGGCTCATTTCTCATTTTACAAATTGTTTGCCCTGTGAATAACACAGACTAAGTGGGAGTGTTTGTCTGTGGCTTACTCCTGACTTCTAGTTTTCTTTTAGCTTTCTCAACTTCCAAATGCCCAGTAGATCTACGATGCTTCCAGCCTCTCAACTGTAGATTTCATTTCTATCCAACCTCTTCAACCTCAAAGCCCACCCAAGAAGCTGAAATTTAATGTGCTAAATTAATACAAAAACCTTAACTGTCTATTATTTTTATCCATCATCCTTACTGGATAATGTTTAATGTTTCTTTTTATAATGGTAGCAATAGAGCTCTTATCTCAAAGGAGTTAAGGTGGAAATTCACAGGTCCTGTGGTAGGACAGGGTAATGGTAGGAAAGGCATTGACTTGAGCCACCTTTTTTCCATGCTTCAAATATAATGTGAATGCCTCATGATATGTCATGTTCAAATTTTCCACATAATCCCTTGCTGGTAAAAGATAATAATCAACCCCAGGGAGAATACATACAAGCTTTGGTTTGCTCAATATGAATATTTCAGCAACCTAGAAAGAGTGTGAAGGGCAAAACTCCAGAGGTATATACATCTGCCAAGGTGAGTCAGTCATGATGCAGTAACTCAACACTGCATAGAATTTCGTGCCATCAGCAATTTTCTAAGCAAACCTAAAAATAAAGCCAAAATGCATTTGAAATTGTTAGAGAAAACCTATGTAAAGCTTCTGCAAAGAATAAAACCCAACCTATAACCAATGATATAACCAATGCTTCTTTTAAATTGCTATTATTATGTTATAAAACCATGTTCTCAGCAACAAAATCTGCTGCAAAGAATACTAGGATGAGAATCAAGAAACCTGGAGCCTTTGTCTCATCTCCCTGCCACTCACTAACTTTGAAATTCTAGACAAATCATTCATTTTCCATGTATGAAACTGGGATTGTGACAAATGTTTCTCCCTCCTGTCAATAAAAGGAAGATAAATATCTGCAACAGTTGCAACATAAATCTGAGGTATTATTTTTAATACTGAAAGCCTAGTAATAAATACCATATTGTTCTAACATTTTTATTATTTGCATTGGTCTAAATAATATGGCTTTTGTGGGACTTTTATTTGGCTCTTTGTGTAAAATATAGAAAAAAGTCATGTGAAAACAGAAAAATAAGAAGAGGAAATAAATGAGACAACTTTGATTAACGTATTGTTCTAAAAACTACTGTGAGAAATGAAAGGGCAATTCTAAATTAGATAGGTGCGAGTCATGAAATCCCCTTCTCTAGGGCTATTTCAAACCAAAGCCCTCTGAGAGAGAATGAAGCTAAACAAAGAACATATGTCATTCTAAAAACAAAATGGCAAAAAGCTTAAATAGCTAAATGGTCTCCATGATTAGAAATACAGACGGCATATTAGCTAATAAGTGGATCCTATTGTCAAGAAAGAGTGTACAGAGCTCCCCTAAGGCTCAGGATGTTCTCTCTTGATTCGCTTGCATCAGAAGTTTCTAGTTCTTCATCTAAATCTGAAATAGTGTGGGTCCTCAGCCTGCAGATATTTAGCCTGGGGCTCACCACTGAACCTCAACAGTCATCTATCACCAAGGACAACAGCCTCAAAAGACAAAAAACATCAATCCTAAGATTTTATATTCAGTTGGTGATGCCCATTTAGCATACTTTAGGATTACAAACAGCAGTTGTTGATTATTTTCATATTCAAAAATATTTAAAAATTTAGTACCTTTCATCTGAAAAAAGTATAAATGCTGAAAAGATACAAAAATTAATGATTTGTATGGATAAAATATGACTGTTCTTAACTTGCTAGAATGAGATTCTCTTGAAACTTGAGCAAGATGCCTTGGAACAAACACAAGTAAGTTCTACTTTGAACTATGTGATTCATAGGTAGAAAGTATCATACTGCTTATCACACAAGTATTATAATTTTCCGATTACTTGTCTAAATTATCAATTCCTTGAGGACTAGGTCTTAATTACTGCTATTTTCTATCAACTTTGCACAGTGCCAGGCATGTGGAAGGTGCTTAATAAATCTCAGTTCTCCTATATGGTCCCTCTTTGGCCCACGTGACCCAGATACTCAGATTTCCTCTAGCATGGGAAGGTTGTGCAATTACTTTCAAGTTCCAAGGGTAGCTGGAGAAAGAAAGGAACAAATAAGCAGCACTACTTAAGTCACTCTGCTTTGTTTTCTGTTTCCATAACAATGATACTTCACTTCTCACTCTTTATGATATAGAAAATCCAGTAAAAAGCAGTCCTAAGAGGCCGCAATGTAAAATTTTTAACGGGCAACTCAGACATTATTTTGCTAACTTCTTTTTTTCAGTTTTTTGAGGGCAGTGTCACTGGACCTAACATGTGGGATCCAAACCGGGGCCACTGGCGTACCAAGCCAGCTCTTAACCACCACGCCACTCAGCCGGCCTGATTTGCTAACTTCTGAAGACAGTGAAAGCTTGTCTTTAGCTTACATTTATTTAATCAACAACGCTAACTATAAACACTATTCTTACTGAAAATAATTTTCATATTAGATTTATTCATAATTCCAGCACAAGGGCACCACATAACAAAGACTTAAATAATTTGGGGAAACCCTGACAGTTAAAAATAACGTAAAAGAAACATACCTACATCCACAGAAAATAGCTCAAATATATATTACATATGTATGTATACACACACACACACACACACACACACACACACAATTTATAATCTAAAGTGTGCTCTGAGCAACAGCAGTTCGATGCCCAGCCCAAGCTGAGCTGCCGCTGAGTTGCCAACAGGTAGCAGGATGGCTCAGCTAAACAAACAAACAAACAAACAAAAAACATTATAATCTAAATTGTGATTGGATTGTCATGAACAGATAAATAGAACCAATTCTTGGTAAGAGAAATAGTTAATAGATCCTAAGCCAGTGGTTCTCAAAGAGTGGTCTCCACCAGACAGCAGCATCACCTGAACACTTGTTAAAAATGCACATTCTCAGACCCCACCCCAGACCTGCTGATTTAGAAACTGTGGGGCTGAGGACCAACAATCTGTGTTGTAAGAAGCTCTCCAATGATCAAATCAGAACATTGAAACCTTAAACTTATATAATATTATGTGACAAAATTATATCCCAATTAAAACAAGCAAACAAACAAAAAACAAGCCCTCGAAGTGATTCTGATACACACTACAGTTTGGGAATAAATACCCTAATCTACATATGTTACTATTCTTATTTCTCCAGTGATAGAACATGGGCTCATACATAACCCAGCTAATGGAGCCTGGGACAACAGAGGGGCCTTGTGACTCCAAATCCTGTGTGCAGTATTGGAAGAAAACTATCAACTTAAGAACCAGAAAGATCTCTGGTTTCTAAAACGGATCTTTTTTTTTCTTAGCTGAGGTAGAAAAATATTAGTTAAAACTTCTTAAGCTTCAGGGACTTCATGACTCAGGGGTAGCAATGTACTAACCTCAAAGAGGTTTTGATGAGAAACAAGTTAGATTATGTATATAACCATGATTTTAGGCCATTAAGTGCCATAACATTTTGGCTATCATTATTTCTACAGCCCTTTGATCTTATGAGAAAATATATTCTCAGTTGATATTCCACATCTCAAGCTATTGGATATACATGAATTTTAAACATGATCTACTTCTATTTTTGTTTTTCCTATGATAAGTTTTCCTCCAAGTTACAAAATTACATAAGCCATAGCTCCAGACAAAATTGCTATGGATAAATTATATTTTTGTTTAGAGAAAAGAGAGAGTGCTAGATGGCATTTTTCTTGAAAAAAAAAAATCAAGTGATTTTTAATGTTATAAAAATAAAACTTCTCTAAGATTAGATTGATATATATCTTATGTTTTTCAGCTCACAGAAGTAGCTTTCATAAATTACTCTTCTACATTTATTTTATACAGCTGGTATTTTTTTTTAAATATTTTATTGGGGAATTGGGGGAATGGAACAGTGTTGGGGAATTGGGGAAGGGGATCAGCCACGTTGTTGTCCTTTAATCTTAGTTGTGAAGGGCGCAGCTAGCTCCACTCCAAATCCAGTTGCCATCCAGCCATCCATCGGGAGCTTGCAGCTGCTCAGCTCAAGGTGTCCTGTTCACTCTTAGTTGAGGAGTGGGGAGCGCAGTCCCCCATCCCATGAGACAGTCAAACTGGCAACCTTGTTGTTAGGAGCATGTGCTCTCATCAGCTGAGCCGGTTCGATTCCCACATGGGTCAGTGAGCTGCTCCCCAGCTGAGCTGCCAATAGGTGGCAGGATGGCTCAGCTGGTGAGAGCACATGCTCCTAACAATAAGATTGCTGCTTTCACACCTACATGGGATGGTGGGCTATGCCCACCCTCAATTAAGATTGAATTCGGCACCTTGAGCTGAGCTGCCCTGAGCTGCCGATGGGTGGCCAGATGGAGACTGGACTTGGAGCTGAGCTAGCTGAGCCCTCCACAACTAAGACTGTTCCCCTTCCCCAATTTCCCAATAAAATCTAAAAATAAAAGGGGGGTGGGGTACTAGAAAACTATGGTGAGGAGACTATTTTAGCCAAGGTATACTAAATATGTTAATTGAGTGCATTAAGAAAAACCACATTCAACAATGTAAATACGCTCAAAATAGATTGCCATCATATTTAGGGAACGATTAGGGCTCAGAGAGAAGTCTGTTGAGAAGGTTTAGAAAGGAGACATTTTGGATCAAATGACATTTCCTAGTATCTAAAATCAATATGTTCTTAATTAAAATACCAATCTCCCAAAATGGCTCTGAAAGACAGTAAACAATGTTAAACTAAACTGGATCAGAGCCAACAAAGTCAGTGAGACAAGGACTGCATATAGCTAGCACAAAAGCAAAGCAAACAAAAAACTTTCATAAGCAACTAACCATTGGAATGGGAGGTGGAGTGGAAAGGGCCAGGGTGGGGGGTGTAGAAAACAAAAGAAAATTACCAGTTTGCATCTTGCTCTGGGCCAAGAATCAGACACAATCACTCCAGCAGAGGTAGTCCTTTCATCCGCATAATTTAGACTAAGCCTTTGCAAAGGTAAAACAAGGACAGTCTGGACAACCTAACTTGCCTTACATAGACTAGGAAAGTTTTTAAGTGGACACACAGAACACAAATCCACAAAAGTCAAACATAAAAGCCTCTTCAGGGCTGTGACTGCCCTCAACTTCCGTACTACCTCTAGAGGAATTAAATGAAAAAAAATGTGTGACTTGGTCATTTGAACATATTTTATCAGGACAGATTGTAATGTTTTTCTGAACTTACAAGATTCATTGTCAATGTGCCTACACAAAAGCAAACACCCAGAAGAAATGTAGAAAATTCTGTTCATATTAGTCAGTGCAAATGACGGGTGTTCGATCTCAAATCTGATGTTTGAAACATATTACAAGATAAATGCTCAATAATTCATCAGTTCTGTGCTGGTCAGATTCAAGAAGCCCACAATCTAATTGGTCAGGTGGCAATTGCCCTAAACATTTCATTTCGAAGTAAAGATGCGTTTACTTAAATACAAAAATTTACTTATTAAGTGTTTATCCAACAATTATTGTTAAATAAAGACCATTTATTACAGTGCCAGGCTCAGTATGGACTGAATTCTCTAAGGCAGTCAGCAGCTATCAACTAAATAAACAAGATAGATCAGTGGCCTTGGGGAAATTTCATTAAAGCACAATTCCACTTCATATGAGTCAGAATAGATTTGGTTTCTCTCTGATAACAAACTACCCCCAAATCTCAGAGGAGTAATCCAACACAAGTTTATTCCTTGCTCACACTACATGCTCCATGTAAATAAGCAAAAACTGTTCCTTTCACATAATCATTGAAGGACTCAGGCCTATTAAGGCTCTCTCGGCTTAAAGCTGCATCTTCCGGAACATGAGGCCAGGAAGAGGTGGTGGAAGGAAAGGGAGAGACTGGAAAGTCCCACATGTGTCATTTCTGCTTGTATTTTATTAGCCAGAATTAATCTCATGGCTCCTTCTAACACAAGAGGGTTGAGAAGTGTCAGCTATGCCTGGAAGAGGAATAGAACTAGATATTGGAATAATTTCCACCATACCCCTCAAGACCTGGAACTTGGGATGATTTTCTAACACAGTGTAGGGATAGAAACAGACATGCAGAAGCAAAGCCAAGGATACATAACAAAAGGCCTGAGTCATGGCTCAGAAGTCCCAAGCCAAGAGTCAATGAGGAAGGCGATTCAAAGAGCTGTATACAAAGGAGGGAGGAAGCCAGCATCAAAATGCTGAGAATATCTTCAAGTGGCAAAGGTCGACCTGTCATAACGCTCTTTTGATTGATTTTGTTTTGACACAAAGTAACATTTTTCTCTAGGCATCTTAATATTTCACTTGATATCTGATACCACCCATCTACATTTCTCAAAGTATGGTCCTTACATCATCAGGAACAGATATTTCTGAGGGATTTCACAGAAACACAGACCCACCCAAAACCTTTTGGGTTAAAATCTCTGAAGATTTTAGGTCCAAGAATTTGCTTTTATGCAAATAATACCCCAGTAATTCTAATGCATTCTGAATTTGGGGGATCTCTGTTTTAGACTTCTGCTAGGATCCAGGGCAGGTCTCAGATCTGGGCTGTGTTTGGGCCCTGGAAGAATGCCTATACTTGCCCTAGGCGCCAAGTAGAATCTGCCCTAGTCCCAGAAGGTATTTCATGAGGTTAAAAGTATGCATTTAGGGTTGGCCGAGTGGCACATTGGTTAAAAGCTGGTTTGGGATGCCAGCAGCTCTGGTTCAGATCCCACATATAAGGGCCAGTGACACTGCCCTCTACAGCTAACAACAGCTCCACCTGGAGCTGGGCTGCTGTGAGCCCCAGCAATGGTGTAGGCTGCAGTCCCTGCTTCAGTGGGCTGCCATAGACTACAATGAGTGGCCGGCAGCCAGTGTGAGCTGCCAATAGCTGCGGTGAGTGAACATCCAGAGGCCGGCGACCGATCTGCCTCACCCAGGAAGAGCGCAATGATCACAATACCAACATGGGCCAGTGAAGCGACGTCCTCCACAACTAGACTGAAGAACAAAAAGACAGCAACTTGTCTGTTTCCCTTCCCCGATCCCCCAAAGCTGTTCCCCTCCCTGAATTCCCCAATAAAACCTTTAAAAAAAAAAAGTATGCATTTAGGCTAAATGGGGATATTCCTGGGTGAGGAAAATTCATGAGTGTAGAAACTAGATTGATTTTGAGATCCTGCTGAGCTTGGTTGAGAAAGACTGGTTGAACACAAAACAGCTTCAACGATAACAGGATTTGTATGGTAGGTTTGCCAATGGATTGGGATTGGTGGAGATGGGGAAGAGTCCAGAGTTTCTGGAAATTGCCCGGTGGAGAAAATGAGGGCCTTCGGATTTCCCAGGCACATACCATAAGTGCTGCTCCTTAATCAGGTTGTGCTGGGCAGAGAGGGGACAGCTGGTGAATCCAGTACCCTTTGCTGAGATTGGGCGGAGCATGGGGGAGCAGAGTACAAAATGCTATCATGGATGTTAGAAAAACTCTAAGATAGTAGAAAATATATATATTGGTCTCTGCCTCCAGTTCCTAACACAGGGCTTCTAAATCCCTTGGGATTTCCTAGGTGATAGCCATGTCTTTTGTTTTAAAGAGGTGACTCTGGGAAGGCTCCTAGAAGGGGGCTCACCAGAAAGACCAAGTCATGATTAGGGGTTTGAAATTTTCAGCCTCATCCCCAATTCTCCAGAATTGGGAAAGGGGCTAAAAATGGAATTAATGATGGATCATGGCTATGTGGTGAAGCCTCCAGAAAAGTCCCAGAAGTCTGGGTTCAGACAGCTACCAGGTTGGTGAACACATGCAAGTGCCCGGAGAGGGCACGGGAGTTCTGTACCCTTCCCACAAACTTTGCCCTGCACATCTTTTCCATCTGGGTGTTCATCTGTATCCTTTATCATGTCATTTTATAATAAATTGACAAACATTTTATAATAAATTGACAAACAGAACTTTTATCCCAAGTTCTGTGAACTGCTCTAGCAAATTAATTAAACCCAAGGGTGAGGTCGTGGGAACCTCTGATTTATAGCTGATTGGTCAGAAGCTCAATTGATAACCTGGACCTGCTAACAGAATCTTAAAGGGTGGGGTAGGCTTGTGGGACTGAGTCCTTACCCTGTGGGATCTGACTCTATCTGCAGGTAGACAGTTTAAGAATTGAGTTAAATAGTAGGTCACCCAGTTGGTGTTGCAGAATTGCTTGGTGCAGGAAGAAAACCCATATATCTGTGATAAAAGTGGTGTTAGCGTAGTAACCGTGTGAGAGTAAAGGAGAAGCACAGGAAGAGGACTTGGTTTTTCCCAATACAGAAACTTTTTTAAAATAGAGAGAAAAATGCACACCAGGTAATTATAAAATAGAGCTATTTATACACTTACAGGAGGGAGTAGTGAAAGCAAAATGGACACATCAGAAAGTTTTTAAACTTCTACAGCCTAAAACTAATGATAAATGATGGGTAAAAATTCCCTGCTCTGAAATTCTGATAGACAACAAAATGCAATTATGGCTCTTGGGTTGAAAATAAGAATATGTAAAAAAAAAAAAAAGAATACATGTACATATGAGGGTACTGACAAAATGTAAAGCATCTTATAAAAAAATTGTCTAATGGTTCCAGAAGAAATTATTTTTGCTTGAATTGATGTATGTATTACCTGCAGAATGGACAAGCCCTCTGTGAACTCTTCAAACCTAGGATCAGGAAGTGGGCTGTCTTTGGAAGTATAACATCACGGCTTATGTGATATGGGGTCCAGGGTCAACATCAGAGGTCTAGGAGTGGGTAAGAAGTTCAGACCAAGATATAAGAAACAGAGGCAAGATACTGAGCACAGTGGCTTTTAGTAAATAAAATGAAAGAATGGTATACCAAATACCTGCAGATAATGTTGTTCTTCGTGATAATCAATATTAGCAGCTATTAATGTGCATGCCCCCAAGTCTCAGTGGCTTTACAATAACTTTTTTTTCTTTTTTGCTTTGTTTTATTTCAGTTTTACTGAGGTATAACTGCTTAATAAAATTGTTAGAGATTTAAAGTGGACATTGTGGTGATTTGACATACATATACATTGTAAAAGGATTCCCACCTAGTTAAAAATTTCATTCTTTCTCACCTGCCTGCTCAATACAGATTGGGCCGCTCTTCTGGGAGGCTGTCCTCCAGGCAGTGACTCAGAGGTTTGGACCACTTCCATATTATGCTGTGCTATCCCTTAGTGCCTCCATGGACTTCTATGCTTGGTCATCATTCATCCATCAAGCAAAGAGAAAGAGTAAGGAGGACCACCCAGGATGTTCTATAGACAACTCTGGAAGAGGTGTATATTATTTCCTTCCACATTTCATTGGGCAGAAGCTAATCAAATAAAACCAACCTTACTGCAAGTAGTATTGGGACATGGGTCTTCTTGTGTATCCAGGAAGATGAAACAGGATCGGTGAGCATTTAGCCACTCTCTGCCACATCATGACACTAATCCATAGTCTGGTTCTATCATACAACTTCCTAAAGTTGTTGAAGCATGTTTTACAGTGTAACTCCTAAAATGTATTATTAAAAACTGCAGTAAATATTTGACTGTCATTATTGCAATAGCTAGATTCTCAATAAAACTTTTAGAAATACAGGACTCTTTTGGAGTATGTAAATTAAAAAATCAGTATTCAAAGTTCAGAATGGCTAAGGTTAGCAATTCCTTCCTAGAATTTGGAGGGTAGGTAAGCCATCATTCTGTGTGAGCCCATTTTTGAAACAGTTATACTAATAGAGAACAATATAAAGAATGTTTGGGTGGTAAATTCCAAATTTATTTATGAACTTCTAAGACTACATTTATAATCTCAGATCGATTCTAATACTTACCTCTCTGCACACTTACAGCAGACCCAATAGAAAATCTGTTAACTAATGACAGCTAGTTTTGAAGATTTCTGAAGGATCCTCTTCACATACATACATACACATCATCATTGTGCTTTTTTTTCATTTTCTTATTTTTTAACCCAAGGTTTATAGTCTACATTTTGTTTAGATATCAGCATTTCCTCTCAATATTCTAGAGCAAGAATTGCAACTCATGAGTCACCATTAATCTCTGTGAATTGTGAAAGTTTCAAAATTTTCTGGTGTGTCTATTTTGCTTTTAACTCTTTCCCTTCCTCTTTTTTCTTTCTCTTGAAGAATATGTAATAGCTCTATTTTATAATTACTTGGCATGTACTTTTTTCTTTATTTAAAAAGAATTTCCAATAGTCATAGCAGCATTTTAAAGCTTACATTAAGAGATACTATTAAATATTAAACAAATGAATAAGTATATCCTGAGCAAAATAATTGTATCTCAAATTACAGATAAGAAAAAAATTAGAGTAGGAATATATTTGTGGTTGAGAAAACATGTCTGTCTAAATGTATGAGAGAGAGGATTAGTATGGAGAGAGGACTGCTGTACCGAAGCATATTGTCCAGTTATTATATAAGCAACTGAAAATTCTAGGATAAACCTCAACCTCTCTGGATGACAAAGGATCCTCAATTAGATGCTTGGAGTTAAATAAATTAATGCCAGGTAGGTAAAAGATATATTTTTTTTTTTTTTTTTTTTTTTTTTGAGGATAGAACCCTATCCATAAAAAGGGTTCTATCAACAGATGGACTAGATGGTCCGAGGGGGGGAAAAAGACACTTTCCTCTGGAACACCCGTCTCTTAACTGTTTGTCATTCCCTAACACACTCAGTGCCTTTTTTTAATGAAGTTGTCCTAGTGTCACTGGCCCTCACATGTGGGACTGAACCGGGGCCACTGGCTTCCCAAGCCAGCGCTTAACCACTGCACCACTCGGCCGGCCCCAGGTAGGTAAAAGAGAAAGTTGATTCCATTGACTTTACCACCTCATTTATTTCTGGGACAAGGCAGATAAATAATAAAATATTTATGATTTAACATCAACTGATCATCATTTTTCATTTGTTTGCAAAGCTGTCTATGGATATTAGCATTGAAAAGATCTCAAATCTAAGTAACAGCAGCCCTCTATACAATAAATTAATGTAGACCATAGATTAGAGTCAATGTAGAAAGCTTGTTATTTTAAATAACAAGCAAAAAGGAATACTGTGAAAAGAAAAAAATAGTTACAGGGCTGGCCAAGTGGTGTGTTGGTTAAGAGCTGGCTTGGGACGCCAGTGGCCCTGGTTCGGATCCCACATATGAGGACCAGTGACACTGCCCTCTACAGCTAAGATGGTGAATAACATCTCCACCTGGAGCTGGGCTGTTGTGAGTCCCCGAGGTGTCATAGCTGCAGCCTCTGCTACAGTGGGCTGCCATAGGCTACAGTGAGTGGCTGCAGCCAGTGTAAGCAGCTGGCAACTGGTGTGAGCTGCCAAGAGCCGCTGTGAGAGGCTGTCCAGAGGCCGGCAACCGATCTGTCTCACCTGAGAAGAGCGCAATGATGATACCAACATGGGCCAGTGAAGTAATGTACTCCACAAGTAAACTGAAGAACAAAAGGACAGCAACTTGTCTGTTCCCGTCCCTGGTTCCCCAACGTTGTTCCCCTCCCCCAATTCCCCAATTTAAAAAAAAAAATCTTTAAAAAACAAAAAGAAAACAGTAGTTATAGAGGACTTCAACCATGAGATTTTATATTAAAGTGAAAATCAGTCCTACCATTTTTTTTTTTAATTGGGGAATTGGGGGAGGGGAACAGCATTGGGAAATCAGGGAAGCAGAACAGACAAGTTGCTGTCTTCTTGTTCTTCAGTCTAGTTGCGGAGGACGTTGCTTCACTGGCCCATATTGGTATCATCATTGCGCTCTTCACGCATGAGGCAGATCGGTCGCCGGGCTCTGGACTGTCGTTCACCCTGGCTATTGGCAGCTCACGTTGGCTGCCGGCCACTCACTGTAGCCTATGGCAGCCCACTGCAGCAGGGGCTGCAGCCTACACCATCGCCCGGGGCTCGCACAGCCGAGCTCCAGGTGGAGCTGTTGTTCACCATCTTAGGTGTAGAGGGCAGTGTCACTGGACCTCATACGTGGGATCCAAACCAGGGCTGCTAGCATCCCAAACCAGCTCTTAACCACCACACCACTCAGCCAGCCCCAGTCTTACTATTTTGAGTCAATAATATTGTTACTTATAAAGTTTAGGTCAATAATAATCTTTCATATAAAGCATCGTTTTTTTTTTCTCTGTGAAAGTTTTTCATCTTATGTTTGTCATGCAATCTATTTTATTAATATTGAATTGTCTGAAAAATCATGACGCATTTTTGCAACGAAAAACATAGAAAAATACGTCATGACTCTTCCGAAAACCCAATAGTTATTTAAAAGCTGATTTAGGAGTAGAGTTGCTGAATTATAAGGTAGTTTCATTTCCAGTTTTTTGAGATACCTCCATACTGACTTCCATAGTGCCTGTACCAATCTGCAGTCCCACCAACAGTGCAGCAGGGTTCCCTTTTCCTCACAACCTTGCCAGCACTTGTTTGTTGATTTATTGATGATAGCTATTCTGACCAGGGTGAGGTGGTATCTCATTGTGGTTTTTATTTGCATTTCCCTAATGATCAGTGAGGGTGAACATCTTTTCATGTGCCTGTTGGCTATCTGTATGTCCTCTCTAGAGAAATATCTCTTCATAGCCCCTGCCCATTTTTCAATTGTAGACAACTGGATTAAGAAACTGTGGTACATTTACACAATGGACTATTACGCAGCTATAAAGAAGAAAGAAATTGTACCATTTGCAATGACATGGATGGACCTAAAGGACATTATGCTAAGTAAAATAAGTCAGGCAGAGAAAGACAAATATATGATCTCATTTATATGTGGAATCTAAAGAACTGAATAAACAAGCAATGTAAACAGAAATAGTCAGAGACACAGAGGAAAAACTGATGATTGCTAGATGGGATGGGTGTGGGCATGAGGGAGAGGGGGAAGGGACGAGGCAACATAAATTGGTAACTACAATAGTGTCGCAGGGATAGAAGAGACAGTTAGGGAAATATAATCAATAATGTTGTAAATATTTTTTAGGACACCAGATGGACTCATGTCTTGTCAGGGAGACCACTTCATGGATGGTGTAGAGGCCTGACCTCTACACTGTACATCTGAAGCTGCCGCTGAATAATATTACACGTCAACTATAATTTAATACATATTAGTCATGGGATGTGGAGTATAGTGTGGGAATGGAGTCAATGGAATTGTAATATGATATCGTGGGTGGGAGGGAATTGGATGGGGGAAGGAGGATTGTCACTTTGTAAGGGGTGAAAAGGATAACTATTGCATTGTTTTGTACACACCTGAAACTAATAATAATTTAAAAAATAAATAAATAAAATAAAAGCTGATTTATTGTCTTCTAAAACAAATTCATTTAATGCACCATCTTTATGCAAATGTTGGAGACTCCTTAGCTGGAACTGCTGCCAATAAATCATAATGTGGGCCTTGATCTCTGACCACTTTTGGAGAGGGACCAAATCAAGACAGAAAAATCTAAACTTGCCGAAGACTACATAGGAAGTTCTTGGCAAAGTCAGATGAGAAAACAGAGGTCATGAACTCCAAAAGCTGAGATTTTTTTTAACTGTTGCCTTTGTTCCTTGTTTTGGGAATACTTTTTGAATAAAAAAAAAAATGTAAAACATTCTAGAATTTGCTTGCTTTTTTTCTAATGACCAATTTAACGGAGTGGTGGAAGGAGCTCTTCACTCGGAATCAGAAATTTAGACTGTTAAAAAAACAAAAAAAAAAAAAAAAACTTTGCATAATTGAACATTTCAATGAATCCTTTGACCGATCACTCAGCTTCAAGAATCTTAAACTCATAGCCTATCTTATTTCAACTATATCCCACTGAATTCATTCCTTTCATGTAATTTTGAAGCAAATCCAAGACATCATACCATTTAATCCATAAATATTTTAGTATGTATCTCTAAAAGATGTGTCTTTTTTTTTTTTTTTTTGAGAGCGGTGTCACTGGCCCTCACATGTGGGACCTGAACCAGGGCCGCCGGCTTCCCAAGCCAGTGCTTAACCACTGCACCACTCGGCCAGCCCAAGATGTGTCTTTTTAAAAACCACAATATCATGGTCATACCTAAAACATTTGATAACAATTAGTTAATACCATCAAATATACAGCTAGTGCTTAACATTCCCACTGTCTCATAAACATACTAATTTTTAACAGTTTGCTTGAATGAAGATCCAAATAAAGTTCACTCATTGTGATTTGCAATATGTTTCTTAGGTCGTTTAAAAAAGTTCCAGGCTTTACCTCCATCTCTTTTTTTTAAATTATTAACCTGTTTGTTTTAGGAACCAGGTCATATGTCCTGTGATATAGATTGAATTTTGCTGATTGTAAATCTGTGGTATTGTTTAACACATCCTTCAATTCCCTGGTTTTAAATTGGTAGTTGAATCTAACAGATTTGAAAAGATTTAAATTTGGTTGCTGTAACAAAGCGCATTTGATAGATGGAGTGTGTTTTCATCAGGAGCCATTAATGACTGTTTATCTCTTGTTTAATAACGTTAGCAAATTTTGGTGTTCAATGTCTAGACGCATTAATTCATTGGAGATATGATGATGATATTATAATTCTATTAGTCTGTCTTCATTTATTAGCCATAATAGAAAGTTTTCCTCATTTACTCTATAGCTCCTAAAAGTATAGTTCATAAAGCAAAGACAGGATAAATGCTTAGTTCTTTCTTTTTATTATCAGCTTTCAAAATAATGTTGGTATACTAGTATCCTACAATGATGACTAACTAGTTGTTGTTATTTTTTAGTATCATTATGAACTCATAGGAGTTGATAGTCCAGTAAAGGAAACAGATGTACATAGACAATTAGAAAACAACATGATTTTGTGTTAAAATAAAAGTAAATAAATTCTTCTGTGTGCATCCAGAGATGAGAGTATTTAACTCTGCTTTATGGGGTATGACAAAGGCCTCAAAAGGGAGATAGTGCTTGAGTTGAGTGCTGAGGGATAAAGATCACCAGACAGAGAAAAATCAATAATTTGTTCTCCCATGACTAATAGAACTTTAGCAGAGGCTACCTTTGTAAATAGTTCCAAGCTTTTTACCTGGTACAACTGATAGAGTGGTGGGAAATGGATGAAATTAACTAAGTCATGATAAAGGGGGTGAGGAGGAGGAGTTGTGTGGTGGGATGGGAACTGTAGGGACAGGATGAAGAATTCAGTTTTATTTTTTAATTAAATTTATTGGGGTGACATTAGTTAATAAAATTATATTGGTTTGAAGTTTGCAATTCAATAATACATCATCTATATATTGCATTATATGTTCACCACCCAAAGTCAAATCTCCTTCCATCACCATATCTTTGATTCCCTTTACCCTCTTCTACCACTCCCTCCCTTTTCCCCATGAGGAATTCAGTTTTTACATGTTGATTTTGTGATGCCGTTGGGATATCCAGGTAGAAATGTTTGGCATAGGCCTGTAAATATGGTCTAAAGCTCAGGAAAACTGCCTGTCTGGACAAGTCAATTTAAGATTCATCAGCATGAAACACTGAAGTCCTGCAAGTGGGATGAGATCCTTAAGAAGGGTAGAATAAGGTGAATCTACCACCATATTTAAGGGGTCTGCAGAGGAAGAAGACTCTATAAGAGGTACTGAGAAGGAGCAGAGAAGTAGGAAATAGCATGGCAACCAAAGGAGGGGAGAGTTTCACATACACAGAGAAATGTCCAGGATAATATTGACTGAAAAGTACTACTGGGCTTTTCAATTAGATAACCACTAGTGACTCCCTCAAAGGCCATTTGCATGGATTGGTGAGGATAAGGACTACAGTTCAGTAGACAGAGAATGAATGAAAGGTGAGGAAATAGAGACAGAAATGAAACTACTCTTTTAAAAACAAAAAAAAAGATTGTATTGGGGAATTCGGGTAGGGGAAGAGCGTTGGGGAATCAGGGAAGGGGAACAGACAAGTTGCTGTCCTTTTTGTTCTTCAGTCTAGTAGTGGAGGACGTGTCTTCACTGGCCCATGTTGGTATTATCATTGCACTCTTCCCAGGTGAGGCAGATTGGTCATTGGCCACTGGATAACAACTCATGGCGGCTCTTGGCAGCTCATACCGGCCACTCACAGTAGCCTATGGCAGCCCACTTCAGCCCTGCTGCAGACTATGCCATCCCCAGCGACTCATGGCAGCTGAGCTCCAGGTCAAGCTGTTGTTCACCATCTTAGCTGTAAAGGGCAGTGTCATTGGCCCTCATGTGGGATCTGAACCAGGGCTCTGCTGCTCAGAGCTGGTGTCCCAAGCCAGCTCTTAACCAACGCACCACACGGCCGGCTCTGAAATTACTCTTTACAAAAAATTTGGTAGGGTCTGGAAGGGTGAAAACTCATTATTATAGATTGTGTCCCATATGTAACATAAAATCCATCAACCAATAAATATTTATTGTGAACCATTGAGCCAAAAGTTCTACTAGTATAAAAAAGACATTCATGAAATTGTTTTTGCTAGAAAGGACATAATTGTGAAGGAGAAAGTATGCAAATTCTTAAATGCATGTTTAAGAAGAGAGCTGTTCAGAAACCCCAAGAAATTAGATGAAATAAAGCATTTAAAAAATATATTGGCCTTTATTATCCTTTAAATTTGCACAAACAATGCATATGCATGATTCTGAAAAACAAAGAAAGTGTATGCTATTAACAAAAGAAATGTAACATAAATCTGATGTATGACTCAAAAACAATTCAGTGAATCTGTATGTTTCTAAGACTTTTGATTAGGAACATAGCACAATGAGAGGGCTGGCCAAGTGGCACAGTGGTTAAGCGCTAGCTTGGGAAGTCAGCGGCCCGTGACACTGCCCTCAAAAAAAAAAGAAAAAAAAGGAATACAGCATAAGATTCTTGCAGCTATTCATTAAAAGATCAGGGTCAGTCCTTCTGAATATAGAAAGGATAATCACATTATCTTACCAGCCACAAGTAGGCAAGTACATGTGTATGGATTCTACAATGTCTGTGAAGTATTACAACAAGTAAATTTCTTATTAACAGCTCATCAAAGTCAGCAGTGGCTACTTTCACTGTAATTTTCAATGCGGAGTTCCCCTCCTCAGCCTTTCCCTGTCCTCCCTTGACTTTCAATGAAGACATTTCTCATGTAACAAATGTACCCTCATAGCTCTAGAAGTGGTTTTTCACCATCCTGTTTTTATCAGCTTTCTAATCAAAGCCTACTTCAGATTCAACTGGAGAATAAAACTGACCATGAAAAAGACCACAGGATTACATAAGTGCTCCCTCTCAGCAGCATCCTGAAGTACGAGGAGTCTTTTCTTTTGTTGCCTCTCATGGGAACACTTTGACATGCAGGGACCAGATATCAACACAGGCAAACAAGAATGAAATGATGGACAGTACAGAGAAAAAAGAAAAGAAACTACACGTCAACATAAGAGGAATCACAGGTGGATGGCACCACCTCATTCTCGAAAGAGGGAATGTTTCTATTTACATTTAATCCTATTACCCACAGTAGAGTTAGAAATAAGAGGTTAAGGGTGACAAGCAGAAAGACTTTAGGCAACGCTGGATACACCTGTCTTTTCCTTTCTGTCCTCAGCCTCAGTTCTGGCCTTGAGTAGTGTAGGTGCATATAAAGGACACTGTGCCATGCTTGAGCGCTGTGACTCCCACTGAGAGGATTCTCCATGTGTTCTGGCAGATGGTTTACACCTGGAGGAAAGTTTAGGGGAGCCTTCCCTGCTCTCCATTCCCTAGAGAAAAGAGATCGCACTGGATGGTTGAGATTGGCCCCTACCGGTGGCACGGGGCCAGTGGCTCTGCAGCCTGACCAGACAGTGGGCCTTTGTGGGCAGCAGGGTAGGCTCCAGATATGCCTTTCAAACACTGGTGCAATGAGCTGCAGGTTCATCTGTGCATTTTATAACAAACTTCTTTCCTTTAGTGCCTGAAAAACAGATGGCTAAGTAAATAAATAAATTGCAACCAAGTCTGATTCAATGTTATGGCTGTGGAATTTGAGATAATTCCTTTAATCGGCACTCCAAAGAGTTGAGTCTCCTTAGTGTCCTGACCTAGAAGTGGATATCTTTCATTATGACTTTCAGAGTCCTTTGGTGTTAAGAGATTTTCAGTATCAGTAAATATAAATGAAAGTTTTACTACTGAATTTCCTGGACATGAGTCAATGAAAACCTCAGGGTCCCATTTTACTGTGGAAATAACTGATGACATTTAAGAATTGTTGAAGAACTTGGGAGAAAACATATATAGTTACATCATTGTTTTATTTTTCAGAGATTTAAAAATAAGCCAACATATTAGAATTCAAAAGGGAACTTCAAAACTCAAATCCCCAACCCATAATTTTTTTTTTTTCAAACAGCCAGATGCTCATCTTTCTTTCACATTAAAAAATATCAAGTACTGGGGCGGCCAGTTAGCTCAGGTAGTTAGAGAGCAGGCTCAAAGCACTAAGTTGCCTGTTCGATTCCCACATGGGCCAAGGAGCTGTGCCCCCCACAACTAGATTGAAGACAACTACTTGACTTAGAGCTAATGGGTCCTGGAAAAACACACTGTTCCCCAATAAAATTTCTAACAAAAACAAACAAACAAAAAAACCCAATATATATCAAGTACTTAGAGAGCTATTCTACTTCTATAAGTATTAAGGACTCAAAGACAAATATAGCCATAGAATGAACTATAATGACTGACTTGAAATTGCTGATGAAAAAATATCCTATGAGCCCAAATAATACTATTAAAGTAAGGAAATATTGTTTTTGGATTAAACAGTTGATGGTCCATTATACCCCTGTTTACTGAATTAGTTGGCTCTTGAGAAAGCATCTGAACAATGATCAGTAATCATAGTACAAAAAACAATGTCTATTCTAGACCAGCAGTTGTAAACTCCAGCTATACATTAAAATTTCAGTATGGGGGGCATTTAAAAAGTTGATGCCCAGTCCCCATCCTAGAGATTCTGATATATATAAAATTGGTCAATGGGGGCTCTCAGATCATATTTTCTTCAAAACTACTCCCACTCCTCTTCCCTCTCCAGGTATTTCTGTTGTACAATCAGGTTAAAAATTCCTGATCTAGATTAGTTGTAGCTTTTTAGGACACTGAACTATTATTTATAATTAATATAAACAATAAAGAGTGACAGGTACACTTGTAAAATATTTATCTTACGATAATTTATTCTAAATCACTATTTCCTGAGCTTAATGATTTAGAAAATTACAATTATTAAGCAAACATAAAATAGTATCTACATAGTGTTTGCAACAAGTAAAAAATATAGGTATATGTAGAAATGAGCCACAAGATGACTTTTTTATTTTTCAATAACATTGTTTGTAAGAGCCTTGGAATAAAATCATAGAGTTTTCTATCCAAATATGTCATTGAGGATAGAAGTTATGTAACTTTCCAAGGTTCATCTCATTTATGATAGGTGCTGGTTAGAGCCCATGTCCCAAGATTCTCATTGTAATGTTCTTTCAAATATTTCCTTGACTTTATTTTTTCAAAAGTAAAGTTTACTTTTTGGGAATAATAAAAGAAACCAAAATCAATTATCAAAAAATTAAATAAACATTAGAAGCAGTTTACATGATATTTGTCAAGACCCTGGACTCTGGAATCACATAAACCACAGTCTAAGCCTGACTTTAACATTTACCACCATAAGACCTAAATTTTTCAGAACTTCAGCTTCCTCATCAGGAAAATAGATATGATAACAACAGCATGAGGAAGAAAAATGGATGAAAGCAAATTTCTCTCTGACTCACATGCCCTTAATTATTTTCAACCATATTTAGATCATAAATACATCAAACTGATGCTTAGAGTAGAGTGTATTTCATGGTATACACATGGTAGAATGCCTATTATCAAAAAGAGAAGAGAAGGGCCGGCCGAGTGGCACTTTGGTTAAGAACTGGCTTGGGATGCCTACTCTGAGCAGCAGGGCCCCGGTTTGGAACACACATATGAGGGCCAGTGACACTGCCCTCCACAGCTACAATGGTGAACAGCAGTTCCACCCGGGGCTAGGCTGCTATGAGTTGCCAGCATTGGCACAGCTGCAGCCCCTGCTGCAGTGGACTGCCGTAGGCTACAGTGAGTGTCCAGCAGCCAGAGTGAGCAGCTGACAGCCAGTGTGAGCTGCCAAGAGCCACCATGAGCGGCAGTCCAGAGGCTGGTGACTGATCTACTTCACCTGGGAAGAGCACAATGACAATACCAACATGGGCCAGTGAAAACAATGTCCTCCACAACTAGATTGAAGAACAAAAGGACAGCAACTTGTCATTTCCCCTTCTCTGTTTCCCCAACACTGTTCTCTTCCCCCAATTCCCCAATAAAAAAATCTAAAATAAAAGAGAAGATAGAACAAATGCTGACAAAGATGTGAAAAGGGAATGCTGGCACTGTTGGTGGGAATGTAAATTGGTGTAGCCATTATAGAAAACAGTGTGGACATTCCTCAAAAAATTAAAAATAAAACTACAACATGATCAAGCAATCCTACTTCTGGATATATATCAAACGAAGATGAAATTACTATCTCAAAGAGATATCTGCATTCCCATGTTCACTGCAGCATTATTCACAACAGCCAAGATACAGAAACATCCTAAGTGTCCATCATTGGATAAATGGATAAAAAAGAAAATGTGGTGCATCTGTACAATGGAATATTATTCAGCCATAAAAAAGGAAATCCTATTATTTACTATAACATGAATAGACCTTGAAGGCATTATGCATAGTGAAATAAGTGAGAGAAAGACAAATACTGTATGATCTCACTTACATGTGGAATCAAAAAATGGTGGTTGCAAGGGGCTGAGAGGTGGGGAAAATGGGAAGATGTTGGTCAAAAAGTATGAACTTCCAGTAAGAACATGAATAATTTCTGGGAATCCAATGTACAGCATAGGGAGTATAGGTCACATACTGTACTGTATACTTGAAAGATGTTATTAGCAGAGTTTTAATGTTCTCACCATAACAACAAAATGTTAATTATGTGAGGTAAAAGATATGTTAACCAACCTTATTGTGGTAAAGATCTCCCAATACATACATGTATCAAATCATCACATTGTACACTTTAAACTTATACAATGTTATGTATTGATTATATCTCAATAAAGCTGGAAAACAAACAAATAAACAAACAATAAATTTCTTTACAGTGGCCTGTTCTTTACATTAGTTTTTCCACATACATTCAATGCTGCCATGCCATAATAGGATACAAAATAAGACAATATATGTGAATCATGTACAGTAATGCCTAACTTATAATATGTACTCAACAATATCATTTCAATTGCAGCTATTATACATTCCTTAGTGTTACTCAATGAAGCATGTGGGAGTTCTTTTTTGTTTTTCAGGTAAGTAAATTGTGTTTGCATCTTAAATCATTTGTATGTTGTAGAACATTCTTTCAGGGAGTCCAAACCACTTCATGGTGCGCAGTTAGTAATACCATAAACAAATCACATAGTCAGCATATATGTATGCAAAATTACAAAGGAAAAGAACAATATCTTTATCCTCAAAAAAAACCTGTAACTTAGTGAAGAGGGAGAGAAAGAGGATGAACTCTGCTAGAAGTGAAGCATCAGACTGATCAACTCACTGAACTTTTATTTGATGTCAGTCTCCCCAATGTTACCCACTCTATTCCTCACACTTGAGCTAGGTAGCATTTGGAGAATTAGGAGTAATAGTATCTGCAGCTTTATTTGACATATCAGTTCCATTTATACTGTCCTTCTGGGAAAAGGGATTAATTTAACCAAGAAAAGAAATATTTTGATGCCCTTACCCATCAAATACACTGACTTTCTGCCAAATGAATGTGATCATTGGCCAAGGGTGAACTTTCCAATCAGGAAACCAGCAAAGGACAAAATGACACCAGGCTCATTTTATAGGCTTTGTGTTTGATTAATAGCACTGTCACAGATTTAAAAAGAAAAAAACATTGTACTAAAATGATGTCATCTACTTACGGAAAAGAATATACTAAAATGTATAGTAATATCAAGGTTACAGCTGACAAAACGGACAGTCCAGCCCTAAGAAAGAAAATTTATCATCTTCATTCTTTTCCTTAATTACTTTACTTTTGCAACCAAAGATTGAAGCTATTCTATTTCGTTTGTGAATTTTTTCTGCAAATCGTTATAGTTAGCTATAACTTCATTGAGGCAAAGGAAACTTTCAAGTTAAAAATGTGACTTTACTATATTCATGAATTCATTTATCAAATATTTAATGTAAGCCTACTATGAGGGAAGGACTGTGCTATGGAAAATAAGGCAGGGTCTCTGCCCTCACAGACATTACAATCCAATGTAATGGGGAGGGAGGGAAGGACAATAAAGTCAAAAACTAATAAAAACATGGAGATTATTGATGAAGTACAATAAAGAAAGTAAACATGGGACCGAGAGAATAAGGGAGGGACATGCTTTAGATGGGGGAAACAGGGAAGTCCTCCCTAAAAATGTGACACCTGGGCAGAAACCTAAGAGATGAGGAGATAGTCCCATTGAAAGCCAGAGAAAGCCTTTTTTGTGCAGAGAGAACTATACATGCAAAGGTTCTAAGGCAGAAAAATTCCTAGTAACTGACGAAGGGTCAGATGATTACCATGGAGGACAAGAGAGACAGTGTCATGACACAATCTGATGCATGGTGTGTGTGTGTGTGTGTGTGTGTGTACATTGGAATGACTCAAGTGTAAATAAGATTTTCTTGCTTACCTGATTTAATCCTTGACTATTTGTGGCATCCAAAGTCAGGCAGATGCTGTGCTAGTGAAGGAGACAGAGACGTAGCACAGACGTTGACAATAGGACAATCTAGGAAAGAGACATCTGCACCTGTAAGAGTTTTCCAGAGTGGCCTGCAAATTTAGGTCTAAACTGAAGTGACATCCCAAAAATTTGATCCCATATTGGAAGCCACCCCATGTCCACTAAGCCTTATAAAGCCACTTACTCTTCCAGGATCTTTCATTACTGGCATAGAAGGATATAGAGTCATAGAATCTCAGGATTAGAAAGAAACCTAAAACAGTATTTTTTAAACACAAGATCACCTTGGGATCTTGTTAAATGTAGAGTTTTATTAAAGTGGGGCATGAAATTCTGCACTGGTAACAAGCTCCCAGGTAGAACTTTATGTTTTGAAGAGAAAATCAGGCTATTAGGTTCAGCCCCATCTTTGCCCCATTCGTTCTACCATACAAACTTGACTCTTCTAGACTAAGTTCCATGAGCTTGTACTTCCTTGTGGATCGCACAAGGAGATCCTCCATTGTATTAAGTATACCGGGGGTGCCAAAAAATGTATACACGTGGACACTTTGGTCAACGTTTCTCAAGCAGTAGTTCACCATAATCAGAAGTGTCTGGACACTGATGGGAACCACTTTGAGCACCTCTTGTAATTACAGAGGTCAAACGTGACTTGTATTCATCTTTTGTTATCGGTATATATTGAGTACTGAATTTTAGTAGTTTTCCTTTCTTAAAATCTATCTAATTTTTTTTGGCACCCTCTGTATATTGATCATGTAGTTGGTGCTCAATACATTTTTGATGATTGGATAAGTGAATGAGTGATTGGATGAGTAAATACCCATAACAAATAAATATCAGCCTCCGATGAAAACCTCCCAACTGCAGGATTATCAACTAAGAAAGCATTTTTTTGATAGTTGTAATCACTGGAAATTCCTTATCTATACTGAACCAGCTTTTTTCTTTCGCTATGATTGAAATCATTGATCTTAGATTTGTCCTCTGGGGAAACACATGGCAGCCTTCCTTTTTGACACAATCAGGACTAGTAGTTGCTTAGTTAACAATAAAAATTCATTTAAAGTAGAGTCACATTTTTAAAAGATACATGCATTAAACATTTTATTTTAAATGAAAACATATTAATGAATGTATATTCATTCACCAATCTTCCATGTAGATGCAAAGGGAACATGGATCCAGTGATCTTTATCAGTTTATGTTGTCCAGCCGCATAAACTACACTTATAACAACACATTAAGCACATGTGAAACAATATTGGAATGAGAGGAAAGTGCATTGAGGAGGAGAAATGAAAACCTGGCTTGGACCAATATGCAATGATATGATTTATCCCTAACACAGGCATAGTGTTGGATAAGGTAGAACAAAACCCACACAGAGCAAAAAAACCCAGAAGCAGTGGCCATACAGCCACGTGGAGAAAATCTCTACTTATTTTAAGTAAAGATGATTAATTACATGCATTAAATGGGGAAAGCACTCATGGTATTTTCAGACTGTCCTACCCATATCATAAGTATTAACCAAAATATAAAAATAACCCCAAAACTCCTAAAAATCAGGCCAATATAAAATACGTAGTTGTCAGTTTCAAACACTCAGACACTTCTTTGATTTCCGTTTTGAGAATCAATTTCTATCTCTGTCTAATACATTGCCTTTCATTTATTTTATGTTTCATTATATTCCCTAAATAATCTGTTCTAAGGTCCATTTTCCTTGAATTTTTGGATCATGTTTTCCTTCTATAATTCTTCAAAAAGAGTTCATTCATTCATTCATTCATTAATGCTCAACTTAATTTAAAGACTAAAAAGGTATTTTAAACTATGTATTTGCTGTTAAAATATAGTGATATATTGGGAGGTGGGATAGTAGAAGAGAATAAAGGGGGTCAAATATATGGTGATGGAAGGAGAACTAACTCTGGGTGGTGAACACACAATGTGATGCATAGATGATGTATTACAGAATTATACACTTGAAACCTATGTAATTTTACTAACCATTGTCAATCCAATAAACTTTAATTAAAAATATATATAGTGGGCTGGCCGAGTGGCGCGGTGGTTAAGCGCTGGCCTGGGAAGCCAGCGGCCCCGGTTCAGTCCCACATATGAGGGCCAGTGACACTGACCTAAAAAAAAAAAAAAAAAAAAAAAAAAAAAAATATATATATATATATATATATATATATATAGTGATATATTTTATTTAACAGGTAACACCTAACCCAAAATACTTTTCCTTCCATAAAAAGTTTCAACCAGGCCTTTTATCTATACAGTACAGTGTGCTTTCACATTCATTATTTTGCTTGTCTCAAGGAAACCGTGGGAGGTCAGTGGTATTGTTTCCATTTTGAAAAGACAAAATGAAACTCAGAGGTGATCAGTGTCTTCTAATATATATATAGGGCACCAAGTGGGAAAGTGACAGAACTAGGGCTGGAAGGAACCTAGTCTTTTGCTTCTTTGGGCTTTCTTGTAAATCTCCCAATTGTATCAACTAAGGCCAAAGAGCATTAAAATGAGCTTCTGCCCCTTCACTCCATGGCTCTGTGATGCCCAATCATATGACAGGTTCAAATAGCATTATTATTCGTTTGAGTTAAAGACTCTTTTTCCTTCCAAAACTATGTTAAAGAGTTCCAAGGTTAAAGTGAAACCAAATTATTTGGGAAGTCTTTTTTTTTTATTAGTTGTAGAATTTTATAATG
Organism: Aselliscus stoliczkanus; assembly: GCA_033961575.1. Taxonomy (NCBI): domain Eukaryota; kingdom Metazoa; phylum Chordata; class Mammalia; order Chiroptera; family Hipposideridae; genus Aselliscus; species Aselliscus stoliczkanus. The sequence continues at coordinate 141,854,693 of CM066729.1, forward strand.
TATCTGGAAGTAGTTCTAGATAATATTCATAGTATTTTGAAACTAGGAATGAAAATCCCTGTCTGACGTTTATTTAGCTTTGGGGATTGACATCATTGAAGCATGACATCATTACTATTTTATGATAAATAATCATCTCTTCATCTTATTATAGCAGAATATACATTAAAAATTAAAAGTTTATTTAAAGAGTAAACTACGCTACAGTTTTTTACCTAGGTAAGTGAATAAATATAGATCACACACATGCACAAAAAGAGTATTTTCAGCAACCCTAAGTCGTACTCTGATTTGGATCAGTCTTTGGTAACAGCTTTAATGACCTTTCTTAACACTCAAGGTGAGAAATTCAAAATTCGAAGGGGAAAATGTAAGAGCAAGCCTATGAATCATTTACTGTGAACTTGGCTTAAATGTATCCCACATTAGGTGGGATACACTTTAAATGATTCATAGGCTTGCTCTTACATTTTTTATTTTACAAATATTTCTCATATTTTTGGTTATAAAAAAATAATATTTAATTGTACACACAATCCCTGCAGAAACAATTCAACTATCAATATCTTTTTTGAACTCCAAATAAAGAGTGAAATAAGAAAGGCCTGAGAAATTAATGTTTCACCAGAAACTTTTAGGTTCCTCTCTCATTTACTATATACACGTCATTTCCTCTGTAAGGTGGATATAGTTGGTGAGCTTTTCATGACTCACATGACTTCTGTGTTGGTCAAGAAGATCTTCTGGGCCAAAACAGCCAAACAAAATGACGCAATAGGTAAATGCTGTGTTTACCTTCTCTGACAACCACATCAAAATTATAACTAATCTACAAAACAACCATTATTGAGAATCGCGTAAAACCAAGCTGAACAGAAGCCTTTCAACTATGGACTTGCAGAAGAAGCCACCTCCGGACTTAGGAAGGTCAGAGACGCAGAACAGGCTGGTCCCACACCCATGTGTGACCATTAAAGATTAGGAGGGCTATTTCAGCTGTGGGGGTCCCCCCCAACCGCTAGAGGAGCGAGAGATCCTAGCTCCACCCCAGCCCAGGGTTCAAGTGCCAGGGACAGAAGTCCCCATAATTTCTGGTTGTGAAAACCAGCGGAGACTGAGTGCGGCTGCACTCATAGGCGCTCCTCTTAAAGGGGCTGCACGCAGACTTACCCACCAACGGAATCACTCGCTGTGAGCTCCAGTGCTGGGGCAGCAGCTGGAGAGGCGGCAGGAACATGTGGCGGAGAACTGAGCTGTCTGGCTTGGGACAGGGGCTGGAGAGGCGCTTTCTCCTGGCTGAGGGAGAAGGTGGAGGCCACTGTTTCTTTGTTGAACCCTCCCCCTTCCCAGCGTGCAAGCACAGGTGGCCACCATATCCAAATCTCTGCTGTTTGTTTGTCACACCCTGGTGATTAGAGACCTGGCCCCACCTAACTTTTGACACACCCAGGCTGCTTTCAGTGGCTTTTTCATGCAGACCTCCTGCTTTGGCTCAAGCTACAGACTTTCCTAAGGTCTCTCAAAGGTTTGCAGAATCCAGACAAGCAGCATCAGGCTTGAGCATGTCTTGTACCTTTGGTTGAGCAGCTCTAAACTAGCACTAGCGGCAGCAGGCCTTGGTTCATGGCTTGGCCTCTCAAGGCACTTCCAAGCACAGCACAGGCAGCAGGCAATGGTGGATTTCTTTCTAGCTTCCACTAGGTGGCCTGGGGTGGGGCACAGGCTGTGGCTGAAGTAGGCCTACAGTGGATCGCCTCCAAGGTAGTCCTGGAGCTGGTGTCCCCAGTAGCCAGCTTCAAAATGAGCTGGAGCATTACCCAGCCACCTCCAAGTATGACACACCCAAAGGGTAGATCAAGCAAGCACCAGAGTCCTGCTGAGGCAGGTCCTGCTCTGTAGGGTCAGTCCCTGCACAACAACTTTTTCACTGTAGTCAAGGCCAGTCCTCATAACCAGTGAGCCTGAGGGACAGTCCCTTTCAATGAGATGCAATTATCAACCAAGGCTCAACTACAAGAGGAGGGCACACACAACCCACACAAGGGACACGCCTGGAGCACTTTGCTCACTTCATCAGGAAGCCTGAGCCACTGGGCCCCACAACACATCTACTACATAAGGCCACTCTACTAAGACCAGAAGACATAGCAACCCTACCTAATATATAGAAACATACACAGGGAGGCAGCCAAAATGGGGAGACAAATAAATATGTCCCAAATAAAAGAACAGAACAAAGCTCCAGAAAAAGAACTAAGTGAAACTGAGACAAGTAATCTATTAGATGCAGAGTTCCAAACACTGGTTATAAGAATGCTCAATGATCTCAGGGAGAACTTCAACAGAGAGATGAAAACCATAAAAAAGAGTGAGTCAGGAATGAAGGATACAATAATGGAAATGAAGAATATATTACAGGGAATCAACAGTAAATTAGATGAAGCAGAGGACCTAACCAGTGATGTAGAAGTTAAGTAGCAGAAAACACCCAATCAGAACAGAAAAAAGAAAAAAGAATCCAAAAAATTGAGGAGAATTTAAGGGACTTCTGGGACCATATCAAGTTTACCAATTTTTGCATTATAGGGGTACCAGAAGGAGAAGAAAGAAAGCAAGGAATTGAAAACTTATTTGAAAAAATAATGACAGAAAGCTCCCCTAACCTGGTGAAGGAAATAGACATAGAAGCACAGAGAGGCTCAAACAAGATAAGCCCAAAGAGGCCAACACCCAGACACATCATAATTAAAATGCCACAGGTTAAATACAAAGACAGAATCTTAAAAACAGCAAGAGAAAAGCAGTTCATTACCTCCAAGGCAGACCCCGTAAGACTGTCAGCTGACTTCTTAACAGAAACTTTGCAGGCAAGAAGGGAGTAGCAGGTAATATTCCAAGTGATGAAAAGCAACCACATACAACCAAGATTGCTCTACCCAGCAGGCTGTCATTTGGAATTGAAGGACAGATAAAGAGTTTCCCAGACAAGGAAAAGCTGAAGGAGTTCATCAACACCAAGCCAATATTACAAAGAATCTTAGAGGGACTTCTTAAGATGGGAGGGGGTTAAGGAAGGGTGCAAAGGGAAGGGATTAAGAAGTACTAGTTGGCTGTTACACAGTACTCACAGGGATGTAGGGTATAGCATAAGGAATATAGTCAATAATATTGCAATAACTAGGTATTGTGCTAGATAGGTACTAGATCTATCAGGGTGATAGATGGGAATGGGGGTGGGGGCAGGGTGAAAAAGGTGAAGGCATTAAGAAATACAAATTGGGGCCAGCTGAGTGGCGCAGTGGTTAAGCCCTAGCTTGGGAAGCCAGAGGCCCTGGTTCGGGTCCCACATATGAAGGCCAGTGACACTGCCCTCAAAAAAATACAAATTGGGGGGTGGCCTAGTGGCGCATTGGTTAGGAGTTGGCTTGGGATGCCAGCTCTAAGCTGCAGGGTTCCGGTTCGGATCCCACATATGAGGACCAGTGATGCTGCACCCTCTACAGCTAAGATGTTGAATAACAGCTCCACCTGGAGTTGGGCTGCCATGAATCGCAGGCGATGGCATAGGCTGCAGTGGGGCTGGCCAGCAGCTGGCAATCACTTTCTCGAGCTGCCATGAGCGGCTGTCCAATGGCCAATGAGCAACTGCAGGAAGAGTGCAATGATGATACCAACATGGGCCCGTGAATTGATGTCCTCCACAACTAGACTAAAGAACAAAAGGACTGTGACTTGTCCCCTTCCCCGATTCCCCAATAAAATCTTAAAAAAAAAAAAAAAAGAATTTCATTTAAAAAAAAAGAAATACAAATTGGTAGCTAATACAGTGTGGGTAATATAATCAACAATGTTGTAAAGATCATGTAAGGTGCCAGATGGGCACTGGACTTATCAGGGAGGTCATGTCATGGACTGTGTAGATGCCTGACCTATGTGCTATATACCTGAAGATGAAGTAGAATAATATTGAATGTCCACTATAACTAAATATATAGGTATATATAGTCATGGGATGTGGAGTACAACATAGGGAAGATTGTCAATGATATTGTAACAGCTATATAAATGTCAGAAGGGTAGTAGCTTAGGGCGTGGATGATCACTTTATGACGGATTTAAATGTCTATTACATTGCTTAGTACACCTAAAACTATAAAAAAAATTTTTTAAATGACCTTCTGGCCCGGTACCCATCCAAAACAGTAAGCATAAACTGATATGGCCCTAAATCTTTTTGTAAAAGAACACACATTATGTTTGACTAATGATCTACATCAATCATCATTTTCATGTGGTTTCTTTATTTGTCATACACACTCAGACTTGTCGTTCATTTTTACTTATAATGCTACAGATGATTCCCACCCCCACATTTACCCCTTACTTCACCAATGGTTTCTATCATCTGGGGATTAAGGTTGGTTTGTTTAAAAGGTTGATGGCCTGTGAAATATATCCATGCATGTCTTCTCACCACATAATGTTAACTACATGGCAACAAAAAATTTTGATGACTATTGTAGTGTGAAAACTATTATTCAATCTACTTCAATTTTCTAAGCTCACAGATTTGCATTACAGTGATCTTAATTAAATAGAATGAGTCTACAGGCCCACTTCTAGTTCTAAATGAGAGTACAAGAAAAAAGATATAGATATCGGTGGCACTTTATTTAGGGCTGTTTGGTTAAAACTAGAAAGGAGACAGACTCTGATGCTCACACCTCAGGTGCTCAGTGATATAGTGCTATCTATTGGCTTCCTAGGATACCACACTATTTGTTGAATGGAAAATGAAAAGAACTCCAAGGATGAAAATGAGATCCCCAGGAAGAAGACTCTTGCTTTGTTCTAGCAGAGATAGTGGTGAATTAGTTTAGGGTTGTGGTGGTAAGGATGGTGATAATGGTGGTAGAAATGAAAACGAGTAGAAGAACTTGGGATAGATTTTAGAAGAGAGTTAATAAAATGCACTAGTGAATTAGATTTAGGGGTTGAAGGAAAGGAGGAATCAAGGTCATTCATTAAGTCATTTGCCTGAGCTTTGGAGTGGGTGGTGGTTGTGGGTAACATTTAATAAGATTGAGAAGAACAAGCGTTGAGTATTAGAGGGGTGGAAAATGAGTTCTGTTTTAGGCAAAACATATTTAAAATGCCTATTAGCCATCCAACTGCAGATTAGAGTTGGAATTTCGTGCTGGGGAGTCATCTATTTTGACATATAGCCCTCTCAGCATCCACTCAAATCCTTTGACCCAAGATGTACCCATGGCATGATTGCTCTGACAGAGTTGAGATATCAGGTAGGAGAGAAGAGTTTCTCACACACAAGTGCTTGAAATATAGATACCACAGTTGTTATTTCTCATTGCTGCCTGTGCCTACTTGCCTTTATATCACACAGTGACTTTAGAAACTGACTTGGAATTCTGAGGCTTGATCAGCCTGGCTACAGAGGATGGAGGAAGCAACCAGTTGGACCACTCAATATTCTCCAGTAAATTTTCTGAGTGATGTGTAAATGTCCTTGGAAGGTTTGGATTTTCCATATTGGAAGTCTCTTAGCTATGATGGCATTTCTCTTCCTCAGGAGGAAGGTGAAGAGAGGGACTCTGTCTAAACTGCTCTAGAATTCCTGACCCAGAGAAACTATGAAAGATAATATGTGACTATTATTATTTTAAGTTTTGTGGTGATTTGTTATGAAGCAATAGATAAAATGCATTTTGTCCTTTAAAAAGCTAGCTTCATTGTTGTTATGAACAACATTATGACTAGAACTTTCCATTTTGTAATGTTAAAAACATGGAAAATAATGGGCAGAGGACCTGAATAGACATTTCTCCAAAGAGAATATACAGATGACCAACAGGCATATGAAAAGATGTTCAACATCACTAATCATCAGGGAAATGCAAATTAAAACCACAGTGAGATTTCATCTCTTACCTGTCATAATGGTTATCATTAAGAAATCAATAAACAAGTGTTGGCGAGAATGTGGAGAAAAGAGAACCCTGTGCACTGTTGGTGGGATTGTATATTGATGCTGCCACTATAGAAAGCAGTATGGGGATTTCTCAAAAAATTAAAAATAGAACTACAATTTGACCCAGTAATTCTACTCCCAGGTATTTATCCAAAGAAATCCAAAACACTAATTCAAAAAGATATATGCACCCCTATGTTCACTGCAATGCTATTTACAATAGCCAATACATGGAAGCAACCTAGGTGCCCTCAATAGACAATTGGGGGCTGGCCGAGTGGTGCGGTGGTTGGCCGCTGGCTTAGGAGGCCAGCAGCCCCGGTTTGGGTCCCACATGTGAGGGCCAGTGACACTGCCCTAAAAAAAACAACAAAAAAACCCACAAACAATAAACTATATAACAACAATTTTTTTAAAAAATAGACAATTGGAAGATGCGGTACATGTATACAATGGAATATTACTCAGCCATAAATAAAATATGAAATCTTACCATTTGCCACAACATGGATGGACCTAGGGGGTAGTATGCTAAGTGAAATCAGTCAGGCTAAGAAAGAAAAATACCATATGATCTCACTTATATGTGGAATCTAAACAACAAAATAAACAAACAAACAAAACAGAAACAGACTCATAGATACTAGATGAGAGGGGGGTTAGGGGCTGGGTGAGAAAGGTGAAGGGATTAAGTGGTTCAAATGGTAGTTACAAAAGAGTCATGGGGATGTAAAGTACACTATGGGGAAAATAGTCAATAATATTGTAAGAACTATGTATAGTATCAGATGGGTACTAGGCTTTTTGGGGAGATCAATACATAAATTATATAAATGTTTCACCACTATGCTGTACATTTAAAACTAATATAAAATAATATTGAATGTCAACTATAGTTTTTAAAAGTAGTCAGGGATATGTAATGCAGCGTGGGGAATATAGTCAATAATATTGTAATAACTATGTTCAGTGTCAGATGGATAATAGACTTACTGGGGTTAACACTTTGTGAGGTATATAAATGTCTAATCACTATGTTGTTTTGTACATATAAAACTAATAAATAAATTTTAAAAAGAAAAAAAGATGGAAAAATAAATTTACCCATGACTTTTCCAAAAGAGAAATGGCCAAACAATCAACTCACAGGCTCTCTTAAATTCCAGCTCCATGCTAAACAGCGAATACAGCAAAAGTTGTGATTATTGGTCGATAAAGAAGCTAAATAGCCTAAATTTGTTATATTGTGTTGTTTTAGGAACTCAGCCTGCATAACAAAAGAAAACACAAAAATATTTTGGATCTTTTGTTTTTATGTCACAAACAGTTCCAAAGTTCAGAGGAAGGAACTTTGGTGTTTCCTTTACACCAAAGCTGACTGAGCTGTGCTATTTATTTATCTGAGAATAGGAAGTTACGTGATTTTTGAATTCTGGCCTCAGTCAGAATTATCCACAGCAGAAAATAAGTTTATAATTTAAGCAAATACCTCCTATAATGTAACTTCTAGTTAAAACCTGCCAGAAAGTGTTTTTGTTTTTCTGGAAACCTGTCCACCTTTAACATGAATCAGACCTAATAGAATTTTTTAAATTATAAACTTATTTTCTGTGCAAATCCCCACAAACTTAAAATGTTACACTCTGCTGTACTAGCCTGACCCTGCCATTGTTAACAGATGGGAGTCCCTTCTTACCCACAGTGTAGTGTCTAATAGCTATATACTGACAATCCTGTACCATTTGAATCACTCTCAAGTTTATTTTATGCATTATCTCATCTGAATCTTAAAACCACCCTGTAGGTGGGCAGCTCATACCATTTAACAGATAAGAAAACTGAGACCCAGAGAGGTTATTCACCAGCTTCATTCCCTTAAACAATTTACCAAGTTATTTTACCTCTCTGAGAAAAGTGTGGTTTGGACTTGTTTTCCGAAATCTCTTCCAGCCCCTAAAATTCCTTTACTGCAAGAGATTTTGACAAGATGAAGTCAGTGTGTGAGAGAAAAGCACAGAGTTGCAGTTAGGTGATCTGGATCTTTGTTCTACAATTTGCTGACCTTATATACTTGCAGGAATCATTTAAACTTTCCTAGTCTCATTAGCCTTGTCCATATAAGGGGGTTAAGAAATACTTGAGAGAATTCTTTTGCACACCAAATGAAATAAATTCTGTAAGTTACTTCTTTATTCTGGGAACTTGATCTAGATACTCTTCCTGCGTCCCAGGTTCCCAGGCATAAAATATAGATAACATGCAAGAAGCAAGTTTACTTTTGGTGAAATGCAGGATGCTGTGATGCACCCTCGAGTTCCCCCTTCAGGACTGTTGCACTCATTCCCCAGCTGCCTGGGGTTTGTTGGGTAACAGTTCTCATCTTAGTCCCTCTAGAGAATTGCTTGGAGTTGAAAGCAGCTGTCTTATCCAAGGTCATGTTCCCTTCCCAGAAAGCAGCTCATATCCATTGACTGTGAATTCAGGGCTATGAAGGATAGGCTGTCTTGCTTCAATTTGGGAAGAATATGAAGGGCTATCCCAACACCAGAGCTCCTATAAGATTGGTTGAGCCCTCTGTTATAATGCAGCGCAGTTCAATCCCTCTCCCTGCCCCATCTTGTTTCCTTCACTCCCTCACAGATGCTTCTCCTGAGAGCAGTATTCCCCCAGAAACTTCTTATGTGCAAATGTCCATCTCAGAGTCGGTTTTCTGAGAACTGGATCATCACATCACATTGTAACATGATGATAGTGGAATAACAGATAAGAAAGTTAACTGAACTGATGTGTGTTTTTTTTTTTTTTATTCCTTCCGTAAATTGTGTTCCTCTGCAGCCATTCTACCACTATGGCCCCACAGAAGAGAAAAGGCAAATGTCACCTTGCACAGTAGGATATGATGTAAGAGCAGTGCCTTTTAGCCAAAAAGAGAAAGTTCAGGGAAAGTTTCAGTTTAGGGAGGAGAAAAAAAGAGTTGAGGGGCCGGCCGAGTGGCGCGGTGGCTAAGCGTTGGCTTGGGACGCCAGCGGCCCCGGTTCGGTCCCACATATGAGGGCCAGTGACACTGACCTCAAAAAAAAAAAAAAAAGAGTTGAAAGGAGAGATTAGGGAAAGGAGTTTGGATGCTTGGTGTCCACACTTTACCCATCTTGGGGTGGAGTCTGTGTGGGGAGGTGATAGAAACATCCAGATAGGCTCAAGTGAGACTGAGAATCTTATGAATAATGTCTGCCTTTTTTTGGAAACAAGCAAAGGGAAGCTGCAAGATAGGAGAAACTACACAAGCAGTGTGTGGCCTCGAAGGAATGGCCTCAAATTGGCAGAAGGAGCCCCGTTCCCAATGCGCTGCAGATGGCTGGTAGAAAACAGGCAATTTCAAGCATGCCCTCCCCTGCTCTAGTCAGCGGAGGACAGGACATGGAGGATGGAGGCAGTCTGGCAGAAGCCCTGGGTGGGGAAAAGGAGGAAAGAACTCTGCAAGACCATCAAAGCACAAAAGCCTACTGAAAATATGACAAGCTGGCTTCAGGGAGAAATCTTGAGATAATATCAGTCTGGAAGAGGGTTTGAAAACTGCACAGTAGTCAGGAAAGTAGAAAAAAAAATCCCTGCTTACTGTCGTGTAGAAATAAATGTTTTCTTTTTAAAAAATAATTATTAAAAACATAGACTTATAAATAAGTATAAAGAGACATGTTTTGGTTTGTGGTCTTCTTATGTTTCTATGTTTCAGAGATGTTTATTTCAAATCCTATTCACTTTCAACAGCATTAATACTTTGGCTTTGCTATGTTCTAGCAGACAACGTGTTCCTTATTTATAACTCTGATAGCTTTAGTTTTCTCGAAACTCAGTCTATTAAATTTTGCCATCTGTTGTATCTCATGGAAAGTTTAGTAGAATCCATCTTTAGTGATATAGAAATTGTGACTTGTTGACATTTCCATTGTAAGCTCTAAGTTTGAATGGTTTATGTATAACTGTTGGTTTGCGTATACTTTACATTGGGGTGAAAGTTGATAGAATTTCAGATAGTCTTTGTGAATGCTGACTCAGATTTCATATGTACATCAGAACCTTGTTTTTTATGAGCATGGGGAAAGAATTTTTAATATACTTTTATAACTAAAAAAGGCTTAGCTTCTTAAGTATAAATTAAGCTGGTGGTTAATGTGAATCTGATTGTTTTGTTTTTAAAACATAAACTTTTAAAAACTTAGATATTGAAAATAATGACTTATGTTCAGTTTGAATCATTTAAATAAAATTAGGATATTAGTTGAGAATGTTATGCATTACTTTCTATGATATACCCTTTAATTGAAGGCCTAAGAGAATAATGTAATGTATAAAATGAAACATGGCCAACATGCAGATTTTTTTCTAATCATATTAAGTAAAATAATTTAAGTGCTTATCTAATGAACCATAAGTGTTTCGCTAATAAGTCATTGGACAAAAGAAGTCTTTCATTTATAAATATTTATAAATATTCTTGAGGAATAAGGACTTCCAGTCATTAAATAAACACTGAATAGTTAAATGCCTCAATATCCAGAATTATAACTATGTCTTTCTAAGATCATTTCTGTGTGATATTATTTGTACCTAAAATTGTTATCTAACTTAAGTGGTGGTTCAAAATAATTTTTAGAAAAGTTAGGATGGTATAGATTCTGCCTCTAATAGAACCTTGATACAAGGGTTTTTATAATACATATATATGGATTTAATCTAATTTCAGTGTTCCTTGAATTTTTCACTTTTAAAACTTAAATGATTTTATAAGCATTCACTATTTAGTAGCTTTATTTTTATTTATTTATGCATTTATATATTATATAAATAAATAAAGTTATTATATAAATAAATAATTTATTTATTTAATTTTTAAAAATTCGTTTCAGGTGTACAACACAGTGCAATAGTTATACTTTTTACCCCTCAAAGTGACAACCCCTTCTCCCAATCCCCCGCAACATCCCCTCATATCATACATATCTATTACAATTCCATTGACTCTCCTCCCACACTGTACTCCACATCCCGTGACTATACATATATTCACTTATAGTTGACGTACAATATTATACAACATCAGCTTCAGGTGTACAGTGCAGTGATCATCAAGCCTCTACTCCATCCACGAAGTGGTCTCACTTCATGTGACCATCTGACACCCTACAAAATATTTACAACATTATTAATTATATGCCCTGAACTCTTTTTCATATACCTGTGGCAATATTGTAGTTAACCTATTTATGCTGTCTAATCCCTTCCCCTTCTCCCTCATCCCCACCCCCCTCCCAACTAGCAACCATCAGTTTTTCCTCTATATCCCTGAGACTATTTCTGTTTACTTTGCTCATTCATTCAGTTTTTTAGATTCACATACAAGTGAGCTCATATTGTATTTGTCTTTCTCTGACTGACTTATTTCACTTAACATAAAGTTCTCTAGGTCCATCCATAGCATTGCAAATGGTACGATTTCATGCTTCTTTACAGCAGAGTAATACTCCATTGTACAAATGTACCACAGTTTCTTAATCCAGTCATCCACTGATGTGCGTTTCAGTTGTTTCCAAGTCTTGGCTATTGTAAATAGCGCTGCAATAAACATAGGGGTGCATATATTTTTTCAAATTAACATCTTGGGTTTCTCTGGATAGATACCCAAGAGTGGAATTGCTAGGCCATACGGTAGTTCCATTTCCAGTTTTTTGAGATACCTCCATACAGATTTCCATAATGGCTGCACAATCTGCAGTCCCACCAACAGTACACCAGGGTTCCTTTTTCCCAACAGCCCCGCCAGCACTTGTTGTTTGTGAATTTATTGATGATAGCCATTCTGACTGGAGTGCGGTGGTATCTCTTTGTGGTTTCTATTTGCATTTCTCTAATGATCAGTGAGGTTGAACATTTTTTCATATGCTTGTTGGCCATCAGTGTGTCTTCTTTAGAGAAATGTCTCTTCATATCCTCGGCCCATTTTTTAATTGGATTGTTTGTTTTTTTGGTGTTGAGCTGAATGGGTGTCTCATAAATTTTGGATATTAACCCCTTATCAGGCATATCATTGGCAAATATCTTCTCCTTTGCTGTGAAAAAAACTTTTTTTTTTTAAAAGATTTTTATTGGGGAATGGGGGAGGGGAACAGCGTTGGGGAATCGGGGAAGGGGAACAGAGAAGTTGCTGTCTCTTTTTGTTCTTCAGTCTAGTTGCGGAGGAGGTTGCTTCACTGGCCCATGTTGGTATCGTCATTGCGCTCTTCCAGGATGAGGCAGATCTGTCGCCAGCCTCTAGATGGTTGCTCACCATGGCTATTGGAAGCTCATGCCGGATGCCAGCCGCTCAAGCTGGCTGGCAGCCACTCACTGTAGCCTATGGAAACCCACTGCAGCAGGGGCTGCAGCCTACACTGTTGCCGGGGCTCGCAGCCCAGCTCCAGGTGGAGCTGTTGTTAGCTGTAGAGGGCAGTGTCACTGGCCCTCATACGTGGGATCCAAAAGGGGGCTGCTGGCATCCCAAACCAGCTCTTAACCAATGCGCCACTCTGCCGGCCCGAAAAAACTTTTAAGTTTGATGTAATCCCATATGTTCATTCTTTCTTTTATTTCCCCTGCCCAAGGGGATATATCAGTAAAAATATTACTGAGGGTAATGTCTGCAAATTTACTACCTATATTTTCTTCTAGGAGTCTTATGGTATCAGGTCTTACATTTAAGACTTTAATCCATTTTGAATTTGTTCTCATATATGGTGTAAGTAGGTGGTCCATTTTAATTTTTTTTTTTTTGCACTTGTCAGTCCAATTTTCCCAGCATCATTTATTAAATAGACTATTTTTACTCCAATGTAAATTCTTGCTTCCATTGTTATAGATTAAATGATGATATATTCTGTTCCATTGATCTATGTGTTTTTTTTATGCCAGTACCATACTGTTTTGATTACTATAGCCTTGTAGTATGATTTGATATCGAGTAGTGTGATACCTCCCACTTTGTTCTTATTTCTTAAGATTGCCATGGCTATTCAGGATATTTTATGGTTCCATATAAATTTTAGGATTATATGTTCTATTTAGTAGCTTTGTTTTTAAAGATCACTTTCTCTGCTATTGTTTTCAAAATCTTGACCACGTGATTTTTTTTAATACACAATTTTATCCACTACAATGAGAAGTCCATACTTGACAGACTGGGAGAAAACAGTAATCTGTGATTCTAATATGTCAATGTATTGAAAATAAAGAGTAAAATTATTATATTGGTATTTATAGAATCATAAAATAATTTTTTGTATATAGGGCACATTTTTTTTTTTTGAGGGCAGTGTCACTGGCCCTCATATGTGGGGCCGAACTGGGGCCGCTGGCTTCCCAAGCCAGCGTTTAACCACTGAGCCACTTGGCCGGCCCTATAGGGCACATTTTATATCTAGTTTTAGGCCAAGATGTGGAAAGCAGCTTATTATAATTGTTTTAAATTACGTCTCTCAGTATAATAAAACAAAAGTTAATAGTTGCACTAATGATTTTTAGATTTTCTATTGTTATTTATTATTAAGCTATTTTATTTAAAACAAAGCAGGAATATATATTGAGAAGGGGTTCTGTTTACAGAGGGCTTTTTAAATGTTCTGTATTTCCTGAAATGTAAACATACATTTCAGGAAATAAAGAATAGAAATGAAATAAAGCAAAGAAATGAAAATTTATAGTAAAGTACATGTTATCAAATTGAACCATATGGGTGGTCTTGACGTGTACTTTGGATAAATATAAACTTCCATGCAGTAATTCCTGAGTATAATTTTTATTTAATATATGCCTCTGAGATTAAAAAATGCATATATATGCATAAAAAATATGGCTAGATGGCTAGAATATACTCCAAAATGTTAACAATTTTCTCCTCAAGGTAATTGATTTTTATTCCCTTTGCTATATTTTTATATTTTCCAAATTTTCTATAATAAGTGTAATAAATTTCAAGTCAGAAAAAAAACCAGTAAATGCTTGAAAAGAATGGCCATCTGATTCTATATGCAAAAATGTCCTTTAGTAAGAAGACTAAAAGGCAGACAAAGGGACGCCATGGAGCCTGACATGCCATGGTATAAGGCTGGGGTCTTACTATAGTTTAAGGAGAGCTAGTGAAAGATTTGAGCCTGAAAGATTATTTTGGGTACAGTGTGAAAAATGGATTAGAAGGGAGTGAGTGGCACAAAGTCCACTTAGTATGCAGCTGTAAGAATCTCAAAGAAAAATTATGAAGTCTTTGTTTATATTGAGACACAAACTTTGTGTGCCTTCTCATATCCCCTAATTGTCTCCTCTTCCTCCTCCCTCTCTAGGTCAGAGATTCACCTGTGCCAAGTTGCTGCTCTGTTTTTGAAGTTTATAGGAAGCACCCCACTTTGGGCATGGGATCTGCCTTCCTGAGAGCTGGAGGACACAACCCAGAAGTTTGGGGGGCATTTTGCTCCCTGTGAGGTAAACTTTCACCAATAGCAGATGGAGCCAAGAGAGATGTCAGCAGATACACTTCTCCCCGCTTCTCTCTGTTGTGAACCAGTCTGAGATGTAGTTCCTCCTTGTAACCTTTCCAAAGAAGTCCCATGCCTGCTGAGTGACTTGTTGTATTGTTGCACAATAGTACCAGTGTGGTCACACAGTGCACCTCACTGAGTCACATTTCCCTTGTCTCATTCCCGTTTTCTCCTCACTCTCGCCTTTCTGGTCTGGCTCCTACTAAATAGAGTGCTTCATGCTCTGCTTTCTACAGCAGCTGGGCTTAGCCCACTTTTACTAACATAGTGACAGGGGAATAAGTGGAAAGGAGGACAAAAATTCAAGGGATATTTAAAAGGTAGTATTGCTGCCAGTTTGGTGGCCGACCTAATATGTGGGGAGCAAGAGATAGGGGTGTATGTAAGATGACTCCTAGGTTTATAACTCAGACAAACAAATGGCCAGCGTGAACACAATTCTAGCACATATTAAGTAAGCCCTCAGTCAATATTTACTGAATGAATGAATGAATGAATGAATGATGGTACCATAAGGAAGGTAAAGACTGAAGGAGGTATGTTTATTAATGTATCATTTATAGAATAATCTCAAGGAGATTTTAACAAACAGCAAGGGGTGTTTCTAGTTCTTTCTTAAGAGGCTCTGATCAGATTTGTATGAATGAGTGATCAAGGCCCTGGAAAGAGTCGTGAAATGTTGAGCCTAGAAGTGTTCTGACAGATTGTCTACAGTTAAAAACAGATTTTATTCTTGTTGAATTTGATATGAACCAGCCTGTTCCAAACAATACAGTGAAGTTTAAACCATCTCAATTGTCCATGATTCACAGAGCAACCAGGCGCAGTTAATAGTGCTAAGTCCTGAAACTCTATTTTCATTTGGTGAAAACCATAGACAAAGAAAGCTAAAGAGTGCTTCAGAGATTATCTGGCCCAATTCCCCTGATTCAGGGATGATTTGGCACACAGGTTTAGGAAAAGCACTGATATTTGTTTTTCTATACAGCTGGCTGACACTCAATACCAAATAACAATATTATATTATAGAAAATCTGGCCAAGAAAAACCTACAGAACTACAAGTAAGGAACATCTTTTGTTCATCTGCAATAGAGTGGGTGATCCCATGAAGGTACAATTTCTTTTTTTGCAAAGTTAGGGACACTTTGGCCTAAGTGAAATGTATGGCTAAGCAGAAATACTAGAGTAGAAATGGCTGTAAAATAATGATTGTGCTTAGTGTTAAAACTAAAATTACTGGGCCGGCCAAGTGGCACATTGGTTAAGAGCTGGTTTGGGGATGCCAGTGGCCCCAGTTCGGATCCCACATATGAGGGCCAGTGACACTGCCCTCTACAGCTGGTGACAGCTCCACCTGGAGCTGGGCTGTGCAAGCCCCGGCGACAGTGTAGGCTCCAGCCCCTGCTGCAGTGGGATGCCATGGGCTACAGTGAGCGGCTGACAGCCAGTGTGAGTTGCCAATAGCCGCAGTGAGCGACCATCCAGAGGCCGGCGACCGGTCTGCCTTATCCGGGAAGAGCGCAATGATGATACCAATATGGGCCAGTGAAGCAACGTCCTCCGCAACTAGACTGAAGAACAAAAAGACAGCAACTTCTCTGTTCCCCTTCCCCGATTCCCCAATGCTGTTCCTCTCCCCCAATTCCCCAATAGAATCGTTAAAAAACAAACAAACAAACAAAAAAACCCAAACTAAAACTACTGGTCCAAAACCACAATGAAAACTCCAGGGCTAATCACAATGAAGCAGTATCTTGTTATAAAGTCATTGACAAAGGAGGAAATCAAATACAGTCAAACATTTTAAATATGTTTTATTAAAAAATACTCACGGGGCGGCCGAGTGGCACGGTGGTTAAGTGCTGGCTTGGGAAGCCAGCAGCCCCGGTTCGGTCCCACATAAGAGGGCCAGTGACGCTGCCCTAAAAAAAAAAAAAAAAAAGAGTTAATATTTAGGGCCAGCCGAGTGGCTCAGTTGGTTAAGAGCTCGCTCAAGAGTGCGAGCTGAGCTCTGAGCAACAGCTGTTCGAGTCCAGCCTGAGCTGAGTTGCCGTTGAGCTGCCAACAGGTGGCAGGATGGCTCAGCTAAAAAAAAAAAAAAAATACTCACATACGGCTGGCCAACTGGCTCAGTTGGTTAAGAGCTTGCTCAAGAGTGCAAGCTGAGCTCTGAGCAATGGCAGTTTGATGCCCAGCCTGAGCTGAGCTGCTGCTGAGCTGCCAACAGGTGGCAGAATGGGTCAGCTAAAAAAAAAAAAAATACATACAGCTTACTATGTTTCAGACTCTGCTCTAAGAACTTTACAAATATTATTTAATCCTTACAACAATCCTATTAAGGAGGCACTCTTATTGGTCCCTGTCAAAGAAGAGGAAATTAAGGTACTGAAAGGGTAAGTAACTCGCCCAAGGTCATACACTAGAGTGGAGTATTCAGGATTCAAACTCATTTCCCAACTGCCTTGTATCTGAGGGCCATGCTGTTCAGACAATCAGTATCTTTAAGCGCCCACCATGGGACATTGATCATACTATGAAGATCACAGAGGAACTGACCATAACATTGAGGAGAGCAGGCTCATGTCTCCCATCTCATGTTTATTTCAGTACAGACATTTGCTGAGTAAAATAGTAAACAGAATTACCCACACTATTTATGTTATCCGTATCTCTCCCCCTTCCCGTTAATGTAGTTTGAGTCACATATTTATATGCATGTAGGATTAAACTTCATTCCAGTAGTCAGGATCCATCTTGGAGCAGAAGCCAATCAGAAATAAACTCATGAGACTGGGGAAGCATGAACTTTTCTTGAATTCATGCTGAGGGATACTTTCTTTCCCCACTGCTGTTCCAGATGGAGACTCTTTTTATTCATCCATTCAACAATTATTTATTATGTGCTTTTTATAAGACAAGCACTGTTTTAGACTGGAGATGTTTTGTTGAACAAGATTGGCCAAGTCCCTACCCTCACAGAGCATACCTTCTAGAGGTGAGACAAATAACAATCAAGTAAATAGGTAAAATTTTAAGAGATTTGATAAGAGATGTGATAATAAACCAGGGTGATTAGTTAGAGAATGTTATGTTGCATCTGTATTATTAGATGGGGTGATCATTTTCACAGAGACCTAAATTAAGGGAAAGCCATGCAAAGATTTGAGGGTTGAAGACAGGGCAAAGAGCCAATGCAAGGACCCTGGATAAGGAGTCTGTATGACATTTTTTGAGGAACAGTGAGAAGGCTGATGTGACTGGAGAGGAATGAGCAAGGCAGAAAGTGACAAAGTGACAAAGGATGAGGCGAGAGACTTAGACAAGAATCAAATCATATGGGCCATGGTTAGGAATGTGGGTTTTATTCCAAGTGTTGATGGAAGACTACTAAAGGATTTTGAACAGGAGAGTGAGCACATTTCATTTATATTTTAAAAGGATTGATTTGGCTGCTATGTGGAGAATGAAATGTAGGCTGAAGGAGTGGAAAGAGTGGAAGCAGGAGGAATAATTAGGCGGCTATTGCAGTAGGTTTGCCAAGAAATGATGTTGCTTGAAGCTAGTTGCTAGTGTAGATGGTAGTAAGAGGGGTTGGGCTTTATGACATATCTATATCCATATCATATCCACATCTGTAAATTAGAAGTGATAGGAGTAGCTGATAGATTGGATATGGAGTGCGAAGGGGAGGAATCTTGGGTGATGGGGAGGGTGTTGGAGCTGCTTTATGATTTGGAAAATATTTCTCAAGGAATGATGAGGGGAAATTACATCGGAGACATTTTGAAGTAAAATAGGATTAGGGCCCTGACCACAAGGGCCACCATCTTTCTCCTCCTCTCTTGGGGCATTTTCTTGTTAGCATGACAGGAGGCCCACAAGGGGGCACACTCCTCTCAGCCCTCAGAATCACAGACATCTTCTGTTCCAGTCCCTTCTGCTGAAAAGTCAGACCAGTCATGACCACAGGAAGAAAATTCTACCTTTTTTGCTGGTGATGGAAAAATTAACTAAAGAAGGGATCCGTGTGTATACAGAATCTATGCTGTGGATATACTATATATACATACAAATGTACCTCATATTTAAAGTACATACACCAATGTATATGATATGAATATATCCACTGTATGCATAGAAATATGTAAGCATTTACCTGGTTATAAGTATTTTTACCTTACTTTATACTGTTGGCCCGTGAGCAGCACGTTTTGAACAGCGCTGGTCCACTTACACACGGAGCTTTTAAAATAAATATAATCGGCCCTTCCTGTCAGTGGGCTTCATATTTGCAATGCAGCCAACCACAGATGGAAACATATTTTCACATTCCCAGCCGCGGATTCCTAACCAGGGATGGAAAATACTGTTTTCCATCTGTGGTTGGTTGAATCTGCATACGAAAGGGCCAACTTCAGCATCAAAAGTTATGTACTCCCATCCCCCAACCCGTTTTCCCTCCTCTCTTCCCCTCCTCCCCAATCCCCGCGTTATTCAGGGCCCAGTAGTTTAGCACTGGTCTGAGTTCCTGCATCAGCCTCATCCCCTAATGATGATCATTCCCAAGCCTGAAGTCCCTTTCTTAACCAGGGGTTGGGGGTGGGGCTGGAGCTGGTATACACAGGAAATATAACCTGGACACAGCAACATTTGCAAACCAAAGAATGTCAGTGCAGGAACGAAAAGCTAGGTTAACCCCTTTGCTTTAAAGTGAATGAAACTGAGCCTGGAGAATTTAAGACTCACAATAAGTTCCAGCAGCTGCCCCGTGCACACAATAGCCTTGACTTTTTCAGAATTACATTTTATGTGCATCTAAAATATTTCTAAGTTCCCATATTTTCATTTGATACAGAGACTGCCCTAATCAGATTCCTCTAGAATTAACAAAGGGAAAATGAGATGTGCAGAAAAATGAAGAAGTAAAGAAAGATGTTTTTGCACACATCTGTTATTATCACCCTAGTGAAATTTTCTCAAAGAAGAGCAATCTTCTCATTTTATATACATACGCGGTCTCACAATTAAGTTCATGAACTTCTTGCAATGATGTCGCTAACCCTTTTGGCTATCAGAGGGATTATTCAGTATGAATTTGTACCAACTGGACAGTTAACCAAGTTTACTATTTGGAAGTACTGAAAAGGCTGCGTGAAAATGTTAGACGACCTGAACTTTTCGCCAACAATTCATGGCTCTTGCATCAGGACAATGCATCAGCTCCCAGGGCACTGTCTATGAGGGAGTTTTGAGCCAGTAAATAAATAACTGTATAGGAACACCCTCCCTCCTCACCTGATCTGGCCCCCAATGCCTTCTTTCTTTACCCAAAGATAAAGGAAATATTGAAGGGAAGACATTTGGATGACATTCAGGACACCAACGGTAATTAGACGAGAGCTCTGATGGTAATTCCAGAAAAAGAGTTCCAAAATTGCTTTAAAGGGTAGATTCTAGGCGCTGGTATTGGTGCATAGCTTCCCAAGGAGAATACTTTGAAGGTGACTATAGTGATATTCAGTAATGAGGTCTGTAGCACTTTTTCTATCATGAGTTCATGAACTTAATTGTTGGACCGCGTATATAAAAGAGTCCCATTGTGAGGAAAGCTTATGCATTATTATCATTTCATCCAATTTCTTCTAATTAGACTGAAAACTCTACAAGGATGTGGATTTGGAGATGTGACCAGAGGGTTGCAGGTTTTACTTGTCCAACAGACATAAAAACTGATACTCTTAAAGGGGTGAGTTCCAGCAGCTCTTTTCCAACTAGCCATGCCCACAACTTTTAGTGACAAACAGAGCCTGCTCTCATTAATAGTAATAACAATTATGGATTTATTGCTATGCTCCAGGCTTTGTGTTAAGCACTTAATTTGCACTCTCTTATTAGTCCTTAATCCTTACACACACACACACACACACACACACACACACACACACACGCTATAGGTACAGTTACATTTTAAAACAGTGAAACTGAGACACCAGGCACCAAGAGGTAGAGTAAATTGCCACAAGAAGCAAGCAATAGAAGAGTTATTATTTGAAAACTGTACCCTGTGCATTTAAAACCCTGTATTCTTTTGATCTCAATGAAGATCGGCAGTCCTTGGGAGAAGAAACAGTAAAAATTATTCTGCTTCAGCTGGCGACTAAAGCGGGATTGGAGCCCATTCATTCACTTGGCCCCTACGGCTGGCGGGGTGAGAGGGGGATTTCCAATAAGTTGAAGAAAGCTGTGAGTAGGGTTGCTTATTTTATTTTGGTGGAGAATATGTGATGACTGGGGCTGTCAGAAGAAACAGGGCCAACATCTTCAACATTTTCCTATCAGTTGTAATTTTTTTCTTTTAAGATATCCCCCTCACCCCCGTCCTTCTTCTCTAAATTGCCACAAAAGATTTGTGCAATGACGCGGGGTGTTGACATCCTTAAATGAAAATCTAAGGACAACTTGGATGAAGGACAACTTTTAAATAAGAATACTGTCTGCCTTCGTCAGGGTTAAACAAACCGAATGTAAACGATTTGTTCTGATCGGAGCATCCAATAGACGCAGTTTCTTGGAAACGGCCCTGTCTCCTTGGCAAACACTGTTGCTTTACGAGACGTCAAACTCCTATGTGCAAATGCGCGCCCATTTCCCGTACCACGCAGGCTTCTTCCACAAGCTCAGATTTTGGAGAAAGTCTGGAGGTCATGTATCGCTCCTCCTTCTTCCGATTAAGAATTGGGTGAGGGGAGAGAGGAAGAGGACTAAGAGGCGCCCGCTCGCCTCGTCGCGGATGACGCCCTTCTCAGTCCGGGGAAAGTTCTCCTTAGCGTAGCAGCCGAGGGCGAGAAGGAGGGGGCAATTCCGCCCTCAAACTCCGGCACCATCAGCGGGCCTCCCCACCCCCACACCCCAGGAAACTTGCCCGCCTGTCTCTCCTCCCCGCCACCTAGGGACTTGGTTGTAAAATCCCACTCAGTGGGGAGGACTCAGTGACGGGGCGGGGCGAGGCACTGGCAAAGCCCCAGCACCCCTGCACCCAACCGCCTCCACCCCACCCTGGCACCACATTCCCTGCGCGTCTCTAGCCTTCCTCTACCATCCCAACACAGTCTAGTCTCCCGACGGCGGTCCCAGCACCTCCCCAAACCCAACTGGGTTCCCCGACCCTGCGCTGGCCCATCTCAAACCCTGGGGGCATCTCCCCAGTCTGGGCCGCAGGGCGGAGTCGCAGCCACGGTAGCCCCGCCCTTCGGGTTCTTGGAGCCCCCCTCCACTTGAACATCTGGGTGCGGGGGTGAGTGTTCCAGATGTGGCTGCTGGGCGGCCAGATGTGCGCGCTCTCCCGCCCAAGGCCTGACAGCCGGCGGCTGTGAGCGGACGCGTGGGAGGGGCTGGGAGTTTTCCCTCTGAGCTGACTTAAAAGCCAGCGGAACCTCACCCCCTAGGCACCCCGCTTTGGCCTCTCAGCGCTTCGCAACGCACTGCCAAAACGAAAAGTTTTCAACCCAGACCCTACACCACTGCAGAACAGCCCTGGGAGGGTCTCAAGCCAGCAGGGAAAATAGAGCAGCTCTACAGGACTCCCCACAGAAAACCCTATGTTTTGACCATGCGTCCCTAGTCCGTAGGACTCCACGTGCGCAGACAGCAAACCCCAGGTGTTGGGGGAGAAGGTACAGTAGGGTTGTTTTGGGGGTTTGCCCTAAAGCGCTCTTGAACCGGTTATGGATTCCTTTTTTGATGTTGGAGGTCGTATTCCACCCGGTACAGGCAGTTCAGGGCGGGAGAAAAGCCCAATGAACCCTGTGACTCAACCCCCTTGGAATGTGCCTGGAATAATAATGGGGACTTAAAAGGGTTTTAGGGCCGAGGTAGCTGGTGAAGGAGACAAGGCTCCTGCTCCTGCAGTTGGCAGACGACCGAGGGGGGCAGTATTGCCTTTTGCAGTGCCGCTGCGCCTGCGAACAGGACAAAAATAGTCGGAGCATCTGGTTTAAATCAACCCAAAAGCATTTCTATCAGCTTAACCCACCACCCTACAGGGCTGACGGAACAAGACCAGCCAAATATATTCTCAGTACTCTTTTACCACTCCAGGACTCGCTGAACCCAATCACATTTCACCGCTGGAATTTCTTAAGGGTCCTAACATACAACTGTCATTTTATAGATGTTGCAAATTAAACTTCTTTCTAAGGCTGTGTGTGGGCATATGCTCAAACCTTTACATTTGCAAGCAACTCTCTTTGTTGCCTTTTAAAAAAAAATTGATGTTGAACTGTGAGGCCCTAGCATAGTTAAAAAGAGAGGCCAATATATGGGTTGCTTACACTACTAAATATATAGCTTCATTTCCCTCCCTTAATGCCCTACTCAGAATTCCAAAGGCAAGTTGGAACAAAAGGAAAACGTGTCTGAGTGTAAAGAGAGAACTTGTGCCAAGAATTACAGTCACAGGGTAAATAACCTTGTTTTCTCCTTCATCAGTGGCCGCTTGCTACCAAACCCGTTCTTGGAAGGTGGCCAACAGTCTGTCTGGTGGAGGGTGCTGCTAATTAGAGAGAGCCCATAAACCTCTCTGTCAAAGAGGGCATATGACCTTCCCTTCAAGTCTAAACAATAAAGCTGGGGAAGTGCAGACTTCACTACGTGCTGGCTGTCCTGTGGATTCCCTAAATAGGAACAGGAGGAAGGCCAGGCTTAAGAGGTTACCATAGCTCTGCTCTTACACTTTGAGGAATCAGTCACTTCACTTCCCAGTATAACTAGTTTCAATTATTCTATACAACCTGTTTAGAGGAGAGCAGCTTGCAGGGAGAACTCATTGTCTAATCTAAATGAGGAAGCAATTACTTGCTGCAGTCTAATGTGCCTTGAGACTGTGGGTCAAATATCAACCAGGTCTCATGTAATTTTACTTTGCACTTTCCTTTTAATGACAATTATTTTCCCCTGTGTTTCTGAAACCCCTTTTTCTATTATGTTTACAAAATTAAATTTTCCCCCTCCTCAGCCTCCAAAGTCTTTTCTAATTTTACAATTTGTTACTGCAAGTTAAAGACCACAAAATTTTCTGTACATTGCTTAACATTAAATATTTAAAAAATACATATATTTTTGCATTTTTTAATGAGCATCTTTTCAGAATGTAGCAAAATAGAGTTCCCCAAATCTTCCCTTCTTTGTCTAATTTATCTCCCTGGAAGCCCCCTGCAAGCTTTAATTTTACACATGTTGTAAACTATAAATAATGCAGTTCTGCTTTGCTAGAACAAACATGGAAACTGTCACCTGCTATATATCTTAACTGTACTTGTTTTCAACTTAAAGAATGAATGAAGTTCATCTCCTGGGTAGAGGCATTTGGCCCCTTTTTGTGTGTTTAACCCAGTATGGAACAACACACAAGAATTCTTGTTGTCAACAGAGCACATAAAAGGGTTTACAAGGTGTGGTTTGAAGGGAGGAAGCCATAGAGCAAATGCTGGTTGGAAGGCGAGGAAGGAAGGAAAGTACTTCCCAAGGATACTCCTCCCGTTTAAGCTCTTCCTGTTTGTCTTAACCAATAATTGATAATAAATTTTGTCTTTATTTTTCCTATTCATTTAAAATCATCTTTCCTTAGTGAAGCTACTCTTAGAGTCAAATCTATTATTAACTTCGGATGACTTTAAAACTTCATTCTGTTTAATCTTCTGATAAATAATCTGAAATTTCTGGATAATACATATATGGTAAGAATCATTTCTGTGTGAGCTGTTTAAGTATTCGGTGATTGCCAAGATAACCAAGTGTAATAGCATTAACAACATGGAGCCTGAATCCATGATTGTTGTGGCTGGGTCCCAGGGTAGTCACTACTGCGTCTTGATTTCTCTACCTGATAATAGGGATGATACTTTTTTCCAAAGTGTGAAAACCAGCTGATGCACAAATGCTAGTTATTATCACAACCAAATACAAGGAGCATCACAAGCCTTATACGGTACAATTCTTCCTCTTCCAAATAAACCATGTGCCACATTTCCTTTCTAAAAGAAATCAATAATATACCAGATTTGTAATGTCTACATACCAAATTGGCTAAACAGCTTATATTTCAGGGTAAACAGAGTTTCCTTCAGCACTTAATTTTGAGGATATGGCCATGGTTAATTGTATGTTTCAACAGGTAGGCCAATGCGCTCCATACATATGGTCAAACATGACTCTAGCTGTTACCATGAAGGCATTTTTTAGATGAGATTAACATTTAAATCAGTAGACTTTCAGTAAAGTACATTATCCTTCATAATGGGGGTGGGCCTCACGAAGGTCGTTTGAGGGAATTCTTGCAGAATATCTTCGAACTGGAGCTGCAACATTGTCTTCCCTTGTTCTCCAGGCAGCTGTCCTGCCCACAGATTTGAGATTTGCCAGCCTCCACAATTGTGTGAGCCAGGTTTTAGAAAATCAAACCATTAATCGATCTCTCTTTATATGCATATAAACCATGTGCTGATAAGGACATTTTGGTCAATAACAGAGCACACCTACAAAGGTGGTCTCATAGGTTATAACGAAGCCGAAAAATTCCAATCGCCTAGTAACTCATCATTGGCCTCAAGTTGTAGTGCAATGCACAAACTCACATGTTTGTGGTGATGCTGGTGTAAACAAACTACTACGCTGCCAGTCGTATAAAAGCATAGCACATATAATAATGTACGAAACGTAATACTTGATAATGGTAATGAACAACCATGTTACTAATTTATGTACTCACTATACTATACTATTAATCATTACTTTAGAGTGTATTCTACTTATAAAAAATATTTATTGTAAAACAATATGCAGTGTTAGGCCAGCAGCAGCCTCACGCATCTTGTGCTTATTGCATCTCTTTTTTTTTTTTTTTTTTTAAAGATTTTATTGGGGAATTGGCGGAGGGGAACAGCGTTGGGGAATCGGGGAAGGGGAACAGACAAGTTGCTGTCTTTTTGTTCTTCAGTTTAGTTGCGGAGGATGTTGCTTCACTGTTGGTATCGTCATTGCGCTCTTCCCGGATGAGGCAGATCAGTCGCTGGCCTCTGGATGTCGCTCACGGCGGCTATTGGCAGCTCACGCTTGGCTGCCAGCCGCTCACGCTGGCTGCAGGCCACTCACTGTAGCCTATGGCAGCCCTCTGCAGCAGGGGCTGCAGCCCACACCATCACCGGGGCTCGCACAGCCCAGCTCCAGGTGGAGCTGTTGTTAGCTGTAGAGGGCAGTGTCACTGGCCCTCATGTGGGATCCGAACCGGGGCCGCTGGCATCCCAAAACCAGCGCTTAACCAATGCGCCACTTGGCCGGCCCTTATTGCATCTCTTGATTGCATAATTTTCTCTTGTGTTTCATTTACTCTCATGTTGTTTTGAACAGTAACTTGCTGCACAGGCTCGTAGCCTAGGACCCTGGGTGTGTACTAGGCTATATGCCATCTATGTTTAAGTGCACTATGATGTTCCCACAATGACAAAATGGCCTAAAGAGGCCTTTCTCAGAACATATTCACATAGTAAAGCAGTGCAAACCTGTATATAGCAGGTCCTTGAATAACATTTTGTTCAAGGTTGTTTTATTATAACCTTGATGGGGAAAAAAAATAGATTCTCAGCGGAACCACTGTCTGTGTGGAGTTGGCATATCCTCCCCATGTCTGTATGGGTTCTCTGGGGACTTGAGTTTTCTCCCACCTCCCAAAGCTGTGTGTGTGAGATGAACTGGAGTGTGTAAGTTGTTCCAGTCTGAATGAGTGTGGGTGTGGGAGCATCCTGTGAGGGAAGAGCATCCTGTCCAGCGCTGGTTCCCACCAGGAGAGGCTCCAGCCACCCGTGACTGTGAATTGGAATCAGCGGGTTGGAAAAGAACTATCTTAATTGTTTTTATTACTTTCTGAAATGTATGTAATAATAAACATTTCAATGTTTATTATTAGAAGTGTTGAGTCTTTATTTAGAAGTTTGGTGATATTTTTATGACCAGAAATATGACATCAGAACTTAACTCTTGTTTCTATCAATTAGCCTATGGTAAAATTCCTGTCATTATACATCATTTTGCTTAAAGTCACAGTTTCCAAGAACTTACTGACAGCATTAAGGACTTACTGTATTCTCTCTCACTCACTCTCTCTCTCTCTCTCATTGGTTCCATTTTTCTGGAGAATTATGACTCCTGGCACTACTGTTGACTCCTGGCACTATCATGATTTATTGTAGCACTCAAGTTTAGAGTAACTTAAATTAGGTCTAACATTCCAAAGGAGGAAAAGGTTTTCACATATATCCTAAGCTCTTTCCTGGTACTTTGAGATAGCATCATGTCAAAACACATAACTCAGCCAGATATTCTAACCTGGTTTCATCAACTCTTTTCACTCAACTTTTCCAAATTGCAGCATTAAACAATGCTTGGAAGAGAAAAACCATCTGCTCCTGTTTTTCACCTCCATTCTCTTTACACCCCTTCTCTCTTTTGGTATTTCCCAAACATACTAGTTGAAAAGATAAGAAACTGTGGGATTCAAGGTTAAAAATCACCTTGAAAAATTTTCAAGACTAGAAAAAATGTAGTAAGGTTTTAAGAAATTCTGCATTAAGTGAGACAACCAAGATGGCGCAGTGTTTACAGGTAAACGCTGTGTTTACTTTCTCTCACAACCACATCATCAAAATTACACCTAATCTACAAAACAACCATTATTGAGAATCACCTAAAACCAAGCTGAATGGAAGCCTTTCCACTAAGGACGTGCAGAAGTCACCTCCAGACTGGTAGCAAGGTCAGAGATGCGGAATGGGTTGGTCCTATACCCACGTGTGACCATTAAAGATAAGGATGGCTATTTCGGCTGTGGGGATCCCTAGAGGAGCAAGAGATCCTAGCCCCACGTTCCAATGCTAGGGAGAGAAGCCCCATAATTTCTGATTGTGAAAATTAGCGGAGATTCTGGCTGAGTGAGACTGAGTGCAGCTGCCCTCACAGGTGCTCCTCTTAAAGGGACTGGGTGCAGACTTAACCACCAACGGAATCACTCAATCTGAGCTCTAGTGCTGGGGCAGCATCTGGAGAGATGGCAGGGACAAATGGTGGGGAATTGAGTTGTCCGTTTTGGGATGGGTATGGGAGGTGGCTTTTTCCTGGCTGGAGAAGCAGGTGGAGGCCACTGTTTCTTTGTTGAGCCCTCCCCCTTCCCGGTGTACGAACACAGGTGGTGGCCATTTCTGAGTCTCTGCCTTTGATTCCTCACGCCCTGGTGATTAGAGACCTGGCCCCACCCAACTTTCGGGCACACCCGGACTGCTTTCAGTGGCTTTTTCATGGACTGCCTGCTTTTGCTCAAGCTGCAGACTTTCCTAAAGTCTCTCAAAGGTTCGTGGAAGCCAGACAAACAGCATCTAGCTTGACCATGGTCTGTACCGCTAGCTGAGCAGCCCTAAGCTGGCACTAGTGGCAGCAGGCCTTGGTTCATGGCTTGGCCTCTCAAGGCACTTCCAAGCACAGCATGGGCAGCAGCCATCTGCGGACTTCTTTCTGGCTCCCACTGGGTGGCCCAGGGTGGGCCATGGGCTGTGGCTGAACTTAACCTACAGTGGATCACCTCCAAGGTAGTTCTGGGGCTGGTGCCCCCAGTAGCCAGCTTCAAAAAGAGCTGGAGAATTACCCAGCCACCTCCAAGTATGACACACCCAAGGGGTGGATCAGACAGGCACCAGAGTTCTGCTGAGGCAGATCCTGCTCTGTAGGGTCAGCCCCTGCACAACAACTCTTTCACTGTAGTCAAGGCCAGTCCTCACAACCAGTGAGCCCAAGGGTCAGTGCCTCCCACTGATGTGCAATTATCAACCAAGGCTCAACTACAAGAGGAGGGCACACACAACCCACACAAGGGACACACCTGGAGCACTTGGCTCACTTCATCAGAAAGACTGAGCCACTGAGGCCCACAGCACACCTACTACATAAGTCCACTCTACTAAGAAGACATAGCAGCCCTACCTAATACATAGAAACAAACACAGGGAGGCAGCCAAAATTGGGAGACAAAGAAACATGTCTCAAACAAAAACAGAACAAAGCTCCTAAAAAAGAGCTAAGGAAACGGAGATAAGCAATCTATCAGATGCAGAGTTCCAAACACTGGTTATAAGAATGCTCAGTGATATCTGGGAGAACTTTAACAGAGAGATAGGAAGCATAAAAATGGAGATGGAAACCATAAAAAAAGAACCAGTCAGATATAAAGGATACAATAATGGAAATGAAGAATGTGTTATAGGGAATTAACAGCAGATTAGATGAAGCAGAGGATCCAGCCAGCAATATAGTAGGTAGCAGAAAAATCCCAACCAGAACAGCATAAAGAAAAAAGAATCCAAAAAATTGAGAAGAGCTTAAGGTATATCCGGGACAATATCAAGCTTACCAACATTTTCATTATAGGGGTACCAGAAGGAGAAGAGACAGAGCAAAGAGTTGAAAACCTATTTGAAGAAATAATGACAGGAAACTTCCCTAACCTGGTGAAGGAAATGGACATACAAGTCCAAAAAGCAGAGTCCCAAACAAGATAAACCCAAAGAGGCCAACACATCCCAAACAAGATAAACCCAAAGAGGCCAACACATCATATTTAAAGACATCATAATTAAAATGTCAAAGATTAAATACAAAGAGTGAATCTTTTTGTTGTTTTTTTTTAGAGGGCAGTGTCACTGGCCCTCATATGTGGGATCCGAACTGGGGCCGCTGGCGTCCCAAGCCAGCTCTTAACCAATGCGCCACTCAGCTGGCCCAAAGACAGTATTTTGTTTTTGTTTTTTTGTTTGTTTTTTTTGAGAGCAGTATCACTGGCCCTCATATGAGGGACCCGAACTGGGGCCGCTGGCTTCCCAAGCCAGTGCTTAACCACCGTGACACTCGGCCGGCCCGAGAGAATCTTAAAAGCAGCAAGAGAAAAGCAGTTAGTTACCTCCACGGGAGCCCCCATAAGACTGTTGGCTGCTTTCTCAACAGAAACTTTGCAGGCAAGAAGGGAGTGGTAGGAAATATTCAAGTGATGAAAAGCAATGACATACTACCAAGATTGATCTACCTAGCAAGGATGTAATTTAGAATTGAAGGACAGATAAGGAGCTTCCCAGACAAGAAAAAGCTGAAGGAGTTCATCACCACCAAACCAGTATTACAAGGACTCTTGGAGGGATTTCTTTAAGATGGGAGTTGGGTTAAGGATGGGTGAAAGGGAAAGGGATTAAGTACAAACTGGGGCGGCCAGTTAGCTCAGTTGGTTAGAGCACAGTGCTCATAACACCAAGGCACTGGTTTGATCCCCACATGGGCCACTGAGTTGCACCCTCCACAACTAGATAGAAACAAGTACTTGACTAGGAGCTGATGGGTCCTGGAAAAATGCCCTCCACAACTAGACTGAAACAACTATTTGACTTGGAGCTGATGGGTCCTGGAAAAACTCACTGTTCCCCAATTAAAAAATAAAAAATCCACATTAAGTAAAAGTTATACCCTGAGTACTCCAGGTGAGAGATGATGATGGCTTAAAGTAGGGAAGTTGGAGATGAGGTGAATTTGAAGGTTAAATTCAGGATATATTTTGGAGACAGCCAAAGGACTTACTAACGGATTAGGTGTAAGAGGTAAGGGAAAGAAGGAATACAAGGATTATAAGAAAGAAAAGACCACAACACTGCTCTGAGAGAAACCAAATAAATTATTCAATAACCATGAAGAAACTTCAGCATTAATAATACAAAAATAATCCATACATTTGGTAATAGTGACTTTGTTTTTATCAAAGCAAGAATGGTTTTCCTTAAATTGTCATGTTATACTACTTAGATATAGGCACTGTGCAGAAACACAACAGTGCAACTGTACACAGTAGGCACTCAAGGTGGTTTTTTTTTTTTTTTTGAGGGCAGTGTCACTGGCCCTCATATGTGGGACCCGAACCGGGGCCAATGGCTTCCCAAGCCAGTGCTTAACCACCACGCCACTCGGCTGGCCCTTCTTTTTTTTTTTTTTTTTTAAGAGGGCAGTGTCACTGGCTATCATATGTGGGATCCAAACCGGGGCTGCTGGCGTCCCAAGCCAGCTCTTAACCAAGGCGCCACTAGGCCGGCCCAAGGTGTAGTTTTGCATGCAAAAAAATTGATGCTGATTTGATTTGCACATAATGCCAAAATACCACACTTTCATTCTCCTTTCTCCTTCCTCTTGCTCTTAATCTAAGATTGCCAGGTAAGCAAAGGGTAAACATGATTTTCCTGCTTTTGTTGAGTACAGTCTTTCAGTATCCTATACTTAAACAATTATCAATCTTGTGCTTTAGAATTTCAATTCAAAGCATTATCTCATAAAAAGCAATTTAAAAAACATTACCAAAACTGGACCACAAGGGGAGTTTTTCAAGGCTAAGATATTGATGGGCAGGTAAAAGGGCAGAATGTTTTCCAAGGAACAATGAATCTGTCCCTGACATGATTTTTGTTCCATGAATCTCTTTCTCAATAACACTGAACCAACCACAGAAAGGGAGAATAAAAGACTGGAAAAAATGCCATAGTTCATATATCCATGTGTTTTTTAGAATTTTATTTAAATTTCTAACGTCTTTGGATCTTCACAAGGATATACACCTCCTAATAAAACAGAAATATAACTCCATTTTGAAATACTTTATCACACATTATATATCATAATGAAGTAGCACAAAGAAACTTTTTTTTTTTGAGGGCAGTGTCACTGGCCCTCAAATGTGGGACTGAACCGGGGCCACTGGCTACCCAAGCCAGCGCTTAACCACCGCGCCACTCGGCCGGCCCAAGAAACTTTTTGATACGTAGGATTTTTCTCTAAAGCTTAAATGTGAGGCAGACATCTGACTTTCAAACAGATGAGACCCTAGAATATTCCCAGGATACTTAAAACTGAATTTTGTGTTTTATTTTATGTCTGAGAGAGAGAACTAATACAAATTGATGGCTAGTGCTTCTCTACTAATTGTTTTTCCTTTCTTTTCTAACATCCAAATATAACGATTCAGTGTTTCTTTTTAATCTTATGGAGGAGCATTGCAGAATGTATATGACTTTTATAATTTGTTTTGTGATTTGTAATCCTAGGTGTATGCATATGTTGTTTATTATTTAATCAAAACAACTTAATAATAAATAATTATCAATTCATGGACCCCAACATATGTTCTCTGACACAAGAAAAAAAATACACGTTATCACTAATAAAACGAGTTTATTTTATATTAAAATTTTCAAAACACATTTGTAAAATTACCCTCATACTAGGCCTAAAGATAGCCTTACAAAGAGATAAAAAATTGCAAAGCTGCTTTATCTTAACTTATTAAAGTACAAAGATTTAAAAGGTGTCAGAAGAGAAAATGTTAATTCATGGACAACGTTTAAAGAATCAACACACATTAAATCTGTAGGATACTATAGAAGATTAAATCTTTAAAAACATTTAGAAAAAAAAGCTGTACTTTCCTTTCAGAAAGCTTTACTCTTACATGATGTTACCAAGAAGTATACTGTATATATACCACATTAACAATAATCTTCTCAAAATTTACTTAGAAGTTTTGGAAATCAATTAGCCTACATGAGAGAAAACAAGAAATTGCTTTTCAATACATACTGACTCCTTAATTTTCCTGATAAAAGAAAATCAGAATAAAAGTTTAGTCCATTCCAATTAAAAATACAAAGTACTGATATTTGAGATAGTATTGAATTATTTTTTACAACACAAAAATTCAAGCATTCCAGAAAGCATAAACTGTGTTATTCAAAAAAAAAAAAAAAACCCAAAACATTATTTGTCTAACCAATGTCTTACAGAAATTTGGAATATTTACATACTTTATAACACTGTAGAAATCTTTGGTGGTGACATATGGATTAAGTTCCCTGAAAACACTTTAATAATTTTGTTCCATCAATCTGTGTAGTCAAGTATTTATAATTAGTAATGCTGACAGTATCATTTTCTAGCCAAATCCACATACATATAATAAAGTATGTGGAGGAAATCTTATGTGGGACCTAGGTGGGTTTACATATATTAATTACTTAGCAATCAGGCTTATTTCTGGTTCATTTTATACCAGAAAAAAATATGGTAAACTAGAGAACAGATCAATTCTTACTTATAGACAAACTTTGGATATAGTTAATATTAGTGAACAAGTTGAATACATATGTAATGAAATAAAACAATGGCTACAGTTTCTGGATAAACTTTTAACAGCTACCAAAATAGTGCCCTAAATAGGCTTGTGCAGCATCTGATGCCCATTTACCAAGTGGTGGTGGTAGGAAAGCAAGGCACTGAGGTCTAACGATAAATTTACCTCTTTTAAAAGCAGTGGACTTAAAGCAGAGAAACAAAAAATAACCTGCTCTACCTTAAAAGAAACAAAAATGTATAAGTTTATACAAATTCAAAGGAAAGGGCAAAAGAAAAGCGAAATTTAAGAAAAGGAGGGAAAGGAAATGATAGAACAGCAAACTGACATCACGGTGTATAAGGTTGTGACAGCAAAAATATATCAGAGGAAGCATTGTAAGTGTGAAGAGACAATTAAACAGAGGACTTGCATTACCTCTTTGAAATGGATGTCATTAAACGTTTTGATTCTAGAAGTGTAGAGAATACATGATTCCTCCTATTTAGAAAAGTATTTATGAGTTTACTATGATTAAAGAATAGGTATAATGAGATTAGACTTGAAAAAAATAAAATGCTGCACATCAGCCTCCAAAGTTAAAGTGTTTGATACAAAGGCACTTACATGACCTTGTCAGGCAATTTGAGATGACACTGCCTTTGTGCAGGAAAGACAAGCATGGCATAGCATTCATATGGATAAGTCTAGGACTACGCAAGATAAAGAAAACTCTCTCCCAAGGGTTTATAATCAGAATTCATAGGAATTTTGAACACAAATTAAAGAGTCTTTCTAGAAATTAAGAAGCTAAAAATTAGGCAAGGTAAAAGTAGATGAACATACTCCTAAAAATAAACTTTGGGAGAAAAGTCAAATACCTTTTTACTTAGTGTTATATTATCAAGAATCTGAGATAACCTAGAAAATATTTTAAGACTAGTATTGGAGAAATGTCAGAATTATGCTAAGGTGCTCCTGAGTAAATATTCTGTTCTCTGCCAAAGCTCTGAGGAGGTCCTGTCCTGAATACACAAGGCCAGCTGGCTTCATTTCTTAAAAGGAAGAAAAGTCAAAGACCTCACAAATCTCTCTCATTGTTTTTTCTTTTGGACAAACCAGTAGAATAGTCAAGTAAATTACCTGAACAAGTATAATCATACAAATTTCATTATTGATCACGAAACCATCACCAGAAATACACTGATTTAGAGTTCATCATGCATAGCTATCAATGCAACCTAAAAATGCCTCCAAGTCCAGTAACTCAAAACATCTTGGATTAAAAAATAATTGTTTTTCTAAGCTTTTAATATGGTAAGATTAACATCTGTATTTTGCATTGGCATCTATCTTCAGGAAATTATTCTTCAGAAGGGAAGTGATTCAAATGATTTTAGTTAATGCCAGATTTATAAATCAGCAGCACATATAAGTGCCAAGCTTGGAAATGGATGGGCTGTTGGATTCGCTGTATATTCATGCATTAGAAGAGACCAAAGTGCTATACTGGTCTCGGACTCTATTTCACAAAAACTACCACTTTTAAAAAGTGAAAATGTAACCAGTGTTAACAAAAACATGCTAAGTTCAACTATAATGTACAGCTAAATATCAAAAACTGGTTAATGCTTAAAATAATTTCTTATTTGTAAAGAAGACAATTAAAAATAGCTAGACTTGAACAATGAACTGTATTTTAATATTAATATATTTTAAGATTTAAAATCAAGCAAATTTAACAAATGGAACCCATAGGAAAAGAGATGATGTTAATTCGAGGCATAAATTTGACATGTCGGAATATGACAAACAATAAAGAGAGTGTCAAAAAAACTTAAAATGTACAGACGTAAAATAAGTAAACAATTTTCAAGTGTGCAAAACTAGTCAGGAATAAAAGTGCTATGTGGATACCTGGTTTTCAAATATTTGTTTTGAAAACTTTCAGTTGATGGTGGAAAAACTATAAAGTATTAAAAAAGTAAAAATTTAAAGAATATATCAAACATACTTTATCTCACATTATGCCCTTGTCCTCTCACTGCTGGATCAGAGGCCTATTTTATCACTATCCTCATGTGATAGTTATAACATAAATGGAGGTAAACAATACAGTATCACAAAGTCTGATGTATCTTGAACCGTAAAAAGACTCTTTTCAAGTACACTGTAGGTTTGTGCTTCCTCTTTTATCCCAGGCCCTCCATATTGTTGATAAATTTGAAAAGATGTAACACCATTTTCTATTTCTGATATATATATATATATATATATTGCATAACTACCTTTAATAGTCAAGATTTGAAAGTAATTGTTAAAGTATTTAAATAGATGAAAATAAACCCTATCGTTGCCACAATTTAAACAATTATTTTAATGAGTACATCCTGAATATATACAGTGTTAGAAAAACCCCCGATGTATTAGCATTTGTTTTGGGATACTTGAAGTGTACATGATTAAAAATACACCTGTGGTCTCTTCTTCACTTTATATTTTAGTGACCCATACCGCACCTGAAGAGAGAAATGTGTCATTATTACAAATTAGATGGTTACTCTTTGAAATTATATAGGATTTAATAGTTTATAATCAGTAATAATTTTAAACTTTTCTGACATAATCAATTATCTTATACATGTGTACTCAAAAGACAACACTACTTATACACTAAAAAGATATAATTGGTTCTATACTGAATATATGCTAAAGACTATTATCACTAATAACAAAAACATTAACTTATTATTTACACTTTGCTTGGTACATGTCAATGAACACTGCTCACAATAATCTGAGGCCATTCCCTGGACATCTCCACTGCTTTCTGGGCACAAAGACAATATATAATTATAGATAAACTTTTACTATTTCATCCTCATTAATTAGTAGGTTTGGTTCAATGTATAACTATGGAGTTAATTTTGTTATTTGCTTTCTTTGCTCATGTGTAGGGATCGCGCTGGGTATTTATGACAGCCATATGATTTGCTATGTGAGGATATCATTTTCTACTTATAGTGGAAGACTAGGAATTAACCATTTTCTAAACTTCCATAAATCCTAATACATCTGATTTGAATAAAGAATATTAAATATAACTGTGGCTCTACTGTTCCAATCCTTCATTTGTGGACCACTAATATCCTGAATGATCATGCAGCAGGGAAATCCCTTAATACTAATCATTAGGAAAACAACTTCATAATTGACTAACCTCTTTGCGGCCTTTCACGGTTTTCACAGATTTCATGCTTTGCGATCTTCGAAGGCCTTTGTGTGTTAACATCTCATCATCTGAATATGGCCCTTCCGCTTCGTCATCTGTTTTCTCATCACCGTCTTTCAGTGGAATTCCATAACCTAAATGAGTTGTCAAAACCGGCATGTTTTGGTAAAAGGATACCAGTCAGTACTGCCTCTTAACTCTGTTTGCAGTTCTCTGCGTGGTCTACACTTGCCAGGTTACTCCTCTCCCTTTCTTGTCTGGAATGAGCTCCCCACCCTTCATCATTAATCTTTGTCCACTGAAGTATTCTAGATGAAGCCCGTAACCGATTTCTTCCAGGAAGTTTTACCTGGGCATTCCTATTTTTTACTATGCATTTTTCAAAATAATTTGTTTTTGAGTAGGTAATGCATTTATCTTGTTCAAAAATTAAAAACTATAGAGTGAAAAGTCTCTTTCAGCCCTTTCTCCTTTTCATGAATTTTAAATAACCTAAGCAAGTGTGTGTTTCAGTCTTTCATTTGTACCTTTGACTTGAATCAGGAATTAAGGGTTTACCTACCCCATGTGTCAAACTTTTTGTCAAGCTTGGGAATGGTAGGGTGAAACTGAGGTGTCACATAAGACCCAAAGGGGCTAGAATTTGGAACAAATTCACTGGAGGCTGGTGATAGAGATGTTAAACCAACACTGTTGCAGCTGCTGAGATAAAAGACAGCCAGACAGGCTACAGTAATTAGAAACATCACACAGGCTATGATGACAGATGTTAGTCAAAGAAAAGAGCCAGCATCAGGAAAGGCAGTAGGAGATCGTGGGGGGTGTGCTAGCAAACTGCTATGTGTAGCCACAAAGACTTAACATTGGCCAATAGGCAAACATGCAGGTAGTCAGGCTGGTTATTGTCAGGAAGTCTTAGAACATCCTGACACTGGGATTTCAGTGTCAGGAATAAGAGCGTTCTTATTCCTGAAGCAGAGGTTCTCAAACTTTAGCACCTATTAGTTACCTGGAAAACATGGGAGATAATATGCAGGTTGCTGGGTCTGGGATGAACTGAGAATCTACATTTCTAACAGGTTCCCAGTTGATGCTTATGCTACTGGTCCAGGGCCCACAATTTGAAAATTACTGCCTGGATGGAGTAAGAGAGGGGCCCAAGTCTAAAGCAACCAGCGTACTAGGTAGATTATAAAGACAGGGACTTACAAGTCCCCATTAACACATTTGTTTGTGGGAAACGAGTAAACTCGTCATATCGCTCAAATGTCCGCTTACAATGTGAATGTAGGAAACGAGTAAACTCATCATATCGCTCAAATGCCCGCATACAATGTGTTAAGTTTCAGAGACTCCTTTAATAAAGATAAGGAACATAAATACTTCAATTTCAAGGTGAGAAAAAAATAGCATGTTTTCCAGGCTAAGAGGGGTCAAGGGATGGACTTCTTACATGTGAAGAAAAAATATACTAAAGGTTTATTAATCTGCTCTCCCAGCACATGAATAACTTGAGATTCACTAAGTAAACCACGATGAGCTGTTAATAAGCTTCTTAGTCTCATAAGATAAACAGTTTTATATAATAAGCAAGTACATAATACGATAAACATCTTTGTATACTAAGCTAGTACAATTTTATGTTGCCAGACTTCTAGGCTAGAAATTAGGAAGGATTCGGGAGTAGATTCAGTCATTATTCAAGCCAAGATCCTTTTTTTCCCTGCAGCAGTTCGAGGAAGTATGTTCTAGGTAGAAGGGACAACACGTGAGAAGACCCCGGTGCAGAGTGAAGTGTGACTGACTAGAACTGCCAGGAAGCCGGTGTGGCCAGGGGAGGGGATGGGGTTAGCCGTCCTGGAAAAATGCTCCTGATGCAGTATGAAGTGGGGAAAAAAAATGTACATATAGAAACAAAGGAAAAACATGAAAAATGAAACCAATGCATGTCTTGGAAGTAGATTTTTAGGTGATTCTAAATTCCTTTTTCCTTTTTCATTAATTTGCCAAATTTTTATTTTAAAACTTGTATTTACTTCCATAATTGGGTAAAATAAACCAGAAAAAATGTTTTTAGGTTGTCATATGTGGGATCCAAACCGGGGCCACTGGCATCCCAAGCCAGCGCCCAACCACCGCGCCACTCAGCCGGCCCCTATTGCTGTTGCTTATACACCATTCCTGACCCCGATATAATAAACTAAGGTAAAAAAGAGAATGAGGAATCAAGGAGAGAGTCAGAAAGGAAGCAACTGTGACCAGCAGGTTCTCTAAGGCCACAGGTGAAACCTAAGACTAAAATGCAATAAATATGGCTCTTGCTATTTTAATTGCCTCTCATTTTATATGATGAGGAATTCGAATTTCATTCAAAAGATGATTATATACTATAAATCTTATTTCTGTGTTTGTACTTCATCAGAGAGTAATGGGGGACCACTGAAACATTTTAAGCAGAAGGTGACATGATTAGATTTGGGTTCTTTAAAGGATTCTTGCACTTTGGAGAATGAATCAGAAATGGATGAGACTGTAAGGAGGGGGGTTACTGCAGTATGGCAGGTCAGAAATGACAAAGTCCAAGGAGTAAGGACAGAAAAAGCAGCCAAATCTGGGATCTATTTGGAGGTGAAATCAATAAATTTAACTAGCAACTTAGTAAACCAACCCCTGCATCAAAAACAGAGGAGTCAAGTCAAATATTCTCACTAAAATATGCATTTGCTATTCCACTTGACACCTGTAAATGAGTATGTATGAAAATTCTGCTGGGATGGTGAAAATAATGTTAGTCAAAGTTATCAAAGTCATGAGTGTATGCTCTCTTATCTGATTAGGTGGTGAGAGAGATAAGAGATGGTGATTAGGTTTCCACGCCAATGCCAACTGTGAGCCAGTTGAGCTCTTTGGGGGGCACTATGTGGAGTGGGTTTCTGAGCCAGCGTGGGAAAGTGCCACAATCCCTGAGCTATGTTTGCTACCAAGGGCACAGGACCGTGGAGTAGGCCTGTCGCCTATTGGCCATCTTTGACTAAAGCATCCCTTCCTGCTCAAATTATTTGGCCCAACTGCCTCCCTAAGTGTAGCCTATTCATAAATTAAAATTAAAAAGAAGAGAAAGAATTAGCTTAGGAACCTTGGATATCTCATTTCTGCCATTGAGTATGTAGCTTTTAAGATGTAATTTAATCTCCTTTAGTCTCTCTTTATTCATCTATAAAATAAGAATAGAATATTTAACCTGCATAGTCATCATAAGGATTAAATAAATATGTAAAGCACCTAAAACAAAAATAAATAAATAAAATCTCTTTATGTACTGGTATTGAAACTGAATATAGAACCACTTTTAACTAATATGGGAGCAGAATGTTCTTTGCAGAAAAAATATTTCCCTGATCAAAATGTAATGTTCTTTCAAGGGATGCAAACATCGTGTTCAAGGTATCCATTTTCCTACAAAAAAAAAGCATATGAGGGAGCTTGTCTTTTCTGATAGTGACAACATGCAGATTTGAATAATTTCATCAAAGCAGGACTTCTCTTGATCAGCTAACCTCAAGCTGCTCAGAGAAGGCCATGATCGAGTCTTCAAAAAGGTCCCACTTAGCCACATGTTTGTTTGCTTGTGAGAACAATCAGAGCTTCTGAGGTAATTGTATTGATCATATGAACCATAAAATGGACTTTGCAATGTGAATGTAATTTCCACACTTAAAAACTTATTAATTTTGGAAGTATGAAAAAGGAAAATAGTCAGGATTAAAAAAATGAGTACCTTAATTATTTTTCAAAAGGAAGAGTACTGTTGCTTTATTTCTAATTGGGTAATAGGTTGATTTAAAAAAAAACAACCCACTAAAATCCTACTACTCAGAGCTTAACACTGTTAGTATTTTATTAATATCCTTCTAGACTCTCCACTATATATATACATTTGAAAAATAACTTCATATACATTAATTATTTCATCTATCTATTGTGCCTATATTGTATAGGATGATAACACACATACTGTTTCGTTATTACTGTTCATGTCCCTACAATCTGGTTATGTCAGTAAGTAAGACTAACATTATTATTCATGACTAATAAGCCACCTTTTGCTTTATCATTTCTTTTCTCTTAGGCATTTGGTTTGTTCCAATATTTCATTCCTATAAACAACTAGATGAACATTTCTGTACATATATCTTTGAACACTTGTCTGATTATTTCCTTATGGCATATTCCTAGAAGTTCATTGCTGAGTTACAGAGAATAAATTTTGATAATTATTGCCAGATTTTCATCCAAAAGGATTATTTCACTTGAAACTCGCATAGAAAGCATGAGACTGTGTTTCCGAACATGCTTGCTGTGGTGGTTTTAAAACATGTCCACAAATTCTGACACTTTTCTCCTCCCCTTAAACCTTGAGGACCTTTGTAGGTACCTGCCTTAAACTGCCATAAGGTGGAAATGATGCTACATAACTTCTGCCTCTTTCTCTTGGGACACTGGCTCTGGGAACCTTCAGCTGGCAGCTAAGAAGTCCAGACCCTCAGAGACCATGTGGAGAGACACAGAGAGACATGCTGAAGAAGTCCCAACTGTTTTAGCCATCAGTTGTTTGACTTTTTTCAGCTCAAACACAAGATATATGAATGAAGAAGGCTATGAAATTGACTCCAGCCCAAACTGCTGTTTGACTGGAGCTGCATAAGACTCTGAGCAAGAACTGCCTCACTGAGCCCAGGGACCCCCAGATTTGTGAGCAAAATATATAAATGACCGCGATATCTTAAAACCACTGTTTGGAGGTGGTTTGTTACACAGCAACAGACAATTAGAATAGTTACCAACACAGAGTACTATTAAAAAAATTTTTTTTGCCAACCTAGTGAGCAAAAATTACTATTATTACTATTTTAATTTATTACTTCTTTGACTATCTGTGAGGTTAAATTTCTTTTTCATGTATTAATTGCTCAGCTGTATTCTTTGGTAGAATTGACAATAATTGGCTTGTTAGTTTGTAGATTGTTGAAATCTGAACCCTTTGTCTGTAACATATAGTGAGACTATTTCTTGTAGTTTGCCCTTTTTATCTGTGGAGTTTTTTCCCCCTTATATGGTAGTTTTTCTTTGTTTTCTGGGTTTGATGTGATCTAACCTAGGAGTATAAAAATATAACAGGAATTTACTACTATATTGCTTAATTTCTTACATTTCAGTCTTAAATTTTTTAAGAATTATTTTGATTGAAGGTTTGAGGTAGAGGTATAACCTCATCCCCATCCGACCTTCTAAGTCTAGCTATCCTAACACCACTTATTAATCTGCCTTTCTCCTATTAATCTGAAATGCCACAGTTCTCATTTTATAAATTTCCATGTGTATCTGGACTTGTGTGTATCTACCCGATCTATTATTAACTTCTCTTCATCCTATTCCTCTCCTGGAAACATATTACTTAATTAAAAATATTGTCAAGAGAGAAAGTTTTGTTTAAATTTTTTTCTTAAGGCAGAAAAACTCAAGACTTTATACCATCCTGTACGAAAGCTTGGCAGAATAATGCTTATTGAGATTCTAATTTCATAACTGAACAAGTACTTTTCTTGTTCTGCTCCCACTTCATATTTTTATAAATCTTCAGTTATTTTAATTCCATGGATTGAACTCTAACAAAAGAACTAAATAGTACCTACCATCTTAAAATATTTTAGTCACACCATTTCAAATAGATGAATACCATAAAATAGTGTTAAGGACTTCCCTATTTATAATCCTGTTTTCATCTCATAATTGGAATATAATTGTTAACCAATTGTAAGGTATAATTATGAATAAACTGCTGATAAAGGACTCAGATAATTGGTCAAAATCAACAAAATATTTACAGAGACCCCATAATCAAAATTAGTATACCTAATTTTAGTATACTAATTTAAAAAATTAGTATGGCACATTTAAAAAAATGCCTATATTAGGAACTGCTTTTACATTATTTATGTATTAACAATGACAGTTCAAAGTTCAATGGTTCCTCATTCTTTTTCTTTAAAGATTTTATTGGGGGGTTGGGGGATGGAAACAGCGTTGGGGAATCTGGGAAGGGGAACAGACAAGTTACTGTTCTTTTGTTCTTCAGTGTAGTTGTGGAGGACAGTGCTTCACTGGCCCATGTTGGTATTATCATTGAGCTCTTCCTGGGTGAGGCAGATGGGTCCTGGGCCACTGGACAGGGCCGCTCACAGCGGCTGTTGGCAGCTCATGCCAGCTGCTCATGCTGGCTGCCGGCCACTCATGGTAGTTTATGGCAGCCCACTGAAGCAGAGGCTGCAGCCTACACGGTCGCTGGCAACTCACAGCAGCCCTGCTCTGGGTGGAGCTGTTGTTCACCATCTTAGCTATAGAGGGCGCAGTGTCACTGGCCCTAATGTGGGATCTGAACCGGGGCCCTGCTGCTCAGAGCTGGCGTCCCAAGCCAACTCTTAACCAACATGCCACTCATCCAGCCCAGTTCCTCATTCTTAAAGATATTACTACCTTAATCCATGGCCAATGCTTAATTAGTATCTCTTAGATAATAACTACCAATTTCGGTAAAGTTATTCATTCTAGGGAGAACTTAGAAGAAAGTTCACTATTTTTCCCTCTATCAGAAGGGACTGATATTTTATATTTCAGATTGGTTTTAATTATAAAGGATTCTTTTTAATTTCCCTCAAAAGAAAACTTTTGTAGCTAAAAAAAAGATCAAATAGCCCTGTACCTTATGGACTTAATACATTAATAAGACATTTCCTGAAGATCTTAGTTCTCAGCTGAGCCTTGAACAAAAATTTTCTTATATGTGATAAATGACTAAGGAACTATGTCTTTTTACTTCTGTGTATGTTTCTAAGATAATTATTTATTAAAGTTTACAACACATCAACTATGGCATGCTCATGATTTATTAGAATATACCTACAAGTCAGATCTTGAACTAGAATACATGTAATTTCAATGCATTTTCCATTGGAGTAATCCTATTTTCAAAATGAGTCACCTTTTGTCACCCACTTAAAACTTTTTATCTTGTGAGTCAATATTCTTATTTGTTCACAGCACTTATACTAAAGAATGTCTAACTATAAAGGTACTTAGATAAGTAGGTTAAGTAGAAAGGGTGTTGACCACAGGTCAGAACTAGTACTGGAGGTGGGGAGGTGGTAGAAACCACACCCACTAAAAATTCATGGCAGCACAAAAAGTTTTTGCTACCTTCTTAGTTGGATTATTTGCCAAAGTCAACATAAGGCAAGCACTAACTTTATCTAGAGAAAATTTGGAGAAAAAGAACTATGGTTAAGTGTGAAACTCAAAAATATAAGATTAAAAGTAAATTCTGGGGCTGGCAGAATGGCATGTTGGCTACGAGTTGGCTAGGGGCGCCAGCTCTGAGCAGCAGGGCCCCGGTTCCAATCCCACATTTGAGGGCCAGTGAGGCTGCGCCCTCTACAGCTAAGATGGTGAACAACAGCTTGACTTGGGAGTTGGGCTGCTGTGGGGCTGGCCAGCAGCTGGAGTGCACTTTCGTAAGCTGCCGTGAGCCGCAATCCAATGGCTGGTGAGTGACTGCCTCACCCAGGAAGAGCGCAATGATAGTACCAACAGGGGCCAGTGAAGCGACATCCTCCACAACTAGACTGAAAAGCAAAAGGACAGCAACTTGTCTGTTCCCCCACAATTCCCCAATAAAATCTTTTTAAAAAAAGTAAATTCTGTCTACCAAATCAGTTGTCAGGTATTATTTTTGTACCCATCTTGACTCAAAAATCTCACTTGTGAATAATAATATATCAAAACAAACAAGCAGACCTTCTGATTCACTGGAGGCTGGTTTATTTTTCTTTTTTGTTTCCGGTAGAGGTTGGTACGGTCTTTGTCCCACGTGCTCATCCCCTTGGATAGCTCTTAGATCATGCATACTGAAGCTCCGCAACCGCTCAGTTATTGCCCCTTGGCTCTATTTAACAGAGAAGTGATAGATCCAAAACAAGAAATACACTTTAAAACATTTAATATGCTTCTGTTGAACTTTCCCCCGACATTCGATCATGAAGCTTATACATTTTATTATGAAACTTTCAGAAAAGTTAAAAGAATTATATAGTAGACACCAATAATCACTTACATTTTGACATATTTTCTTTATCCATCCATCAAACCATTTTTAATGCATTTCAAAGTGAGTCACAGACATCAGTACATTCTATCCCCAAACATTTCAACTTTATATTTATCAATAATTTTCAAGTGTAAAAAGTGATGAGCTTACCCTCAGAGTATACAGCATCCATAATTTTGCTCTTTTCCTAAAACTAGCACTTGGAGCTTAAGTTTATGACTTAAGAAGAACTTTTTAAAGTAAAACAGAGACTGTTTTAAGCCAAACTAGATCAGGAGTGGCAATGACTCTACTTAGAACAACGTAAATACATTGGAGAGCCAAAGAATCTTGGATACAGAGCAATATTCAGTTACTGAATTCACTATCTGGCCAGGCATATCTACTACTATTACGAAGTCATTTTAAAGCTTTAACAATATGGTAGACTGAGCACATGTGGGTATTTAAATTAACTAAAATTAAATAAACTAGGAATTCAGTTCTTTAATTGCACTTGCTACATTTCACATGCTCA
Source organism: Aselliscus stoliczkanus (assembly GCA_033961575.1). Classification (NCBI taxonomy): domain Eukaryota; kingdom Metazoa; phylum Chordata; class Mammalia; order Chiroptera; family Hipposideridae; genus Aselliscus; species Aselliscus stoliczkanus. The sequence goes on from CM066729.1 coordinate 141,899,387, forward strand.
ACAGCCACATGTGGTCAGTGGCTACTGTACTGGACAGTGCAGACACAGAACATTGTTATCACCACAGAAAGCTCAATGATTTTCATCACTGCACAGCTTTTAAAGGGACAATTCTGAACTTTCCAGACATAATTAGATTTTCTCTCAAGGTATAAAGCGTTGTAAAGAGAAAAAAATAATTTCTAAATTTACTCACTTAGAAAATTTGTGTAGCATACAGAGGACTCATTTCTTATTTATAGCTGTATTAGGAGCTATTCTTCTAATGTTTTTTTTTTTTTTACACTTACTTTTTTTTCTCACACATGCCAATTTATGACTGCCTCTAGTTATAAAGTTACCATAGAAACTCATCCATAATGGTTTATCTCTAAATTGCAAAGCCTACAGTATTATAAACATTCAAACATTACTGCTAACATGTATTCAACCCTGAAGAAATAGGTCTTGATTCATGAGTCTTGATTCAACTACTCTGAGTTAGTGATATATTATCACTAAACCAAATATATTATCGAAACCAAACACCATCACCCTGTGTAAGCTTTGTACTTCTATCATATTTTTTTTTTTTACAACTGTGGAAAGGAATTATTTAATTAAAAGGTCTATATCCTCAATAAAAATAACTGGGTTTCACACATCTATAAACATTCTTGGAATTGTTTAATTCATTATACTTTCTTCCTCTTTATTAGGTTTCATTTACACTGAACAAATGGGTGACAGAAAACTTCACAGACATACTAAAAGTGACCAGTGTTCATCTGAAAAAAACAGATGTCTTGTTTTCTCAGAACTGTCATTTTCTTTATCTCACCTTTATATTTCTGTGCCCCCTCTCAGAAATTCTTTTCACTTACAGCCAAATAAATGATAAATGGAATACACATCCATGATACCCTTTACTAGACTAGGGTACAATTTCCAAGGCTTGCTGTTAACTCCCAAACCCTCCCACTCAAAGTTCATCTCAGGATGCAAATGAGTCCAAGTGCCATTGCCTCAGTCCAGCTTCCTATCATCCACAGACTTTGGTATCTTTAACAAGTATAATCAGCTAATTCCTTGGGGCATACTTCACCAATGAACTTGCACATTACTGTTAGTTCTGTTGTTGTGCTGTGTACATTTTGCCTCCAGAGCAAGGTTTTAAGAAACTAGATGTGATGGAAAAATCTTAGGCTTCTTCTATTCTCCTCATGTACCTGTAGAACTGATATTAAGCATGTAAAATTAAACTAAATACTCTGTTGTTGTTTTTTGTTTTTTTTTGAGGGCAGTGTCACTGGCCCTCGCATGTGGGACCGAACCGGGGCTGCTGGCTTCCCAAGCCAGTGCTGAACCACAGCGCCACTCGGCCAGTCCTTAAATACTCTTTTTATGCCTCTTCTTTTACTCTTTCTTTCATTACTCTTGACTGCTAGAGAGCTCTCCATAGAAAACAATTTGTTTTAATGTAAACACAGGTATTTACATAACAAGGTTAAATAGCCAACTACCCATACATGGGTAGATTACACCATCCATCAGAGGTTTAAATTAAAAGTGAGCAAAGACCAACTCTGAGGTATCTGGGTTATCTATTTACATAGATCTTAATATAGTTCTTGAGTAACCAATCCTATAGCCTTAGGTATTATCAATCCCCTCAAGGTTTCAAGGAAGGCCAGGAAAGGTGAAAAGGGGCTTTCAAAGTGTACCCTCTTTGAGGACCCCTAGCCTTTATCACCTTGAAAAATCAGATTTTCCACTGTATATTTTCTTATGGGCCCAGAATAGAGCTAATATAACAAGAGGTGTAATTATAAAATAATCATATCTAAACACATCTATTCCAATTTTTCTATCTTCGGCACAAAAAGTTCATTAATAAAGGAATTACAATATGTTGGTAATACAATAAAATGTTAAGTGGCAACACCTCCCCTCTACTCCAGAATTCTGAATCATATGCATGATAGGACTACAAGTATGCAGTATGGTTATAACTAGACAAAGAAAAATATACAAAAATGAAAATTGTATAATGTTTAGGCAGAGGGGATGGGTGATTTTTTCCAACAATTTCTTTAATATTATAGTTACTTGTCAACAACAATGGTAAAAGGTGTTGAAGTTTCGTTTAAACAGTAATGCTTTATTTATTTTCTTCTATTTGGTTTATATAATATTAAGCCAAAAGTATAAGAAGAATGTAGAAAGGTTCTAGTCGAGGAGGAAAGTATGTATGGAAACAGCAGCCTTACTTGATAAGGAGGAAGAGAGTTACCATCCATAAGGATATGCTATATCCCAGCATTTTACATCCTATTCTCTGCAGAATTATATGTACATTGTGTATATTAAATTGATCTTAAAAATCAAAGAGGAAGTAAGAGAAATATTATAAGAATGTAAAAGTCAAAGTAATTAAGAAGTATTCTGTAGAATATTTTACATTAAGATTGGACACCATTAGCAGAAGTGTTCCTAAACCCTTCAGTGGCTCAAAGCTCTCAGGGTTTGAATTTGGATGGACCCAGAGCATCCATTTAAGAAACTGAGAGCACCGCAGGGGCTGACTGGATGGCTGGGCTGGGCCCAGATCTAGCCCAGTGAAGCTCTGGAAAGGATTCTTCAGCTGAGAACCAACTCCCTGAGCTGTCCCCACACACAGCTCATTCATGTCCAACGGCACTAGGACATCTTGAATGTCTACAGAAGTTTCCGGATCTAGGTTGGCATTTGTAAAAAAGGGACCCTGTATGCAAGACTAATTCTGACTTTTTTACATCCAAACAATTCTGCCTTTGTTGAAATAACTTCATTTCCTGGTTAAATACATTAAAATTACTATATTTTGTGTTAAGGGGAATTTACTGTGCTTATTAGCATCTTTGTTTAAAATCTTCAATCTATTCTCTTCCCATTTTTTCTGAGAATTTAGAAACATAATCAGTAGTGCTTTATAATCTTACAAGTATATAAACAATCTTACAGAATTAGTCTTACTATATTGTTCAATAAAAAGAACCATTAAGTTCTATGTCTGTTGATCCTTGACATATTACATTATAATTGCAGATAAGGCTAGTTTCCAGTTTTTAGGGAAATCTCTTTTCCCTGTAGACATTCAACAGCTAATCTGATCAAGCTCAAAATAGAATTGCCTGCATTTACATTAAGTGAATATATTTTAGTGTTTTGAAGATGAAAGCAATATATATTTATCAAAGAACATTTGTAACAGAAAAATATACAAAAGAAAGGTTATTCATTATCTACCACCCAAACTATCTGTACATAATTATATACCCTTTGAGGTTTTTCTGACTCTGCACACTTTTGGAGCATGGTTTCTCAACCTCAGCACTACTGCTATTTTGGGCTGGATAATTTTTTGTTGTGGGGGAAGCCATTCTGTGCATTATGGGATATTAAGTAGCATCCCTGGCCTCTACCCCCAGATGCCAGTAACAGCACCCTCGCCCTCCCTCAGTTGTGACAACCCAAAATGTCTCCAGACCTTGCCAAATGCTCCTTAGATGGCAAAACCAACCTCACTGAGAACCATTCTTAGAGATATAAGGGGTTTTAGAAGTCATGTTTCAACCCTTTGTTTTACAGTTAAGAAAATTATAGAGAAGATGATTTGCTCAAAATCTCATGGCTAATTTTGTGGCAGGATCTGCGCTTAAGAAAAAAAAATAGCAGATAACTTGACTACTATAGAATTCAATGCTCATTATAATATTATGCTTCTTAGATGATAGAAAAATAGCATGACCTTTCTTTTCCACTGTCTAAACAACTGTGTGTGTTTTTTTTTTTAAATAAACAGATGATACTAAGCAGCTAAATACCCTCAAATCCTTTCACAAACAGAAAGCTACTAAAACAGGCAGCAAGAAGTCAGGATTTTTGACTTAATCATAGTTATCTAAAGTCAATTAGATTTCATCAATTTTACCTGTAAGGCTCTAATTTCTGTGATAACTGATTTTTAAAAAATATCTGCTGAAGAATTCACCAAGAAAAGGCTGCCAGACAAAAATTCTAAGAGATGGTTAGTATGACTAACAGTCCTTTGCTTTGCCTGTCCTTCATTTGGCAGTAGCGTTGCTTGTCGGCACAAAAACCACCTGCATGTCTCATGTGAAAAGCTATGCAACATTGAACATCCTCAGCAAAATCCTTGAAGGTCCTTCATATATTTATGCTTTACTCAGCCAAAATAAACTTGTACACTGACCTTGTGAACAGATGCCTGGTAATGAGGTCATAGAACAGAGTAACAGTTTCAGAAAATTGCTTTACAGCATAATAAATGTTATCAGATTCTTGTTTTCATCTTTAACAGGCTCAGGTGGTTCAACCTGGGAAATCTAGTCAGGGGCATTACTAATTTTTAAAGGTTACACCGAGAGTCCAATTAGGTTTAGCCTGAAAGATATTTTTAACAAACTACATATTGTAAAAATTTTAAATAATTCTCATGTCTTGCTACTGGCTCTTTTCCAGTTTCTCCTCAAACTTGACCTATTTCCTATTTCAGTTTCAATTTATTCCTCGGTAGGAAGCGTCTGGTTCAGTGATTCTTCCATCACAGTGCCTTTCTTTGACATCTCCAGAGATGAAACTAATTTCACCTACTTTAAAATAGGCACAGTACAACCAGTGGCAAATACATGTTAACGTTATGTTATGTTCAGCATATTTAACGAGCATTCCTAATGAGTAAAATCCAGGATGGCTGACGTCAACCTTCCTGTGCTCATGCTGGGAATGGCAAGATCACATCGGGTCATCTTAACAACAAAAGAGTCATGATGTCACTGAGAAGAAGGGAAAGTTCCAAAATAAATTCAAATTATGGGATATATGTTTGTTTGTTTGTTGCAGTGGTAACTTAGATGATTTTTATGTTCTGTTTTCTGCCTTTGAAGTGGGGAGGTGGTTCTAAGTTGTTAAATATATAAATAAAAACAATCACAAAGAAACAAGAGAAATATAGATTTAGGATTGCTTTTATATAGCCTTCTACAGAAAAGTATTTCTGTGAGATAATGCTTATTTTGATAGTGGAGGGGTAAGAGGAGGCTCTTAGCAGCCAATGATGAGATCATTTTCAGTTAGTGAGTATGGAGGGTAGGGACTATATCCATCTTGTTCACTGTACATGCCCAGCACCTGCCACAGTGTAGGAATTAAATGAACAGATGTTGAATATGTAGGATGCTAAATATTGATGGCAGCAAAGTGTAAAATGAAAAGAAATGAAGAGGGAATGTTTAAGATAATATAGTGGGGATTTCTGATTCCCCACATAGAGTTTGGAAGTAGTAAACATAAGTCAAAATAAAAGAAATATTTCACAGAATAGTCACAATACATGGGAAGGTATCTCACAAAGTAGTAGAATTACAAACTATGTTTAAGTGTTAAAGTGAGCAGAAAAAAAATGGGACTTGTATGCTCCTGTTTCCAAACATAATGTTCTAAAATATCAATTTTTCAAGTTGAAATTAAATTTTTAATTTTTCACCACAGAAGCATGTTGAATGATGTTTTTAAATACAAAAAATTCAGAAAGCATCTTCTTTCAGGTATCACTAAATACATGTACTTTGTAAAGTCAAATAACAACTAGATTTTATAAAAGAAAGCAGTAATTGGTTCCCTTCTCTCCATCCAGAAGGCAACCACTTTAAACCTTCTACCTTCCTATATGGCAGACGAGGATTTTAGTACACTTCCACCTCCTTTTTTCCTTCCTTCATCCTCACAAAAGAGCAAAATTACAGATGTCCAAGCTATAGTCAGTGTTCTCATGATTACCATGTAAATGCGGGCTGGCCGAGTGGCTCAGTTGGTTAAGAGCTCGCTCAAGAGTGCAAGCTGAGCTCTGCGCAACAGCAGTTGGATGCCCAGCCCGAGCTGAGCTGCCAACAGGTAGCAGGATGGCTCAGCTAAAAAAACAAAACAAAACAAAAAAAACATGTAAATGCTATTTTAGTCACTGCTGAGCCCAGTCATGTTTCATTATTATATTTCTTTTCTTTTTCTTTTTTTTTTTTTTTTTTTGAGGGCAGTGTCACTGGTCCTCATATGTGGGACCCGAACCGGGGCCCCTGGCTTCCCAAACCAGCGCTTAACCACCGTGGCACTCGGCCGGCCCTATATTTCCTTTCTTATATATCGTAACTTTTTCCAGAATTACAATGATCCCTTTTTCTTCTTATCCATTTGCTTAGTTAGCCTGCAGCTCTCCCTCTTCACATTGCCTCTACTACATTTTTCACAGTGATCAGGGCTGAGGTGCAGCTGCAGTGTGGTCGCGGGCCATCTACAGCCGGTCTGTTTTCTGGTTATTCACAGCACATGCTGACTGATAAGAATTATCCCTGCACAGGATTAAACCTACCAGATACTCTCATTTCCGTACGTTTCTCAGAGACAACTGTCCTGGCACCCTTCGCCCATCACATCCCATTTTGGCTGGTTGTGCTCTGGACTGGTGGTATAGTGCTCATTCCAGGAATTCCTGTCACCTCCTTTCTGGGTTGGATACCCTGCCTCCTAGATCCCATGGGCTTCCTTTTTTGTGGATTATTCCGTAACTTTGGCGGAGCACATCTACCCTGACATAGGAGGCACAGGAGGTAAATTGTGTGACTCTGCATGTCTATCAGAAAAAAAATAAATAAGAGATTTATTCTAAGCTGAAACATGACAGAGAGCTTGACCATTTCAGAATCTGAGGGTAAAAATCATTATAGTGTCATGGATGGTAGTCTTCCATCTTCAAGCTCCCATTGTTACTATTTAGAAATTAATGCCTTTGTGCTTCTAGATCATTTGAATGTGACCTGCTTTTTATCTTTGGAATCTTTAAGAATTCCTCGCTTATCTCTGGTGTTTGGGAATATTGCAATGACCTTGTTTGAGAGTAGTCTGCTTAGAGTCAGCCTTTTTTTCATTCATTGTGCTGGGTACTTTGTGGGCTCTTTCAACCTGCAGATTCATGTCCTTCAGTTCTGGAAAATATTGTATTATTTCTTCAATAATTACATCTGTTCTTTTGGTAGAAATCCTAGTTGTTGAATGTTGGATCTCCTGGGTGATTTTTTTTTCATAAATATGGAAATCAGGACTGTATTTTTTTAAGAAATAAAAAGCAAATTTCTTTCTGAAATGAAAAATAGTTCTTAAATACGCTGAAAATTTTGCTATTTTAGTATTTGTGTCTATACTAATAAAAAGCCTTCAAAAGCCAATAATAGGGGAACTAATAAAATGCTGATAATTAATAATACAGTTGTTTTACATGATTAGTGCTGCATAGTTAATAAGTTTTCACTTAATCCTCAATTTAACACTTCTAATATAGAAGATAAATTTTTTATCTTGTGGATCATAATAATTATGATTCTTGAGCCAAAGATCACTCTGAAAAGAGAAGGCTCATTTTGGGAATTCCATTTGACATTTTCCATCCCTTCACCATTGTTATTATATAAAATGACAGCTTAACTAGACTATTTATTTTCATAGAATTGTTATATTAGTTCGAGATAACTAAGTTGAAAAATCTTAAAGCTAGAATATTTAGTCTCGATTTAACTTAATAGCAACAAATTCAAACTTCCCCTTGAACTGAGAGAGACACATGATATATCGTTTATTGGACTCCTACTATGGCAAGCACTGTGCTTTTATATATGCTCTCCCAGACAGGCATACTATTCTCAATTTATTCATGAAGCAATTAAGGAGTATAGAAGTTAAGTAAATTGCTAATAGTTATTTAGAAAGTCATGCTCAGCACTTATTTGGTCTGAAGCCTGTTTTGTTTCCATATACTACACACCAAAATAAATTATTCTATGATATTTAAAATAAACAACACGAATTACTACATGCAAAGAAATCCAAAAGCCACAATGCAAGTTTTCACAGAAGGCGTTCATTTGATAATTTGGCTTGCAAAACACAACACATGACATTAGTATCGGCTAAGTAAAATCCCAAGTTTTAAGAACAGAATTTTTCCATGCCTTATTTGGAATAATCAGTTACCTCAAATTGGTTGAAGTAGGGGTGCAGAAGTAAGCCAGAAATCCTATCAAGATATTGCCACCGAGAGAGAGAACACCAAAGACAGAGAAAGAAAGAATGGTCATCTTTACTAAAGGTGATTTACTCAAACTATTTTAAGGTTATAAAGTAGGAAAATTATGACAAAATGACATTTTCCAGTATGGTTTATTTATCAGCTAGCTCTCCTTTTGTGATCAATTATGAGTTTTAAAATATTGAGTAGTTATAGAAAGCATGTGTTCAAATTCTTCTAAATTATCTACTTGTTCATTCCAGTATTATAAAAATAAATATAAATAGAAAGCAAAATTCTGCCAAATTTTATAATGATCTGAAATAGAAAGCCTCTTTACTTTATCCGCTGACTTACTGTGCCATTGGATAAAAAAAGTAAACAAAAAATTACCTTCACTGCTGCAGTGACAGCAGCAGTAGCTGCTAAGTTTAAACCTTGCCGCCCAAAGTTGACCATCGTCTCATAGCCTCGTTCCTTTGCTTGTACAATATAATCATCAATCTCCTGGGGGGAAAAAAAAACCCAAACCCATTCACATTAATTTTACTTAAATATAGTGTCAAGAATCAAAAAAATAGGACCCTCCCCCATAATAGTCATTTCACTAATTTTATAGCATAAAGCATATACATTCTGATACTATACATTCCTAACATGATTTGTGGAGATAATTTATATACCTTACCCTTTCCTTTGAAGACAGAAGTGGGTGAAGGAATTTTCTATATAGTAAACTTGCTCCTTTGGTATAGGGAGAGAGCAGCCATATGACAAAAGCAATCTTAAGTTCATAATACAAGGGGAACCTAACAAGACAAATTTTGAAAAAAAAATGTGGGTGAAGATAAACTACAGACAATGAAACACAAAAAAACTTTTTAAAACATTCAGCCATTGTATTAAGTTTTTAATGCGAAAGTGAGTCATCAGAGAAACAAATATATTTGAATCAATGAGTTAATCTTGTTAACTACATACAGATCAGTTCATGAAGGAAGAACCTGATCCCCACAGAGATTCACACCTTCAGTTTAAGCAAGTACAGGGAAGCTGCCAACTGACAGCAGAAGTTCAGAGAGAGAATTAGCAGCATTTAACCAGAGCAGCAAGGGACACCCTCTGTTTGCAGAGCCCAACTGCCATGGCAGGACCTGACACACCTCCAAGAACCAGGACTCACATTTGTAAGCACCCCGTGCACAGTGTTATACCATACACACATCTTGTCTTTCCTAGAACTCCCAGAAAACTCCCTTCCTTCCCCCAACCCTGTACCGATTTCACTGGCCAGAATCTAGCATTCTGCAAACCTCAACTGTTCACTTGCAATGGGGAATGGAAGTATCATTGTGGTTGGCTGGCAATTAGGGTTAGATACCCAAGCCCTTTTTTCATGTGACTTTGCAGTGCTTTTCCTGTAGGCTGAGTACACTTCCCGACGCAATGACTGTGGTTTTAACCATGTGACCTGCTTTCCCAAACAGAATACGAGTGTGACATATGTCACATGCAAGGAGAAGCTTTAAGTGCCCTTTGACTCGCTCACCCTAACATCCCCAACCTCTTGCTTTGAACTTTTGCTTTTCATTATGACAACAAGTGCTTCTTTGGCCTTGATCCTGAAAAGAAAAGACACTTAAAATTGCTAAGCCTAGCAAAGCAGCGGCTGAGCATTTGCCCTCATGAAACTCGAGCAAGAAATAAAGTGTTTGTTTTTCTAACCCATTGTGCTTTTAGGGTTGTTTGTTGCTACAGCAAAAGTTAACTAATACAGCAGGAGGGGGTCAGCATCCTGTGGTCCAAGAAGCACTAAGATTCCCAATAATTGAACAAATCTGGGCTCTTCCGAAGAGGCAGACTTGTGTTAGGCAGTAAGGAATGACTTCTGTAGTCAACAAAGGTCTCTGCCACGGTGCAGTCACAGAGGAATTTCCGGACTGTCACTGTTTGTGGCAAACTTTTTCTACATTGTTTAGTTTTTAATAATGCATGCTACATTTGCAATCAGAAAAAAGTGGTAAGTCTTAAAAAAGAGAACTTTGAAACTTAAGATACCTAACATGGTTTCTGCCATTTAAAAAACAAACAACCAACCCTCTCCCAACCCCCTATACCAAAAACAAAACAGGCAAATGAATAAGTTTTGGAACAGAAACAGGGAGAAAGATAGAGGAAGATACAGTACAGAGAAATTAATAAATAAGGGCGTTTAAGTTTTATGCCTACTTTTTTTTCGCCCTAGCAATCCAATGTGAGAGTATGATAAGAACAGCAAAGTCAGAAAGATGTTTTAAGGAGAGAACAATAAATGTCTGAAACAGATACAGGCAGGAATGGAAGCAGCAACTGACCAAAGGAAGAAAAAAGAATGGTGAGGTTCAAATTAACACCTGTATGAGCAACTGATTTTTTTCAGCTCATTTACTATAGTAGCCTGGGTAAAGAAGTAAAGAAGAGTTGTTGGGCTTACTTAGGCTGAAGGGACTAGCAAGGTGGTAAGTTTACAGATGTTGAAAGGGGGACTTCTCCAAGTGATGGCAAGGTTTAGATGTAAATGCACTACTGAAATAGAGCACGAGAGGTTCGAGTTGTCCCATTAAGTATCTGCTCCTTGGTAAAATGTTAAATCCTTGAGGATATAAACATGCTTTAATTTTGTCTCAGCTGTTTGGAATAGAGCAGCCAGGAGCTGGCTGGTGGTCAGTGGGTGTCCTCCAGGGTGGTTATGTCATCCAGTTTGAATGTAGATGAGAGTTTTAAGGATGGGGAGGGAGTGCTAAAACCAAATGCTGTGGGCTTCAAAAGAGAAGTCATTCAGAAAGTGATAAAGAAAAACAGCCTGAAGTCTTCAGTGTGGAAAAAGGATAATGACAACCAAGTCCCTCTATTCCAAGATACTACAAGTGTGTGGCAGGTGGTTAGGGAGTGGCACATGGGGAGGAGAATGAGCTGCCTTTATTTGAGGGGGGTTATAAGGAAAGTGATGTTCTTAGGGGGAAAACAGATGAAGCAAACGAGACACTCGGTAATTAGGTAACTTGATCAAATTCACTTAGCTAACATCAAAAGCAGGATAAGAACTCAGGATACCTGACAGCGAGTCTACAGTCTGGCCCTTTCTCAATACTAGAACTTACCAAGCAACTGTTAGATCTGCTACTGTTTCAATCACAGTATAGAGAGCAAAAACAATCCAGTACATCATCCATCGAACCTGGAAATAATAAAAATACTTATGAAATAACAGACTAAAATTATTTGCAACTCTTAATTACATATATTCTTAGATTTGGATCAAATGCAGAAGACAATGGTTTTAATTTTCAATAGGTTTTATGTTTGAGTTTCTCATAACACTGTATTGACAGTCTTGGAATACAACGTAATGCAGGGATCTGAATGAAAGAATTGGAAAAATAGGGTACAGTTTTCTCAACTAAAGGAAAGTTCTCTAAAGAATCTTATTTGTATCTATACACTTCTTTTGGCAGACTATTAGCTACTTAATTATTATATAAATAATATATTATAATAAGACATTTAATCTTTATTAGTTTTTAAAATTTTGCATTCCTTATTTTCTCCATATATAGAAACTGTTCAGAAACCAAAGGACAGTCCTGGATTTGTTATGTCCACAATGCTAGTCATGTAGTTTGAAAGTCTAAGGTTAGCGCCTGCTTCCTCTTCCCCTACGTATAAGGCTGTCACCTTTCACACTTCCTTTTCCTTCTTCTACTCCAATATCTCAATAGCTGAAATCGACTGAATGTTTGTGTCCCCTTAAAATTTATACGTCCAATTCCTAATCCCAAATGTGGGGCTATTGGGAGGTGATTAGGTCATGAAGGTAGAGCTCTCACAAATGGGATTAGTGTCTTTCTATTGTAAAAGGGACTCACTCCAGAAAGCTCTCTCTCCCCTTGGGGCATGAGGACACAGTCCTGTGATCAAGGAAGTGGGTCCTCACCACAGGTCAGATCTGCCGCACCTTGGTCTCCGACTTCCCATCTCCAGAACTGTGAGAAATTATTTTTTGTTGGTTATAAACCACCCAGTCTATAGTCTTTTTGTTACAGGAGCCTGAATGAACTAATCCAGTACTTCAGAATATTTTTACCTCTTGCCTGGGATACAGCATCCTAACTAGTACCTGAGACGGGTGTTTCTTTGTACCAATCTTTTGTCACAGAATGCAGCCAGATTAATTTTTTCATGAACTCATTCCCCTAAATTTAAACCTTTGCATTGACCTGAGTACATAGTCTCTTATCTCCCAAGTAGCCTGGATTTTTGTTAAGGATTAAAATCTCTGCTCTTCTGATCAATAATATAACAATAATATGCAAATCCATGACAACTATGGGATTGGAATTGTACTAAGTGTATCACATGTAATAATTCACTTACTCCCTACAACATTATGAGGTAGGAAACATAATCATTTCCACTACAGATAATAAAACCATAGCAAAGAAAGGTATACGACTTGCTCGAGGTCATTTAGCCAGAACTTGAATCCAGGCTGCCTATGGAATTGGTGCTATTAACTAATTGTATCATGTAGAGGAAAAAAAATGAGGAATTGCTGAATGTGAGGTCCAAGAATAACTACTACTTCCCTTGTTCTTATCCCAGTAAGATGACAAGAAAAAAAAAATTAAGAAAAAAGAAAAAATAGGTCTCTATAAATAGCTAGAAAATTGACCTATTTAGTTTTTTCTTCTCTTGGACCCTCCCTATCTATTTAGTTTTTTTTTGTGTTTTTTTTTTTAGGGGAGTGTCACTGGCCCTCATATGTGGGACCCGTACCAGGGCCGCTGGCTTCCTAAGCCAGCGCTTAACCACCATGCCACTCAGCCGGCCCCCTTATCTATTTAGCTTTAATACGGATAATTGTTTGGGTATTCCACAGACAACATGAAACTATACCTCAAGTAGCTTTAACAGTTTTCTGTTTACATGGACAAAATAATTAAAAACAGCCATTTTCAAAATTTTTTTGAAGTAATGCATTGTGAAATATGAATAATATCCTATTAATTTATTTAATTTATTAATTTATTTAATTTATTCTAATTTATGGAGAATCCTGAAAGCTTAAAAACTTGTCCAAAGCAGCCAACTGTAATTGAATATATATATATATATATATATATATATATATATATATATATATAGTCATGGGATGTGGACTATACTCTGGAAGGGAGTCAAGGGAATTGTAATAGATATGTATGATATGGGGGGGAGTGGGAAGGCGAATTGGGGGAGTGGGGTGGCGAATTGGGGGAGGGGGGTTGTCACTTTGAGTAGTAAAAAGAATAATTATTGCACTGTGTTGTACACCTGAAACTAATTAAAAAAATGTTTATTTCACAATAAAAGAACTTTAAAAATAAATAAATAAATAAATAAGAAAAACAAGAATGAATCTTCTATCCATGAAGGAAAATGAAATTCATGTTAGTTTGCTGAGAGACAGACCACATTCACATAACTTTTATTACAGTATATTGTTATAATTGTTCTATTTTATTATTGTTGTTAATCTCTTATTGTGCCTAACTTATAAATTAAACTTTATCATGCAAAAAAAAAAATGTCCAAAGCAAATAACAGGGCAGAGTATCTGTATCTGAAATACAAGGAAATGGATTTATAAGATTATCATCTCAAGTTGAAACAAAAAACAACAGAACAAATGTTCTCCTCAGTTTTTCACTTTTCATGTGTTCTCTTCATTCCCTCACCACTGCCAATTCCAAGTATTTTTCCCAGTATGGGAATTTTTTTCCAGGGCTAAAATTCTATGTGTATTTTCTCTCCATTCCTCTTTTTTTCAAAGGAAAACGATGCTCTCATCTGAAAGTCACTTTGACTTTCCAACAAACACTAATTTAATACTGCTAACAGAACAATATACTTTTATAGAGCTAGAGGGGACACGGGAGGTGATCAAGCTTTTTTGAACCATATGACCCCTTACTGAAAAAAAAACTGTAAACAATTACAAGAGAAACTGGTCTGGTTGGTCCTCCCATAGGATTCTGGAGGAGACTCCAAGAAACCCTGGCGCTCCATGGGGCAGACTTTGAAAAATAAATATTATGGTAAACTCCTTTCATTTTATTAAGGGCCAAAATAAGTAAGTTGCATAAGGTCACTGAGCTGGGAAATGGCTGAAGAAGACACAGTCTCCCTTGAAGCCTTAAGGAGGCAGCTTTGCAAACAAGTGGCTGCCATCTGACCAGTCTTTTCAATTCTCTCTTCCTCTCCTGTACTCAGCAAAGGGATTTCAGTGTAAACATTATCACCTTCTTTCCAGGGCAAGTGCAGGCTTAAATTATCTCTCTCATACAAAGTTTAGGAAACTCACAGAAAAATAAAATTATTGAAGTCAAAGCTTGTTTTTCATTAGTACACATTTTCATTATTTAACTGTTTCACAACCATAATTTTGGTTGTGATCTCCCAAATGGAAAACAACAAAAAATACTACTCCACAAAGATTCATAATTTGCCTGTTAATAGAGTTGAGTAAAGGTGAAAAGGGCTATACACATAGTAACTGGTGATATTCCCTGAAAGACTAATTCTTGAATGGATTAGAGCCGTTTGACATCCCATAAATTTCAAAGGCACTCCCACTTCAGTAAAGTCAAATACTTAACTCAGCTTTCACATGAAGTTATCAAATTAATTTTAAAATTCACAACATAAGGAACTGCTTTGAAGTACATAATGTTTATCTCTAAAAAAATAGAACATATTTAGGTTATGAGAATATTTAGTAATGTCAAAAAAAAGAAGAAAAAAAAGAAGGCTATCCTTGTTTAGTTAAAAAAACACCAACAAACTATCTAATCAATAGAGTATCCCTGGACATTTTCCTGGGGGATTGGTTAAAATTTTACATAAGCAAAACTCCATGGTTTTAATTTTGGCTTTAATGAATAAATTCTTTGACAGTCTGCTCTCTTAAATTTATGGATTTTTTTCCCCTCCTTAAATATAGTTGAATTCAGACAATAGTTAAATGAATTCAGTGAGTGTGTGTGTGTGTGTGTGTGTGTGTGTGTGTGTGTGTGTGTGTATCATTCATGGGAGGAACCACAAAAATAATTAACACTGAAAAGATATTACTTCTTTTTTTCCATTAATGGATTTGGCTGGATTTTACATCAAATGATTACTCATCAAGATTTTTTTTTTTTTTGAGGGCAGTGTCACTGGCCCTCATATGTGGGACCGGACCGGGGCCGCTGGCTTCCGAATCCAGCGTTTAAACCACCACGCCACTCGGCCGGCCCTCATCAAGATTTTTATTAAAACTATACCTCAAGGCCGCTCAGCCTACTGTTTAAGGTTTTGCCCAAAGGAAAAACAGAAAGAAGTGAAGGTCAAAAAAGTAAAAGAAAGAAAGAAAGCAAGGGAGCAAGTCACCAAATTATAAGTACAATTAAAAATATGTTAAGGTAAAATATTCTTTAGATCAACAGAAAACATCAATAACAAAATGCAACAGTAAAACCAAAAGATTGGTTTGAAAAACCCAAAACAATCACCTTGACAATCTTAAGACTGTATATAACCAAATATAAATAAGTGCACTTAGAATGTCATGGCCAGCCTTGTTTTGGTTTTGGTTAAGAGTTGGCTTGGGATGCCAGCTTGGAGCAGCAGGGCTCGGGTTCGGATCCCACATGAGGGCCAGTGACGCTGTCCTCTACAGCTAAGATGGTGAACAACAGCTCGAGCTGGGCTGCTGTGAGTCACCGGTGATGGCGTAGGCTGCAGTGGGGCTGGCCAGCAGCTGGCGTGTGCTTTCTTGAGCTGCGGTGGGCCGGTGAGAGACTGCCTCACCCAGAAAGAGAGCAATGATGATACCAACATGGGCCAGTGAAGCGACGTC
The DNA here is from genome assembly GCA_033961575.1 of Aselliscus stoliczkanus. Taxonomy (NCBI): domain Eukaryota; kingdom Metazoa; phylum Chordata; class Mammalia; order Chiroptera; family Hipposideridae; genus Aselliscus; species Aselliscus stoliczkanus. The sequence goes on from CM066729.1 coordinate 141,915,400, forward strand.
CTCCACAACTAGACTGAAGAACCAAAGGACAGCAACATGTCTTATCCCCTCTACCAATTCCCCAATAAAATCTTTAAAAAAACAAAACAATGTCATGCAAATAAAAGTAACTTAACAGGAAACTTTAATAAATTACAATCCACCTTTTAAGTTACTGGAAAAAGGTTACTGCTATCATCTTTATTGGTAAAAATTTATGTTCTTGGAAATGTGTGAATAAACAGTATTTCTTTCCAGTTCAAAAACAACTGGTAAAACTGACAAACTGTGATTTTAGATATCTTCATGAGAACAATGTATAATAAGAAAGTTGTAAGTTGCACCCAACGTTTTCTTAAAGTCTCTTTGATCCCAGGGAATTGAACTACTCAACAAAGTGAAGCTTATATTCATAAGCGCTAAGATGGATGGGGACGGACACACACACATCCTACATATCTTTCATATCAAACATAATTGGGACAATTCTTAAGGACTCATAATTGGGACAATTCTTAAGGACTCAGGTGGCATCATTATGCTTAACACTCAAATGGGAGCAGAAACAGGAAGATGACATCATCTGTCCTTAAGGATTAATCACTTTACTGGGGAGAAAAACGAGTAAATAACTGATAAAAAAAAAATCTGCTGTTTTCACTATATTAAATGCTCCAGCTCTTGTGTGAGTCAAGATCTCAAGAATCTAAGGAAAGCTTACTAATGTGGCTATTTATAGGGCTGGGGGAAATCAATAAAGGATAGTATCTCACCCTTGAGCTAGCAACAGCAGGAGCTGGCATTATCCCTGGGTGTGAATGAGGGCAGGGTGGGAGAGGTTTCCTGGAATCCAGAACAGGTCACAGCTGGGGAGGGCTGTAGTCTCAGGTAGTCACAGCCGGCTGGTGGGGCAGGGAGGAAGCCAGGAGAACAATATTCTGACCTTACGCTCATCCAGCCTTCACGTCTTCTGGAGGAGCCTCTCATGGGCCAAACCAAAGAGAGGTCAGAGAGGATGTGGTCTGCATGGTCAGCCTCCTGAGCCCTAAGAGCAAGGCAGAGAAATGTGGAGCGTGGAGGGGAACCCACCAGAGGGGCAGAAGGTCGCAGCCCTACTCAGCCTGTTAGCTCTGGAACAGCCAGAAGGGAATCACTTCTCATCACTTCCACAGATACCTCCCTGGCCCAGACGACCATTACCTCCTGTATGGATTATTCCTACAGCATCCTAACTGCTCTCTCTGCTTTTTTTTTTTTTTTTTTTTGGTCTACTCGGCATATATATAGTAGTTAGAGTGTCTCCTTAAAAGAGAAGCCCAATCATGTCGTTGCTCTGCTCAAATCCCTCTGATGGCCCCCATCAGGATTCTTACCACAGTCTAGGAGGCCCTGTGGATCGCATGGGCTACCTCTCTGGCCTCCTCTGCTATTCCTCCTCTTTCCTGTTCCACTTCAGTCACAGTGGCCCTTTTACTGTCCCTTGTGTGTGTGGATCTGCTCCCACCTCAGAGGCTCAGGACATGCCGTTCCCGTCTCTGAGAAGCTCTCCCCCGGTTACCTATGTGGACAGCTTTCTCACCTGCTTCAGGTTTTTGCTCAAATAATGATCAGAGATGCCTTTCCTGACGATTCTGTGTAAAATATCAATATTCTCCTAACTCCTTTATCCTGACCTATTTCTCTTTGGCACATATCACATGTCATAGACACATCTAACAAATATTTACTCCCCCCACCCCACCTTGCCTTTCCCTACTAGAATATAAACTCCATGAGGAAAAATATTTTTATTTTATTCAGTGTTCAATTTTCTGTGCCTGGCATAGAAGGTGCTCAGTAAATACATGTTGATGAACTGTTGAATGAATGTGGGTCTGAACATAGCTTAGTGTGCTCCTTTTGGTTGGGACTGCAAAAAGTGAAAGTAGATAGAAGGGAAAGACATGATGGGTAAATATAAGCTAGTCTTTCAAAGAGATCCGGTTTAAAGAGAAAAAGAGGGGGGAATAAAAAGTAGCATGAGCAAAACAAAAGCATGTTTTACATCCTCAAAATGGCACATTTTAGTAGGGAGATAATGAGATTCAAATTATAGAAAGCAGAAATATTTAATGGAACCAGATCCCAGATGAGATAGATAAGAAGATTAGGAAGCAGGCTGCATTCAAGAAAGAAGCAGGATGCACCTTCTTCTGGGACAGAAGCAAAGAAAAGAACAGATGTATTGGGAGGAGCGGGGAAGTGGTCATAGTTGAGAACTTATATTTTTACTTTGCAGGGGGAGGACAAGACATCTTTTAAGGCTGGGAATAAGTGGATTTGAGAATAGTCGTAGAGGTTCAGAGAAGCTCTTTAGATGGACGGGAAAAGGAACTGCCTAGGGTAGAGATGGCATAGGATATGTGACTGCTCTGGGTGTTGGAGACGGGGCTGCCATGAAAGATCCTTTGTGGGGAGGTGGGGCCATATGTCCAGTTCTTGCCAACAGAATATGAGCTGAGGCTTTTGAGAATTGGGTGTACCTTCTCCACAGGCTATTTCCCGCTTTCTGCTGGCTGGGAGGGAGTGGAGCAGAGCAACCTTGGAAGTTAAGTATTGAAGATGGGCAGAACTCCAGTTCTTCTTAAACTGTTGCAAGAAAAGGATTACTTGCTGAAATGAGCACCTAAGCTGGATTGTTATGTGAGAGAAAAGTACATTTCTATAGTCCTTCAGCCATTGCATTTTTGTTGCATATTATAAGTATAGCAGCTTAGCCTACCCTAATATGAAAGGTTACACTGCACTCCCTATGGAGACTGAAAGAGCAAGGCCGTGGGAAAAATGGTTCCAGAATTAGCTAGGCATCAGTCATAGTGCCATGGTTACTATCCTGTGGTCATAGCCAGTGCCCTGGTAGGTGGTGACGGGTGATATTACCGCAATGATCTAGAAATGGAGAAGTGCACTACCATTTTAAGAAATTCTTAAATTGAGATACCTTCAGGGGACACTCAGAAGGATTTGGGAAGAAATCAGAGGACAGGAAGAATTGATATTTTCATGTAGTAGACTGGGGCAGAGACAGAGAAATACTACTTTTTTTTTTATAAATCAGATTTATTTATTATTATTTTTTTTTAGCTGAGCCATCCTGCCACCTGTTGGCAGCTAAGCAGCAGATCAGCTCGGGCTGGGTATCAAACTGCTGCTGCTCAGAGCTCAGCTTGCACCCTTGAGCGAGCTCTTAACCAACTGAGCCACTCGGCCGGCCTGAGAAATACTACTTAGAATTATCATTGTGACCCGTTGGCAAATGTGACTTCTATTTGTGTGAATATGTTAGTTATCACCTGTGTCGTCAGTATATACGAATATGACTTCAGTGGCAATCTTCTCCTACCTTCGATAGGCCAAGAAATCAGATAAATTATAAGCTTGTCAGAAATATGCATAAAGTTTAAAGTAAATATATCCTGAGCAGAAGGCCAAGTATCCAAAGATTAAAGTGCATAAAAGTTGGTGGGAAGAGTACGTGAAAGTTGTTTGATGGTTGAATGGTACCTGGCACAAAATAGATGCTCAAAATACTTATTAAAAGAAGTAATGAACTGGGCCAGCCAAGTGGCGCATTGGTTAAGAGCTGGCTTGGAATGCCAGCGGCCCCAGTTCGGATCCCACATATGAGGGCCAGTGACATTGCCCTCAACAGCTAAGATGGTAAACAACAGCTCCACCTGGAGCTGGGCTGCGCGAGTCCCGACAATGGTGTATGCTGCAACACCTGCTGCAGTGGGCTGCCATAGGCTACAGTGAGTGGCCGGTGGCCAGCATGAGCGGCCAGCAGCCGGTGTGAGCTGCCAAGAGCCACCGTGAGCGGACGTCCAGAGGCCGGCGACCCATCTGCCTCATCCGGGAAGAGTGCAATGATAATACCAACATGGGCCAGTGAAGCAATGTCCTCCGCAACTAGACCGAAGAACAAAAGGACAGCAACTTGTCTGTTCCCCTTCCTTGCTTCCCCAATGCTGTTCCCCTCTCCCAATTCCCCAATAAAAATCCCAAATAAAATAATAATAATAATACTAATAATAATAATAATGAACTGGGCTGACTTACACACAAGCAAGACTGTAATTACCATTTTTCCTAATTACTTGGTGATAAGCTTCTTTAAAAATGGTTACAATGTGGGACTGGCCGAGTGGCTCAGTTGGTTAAGAGCTCGCTCAAGAGTGCGAGCTGAGCTCTGAGCAACAGCAGTTCGATGCCCAGCCCAAGCTGAGCTGCCACTGAGCTGCCAACGAGTGGCAGGATGGCTCAGCTAAAAAAAATAAAAAATAAAAAAATAAAAAAAATTGCTGCTGGCTTCTGAAGCCAGCGCTTAACCACTACACCACTCGCCCCGCCCATGAATGTTTTAATTTAAAATAAAACAAAAGATTCCTCAAATGGAATCTTAAAATCATTTAAACATCAAAATTAACTTATTTTCTAAGAAAAGATACTCTCATAATTAGGCAAGTTCTTTTGATTATGGAATCATCTTTGATATAAAACCATAGTATTTAACATTACATTCTGGTTTATACAGTGCATAGAGGAGATTATCTTACTTAACAAGCCAATGCTTGCTTTATTATTACTCAAAATCCAAAGGCTTTTATAAAACATTAGCATTTCAGAAACCCAGACAATCACGTGATGATGTTCTTAGCTTTGCTCTCTCAAAGGAATTAGAGAATATTTTAAGCTTGAGTGAACCCTGTAAAATGAATATACCCATTGGCTAAATTTACTATCAAAAGACCATGCTCCATTTAACAGGTATGTATTTCCCTACCCCTGATGCCAAAAGAAAAGTTGGCCTCATATCATGATCTTTTAAGGTGTTTCAACAAAACAAGTTCCTGTGATTGACTTCCTTAGATAATTTTTTTATGAAACTGATTTAGATTCCCCAAACAAATAAAACAATCAAACAGTGAACTGCAACTGTAAATTAATCTTCATGATTTCCATCACAGAAATTGAGAGTAATGCACAGGTCCCATAAATACAGGAAAACAGCATGTTCTGGTGGGAAGCATGTTGCTGCAGATTTATGAGTCATGGATAATAGTAGCAATGGCATATTAATTAAAAAGTATTTTTGTTAAATTGTATCTTTATATAATTTATTCTTTCTATGCTATGACCAGTGTGATAGTATAATAGCAATGATATCAACAATCATGTACGTGAAATGATATAACTGTACTAAATTATACTTGTATGATGAAAAGAAAAATTATGTGATATATTCATTTGATAAATATTACTTAGGGCCTATTATAAACAAAGACTTTTGACATGAAATCATCATAAACCCTGATGTCAAGGTGTTCCTACCCCCAAGAAGCTTTCATGTGAAGGATTGGTAAAGAAAACCAAAAAGGATAAGAATAGGTGATTAACAGCGCACGGTTTAATACACTAATATTTTATTATTATGACATATTATTCATTTGCCTTGTATGAATGAAATTTCTTCACTTTCAAAGGAAAGCCTTCCCTAACTACCCCACCCCTTCCATAGGTCATATATACTCTTTGTGCATTTACTTTTCTTTGTAGCACATCTATGTAATGGTTTGTGTTCCATTTGTCTCTGCCATTTGACTATAACAATAGATAGGGATCAAAATTGTCTTGTTCATTATCATGTTCTCAGGACCTAGCACCCTGTGCCTGGTAAAACAAGCACAGAGGGAAGACTTTTACTTAACAGTTTCTTAATTTTAAGGCCTAAATTGATGTAAGATTCAAACAAGTAATTCTGGAAGGCAATAAACAGTTTATATAACATAAAATAGTGTACTTTGTCAAAGTTGTTTTCAAAGTTATCAGAGATTAAAAATAAACAACTTTTCAACAGCTCTTAATTTCAGTCTCTTTGAATCATAAAACAATTAATGTTGGTCTTTAAGAAAAAATGGAAAATTATAATACGCCTAATGATTTCAATTATAACACACTAAGTAAATCCAGAGCATAAAATGCTGAAATATGCTTCACTGGAAAAAAAAAAAAAATCTTTGCTGAGTCTGAAAAGAAATAAACACTGCTGAATTTCAGACCACCCAAACAGAACTTTAGTTTCTGACCATTATTAGTTATTCGTTCAAGTGAATTCACCCCAAACATTCATTCTACACCATGTTTGAGCAACAGAAAAGACCTTCAAATACAGAATTCTTTAGAAAGAGTATAGAGTTGAAAAGATTTCTCCAGCTTCATTAACATTATGCAATAATTTGGTTACTTCATAACGAATTTTTCCCCATTAAAATAAAAAAGGAACAAAATGTGAGAAATCAAATAGAAGAACTCCCTCTTTATCCAACCCAGATGGCTGTTATGGGATTTTTCCCAGAGCTGTGCCAAGTTAAAAGCATGCTTGAAAATAAGCTTGTGAAGTTAAACCCAATGTGAATAGAGACCATGGCTGAAAAGCTTTTTTTTTTTTGGAAGATGAGGCATGTGTTGGGGTGAATATGTTAGACTAGGATTGATTTGGACTGCTTCAACTTTGGTACTTCTTCCCCCACCGTCCCATTTAAGAACATCTTAACTTTCTCCAGTTCCCAGAACTCAGATATTTGGGAGTTGTATTTTCAGATGCTGAACTCGCAGCAACACGGTTTACCTGTAGTTTCCAGGCACCACGGCCAAAGACCTCACAGAATACATATCCTGTTGTTTGGAAGGAGAAAGCCTCATACTACCTAGATGTATCTGGTGTTAAAATGGGGCAGATTTTAACTAGAAATGGAGAGTCTGTCACAATATTGCCTCTGTCTGCCCAGTGTCTTGAATAACAGAAGCCCCATGTAGCTCAACCAGTGACCTCAGTAGTTGGAGGAATTTGAGAGAAGAAAAAAGTGCAAAACTGTTTAAAAACTAGATGATCATTTAAAAGGTATTGAAAAGAAGATGTAAAAAGCAGGAACTGCTTATGGGAATTGTTCTTAAGAGGTGAATTTAGGAAGGAATGACCCCTGAAGTCTAAAATAACTCTCTCCATCCACAGTGGCTGATAATTCAACTTTTTAGATTGTTTAAAGTCCTATTGAGCTTATTTATGAAAATAAATGTTTGTTTATAAATTCCCTTTTCATCATACCACATAAAATTCCTTCTGATTTTTTAAAGAGTATCTTCTGCAGCCTTTATTATTATTATTATTATTACTATTATTATTATTCTTTAGATGAGCCATCCTGCCACCTGTTGGCAGCTCAGCTGCAGCTCAGCTTGAGCCGGGAATAGATCTGGCAACCCTGTTGCTCAGAGCTCGCACTCTTGGGCGAGCTCTTTACCTACTAAGAGACTTGGCCAGCCCTAATTCCTTCAGATTTTAGCTTGGTAAAGAGCACCGGTCCAGATAGAGAGGAGTGAGTTGGGCTAAATGACCATCCTATTGGTCATCTAAGTTTCCGCACTCAATTATCATCCTACCTTCTTTTTTCCTTTAGTGTTCCCAAGGTCTTTTTTTTTTAGGGCAGTCTCACTCGCCCTCATATGTGGGATCCGAACCGGGGCCGCTGGCGTCCCAAGCCAGCAGTTAACCACCGCGCCATTTGGCAGGCCCAAAGGTCCTGAGCTATTATGTTTCTTACTTGAGGCATTTCAAAGGGCTGGCACCACTTCCTAGGTCCTCCTGTTCCTCATCTGTTTTCACATAGTCAATTCCATCTTGCTCTTTCCACAAATGAACTGACCTAGCCATCAAAAGGTATGCACCTTCCTTCAGTGGAATGGCAAGGTTTTGATTAACATGGTAAATAAAAATTTTTATTCTTTAAGTAAGATACCACTCTCTATGTACAAGTTGTAGCTTTAGATTATACGCTCCAGAGCATATTTTAAACATGCAATAATCATTCAGAGAGTAAGAACCAGCCTTTAGACCTTGTGGGAAAACAGAGTCATCCTGAGAAGCAAAGACTGGTAGGAAAAAAACTCCAGGAAGAATCAATCTCTGTCATGATTGCAAATGAGCCTGCGTTATCAAATTACTTTCCTTCAAAAGCATGTACAATCACCTCACACAGAGAACTGAGGAGAGAGAAGCAAGTGACAGAGCTTGGGATACCTGACTGAGTGCAGAGTATAGGACAGCAGGAAGGCCCTGGGTTAGCACGGTGAGAGAAACAAAGAGGCTGGAGAAAGGCGCAGGAGGCAGCGAAGCGATTCTAAAGGGAAACTACATTGACGTAAAAACCTGTGTATGGCCAGCTTTACAACATGAAAACTAGGATGAAGTCCAACTCAATATCCTTACCATCCAATTGTATCATATGGTGAATTTTGTTAAAATATTGTTTTTCTAAAACATATTCCAAGGTGTTAATCAGTCCATTTACATACAGATGTTTCTAAAACAAACTATTTGTTATTTAGTGCCCATCTGCATATATAGACATATTTAAGAAGCACAATGTGGTAATTTCTCACTTTTCACAATAAAATAAGATACTTGTTAATCAATGATTTTTCAACTTGGCTGTGGCTAAGAATTACTTGGATATTAAATAACATATATATATATATATATATATATATTAGATTCACACACTATGCAGAAAGAAGGCAGCTAGGTGTTTAAACGCCAAGTTCTGTGAGTGTTTTTGACGTGTAGCCACAGTAGAGAACATGCACAGAATTCTTGCTACTTGAACTGTGCTCTATAGATCAGCAGCATTGGCATCGCCTGGAAGCCTGTTGGGAATGCAGAATCTCAAGCCCAGGTCAGGCTTAATAATTCAGCATCTGCATTTTAACAAGATCTCAAAGGGATTCCTATGCTTCTAAAAATTTGACGGGCGCTGCAGTGGGAGGCTGCTCTGTGTACATTCTCATAGTATCACCTAGAGGAAGGTGGTATCGATAATTCATGAAATGAACATAAGAAGAGCCTTGGTTTGGAGAAAGATGATGAACTCAGTTTTGTGTGACAATTCAATGTAAGTTAAAATGTACCCTTATTTTCATAACTGTTTAGGCACATCATCATAAAAACAAAAACACAAAAAAAACGCCAAACCAAAAAGCTCAAACAATAGAAGGAGCTATGCTTTTAGCCCACTTCTCAGAGACACTGTTCATGGCTATCAATTGAGCAGACAAAAGTTTTTAGCAAACTACCCAGGGAAGGACAGCCTATAGGCTCTTTGACCCCTAAGTTACATGAGGAATGTCCCTGTTGTCTAGCCATCCCCAAAGCCCAGTTATCTGGACACTGACCACTCGGTGGACTCTCTCCCTTCCCATGGAGGAAGTGTCCCATTGGTTCTCCTCCCTAAGAGTACATTTAAATCTGCCTCCTACAGAGAGAAAGTAAGATCACTGATTACTAGGCTGAAATTATATTTAAACACTACGTAAATGGCAAAAACTTCTCCAGTTAGATCCAATAATTTATTTTGTCAATCTTAAGACCATAACATTATAAAACTGAAGAGTTAGGTCTTCATTCAAAATATGCCTGTTAGAGACAAGTTAATTTAATATTTTAAAATAAAACTAACTCAATCTATTTCTGTGACTTTTCAAAACCTTTTGAAGATTTCTTCATTTTACCTGCAGAGTTTGCATCTGTGATTTTTTTTAAAAAAAGGCATGTATATTTACTCTGATAGCTAATAGAGACAAAATTTCATATATCTATGTAATTCAATATTTGAAATTTTTTTATAGGTTTTAAAAAGAACTTCTCCTTTATAATTGTATTCCATTTCTGAAGTAACATTTGTTCAAGAGCTTTTAAAATTACATGAGGTTTCTGGGGAAAGATTTTATTTTCCTTACTGAGCTAAAATCTTCAGGGACAGTTCTAGCTTTTATATTTTTAGGAGGCCCTTTCACAGTGTGATGGCAATCTGGCCAGCAATCTGATTATTACAGCTGTAGTTGGTAAAGCACTTTATTTCTAAAATTACATAATGGAAAGATGATGTATATATCTAAATATTCCAGAGGTTGAGTAAAAGGGGAAATTTCTCTGCATAGATAATGTAACCTTTAGCTGAAAAATATCTGGTATATCTTAATATCATTAGAAAACATTCTGGTTTTAAATAAAAATCTTTAGAAGTTTAATATTTTGTCACTTAAATTTACCATTACTTGCTTGAACCCTTGTTTCTCATTTTGTCCATCCTTTTTCTACTTTTCTCCCTGTGTTAGCTATTTGCAGTATTTTTATCTTATTAGACTGACTCGAGGAACAACTCTTAGATATTATAATTCTCTTGATTTTGTTTATATTTCTGTTTCTGCTTTTTTATTGCTTTATTCATCCAGCTTTCTTTATAGATTCCTTTAATTTTGATATTTTTCTTGCTTTGTGAGTTGAATGTTTCATTTTTCTTCCTTTTCAAACTAAAGGCTTATAAAGCTATTATATTTGAGAATATAAACTGTAATATGTATTACTGTCATTTTTATTTTTAAATTTGTATAATACTGCGCTTTTGATTTTCTCTTGTATTCCGTTATTATTTTTCCATTTTGGAACTTATTGTGGGTTGTCTTCAAAGTAAGCTTATGGTTTCTGAACAGATATGGGGGAGGCAGCACACTGGCTGCTTCTAAACACAGTTCTTCCTGCATGGAGGGTAGTGGCAGTTGCATTTTTTTGGTTGCTGTAGCTTTAATGATTTTAAGCTGTTCTATCACTAGGGATCAGGGTGGAGGTGGCTAGGTCTCCCTCCAGCTTATTATTTCATAACATTTCCTTTAATGGAAACAACAATTTCTGTCCCTGTTTTTAAAAATCTATTTCCATTGGCACTAGTGTTGGTAAAATTCTTCCTAGATAATAGCAAAAGCCTCTTAGATTGAAATGTTACTGTGAGAATTCTTTTTCTTTCTGTATGTTTTCCAAATCATTTGCACTGGAAGCTAGCAAAGGATAAGACAACTGTGGTTGGCTAGATATATCTTAGCATGAAAACTGTGGGAATACTTTCAATTCACTTCATAAAGCTAAAGTGATAATCTAATTCACATTCTAAAAATTCAGAAGGCATTCATTTTTAACCCCTCCCCTCAGTTATACAAACTGATTAAAATTTAACACTTCGTTGTTTTTCTTGTGTTTTTTTTTTAAGTGGATCCACTTTAATGATTCTGAGATGACCATGAAGAAATTATGTTAAGAAAACATAAGTGTAGAGTATAGGTCACTTGATAATAATAATAAAAGTATCAATTATTTCAGCAGCAAAGTTACATACTGATATGTATTATATATAAAATAAGTAAACCTGACACATCAAAAATTACGTTTACGAAGAATACTCATCACCTCCTTCTTTTTTTTATTTTTTTTATTTTATTTTTTATTTTTTTTATTTTTTATTTTCCATACGTGGGAACCGAACCGGAGCCGCTGGCTTCCCAGACCAGCGCTTAACCACCGCACCACTCGGCCGGCTTCATCACCTCCTTCTTGAAGTAAATGTAAGTAGACTTACTTCACTAAAGGATAATGTACTGTCCCAAGTGATTTTATTTAGCTCCAAGTGAAAATTGTAATTTTATTTTATCAAAATCTGATTTCAAACAACTAGAACTCAAGACAAGGTACACATGTATTCATTGAATGTGAGCTAAAATTAAAACTAAAAATTCTTGTCAAGGATTGAAAAATGATAATATATATTACCATTTAAACTTATCTCCCATGTCAACACACTTTAAAAACCAATGTTAATAATAAGTCTTATTTGATATCACAGTATAATTCAACCATAGTACTCCACTAACAAAGTCAATTTAGAAATCTGCGTAAAGATGGTAGACTGAATATACACATTTAATTGCATTTCCACCACAAATCTCATGAATATAACAGCAAAAGTGATTTTTTTTTTTTTTAAAGACATAAGTTCAGAAGAATATAGAAAAGGGAGGATCAAAATTTTTGGAGCGAGGAAGGAAATGGATGAGGGGCCTGAGTATTAGTTGACAGTGGGAAAAACTGAAAAGCAACCCAGTTTTCATTGCAGAGCCCCTAAAAGGGCAAACAATAGGAAGAATGGCTGTAAGTCTGCTTAAGGAGCATGTAGACCCTTAAGATGTCTTCCCACTTAAGCTGTCCGGTGATGTCTCTTCTCCCCCCGCAGAACCTTGAGGCTTAGTCTCTGGGAAAAGTGAATCAGAGATATTTTGGATTTGCAAATCTCTGGTATAGTTGAGAGTAGGGCTAATAGGGATTAAGGAAAAGTTTATAAATTGAATGTTGAGAGCCTCTAACCCTTATTCTCCCATCAGAATGCTAGCAACCAAGTATCTTTCAGAATGGAAGTCTTCACTGAAGAGAAATTTCTTAAAGATGTGTATATGTGTAGACACACACACGGGTAATTTTCAAAGGAAATAGTTGTTATTGATTGAATTGTGTTCCCAGAAAGATATGTTGAAGTCTGTCTGTTATAAGCTGACAGAATTGTGCCTTCCCCAACCCCCAAGCCCTAACCTCCAAGGTGACTGTAGTTTGGAGATAGGTCCTTTAAGGAGGTAATTACCATTAATTGAGGTCATAAGGGTGGGGCCCTAATTCCATAGAACTGGTGCCCTAATAAGAGGAAGAGACACCAGAGAGATCTCTCTTCAGGCATGCACAGAGAAAGGCCATGTGGGGGCACAGAAAGAGACTTCACACCAAATCAACCCTGATGGCACCTTAATCTTGGACTTCTAGACTACAGAACTATGAGAAAATAAATCTGGGCTGTTTAAGCTACTCAGTGCACGGTATTTTGTTATGGTAGGATGAGCAGACTAGTAAAAAGTTCTATCATCCAGTACCTCAGAATGTGACCTCATTTAGACATAGGGTCACTGAAGATGTATTAATAATTAATTGAGTTCATACTGGGGCATGGTGGGCTCTTAATCTAATATGACTGGTGCCCTTAAAAGAAGGTGAGACTTAGACACACAGATACATGAGGAGAGGACAACATGTGACAAGAGGCAGAGACTGAAGTGCTATAGCTAAAAGGTAAGGACCAACAGGGTTGCTGGCAACCACCAGGCTAGAAATAGGCAAGAAAGGATTCTCATCAGGTTTCAGAGGGAATGTGGGCCTGTTCACATCGTGATTATGTACTTCTAGCCTCCAGAACTGTGAGACAATACATTTCTGTTGTTTTAAGTCACTCCGTTTGGGATATTTCCTTACAGCAGTCCTAGGAACAAATACAATTGCCTAGTCAGATCACCCTACAGTGAAGATTATTTTCAGCAAGCCTCTTCATGGTACAGGACTACCAATCAGCTTTTCATTATAATACTCAAACCTAAGATCGCCTAACATTTGAGGAAATCATACATAAAAAATACAGGCTGAAACAAACGAAAGCAGAATTTAAAGGAAAGAGAGATTATGTAGAAAGAAGTATATATCTAAAAAACTAGTTTTTCCATGCTTAAAGGGAAGATATTTTAAACATAATTAGAATAGGATGGTACAGAAACAGGAATATTCAGGGAATATTCCTAAGAATATTCCTAAGAATATTACTTTCTAAGAGCTCTTAGAAAGTAAACACATATAAGCAAAAATGAAAAAGATTAACTAAAGGGCTAAAAGATAAAATTGAGGAACTCTACCATAAAATTGAGCAAAAAGAAAAAGAGTTGGGAAAGAGAAGAAAAAAGATCAGAAAATTAGAGAATCAGTCCAAATGACTTTATAACTGAATAAAAGGAATCCCAATTGAATAGTGAAAATGGAGTGGAGAAAATCATTAAAGAAATAATTTCAATAAACTTTCCCACAGCTGAAGGACAAAGGATTCTCGGATGAAATGGGATTACTGAGTTTAGCAAAATCGATTAAATCTACTCACACCAAGGCACATCATTGTGAAATTTAAAAATGAGACACAGAAAAAGATCTCACAAGCAGGTAGGAAACAGAATGGCTTCAGACTTCTCCATGGCAGCTTTAGAAGCTAAAACACAATGGAGAAAACGCCTTCAAAATTCTGAAGGAAATGTATTTCCAACCTAGCATCTCAAAAAATTTACCTCTCCTATAGCCTTCTCCGGAAGGATGCATTTCATCGAAGTGAGGAAGTAAAATTAGAAAGACAAAGAAGGAGCTTAAGAAATGTGAGGATATAAAACAAGAGCTGGTCCAGAATACATACTGGATGAGAATGCACTGAGAAGAAATTCATACAACTGTGGCAGAGTTTGGGTCTAAATTTGCAGTAAGAACAGAGAATACCAAATAAATGAAAAAAACAAAACCATCTAAGAAACGAAAAAACAAAACAGAAAACAAGATAATGAATAAATACCAGGCAAAACAAATTACTCTGTGGAAAAGGAATGGTAATGATAGGATGCAGATCAGAAGCAAATAATGTTTACAAAATGAAAAATATTATATAACAGGTACTGATTTAAAAGCTTTATGTTCATTAACTCATATAATCCTCACAACCACCTGAGAAGACAAGTACTACTACTGTTCTCATTTTACAGATACGGAAACTGAGGCACAAAAAGGCCAAATAATTTGTACAAAGATACAGCTAGTAATGGATAGGGCTGGGATGACAACCAATACAGCCTGGTTCGAGAGGCTGTGTTCTTTATCTGTATACCCTATTGCTTATTTCTGTCTTGGCCTAAAAATGTAAACATTAAATATTGATCCAACCCAAATTACACTGTACTGACACTGGGAAGCTATAGAGACAGGGAAATATGTATGTGTACAGTGTTATATGGGGTAACTACTAAATTATATGTAATAGAAGTTAACTGATGACGTCCAACTGAAAAATTAAGAAACAGCAATATAAGTATGTAATTTAGATATGCAAACATATAAAGGATTCGAATAAAACAGTTGAAAGTAGTTCCCACTAGAAAGAAATAGGGATGGGGAGAATAGGGAACTGTTGTTTTTCATAATAAGTCCTAAAAAATGGTTTGATTTAAAAATTATAAATAAATACAATTTTGATAAAAATAAACACTAAATTAAAAATAGATCAGAATGAAAAATAAAGAGATTAACATGTGGCCTGACAAAACAAATGTTCAAAAAAATTTTTTTAAGTCCCACCTTAATCAGTGGTTAATCTTTATACTTTCTATATTATTAAAACCCTTGAATCAAATGAGTAGTTTTAATCCAAAATGAAAAGATGCATGGGGAAGTGTTCTTCAGTATGCTTTTCCCCCCTTCTATCTTCACCTTAAAATTAGTAAGCAACTTCAGATTTTACCAGTTGACAAGAACTGTAGAACCAGTATGCAGTATATTTGCTCATTTTCTTATCACCCAAATAAATATTCAGTCAAAAATTAGATCACTTTCAAAACACATGTCAATAAGGTTTTAGAAGGCCATTTCTAGGCCTTTAAAATAGTAATCTCCCAGAGTTTACCCTGTTCTTTGTTCTTGCTCATAGTAAATCTCATGACCAAATGTCTGATTTTGATTTTTATGTGCTGTTAGACAATCTTTTCATTGCCACTTTTTCCAACATTCTTAGAATAAAAACACTGGTTTCCTAGAAAAGCTACAGCAATTACACACCACTTGGAAGTAAACACTCTATTTTCAAGTCATGAGGTGGTATAAGCCTGAAAAAATTTGCAAAACCATACTAATTCTTCAGTAAGTTTATATTTCAATTACTGCAAGACTGAAAGACTTCAAGTAGGCCATAACAGCCACACTATACAGGAAATTATATCCTAGGAAAGCTGTGTTTTAAAAATAGGCAAAGGAAGAAAGGAAAGTTGCCAAAATACACAGCACTTTCTGTGTATTTTGATTTGAACACAGCATCTGTTTTATCAGGTGCAATCTACTATTTGAAGGCTTACAGGGAATGGTAGTAGCTATGGTGGGAAGAAATAAATTAATAAAAATTATGTGATTTCTGAAAATAATTTTGAAGCAGATATCAGTGGATTTTAGGTAATAACCAAATACCACAAAGAAAGCAGGCTTTGGGATAAGTCAGACTGGACTGTATACTTCTTAACCCAGCAGAATCAAAGCTGAGAAACTAGACCAATCTTCTTAAGAAATGTACACACTCTTGTAAACACAACTTAATATCTGATAGACTTAAAAGGCAACTCTTCTTCCTTTTCTTATTCATTCATTCAAAAATTATTGCGTATCTACCATATACAGTGTACTGATCTAGGTATGGGAATACAGCAATTAAAAAAACAACAACAAAACTCTCTACAGTGGGGAAGACAAACATATATACAAATAAATAATATCAGATAGTATAAGAGACTATTAAAAAATATAATAGGTAAATTTTAAGAAGATTAATTTTACTAAGAAACTGCAAGACAAAACAAATTTGGATGCGAATACCATACAGGGAAACTTTATGAGAACAGAGTTCTGATAAAACTGTTATAGTCGAAGGTTAAATTGGATAACTAAGTCTAACGTGAAACTCAGTAAGAAAGCAATATTCAAAATTTTTGTCAGAGTAAACTTAGGTTGGAAATACTTAAAGCACTGCCAAGACTTTACAGAACTTTCAAAAACTTTCAATTTCATCTTCAACCATTTTGATCATAGTTGATTTAGAGGCTTACGGGTTCTGCCTTAGTACTGGTTAAGCTGCCTCATTGCCCTTGGAAAATACCCATATAGTTGTGCCCCTGGGATTTATGAGAAGCACATTCACTGGCTGGTTATGAAAGCTATTTCATGAAGCTGGGATCCTCATCCACTTTTCATCTACTTTTCTAAAGGTAAAAGAGAAAGAATAAAATATTAGAAACTTAAGATATTCAATCTGGCACCCTTTTTGCCTTAATGATCTGTGTGACCCTGGGCAAGTTAATTCACTTCTTGGAGCCCATAACATTACAATATTGGGTTGTCAGAAAAGTCATGACACATTTTCGCAACGAAAAACAGAAAAAATATGTTATGATTTTTCCGACAACCCAATATTTTCCCCACCTGCTTTATAGAATTGTAGTGAGAACCAGTGAGATATTGTGGTATGCAGAATGTCCCTCTTCCCCAAAGAGGGCCATGTCCAAATCCCTGGAACCTGTGAATTTGTTATGTTACACACTAAAGGAGAAATCAAGTTGCTGATGTAATTCAGGTTGCTAATCAGCTGATCTTGAAATGGGGAGATGATCCTGAATTACTCAGGCGGACCAAATGTCATCACCAGCGTCCTTATAAGTGGAGGAGGGAAGCAGAAGAGAGAACCAGAGAGATTACGGTGTGAGATGGTCTCAGCCCAACATTTCTCACTTTGAAGATGGAGGACTAGAGCCATTAGCCAAGAAATGTGAGGAGCCTGCAGAAGCTACTTAGAAAAGGTAAGTAAACAGATTCCCTCCTTAGAGCCTCCAGAAGAAATGCAGCCCTATGGATCCATTTCAGATTTCTGACCTTTAGGGCTGTAAGAAAATAAATTTCTGTTAATTTAAGCAAATAAGCTTTTGGTGATTTGTTGAAGAAGCAATTTGAAACAGTAATATATAAAAGTATTGAAATTGGTAGGGAATTACATAAATGTGAGATGTTGTTACTCTAATATATCTCAGTTTAGTCTCTCTAGCAGCTTGATGGTAGGCAACTTGGTCACCTGTAGGTCTCTGAAGGCCTAACTCTAACTCTAACCCTAATCCCAAATTTATAGAATAACCTAGTAATAAAAATTTGAGTGTTGTATTAAGGGAATAAAACACACAAATCCATGTTTCTAAGTCTTCAAAAATTAACAACATTAAATTGATGCACAGTAAGAAATGAACAAATATTTTTATAGTGGTTCTTGGCCCAATCCCTAAATAACAACATCTTTTCTGCTCTTTTACATTAATTTACAAATTGTATCACAATTTGTTATACCTTTATATTTCTTTGCTATCTCCTTTTATTTTACGGGATGGTATTTGTGTGCCTGCTGATAATATCTGCATATTATTCAAACTTCTCATCTAAATTTTATTTTCAATTTGTACTTAACATTTTTTCCCAACAAAATCACGTAGATTTGTGAGGAAAGATGAAATACAATAAGCTCAAAAAATACACAAAGACACACACAGAACCACTTATTTCATATCCTGGGTTTATAAAATTTTATAAGTGAAATGGGCCCAAAGTTGAGAAACATATCACCGAGTACTTCAAGTATACAGTTAATTAGATTCAGAAAAAGATCTCATTTCTTAACAGTGTCACAAACATTCCAAATAAGGATGAATGTTTTGGCCAGTACATCTATTAAGTACTGGTAAGTAGTATGCTCCCATATTTTTATGGTGTTTGGAAATGAAAAGCAACTCATATTTTTATCTTTCAATGGGGAATTCCAATTAAATTAAAATATTACATAGTAGGGCCAAGTGTCATCTATGGACTATCAGCAAGGCTGTGTGAAGTGTTACTGGCAAGTAACACTTTGCCTTAAGTACAAAAATTGACAGTAATTTCATGTCTACTAAATCTAGTAACAAAAAAGTTTGGGTTGTATTTCATATTGGGTTTTCATGCATTTTTCTAGAGATTACTTTTTTTATATTATCTTACAAAAGTATTGGTCTATGACTTATTGGAAATTAAAAAACAAAAAACTGGTTCTTTACTATAGGTAGCTTGAGAAGCACTATTAATAGAGGATAAGTGCTTATATCTAAAAATGAATGTATGCCAGTACTATAAAACAATACTTGAAGAATTGATTATAATACACATTAAAATATGTCCTTTCAAGCCATTTACATTACTAGGATTTAATGTGGTTCCATCTCTTAAGATGATTTTACCAATCCTAGATCAAAGAGACAGATACATAATAAAAGGATAGAAAAATTTCAGAGCTCAGCTAAATAACTTCTCTACCTCTGTTAGATATATTCTGCCATTCTCATTGTTATGCATATACTTCAATTCAAAAATCAGTTTTAGGTCCAGCCGAGTAGCTTAGTTGGTTAAGAGCTCGCTCAAGAATGTGAACTCTGGGCCAGGCAAGTGGCGTGTTGGTTAGGAGTTGGGTTGGGACGCCAGCTCTGAACAGCAGGCCTGGTTCGGATCCCACATATGAGGGCCAGTGACACGGCCCTCTACAGCTAAGATGGTGAACAACAGCTCCACCTGGAGCTGTGCTGCCGTCAGTTGCCGGCGACGGCAGGCATAGGCTGCAGTGGGGCTGGCCGGCAGCAGGTGTGAGCTTTCATGAGCTGCTGTCCAATGGCTGGTGAGCGACTGCCTCACCAGGAAAGAGGGCAATGATAATACCAACATGGGCCAATGTCTAGACTGAAGATAAAAAGGCCAGCAACTTGTCTGTTCTCCTTCCCCAATTCCCCAACGCTGTTCCCCTTCCCCAATTCCCCAATAAAATCTTAAAAAAAAAAAAAAAAAAGAGTGCAAGCTCTCAGCAGCAGGGTCGCTGGTTTGATTCCCTGTCCGAGCTGAGCTGCCACTCAGTTGCCAACAGGTGGCAGGATGGCTCAGCTATAAAAATTTTTAAAAAATTAGTTTTATATAAAATAAAAAAACGACAATAGAAGTTCAATAAAATGGATTATAAAAGGTTCATAGCCTCCTCCCTCGCCAAAACACCCTAAACAAATAAAGAGTCATCACCTAATCTTTGATCATTTACTGAGGTTACCATCCGAGATCCCTAAAAACAACAGTGGCTAGATACCCTAAAAAACTGAAAACAGGTACTCAAATAAATCTTTGTACATGAAAGTTTATAATAACACTATTCATAACAGCCAAAAGGTGGCTAAACAATCCAGATATCTGTCAATGGATGAATGGAGAAACAATATTGCATATGCATATAGTGGAATATTATTCAGCCATAAAGAGGAATAAAATACTGATACATGCTACAATGTGGATGAATCTTGAAAATAGGCTAAGTGGGCTGGCAGAGTGGCGCATTGGTTAAGAGTTGGCTTGGGATGCCAGCTCTGAGCAGCAGGGCCCTGGCTCAGATCCCACATAGAGGGCCAGAGACTCTGCGCCCTCTACAGCTAAGATGGTGAACAACAGCTCGACCTGGAACTGGGCTGCCCTGAGTCGCAGGTGATGATGTAGGCTGCAGTGGGGCTGGCCGGCAGCGGACGTGCACTTTCGTGAGCTGCCTTGAGCAGCTGTCCAATGGCTGGTGAGTGACTGCCTCACCCGGGAAGAAAGCAATGATAATGCCAACATGGGCCAGTAAAGCGATGTCTTCCACAACCAGACTGAAGAACAAAAAGGACCGCGACTTGTCTGTTCCCCTTCCCCGATTCCCCAGTGCTGTTCCCCTCCCCCAATTCCCCAATAAAATCTTTAAATGAAAACAAAAAAACAACCAAACAAACAAAAAAAAGAAAATAGGCTAAGTGAAGGAAGCCAGACACAAAAGGTCACATCTTCTATAATTCTATTAACATAAAATATCCAGAATAGGTAAATGCATACAAACAGAAAGCAAATCCCTGGGGCCGGCCGAGTGGCGCGTTGGTTAAGAGCTGGCTTGGGACGCCAGCGGCCCTGGTTCAGATCCCACATATGAGGGCCAGTGACACTGCCCTCTACAGCTAAAATGGTGAACAACAACTCCACCTGAAGCTGGGCTGCTGTGAGTCACTGGCCACTGTGTGGGCTGCAGCTTCTGCTGCAGTGGGCTGCCATAGGCTACAGTGAGTGGCCGGCAGCCAGTGTAAACTGCCAAAAGCCGCTGTGAAAGACCTTCCAGAGGCTGGTGATTGATCTGCCTCACCCGGGAAGAGCGCAATGATAATACCAACATGGGCCAGTGAAGCAACGTCCTCCACAACTAGAGTAAAGAACAAAAGGACAGCGACATGTCTGTTCCCCTCCTCCAATTCCCCAATAAAAATCTTTAAAAAAGGGCCAGCTGAGTGGCGCGGTGGTTGGGAGCTGGCTTGGGATGCCAGCGGCCCCGGTTTGGATCCCTCATGTGAGGGCCAGTGACACTGCCCTCAAAAAAAAAAAAAAAAAATCACAGTTATTGATGTACAGTTAGTTATCTCAGTACAGTACTGTCTACTCTTGTCGATTAGCTCTAATAAACTACTAGTGTCTGAAAATTTACTTCATAACAAATAGTAAACTTAGGTGGGGAAGGCCATTTACTATTAAACAGTATGGATATAATTGAGAATGAGAACTTACAGAAATGTGTTAAAAATAAAAATAATTAGTGAAAGTAAAAAAAAAAAATTAAGAAATGGGGAAAAGGAAACTGAAAGAGAAGAAACACTGAAGACTGAAGAAGAAATCATTACAAACAGAATCTGATTCAAAAGAAATAGACTGCAATTGTCAGAAGTAATGAGGTATCTGCATATTTGAATTAATTAGACAATGACAAAACACCTATGAAAGAAGGAAAAGGTTTTGGAGACAGAGATATATTCTCAGTGTGCCTATAATTTATTTACAAGGCTAAAAAACAGACACTCCTCCATCCTCTTCTTATATTGGAACTTATAGACCAAATGCATAAGAGATATCCAACTACTCATTTGAGAATACTCAGTTAAATGTGAACTGACAGTGAACTATTTTTGACACTCCACTTTGGAAATTATATTCAAAATTAGTTTAAAATAAGACTAATTTCAGAACTTCACGTTTGTATCATATTTTTAACCCCAAACATTATCCAGCTGTTTCTAAAATAATGTCAATTTTTCTAGTCTTGTATATGATGGATACATTAAACTAGAATTAGTCATAAAACTGTGTACTTACATATTCCTTCACATTTTTTGTTTTCACAGCTTTGTATGAATAATATGCAGGATACAGCATTCCAAACACCAACCTAAAATTAAAAATAATGAGAAGACTAATCAAACAATGCTTTTAACTACTTGTGAAAATATCACCTAACAGAAAAGTAAAAAGTACATGGAAAACAAATGACAGTGTAAATTTGTATGAATGCAAATTTGTGTATAAACTAAATCCACTCGGAAAAGCAAAGTGAAAATACACTGTTTTTTAAAACAAAACACAATTTCAATATTCCAGATACAGTTTCATGGGAAAAAAAGATTTATTTTTAGGGCTGGCCGTGTGGTGCGGTGGTTAAGCGCTGGCTTGGGAAGCCCGTGGCCCCAGTTTGGGTCCCACATATGAGGGCCAGTGACTCTGCCCTCAAAAAAAAAAAAAGATTAATTTTTTAAAAACTGCCATTTAAAACACTTTCTCTCATTACAAAAAATATTCTGTGGTTCCCTGAAGAGTTGGAAAATGTAGAAAATTGTGGGCAAAAAAAAATTGTCCCAACCCTACCAGTCAGAGACAACTAGACACTTCAGTGCTGTGAAACAATATCTGATATATTCACTACAATATGTATTAAAATAACTCTTTAAGGACTTATAAAATGATTAAATCACAAGTACGACTTTTTAAAATGCCACCTGTTATGATTATTTCACCAAATCCCAGATCCAAGTATTCATATAATGAAGGGACAGACTCTGAAATGGCATGACACTATGTATAAATGGCTTACGACTGGCATTTTCACATAATATATCATGAAATTTTGTGTCCTCAAATATTTTTCTATGGTATTATTCTCAGTATCATAATTACATTCCACATTGAGCATCCTATTGTTTATTTAAATAATAACGTATTTATAGGTGTTGGGTTTTCTAGGTTTTTGCTATTGCACATAATACTGTGAAAAACATTTCTATGTATATTGATAGTCACTTCCTGGTTGTGATGTTCCTAGGTGTTTGGTAAGCTCACTGTTACTGGAGTATTACTGTGGGCTCTAGGCCCTTATTTGTCTATTTTATATGTTAACCAATATTTTTCTAGGTTACTATTATCTTTTGAGTTTGTTCATGAAGTTTGCTGAAATACAGATTGTATTATATTTGCTAGGGCTGCCATAACAAAATAGCACGACTGGGTGGCTTAACAGATATTTTCCCAGCATTCTGGAGGCTAAAAGTCCAAGGTGTTGGCAGGTCTGGTTTCTTCTGAGGCCCATCTCCTTGGATTGCAGATGGCCACTTTTTAACTATGTTCTCACTTTGTTACCCCATGGTGTCTGTGTGTGTCCTAATCTCTGCTTCTTATCTCTTTGTCTTATAAAAACATGAATCATATTGGATTAAGATCCAAGATAAGGACCTCATTTTAACTTAATTGACTCTTTAAATACCTTATCTCCAAATATAGTCACATTCAGAGGTACTGGGGGTTAGAACTTCAACATATGAATTATGGGGGTGACAATTCATAAACATATTGTATATTTATGATTTTTTTATTAAATGTTTCCATTTATACTAAGCCTTTCTTCTACTGAGGGCAAGTAAATATCTACATGTCTATATTTTTAGTTCATTTATAGTTTATTTTTTGGATAGGGAGGGTAAGTAAATCCCTGGTGACTTTCCTATCCCTCATAAAGCTAAACCCTGGGTTTGGGGCCCATGTTACCAGGTCAGATGAATAGCAAGTCTTCTCCTGCTGGGGATTTTATTCTTATCAACTGGAAGCCATATCATTAACAATCTCTGCTTTGCCTAGTAATACTACCCTGTGAATGCTACTTCACCAGATGCCAATCCCAGACCCCAGATATGGCATTTTCGGCTGTACCAGAGAGCCTAGGGCTTTTCAATTTAACCCAGCCCCTACCTCTCCCAACAAGGCACAAAGGCTTACAAGCTTAGTGACTTCTAGGAAAGCTATTAACCTTAAGAACCAAGGAGTAAACAAGAACACAACTCCCACCCGGGTCTGCTCTGTGTTTATCCTCACTGCTGACACAGGTGTAATCCCATAGTTAGCCATCATAGTTACAGTTTACACATTTAAGTTCATCATTTCAATCCACTTTGTATTTCCCTTAAGAATGTGGATACAATCAATGCAATATCTTCCACATTCCCCTATACTTCAGTACCAGTGAATTTAAATTCAAGATGAGATTCTTCAGTTCTACCACTGGATGGCTCTTTGACTCCCCCAATCCCTGCTGCAACACCCACCCACTTTGTAACCCAGTCCTGTAGGGTTTTCCCTTGTGAGAGTCCACCCACCCACCCTCCTCTTTTAGTTTCAAACCAGTGGCTGATAATGCATACATTTAGGCTCATGTCATCTTATTTGACATACTGAGTAGTTTCCCAACACATGCCTATGGCTCCACTGTCAGATCAATCTCCCTAGTGCGCTGGCAACACTGCATCGTTTTAAAGACTTTGGTAGCTGGCCTCCTCACCCTCTTGCTGACTAGCCCCTGTGGGGGACCATCAGAGCATAATCTGAAAAGCACTACTTTATATAAACCACCTTTCCAACATGATTTCCTCAATATGCCTCTTGTATTTCTATTTCAATCTTGGAATATCTGTTTCTTGCTTGTAATGCCTCCTACCCTCATCTTTCCTCCTCTCTTTTCTTCCCTTTTTTTCTTGCTTAATTAATCCACTCCCCGCCAACCCTCCTCCACAGACTTTTAAATTACTTTTATTTTGAACTTTAGAATTTGTCAGAATTAGTCATTTTGCCTTTAGCATATTCTATTTTAGATTGTTTGATTTTTTTAAGAATATAATTGACTTCCAAAACAGATAATTTTCTCATATATTGTAAGGATTTGGTGCTAGTTGATACTATACGTACAGGTGCTTTGCCTTTATTTTTAAACTTCTGTATTGAATAGAACCAGTCACACAATATCCCTAACACCTAACTTTTGTAAGAGTAGAAAACGATAATGTATTTCATTTGGAACATGGGGAAGATTAAATGTCTTAGTGAATATTGGGACCATTTTTAAGGACCGCCACAATTAATATTATAATTTATTACTGCTCCAATGTGAATATTACTGAGTAATTTATTACTAATGTGTGTACTATTTTATAGGGTTTTTTTTTTGGTTTATTTTAATTTTTTAAATGTTGAATCCTACTGGTAGATGTTTGCAACCTGGGAGGTCGGGCATAAAGCCAAAGCATGAGCACAGTGTATAAAATCAAATAAAGTTTATTTTAGAAGGCCACACACAAGATAAACTTAGGGTTCATAAAAGGAATTATTTGCTACAAATAAAATTCACCTATAAATTTGAATAATGTTTCAGTTATAGAGGCAGGAAGAAATAGTTACTCATTTCCTCTTAGTCTTAGTTTTGCCTAAAGAGGGAGAACTTTGCCAAAATACTCATGACACCCTTCGCTCCCACTAAGGTAAAGTTGCCTATATGAACACTGGCTATATTGAAAATCTTACACTATTTAAAATGGAAATAAAATTTATGGGAATGCAATAGTGGAAATGGTCCTTGTTTCATTTTTCATACATGGAAAATATTTGAATTAGCTATTTTCTGGATAGATGTTCAGGCACTATGCATCCTTCATCAAAATTGTTTTAGAGAATAATAAATAATAGCTTGTTCAAAGGCATATCTCAAAATTAACTAGTATGAGTGCTCTCAATACTAGAGTAATGTTATGAAGCATAAAAGTTATCAGCATCATTTCATAAAAAATTGATTAAAGCTTCTTTTTGTGCTTAAGATCCTAAAAACAGTTTACTGTAGAATTCTTGAAAGATGTAGAAAAGTATAAAGACAATAAAAATCACTAGCAATTCCAATATCCAATGAACCATCTTTCTTTTTTAAGGTGTTTACACACACACACACACACACACACATTCATTATAATTTTTAGCAAACTTTTCACAAATCTGATATTATCATTCTCTTAAATGCTTTAAAAAACTTATAAAAGCATCAATAATAACTGAGTAGCAAAACTGATCAAGGGTTAATCTACATTTAAACAAGTTATGCAGCACTAATTCTAAGAATTTAAACTTCCTTTATCTACTATTTTTCTCATTCTTTACAAAAACGTATTATGAAAAATGAAAATAGAATAGTATTGATATAATAAATCCCCCTATACCTATCACCTAATTTTAAGAATTATTAACAGTGTTCCATTCTTAACATTTTGGTATTATATTTTCCAGTTTTTTTCTATAGAATCAAAAATCGGAATGACAAAAGACAGATGTACCAAGATCATTAGGGTGAGTCAATCACAATTAACACAGATACCACATACACTCTCACAGAGCACCACAAAATTCAACACGCCATCCAGGCCCTTATCAAAGAATATAAATCTCATTTGTCTGTAAACCAGGTTACACTAAAGACTGTCCTAGACTAATGAAATTTACATAACATAGCCTGGCACAAGAATGGAAACATGCGGAGATCTTCCTGCTACTTCCATTCCTGTGTCCCAGACAGGGATTGCTAATCATGCACTGCACTCTTTTCTGCTGACCCTGGTCTCAGAAGCCTTGTCAACACAGCACGGTAAAGCTCCAACCAACAAAGGACAGGAGCTGAGGCTTGTTTGCCATTTTTTTTTTTTTTTTTTTTGCCATCCTTGTTCTAAATCTTATTCCTCTAGGAATTTAGATCAAGCTTGACCACCAGATTATATGCCTAAACTATTATACCTATCTCCTTTGAGGGAAAAGTCACTTTAACTGAGTTGCTTTTTAATATTACATTCTTGTTTTTTCTTTAAGTACATTATAAGAAATTGCCATATGAAACCCATAGCTATAAATACTAGAGGAATTGTGTTATGGGCATTGTATATTACTTGTCTATAAGTGTGCTTACATATGAAATTTCATGTGTGAGATGTACTATGGAATTCAGTACAATGCAAAGCTTAGCTTTAAGAAAATGACACCATTCTATCAGATAATGATTATATTATTTCCCCACCCCCCAGAATGCCACGAAGCTCATATGATAAATCTGTTGTTCAACTATATCAACTATGGTGGGCCTTACGATCGGCATATTTATATTTGTATTCACCAGATTTTGATTTTCTACTTTGATTGCTATTATTTTTCTAGTCTTCTCTTATTTTTCTTTATATTTCAACATATACCTTTGAAGGATTTCTCAAATAAATTGAAAGAATACGACAGAGCATAAGTAGTTAAAATGTAGTAGTCACTGCAATTAAGAAAAAATTCAACTCCAAGGTACCAGAGAACCATGAAAAACATTTTTTTAGTTTTAGGTAGCTGTAACTGGGAACCACCTGGTGGTTCCCCTTCTTACCACACATCAAAATCACCTACAGAGTTTTTGAATATCGTTTCTGTTGTTGCTCATAAATTTATCATAGGTTAATTTAAACAACATAATGAGGTAGAAAAGACAAAAAATCTTCTACCATTTTCAAAGCATCTATTTCCTCAAAGATAAGCATGAAAGCGGTTTCTTTGATATTTTACAGTAAAATAATTTAAAGAGAAAACATTAATAACAAAATCAGTAAATATTCAAAACCTCATCATTTCCTAATTATTTTACTATATTTTGCTATGCTCTTAAAGTTATTTACATCTGTACTATTTGTATGGTGGAAATACTAAGGATGCTGTGTGTATCTCTTCCCAGCTCCACATTCAATGACATCACATTGGTAGCTTGAAATAGGCTATTATTGTAGGGAGTAGTTATGTCATGAAAATTGGCAAATGAGAATCAGGCCCCTTTTCCCCAGTATTTAAGCATTACTGGCACATCACTGCCTATACAAGTATGTGTTTTAGTCAAGGGAAACTATAGTATATTTCTATCAGGAGGACAAGGAAACACTATATTTAGAAGGAATTTACAGAATTTAGTGAAATCAAAAAAGGCAGGGGGTGACTGGTTAGCTCAATTGGTTAGAGCATGGTGCTGGTAACACAAAGGTTGACAGTTCAATCCCCGCATGGGCCACTGCGAGCTGCGCCCTCCCTAAAAGAGTCAACTATGCCATTGTAGCATGAAAGCAATGTGTAACCAATGACCATGGCTGTTCCCCCTCCCCACAGCACCCCGTAAAATGGCAGGCTATTATGGCAACCAAGTTTATAAAGGGCTTCATGCAAGATAAAGAGAAAGAGGGCAAGAGGGCAAGAACTATGATACTGTCCTGTATCATAGTTCACATCAATTCTATTTGAATATTAGGTCTCTAATATTAACACTGAGTCTAATGAATTTTAAAAACAGAATCAGAATCTTAAACAATAAGGAATCCTAAAAATAGTCTGTCTTATGACAATAGTTTTCTGACTTTTTTTCCAAAGCAGTATTTTTCCTTCAGGGAGATCTTTCTTAGGAACCTCAATAAATAAGAGACAAATGCAAATTAATAAGAGACAAATGGACTTAAGTTGTCCTTAAAGAACTTAATTTCATTGACTGTAGAATCCTCTGAGGAATCCTAAGTCCTTGAGAACTATTTGAATAGCATCTTCTATAATCTTCAATAAATGGTTCAGTAGCTCCCAAACCTGTGTGTGTATAAGAATTAATTGGGAATGAGAATCTTTGGAAGTGGGGCCCAAGAAATTAAATTTCTGAATTCTCCATCTTCAACTAACTAAAGTATGACAATATTATGCTTACTTTGGTTTATGAGTAAAACTTACAATGATTAATCAATCGGTATGTTGTCACTATGGGAAGCTGGTTTCACTTTAATTGTATTTTTAAAAGTAATGTGAAAATGACTATAGCTATCTCGACTTTTGCCAAACTCTATCCTTACTTAGACACTAAAATAAATGTAAGAGATTATAACAGAAAAGAGAGTTATATAGAGTAAACTCCAGTGACAAAATTTAATAAATTTTGAAAATACTAAATTTCTGCCTGTTGAAGGCCACATGATTACAACTGGTGCAAGGTCCAGGGATAACCGTTGTACCTATGTATATTCTTTTTACATGAGTCATTATGCCACTGTTCAAGCAGCCATCATGTGGCAAAAGTCCATGCATGATCACTGTCACTATAACTTTTCTTTTAAAACTAAAAAAAAAAAAGATTTGTTGCTAAGCATCTCTGCTAGTAGAGAATTTCCATTTAGTAAAACAACAGTTAAGTGGCCTTAAAGAAAAATATGAAAATTACACATAGGAAGAAAATGTCAAACCCACGAGAAACACCCAAATCCTGAATTCTATAACCAATGATACAAGTTTAAAACTGCCAAGAAGAGAAAAAGATAGTAAAAGTTCCTTTGAAAGACTTTATACATGTTTTAATTATAGTCATCAGGAGCTATGAAGTGTGGAACTTTCATGTTGTTGGAGCTAAACTTCTAAATCAACTGCAGAGCATCTAATGTCTACTGTAAAAGGGAAGCTAAAACTAGGGGAAAGAAATCAATCCACAGCAAATTGGACTGTACTTCATCATCCTTTCACTCTCTCCCCAGACACATCCCATTCCCCACCACCAGGGCTTACTATGTGGTAGACCCAAACCAAAGAAAAATGTTTGAAAAGAATGCTGAACTCGATACACAGTACACTCTAGAGCCACGGGCTACATACCCTTGAAATACTCAAATAACACAGCATCCTGTGGGTGAAGTTCCACAGAATGGTTCACACAGCTAAAAGAAGATGATGGTCCCCACAATCTATCATCTCCTAGTTTTTCAGGTGTTATTTTCCCATTCTGATTGTCACCACAAATTAGAAACTCCTAGGTGGAATAGGCATTATTGTTTTATTTCTACAGATGATAAATGTGTAAGACTCAGAGTGATTAAGAATCTTATGAATTTAAGCACTCAGCAAGTGCTGAAGCCAATACATAATACAGAACTTCTAATTTTAAAGCCCGTGCTCTTTCCTTTATACCAAAAAGACTTTGTACCTCATACAATGTATAACTCATAGCATGGAGATCCCCAATATTAGTTGAATGATGTCAACATTCAGAAGTTATGTAACTAATTGGAAATGTGACCTACCAATACCACTGTCATATTCAATAAAAAGATATGAGACCCATTTTTTTTAAATTATTGTGTGCAAAGTCTACACAGAGGAATATCCACAGCTTTACTCAACATTCACACAATCTCCAATTCCTATCAAAATGGTTAGGTGGCTATACTTGATGGAGCTAAGAATTACTCATATCATCTGACCAACCCCTGCTTCCTGAGTCATTCTTAACTCAGAGAAATTGTTTTCTTTATTTCACCCTTAAGCATAGGCTCTGTTAAAACCTGAATTTATCATTAGCTCCATCAACACTGAAGATAATGAAAGTGCAGTTGTAATCTAAGGTTTTAAAAAAATCTTAAGGTTTTCTTCTGGTGAAGAAAAAAATCACCCACAAACCATTTTTGACAATGTTGAGAAAATTCTGTCTCTTAAAATACATGCCTCTAAACAAATAAAAAGATGAGTAAGAAAAGCCATAAACATGAGTTCTCTCCTGTTCTGTGCAATTCATTCATTACCACACGACCTCGAAATGAACTTCCCTGAACCGAAGTCAGATCTAAAATCGCTGCAAAGTCTTCCCATTGGATATTCAAACCTACTGTGCAACCCAA
This sequence comes from Aselliscus stoliczkanus, assembly GCA_033961575.1. Taxonomy (NCBI): domain Eukaryota; kingdom Metazoa; phylum Chordata; class Mammalia; order Chiroptera; family Hipposideridae; genus Aselliscus; species Aselliscus stoliczkanus. The sequence continues at coordinate 141,945,856 of CM066729.1, forward strand.
GCTACGGTCATCTACAGTCACCTCACTAGTGAGCGCAACAACTCTTTGCTAGGCTCCACCCAATCTGAAGTGAATTTATTGGTCTGCTTTCAAATAATCTTTCAAGGGCTGGCCGAGGGGTGCATTGGTTAAGAGTTGGCTTGGGACGCCAGCTCTGAGCAGCAGGTCATGGGTTCAGAACCCACAGAGAGGGCCAGTGACACTGCGCTCTCTACAGCTAAGATGGTGAACAACAACTTCACCTGGAGCTGAGCTGCCATGAGTAGCCGGTGATGTCATAAACTGCACAGGGGCTGGCCAGCAGCGGGCGTGAGCTGCCTTGAGCTGTCCAATGGCTGGCGAGCGACTGCCTCAGCCAGGAACAGTGCAATGATAATACCAACATGGGCCAGTGAAGCGACGTCCTCCACAGCTAGACTGAAGAACAAGAGGACAGCAACTTGTCTGTTCCCCTCCCCCAATTCCCCAATAAAATCTTTAATAAAAAAAACACACAAAACAAACAATCTTTCAATTCCTCTCCATTACATAAAAAGAGTGGTATACTATATGCCAGGTACTGTGTCTTCTAGCAGAATAGTGAACTCGTCATTGCTTTTTAATCAAAACAATTTGCGATGACTTGGAAATCAAAACATTCTATTTTCATATTTCTTAAACCACTTCCTTCATTTCCTTTGTTCGCATCTTATTCTAGTACCTCGAGTGTCTCCAACTCAGTAAAATTTTCTCATGCCACTCCCTAGAGCTAGAACAATCTCCCTCTTTATGTTGAGAATGCACCCTCTTTTCATAGGCACCCTGCATGAAACCTTTCATTAATGAGGCTGAAAGAAGGGTTGGGCTCCTTATTTTGTACAGCAAACAAACAATAACAGAAATTAAATTACAAAAAACACCCCAACCAGAACATAAAAATTAAACATTGTAAAAGCATTTAAAAATATTCTCTTAGTTCCTACTTTTGAGATGGTCAACTGATTAAATGTTTAAGCACTTTCTTTGAACAGGAAAATCAGAGAGGTGGGAACTTAATACCAACATGGGCAACTCACCAACAGAAACATAAAGCAAACATGTGCCACAAGAACTACACGCCACCTAATTTAATTCTCATATCAGTAATTACAGCACAAAGCCAGCATTTTGGCTGGTTGGCACTACTAAGCCCTCTGCTTCTTATGAAACATCACTGATTGTTTCATGAAAAGCAGTTTTGGATGACCGTATTCCCACTCTAGAGAAATAGTACAATCTCCACCAATTTTAACTTCCCTGTTTTTCCTCCCTAAAACAAATATATAAGTGATTCAACGAAGGGCAGCTGATCTACCAACTGAAAAGGGGTGTTAAAATTCCCCATCACGAGGGGACTTGCTCTATGTTAAGGAGACTGAAAAGAAATGACAATTACATGCAATGTGTGTGATCCTTGATTGGATTCCATATTAAAAACAACAATGCAGCTACATAAGGCATTATTAAGGTGATGTGGGGCAATTTGAATATGAACTGTACTCTTTAGGTGTTAATACCAATGTTATATTTTTTAGGTGATAGCAATTGTGTGGCTATATAAAAAAATGTCCTTGTTTAGGAGACAGGAATAAAGACTGAAAAGTCATGTCTTGTGTCTTTTCTTGAAATGTACAACCATTCAGTTTGCAGGCCAGATTTGAATAATCTCAACTTCTGTTCAATCTAAAAAACTTAATAGTATAAAATAAAAAAACTAGGAAGCTCTAATTCTTTCCCCAAAGATATATAAAGAGGATGGAAATGTGGTTCAGCATTACATAATGTTGCCACCCACTCCTGAAACAGAAATGAGCGCCTAGCAACAGGAAAGGGTCATCTCAGGAGAGTGCTGATTGCTCATTGGAGCATTCTAAACACAGATGCTTTTCCATCCTTATCACTTCCAGTCTTTGCTAAACACATGCTGGTTACCTTGGATCCTAGTGCCATCTAATAAAAACCGCCCTCCTATGACAATCAATAATTGCCATTCAGGGTAGCCTCCACCTTTAGGTTATATTTTTGAAAAAAGGTCAAAATGGATGTTGAAACATTAAAAGAAAATATGCATTTTATGTAGAGAATAATCACTGCATTCTTATTTATTTTAATGATCATATTTCTTTTAGGACATGAAATGTTAGTGTTCCTGTTGACACTTTTCTGACCTCACCAACACCCCCACCACCACCACCACCCGCCGCCACCCACATGTTTTAGTAGAAAGGCGGAAATATCCAACCCTTAATAACGAGGTTCTGCATGAGTGTGCCTAATATTATTTATGCTTATGGGTGGATGGCAGGAGTAGGTTTTTATTTCCTTTAAATGTATAACCATTTTATTGTAGATTAAATTTGAACAATCTCCAATTCCTAGTCAATCTTAAGATTTAGTAGTCCAAGATACACCTACTATTGTATAAAGGGAAGAAAAATATGGTTCAGATTTACAGAATATTGCCACCACTCAGAAAGAGAAGTGAGAGCACCTTTTCCCAGGTTTCTTGGCTATTTGTATGTGTCTTTCTCCCCTTCTCTGGTGTACAGTCCCTTGTCCATTTTTCTGTATATATTTTGAATATGAACTATTTGTTGCCTTCATATGTTACATGTATTTTCTCCCATTCTGGCTTCTTTTTCACTCTTAATGGAGTCTTTTGATGAAGAGAAGGACTTCATTTTAGTCTGTTTCAATTTATCTCATTATCAGTCTTCTCATTTATTACTAATGTTTTTTGTGCCCTGTTTTAAGATTGTTTTTCCTTATTTCAAAGTCATAAAGACATTTTTCTGTATTATCTTCTAGAAGCCTTATTGTTTTATTTTTTATCTGCAGTCAGACTTGAATTAGTATTTTCTGTATGGTCTGAGTTAGGCGCTGTGATTATATGGATTTATGGATATCCAAGTGACACTGGATCATTATTGTAAGTAACAACCTTTCTCATAAAACAAGTATCAATATATGGATGGGGTCCTTACTAGACCCTATCTCTTTTTTTTTAACATTTAAAATACATATTTAATAACCTAAACAATACGAATTTCTATATCCCCTATTCATATTATCCATAGATGTTTCACAATGTTTAGTCATATGTTGAATAAAAGGAAAATTAAGTTCTCAAAAAAATGGAAATTATAGAGAATTTCTCTTATCATACCACTTTTAAAACTATGAAGAAATTGTAAATGTAGACATAAAAAATACCTAGTGATATGAAAATTTATTAAGTTATTTCTTACTTCTTGGATGAAAGAAGTAATCAAAATTCAATTGCCAAACAATGTTTTTTCTTCTCTTTTTGCTAGTGGAGGGTTTTGTCTTCATTTTTTTGTTTTAAATTAGTTTCAGGTGTACAAAACAACATAGTGATTAGACACTTTCATACCTAACACAGTGATAACCCCAACAAGACTACTACCCATCTTACTATGCTCTTTCATTGGTTTGTCTATCCTTGTCCCAATACTTCACTGTCTTAATTACTGTAGCTTTGTAATAAATCTTGCTGATTCACTTATCCTATTATTAATATCTAATTAAGTGTGTCATCCCACTATTTTTATTCTTTCCCCTTCTATTTTAAGATTGTTTTGGCTATGCTTGGTCTTTTGCATTTCCATATACATTTTAGAAATTAACTTGTTAATTCCCCTCCCCTCCCCTCCCCATCCCTCTCCTCTCCAGGCGAACATACCCAGTTTCATCTCTTTGAATATCCACAGCCAATCTGTCAAATAATCCTTAGCGTTACATATTCAAAATAAATCCAGAATCTGACAACTGTTACCAACCTGGTCCAAGTTATCACCCATCTCTTACTGGTTCATCAAAATAGCCTCCTAACTGGTCTCCCAGCTTTCACCCTCGTGCTTGTTCAGTGTCTTTTCTAAGGTAGAGACATCTTTTAAAATAAAATCTGATGATGTCACTCTTCTGCTGAAAGGCCACCTCACTTAGACTGAATTGCAATATCCTTAACAATGGCCTACAATATCTGGCCACACTATTGCTCTGCCCCAGCCACACTGACCTCCTGTGCTGCTTGGGGTTTGTAAAACTTGGTTGGCTCTTTTCCTGGGAAGTTCTTCCAAGTTTCTGCATGGCCAATGTCCTCACCTCCTTCAAGTCTTTGCTCAAATGTCAACTTGTAACTGAGGCGTTCCCTGACTATCCATATTCCAAATTGCAAGTCACCCTGAGACTAAATAAAAACTCTATTCCAAACAAGATGCTTTATTTTTCAACAGAAGCACAACAGGGTAAAGTATCCATAATAACCACAAGTAATTTAAAAAGCCAAGTTTCTTTTTTTTTTAAATAGCCAATTCTGTCTTCCTTGTATTTGTTAAAAATAAGACAGTCATGGAGCTTAGTCTAACACATGATAAGGACCACAGGTCGGCAGATGATAGCCCTTCTGCTGGCCCCTGATCCCCTACTTCTTTTGTTTTTTAATTTAATTTTTTTAAAAAAGATTTTATTGAGGAATTGGGGGAGGGGAACAGCATTGGGGAATCGGGGAAGGGGAACAGACAAGTTGCTGTCCTCCCGTTCTTCAATCTAGTTGAGGAGGACGCTGCCCCACTGGCCCATGTTGGTATCATCATTGCATTCTTCCCGGATGAGGCAGATCGGTCGCTGGTCGCTGGCCGCTGGATGGTCGCTCACTGTGGCTATTGGCAGCTCACGCTGGCTGCCAGCTGCTCATGCTGGCTGCCGGCCACTCACTGTAGCCTATGGCAGCCCACTGCAGCAGGGGCTGCAGCCCACACCATCGCCGGGGCTCGCACAGCCCGGCTCCAGGTGGAGTTGTTGTCAGCCGTAGAGGGCAGTGTCACTGGCCCTCATATGTGGGATCCCAACCAGGGCTGCTGGCATCCCAAAACCAGCTCTTAACCAATGCGCCACTCGGCCAGCCCTGTTTTTTTAATTTTTAATATGTGGAGGAAGGACCAGGTAAATCAAATGGTCTTTGCGTAAGTGGCATGCACATACAAAGATAATTGGAAGTTTTCTCAAAATTTTAAGGTATTAGAGGTTTTTTTTTCCCATAGCAGGTTTACTAAATGTTACCTTCTAAATTTACTATGTAATACCTGATTCATATTAGAGAACATACATAATATACATGCAAATTATGAAGTCTAACAACACATGTGAATCCAATACCCAAATTAAAATGAGACAGTTGCCCATAACATCTTATCTACCTCTGTGCTCCTTCCCTATCTAAAGTGCCCTAACCACCCTCCTTCCTTAATACACCTCGTAGGTGCTGTTGTTCAAGCTTATCTTTCCTTTCCCTCTCTAAACCTGTTCTTCCTCTCTTGTTTGTCATCTCACAAAATGGCGATGCCTCCCACTCAAGTAATCCAAGCCAGACACCTGAAGTTCCTTTCTCCTCTTCACATCCAAACACCAAGTTTTGTCATGTACCCCACTTAAATCTCTCTCATATCTGTCCCCATGTCCCAAACATTTACCTCAGTCTTAATTCTGACCCTTCGTATTTTTCATGGGGATTCTCTGTCCTTATCACTTTTCCCAGGTCTCCTGCTAATATCTCCTGTTTAAAATCTTTCAACTGTTTTTCCTTGCTTGATAAATAACTCATCAGGCTATAATATATGGTTAGACCTAACTCTTCTGACTTCTCTAAGCTCATTTTCTGCATCTCTGTGCTCCAATGATATTAAACTACTTGCTGTTTCCCAAAAGTCATTTTATTTTGTTTCCATGCTTTGGCACATTTTTTCCTTGATTGGGGCCTCTTCTCAAAAAGTATAACTTCAAAGAGGGAGTTGAAAGGCTTTTTCTCTTAGAAGATTTCCTGTCCTCCCTAGGGAAGGAACCCCTCCTTTCTGTTCTCACAGTCTTGTTCATACTTGATATGACACCACTAGCAATGTGACTTTGGGCAAGTCATTAACCTTTCTGTGCCTGTTTGCTTTTCTGTACAATGAAATAAAAGTGACTACCTTGTTGTGAGCATTAAATGAGTTAAACCATGTAACAATGCCAGGCACATGGAACACAGTCCATAAATATTAGCTAGTATTATTGTCCCACAGTAAGTATTGTGTTCACTGGCTTTCCCATCTGCTGTCTGTGTGTTGGCTGTTCCGACAGACCAAAAACTGTGCCAAGTTGAGCTCTGTATCTCCAAGGTCTCGAACATTCTCTGATACACAGTAGCTGCTCAATAAATAATTGGGAAAGCATAAAAAATAAACTCTTTACAAGAAAGGCAGGACTGAATCTTTTGTACACACAATGTAATATACAAATATAGCCTAAGCTGAGGCCAGAAAATGAAAACGTGACAAAAGAAATTGACAAAGTGCTAAATATTCAATCTGATAGCTCTGATTTTCTTTTACAGCCTTTAAAAACTGCATTTAGGATTAGAAAATTATGACAGCAGTATAACATTTTTTTTTTCTTGGTAGGTTAAGTGTAATCATCACTTAGTTAACCATATGCATCAGCAATTTTAATTCGCAATTTGACACACAATAGGTTTTTTTTACCATGATTTATTAAACCATGAAGTCAAAAAAGCAGTAACAGAAGTCTAATTTCCTTCAGTAGCAGAAATCTCAATGTCAACATACATATAAAAATGTCTATATTTCCTAATGTTATATTTTTTTGGATTGATGGTTCTTTTCCTCATTTCTCATTCATCCTGATTTTATGGAGAGCATCTACTCTCAACTTGTTTAAAGGCTATTTGCTTCATTTAAAAAAAAAAAATTCTTTTCACAGAATGTTTTGTTATTGGTTGATGGTCAAAGATTTACCTTTTATTTATTTCCCTTATTTATTTATTTGTATCCATAGCAACACACTGAACTATACTTTAAATACCATACAGCATTTCTCAGGGAAGGGACATAAAAGAGAAGTTGGACAAATTCCAACAATTTCTTTTTAAAACACATACATACATATCAGATATAGAGAAACAAGATTCAAAAAATGAACACTCCTCCAAGTACTGTTTGCTTGAAATAGTATTGTAATAAGTCATGTGTACCCAGACTTGTCACTCCAGAAAGAAGTCACTTTCAGAAATTACATTTCTTCTTCACCCAAATGTTCAGACCTGTTAAGAGTTTTTTCCTAAGAAATTTTCTCTTTAACAATCAAAACAACCCTTTTAATAAGCTAAAAGTTGGCCACTTTTACCAGTATGAGTCACGATCATCTAAGGACTGATAAATTTCCTATTTTCCTCTTCACTTAGAGTCAGTTTTACTTTCTTATTGACCAAATACAGGCAACTTAATATCATTCTAGAACTTGAGTCAGTTTATAAGAGAAAAAGAAATAAATTCAGTTAAATACTTAAAGACAACACCTGCAAATTCTGTTATTCCATCACCAAATTTAAGACTTGAGTTCTACTGAGTACTGGAAAAAAAACTTGAATTCACCAGCATCCTTCTAATGCATGAAACAACTTTAAAGATAATCCTAAATAGAAGCTTGCCATATGATCACTGCATTAGAAAAATGAAAAAAAGGCAATGTCTTTTTTCATGTATAATAGAATCTTGAGATATGTGTTGTTTTTTAAGCCACTAAGTTTTGGGGTGGTTTGTTATGCAGCAACAGATAGTGAAAGCAGCAAAAAACTCCAAGTGGACTTGGTGGCGGAGAGCACAGTCCTGAGGGCATGGAAGTCAAGGGCTAAGCTGATGAATAGCTGGGGAGAACTGGTGGGTGTAATAAAGCATAGAGAAAGATGGCATCAATGGCACAAGGAAGAGCTGGAGCAAGAGGTCTGCAGGGCTGTAGGTAGTGCTCTGAATGTATTTGTGGCGTGCTGTACCCTTGAATGCACTCTGTGAGATGGAAATGAGGAGCTGAGGTCTGACCTAAATTAGACAGGATTAGTGATCTATTAGACGCAGTCAAACTGTTCAAGGGGCTTTACCGAAGGTCCACAAGATGGTGGCCTAGAGAACATTAACACACAAAACAGAACTAATAAAGAAATTTCAGAAGTCTGTTTTTCCTCATCTTTCATTTCATTATAATTCTAATATTTTTCAAAATGAATGAGGTAGTATTTTATTCTGTGTTTTTAACAGACATAATATCAAATAGTTTCTTTTATTAATCTTCTTTCTCACTTGACTAACCTATGTCCTCTACATGACTATCGTTTAGGGTAGATTCACTTAGTAAATATTCCACCTGGATGTCTAACAACTTTTAATGAAAGGCTTGCAGCTCTGAAATACTCATTAGTGCCTTGCTGTAATGTGAATGAACTATTTTAAGGAACAGGGACAGATCATCTGTATCTGAATAGGCCATATAGATAAAAAGGCCATAAAAGACATTCTCATAGAATAATGCATTTGTGCCTCTCAGCAACTTCTGTGAGTTAATCAAGAGCAGAATTGTCCCCATTTGAAGGATGATGTCAGGCCACAGAATTACTAAGAAGCAGTGACATCACTTGTCCTGACTCAAAAGGGTAATGATGATGTGGCATTTTATGAAACTCTAAAACTCTGTAAATGAGAAATAATCATGAAAGACATGAAAATACTGATGTTTAAACCTTATGCACAAAAATTGAAATATATATGAATCCAAAAAGTTGTAATTTCAAAAAATAATTTCACGAGCTGGCTATGGAAGAAACTGAATACTGTTTTTATGCTGCTGACACAGGGCAGTGCCGCTTTAGCTGGAAAAAAGAACTATCTATACTTTGTTGAGATATCTTTATTAGGAGGTCTTGAGGGACTTAAACTTCATGGAAAATGCTACCAGTTGAATTTTAAATAACAAACTAAGCACTCAATTCCTGTCCCAGTATAACTGGAGGGTTTATTTGCCCTAAAAATATAATTCTTTTATAGAATAAATATGCTAGAATAAAGACTATCAACTTCTACTGTTATATACTGGTAGATGGTTGTAATTCTCTAGCTAAGAAATCCTGCTGATTTGGGTTACATGTCACCATTTTGTTTTTGTTCTAATATAGAATACAGGAAAATTTATTTTGCTTTGTACAATGCCTCACTTTGTTTGTTTTTTTGTTTTTTTGTGTATTGACTATTCTTTATTTATTTATTTATTTATTTTTAATTAGTTTCAGGTGTACAACACAGTGCAATAGTTATACATTTTACCCCTCAAAGTGACAAGCCCTTACGCCCAATTCGCCACCCCACTCCCCCCCATATCATATATATCTATTACTCTTCCTCTGACTCTCTTCCACAGTATAATCCACATCCCGTGACTATCTATATATATTCAATTACAGTAGGTATACCACCTCCGCTTCAGTTTTACAGTGCAGTGATCAAACCTCTACTCCATCCATGAAATGGTCTCCCTAACAAGACCTATGACCACCTGACATCCCACAAAATATTTACAACATTATTAATTATATTCCCCAAACTGTTTTTCATATCCCAGTGGCAATATTGTAGTTGCCTATTTTTGCTGTCTAATTCCTTCCCCTTCTCCCTCATCCCCATCCCCCTTCCAATTAGCAACCCTGATTTTTCCTCTATTATCTATGAGACAGTTTCTGTTTATTACATTCATACAGTTTTTCAGATTCCACATATGAGTGAGATCATATAGTATTTGTCTTTCTCTGACTGACTTATTTCACTTAACATAATAGTCTCCAGGTCCATCCATATCATTGCAAATGGTACGATTTCATTCTTCTTTATAGCGGAGTAATACTCCATTGTATAAATATACCAGTTTCTTAATCCAGTCATCTACTGATGGGCATTTTGGTTGTTTCCAAGTCTTAGCTATTATTGTAAATTGTGCTGCTATGGACATAGGGGTGCATAACTTTTTTTGAATAAGTGTCTTGGTTTTTTTCAGGATAAATACCTAGGAGTGGAATTGCTGGGTCAAACGGTAGCTCTATTTCCAGTTCTTTGAGATACCTCCATATTGACTTCCATAGTGGCTGCACCAATCTGCAACCCCACCAACAGTGCAGCAGGGTCCCCTTTTCCCCACAGCCCAGCCAGCACTTGTTGTTTGTTGATTTATTCAGCACTTGTTGTTTGTTGATTTATTCAGATGATAGCCATTCTGACTGGAGTGAGGTGGTATCTCATTGTGGTTTTTATTTGCATTTCCCTAATGACTAGTGAGATGGAACTTTTTTTCATATGCCTGTTGGCCATCTGTATGTCCTCTTTAGAGAAATGTCTCTTCATATCTTCTGCCCATTTTTTAATTGGTTGTTTGTTTTTTTGGTGTTGAGTTTCATGAGTGTTTTATAAATTTTCAATGCCTCACTTTCACCTGACTGTTTAAGAACAATGAATTCTACTTAGTAAGGACACTCTAGGGTTCTATGGAAAATCTAAAATCATTCGAACCTCCAGAAGAGAGGCAATTGCAGGCCCTCCCCAAAATAAACTTTATGAAGTTAAAGTCATAAGGTTACACGTACGTTTGTTAGACTTTGTTCACTTGCTAGCTGGGAATATGAAATTCAATTTCATGAAATACTTATAGAGAATGTTGTAATAAAATCCAGACATTCCTTCCACTACATTCCTTTCCTCTAATACTTCTGTAATTCAATCTAAAAAGGCCAATCAAGTTTGTCTGGAAAGATTACTTCTTTATGAATTAATGTTGCTTATTGCTAAGCTTCAGATATTTTCTAGGTACTCAAATTTAATATTATCAAATCACTGAAAACTAAAATAAGGATATTTTATAATTTTTGTTTCCTTGTTTTAAAAAAAGTAACAATATTTGGCAGCTCAATTCTGTGATAGTTTTCTGACACCCCCACCCCCCACACCAAAAAAAAAAATCACCAGGTTTCTAAAAAAAATACCATCAGGTTTTCTATCTCATAACCTCTAGTATAATGATTTCAAACCTGATCGTGCATTCTAATCACTTGGGGAGCTTTTATAATAAAAATGAGGATGTCCAGGTCCCATCCCAGATCAATTAAGTCAGAATCTTTGGGAATGGGGTCTAGGAAAAGTGTTTTAAAAGCTTTTAAATACAGTATAGTGCTTTGTGAGCTCTTATTCTAAATGAAGAATCCAAAGCACCTCTATGAAAAGATGCTCTTAATTTATCATTTAGTTATAGTGAAAATAATTTTATTATGATTTTTAAGAAGTCAAAGTTACCACTCTACCAATCATATTTCCTAAATGAAACAGTGACATCAATTTTCAACATTTAGAAAGCTACAGAGAACTGCTTTTCTGGTTCAAAGCTGTAATTTTAAAGTAGTCCATCATACAAAACTCCTTTTTAAGGGTGAATAACGTTAGGAAATTTGTCCATTTGCTGGGAAGTTTTAGGATTAGTTTGAAGGATTAAATGTTAGCAAAACATAAGACTCTGACAAACAAAACAATAATAAAACAAGAATCTGCCAGGAATGAAAGGAACAAATGGTCACTGATTTCAGAGCCCATTTCTAAGCTACCATTCTTTTGTTTGTTTCTCTTTCTCAAACGAGAAATCTCTGCAGAAAGAGCTGCAAGTGTACTAGCTAATATCTCACCATCATGTTCCTTAGGTATTGCGAGGCTCTGAATGTCCCTCTCTACTGACCAAGTAAGCACAGCACATGGAATGACAGGGAGCAAGGGAAGGCCTAACAGGCCAAATAAATTCTGGCCATCAGTGGATGACAGATGTCTTAGCCAGATCACCCCACAGCAATACTGACCACATGGAAAATGCACAACTCTCTATTTGATATTTCCCATTTTTCTCCTCTTGTATAAGTGATGCTAAGCATGCATAAGGAATCAGAGCTACATATTAGCATGAATGCTAATATTAGATGTTATCTCCCACTGTAAGTCCAAACCCATTCCCGATTCGTGGACTAATGTCACCTCTTTTGCAACAGTGGGGAATTCCTCTGAAACACATAACCTAAAAGTTAAATTATTCTGATTTAGGTATTAGGGAATTTCAAGCAATGTAACATTTTTGACCAGCTAAACTATCAAAATAGACAAGCAACGTCAATAAGAAAACAAAGCAGAAGTTCTTAAGAATATTATTGTACGTTTCAACATCAATGTAAGTCTCTTAGGTCTGTCTTAATTAATCATAGTGAAGGCACATTAAATTATACATTTTTTAGACACTGAGTTACTTTTTTATAGCAATATGCCACATATCAAACGGATAGACAAGAGAACTACTGTCATCTAAAAATAAGTGGGGAAAAAGGCGAAAGCTTTTAAGTGGACATCGATGTACCTACTTCTAAAATCGTGAAAATCCTTTGGGTAAATAAGGAACTGGGCATTCTTCATTGGACTCATACCAGCTTTGAGAAAAAGAAGGGACAAGCCTGGCTGGTGATTTCACAGAAGTTCTGGCCTTCTGTTCACATACTCTTCCTGACAGGTGCAGCCCCTTCCCTCCCTCCATCTGGGGCCTGGCTAAGCACTAAAACTGGCCTCTACACCAGCAAGAAGCATATGGGCTGGGATGGGCAGCATCTCCTTTCTGTTGGTATCTGCTCCCTACTGTCTCAGCTTGTCACTTTCGTTGCTGCAGGTATCTTGGTCCTGATTCACTGCAAATATTAAGCATTTTTTAAAATGTAACAGTTAATATAAAGAAAATATGACACATACTTCTTCTAAGTTATGAAGCATAATGAAGTGAGTCAGTCATCCAATTTCGGAGTAGAATGCCACCAATACCACAGTTCCAGGGCACTTTCCTCTGCCAGGGTACTCCCTCAGATCTAACACCTATCTTAAAATTGGTGTTTATCTTTTTTTTTTCTCTTTTGGAAAACAGGTTTGTCATATATGTATATATCTGTAAAGTATATATCATTTAGTTTTACCTATGCTGGGGCCCTTAAAGTAGAATCATACTAAATGCAATCATATCTGGTTCGTTTTTTTTAAAAAAAACACGCTGCAATTTTCCTAACGTTTAAGCATGTTGATGCTTGTAAGTGATATCTCATTCACGTTTACTGGTATATAATATTCCATTAAGTAAATATACCAACATTTATTTACATTTGCATGCAAATTAGTAATCTTGGTAGATTTTTGCTTTAAGAACTTTCCTATACACATCCTTGCAAATGTCTCCTGGTGCAAGTGCCAAATTCCATAATACCTAGCTGTGAAGCTGCTGGGTTATTTGGTATATGAACGATAAAAGACTATAAGTTAGGAACCGAATTGTTTTCCAAAGCAGTTGCATGATCTTACTTTCCTACTGGCATAAAAAAAAAAAAAATTCTGTTGCTCTACCCATCCCTGTCAACAGTTGGTATTTTCAGATTTAATTTTTGCAATCTAGAAGGTGTGAAATAGAATTTCAATGTAGTCTTAATTTACATTTTCCTGAAAAACTAATGAATTTTGTATTATCTTTTTAGTTGTCTAGTTTCCATTTGCTTCCTATTCTAGGAGATGTTTGGTTCATTTGTCCATTTTTCTTTTAGATTGTCTATTTTTAAAATTGATTTTAAAGAATTCTTTTTATCTTCTATCATACTTTTGTTAGTTATATACATTGCAAAACTGTCTGCATTTTTAACCTCATTTGGCCACAGTTCTAGTGCTGGCTCCCTCCATCACACCCTCCTCTCCTCAGAGAAAAATAGCAATATGGGTTTCTGAATAGTTTTTAAAATTCTATAGCCTGAAAAGGATATTTAAAATAATTAGGCATTTTCATATAAAATGGCAAGGATAAAATTATTGTCAGGTATGGTGAATGTAGTAGAAATGGACATTTAACTACCACTGTTGAGAATGCAAAAAAGTAAATCTTCACAGGGGTGGTAATACCTGAATGTACACATTTGACAAAACTCACTGAAATTATTCTATGTAAATTATGTAACTTCTATCTCAATAAAGCTGATTTAAAATGCAAAAAAAGAAGTGTAAATTATAACACAGGTTTATAACACATTGGTTGGTTTCTGGTTCTAGAAGTAGACTATCACTTAGCTCTGCCATTTAGTAAGCTATGTGACTACCTTGGCTGGGGAAGTTATTTCACATCTTTAAGCCCCGTGTTTCTCAATGGCAAAATGGGGATAACAGCAGGACCATATTATTAGGGCTGTTGTGAGATATAAACAAATCAGTTTGAAAGTGCTTAAAATAATGCTTGTGAAGAATGGGCATCAGATGTACATTAGGCTACATTTATCAATCGTTTCTTCTATGATTTATTGTAGGGACTGAAAAATTCTTCCTTACCAATTCATAATCATTGTCATAGTCTCCTATATGTTCTTCTAAAAGTTTAAATGTTTTAGTTTTCATATTTAGGTAGGTAGGTAATCTACTTACCATTTTTTTTTTTAGTTTGCTGTGAACTAACAATGTAATTTTATTTTTTCCCCCCCAAGAGATAACCAACCTGTCATACACTATTAATTATCCATCCTTTTCCACTGGTTTTGAATACTATTCCTGTCATATATATATATATACATATATATATATATATATATATATATTTATTTATTTTATTTTATTTTTTTTTAGGGTAGTGTCACTGGCCCTCATATGTGGGAACTGAACCGGGGCTGCTGGCTTCCCAAGCCAGCGCTTAACCACTGCGCCACTTGCTATATATATATATACACCTATATCTCCATAAATACCTAGATTAGTTTCTGGATTTTTTTTTTTTAAGTTTCTGGATTCTTGATTGTGTTCCATTAAGTCAACTGTCAAACACCGTACTAATGCTACATTGTCCTAATTACTACATTATAATAAATCTTGATATGTAATAAAGCAAGTCTTCCTTTTTTGTTCTCTGCCACTGTCTTATTGATTCCTGAGCTTTTGTTCTTGCCTATGAACTACAGATAATTAGTCTATGGTTCCTTGAAAGTAAAAACAAAAATCTTGTTGGAATTTCACAGAATTTATAGATCTATTTGGGAAAAACTGATAATCTACTAATATTAATTCATTAACATGGGCTATCCATTTATTAAGATCTTTTATTTTTCAATCATGATTTATCTTTATAGTTTTTATCCCCAGTTTTACAGTCTGTCTCTTAACAGAATGCAATGTTTACATTTATTGTTTTTACCGATATATTTCAACCCATTTCTACCTTCATTTTTGTCTATATATGTCTATATGTCCCTCACGTCAGGCCCCTTTAATTTTGGTCTTTTATATTCCTCTAACCTTTTTTTCTCTGTTGGTTTAGAAACTATAGATTACATTTACAATCTCTTAAATTATTATATCTCTGCACATGACGGAGACCATGCCATTCTCTCCTCACCTTTATTGAGAGTAAAAGGAAAAAGTAAAACTAGACAAAAAAGTAAGGAAGGTATAAGAGAGAAGACAAGAGACAGTGATGACATACTTGGAAGTGGGAAAGCAGGGCTAAATTCTTCAAAGGAAGAAAGCAAATGTTTCCCTTTCTCATCCAGCTCCTTCTCTCATCACATGCTTAAGTGCATCCGGGCAGTGTTATTTTTATGGTACAGGTTATATCATTTTCAGCATTTCCTTTCTATTTGTCCATCATTCAGGGTGATCAAGGTCTCTTTTTATTATAACTATTACTCTTAAAATGGGTTAGCACCTCTTTTTACTGATCTTAGTTTTAGTGATATTGGGCAGTGTCCCCAGTAGAAAACAAAGACCAGGCACAAAGCAATGAATAACTGATCATGGCAATGACAGCCATTAGGCAAATAGCACCAAGTTTGTTATCTTCTATTCCCACACCTGCACTTTAAGTGAACACTCCACAGTGCTCACATCTCATTGTACCTGAGGGCCTCTCAGATGGTAAACAAGCAAAAGAAGTCAGTTTATCCATTTTACAGTTCTGGTGAAAGCGCATTCCAAATTTTGGGAGCCCTAAAGAGTGGTGGTTGAAGTTTGATGATGAAAAGGTGTCACATTAGAATCTTTAGCATATAATTTATTCAGTATTGTATATATTTATGCTGTTTTTTAAATGCCAAATAATGTTATTTTTTAATACATTGCTTGATATATAACACAAGGCTAATGCATTCATTTATTTAAATATCTGAATTTTATTAAATTCACAGTAATTTGTTTATGATTTTCCATAAGGAACATACAAGTAATAGAGTAAAGGTCTTTAACTAGGGTTCTACTCTCCCTTTTATGCCTCCAGTGATGGAGAACACACTGCTCTTGTGAGGCTCAGCCTCGATGCTGAACAACTCTAGGTATCAGAAAGTTTTCCCTTACATATTGAATAAAATTGCCTTCCCTAATTATCTACTTATTGCTCCAGCCTTGCATTTCACAATAAGATACAAAAATCAGTACCCCTTATGCCATATAACAATTCAAATTATATTATGGCAGCTATTTTGTTAGACTTCTTTCTCATTTTCAATCCCTAAAACTATTCCTCGGCATATACGAGTTTTCCTTAGGATGTTTCATAGAGATTGTTACAGGTTCAATGGTGTTTGCCCAAAAAAAGATGTGTTGGAGGCTAACCTCTACTACCTTAGCATGTGACCTTATTTGGAGACAGGGCCTTTACAGAGATAATCAGGTTAAAATGAGGTAATTAGGGTGGGCCCTAATCCAGTATAACATGTATCCTTACAGAGACAAGCACAAAGGGGGAATGCCAAGTGAAGATGAAAGCAGAGATTCAGGTAACACATCTACTAGCCAAGGAATGCAAAGATGGCCAGCAGAAACCACCAGAAGCGAAGAGAGAGACTTTCCCTCATGGCCCTCAGAAAGAACCAACCCTGTCCACACGTTCATCTTGGATCTCTAGCCTCCAGAACTGTGAGACAATATAGTTCTGTTGTTTAAGACACCCAGTTTGTGGCAATAATACGTTTCTCAGAAATGTGACATGATAAAACGTTAAGGAAATTTTCCATACCAGAATGCTTGGTTTTATTTATGTGAGAATAATTCTTTCCTAAAATGGACATATCATTACTTGAAAATATTAACACATTTTTTGCGGGAAACGAGTAAACTCGTCATATAGCTCAAATGCCTGCTTACAAAGTGTTAATGCTCTCAGCAATAATACATTTGAATACACCCTGAAATTACGTTTTGAATCATTGGCTAGTACAAACCTATTATATTTAGGTTTTTCCTATGACTTTCACTTTCACGATTGTCTTGGTAACTCTGCTTTTGCAGAGCTGATGACATTATTAATAGTAAGGAAAGCAACACAATGGTAACCGTTGGCTATGGATTCAAATTCTAATAATCCAAAAAACTTATAGGGTTGGGAAAGTGTAACTTGTCAGCCACATTTCATTTATAAATTTAGAAAATAAATTTATATTTATTTTCAGATATGCAGAATATGTGATTATAAAAATTCATTTCAAAGTGTACTCTATCAGCAATTTTCATCAATTTGGGGAAATTCTCTATATATACTAAAACAGAGGCCGGCCGAGTGGGGCACTGGTTAAGAGCTGATTTTGGGATGCCAGCGGCCCGGGGTTCGGATCCCACATATGAAGGCCAGTGACACTGCCCTCTACAGTTAACAACAGCTCCATCTGGAACTGGGCGCGGGAGCCCCGGTGACAGCATAGCTGCAGCCTGTGCTGCAGTGGGCTGCCATAGGCTACACTGAGTGGCCTGCAACCAGCGTGAGCTGCCAATAGCCTCGGGGAGCGACCATCCAGAGGCCGGCGATCAATCTGCCTCATCCGGGAAGAACGCAATGAGGATACCAACATGGGCCAGTGAAGCAACGTCCTCCGCAACTAGACTGAAGAACAAAAAGACAGCAACTTGTCTGTTCCCCTGCCCCGATTCCCCAACGCTGTTCCCCTCCCCCATTCCCAGTAAAATCTTAAAATAAATATACAGAAATAAATTTTGAAATATAAAAAGACCCCGACAAATTGGTCAGCAGCAGTATTTTATATAGAAAATTCAAGTGAGAGAGATTCTGAGACACTTACAAATTTCCAAATATCATTATAGCCTATAGAAGCAACAAATATTAAACTAAGCCAGTTTCAGATGGGGATGTTGAGCAGAATGTATTTTGCAGGGGATCACTCAAAAAGAACTTTCTGCAATGATGGAAATGTTCTATTTCTGTGCTGTCCAGTAAAGTAGCCACTAAGTTTGCATAGCTATTGAGCATTTGAAATGTGGCCAGTGTGACTAAGGAACTTAACTTTAAATTTAACTAATTTACATTTAGGTAGCCACAAGTGACTGGTGGTTACCATATTTAGCACAGTTCAGGCTCATTCCTTCCCATATATGTTTTTCTTCCCTTTTCACTTAACACAGTTCTCAACCAGTGGCAATTCTGCCCATGAAGTTACATCTGGCAATATCTGAAGACATTTTTGGCTGTCATAACTGGAGGGTGCTACTGGCATCTTGTGAATAGAGGCC
Source organism: Aselliscus stoliczkanus (assembly GCA_033961575.1). NCBI lineage: Eukaryota > Metazoa > Chordata > Mammalia > Chiroptera > Hipposideridae > Aselliscus > Aselliscus stoliczkanus. The sequence goes on from CM066729.1 coordinate 141,964,305, forward strand.
AGGGATGCTGCAAAACATCCTTTAATGCACAGGACTATTCCCCTACGAGAAAGAATTATCTGGTCCAAAATGTCAACGGTGCTGGGCTAAGAAACCCGGACATGTTTCAAGGATCTTCAAATGAAATTCAAAATACTTTGAGTATCATTATGAATGGCTGTATAATATTCTAACAGTAGCCAGTCTGCTGTTTACTTAAAATAATCTTTAGCTATTGTCCAATAATTCCAGTTTAAAGACTAATATTATCTCTGTCTATGGTATCTTAGTAAGTGTGACATCTGGCATGATTTTCAGTCATAGTGGCCTTTGCAAAGTTAACATGATTGCAGCTAGTAAATTGACTTCACTAACAAGTATGCTTAAACCTTTAACAGACAGTTTTGTAAATAGGAAGACATTTATAACAGAATAATTTGTGCCTTTAACCTTTCATTTAACTTCAAAAAATGTATGAAAGGGGTAATTTATTTCAAATATATAATCAATGACATAAAAATAAGCTCATGTTCTGCTAAGAGAGACTCAGCAGTAATCTTTTTCCGTGTGACAATCAAAACAGTAATGTCATTTTTATTTTGAGATATTTAAATTACCCATTTATGCCATCATTATTGTAATATACCATTTATTTAAACATTTAAGTTTATACTGAAAGTAGAGGATATCAAAATCTCCATCCTAAAAGGGTTTAAAAAATCCAGCAGTAAAAGAAATAGCTAATATAGCAACAGTAACAAAAAGTGAACAAAAGCAAACTGTTTCTGAAAAGAAGGCTAATAAAGGAATCTTTTTGGAAGTTCTGGCCTACCTATGCAATGAAAACAAGGCCCAAGAGTTTAGGATGTATTTTCTATTTTAACAAAGGAAGACAGAAAAGATGATCTCTTGTAGAGCATTCACAATAAATTATATTTTTAAGATTTAACTTTTTGAGTTTCCTTGAAAACATCATTGCTCCTATTTACCTTATTTGTCATAGTCTAATAGCAATTTCAATAAGTATACTATTCTTAGACACAACTCATGAACATTTAAGCTGTATACATAATGGATCTCAACAAAACTGGTAAATAAAGATAAAATCTACCCTTATCTAACTAAAAGAAAATGTTTTAGCTATCATTGAGATTTTATGACTATTTAAAAATACTTAAAGCACATATAAAGGAAGAAATATATCAGTTATAAATTGTGATGACTCCCAAATTTCTATGACTTAAAAATTACTCAAGGGGCCGGCCAAGTGGCACGTTGGTTAAGAGCTGGCTTGGTTCAGATCCCACATATGAGGGCCAGTGACACTGCCCTCTGCAGCTGAGGTGGTGGTGAACAGCATGACCTGGAACTGGGCTGCGCGAGTCCTGGCGACGGTATAGACTACAGCACCTGCTGCAGTGGGCTGCCATAAGCTACAGTGAGTGGTTGGCAGGCAACGTGAGCTGCTAAGAGCGGTCGTGAGCAGCCGTCCAGAGGCCGGCGACTGATCTGCCTCACTCAGGAAGAGTGCAATGATAATACCAACATAGGCCAGTGAAGCAACGTCCTCCACTAGACTGAAGAACCAAAGGACAGCAACTTGTCTGTTCCCCTTCCCCAATGGTGTACCCCTTCTCTAATTCCCCAATAAAATCTTTAAAAAGAAAAACAAAAATTACTCAAGATGTTTTCATTAATCCTATCATAATCTTAACACACACACACACACACACACACACAAAGGGTAGAAGCAGCGTGGTATCATAACAATACATTAAAGAGATGATGCTGGCTTGGACTAGAGTAATACAAGTGAAGGTGGTGAGAAGTGGGTGGATCCTGTGTATATCTTGAAAGTAGAGTCAACAAGATTTGCTGTAGGAATCAATGTACGGAATGAGAAAGAGGAATCCAGGCTGCTCTCAAGGTCTTTGGCTTTGGAGCTACTGGAAGGACTACGTTTTCACTGAGCTGAGGCAGGCTGCCAGAGGAGCCAGATGGGGAAGAAAACTCAGGAGCACAGTTTTGGATACCTTAAGTTCGAGATGACTGTCAGACGTTTCCAAGTAGAAATAAGTAGGCAGCTGAAAATATATGATTATTAGTTCAGGAGAGAGGTCTGGTGTGGAGATGTAAATCCTCAAAGGAGTGTAGATAGAAAAAAGATGGAAGAACTGAGCCCTGGGCAAACATACTTGAAGAGGTCAGGGCATGTTGGGAATGTGGCAAGGGAGGCCAAGAATGGAGTAGCCAGTGAGTTATGGGGGGGGAAAAAAAGCAAGGTTTCTTAGAAACCAAGTAATGCAAGTACTTCTAGGAGAGAATGAGCAACTTTATCGGAAGCTCCTGGTAAGTCAGATAAGGACCAATTTGGCCACTTGGAGGTCGCTGTTGACCTAGAGAAGAGTAATTTCAATGGAGGATGGTTGGTGGCAAAGCCTAAATGGTATGGGTTTGACAGTGATCCGAGGGAGAGGATGTGGAGAAAGTGAACATAGACTGTTCTTTTGTGAGGTTTTTGCTTAAAGAGTTGGAGAGAAAGGGGTAATAAGATGAAAAGTTTTAGTAGGATGAGTTCTTTTGGTTGTTGTTTTTTTAAGATGGGAGAAATAATAGTATGTTTGCATGCTGACAAGAAAGATCTGGCAGAGAGGGAAAATAGATCATACTGGCAAGGAGGAAAATTGCTGGAGTATGGTTTTTAAGGTATGTAATTTAGACACTGAAGATACCCATTAAATGTAATTTAAAAAGATCAGTTAAAGAAAGAGGACTGAGGTTTTACCAGCACTGCCAGGTAATAAAATTCTTGTGAAACAAAAATAAAAATGTGTTGCTAAGGGTAAAAGGGAAATACTGATATATGGAATTAAAAAGAAAGTCTGCACATTCATCCAATTGTAAATGGGAAAGTGGTACTTATAAAATATCTGGAGTAATTACTATTTTATATTTAGAAGTGAAAAAGAAATCACAAGGTAAAAATGAACATGTTGAACTGCATTAAAACTATAAACTATACAACTAAAGATAAAATATCTAAAGAGAATTGTAATTACATTGCAATTATACATACATCAAATATGACTCAAGGTTAATTTCTTTATTATATAAAGCGCTCAATCAAGCAACTGAGAGATAAATGGGTAAAGTACATACAGACCATTTGCACAATAGGAGATATAATTAATAAATATTGAGAAATATATTAAACCTTGTTTGCTAATAAAAACTCAAATGGAAAAGAAAACAATGACATCCATTATACTTCTTAGGAAAACATTTAAAAAAAACCAAATTTGGCTACATTGTGATAAAGACAGTACATATACATTACTAGTAGCAATGTAAAATATTAATATCCTTTTGGAAAGCAATTTGGCAATTCATATTAATAGTCATAAAAATATTCATAGCCTTTGACACAGATATACTTCTCTTGGATACATATCCTAAGGAAACACTTAAAAAGTATATATAGGGCCGTGGTTAAGCGCTGGCTTGGGAAGCCAGCGGCCCTGGTTCAGGTCCCACATATGAGGGTCAGTGACACTGCCCTCAAAAAAAAAAAAAAAGTATATATAAATGATGTCCACTGCAGCATTATAATTACAATGAAGCATTACTTATGATAATCAAATATTAGAAATGATCTAAAAGCTACTAACCATTGTCACCCTAATAAACTTTAATTAAAAAAAGAAAAAAATAATAAAAAAAGAAATGATCTAAAAGCAAAATTAAAAAACAGATGAATGGCTATGAAAATTATGAATACTGGCCTTAACAATTAGAAGATATAAAATAAAGCTTCAGAGCAACACAGAAGATGCTTACAATATAATAAAAAATAGTAGAGGGCCAGACGAGTGGTGCGGTGGTTAAGCCCTGGCTTGGGAAGCCAGAGGAAGCCAGTGGCCCCGGTTCGGGTTCCACATGCAAGGGCCAGTGACAATGCCCTCAAAAAAAAAAAAAAAACATAGTAGAAAAACATTTTTTAACCTACTCTAATTACAACTGCCACCTACATACAGAGAGACTGAAAGACAAATATAAATTGAAAATAGTAATATCCAGTATACTGGGAGTGTAGGGGAATATATTCTTCCTTGTTTTGATAACAATTACTAACACTTATTGAATACTTAACATGTGCATGATGCTGGCGGTGGACATTATTTATATGAATGCATTTAATCTGATGGATAGCCAATAAATAGCGGAGCTGATATTTTAATTCAGGCAATCTGTCTTTAGTCCTGATATTAGCCACAACACTGTATTATATACATACACTTAGAAAAGTTAGAAAAATGGAATTGCCCTCAATCTGTAGGAATCATATTTCAAAAGTAAGTATGGATATCTTTTGTGAATGTAACATCATTTGGTAATCCCAGATTACTATCCCTAATGATTGCTAACTTATCTTTCAATCTTAATAATAAAGTTAAAGAAAGTTGATTTTAAACAGGCTGGAAATAACGAAAAATCCTCTCATACCATCACAGAATGCTAATGCTATGCAAAAGAGTTTGGAGAATACTTGAATCAGATTCTCTACAAAGAAAGAAACTGAGGTCTATAGTCAGTCAAGAGGCTGATTCAAGGTCATTCAGCTGGTTAATATAACATAACCAAAACTAGTTCTAAATTCCAGGTTTCCCAATGATAGTACAGTGATATTTCTTTCTATACCGTCTTACTCCCCTCTCCCATTAAAAAAAAAGAAAATGTTTTAAGTGTACAATAAATGCTAGGTACCAAATTTGGTATGTTTCAGTTAAACTAATTTAATCTTTACAACAGTTTTAAGGAGGTAAGTATTATAACCATTTAAAGGTGAGGACAGTGAAGCTCAGATGGATTTAGTATGTTGCCCAGGACCACACAGCTATTAACTGGCATCCAGGTCTAATTCCAAAGCCAGTGCTCTTGCCTGAAATGGTCTGCCACAAAGGGAGCTCTGATTATGAAGGTTCCTTGTGTTCTTTGTACATGCCACCAGATTCATGTGGAGACAACTGTCTGATTTTTCTTCAGGTTCAGGACTAGCTTAGCTAGTCCAGTGAGTTAGAAAGAACCTAAGTAAATTCTATCCCCCAGTGTAAAAAAAATTCCAAGTTTATGTAGGTCATAAGATTGATCTTTTGTGTCCTTATACTATGATCAAGGGAACAGAAGAGATTCAGTACAAAGAGATAAAGAAACTGAGGAGCAAAGGGGCAAAATATAATGATGCTTCTATTACCTGACAATTGTGCTTTCCAATATGCAAATGGTTGGATGGCTCATGAAATACATTTCCTGACATTTGATAAATACATTTCCATGACCTTTTCTCCCTCACATTTTTGCTCCCTTTCTTTTGCTTCACACTAAATTCTGTAGGTTCTAGAACTTCAGGCTGTATAACTTCTCTCCATTTAGGGCACCTCCTAAATGGGCTCCCTGTCTTTAGTGTCTCTACATGTACAGCCATCTCATACAACAAAGGAGAGAATCTTCCAAAGCAAAGCCATTGTTGCCAATAATATTTATCACTCCTTCCTGAAATTCTTTGAAAATAGGCCCCTGCCTACTTTTCTCTCTCCCCAGTACTTTAAGTCCTCTGTAACTAATCTGGGCTTTCCCTTCTCTGAGTTTTGGCTCACAGTAATGCCTTTATCTGGAATCCTTTCCTTTTTCATCTTTGGCTGTCTAAATTCAGTCTGTCCTTTAATGCTCATGTCAAATGTAATCCCTCTTGCTTCTTCTGATTCTCTAACCAGATACAATCTCTTTCTTGTCTAACCCCTATAGCACTGGGTGTAACTCTTACAAGACTTCACATTCTGATCTGTACTGGTATAGTGTACTTAAACTGTCAGTTTCATTAAGGTCAACTAACTCAGCGTTACTGACCTTTGTTATAGGTAGCACCTAGAAAAAACATTCATATTCAGAGTCACTGATGAAAAACAAAAATGTGATTTGAGTAATGCAAACAAAATCAACGTGCTTCACAATTTTCTATCAGTTAAAGAACTAGTCAAAGGAACCCAGAGACTTAAAAAACACAAAAAAGTACAGCTTCTTAATGGGGCACTTGATTTGCTAGGTGTAGACACAATTGATAGACATCTTCTAGGTTAAAAAAAGTATGCCTATATTATGTAAACGACAGACTCAAAGTGAGGCCCCAAACGGCTAAAAAATCTGAAGACATCTGTGGTATGCTTTTATTTCTTGAGTTTCAGATTTGTACAGATGAATACAGGCAACTCTGATGCTTTTAAAACTAGACACTGTACTGTGGATGGACCAACTGCATTAAGACAATCAAATGACAAATTTTGACAAAATACTATTGCCAATCAGGTTGAATAGGGCTACTGATTCACTCACAAACAAAATAAACCCAAAATTCACAAAAAATGTAGCTTTCTCCCTAGTGAGAAAATTAAGTCCCTTGTAATGTTTATTTTTTCCACATTTTGTGAAGCCTGCGCCTCACAAGAGCATTTCATAAAGATACTGAGATAATAGTACTCCTATGGAGATCATGAATAATGAATCCGGGCCCCTGGCTGCAACTACATCGTTATTGTTTACTTTGTGGCTTTGTTTTTTTGAGGAGGAGGGGGTTAGTTGGAAAGGAGGGGAGGAGAAAAGCTTAAATTATGGCTAAATACCTTTACAGGGCAAATACCACAACTCAACTAATTTTTTAAAAAAATGTTATCTGTAGCAATTGCTGGTAAGAGCACAATGAAACGAACCAATCGTTTGAACAAAGGCAACAGGCACCTGCAGCCTCTCAATCCCTTAGCAAATGTTTCCGCCAAATTCTGGATTTGGGAGAGCAGACGGGTGTCACCATTCAATAATGAGCTCCTTTCTGGGTACACTGTGAATCATGGGGCAACTGGGACCCTTCCCAGGGATCTGAGCTGGGAGCGGTCTCGGGTTTTTAGACAAATCTCTCCTCCTACCACACGTGACCGAATGGCAATCAGCCGCGAGAGAGACACCGCAACGCGCCAGCCGCGGGATAGATACAAAGGCTCGGCGCTGCCGCCGCATCCTCGGGAGGATAGTGGAGCCTCCCGCGCTCAGCGTCTGCGGAGCCTGCGCAAGGCGCCGCCGCCCGACCGACGCGCCGTTCCCGGGCTCTCAGGGCGGTGCCGCGCAGCGCCGCGCGGGGAGAGGGAGCGGGGAGCGCGCGCCGCCTGCCCCCCAGCGTCGCCGGAGCCAGGCCGCCGAGCTGCACGCAGTCCGGCCGCAGCCGCCAGATCCTCGTCTGCCGCAGGGGAGCCCCGCAGCAACGTGGACCAGGGTGAGGAGGCCGAGGGCCCCCAACCCCCGGGCAGGCCCGAGGCCGGGCCAGCCCACTCCCGCCCAGGCCCGGGCCTTGCCTTCCCTTCGCGGCCCCTGCCCCTCCCCACGCCTTCCCCGGGCCTTGCGTGGGCTGCAGGGCTCCGTTTGCGGCACTTACACCACGGCTCTGGAGATCATCCAGGACACCATCTTCCCGGGGGCCGGGACCCCCACCTCCCAGGCGGGTGGGCGCAGAGTCTTGGTGGACCAAGCTGCCAACGGCAGGCCGCGCGCTCGCCGGCTCCTGGCGCACCCCGGGGCCGCGCTGGCGCCCTTGGGAGCCGGGCCCGGTGTGTGCGCGCGGCGGCCCGAGCTGCTAGGCGGTCGGCCCCCCGCCCGTCCCCGCCCGTCCCCGCCCGCCCGCGGATCTGCCGCGGAGCCAGCCGGCCCCGCCCCTGCGCTCCGCTGATAGGCGGCAGCGGCGGCGGCGGCGGCCCGTTGGCCGAGACCGGGTCTGGGCCGCTGGGCTCCGGGGTCTGGGCGGTCGGGACCCGGGCCTACGCCCGACGGCCTCGGGGCCGGGACCCCTGTACTCTCTCACCTCCCTCTGCCCCTTCCTTTGGGACGTCCACCTGGCATGGAGGGGTGGCGGTGGCGGGAGGCTGAGCAAGGGAACTTGAAGGTAGGGGTTGTCAGTGCGTGTGTACAAAAGAAAAGAGCAGCAGGAACGCCGACAATCGTCTAGACCAGGCCCTAGATTCTAACGAGGCACGATTTTGCGATGTGTTTGGCATATCCGGTGTCTTCACTGTTCACCGAAGCCCAGCACCCTGGTCATCCTCAGAGCACCACGTTTTAAGGGAAACCTCGGCAGGATCCTCGCATAGGCCTCTGTGTACCAGGATTCTGGTGGTGGTGCGTGGTGCAATGCAGGGAGGGGCGGAGGAGGAAAGCAATGGATTTCAACGTTTGCAGCAGTGGGTGTAGTATGGATACCTCTGTTCTGGGCCTCATAGGGCATCTTTCCATCACAGCATCTGCACAGCCTGTTTTACAAACACACATGTTAGTTAGCCTGCCAGATACTCCCAAGTAAAAGCTGGGCCTAGAATTCCGGACCTGCCCAGCTATTTACCGCCATCTGTTTTTTGGAAGGTTGGATTACGGTTTGCAGTTCTTGCAGATATTATAATTTCAAGAGATGGAATTTACAAACTTGTTTGGTGGCAGTACCAAATTGAAAAAAATGATCTTAAAGTTTAGTCTTGTCATTTTTTGGCGTTAAGACAATAGCAAAAGATAATTCTAGTGTTCAGATGGTATGAGGAATAATGGATGATATGTGGGCTTTGAGCCTTTAAAGTCCAAGAAAATATAATTGCTTATTTTATGAACATACTGGAATTTATTCTTTTTGTTCTCACTTTTCCCATAGTAAAAAGAGACTAATAATACTGTAGCTTACCTCTTGCTTTCTACGGGTGACATGAGGCACTGGTAAATAACATGGTTAGGAAGATCTCAGACGTGCTTGGAAGAATATCAAGGATACATACAAGATTATCTTGAGTGCTTTTAAGTTTCTCGGTTCAATAAATTTAGTAATATTTTGATTTTTAAGAAAATGAGCTTAGAAGCTATTTCTACACGTCAGGTTCCTTCTGTTTATTTACTCATATTAAGAATGTGTATTTTATAATTTCAGGGATCTCTTTAATGAAAATCTGCATTTGCTCAGAATCTTTTATTTTGGCCATTATTTAGCATTATTTGGAGACAGGTGTGCCACATGAGCACCAGTTTTCTAGAAAACTCTTGTGCAATAAAACTCAGACTCATTAGAATAGAATTGAAATCCCTCCATGAACTAGGTCCTGAAATGTTTTTACAGCCTTAATTTTCACTCCCTTCCCAACCCATTATGTACTTTTTCCTAGCTCTCTTCTCTGAACCAAGCTGTATTTTCATGCTCAGGGCCTTTGCCTGGGCTTCATTTTTTCTTTAATGATTTTTCTCCCATCCTCTATCAGAACCCTTATTTTTCAGTGTGCATTCCATGAAGATGTCCTTGATTTTCCTCAAGAATTAATATTCTCTCTAGGCTCCCATAATTTATTACTAGAATTACTATTTAATGCCTGTGTCATTGTGCTTATATTCTGGTTGTCTTTTACTGATATCTGATCTACTGGATGGAAAAATGTTTGAAGATAGTTATGGTATATGAATTATCTTTGTTTTTCTCGCTATCCCAATAGAAGTTTGAATAATATTTGTCACTCTCTTAAGTATCACAACTTTACAGAATTTCAGCCATATACAGTGGAAGTCTCTCAAAGATGTAACTCTTTCTTGCTTCCTTAATTTGGAGGAGGGTCATCATTCTGTATTATTTTACTGCATCATATTAATTCATTAATTAACATTAATGCCTGCAGGTGTTGATGAGATATGTAGGTCTACTGGCTGCTGTCTGAAATGTCCCTACTCTACTGTGTGTTAAATTTCATTTTGTATGCTTATTTTATCTCCATCCTCCTCCACATTCATGTTAACTTTTTGCTCTCAATCTGGAACAGCCCCCCTTCTTCACATCTCAATATGTGATATGTTGGAAATCATCTATCCTGTGCTATCCATGTAGTCGAGTCTACCTCTACAACCCAGAAGACCTAGGTAGTGTTTATTTTCTTTTGATATCCTGGAAAGAGGTTTAGAGAGCTCACCGCCAGTGACCACATAGGTGACAGACCTGGAACGCAAATCCATGCTTCCTAAGCATTCTTTACATTATACTGTGATGGTTGAATTATGTGCTTCTAAGGCAGTGGGTCCTGATGGGGAGTGCCCTCTATTAAAAAGTTGGGAGGTGTTTTTTTGGGGGAGGAGTGGGGAGGTGTTGTTGGAATGATTGGGACTAGCTACTAGCATATGATGGGTGGGGGCCAGGGATGCTATAATTTCTTGTATGTGTGGACTATCCTGAACAAAGAATGTGCTATGTACTGTGTGGTCATAATTTGTATAATTGTAATTATCTGAACCTAGAACCTCCATTTTACATATAAACTCATGGTTTTAACTGAGACTGAATTTTCTATTGTCTATTTCCACATGCAACCATTGTGTGAAAAGATTTGTTTTCTTTATAACTTGATCAAGAGTTATTGACAGTTTTGGAAAATTATATAATGAACAATTTTGTATTTGTAGCTGTCGTGTTCAGCTACCAATTACATTTATATCTTCTAGTTCAGTTTTGTTTCAGGATTCACATATTGAAATACATATCTTATAAATTAATTTCATTTTCATTTTTCATTTATATTTTATTTAGGGTATATGGATTTGTCTGAAGTTATATGTAGGAAGATTGTTATTAATTTCATTTCAGGGTGAAGAAAGCAGAAGTTGGAAAATATTTTATGGAAGGGGGACATCAAGTCTTTTTTTTTTTTTTAATAGAGAAAGTGCAGAAGAGTCCAGGGCCACTTACTTCCTTTTTTTTTTTTTTTTTTTTGAGGGCAGTGTCACTGGCCCTCATATGTGGGACCCGAACCCAGGCCACTGGCTTCCCAACCCAGCGCTTAACCACTACGCCACTCTGCTGGCCCGGGACATCAAATCTGATATTGCTGAGTATTGTGGGTCTAAAGTAAGAGTAACTTCATCTGAGGAGAAACCTCTGATGGAAAGTGCCCAGATTTTAGTAGTGGGTGTTCCTAACCTTTGTGTATTGGGCTGTGCCTTGGATAGTTGAGATCTACTAGTAGGTGGCCATTAGATAAATGCTTCATGGAGTAAGGCAAGGCAGTAGGGACAATAGGAGAAAGGAAATACATTACCTGCTGCCTAGAAACTTTTCAAGTGTGGTCTTATTTGGCATACTTGAAATAATTTCTTGTATAGAAGATAGAAAATTATTTCTTTAAATACTAAATTTATTATTCTTTACATATACCATTAATATTCATTTGTTGTGCTATGGAGTGCTTTCGTCACTGTGTTCTGCAAAGATACTTTTCTTTGGGTATTGAGCTTACATGGTGGGAGGTAGCATATTTAGGGCAAAGGACATTGTGTTAGAAGACGTATTTCTACTACCGGTAATGTGATGTTTGGCAAATCAATCTGTTTCTTGTTAAATGGGGATGATAATGTTATGATTATCAAATGCAAGGGGTTTTACAACCTGAGAGTAATTAGACTCTATTAAATTTTCACAGGATTTTCCCAAATTAATTGCTTTCTCTTCTACATCTTCACTTAGTGTTTCTAGGGAGTATGTGGAATGTGCATCTTCTACATGTTAAAAGAGTTCATTTATTAGGAAACAAGAGTGAGAAACTACCCAGGAGAGCAGGTAGTGAGAGCAGATTTACAAGGCACGGAGATAATATCTAATCTATGTAATTATTCATGAGTATGCCAGTGAGACTAAATACTAGGTTACTTTCCCATTTTTGTTGGAGTATTTTCAAATGCTTGGAAATATTTTTATTTGGAGAAAGGCTAAAATTACTAAACGAGTCTTCCTTTAGTAATTGTTTAGAAAATAGTGTGAGAGAGAGGATCTTAAGGAGAATGACTTAAAACACTAAACGTGGTCTTTTTCTGTCTGCTGTCAGATGACTAATTCTCCTGCTTTGGCCAGTCAGCTTTATGTTGGTATGGTTACAACAGGCCAAATGTGGCATCTGACATTGAAATCAAATTATAAGGAAATAATAGTGAGAATATAATAATCAGATTGCAGTAGAATAGAAAGGTTAATTCTGAATTAAATATTTGACTATAAGTATTAATAGAAAAAGATAGTTACTAGCTAACAATGAAGAGAGCAAAATGTGTCTGTGACTGGATCTGTGGAGCACATATAATAAGGAATCAGGCATATCTGAGGTTCTTTTACATTTGAGGTAGTAACTTGACTTAAAATAAAGATTTAGACAGAGGAGCGTTTTTTTCCACCTTCAGGGTAAAAAATGGTTTTATGTTTGATGTTAAATGGCAGAGAAACATCTAGTTCAAGACACATTGGAAGCACTTGCACTATTCATTTAAAATAGAATAGATTAAATCATAGATCCCGTTTTTAAAATCAAGGTAGATATCTGATTTCAGGTATTGTTCAGGCGCATATGGGGTTAGGGTGTAATTTGCAGAAAGCTGAAATATTTGATAATTCCATAATGTCTCAAGCAGAAATTTTAAAAAATTTGGTTGGTGTTTTCCAGTGTTAATTCAAAGCACATGAAATAAAATTTAAAAAGGCAAAGAAAAGTTTGTTGTCGTTTATCACCTGTCTTTGCTATCCAGTTCCCTTTAGAGGCTATCTTTGTTACCAGGGTTTTTGTTTGTTTGTTTTGCCAGAATAATGTCTAGAAATAGGCTCAATATATAGGTATTTAGTCTAGGATAAAGGTGGAATTTTACATTAGTTGGAACATGATGAACTTAAATAGTAAATGATTTAGTGACAGCCAGCTAGCTATTTTAATAAAATCTGAAGAAAAAATAGTAGATAAGAAATGCAAATATGGAAAGTAAAAGTACAGAAAGAAAACAGGGTGAAGGTCATGTACTTTGATAGTGGAAAGTCCTTTAAAAACACGCCATAAATCAGAAACCAAAAAGGCAAATTTCGTAGACTTGATTTTATCAGAATTTAAAATGACTTTCCTCCAGGGCCGGCCGAGTGGTGGTTAAGCACTGGCTTGGGAAGCCAGTGGCCCCGGTTCGGTCCCACATGTGAGGGCCAGTGACACTGCCCTCAAAAAAAAAAAAAAAAATTCCTTTCCTCCAAAACCAATAAAATAAGATTTCAAGACAAATGACAGACTAGGAAAAAAACTATAAAGGCAGAGAAAGGATTAATAATCTTAATATGCAAAGCATTTACAAAACCATTAATTAAAAATATATCTCAAAACTCAGGATCTCTTGCTTGAGTTAAGAAGGAGCTTAGGAGTTGCCATTATCCTAACAAACTAATAAATCAACAAGTCTTCTAGATCCTTCAGAGAAGTGAGGTCACAGAGTAAACTGCGGCTCCCCAAATTGGAGAGACAGACAGGCAAATACAGAGAATCACAACTTACCACAGCAGGAACCAGTGCCAGGGTGGGAAACCTAAATTGTAATTGATGATTCTAGAGACTCAGTGTAGACAACTCTGGGAGTTAAAAACTGCAAGAGAATCCAATAATGGAGTCCACACACTTCTGTGAGTTTTACGTCTAGGAGCCCCACCGGGTCCTCATAGTCAATATCGGAGAAAAATCCCCTCAGGCTTCGGGGGAAGAGAAAAGGAACCATTTTGAACTATGCATGAGCATTCTGTTTTTCTGAACAAGGTGGGCCCTCAGGAGAAACTATTTAACCATAGCCTAGCTTAAGTTGAAGAAGGGAAATACCCAACACCAGCCAGTTCTAGCCTTCCAGCTGGGAGAAGGGAAAAGCCCAATTTGAACCCCGCCTCTGCCATACATGTAGAGGAAGGGAAATATAGAATTCCAGCCCCCTCCAGCTGTCCTGTCCCATTTAAGAGGAGTGGGGAGGTGCGGACTGAGAAACATTGGTGAAATTTACAGTCCAGAGGTACTGGCTCACTGAAAGACTAAGACTTAATGGTAGACTTAATAGAACTCCTCCCTCCACCATACCAGTACATTGCTACAGACCTGTTTGCCACAGTTCCCTTTACCCAGTGCATAATGTCTGCCTTTTAACAACAACAAAAAAATTACAAGGTACACTAAAAAGTAAAAAATACAGTTTGAAGAGACTGAGGGAATTTACCAGAACCAGAGTCAGTTATGGAAGGAATGCTGGAATTATCAAACCAGGAGTTAAAGAAAAAAACATGATTAATATGTTTAGAGTTTTAATGGAAAAAGTAGGCAACATGCAAAATTAGATGGATAATGTAAGCTGAGAGGTGTAGAGTTTAAGAAAGAATAAAAATGAAATGTTAGAAACCAAAAGTACTGTAGCAGAAATGAATACCTTTGTCAAGCCCATTGCTGGACTGGACATGGCTGAGGAAAGAATCTCTGAGCTTAAGGGTATGACAACACGCATCCATATGAGAATATTCCAAAACTGAAAAGCAAAGAAGAAAAGAATATAAAAAAACAAACAAAAAAACAGAGCAGAGTATCCCCAATTGAGAACAGCTATAAAGGGCATAGTGTGCCTATAATGTGAATACCAGAAGGAGAAGGAGTCAGTAATGACTGAGAATTTTCCCAAATTAATGTCAGCATCAAACCACAGATCCAGGAAATTAGAGAACACCAAATGTCAAAAAACAAAACAAAACTACACCTAAATAATGTATTCAAACTTCAGAAAATCAATAAAAAGAAAAAAAATTTTGAAGCCAGAGGAAAAATAAAAACACCTTACTTATAGAGGCGCAAGAATGAGGATTACATTAGACTTTTCCTCAAAATCATGCAAGCAAGAAGAGTAGAGTAAAATATTTAAAATATTGAGAGAGAATAAAAACAAAACCCACTAACGTACAATTCTGTGCCCTGTGAAATTATCCTTTAAAAGTGAAGGACAGGGGCAGTTGGTTAGCTCAGATGGTTAGAGCGCAGCACTTATAGCACCAAGGATGCCGGTTTGATCCCCACGTGGGGGGATCTGAGTTTCTCCCTCTTCAACTAGATTGAAACAGCTAGTTGATTTGGAGCTGATGGATCCTGGAAAAACACCCTCCTCAACTAGACTGAAACAACCACTTGACTTGGAGCTGAAGGGTCCTGGAAAAAAACACACTGGTTCCTATTAAAAAAAAAAAAAAATTAGAAAAAAAAAAGTGAAGGAGAAATAATGATCTTCTCAGGCAAACAAAAAAATTGAGGGAATTTATGGTCAATAGACCTGCTTTGCTATGTTAAAAGAAATAACGTCAGAAAGAAGGAAAATGATACACATCAGAAACTGATCTACATAAAGGAAGGGCATTGGAAAAGGTATCAGTGAAGGTAAAAAGTTTATTATTCTTAATCTAGATGACTGTTCAGAATGATGGTAAACGTATATTTAATTGCATGTTTGTATGTTTTTGCTTATGTAGGCATATGTATAAAATGAAATGAATGAAAGCAATGGTGCAAAGGATGGGAGGGAGGAATTAAGAATATTTTGTTTTTCGCGGTGGTTAAGTGCTGGCTTGGGAAGCCAGCTGCCCCGGTTCGGGTCCCACATATGAGGGCCAGTGACACTGCCCTAAAAAAAAAAAAAAAAAAAAAAAAAATATTTTGTTTTTATAAGGTACTTGCAGTACCTTATAAATCTAAGCAGACTTAGATTACTTGTAAATATATATTACAAACTTCAGGGCAACCACTAACAAATGTTCAAAAAGTATAAAATTGATAGGTTACGAGAGGAGAGAAAATTGAATCACAAAAATGCTCAATTAAAACCACAGAAAGCAGAAAAAATGGAAGAAAAAACAGAAACAAAATATAAGGGCAACAAGTAGGAAAACAGTAACGAACATGGTAGATATTAACCTAGGTTTATCAGTAATCACATGAGTGTCTGTATTTATAAATTAAAAGACAGATTATCAGGGAGGATAAAAAACCAAGACCCCTCTCTGTATGTTGTCTATTATAAGAAACTCACTTTAAAAACAGATCCAGGTCAACAATGAAGGATAGAGGACGATTTACCATGCTAACATTAATCAAAAGAAAGCAGGGATAGTTATATTAATTTCAAACAGCAGACTTGAGAGCAAGGAAATGTATAATATTATGGATTGAGAAGTATTACATATGATAAAGTACTCCTGTAGCAACCTTAATATGTATGCACCTAACAGTGTCCCAGTACCTGAGGCAAAAACTGACAGAACTGCAAGTAGAACTAGGTGAATTCACTATTGTTGGAGACTTTACACTCCTCTCAGATTTTAGACAGATCCAACAGGCAGAAAATTAGTAAGGACATAGTTGAACTCAACAGCACTATCAGTCAACTAAATATAATTGACATCTATAGATTACAGACTATACATTCTTCTCAAGCTCACATGGTAGTTTCTTACAAAACTAAATTTACTCTTGTCATCCGATCCAGCAGATGGAACAATCACACTCCTTGGTATTTACCCAAAGGAGTTGAAAACTTATGTCCACACAAAAACTTGCATACAGATGTTTGCTGCAGCTTTATTCATAGTTGCACAAAGTGGAAATAACCAAGATGTCCTTCAATAGGTGAATGGTACATAATAAACTGGTACAACCGGAAAATGGAATGTTATTCAAGGTCAAAAAGAAATGAGCTATCAGGCCTTGAAAACATGGAGGAAACTTGAATGCATATTACTAAGTGATAGAAAACAGTATGAAAGGCTATGTACTGTATGAGTCCAACTCTATGACATCCTGGAAGAGGCAAAACTATGTAGACAGTAGAAAGATCTGTGGTTGCCAGGGGTTAGGGGTGAGGAAGGGAACAAATAGGCAGGGCAGAACACAGAGGATTTTAGGGCAGTGAAATTGTTCTGTAATTTACTGCAGTGATATAATCATGTCATTGCATATTTGTCCAAACCTGTAGATTGTGTAACACCAAGAGTGAACTCTAATATAATCTATGGATTCCAGGTGATAATGATGTGTCAATGTAGGCTTATCAATTTTAACAAGTGTACTATCTGTGGGGGATGTTAATAGTAGGGGAGGTTGTATGTGTGTGGGGATGGAGGGTATATGGAAGTTCTCTGTCTTTTACCCTTAATAATGAAGTTTATTAATGAAAAAACAAATATCAGTAGAAAAAATGCACAAAGGCAATTTACAAAAAACAGTATAATTGGCCAGGATGTACTGTATTCCTAACCAATCTAGAGATGCGCTTGGCCTAAGTTCAGAACTGGGTCTTGTTCAAGAAGCAGAGTTCAACACCAGAAGTTATTAAAAAGGAATTCCATTTGTCCTCAAAGAGCATTAAAGGGAATTTAGTACATAACAAGATTAATAATTCTTGCAAGGTCTTTTCTCCTCATTTTTCTTCCTGCCCTCGAGCTTCTCATAGGTCAAACTCAAAAGCTTTTTCCTCAGATCTCAGTTAAAAAGTTCTCTCCACTGCCTCCCCCAACTTTGCTTACTTGTTTCCTTTACTATGTTGACCAGCTTAGTGAATCATTCCTTATAAGGAAGGAAAAAAAATAATGGGGGAGGAGGGCTGTGGACACTCGCATGTTAATAAAATCTATCATGTCACACTAATAATCAGTTTCACTGATCATTAAGGAAATCCAGATTTAAAAAAATGGTTTTCTTCCTGCCACATTAGCAAGTATTAAATAGAGTGTTACTGTTTAGTGTTGGTGAAGATGAGTGGTACTCGTAACTGAAATTTTTAGGGGAGAAATCACACTTATTTTTATATTTTTATAGATGCCAGGCCTTTGGTTTTGAGTCCCACTTCTAAGAATTTATCCCAGAGGGGCCGGCCGAGTAGCTCAGTTGGTTAAGAGCTCTCTCAAGAGTGCGAGCTGAGCTCTGAGCAACAGCAGTTTGATGCCTGGCCTCAGCTGAGCTGCTGCTGAGCTGCCAACAGGTGGCAGGATGGCTCAGCTAAAAAAAAAAAAAAAATCTCACCTACAAGAATTTATCCCAAGCCTTTGGTTCAGTCTGTGTGAGTATGTGGGGCCATTAAGTATATGTCTAAAAGATCTGTTTTCATCCTTTCTGTTACATTCTCAAAAGTGACTCATTACCATATATCTCCAATTAGTTTGTGCAACCTGTATTCAAATCACCTGTGTGGTACTTCAGACAAGAACTGATTTTTAGTTCCTACCCCAAACCAACTGAATCAGAATCTCTGGGTGGGCCCCAGGTATCTCTTTTTAACGAGCTCATCATAATTAGGTAATATAATGAACTATATGGTTAAATAATCAAGAGCCATTATTTCAGGCTCTACAGTTTGTGAACTAACGTTCTGCTCAAGCTCCAGTCCTCTCCAGCTCTAACGCAGGAAGGACTTGACCAGAATACTTGTCTGTCCCTAAATTTTTGAATTTCCATTCTCCTTACCTTGAAATTCTTTTATATAATTGATCCTTTCAAAAAAATGATTATTTCTGGTTCAAAGAAAGAACAGGTACCCCTTGCTAAAAATCGCTCAAGGAAGCTCTTGATTCTTCTTTCACACCTCTTTCCAAACATTCTGTGCTCTTCCTTCCTACCACCTTGCCTCCTTTACTTTGTTTTTGAGATGTATTCTGTTTCCTGTGACTGTAGTTCACTGGTTTCGACTGTTATGTGATGTTCCATTATGTGTATGTAAACAATATATTTTTCATTCCATTTAAATATATTTTGGATGTTTCAAATTTTTTTTTGCTCCAGCTGCATTTGTGAAGGTTTATTTAAGTTATATGATGTTTAAAGCAACATATTTAACCATTGTGGACACCTGAAGTGTAGTTTCCTTCCATTATGGTATATTTGAACCCCCCCCCCTTTATGTACTTTGCCCTTGCCTGCTCCTGTAACCACCATTCTGTTGTCTGTATGTATGAGTTTGTTTTTGTTTTGTTTGTTCATTTGTTACTTTTTGTTTTATATGCCACATATGAGTGAAATTGTGGTTTCTGCCCTTTTCTGACTTATTTCATTTAGCATAGTACTCTTTAGATCCATCTGTGTTACAAATGGCAATATTTCATCTTTTTCATGGATGAATAGTATTCCATTACACACACACACACACCATCTTTTTTATTCAATCATCTATACACTTAGTGTACACTTAGGTTGTTTCCATGCTTTGGCTATTGTAAGTAATGATGCAGTGAGTATTGGAGTATATATATCTTCATGAGTATTTTCAGATTTTTGAGGTAAATAACCAGAAAAGTGAAAAGGGATTGCCAGATCATATGGTAGTTCTACTCTTAATTTTGGGGAAACCTCCATACTCAAAAACGTGTTTTCCCAGTTTGGATCCCACATATGAGGGCCAGTGACACTGCCTTCAAACAAACAAACAAACAAACAAAGAAACAAAATGTTTTTTAACTAAAACACTGTTTTGAGTCCAGGTTTCATCAGACTGTTAAAAGGGTCCGTGGCACAAAAAGGTTAAGGACCCTTGGAAACCGAGGCAGTGGTCTTCCAGAATGTATTGGTACTTTATCATTTGGGGGAAGTTGCATTCAGCTATTTATTCCCTAGAATAAAGTGGTTCAAGTAAAAGAGCTCTTCCAATTCTAAAATTCTCTTGATTTTTCCGTTCATCAAACCCAACTTCTTTCCCAGCCTTCCCCATCTCACTAAATTATGTAACTCTCCACCTAGTTCTTTAAGTCAGAAACATAGGAGTTATCCTTGATTTCTCTTTTTTCTCACCTACTGTATCCAGTATTTCACCAAGTCTTGTCAATTTCACTTCCTAACCTTCTGAATCTGTCTGCACCTCTCTTAGCTAGACTACTGCAAGTCTTCTAATACATCTATTTCCATTCTTGACGTGTTCCACTCTGTTATCTGCATAGCAGCCATAGCGACTTTTTTAGTATACAAATGATAGGACTTTTGTTTATGATTTAAAACCACCCCCAATGGGGCCGGCCAAGTGGCGCATTGGTTAAGCGCTGGTTTTGGGATGCCAGCGGCCCCGGTTCGGATCCCACATGAGGGCCAGTGACACTGCCCTCTACAGCTAACAACAGCTCCACCTGGAGCTGGGCTGTACAAGCCCCGGTGATGGTGTGGGCTGCAGCCCCTGCTGCAGTGGGCTGCCATACGCTACACTGAATGGCCCCGCAGCCAGCCTGAGCAGCTGGCAGCCAAGCGTGAGCTGCCAACAGCCGCGGTGAGCGACATCCAGAGGCCAGCGACCCATCTGCCTCATCCGGGAAGAGCGCAATGACGATACCAACAGTGAAGCAACATCCTCCGCAACTAAACTGAAGAACAAAAAGACAGCAACTTGTCTGTTCCCCTTCCCCGATTCCCCAACGCTGTTCCCCTCCCCCAATTCCCCAATAAAATCTTTAAAAAAAATAAAAAAAATAAAACCACCTCCAATGGCTTTCTTTGCACTGGATTAAAATCCTATGTAGTTGGCCCCTGCCTGCCTTTCCAACTTCCTTTGATGTCACTCTCCTCCTGGCCCAGCTTTAGCCACACTGGCAATTTTTTCTGTTCCTATAAACATGTCATCTTACTTTCTGTTTTAGGGTCTTTGTATTTACTGGTCCCTGCTCCAGAATTAGCAGCTGTTTTCTCTGCATTGTCTTCTCAGTGCCGTTCAGGTTCCAGGGTGCCTAGATTCATTTATCACCCAATCTATCCTAGCCACTTAATCACTCTTGGATCATCCCATTCTATTATTGTTCTCTGCAATAGTATTCAGCACTGTTGCTATTATTGGGGTTTTTTTTTTTGGTATCCTCCTCTACTTAGAAAGTAAAGTCTACCAGAGCAGGAATGTTGTCTGCCCTGTTTCACTGTTGTATTCCAAATATCTACAATAAATATTTATTGAAATATTTTGGACTGCATTAAATCTTAATAAGTGAATATTTGGGACTGCACTAAGCACTATGAGACTATTTAAACTGGTCAGGATTTAAAACTCAGAGAGCTAGTGATGTCTTGAAGAGTGAGAGGATATGTCCAATGCAAGTAAAATTGGGAATGAGAAAGAGTTGAGTTATTGATGATTTGATATCACATAATAAATAAAAATAAATTATAGATTCCAAGGAAATGAATCAAATTTTTTTTATTCATGGAGTTGGGCATAGGGAGATTGTGAGGTGAGATTGTGAGGTTAGCTATATAACATCCTCTAGGATTTTGAGTGGTTAACTGTGCATAGCATTTTAGGTAATGTGCCCCAACCCTAATCAGCCATAATAGACAGTCATTTTAGAATGTCCTGGTAGAGAGTGTGGCTTTTAACAGCTGAAGTGGAACTAGCAAGGAAGCAGAATAGGGAAAACAGCGAGCTTGTGAAACAGGAGCCTGTGGACACTGGTGGAGTCAGATACTTCTTAATCCATCAAAGTGATCCAGATTCCCGAGAGGGGGCCTAGGATGAAGACTCAATGACCATACTCTAAGCAACTGCCAGAAGTGTTCAGTAGTTAAAGCAGAACTAGGCAGTTGGAGACAGGGTAAGTCAGTCAGCAAGTAGTCAGGAGAATTAAAAAAAAAAAAAAAAATGAAAGAAACCAGGTAAACAAAAGAGAATTATCTAGGATTCACAGCAAAGAGTAAATGTTAACCTTATCTGCCTTTATTCACTTCTTCCTAGTGAGAGCTAATCTCAAAGTTTCCTGCCAGTTATAATAAAAAGCAGCTGGTGGATTATTATGAGTGTGAGATTTGGAGGGAGGAAGGGAATGGAGTGACGCAGACTTATTTCTGGGTTGAAACATTTTTTGGCAGAAAATCAGATGTTAGATCCATCACAGACCATTGAGGTCGTTTAGTCTATTTTCTCCCAAAATTTTCACACAGAGACTCTCTTAAATTGTTTTTCTACTATGAATCCCATATTAAAAAATGTTTTTCCTCAAAACCTTTAATTTTTAATAATTTACTTCTCTATTTTTAACCAAAGACTGTAATTAGAGCAGCATATGTGCTACCCATACTGAATTGATGTGACTTCCACTAAAGGCAAAAACCCCTGCTATTTTAGCTATGTTGTATGGCATTTTGCAATTAAATGATTGTTTCATTTAGACTTTTCAAATATTAAAAATGAGAGCTTTGGAGAGCTTGGCCATTGAAGTTCTAAATTTATTTATCAAGCCCTTTGATTTTAAATCTTTCTTTGTCTCTTCAGAGTTGTGAGACTCTGAGACTTAGCTCTAAGACTCAGTTTTCCCATCTACAAAATGAGTATAATAACTGCCTACTTCAGGAAGTTATTTTGAGAACCACATGAAATAATGCCTTTAAGTGCTGGCATGTTGCCTGATACGTAGCATGACCTCAATAATTATTAGCCATTATTCTATTTTTATAACTGTTATTGCTATTTAGAGCTATACTGTAGCTCATATTCCTGGAAATGTATTGTAGATTTTGGATTCAATGTTTGATCTTTTTATTCCCAAGAATTGATTTGTTCTTCTTTAACCTCAAGAAAGATGAAGTTGAGCAAAGAATTTATTATATTGGCAGTTGTAGGTGAAGGAGAATTGAAGAGCTGGCAGGTTTTTAAAGCCTCCATCCTATACAAAAAAAACAGCTGTTCTCCATTTTCTGAGCCCAGGGTGAGAGGAAACAGGCTTCAGCCTCAGTAGTGAGTGGGTTACTGAGATGACATAATGAGATGCTAGTGATGTTTTAGGAGTCACCTTATGGTGAAGTTAGGAGATAGGATAAAATTCGCAAATTGGCAAAATTAGTAAAAAATGATTCTGACCTTAGGTGTCTTTCATGTATTCCATATTATTGCAACACATTTCATAATTGGAATCATATAAAACTGAATGTACATAAATGAATAAAGTATATTTCCTTGGTAGCCATTGGCATGTTTTTTTTTAACATGGTAAGAAAAACCAAAATATTAGAAACTTTAACCATAGCATCCAATAAGGTGACATTGGATTCATGTGTCTTAATTAAGCTACAGTGTCCGGCAGGAGCCCAGAGCTGGATTCAAGTCCAGCCTTACCTCCTATTGACTGGAAATTGTGGGCAAGTTACTCAGGTTTTGAGTCTTTCTGTCTTCATCTGTAAAATGGGAATTATGAAATCTATCTCATAGTCATGTGATAGTTCATATGTGTGTTCTATAATTCTAAAGTGCTATTCAAAGAGGAAAAATTATTTATTTTAAAAATGCATTAACTATTTTTGGTGTTTCTCTTCCAATCCACCTTTGATAGTTAAATATTCATTTGTTATGCATAGTTCTAACAAACACACGAATTATATGCCTGGCCTGTAAGTGGATAATTTATATTTACCTTTAATTAAACCTTAAGATATTACTTATTAAAGGCTGATCTACTTAATAGGAATATGTTCAAATAGTTTAGATACAAAATAGACTGCTAAATATTTGTATATTTCATTGAGATGATAGTATTATAACAGGTAAAACTGATTTGTAAATCATATCATGTGAAGCAATTTAAAGGATAAGGCTTCACCTGAAATAAATGAGTCTAATAATAGTCTATTTTCTAATGTATTTTAACATGTCCCCTTCAATCTTGTGTATATTTATAAATTTGCTTTTCAAATACTTTCATAATATATAGTTCAGAAGTTTGAATTTATAAATTCTTAGTAAGAGGCTTGAGGTACTGAGAGTCTACTCTGATTTTGTCTTGAACTGATTTTATTTTTCAATTTTTTGAACTGATTTTATTTTTCAATTTTTTTCTTAGTATTTGGGTGTGATACCCTTCAGTATATTCTGAATTATTGTTTTTCCATGATATCTTTGCTCTAAAGACTATTCTAAATGTATGTCTTTTTCAGTTGACATGATGGCCTTAATCTACATTAGTACATTGGTCTTTAATCAGTCGCGTCTATAAATTTTACACAAGTTTAGAAGTTCTATTGCCTACTTTT
The DNA here is from genome assembly GCA_033961575.1 of Aselliscus stoliczkanus. NCBI lineage: Eukaryota > Metazoa > Chordata > Mammalia > Chiroptera > Hipposideridae > Aselliscus > Aselliscus stoliczkanus. The sequence goes on from CM066729.1 coordinate 141,988,178, forward strand.
TAGTAGATTGGAAATTTATTTATTTATTTATTTTTAAGATTTTTTTTTTTAATTGGAGAATTGGGGGGACGGGGAACAGACAAGTTGCTGTCCTTTTGTTCCTCAGTCTAGTTGTGGAGGACATTGCTTCACTCGCCCATGTTGGTATCATCATTGTGCTCTTCCTGGGTAAGGCAGATTGGTCAGCGGCCTCTGGACTGCCGCTCACAGCATCTTTTGGCAGCTCCCGCTGGCTGCTGGCCACTCACTGCAGCCCACACCATCGCCAGTGACTCACAGCAGCCCAGCTCCAGGTGGAACTGGTGTTCACTATCTTAACTATAGAGGCAACCAGGTGGAGCTGTTGTTCACCACGGTTTGAAGAACTTCAATAATACCGCATCTGTCTTTTTAACTGTTTTATCCAGTTATTTCATAATGGCTTGACGCTGCTTTTTCCAGTTTAGGTTTTTGGGTTTTTTTTTCAGTATTTATTGCTCATAGTTATTTGTACTTAATAATTTATAATAATATGAGCTCTGTTAAGAAAGCATGTTGTTCTGATGTATTATTGGAATAAAAACTTCTTGATTATTAAACTGATAGCTAAAACAATCACAGAGTTTGAATTAATGTGAATATATGATAAATTCCTAGTTTAAAATTTCAAATAAATGATTTGAAGTCATCTACTTTTAAATTAACTAGGGATTTTTTTTTGATATGCTTATTTTTTATTTTACTAATAGTTGATGTCTCACTGTTTTTTCATATTTATGAAGCATTATTAATTAATCAAAAATAGAATTGAAGCTTACATGTTTATATTAATTTAGAATTTATGGCCAGAGAGGATGTGAAAATAGTGAGGAGCAGACAAAGGCCAAACAAGTGTAACAATTTATTTGTTGGGTCAGACAGTCCCACATTTTTGCTTCTGTAACTCCCCAGGACATCACCCTGATATTTTTGGTGATGACTTTGGCTAATTGAGGAAAGACAAAATGAAATAAAATTTATATTCTTTAGAAAGGCTAAAAAATGTTGAGCATTTTGGAAATGAAGATTTGGAAGTGAAAGATTTCTTTCACTAGTGGTTAAAATAAAACTAAATACTAATCAGATAAGGGAGTTTTTTCAGATATTTGTGCCTTCTAATTCTACTGTTGACAGTCCACTTTGAAGGGTCATTAAGCAGTATACCTTAATGATTAAGAGCAAGGATTTTAAAATGAGGGACACAGTTTGAATTCTGCCGTCACCACTTTTCTGATTGTGTGGTCTTTGGGCAGATACTTTGCAATCGAGGGATGATAAGGCCTCTCTTACGGGTTTGTCAGAATTCAATTAGCTAGTGTTTATAATGTGCTTAGTATAAGGCCTGGCACAAAATGGTTACTTTTTTTAAAAAATTATTATTATTGCAAAACTCAGTGACAACTTCATACCATTACTTGTCTAGTTTCTTTTGACTAGTTTGTAAACTTGAGAGAAGGAAGAAGGATAGTTTTCCTGCTTTTCTGCTATTCTTCCTGTGTTAATACTTTGTATGTAAAGATACCATTCTTGAGTTATTTGTTTCATCTTTTTGAGACCTTAAAGATTCAGGAGCTAGTAATTTTTATAATTTTGTGTAGGCACAAATTAGAATTTCACATGCTAGGGACCCTTGTGATAGGAGTGAGTCACTAATCTAGTAAAGATGGTGACCTTTCTGCTCTTTTTTCCCAGCAAATACATAACTCTTCTAAAGTTACCTTGCTGTATTCTGCAGGCCGAAGTAAATGCCATCATTTTATTTCTAAATTTGGGGATTACAGTCCACCTTAGTAAATACTTACTGAATGATACCTCTCCAATGTGAAGAACAACTTTACTGTACCTTTAATATAGAACAACTCAGAGTGATTGATTGCTTTGACGTGTATCAAAGATTTTTGGATTACTTTTTCTTTGTTTTCTGAAGGCTTCAGGTTTTTTGACCCCTATCATCTGTAGGTTACATTTAGAATCAGTTAAAATGTTGTTGGTTTTTTTCCCTCTGAGCTTTTATCTTGAGCTTTTTCTAAAGTATATGTCTTGCTTACTCTTTTCTAGGAACTTAGGGTTTTTAGTCAGGTTGTTACTCCAGTGGGATTCTCCCAGTTTGCAAAGAAAGCTTGTATAGCTTTAGAGCAGAAAATCGACTACGTTTACAGTGAAGTCAATTAGTGAACGTTTTAAAACCATCTATTTATAGATATGTTTTTTAACAATATAACTTACATATCATATAATGTATTCAATAAAAGCATACATTTCTATAATTTTTAGCATATTCATCGAACTGTGCAGTCCTCATAGCAGTCAGTTTTGAAACACGTTAATCATCCCCAAAATAAATTTCATACATTTTAACAGTCACTTCTCATTTATGTAAATGAATCATATAATATGTGGTCTTTTGTAACTGGCTTCTTTCACTTAAAAGGTTTTTAAAGTTCAGCCTCTTGTGGAATTTATCAGTGTTTCATTCACTTTTATTGCTGAATAAAGTTCTATTGTGGATATACAACATTTTATTCAATCCATTTGTCAGTTGATAGTTGGATTGATTCCACTTTTAGACGATTGTGAATAATGCTGCTGTGAACATACATATACAAGTTTTTATGTGGAAATATGTTTTCGTTTTTCTTGGGAGATAGTTTTTCTTATAAACCAAAATAAAAATTTCCATGTAAATGAAAAACAAGTTGTATGCTGCTTTTAGAAAAACCTTTTGTAGATATTTTAAAATTCTGTCAATCTCTTTTATCCCTATATATTAGTTGCATTTTGCTAGGTTTGCTGCACTAACAAATCACTTCCAAATCTCAATAGTTTACAACAATAAAGGTTTGTTTCTTGCTTATGTCATATGTTAATTGTTGTCTGGGCTCTGCTGCACCTGTCTTCACATTCCAGGATTCAGGCTGCAAGAACAACCCCCATTTTGGGACATCGGTTATTCTTATAACCGAAGGAAAAACCAATACATCTGGTGGAAACATGCATTTAAAGCCTTTGCTCAGAACTGACATATGTCACATTTCTGCTTACATTTCATTGACTTAGGCAAGTCATATGGCAAAGCTAGCATTTGGGCAGGAAAACAATCTTGACTACAGGTAGGCACTGCAGGCCACATGGCATTAGGTGGGGATATATATCCTTCTTACATGGAAGGAGGCACAAATGATTGGGAACAAAAATTCAGGTTATCACACCTCAGAAGAAAATAATGAAACTTAGGAGGAAAGATGAAGAAAGGTAAGGTGAAGCTGGTGGAGCTTCATGTTTTTGAATTCAAGGGACTATCCCAAGAGTTCACAAGTAAGGGTAATTTTTAGCACTAAGGTCTCATGGGATAGCCCACTTCATCCAGCAGTATCTAAAAGTAAGCCAGAGACTCATGCAAGAGGATGAGGGTGGGGATGAGCGATCCAATTATGTGTGTTATGTGGGACATGACATACTAGGGAAGAGTAGAGGAGACTCACTCCTGGGTGCAGTCTTTTGACCAATCCCATTTTCCTCATGACAGCCCATCATAGAGAAGGTCCTCCTATCCAGGCATCTTTTTGTTTACCCTGTTACTTGGGAAATTGAACCAGGTAGAAAATTGAACCAAGCCTGTTTTCATTCTACTTACCTACTTTTTCCTGATACCCCTTTACCTCTATAGGAGGTGTCAAAAGAGCTTTTATTTGATTGCCTACTGGGTGTCAGGTACTCAGAAAAGGATGTCTCCATCTTGAAAATTTTGAGATAGGCCTTTCTGGGATGAGTAGAGACGAGTCTTAAGTCAGACGAGTTTCTATATAAATACATACTTTGCCTCCCAGCCCAACTATCTGTTATTGCCTACTGGGTGTCAGGTACTCAGAAAAGGATGTCTCCATCTTGAAAATTTTGAGATAGGCCTTTCTGGGATGAGTTGAGAGGAGTCTTAAGTCAGACGAGTTTCTATATAAATACATACTTTGCCTCCCAGCCCAACTATCTGTTATTACAGGAGTTCTCAAAGTATGTTCCTGGGACCAGCATCATTATTCACATCATGGGGAAGTTTGTTAGAAATTCTCAGGCCTCATGCTAGACCTATTAGGGAGGGGCTTAGCAATCAGTGTTTTAATAAGTGGTTCTGATGTACACTGACATTTGAGAACCATTGTATTACTTTATGTTCCTTGTTCCCCTTTCACTCTTTAAAAAATAAATTCAGGGCTGGCCGAGTGGTGCATTGGTTATGAGCTGGCTTGGGACGCCAGTGTACCCGGTTTGGATCCCGCATGTGAGGGACAGTGACACTGCCGTCTACAGCTAACAGCTCCACCTGGAGCTGGGATGTGAGCCCCGGCGACGGTGTGGGCTGCAGCCTCTGCTGCAGTGGGCTGCAGTGAGTGGCCAGCAGCCAACGTGAGCGGTTGTTAGCCAGTGTGAGCTGCCAATGGCCGTGGTGAGCGACCATCCAGGGGCTGGCCACTGATCTGCCTCATCCAGGAGGAACGCAATGACGATGCCAACATGGGCCAGTGAAGCAATGTCCTCCGCAACTAGACTGAAGAGCAGAAGGACAGCAACTTGTCTGTTCCCCTTCCCTGATTCCCCAACGCTGTTCCTCTCCCCCAATTCCCCAATAAATTCTTTTAAAAAAAAAAAAAGGGCTGGCTGAGTGGCGCGGTGGTTAAGCGCTGGCCTGGGAAGCTAGTGGCCCCGGTTCGGTCCCACATATGAGGGCCAGTGACATTGCCCTCAAAAAAAAAGAAAATCAATTTTCCCCTCTCACTCTCTTCCATCCTCACCAATATATTTCTTTTTTCTTTTTCTTAAGATTTTATTGGGGAGTTGGGGGAGAGAACAGCATTGGGGAATCAGGGAAGGGGAACAGACAAGTTGCTGTCCTTCTGTTCTTAAACCTAGTTGTGAAGGATGTGGCTTCACTGGCCTATGTTGATATTGTGATCATTGTGCTCTTCCCAGCTGAGGCAGATCAGTTGCCGGCCATTGGATGGCCGCTCATGGTGGCTCATGGCAGCTCACCCTGCCAATTGCTCACTCTGGCTGTTGGCCACTTTTGGTAGCTTACGGCAGCCCCACTGCAGCCTATGCCATCGTGGGCAACTCATGGCAGCCCAGCTCCAGGTCGAGCTGTTGTTCATCATCTTAGCTGTAGAGGGCACAGCGTCACTGGCCCTCATGTGGGATCCGAACCGGGGCCTGCTGCTCTGAGCTTGCGCTCCCAAACCCACTCTTAACCAGTGAGTTACTCAGTTGGCCCACCAATATGTTTCTTATGTCTCAGGCCTTACAGCATTTTTTTTTAAATTTAGTTTTCATTATGGAAAATTTGCATATATGCAAAAGTAGAGAATAGTGAAGAATCCCATTTACTCAGCAAATAACTGCAACAATTATGAACGTATGGCCAACACTGATTCATCATTACCCTCATTGATGCCCACCCAGCCTAAGATTATTTTGAAGCAACATATCAGTTAATCTGTGCATCTGTTAACCTAGAAGCTAGAGCCTCCCCTCCCCTGTCCTCCCCTCCCCTCCCCTCCCTTCCCCTCCCCTCCCCTCCCCTCCTAGGGCACCGTTATCCTTCCCTTCCAAAAGAACCGAAACCAAATCATAATCTCTTAATATCATCAACTATGTAGTCTTCATATTTCCCCAGTTACCTTGTATATTTTTTTCTCTTGTGAAATAATAGTTTATTTTCTTGAATTGAGATCAAAATATGGCCTGCACCCTGTTGTCTCTTTTATTTTGTTTTTTAGAGGGCAGTGTCACTGGCCCTCATATGTGGGATCCGAATCCAGGCCGCTGGCGTCCCAAGCCAGTTCTTAACGACCACGCCACTCAGCCGGCCCCTGTGTTGTCTCTTAAATTCTTTCAATCTGTAAGTGTGTTCTTCCTCCCCTTCACCCCCATCCCCTTAACCCCTTTTTTTCCTTTTGAAGAAATTAGGTTATTTATCCTGTAGAATTTCCCTCAGTCTTGATTTTGCTGATTGCTTACTTGTGGTGTCATTTAATATGTTCCTTTGCCCCTGTATTTCCTACAAATTGGTAATTAGATTTAGAGGCTTGGTCAAACTCGGGTTTTTTTTTTTGTTTTTTTTTTGGCACAACTGCCTCATAAGCTGTATTGTGTATTTCCATTAAGAGGCTTATAATGTCTCTTAGTAGCCATTGATGGTCATTGCATAGATCCATTAATCTATTAGGGGTTGCAAAATGGTGGTGTTTTTTTTTTAAATCATTTCTTCCTCATATTTAATAACTGAATTTTTTTTTTTTTTTTTTTTTTTTTTTTTTTTTAAAGAGGGCAGTGTCACTGGCCCTCATATGTGGGATCCAAACCTGGGCCACTGGCATCCCAAGCCAGCGCTCAACCACCGCGCCACTCAGCCGGCCCTAAAATTTTTTTAAATAGAGAAATTTTCTCTTGTCAACCATTTGTTATCCTGAAGTAATGTTTAAATAGGAAAGGAAGAATAAATGCTCAGTTCTTTCCCTCGATTTATCAATTTTGAAACTAATGAGTTGGTTCCTAAGGATCCTCCAAAGATGGTGAATGATAGTATTTTTTATGAATTCAGGCATTTAAAAATTATATGGTGAAAAAAAGCAAAAAAAAAAAAAAACCACGGTCTTTGGGCCGGCGGAGTGGCGCGGTGGTTAAGCGCTGGTTTGGGAAGCCAGCGGACCCGGTTCGGGTTCCACATATGAGTGCCAGTGACACTGCCCTCAAAAAAAAAAAAGAAATTAAAATTAAATAAAAATTATATGGTGTTTTAGTCCATTACTCAACATATTGATGCTCAAATTGGCTGGCTAGTGAAGGCACTTGAAGTTGGCTCCCATATCCTCTTGCCATGACCTTAGTAGTCATTGGTCGCTTCCTGGGTTTTGGTGTCAGACATCCCAGGATCATCTTGTGAATGTCCTGACCCAGACCTAGAATCAGCTATTTGCTTGTAGAACCGTGGTATTTAGAGACTCCAGTCTGTATGCTATGGCTACTCATTGCTACTTAGTTTTTCAATGAACAGATCCAGGAAATAAGGTTTTTGTTGAGTTTTCTTTCTTAGTACTTAGGCACTGTGCTTGGCATTTGGAGAAGCAGATACAAAACATGGTCCTGTGTTTGGTAACAATTAAATCATGGTATTATAAATATTAAAATATTTGGCTTTTGGCATAAAAGCTCATAGGAGTGTTGCCTAACATAGAGGGAAGGTGAGCATCAAGGAAAGCCTCCTCAAAGTGATAGCATTTGATCTCAGTTTTGAGGAATAAAGTGAAGAAAGGTACTTTTGGGAATTGTCTATTATGTCATATATGTGGTATACCTTTGTCTTTGTACCAGTAACCTGACCAGTATGAGCCTTAGTTTTCTCATCTATACGTTTATGACACTATCAATATACATTTTATTTCTCCATCAGTAATAATATGGTGGTAATACTGCAAGAAATATCACTGTGTGTATACTCTTGTGCATTTGTCCATGTATTTTGATAGGACTAGATTCCTAGCAGGGAAATTGCTGAGTTCAAGAGTATGTACATTTTCAACTTTGTTGTATAGACTGCCAAATAGTCATTAGAAAAAGTTAGAACAATTTACAACTTTTACCAAGGAGACCTGAACCCATTTCTTCAAACCCACAATAGCAAAATCTTAAAACTAAATTACAGTATTTTCATTTATTTGGTTATTACATTATTTTGACTCCTTCACAGAATATCAAAGGAAATTAGATGCCATTCTGGTGGGTTTTTTTTTAATTTTTTTAAAAGATGTTATTGGGGAAGCGGGAAAGGGGAACAGACAATTTGCTGTCCTTTTGTTCTTCAGTCTTGTTGTGGAGGACATCGCTTCACTGGCCCATGTTGGTATTATCCTTGCGCTTTTCCTGGGTGAGGCAGTCGCTTGCTGGCCATTGGACAGCCACTCAGGGCGGCTCACAGCTGCTCACGAAAGCACACACCAGCTGCCTGCCAGCCCCACTGCAGCCTGGATCGCCCATGACTCACGGCAGCCCAGCTCCAGGTTGAGCTGTTGTTCACCATCTTAGCTGTAAAAGTCGCAGTGTTACTGGCCCTAATGTGGGATCTGAACCGGGGCCCTGCTGCTCAAGGCTGGCGCCTCAAGCAAAATCTTAACCAACACACCACTTGGCCGACCCTAGATGATTTTAAATTTAAGATATTTTCAGCACTTTTGGAACCAAGAAACTTATTTTATAATTGAGCTTTGTAAGTTTTTACTGTGGATCAGTAATTTTCCATATTTTGAAAAGTAATTCAAAGTCAGAATCCCAGAAATCATATACCTTCTTCTCTCTACCAGTTGCAGAGGGAAAGATTCCTGATTTCTCATTTCTTTCACATACACACTCTGTTTTGAAATGTGGTCTGGAGATCTGGATTAAAATGAAAACATTCCTAAAGTAGTTTGGGAGTCTTCTAATTTTACCAGCCTTTTTCCACTTTTATATGACTTTATTATTTCCCTTTAGAGTGGTCACTTGTGTGGTTATGTAAATAGCTAATCCATAAATTATGTGTGAAAAGAAAACATTTATGCTCCTTTCTCTAGGTGCTGTTGAATTTATTAATTTAATTATCTGTACTTTCAGAATTATAAGTTTTGTTTCTGCCTACTTAAAAATAGCTTGTGATTCTTACATAGTGTCAATCTAGATTTTAATAGTGACAATTTAAAATTGTCTGCTGTAAATACATAATTTCATCAGGTCTCCATACCCAGAGAATTGTCTTGAATTGTGGATGCTGTTGAAAAAAGAAGATAAGGGAAAGAATAAAAAAGAAGGGAAAGAAATTGAAAGAACGAAATCCAGACAATTTTAAATCATCTTTCTTCCCCGCTTACATAGAAGCTAACATTTTTATCTGACAATTCCCTTGAAGATGTAACTATTACCTAGACTCATATTTTAGTCAGAACATCACAGCTAAAACAAAGCGAAGACTTTAGTTAATATTGGGGTTATTCAGGCAAAACTAGGGCAGATTATTTGTCTGAATTATTTTGATCCAACTTCCTACCCCATTTTGGATTTGTCACGTTGAGGTTGTTGTATAAAAGTTTAATTTGTATTCTTTGTCTTATATTTTAATGATTATTTGTATTTACTAATTCGCTTTTTAAAAATGCTTTTAAATATTTATTGTAGAAAAAAACTTCTTTGATCATAATTACTTTTGTCAACTTTGTTCATATCTGGAAGGAAAGTTCATTTGGAGATTCATCTTGCTTTCCAAAAAAAAAGGTGGTAATTACTTTATATGTTATTTAAAAATAAACTCTCTTATTATAAGGGCAAGGAATTTCTGGTAGGTTGAATTTTTTTTTTTTTTCCTCGTTTAGAATGAACCCTCTTTTGTGGAGACAAATAGCTATTTCTGAAGTTGGCAAGAAAACTTCTCTTGGGACTCTCATAGAAGTGTTGTGTTAGCTATCTGATTCAGCTGCTTAGAAAGCTCTCTGAAAGTTTCCTTATTTGTCTGGAGAGAGTCTGGAGCCCAAACCTACTTTTTCCCCTGAGGAGGATTGTAGCTCTAAGCTGATATGGGAACAACCATGAAAGATTCTTGGTGACAGTGTGAAATGGAGCAACAGCAAGGCATAAATTTAAATTTTGTACTCCAAAGCAGATTTTCAGACATAGAAAAGAAGGGCCTCTTTATGGTACAGATAGATTTGGACAGTGTTTATATTCATGTCTAACTTCTTAGGCAACCAAAAGAAAGGAAAGGAAAGAAAGGAAGCCTCTCTTTTTCTCATTCTTTTCCATGTATTCTAAATAGTCCACAGCCAAGCTGTCTCCTGTATGAGTGAGAGTCAGTAATGCAAGAAAAAGAAGCGTCAAGAGTATAGGTGCAGATTCCTTCTTAATAAAAAAGAAAATTGTAGGTCTTTATATAATATTTTCGTGAATACTGATTACCTTATATTAAAATATTACACATAAATATCAAAGTACACCATGAAACTATTTTGAATCAGTTTAAGTGGAGTGGTGAAAAGGGTCAGTAATTAAAAATAATTGTTGGGGTGGGGAAGGGGAAAAGTGGTGATAAAAAAGAGGAGCTTTTTTATTTAGTAGTAATAAAGCTAGATGAGAAAGGTAAGCGACAAGATGGAAGTAGAGTAGTTAAGGAAAAGATTGGTTCTAGTTTTCTCCATCTAATGAATAAATTCCTCTTTGCTAACTTTTGGGCTGCCCTTTAGAGAGACCCACATACTAAATTGTGTGACCATTGGGCAAGGGAGTTTAACTGCCCAGTGTCTCAGTTTCCTTATTTCTAAGGTTGGTAAACTAGTACTTTATCTGGAAATCACTCAGTGGAGTCCCTGACAGGTGATAAGTGCTCAGTAAATGTTAGCTGTTATTATTACTATCACTGTTGTTATTACTAACTTCTTTATTCATGTATTCAAATTGAACTACTGTATTGGAAGCTGATTAAACAAGACAAGGCTCCTGCTCTCATGAAGCTTCCATTTTCGTTAATAAGACAAATATAAGCTAGTAAATAATTGTGTTAAGTGCTATGAAGGAAATAAATAGGAGGGTGAGGAAGGAAGAGTAATCAGAGAGGTCACTTTAGGTGAGGGTGTCTGAGAAGGCCTTTCTGAAGAGGTGGTAATTTAGCTGAGGCCTGAATATTAAGAATGAGCCCATTAGGTCAAGAGCCAGGGATAATGCATTCCAAAAAGGGAGCAGCATGTGCAGGGCTCAGAGGTTGGAGCTTAGCACGTTTGATAGAGCATGGAAATAGAACATGGAACATGAAAATAGAACACGGAAAAGTGCTCCTGGACCATAGAAAGCAAAGAAGAGTGGTCTGAAAGGGCCCACTGCCCTCCATCCCTCTGCTTTCCTCAGCAAACTCCTGCTGCTCATGCATCTTGCCTGATACAGTCTTAGTGCTACCTGAGTCCCTGAGAGAACATCAAACCTGTGGCCACACTGAAACTAGTAGTGTTAGAGGATCTCCACACTATCCTTTTCAGGTTGGTCAGGAAGCCAATTATTTATCAAAAACTTTAAATTTTCAGTTCTAAACTTTTTAAAAAATTTTATTTTGTGAAAAAAGGTACAAAGAATTAAAAACTGAAAAACAAGGAATTGGAGACTAGAAAGAGTAAGAGAGAAAATCAATGGGATGGAGGAATTAAAAAAATGCAAAAGATGATACAACAATGTTTTGCATCAAACAGAATGAACAAATCTTTTTTCCTTGTCTAGTGTGAGTCACCTATTATTTGGTATAGAGTTACCTGTTTTTGGAGTTTTTACCAGAGAAGTAGTTTTTACTAGAGAAGAAGAAAAGTGGGATGTTCAGCTAATGTTTTTTTAGTACTTCTAGGCAGTTTTGTTCTTCAGAATTTTTATCTTTCATGTTATCAAAAATTTTTCAAAATTACTTTTGAAACCAGAACATTGAAGGCCCTTGGGAAAATTGGTTTTATTTAATTAGTTTGGTATTTAACCTTACTCTTACATGAGAATTCCAGGATTCAGGTATAAATAAAATAATCTCTTGTTGACTTTTCAGTTGAATAGGGTGTCTTACTTTATGTGGGAAGATAGACTTATAATTAGCTATAATTAGGGATTTTTTAGGGCTTTTGTAATAGGTATATTCTTTTTTCTTTTTTTCCAGTTGGTTAAGAGTGCATGCTCTTTTTTTTATTTTTTATTTTTTTAAATTCTTTTGTGAAATAAACATTTTAAAAAAAAATTAGTTTCAGGTGTACAATGCAGTGCAATAGTTATACTTTTTACCCCTCAAAGTGACAACACCCCTTCCCCAATTCGCAACCCCACTCCCTGCTATATAATACATATCTATTACAATTCCCTTGACCCCACCCCATACTATACTCCACATCCCGTGACCACATACACATTCAGCCACAGTTTGCATACAATATTATACAACATCAGCCCCAGGTGTACAGTGCAGTGATCAAGCCTCCATTCCATCCATGAAGTGGTCTCTCCAACAAGACATGTGACCATCTGACATCCCACAAGATATTTACAACATTAATTATATTCCCCAAAATGTCTTTCATGTCCCTGTGGCAATATTGCAGTTACCCATCTATGCTGTCTAATCCCTTCCCCTTCTCCCTCATCCCCACCCCCTCCCAACTACCAACCATCAGTTTCTCTATATCTATGAGACTGTTTCTGTTTACTTTGCTCCTTCATTTAGTTCTTTAGATTCCACATATAAGTGAGATCATATGGTATTTGTTTTTCTCCGACTGACTTATTTCACCTAACATAATGTTCTCTAGGTCCATCCATATTGTTGCAAATGTAACAATTTTCATTCTTCTTTATAGCAGAGTAATACTCCATTGTATAAATGTACCACAGTTTCTTAATCCAGTTGTCCACCGATGGGCATTTCAGTTGTTTCCAAGTCTTGGCTATTATAAATAGCGCTGCAGTGAACATAAGGGTGCATATATTTTTTCGAATTAACATCTTGGATTCCTCTGGGTAGATACCCAAGAGTGGAATTGCTGGGTCATACGGTAGTTCCATTTCCATTTTTTGAGATACCTCCATACTGATTTCCATAATGGCTGCACCAATTTGCAGTCTCACCAACAGTGGACCAGGATTCCCTTTTCTCCACAACCTCCCCAGCACTTGTTGTTAGTTGATTTATTGATGATAGCCATTCTGACCGGAGTGAGGTGGTATTTCTTTGTGGTTTTTATTTGGATTTCTCTAATGATTAGTGAGGTTGAACATTTTTTCATATGCCTCTTGGCCATCTGTATGTACTCTTTAGAGAAATACCTGTTCATATCCTCTGCCCTAGGTATATTCTTACATAGCAAGTTATAACCTTCTTGTTTTATTTAATTATCTAATTTGTTTGATCCTTTGATCACTATCACATAATCTGTGGCCTACTAAGAATGACCAAGATGAATTAAATCCTGAAGGTTGCATGAAATCTTTAAACTGTCCTGTGGAATGCTCAAAAATATTTTACTATAAAAATTAGACAGTGTTCTTTTGTCATGTTTAATACCTAATGCATTGTAAATTGTCTGGAAGTTTTTAGAAATATAGATAACTTTGACTGTTTCAGTACATTTTTTAGCCTAGTTTATAGTCTATTAGGGGGCAATAAAGAAAATGTGTGACTTTAACCTGCATCTAGATGAAAAAAAATTTATTCTAATTGTAAATATTAATTTGTTTGTCCCAAGTCTCCCTTGGTTTATACAGTTAATTTTTGATAAGTTCTTTAATATGTTAGTATTTGGGGGAAGATTAATGGCTTTTTGTTCATCACCGTGCCTCATTGAAACTTGGCTTTCATTTCTTCTTGTCATGCCTTTTTCTCATGGTTTTAAGGTATAGTGTCAATTCCTTGCTGTCCAGTACCAATTCTAGAACATTATTCTTCGTTCTTCTTGTGAAAATCCTGGGACCTTGAGTTTATGCCTTCCATTCATTCCACTTTGTTCCTTGCCTCATTCATTCGTTGAAGAATAAAGCTCACAGTCTTGCCTTCTATTCTTGCCATCCTTCTAAATGTCTTTTGCATCCAAGTGCATGGCCCATTCAACTACATAGTTTCTCATTTTCTTGGCCTCATCTCCAGCAACTTTAAGTCCCATTTTATTTCTTCTACTCATTTTCAAGGACAAACAGTAGACCTTTCAGTCACCTTGAATGTTCCACCTCAGAAACACTTAATTCGATCCCACTCTAAGCTTTATATTCTAGTTCTCTCTTCCATCTACCTTTCTGGCTCCTCACCCATAAATTTTTTTGTAGCAATTAAACAACTTTTTTTATTGAAGTATACTATATACACAAAAAATTCATAATTAATGAATTTTCACAAACTGAGCACACACATATAAGCAGCACCCAGAGTAAGAAACAACACATTATAGCACCTGAAGTTCCCCTTAAGCGCTGCTCCAATACCCCCCGCACCTACTGACCTTCCTATAGCATAGGCAGACTTAGATTAGCTCAGACCATGACTATCACATATCTTCAGTTACCAAACTATGGGAAAGTTGAGTTAACCTCAACTTACTCACATACGATACGTTCTGTAAGACTTTGTTCCTGTTTGCTCTGTTCATTGCTATCTTATTAATTAAATGGTTCTGATCAACCCTGAGAACATGTCCTTACTTATAGTATCAGTAAAATTATCTTTGCAAATGTGACAGTGATTTTTTTTTTTTAAAGATTTTATTAGGGAATTGGGGGAGTGGAACAGCGTTGGGGAATCGGGGAAGGGGAACAGACAAGTTGCTGTCTTTTTGTTCTTCAGTCTTGTTGCGGAGGATGTTGCTTCACTGGCCCATGTTGGTATCGTCACTGCGCTCTTCCTGGATGAGGCAGATCGGTCGCCCGCCTCTTGATGTCGCTCACCGCGGCTATTGGCAGCTCACGCTGGCTGCCGGCAGCTCACGCTGACTGCCGGCCACTCACTGTAGCCTATGGCAGCCCACTGCAGCAGGGCCTGCAGCCTACACCTTCACCGGGGCTCGCACAGCCCAGCTCCAGGTGGAGCTGTTGTTAGCTGTAGAGGGCAGTGTCACTGGCCCTCATATGTGGGATCCCAACCGGGGCCGCTGGCATCCCTAAACCAGCTCTTAAGCAATGCGCCAGTCGGCCGGCCTGACAGTGATTTTTTTAAAAGATACTTCTTTTTAAATATTCATTCAACCCACCTTTGAAAAGAACCTGGGCTTAATGGTTTTTTTATGGAAGTGTTAGGATAGTCACGTCTTTTTTCCTAGTGTTCATTTCACATTTTCTTTTATGTAAGCATCATATTTCTTTCCCAAAATGGCTTTCATCTAAGATAGGTAGCTTTACAACATTATTGTCTAGAACACTGTTTATAAATGCTATCTTCCTGGCTCTAGGACAAGCTCTTCTGGTTTGATGAATCCTCATTCTTGATTGAAAGCAGGACATACTAGGAGAGCATTCAGTCCAAGTAAAGAGGTGTTCACATACATGAATCTATGTTGTGACTAATAAAGTACTGAGGTTATGAAACACGTGTGCAAGCATAGAGACCCATCTCCTCCAACTTTCTCCCGTTTAAAAAAAAAAATCACAGCTCCTGCTGTGTTAGTTTCTAAAAGTGGGAATTTGGAATCAGATCATTCTGGAGTACACATCTCAGCTCTTAACCATGCCTTATGACCATATTCACTTCCTTTCTCCTCTCCATATCTCAATTTTCTCATCTGTAAAATGGAAATAATATAACCTTTTAAAGTAAACCTTAAGTGAGGAAAAACAAGATAATGAATGTGAAAAATAATAGCATCCTGCTTGGTTTATGCAATAAATGATAGTTCCCTCTTTTCTCATTCAGCGTTGAAAACTGCCAGAGTCTTTATCACATTATTCCTGGATATTTGTAGTAATCTCCTAAATGATCTCTTTGTCTCCTAATTCTCCTGCCGTAATTTATCTCAGATGCCTGCCCCTTCAGATCTAGCTTCTTGAATTGTTACTTCTTCTTTGCTATTCCTGTTTTTAAATATCAGTAGATTTTCTTGTCAGATATGATAAAGCCTGGCATGGAAGAACTTCATAGATTGAATCCAGACCTTCTGGCCTTATTATTCATCACTACCTTCACCAGGCTAACCTTTTATCCCTTTGGAGCACTTCAGGTTTTCCTGCCTTTTGCACTCCCCGAACAGGAATGTGCTCTCATTGGTGAAATGTAAGCCATTCAGGCATTTCAGATACAGATGCCATTTCGCTCTTCCCACTCAGGGCTCTCACATATTACTTTTTTTTTTTCTTACCTACCTTCATGGTCTATCACTTTAACTCTGATCAGTGCCTTTAACTCGCTTATCTCATTTCTTCATTGATATGCCTAGGAAATCTCCCAACCTGGATCATTCTCACTCAGGTTATCTCAGCCTTAGCACTGTTAACACTTTGGATCAGATAATTCTTTGTTGTGGAAGGCTGTCTTGTGTTTTGTAGAATGTTTAAGCAGCATTCCTAGCTCTATCCACTAGATGCCAATAGCAACTAGATACAGGTTGTGTCATCCAAAATTGTCTCCAGACATTGCTGAATTTCCCAATCGAACAAAATTGCCCATCCCATCCTCCTCTGTTGAGAACCATGAGTCTAACTGTATTTGCCTTATTTGCCTTTTCACATGTATTCCTAATGAAAAGTCACATAGGTCATTGTCACCATAAATACATGTTTTCTGATTCAGCTGAGTCCTTTATGTGTCTGGCAGTCCTTTAATACTTCCTTGGGGTTATTTCTATACTGTCCCCAAATTTCCTATCTCATTACCTTCCTCTTATTCTTAGCAGATGATCTCTTCAAAGAGAAAAGAAGATAGAAGCTATTAGATTTGTTCTCCCTCAACTTTGTGATACCAACCCTCTGCTTACCTGAATTTGAATTCTGGCCCTGGTATTTAACTAATTTTGTGACCTTTGGCAAGTTATGCATCACTTCCGTCACTCATGTCATGGCTGTCCTGAAGTTAGCATAGTGCCTTGACCATAATTGTCAGATGGTGATGGGGGTTTGCAAATGTCAGAGCTGGGGATGGGGTGCTGTTTATATAGAGAGAGTACAGAAAGAGCCTCATTTTGGGGTAATATTTGAGCAGAAACCTGGGGAAAGTGAGGAGTGAGCTAGGCAGAGTTTTTTGGAAAGAGGACTTTCAAGAAATGTAACTATAATAATATAAATTGAGATATTAGTAACTGTGGGGTAATGTGCAGTTAAGGGAGTGGGTGGGTTTGTTTTTTAGATGAGAGAGACATGAACATTTTTAAATGCCCATCATAGTAAGAAACCATTATGGACGGAAGCATTAAAGTTAGAAGAGATAGAATAAGCTAACTTATTATAACAACCGCTTAATTATTTTTCTCTATCCATTTTCCATGCTGCAGTGGATTAATTATTCTAAATACAAATCTGCTTCTATTACTTCCCTGCTTAAGTACATCCATTTGCCATTAGTCTCATATTCAAACTTCTTAAGATGTTTCTTAGTAGGTCATGGCCACTTCTTCCCTGCTAACGTGCCCACCATCACTCTCACCACTCTGTTTCCCCGCAGCCCATACTCCCTCTGTCCCCAAATTCCCTCTTGCCTCATTAAGTGTTCCAGGCTTCAGTCATACTGTACTGAATTTATCTTACTTCCTCAATTGTGGCATGTTCTCTGAAGCTTTCTATTTTGCTTTTTTGCCTGAAACCCTTTACCTTCTGCCCTTTGGCTGACTTTCATTCTTCAAGCTTCATCAAACCTATTATCAGATTGATAATGGCATTGTAGTGTCAATTTAAAGAAAAGTCTTTTAATTGATACTGATTCTTTACTACACATGGGTGAAATGATAAGATGTCTGGGATTTTGTTCTAAAATATTCCAATTCCTGGGCCGGCCGAGTGGCACAGTGGTTAAGCGCTGGCTTCGGAAGCCAGCAGCCCCGGTTCGGGTCCCACATATGAGGGTTAGTGACACTTTCCTCAAAAAAATAAAAATAAATAAAAAATAAAATATTCCAATCCTTCACACTACAACCCCCCCCCCCCAAAAAAAAAAGAGAGAGAGAGAAAAGTTGTAGGATAGGGAGAAATGTGATATTGTTAAGTTGCATGGGCATTCATTATGTTATCCCCTTACTTATGTGAATTCTTGAAAATTTTCAGAACAAAAGATTGAAAAAAATTAAAACCTAAAGAATGTGTAGCATTCTAGCAGCCCACATAGAAAGAAAACTGGCTCAGTAACACAATTCATGGTTTCTGTATGATGAAAACAAAACACCTGCTGGGGAAAAGCCTGACTCTTCCTAATATTAAGACCAAAAAGAAGTATTTCTTGATTGTGATCTTATGGATACCATGTAATACAGTGTGAAAAGCATTTTAAACCACATCCCTCCAATAAACAGAATCTATTTTTTTTTTTGTAACATTCCTCAGAATGGCCAGTGGAATCCCATCCATGATTAATTCCAGTGAAACTAGCTTTATGGCAAACCAGTATGATATGTATATTCTAGGAACCTCACTCCCTGCTGTGTAGGGTTCCCCAGTAGAATTTATCAGAGGTCTAATTCCCATCCTTTTACAAGCTTAGACAAACATAAAAACTTCCCATCCATTTACCCTTCCTCACTTCCATTTCTGTTATTACTTCTTCCCCTAACCCTCTGTTGCAAATTAGTAACAGATAATAGATAAAAGACAAATGTCTTTGTAGCTACTTTTGTTGGCCAAGAAAATTGTATTGAATTTTATTTTCTGTGGCTTATCTCAAAACAAGTCTTTTAAAATGTAAAAGTGTTGTATTAAAATAGGCATTTAAAATACCATAATCATCCATTCCCTTAGAGATTTTAATATTAACTCCCCTCTCCCTCCCCAAGAATCTAAGTTTTAGAGTAAACTAGATGGATCCTATAAGGTATCCTGTAGACAGTCCTCCAGAAACATTTTATGTGGAGCTTTTTCTAGGTGTTGGGCAGCAGTGAATTTGAAATTATATTTCCTGGCAACTTTGTGAAATGCTGATCCTTTGTGTTATTGATTAAATCGGAACCATTATTCAGTGAAGCTGTATTAAGGTTCACATTTTGTGAAAATTGGAATGCCTAACAAGAACAGGGTATGCCCTTTTAATTTCAGATGGGTAAAGCCAAGATTCTCCAGAAAATAATTTTAATTACTGGATTAGTCTTCTATTGCTATGTAACAAATTGCCACAATTAGTAGCTTAAAACAACACAGATTTATTATCTCACAGTTTCCATGGATCAGCAGTCTGGGCACAATTTAAGCTGTGTCCTCTGCTCAGGGTCTTCCAAGGCTGCAAATCAAAGTGTTGGCCAGGGCTGAGGTATCACCGAGGCTGTGGGTCTTCCTAGCTCAAATGGTGTTGGCTGAGTTCATTTCCTTCCAGCTGTAGAGTTCAGGGCAGCTGGCTTTTTCAAGGCCTCAAGGAAAGTCTCTGACCTCTAGACCCTCTTTTAAAAGACTCACCTTATTAGGTAGGCCCACCCAGGAAATTCTCCCCTTTTATTAATTTTATGCCAACCAATTAGGGACCTTAATTACATCTGCAAAATCATTTCACTTCTGCCATTAAAATAACATAATCATGGGAGTGATGTTCCATCACCTTCGTCATATTCCATTAGTTAGAAACAAATCGCACCCGTAGTCAAGAAGAGAGGATTGGGCCGGCCGAGTGGCGCAGCTGTTAAGCTCTGGCTTGGGAAGCCAGCGGCCCCGATTCGGGTCCCACATATGAGGGCCAGTGACACTGCCCTCAAAAAAAAAAAAAAAAAGAGAGGATTATATAAGGGCATCACTCATTGGGGTCATTTCAGAATTCTGCTTACCAATATTAAACTACCATCTATTATTTAAAAAAATTTACATAGCTTGTTTTGCTTGTTATATTCTTGTTGTTACACCGACAAGATTAATGGAACTTGAAGTAGAAGAGAAAAATATAGTCACCCATAATTCTGTTAGCCAATGAATCAAAATATTTTCTTTTGGCTGTTTGCATGCATAATTTTTTTTTTTTTTTTAAGGGCGGTGTCACTGGCCCTCATATGTGGGACCCGAACCGGGGCCGCTGGCTTCCCAAGCCAGCACCCAACCACCATGCCACTCGGCCGGCCCTTCATGCATAATTTTTATTTTTTATTTATTTTTTTTTTAATTTTAATTTTTTAATTTTATTTATTTATTTATTTTTTTAAATTAGTTTCAGGTGTACAACACAGTGCAATAGTTATACATTTTACCCCTCAAAGTGACAACCCCCCACCCCCATACACCACCCCACACACCCCCATATCATATATATCTATTACTCTTCCTCTGACTCTCTTCCACAGTATAATCCACATCCCGTGACTATCTATATATATTCAATTACAGTTCATGCATAATTTTTAAATTTACCTATAGAGCAGAGATACAATTTTCCATTGCTTTTCACTTAGCAAAGGCATTTGTCTCGTTTACATAACCTTTGTATTCGCCATTTTTAAGGGATGAAATTGCTTCAGGTGAATGAATGTTACTGATTGTCTTAATCAGGTTATTTGAAGTATAATTCTCAAACAGTAAAAATCACTGTTCTCTGTGTATAGTTCTATGAGTTTGGTAAGCACATGTATTTGTGTAATCACCATCACAACCAAGATGTAAATATTATCTTGTGCTCTTTGCTAGTCAAGCCCTCCCTCTCAACCCCAGACCTTGACAATCACTGATCAATTTGATGTCCCTGTAGTTTTGCCTTTTCTAGAATGTTGTCATAAATGGAATCATACACTTCATAGCCTTTTGGGGTTGGTTGCTTTCTTACTATATGCATTTAGGGTTGTGCAGTAGAGGAATAGTATTCCTGTGACATAAGAAATACACATTTGGTCTCTGTCCCTGGTTCCTGCCACAGAGCTCCTAAAAACCTTGTAATTTCCTGAAAGGACCATCTTTTGTTTTTCATTATGTGAGTGAGGTGACTCTTGGTGGGTCTCTTCCTGATGGGGGTTGGTTGCCAGAGGAAATAACCATGTGATGAGAGGGTTGGAACTTTCAGCTCCGCTCCTGGACCTCCAAGGAGCAGAGAATAGCTGGAGATTGAGTTCAGTTACCAGTGGTCAAAGATTTCATCAAAAATGCCTATGTAATATTGTAGAACCTACATTAAAAACCCTTAAACAATGGGGCTTGGAGAGCTTTAGAGTTGGTGAATGCATCTACTTAACGGGAAGGTGGCACACTCCAACTCTGCAGACAGAAGCTCCTGGGTCAGGACTCATCTGGACCTTGCCTTATGTAACTTTTCATCTGCTGGTTCATTTTCGTCCTTTATAATAAACTGACAAATAGTAAATAGAGGGTTCTCTGGAGTTTTTTGAGCCATTCTAGCAAATTTTTGAACCTGGAGCGAAGTGAGAGGGGCGGGTTATGGGAATCCCCCTACCTTGTAGCAAATCCTGATAGAAGTATGGTAACCTGGAGACCTGATCCTGGAGACTGCCATCTGAAGTGAGGGCAGTCTTGTGGGATCGAGCCCCAAAGCCTGAGGAGTCTGATGCAGTGTGTCAGAATTGAAATGAATTATAGGACATCCAATCGGTGTCTGGAGAGTTGGAGAATTGGTGATGTGAGGAAAAGAAGTCACACATTTGGTGTCAGTGTTGTTTTGAGTAAAAATAGCTCAGTTGCCTAAATGGGCAGTCAGCTGCCTAAGGATTGGGCCTTGCACAGCTCCTTGAAGGTAACCTCTAATTCCTTGGAATATCCTACCTGATAAGTGTCTTTGTTTATTTGGGGGCCTTTGGTCACCCCAGGCTGCCTGTGTTGACAATATGGTTGGCATTGTGGTAGAGACCTTGGGCAGTGTGGTGTTAGCTTGATCTATGGAGACTAAGGTCAGCCCTACTTATGTTTCCGACCCTGTGTAAAAATGCTGGACACCAATCCTCAAGTGAGCTTCCCTGATTGCCCGTACTCCATGCATCTTGTCGTGCCTTCTTGCTGTGAGAAATAAGTATGTCTGTACAACTCCATTGGGGGAAGACAGTTAGAAGTTTGGTGTCTCCTGGACCCTGCCACACTCCCCTCTTCCCTTCTCTGATTTTAATCTGTATCCTTTGCTATAATTGTGACCATGAGTAAAACTGCTCTTTTGAGTTTTGTGGATTCTACTAGTAAATCATTGAAAGTGGCCTTGGGCACCCCTGAGCTGCAAAGGTTCATCCATATAGTTGCATGTGTCAATACTGAGTTCTTTTTCATTGTTGAGTAGCATGGCAAAGTTTGTTCATTCGCCAATTGAGCTGATTGTTTCCAGCTTTTGGCAATTACAAATAAAATTGTTGTAAATATTTGAGTACAGGTTTTTGCGTGCACATAGGTTTTTATTTCACTTGGGTAAATACTGAAAAGTGGGATTGCTGGGTTACATGAAAAGTATATGTTCAAATTTATTAGAAACTACCAAGCTGTTTTTACAAAGTGGCTATACCATTTTGTACTCCTCCCAGCTGCCACTGGATGAGACTTCTATTTGCTCCTTGTCCTCATCATTTGGTATTGACAGTTTTATTTTTTTTTTAAATTTCGACCATCCTGATAAGTGTGCAATAGTATCTCACTGTAATTTTACTTGCCATGTCCCTAATAACTTATTTTGAGTGTCTTTTCCCATATTTCTCTGACATTCATGTATCTTAAGGAAGTATCAATTCAATTTTGCCCATTTAAAAAAATTGGTTTTTTATTATTGAGTTTTGAGAGTCTTTCGAATGTCCTGCATACAAATCAGACATGTATTCTGCAGATATTTTCTATCTGTCTATGACATGTGGAGAGGGCTTTTAATTTCAGTGATGTTTAATTATTAATTTCATGAATTTTATGGATTTTAAGAAATCTTTGCCTAACCCAGTGTCATGAAAATTTCCCATTTTCTTATAAATCTTTTAGTTTTATATTTTACATTTAGGTCTGTGATCACATTTTGAGTTAATTTTAGTAATATGTCGTGTGAGACACAGGTCAAGGTTTGTTTTTTTGGCTTATAGATGTCTAATTCTTCTAGCACCATTTGTTGAAGAGACAGATAGTTCTTTTCTCCACTGAATTGCACTTTTTGTCAAAAATCAATTGACCATATATGTAAGAGTCTATTTCTGTACTCTCCACTTTATTCTATTGATCTATTTATTCTTTTGCTGAGTTGATTAATGTAGCTTTATAGTCTAGTTCTATACAAGATGTCTTCCAACTTTTTCTTTTCAAAATTTTTTTGTCTGTTCCAGTTCCTTTGCCTTACCTTATTGATTTTAGAATCAACACATTGATGCCAACTTAAAAAATTTTTTCTAGTATTTTGATTGAGATTACTTTGAATTTGTAGATCAATTTGGGGAGAATTGAGTCTTCCAGCACATGCACATGGTGTATCTCTTCGCTTAGTTAGGTCTTCTGTTTTTTATCAATGCTTTGTAGTTTTCACTGTAGAGATTTTGTATGTGTTTTATTTTATTTATTTTTTTAGCTGAGCCATCCTGCCACCTGTTGGCAGCTCAGCTTGGGCCCAGAATAGAACTGGCGACCCTGTTGCTCAGAGCTCGCACTCTTGAGCAAGCTCTTAACCAGCTGAGCCACTCGGCTGACCCCTGTACATATTTTATTAATTAATACATATTTTAATTTTTTTGATGGAACTGTAAATGGTACTGTTTAAATTTGGATTTCCAATTTTTGTTTCTAGTGTAGAGAGATATAACTGATTTATGCATATTGATCTTGTATCTTGCAGCCTTGCTAAATTCACTTATTAGTTTTACGAGCTCGTTTGAAGATTCTTTGTGGTTTTCTGAATAATCATGTTATTTGCAAATAGTGCAGATTTTTTTCTTCCTTTTCAATCTGTTGCCTTTTATTATTTCTTATTGCACTTACTAGGATTTTGTATATGTTGATGTTAAATAGGAGTAGTGACAATTGATGTCCTTTCCTTGTTCTAAATCTTTGGGGGAAAATATTGTCTTTTATTATTAAATATGATATTAACAGTTAAAGTTTTTAGTAGATACACTTTATCAGGTTATACAAGTGCCCTTCTATTGCTGATGTACTGAGAATTTTATCATGAATAGGAATTGGATTGTTTTTCAAATACTTCTTTTTTGCATTTGTTGATGCCATCATATTTTTCCTTAGCCTGTTGATCTGGTGAATTACACTGGTTGAGCTTTCAATGTTGAATCAATTTGCTCTCCTGGGATAAACCCCTATTGGTATATTATGCTTTTTATAAGTTACTGCATTTGACTTGCTGATATTTTGTTGAGGATATTTGTATCTGTGAGAGATAATAATCCATAGTTTTCTTGTAATTTCTTTGTCTGATTTTGGTATCAGGTTAATGCTAGCCTCATAAAATGAGTTGGAAACTGTTCCCTCCTATTTGTGTAGATTTTTTTCCCCACGTGTTTTTTCCTGTTTAGTTTCAGATTGGGTAATTTCTGTTGATCTATCTACAGGTTATTGTTTCCTCAGCAGTGTCAAGTCGGTGATGAGTTTCTCAAATGCTTTTTAAATTTTGTTATTGCATACCTCATACTTGGCATTTCAAATTGACTCTTTTAGCATTTCTGTTCAACCCTTGTAGTTTCTATCACTGATACTTGCCATCTATCATGCGTATTGTTTACCTGTTCCATTTGAGCCTTCATCATTATTTATAATTATTTTTATTTTCTTGGCAGATAATTCCAACATTTAAGTTACCTCTTAAGTCTGCTTCTGTTGATTGTTTTGTCTTTTGACAGCAGTGATTTGTTTGCTCTTGATATTTTGTGTGGCTTATAATATTTCTTTGTGGGAGGCGAGGATTTACCACAGTACTTTATTTGAAGGAATGGTACAAATGCAAGACTTAAGTAGATGTTTTCATACAATTTTGTAGAAAAAGTAATAGTAGCTCCAAAATGCATGCATTGCCTTGTTGAC
Source organism: Aselliscus stoliczkanus (assembly GCA_033961575.1). Classification (NCBI taxonomy): domain Eukaryota; kingdom Metazoa; phylum Chordata; class Mammalia; order Chiroptera; family Hipposideridae; genus Aselliscus; species Aselliscus stoliczkanus. The sequence continues at coordinate 142,012,793 of CM066729.1, forward strand.
CAGGAAACTAAAGCCCCATTACTAGGCTTATAACTTTTGGTTGAATGCCAGCCATCTTTTGCTGGATAGTAGAGATTGAAATATATAGTATTTACGCTAAGAAATAGATACGATTCTTGTTGTGCTAAACTGTTAGTATGTGGTTGAATCAGTTTTGCTGGAGTTGATTAGTGTTTATGTCTTTTTGTTGCTCTGATTATCTTCATTGCATCATCAACTTTAAATACTTCTATCATCACCTCCTGCTTTAGATGGGGGTAGATTTAATGGAAAGTTTTTTGTTTGTTTTTTTGTTAGCTGAGCCATCCTGCCACTTGTTGGCAGCTCAGCGGGCAGCTGCTCAGCTCGGACCGGGAATCCAACCGGCAACCCTGTTGCTCAGAGCTCCCACTCTTGAGCGAGCTCTTAACCAACTGAGCCACTTGGCTGGCCCTGGCAAGTTTTAACTCATTGTTTACCTACATCTTTAGGCCTTACTTGCATATCTGTACTGAAAAGAGGCTCTCTCCTTGCTCTTTTATTCCTTTCCTATTAGTAGAGTGCTGTCATATTTATTACAGGGAGCTGGTTTGCCTTTTAGTGGTGGGTGTAGGGTCTTATCTTTCATCCTAGACCAACTTTACTCTTAGGCAGGCTCTGTTTCCCTCTCCCCCAGTAGTAGTAGACTTCTATTGTTTGGGGCCAGGATGATTTCCTGTCCCTCCTTCAGGGTTAGATATCATCTAAGTTTGAAGGAATTATAAAAAATTGAATTATGAAACTATTGGAAGAAAATATAGAAGAATACCTACATATTTTCTAAGCATGACTTAAGGTTGATACATAAAGATATTATTGGGTTGTCAGAAACGTCATAACATATTTTTTTCTATGTTTTTCGCTGCAAAAATTCATCATGTCTTTTCTGACAACCCAATAGCATACTGACATAAAAGTTTAAAATTTGTGAATATCAAAACAAATTGCAAGCGGGGGAAAGACGCTTCCATGTAAATATAGATATAAAAGCACATGAAACAATTGATTACAAAATAATTTTGTAATTAGAATAGTTGAAAAATGGAACTTAGGCTATTAAAACAAAGAAGAATATAAAGGTAAAGGTTTGAAATGCAAATGTTATTTGTAATGCATAGTATCTCGAAGATTTCTCCTTTTATAGTTAGTTCTGATAGATTATTTTAGCATGCTAGTTTCAAGAGCAAATTTGGATAGCAGAAAAAAGAAGCCATTCTACAATGGTGTTTAATTTGGAAGTCCTTTGGTCTGTATTAGTATGTACGCGTATGTATTAATGACTGATATGTATATCTTCTGTGAGACCTTTGAGATAGAACCTGTTTGGCTAGTAACATTTGTTTTCCTAAACAAGATTACTTTTGTCGATCCTTTAACCTTTTTCAGATTTGAACCTACCATGTGACAAGAGAGTATATATTTTGCTACTTGCTGAAGTATTCAGAAGCCTTAGAAGCAACCTTTTAGGAACTTGAAAGATTATATGAGCCTCTACAATTTATACGTTATTCCTAGAGAAGCAAAGTGGTTTGCTCAAAGTATGCAGTAGTTAGTGGTAGTAAGTAACCTAGATTTCCTGGACTCCTGCTCTTTCATTACACTACATTATGTGACTGCTCACTTTTAGTTTGTTACAATTGGGATATGTATCTTAAAAATCCAGTAGTAAATAATTCCATGGAATGGAGATTGACCTGTTTTAACCTAAGTGTTTGGATATTTTGTGAAAAGTTGGTTAGCCTGAGTATTTCTCTTGGTCATTTAATCTTAGATAATAACAAAATGTGCCCTGGAGTAGCAGAATGTTTTGGTGATATTGATTTGAAATTTAAGTTTGTAGTTAATGTCTTTTTTTGAGGTCTGGTTTTCATATGTGTCAATTGTGATTTTTAAAGGAAAAAGACAGAGCTTGTGTGAACACAGGACTTAGAATTAGAAGTGTATTATATCCACTATCTTTATTGAATAAATAAATTATCTGAGCAGTGAAGCATATGTGGAGCCAGAAGACAATGCTTTCCTTTATGTGGAATAATTTATTTTTATTACATATTATGTTTTAAAGTATGTTATAAATTTCATTATATGTAATCATGTGGCTTTTTCTAGAATGTGCCAAAGGAAAGAGTGACTAAATCCCCATATTTCACTGCTAGGTCTTGTTTTGTTTTGGTTTTATTTCTTTGAAGCCAGATGCCATTGCTTTGAGAAGTGTGTCTCAGAAACTGTGTTCTTGATGTTAAAGTTCCTTCGCTTTGTAGAATCTAGTAGCTTCATCTGTGGGGAAGAACATCAATGGAATAGAGTTAGCATGCTGAGATTTTGAGTAAGTATGTCTTTTTTTTTTTTTTTTGGCTTAGACTTTCCTTTGACATTCCGTCATTTATAGTTTTAAAAATCCAGTATAGCTCTTTCCCTTAATTAGCTTTCCTGGATATGAACAGAGCCTTTCCTTAGGATTTACAGCTCTGCCACTACTAACATGGCAATAGCGAAAGTTTGTGAGACTAATAGGATCATAATCCTTTAGGATTGTAACTTTTTCGTAAGTAAAGGAACTAATGTAACAAAGCAGTTGAAGATGCAAAGTGCAAACTGCCATCTAGCATATTTTCATGGTAGTTAATTGAAGCATTTATGAGAGAGGTGATGAACAAACAAAAATTGCCGTGGGATACCCTAGGAAGACCCTTGCTGAATACTCAATGACAACTTTACATTTCTTTTAATTCTTGTAGCTCCTCATTCAACAGATTAGGAAATTTCCAATATTATGTGTATTCTTCTGATATTTTAACTTTTCTATCATTAAAAATCAGATTTAATAGGAAATGTTGAAAAGAAGTGGTAGGTTCCTGTGCAGCCAGAATTTAAATTTTGGAAACTGGGTAACAAATGCGGAGAGCTTGCAATTAAAATACCTAGTAAAGATTGCTTCTTTTTTCCGACCTTCCTTTCTTTCTACTTTCCTTCTTTCTCTTGCTCATTTCACATGGCATCAAAAAGACAGTCAGAAAGTTTTGTTTGTATGTTGGTTCCATCAAAGACTTGTTTGAAACTGTTCTTTTCAGAATACTAAAAATAGACTGGTATTTTGGATATATACTCATAATCATTTTTGGTTTTGCATTAAATTGGTAGTTTGGTAACAAAATGCATGTTTTTCTTCTGAATCGTAACTTTTTCTCTCCACATGTTCTTTAGAAAATATTCCCAGAAACAAGCTTGCTTTTCGTACATTGTACCTTCATGATAAAATGAGATAATGTACATATGTAAGACATTATTTTAAAGGTGAGGAATAACCCTGTAGGAAGGACATGAACTCTTTATTTAGGATTCTTGATTTAGAGATTTTGAGTTCCTTTTAGTTGGGTTGGATTTTGAAAAAGGTACATTTTGCTATATTCCTTCATTAATTTAATGACATTTATTGAGTATCTGCTCTGCACAAGGCGTAGTAGATGCTGGGAGTATAATTATAAACAAGATAGATTGCCTTTGCCTTTATGGAGGTTATATTTTATCAAGGGAGACAAATATAAAACAATTACATAATAAATGGTATAAATACAATTGTGATACAATTGTGATAGGACAAGGAATGTTTTTAAAATCCATAACTGGGGATTTGACCTAGTCTGGGAAGCAGAGATGGCTTCCTTGAAGGAGTGACATTTGAGTTACTTTATCATAAATATGATTAAGGAATTCAGTTTAAATAAGTTCTTAGGGAAATATCTAAATAAAATTTTTTTAGGATTTAATAATAAAGATGGTAACAAATTTATTTTCATCCTATTTTTTTTGGTCTTCCATTTGCATGACTCACTTGAAATTCTTGGCTTCCTTCATTTTAATAATGGTTTCCACAGTTCATAAATGTACCCCTTATATATAGTTTAAGACCTCATAACCCAATCCAGTCTTTACATTGTAAATTATTAGTTAAAATGCATTAAACTTATCTTGTGTGTTATTCTATCAATACTTCCTTAAATAAATCAAGGCATTTCTATTGTCTGTCTTTCCCAATATAGACTTGAGCTTCTCAAGGACAGAGGTCCTATACCGAGAACCTTGCAGGATGTGAAACACATACTAAGTACTAAATAAACAAATCAATTACGAATAATGTGTTAATAAGGAGGAAGCAACTAGGAGACTGACCTTTGTGTTTCCTTTTTTTTTTTTTGAAGATTTTATTGGGGAATAGGGGGAGGGGAACAGTGTTGTGTAATTGGGGAAGGGGAACAGCCACATTGTTGTCCTGCAATCTTAGTTATGGAGGGCGCAGCAAGCTCAGCTCTAAATCCAGTGGCGAAGCTCAGCTCAAGGTGTTGTGTTCAATTAGTTGTGGGTGGGCATAGCCACCATCCCATGCGGGAGTCCAACCAGCAGCCTTGTTGTTAAGAGCACATGCTCTGTCCCCGGAGCCAGCCACCCCCCCGACCCCCACCCCCAGCAGCTCAGCTCAAGGTGCAGGTTCAGTCTTTAGTTGCAGATGGACTTAGCCCACCATTCAAACCAGCAGCCTTGTAGTTAGGAGCACTAGCTCTCACCAGCTAAGCCATCCAGCCACCTATTGGCAGCTCAGCCGCAGCTCAGCTCCAGGCACAGCATCACTGGCCCATGTAGGAATCAAACCCGCGACCCTTTTGCTCAGAGCCCACACTCTTAAGCAAGCTCTTACCCAACTGAGCCACTCGGCCTTACTCCATGTTTCTTTTTAATGACTTCTTAGCATAGTGAAGGGGGCTTTGAAATCTTAAGGCCTGGTTTTGAATCCTTAATATATATACTTAGCAAGTAAATAAACTTCCCTAAAACTCATTTTCTTTATCTTTAAAATAAATGAGATTAGGTGTGTGAAGTTGTAGCATAGTGTCTGACACATAGTAAGTGTTCATAAATGATGGCTAGTATTACAATATTCATACACTAAATTTTTTTTGTCTACTTGTGTTTTATCTGTGATTTTTAAAATAGACACCCATAGTGACCCAAAATACTGGTATGTGTGAGTGGATAATTGTCCCTTTCTATAATTATACCAGGTCAAAAAGTGAAAATTTCATAGCTAGTAGCTATTTTCTTATTAAAACTAAACTTCATGAACTACTAATTATAGATAAATAAATGGATAATTATGGCCCTTTATTGCAATAAATATATTTTCCTTTTATCAGTCAGGCCTTTTTTTTTTTCCTTAAATGGACCAAATAGTTTTTATGATAAATTTTTGTGGATTAAGAAGAAAAGATCCCCCAGTGTATCTTTTATATAGATAATAAGGTGTTTGCTTGAATTGATATGTATGTAGGTAGGAGAGTATATTTAATGTACACATTTACATGTAGGGATGGAGAGAGTAGAAGATCTAGTCTATATTTCTAATTTTTCACCTTCTAAAAGTAAACGTAGTCATTTTTAAATTTCTCTGTCATTTTTTGTTTTGTTTTGTTTTGTTTTGTTTTTGAGGGCAGTGTCACTGGCCCTCATAAGTGGGACCCAAACCAGGGCCACTGGCTTCCCAAGCCAGAGCTTAACCACCGCGCCACTCGGCCAGCCCATGTCATTTTCTTTTCATAGTAAAAAATACTGTAACTCTGCTTTACATTGAATAATGTCATTTTCTGAGGATCTTAATGAAAATAGAGGGTGTAAAGGAACTGATTGAACAAACAAATATTCTAACGTTTCAAATGTGACTTTATCATTTATATTAATTCTGTGTTATTTATTTACAATTTGCTGGCAAGAATAAAATAATATAAATACTCCCTGAAACAAAGCAAAAAATGCCAGCAAACAAAAATCTTTAAAGGTCTTTTTATTTTACATTATAAAAAAAATGTATTTCAAGTTTCCCTAAGAGGAAGGTATCTATAAATAAGTTATTTTTTTTTCTTACGTACGCTAGGCATTGGCTGTCATCAAGGGATTCATAAAATACTATTTGGAATACAGTACTAAGAATATAAGACATTTGATTGAAAATGTTATGAGGATATATGGCCTTCTGAAAACTTTATTTCTGCGCTTGAAATATTTTGATTGATTTGGTGGATTTTCATGCTTTCCAGAGCACTTAAAAGGACAGCTTTTAACATGTAGTGAGGGTTCCTAGGGGCCCATTTAGAGGAGTTGCCTATAAAATTGAAATGAACTAACAATGTTATGTAAGGCAACCTGACAACCTGTACTCTAAAAATATAATTTAGTGAATGGGATTTATGTAATAATAGTGTTATTTGCATCTGTTTTCTCAAACTATTTTATATTTTCTCACTTGCTCCTAGAATATCACTAAGATTAGGAAGCATGCAATTTCCATTGTAACAGTTGTGCCATGTCCAAGATCACAAAGCAAATCATTAATAATTCGGTATCTGTCTTTTCTCTTTCCATATGTTATTTTCACCAGGTTATTTTACTGGCTTCTTAATCCAAGTTGAGATTTTAGAAATGTAAGTCTGTATAGTTCTCAAGATGATTTGCTAAGTATCATGTAGTAGGTAGTAAGAGTGGACCTAGAAATAAAATGGGACACATAAAATTAAATTTTTCTCTCAACTTGCCAGTATGCATTGTGGAAGCAGTTTTCCATTGATGATATATTACAATTGCATATTTGGTCTTAGATTAGCAAAATAGACCATAATGATTAAAAATCTACCTTCCTTGTAATTTTGTTTTTTAACCTATTAGCAGTGGCAATGTTTTTTCCACTTTAAACAGCTCAGCTTAGATTTTCTAAGAAAGCACATAAAGCCTTATGTTTGTTTGTTTGTTTGTTTATTTATTTTTTGAGGGCAGTGTCACTGGCCCTCACATGGGGGACCCGAACGGGGGCTGCTGGCCTCTCAAGCCAGCGCCTAACCACCGCGCCACTCACCTGGCCCTTATGTTTATTTTAAACATTCAGATTACTAGTGTAAATTGCTTTAAAAAGGTAACTTTTCTCTTTTTTGAGTAGAGGTTTAGGAATATCTCTAAGACACCAAAATTTAGAATAAGTTTTTATTGGGCTAGATTTTTGTAGTTTATTATAATCATTTGTGGCCCTGAAAAAAAAATGGAATTAAAAAAATGACCTTTTAAAAATCCTATAAAATATAACTAAAATCGAAACCCATAAGATTTGATTTTATAAGGATTCAAGGGTTGGATTCAAAGGCGTAATTGTTCCAAGTTTGAGATTTGTGTGTGTATGGGTTACAAAGTCCTGTTGTGATTGGACGGGAAGTTAACGTAATTTATTTTTCTGAACTGTGATTGGCTAAAATCCTTTTCTTTCCACGGTGTTTTCTAATAACTGAATCCGGAGCCGTTCCATGTTTTTATTATATGATCAGTGAGTTTGAGGTATGTACTGGTACTGTATTAAAAGTACTGTACTCAAATGGGCGTTTGTGAATTTTAAGAATATTGACAAAAGCGTTTGGCGTTTTTACAACCTTAACAGTAGCGAGGTGTAAAGCTCAAACAACTTAACTACTATCGCCACAAACGGGAAGAATGAAAGGATGACAGTGTTTTCTTTATTTGCATTTAAAACCGTGGACTGTTTCTCTGCAGTGACTGAGTTCCGTGGACTGTTTTCAGTTCAAAGTGCTGCTCTGCGTTGCGGCTCGGACTACAGGACTGTTAATGCAGGCAAAATTCGGCTAACTCCTACGGCTGGGGCTTTGTGTTCTCAAAAAATATCGCTCTGGAGATGCGGCCTTTAACGTGGAGTTTATTTTGTGACCCAGAATGGAAACCAGCATCCTTCACTTGCGCCTCACCCCCACTTAGGAAGGAGCGACGAGTAGAAAGGGGTACTTCAAACGCTCTTACTAGTATTCCTGAGAGAGAGCATGTCCTTCTCCCGCCCCTCTTTCCTTCCTGTCCCGGCTGGTCCCGCAGCTGCCGCCACGGCGCCGGGCACTACTTTCCGTCTGCGGTGGTTCCTGGGACCCTCTTGCGCGGCTCCCCCCCCGCCCCCCGCCGCGCCGGCGGAAGGAGACGCGCAGCGCGCTCGCGGGTCGCTAGTGGATGAGGAGGCGGAGTAGTACTGGCCGCGGCGCTGTGGCGGCGGCCGCCCAGGCTGCCTGCGGGCCTCCCGACCGCCGACTGGGAGATTCTGTCAGGTTTTTTTTTAATTTGTTTTTATTTTTTTTGGCGCTGCAGCCAGAGGCGGCGAGTCAGGGGAGGGAGTGCAGGGCACTGCTGAGTAGTGCTGCGAGCCCGAGGTCGCTGTGCCCTTCTGGGCAGAGTGTCCGGTGCGCCCCGAGTCCGCGTCTCTCCGCTCGCGGGGCTGCCGCTGCGCTCTGGTTCGCTCTCCTCGGCATGGGCGGCCAGTAGGCGCGGGGCTTTCGTTGGCTCCCTCGCAGTGGGGAAGGCAGAGGCCGCTTCGCCGGTGGCGACTATGGCGGTGGAGACGCGGCCGGAGCTGGTGGGGAAGCGGTTCCTGTGCGTGGCGGTCGGCGAAGAGGCGCGGCCGGAGCGCGGGCAGAGCCGTGGCAGCTGGCGGGGCTGGCGAGCGGGGGTCATCCGAGCCGTGTCCCACCGGGACAGCCGCAGTCCGGACCTGGCGGTAAGAGAGCAGCGCCCCTCAGTCGCGCAGCCCGCGCCCGCACCGGGAGGGCTTCCTCTGACATCCTCGCTGAGGCCGGCCACCGGCGGCCACGCCCCTCTCCCTCCCTGCCGGCGGCTTGGCCCCCTCGGACGGGGTCGCAGCCTCCCCGAGCGGAGCTTCCCCGACGGCAGCGGCGACCGCGCAGGACCCCCCCAGCGTACGCCCAGGCCCTGGCCTCCGAGGCTTGGCCGCGGTCTTGCAGGGGGTCGGCCGTAGCTTCCCCTGCGGCTCCCAGGCGGCCGCGGTCGCCTTCCCGAAAGGCGGGGCTGCGGGGCTGGCGCGGCGCGGGCAGGTGTGTGTGTAAGGGGAGGGCCGGGCGGGGGCGGGCCCTCGCGGCAGTGGCGGGCCAGCTTCCCCAGCGTCTCTGCCCTCGCAAAGGTCTTACTGGTGCAGAGATTGCAGACTTGAAACTTACTGTAAGGTTGCTGGAGGGCAGAGAGAAACGGAAAGAGACCGGTCTCTGGGTGTCCAGTCAGTCCTAGGGTGATTGTGTGGTTCCCAGGTGAAGGCCGTGTCACTGGTGCTCTGATTCAACTTCATTCTGCAGTAGATGCTTGGATTTCTAACTGGAAACGATGAAAATGAAAATTTTGGGTTTGGAAGACTAGAAATGAACCTCTCCCTTCTTCCCTCCCTCCCTCCTTTTTCCCTTTCTATCTATCTTCCTACCTTTCGTTTGTGTTTTCCATAGTGTTGTGGTTTTTTGTTAAAAGTGAATAGTGCTTTGAAAACTGCCCATTCCTGGTTTTTATTTTTTTTACAATTTTAAATGAAGCAGAAAGTATCGTAAATTAAATTAAAGTGTTAAATGGCCTGCTGAACCTTCATCTTTTTCTTTGCTTTCCTTTTTTTTAAAAAAGATTTTATGCTTTCCTTTTCTTATATAAGATACTGCCAGTATTTTCTTTCACTAGTGTAGGAATGTGTACGATTTTTAGATGGGATATGCTCTCTTAGTGTTCCAAGCCATTTTCACTGGGTGACAGGTTGGAGGTAGCAGCATTGAGTAGAGACGCAAGACATTGACTAAGCTTTCAAAGGTTAGTTTACCAAGACGTAATCCGTGGAATTTATTGGTAGTGCCCTGGGACATTTAATTTTCACTGAAAGTTTCAAGTTTGAAATATTTTTTCCTTGTATATGTATGTGGATTTACAATTGCAGATTCACTTTAATATCTACACACGTACATACCTATTTTTGTTGGAATTTCTATGTGTTTTTGTAAAACCTTTCATGATTATGCGAGTGTATCAGTGATATGGTGGCACTCATCACATATTAATGCTGACTTGATACTGTAAAATAGGTTTGTTTGGCTAATAGCTATTCCTCATAGGAAACAAACAGAAGAATTTTGAAAAATTTTGTTGGTTATTCTCGTTGAAAAGAAGAAAAAGAATATTACTTAAAAAGAATTTTGATTTTAATTGTTCTACAATTGTGGCAATTCAATAACTTTTATTGTGTGTGTGTGTAAAAGGCATTTGCTGAATTTATTTCTCCTTTTACTCTGATATGAAATTGTCCTGGCTTTTATGTAGAAGCTGGTTGGATTATAATTAAGCCTTTTAATAATATTTCAAGACAAACATGAAATGGTATTTTCTGTTTTCTACAGTGTTTTGTTTTACATGCGTTAAAATTATAAAATATAGTTTTAAATTATGAATATTGGCGATGTTCAAGTTATCAAAGTTAAATATATTAAAAACTTTCTTACATGGAAATTTACATAATATAAAGAGTGGTTTACATATATCATGTTTGTAAAAGGCAAGGTATTAAGCTGGATATTTAAAAATGAAAAATATATGTGAATGGTAGGGATTGACTGGAAAGAACAGGAAGAAGTTTTCTCAAGTGATGGAAATATTTTATATTTTGATTGTTGGTTATAGGATGTATACTATATCAAAACTTACTGGGCCGGCCGACTGGTGCGGTGGTTAAGCACTGGCTTGGGAACCCAGCGGCCCCGGTTCGGGTCCCACATATGAGGGCCAGTGACACTGCCCTCAAAAAATAAAACAAAAAAAAAACACCTTACTGAATTGTACACTTAATATCTATGCATCCACTATATGCAAATATTACCTCAAAGCAAAAGAAAAAAAATGTTTTGAACCATAGCTATGTGAACCTTTGACAGTTTATCTCACAGTATTTATTGGAAAACATTGTTGTTATAGTATAACGAGTTTTTTCAGCCTAGAGTCTACAGTGTTAGTTATTCCCAGACTCTTACATTCATATTTTTTTATTCATATTTCCTAAATTAATGAAACTTGGAGCAGTTTAGCATTAGCAAATTTATTAGAAATTTTGGCTGTGCATACTTATGGCACGTGTTTGAAAGGATCATTATCGAAACTTGAAAGTAGCTTAGGGAATACTTTGTCTCAGAAGTTAATTATTCTTAGTTTTGGTCTTAACGTATGAGGAATTGCTATGTGCATTAATTTCCTATCACTGCTGTTAACTAACACAACCATGGTAGTTTAAAAAATATAAATTGATTATTTTACAGTTCTGGAGATGACAAGTCTAACATGGGTCTCAGTGGGCTAAAATCAAGGTGCGATAAAGAACTGTGTTTTTTTCTGGAGACTCCAGGAGAGATGCTTTTTTTTTTCTTCTGTTTTCTAACTTTTAGAAAAAATCAAGGTGTGGAAGAGAACTATGCTCTTTTCTGGAGTCTCGAGGGGAGATCCATTTGTTTTTTTCTTCCTTTCCTAGGTTTTAGAAGCAGTTCACATTTATTGGCTCATGACCCCTCTCTCTTCTTTAAAAGCCAGTAACATGTATCTCGGACCATTCTTCTCTGGTCACTTCTCCCTCTGACTCTCGTGCTTTCCCCTTCCACTTTTAAATGCCTCTGTGATCATATTGGGCCCACCCAGATTATCCCGACTAGTCTTCCCATCTGCTAATTAACACCTTAATAACATCTGAACCTTAATTCCCCTTTGCTGTATAATGTAACATAGTTACAGGTTTCGTGTATTAGGACATGACCATCTTTTGGGTGGCGTGGCATCATTCTGCCTACTACACAATGTTAGCAAAAATATTCTTTTACAATATGATCAGATATGATTTGATAAAAATAGATTTTGGCTAAAGTTGTATTTTTTCATGCCTGAAGTTTTAGTGATATTCTCTCTGGTCTCTTAAGTAAATGAGCTTAATGTAGAACTTTTACTAACTATGCTTGGATAATTTCACCAGTTTTTGTTGGTGACTTAATAAAATGGCTTGAAAACCTTCTGGGTTATCTATTGGAATTAGATTAACCAACAAAAGACTTTTGTCTGAATCCCTTTTATTCAGGAGGACCAAGTTAAAGAAGTTGAAATATGTAAAGTATATTGCAAGCCTTTAGTATGTTGAAATCTTTTTTTAGCTCCATCATTTACCAAGGTTTTTGCCCTGGGACATGTTGAATATTATTACTGCCTTACTTCTTGAGGAACTTTTCTGGAAGTATTATGGAAGGAAAGCTGACAGTTGAGAAGTACTGTTGCATGATATTGAATAATACTGTCATACTTATTAAAGAGCAAAAAATGATTTACTGTATGTTTTACATAAATTTCATAATCTACAAGCCATTTATTTACTTATTTATTATCCATCCAGTCATTTACCTAACCACCTTCCCTTAATGCTTAGGGTGATTGCCACATTGTTTCAAGTTTACCTTGTCTAAAATGTGAGTATTTAAAAAAATGTATCATGTTTTTTTAATACCCAAAAGGAACAAATTATATTGTTTTTTTATAGGCCAAACACATATATTTGCTTGTACCGGGGTGGGGAGTGCCAAAAAAATGTATACACTTTTTAAGAGGTGTTTCCTATGCTCAAGCAGTAGTTTGCCCTAATCAAAAGTGTCTGGGCGCTGATGGTAACCACTTTGAACACCTCTTGTAATTGCAGAAGTCAAACGTGACTTGTATTCATCTTTTGTTATCGGTATATATTGAGTATTACAATTTTAATACAGTTTTTTCCTTTCTTAAAATGTGTACATTTTTTTTGGCACCCTCTGTATTTTGGGGAATTTTTTTAATTTTTTTTTTTTTTTTTTTTAAGATTTTATTGGGGAATTGGGGAAGGGAACAGTGTTGGAGAATTGGAGAAGAGGGAACATTGTATTTTTCCAGGATCTATCAGCTCCAAGTTGTTGTCCTTCAGTCTTAGTTGTGGAGGGCACAGCTCAGCTCTAAGTCCAGTCGCTAGCTGTGGGGGGTGGGGTGGGGGGGCAGTGCACCATCCCATGCAGGGGGTCGAACCCGGCAGCCTTGTTATTCATAGCACCATGCGCTCTCACCAGCCTTGCCATCTGGCTGCCCTTTGGCAGCTCAGCAGCAGCTCAGCTCAGGCACATTTTATGTGTGTTAAATATAAATAAAATATTCATGTTTAGGAAATTTAAAGTGATTTGTGATTGATTTGTTTACAAGGAAGTCCTTTTCCATTTTTAGTTCTATACAATTCTGCTCAGCTGTCTCTTCATTTAATTATCATATTGAATAGGTAACTTTTTTTTTTTATTAGTTTCAGGTGTACAAAACAATAGTTGTCCTTTACACCCCTTACAAAGTGACAACCCCCATCCCCTATCCACTGCCTCCCCACCCCCAATATCATACATATCTATTACAATTCCATTGACTGCATTCCCACACTATACTCCCATGACTATATATATATATATTAAATTATAGTTGACATACCCGGCGACAGCTTCAGATGTACAGTGCAGAGGTCAGGCCTCTACACCATCCATGAAGTGGCCTCCCTAACAAGACATGAGTCTTATCTGGTCCCCTAAAAAATATTTACAATGTTATTGATTATATTCCCCAAACTGTTTTTCTATCCCTGCAAGCAATATTGTAATTCCATTTTATGTTGTCTCGTTGACAACTTTTGACTCCCTTATAAGTTTTATTAGGATAATTTTTTTAGGTAAGTTTGAAATTTATAACATTGTCTTGCAGAATTGTTAATGCTAATCTCCAGTTTAGTCATAGAATATATAGTGAATGAATGAATGAATGAATGATTTTTATTTTATTGCTCAGTATGAGCTGGACAAGTTAAACCATAGGGAAAATATTTGGTTTAGCTGCTAGGTAGAAAGACTTACGTCTGATTGAAAATACATAGACTGATTTTGCCCCATCTTGAATTTGTTGTTTGTAGTCTTAAAGATTTAGGTACAAGAAAACGAGTATGTAAATTGTAGCTGTGGCATGTAATTTTGCAGTTAAACCACTACTTGATTTTAAAAGGAGGTGTTCACTCAGTAAATGTAGTGAATTGTATGTTTCTGTGTAAAATTAAATACCAGAGGTACCTTTTCCCCATTGACCTGTAATATGTACATTCTGGCACATATTTTGATTCCATAAATTTAAAATAGAGAATTTTTTTCATTCATCGTGTTAGTTGGACTAAAGACATTTTACCATGAGAACTCTGTTCTTACCTTCATATAGGGATGTCATCATATTTAAAAGTAAAAATATCTAGATATTTCAAAAGAATATAGGCTTTTTTCCTGTGTTTGTAGATTTAATATATTTTTGACAATTTCAAGTTATATATAAATAATGTACTCAATACTCAAACTCATACTCATTTTCTTTCCCCTTTACATATTTAGTACAGTGCCTGGCATTTTACATAGGTGTTTAGTATCTATCCATTGGATGGTAAATGAGTGAATATCATACATCTTTTGAATACTGTAATCCATACTAACCATCTCAATTATCTATTCCTATTTACTCATAATTTTAAAACTTTGTTTTGTGGCATTGTGTCCTTCGTGGTTACTTCACCAATGTCCATTTTCCATGGTGTGGTTTGACTAAAGGGTGGGCCATGGATTTCTAGGCCAATCAGGGAAGTGAATGCTTCTGGCTGCATTGATGAGTGCATGCCCTAACTAGGTCAATCAGAATGAAGCCAAGGATAGTATTCGAGGGGATGACTCTGGAATTGCCACAGCAATTTTCCTGCTTTTAAGATAAACCAGTTTGAGGACAAAGTATACATACAGAGGCTGATAGAGTTGAAGTCAACAGAAAGAATGTGGCTGATGAAATTGTTTCCTGAAGCTTAAGTACCACTATTGAATTTTCACTTCTGTGATTTTTCATTATGGAAGAATAAAGTTATTTATGTCTGTTTTTCTTGGTTTTTCTTTTCTTTGGAACCTGATACACATGGTAATATTTCATTCCACTTTTTTGCAAGAGTGTGAAAGATAGGCATTTTCTTGACACTCTCTGCCTTTGTTATATGATTTTAAGACATAATTTTGTCAAACCAATTTTGAATCATTTCAGTGATGATTTTCAAGAAGGTTGATATGTTCTGCTTTGTTGTGTGGAAGTGTATCCCAAAGCTTTGAAAAATTATTTTAATGTATATAAAACAAAATCTTAACTTTCTAAATTTAAAATTAATAAATTTTATATTTTGTGTCAGGAAATATGTAAACCCCTTATAGTTAAAAAGAAGTTTTAGGAGTTATTAATGTTTCAGAAATTAACAAGAAATGTCAACCTTTACTTTTTATGTCATATATCATAAACGTATATGTTTCTATTCCATCATTGTTGACCAGATAAATAATATAGGTACGCTATTCCTTATCTACAGTTTTTTTGTTTGTTTGTTTTTTGTTTTAAGATTTTACTGGGGAATTGGGGGAGGGGAACCAGTCAAGTTGTTGTTCTTCAGTCTTCGTTGTGGAGGGCGCCAGTTGCCATCTGGCTTCCCCTCGGCAGCTCATGGCCTCTAAGCTCAAGGTGCTGTGTTCAGTCTTAGTTACGGTTGGGTGTAGACACCATCTCATGTGGGAGTCACCAGCAGCCTTGTTGTTAAGAGCGCATCCTCTATCCACTGAGCCATCCGGGCCACAGCTCAGCTCAAGGTGCTGAATTCAGTCTTAGATGCGGGTGGGCATAGCTCACCATCAAATAGGCAATCTTGTTACACCAGCTGAGCCATCCTGCCACCTGTTGGCAGTTCAGTGACAGCTCAGCTTGGATGCATCATGTGGAAATCAAACCAGTGGCCTTGTTGCTCAGAGCTCGTGCTCTTAAGCTAACTAACTCTTAACCAGCTGAGCCACTCGGCCTGCCCTATCTACAGTTTTTTTTTTTTTTTTTAAAGATTCTATTGGGGAATCGGGGAAGGGGAACAGACAAGTTGCTGTCTTTTTGTTCTTCAGTCTAGTTGCGGAGGATGTTGTTTCACTGGCCCATGTTGGTGTCATCATTGCGTTCTTCCCGGATGAGGTAGGTTGGTCACCAGCCTCTGGATGGTCACTCACTGTGGCTATTGGCAGCTCATGCTGGTTGCCGGCCATTCACTGTAGCCTATGGCAGCCCACTGCGGCAGGGGCTGCAGCCCACAACATCGCCGGGGCTCGCGCAGCCCAGCTCCAGGTGGAGCTGTTGTTAGCTGTAGAGGGCAGTGTCACTGGCCCTCATATGTGGGATCCGAACCGGGGCCGTTGGCATCCCAAAACCAGCACTTAACCAATGCGCCACTCTGCTGGCCGCTATCTACTGTTTTTTAATGATTCATCGAGGAAACCTGACTGACTGAACTCTTTTTTTTTTTTTTTCAGTAGACCCTAATATGAACTGAATATTTTGTAATAGAAATGTTAATGCACTTAATTTTAGGCTTCTGGCTCTAAACACAGATTTACTTACATACAATATATACACTGTATTACCATACTCAGCTACCATAATATATGCTGTGTTTAACTTTATAAAATCCAACAAGTTGTAATCTAAAGAGCATATCTAGTTGGAAGGGTTTGGGATGAGAGAATTTTTTTCTTTTTGTTAATTAAAGTTTATTGGGGTGACAAGTGTTAGTAAAGTTACCGTAGCTTTCAGGCTTACAATTCTGTAATACATCATCTATGTATCACCTTGTGTGTCACCACCCAAAGTCAGTTGTCTTTTTCTCCCCATATATTTGATCCCTTTTACTCTCATCTACCACCCCCTCCCCTTAGTAACCACTAAACTATTGTCTGTGTCTATGTTATTTAAAAACTAATACTGATGGTTTTAATGGTAGCGATTGAGTGGTAGTATATATTGCTAATTTCTTTTGTTTCAGGATTTGACAGTGATTATATTTCTGCCTCATGTTCAGATAAACATTTTTTTCAGTGTGGATTTTTTTTTTTTTTTAAAGATTTTATTGGGGAATTGGTGGAGGGGAACAGCGTTGGGGAATCGGGGAACGGGAACAGACAAGTTGCCGTCTTCTTGTTCTTCAGTTTAGTTGTGGAGGATGTTGCTTCACTGTTGGTATTGTCATTGCGCTCTTGCCGGATGAGGCAGATCGGTCGCTGGCCTCTGGATGTCGCTCATCGCAGCTATTGGCAGCTCACGCTTGGCTGCCAGCCACTCACGCTGGCTGCGGACCACTCACTGCAGCCTATGGCAGCCCACTGCAGCAGGGGCTGCAGCCCACACCATCACCAGGGCTTGCACAGCCCAGCTCCAGGTGGAGCTGTTGTTAGCTGTAGAGGGCAGTGTCACTGGCCCTCATGTGGGATCCGAACCGGGGCCGCTGGCATCCCAAAACCAGCGCTTAACCAATGCGCCACTCGGCCGGCCCTTCAGTGTGGATTTTTAACAAACTTGTGTTTTATTTGACATAAAGTTTTTATTTTTAATCTTGATAGAATTTAAAGATTATATAATGTACCTTTGTTCTAATATGGTTGCTTACTAAATATTGCAATGTTTAAAAATGCCAGAACGTTCCCAGAAATTATCTAATTGGATGGAATCTTTTCATGTATGATTTATATTTTATTTTATATTTTAGCTATTTCATAAAATTACTCTAGTAAACCCATTGATGAAAATACCAATTTATTTTCATTTTATAATGTAGAACGTATTGATTTAATTATAAAATAGAGTGTTAATTAGTAGAAAACAGCTTATTATCCATTTATTATTTGGTTAGACATAGTGCTAAAATTCTAAAGTTATACCATGGTCTAGTCCAGTTTCCTGGACTCAGCCGATTGGAACTATGAGTCATACAGGAATTCTGTTATTGAATTTGAGCATGGTAGATAACTGCTTAAACCTATAAGTATAAACCTATATATAATAAAAAGTACAAATATAGTGAAACCTGCCTTTTGGGTTTAATTGGCTAGTAGATGTCTTTGGAATTAAAAATTTTGGATTACATATTTGTAATACATTGCAAATTTCAGGTACGAATATAGATGAAATATTCGTTCAAACCAGCCTAGCATAACTGATGTTAGTAGTGTGCCTTTTGAAATTAGTTTGAATAAATAGGAATTGTATATAAGTATGTATAAATATATGTAACTGATGACTTATAAGACCTTAGGTTTCATTGAAACATTTCTCAAAAATACTTTTTAACATTTCACTTGATTTCTAGTGTGGGCCTCGGTTTTCTCATTTATCAAATCAGTGAATGGAATTGGTTTAGATCCAGAATTGTTCTCATTCTGTAATTCTAGAATTGTGATGTTAATAATTTTTACCTATAGTGTCTTGGCATGAAGTGTTTATTAAGCAAAAATAAATTTCAAATCGATCCCAAAAGCTTTTAATTCTGAGTTAATGAAATTTTCATTATGACATACTTATTGTGTTATATTACAAGGACCAAAATTCTCCTATGTAAATAATGTGATTTCTATTTACATAGTGTTTCTTTTGGATGATCAGAATGAGTTCAAAGGATTTGGATTTCTATGACTGGACTAATTGAGGTAGAAAAATGAATATTGGGCTACAATATTGGGTCTTGAAATTATTCAATATATATTTCCTCATGCACTTAGAAGTTTTGATCAACTACATTTAATTTTTTGGTGAAAATACCCCATAGTTCAAATTAATCAAAAAAGTCAGTATTGCTTCTCCAAATGGTTAGTAATTCACAGACTTTAATTTTATTTTTTTTTTAATCCTCGTATTGCTTTGATACATATTCTCCCTTAACCTTTGCTTTTTCTTGATTTTTTTTTTGTAGTGAAGTCCTTTTGGGACTTCTTCCTTTCCTGACTACAGTTCCTCCCATCTTCTTAATTTAGTATCAGTGATTCAGTCCTTTGCTTACTGTGTTTTGTCGTTTTTTTGTTTTTTTTGAGGACAGTGTCACTGGCCCTCATATGTGGGACCCGAACTCGGGCCGCTGGCTTCCCAAGCCAGCGCTTAAGCACCGCGCCACTCGACTGGCCCTGTGTTTTGTGTTTTTCAATTTTGTTATTTCCTTTGGAGAACTTTCCTGTACTTTTCTGCATCATTTCTCTCAAATCTGCAACTTAAGCATTGGCCTTCAATTTGAATTCACCACTCTCCCTTTGATGTCTTTACATGAATGTCTTCCATTTGAGTCTGATATAATGTGTCTAAAATGGAACTTATTATCTTCATGTAAAATCAGCTCCTCTTTAGAGACTTATCTTGAAGTTTCATCTGGGCCAGAAAACTACTTCATTCTTTATCTTTTTACCACCTAAATGTAGGTATTTACTGAATTTGTCAAATTTCTTTTCTTCAAATTGCAATCTGCTTTCCCCATCCTCCCTACCCTGGTATTTTAGGGTTTGTACCACCACTGGGTTCAAACCTTCATTGTTCCTGGAATTGTATTTAGTGATATTTTTACCTTCAGGTTTGTTTCTTTTCCAGTCTGTTCTATTCAATGTGGACCAATTACTTATCCTGAGTTTCCCTTTAGCTCACTTTAGTAGTTTTTTCTTTGCTTATCTGATAAAGTGTAAACTCTGTTTTCTAGTGTTTAGATGTCTATCTTGTTCCTATCTTTTGGTATTTAAAATTCAATAATTACCTATTAAACTGTTGTGGTGTTTTAGCAAATCTTTTGTTGGAATTTTAAAAATACTATAACTTATTGTTTATGAAATTATAAAATACATTTTATGTTTCCATTCAAATTTCATTTGCTGATTAAAAGTTTCTGATGTCAAAGTGATGTTAGACCTATTCCTTTTTGTTAAAAATGGTATTACTTGGTGTTGTATGAACTGAGTCAAATGAGGAAATTGATCTTTGAAGATACACATTTTCCACATTTTAATGTTTCTGAAATTAAGGCACAGTTTTCATACAGTTGATGTCAAAAGCAACTTGTTAACCACTAAGCAGGATATCAAGTGGCATATAGGGGTAGTAGTCTGCTTGCAAAGTGTGTGACCTTGGTCATGTAGAACTTTTCAGTCTTAGTATCCCTTAAAACTCTTATGAACTACTGAAGATTCTATAGAGCTTTGACTTTATATCTATTGATTTTTCCTGTATTAAAAATGAGAAGTTACAATATACAAGCTCAAATTCAGTTACCTGTCAGAACAGTGCTATCACACTACATGTAGCCTGTAGAAAACTACTCTGTACATGGATGAGAGAATAAGAGTGGAAAAGGCCAATACATCCTAGCATTATTATAAAAAATTTTTTCATTACTAACCCTTTGAATGGGTTCAATTAGCCCCTACTCGAAACCTGTGGTGAAGGTATCTGTTCATCTATTATCTCCTTAGTTGGGATTATTTACATTGGTTTTATGACAGGTGTTTAAATTTTAAGTTGAATTTGGCTTCTTCATCATTTCAGGTGGCTTCTAGTATTAGCAATATTTGTATGAAAATCATGTATTGTAAATGTAGGAGATTTCCTATCACATGCCAGAGAATGTTGAAACCGTAGAACATGCAGCGGAAACTAAGTCAGCATTCATAGAATAGATTTTAGAATTTTTCAAAGCTGGAAGAGGTCTGTGTGATTAATATATGTCTTGTGAAAGATGGTCACTTAGGAGCTGAAACATTTGACTCATCTGTCAAAATTATGAGTTTAAGATTCAGAAAACACCATTAGGCTCAGGAATATCAAAGAAGGTAGTAGTATGTTAATGTATGGATAAAATTGTATATTGCCATTTAATTTAAAATGGCTTTATGTATGGGCCAGCTGAGTAGGACGTTGGTTAGTAGCTGGCTTGGGACGCCAGCTCTAAGCAGCGGGGCCCCGATTTGGATCCCACAGATGAGGGCCAGTGACACTGCCCTCTACAGCTAAGATGGTGAACAACAGCTCCACCTGGAGCTGGGCTGCTGTGAGTTGCCCGCGACAATGTAGGCTGCAGCCTCTGCTGCAGTGGGCTGCCATAGGCTACAGTGAGTGGCTGGCAGCCAGCGTGAGCGACCGACAGCTAGTGTGAGCTGCCAAAAGCCGCTGTGAGCGGCTATCCAGAAGCTGGTGACCAATCTGCCTCACCTGGGAAGAGTGCAATGATAATACCAACATGGGCCAGTGAAGCAACGTCCTTCACAACTAGACTAAAGAACAAAAAGACAGCAACTTGTCTGTTCCCCTTCCCCAATTTCCCAACGCTGTTCCCCTCCCCCAATTCCCCAATAAAATCTTTGCGTTGTGGTGGCTGCCTCGATGTCCTGAATCATTTTGACTTTAGGGAAGACCCAAAAGTTGCACAGTGCCAGATCCAGTGAATAAGTTGTATGAGGACACACTGTAATGTTTTTATTTGACAGAAATTGCTGTATGCCAGAAGTGATGTGTTGACACAGAGCGTTGTCATGGTGGAAGATGATTTTTTATTTGTATTTATTTATTTTTTAACATTATTATTATTAGTTACAGATGTACAAAACAATGCAATAGTTTTTTTTTTTCCACCCCTTACAAAGTGACTCCCTCCTCCCCCTGGAAGATGATTTATGCCACACTTTATTTTTAATTTTTTTTTTAAAAGATTTTATTGGGGGAATGGGGGAGGGGAACAGCGTTGGGTAATGGGGAAGGGGAACAGACAAGTTGCTGTCTTTTTGTTCAGTCTGGTTGCGGAGGGCGTTGCTTCACTGGCCCATGTTGGTATCGTCATTGTGCTCTTCCCAGATGAGGCAGATTGGTCACTGGCCTCTGGATGGTCGCTCACCGCTGCTATTGGCTGATCATGCTGGCTGCTGGCCACTCACTGTAGCCAATGGTAGCCCACTGCAGCAGGGGCTGCAGCCTACACGGTTGCCGGGGCTCATGCAGCCCAGCCCTAGGTGGAGCTGTTGTTAGCTGTAGAGGGCAGTGTTACTGGCCATCATGTGGGATCTGAACTGGGGCCGCTGGCATCCCAAAACCAGCTCTTAACCATTGCGCCACTTGGCTGGCCCCGCCACACTTTAAAATACACCTCTCAACTGTAGCTCACACCCAGTTGACTGCACCGAATAAGTTGAAACTTGTCACACATTGTTACTAAGGTTTGACATGCTGTTTCCTGTATGAAAGATCCCTGCTTTTCCATTGGATGGCACTCAGCTGCAGCATTCACCATATTTTTTGATCAAAACAAAAGTTCCATGTCACACACTTCTGGCACTTCTCCAAAGTCAAAATGACCATGAAAGGTAAACGTTTTGAATCGATTCAGGACATTGAGACAGCCACAGCAGCACAACTAAAGACACTCAACAGAACTTCCAGAAATGCTTCAGAAAGTGGCAGGAACGATGGATGGGATAAGTGTGTTTGAAGTGTGTTTGAAGTGTGTTTTGAGAGGGATTAACGGCAATGTGTCTTACTGTAATCAATTTTTTTAAATTTAAACATTCATCGTAATTTTTTATCACACTTGTATATTTGTGGAAATGATTAATTTCCTCTTAAATATGAAGTAAAAGCTGTGAAAAAGGAAAAGTAAATATGCTTACAAAGAGTGCTTACAGTATTCGTTTAAATTTACTTCTTAATTTTTTAATGCTTAGAGCAAAATGAGAATTGTCATGAGTTAAAATACTGTTGACTTTCTAAGTGATTTTTACTAAGCTTTACTAGCTCTTTGGATTGATTTGTGGAGTTCCTTGGAAAAGTGAGTCCAGAGGGTATAGGAGAAAAGGAAGAAACGTGAGGATACTCAATTCTTGTCTTCTACCTCTTCAATTAGAACAGCTTTGATTTTATCAGTTTTATGTAATCATTTCTCATGTAAAAAAAAAAAAGTTATGTAGTTGTTTTTTCAGAGAGAAGTATGCCATTGTTAAACAGAAACTTTTCCTAACAGAAAATTCTGAAACTGATAGCTTATACAGGAAGAATTAAGTAACACTCCACAGTTGTTTTAAAGACAATGTGTCGGGGGCGACAATATCCCAGTGTCTGACAAGGCCACATTGAAATAAAGATCCACGCTCAGCACTGGATGTCTGGGATGCTTCTTTATGGTTGGTCATGTAATATCTCCTGTCTCTATGAACCCATGTGCCTTTCCTCCTATAGGAGACAATATACTCACTGCATTTGTGACAAGTTTCTGGGGTAACCTGATGATAGCTGGTTGTGTAAGCCAACGACGGGGCAAGATTTCCTAAAGAAAAGGAAACTCCCTAAAACAGGCTACAGCCCGAGGGGACCCCTGAACTGAGATATTGAGGACTCAAGCCCCTTGGAAACTGAGAATCGGGCCTCTGGCCACATAGGCAAAAAAAAGCCTGTCTGTGAGAAACAGACAGCCTCTGACTTGCCTATGCAGCTGTGAAAGGTTTCCTTGGAGACCAGGAGACCAAGGTCTCTGGGCCATGAGAGTTCTGATAGGAGACAGCTTACTGAGCATGAGGTATTTTAATTAACAGCCTTGTTTTAACTCTTTGCTTTGTACATTTGCTGTAGCAACAAATACTGAAGCTTTGACTGAGAAACAGATGTTCCCCTCTATTGGAATAATATGCAGCTCTTCGTAGGATAGGGAAAGTTTGAGACTCCTTTTGCTACTAAGTTCAAGTATACGCCCTGTAAGGCAGTCATGGTAACCACTCTGTAGACGGTAAGTAAAGTCCTTGAACGGGCCACGGTGTACTCTGGAAAGATACAATTACAAAAAGGTAAAAGCTCTGAGAAAGAGAAAAACATCCTAATCATGTGAAACATAACTTGCAATTGAGGTAATGGTCAGAAACACCTATAAAAGGGGCTAGGCTTTAATAATAAAGTGTGTGACGCTCCTGTGAACCTCTTTTCGGTGTCACCATCCTTCTTTTTCCTTGCCGACGCCGTCCCACCCGAGGGAACCCCTGGTCCTCACGGGGGCTGGCTCCCCGCAACAATGAATATTATATTATTATTATTATTATTATTATTATTATTATTGTTTTTAGAGGGCAGTGTCACTGGCCCTCATATGTGGGACCCGAACCGGGGCCGCTGGTATCCCAAGCCAGCTCTTAACCACCGCGCCACTCGGCCAGCCCGACAATGAATATTATTATAGCAAATGAATAACTTTCTTAGTAATTAAGGATTGAAGTTGAGACACTTGATGAGAATATCCCTCCAAGAGGTTAAACTAATGTGGTCCAGGAATGTAATTTTTTTAGTGATCAGTGGAGCCTATGGGAGAACAGCCTAATATATATATATGTGAATCAAGTCAGTGATTCTCAACTTTTTTTAAAATCTTGTATTCATTTTAGTCTTCCAGTGGATAGGGTTAAGCTTTAATGTGCATGAAAGCCTTAGAGGGAGCTCCATACTTACAGTGTTATTTTCTGTACCTCATACTTACATATTTTGGTCTTGGGTATTGTTGTCGGAGAGTGGGCCTTTCTTGGCGCAAAGTCCAGGTCCTTGGCAACTCGAGCAAAGAATTGAATGAGATACCAGAGTAAAGCAGTAGAATAAGTAGTTTATTAGAAAAGATAGTACATTTAGAAATAAAAGTAGACCTGAGTACTAGAGGATGGCTCAAGGGCCCATTACCAAAGAGTGTGGAGGGGGCACATGCAAAGGTGAGGCTTAAAGGGAAGAAGCAGCAGCAGAAGTAGCAGCCGTGCTTCCCTCCCAGGTCTTGGCGTTTTTACCCTTTTTCTCTAGAATGGGCTGTTCTTCTGGGTGTAGGACCACTTGATTGGCACCTGTGATTAACAAGGGGTCCTGCGTATGTGTGAGTGACTGGTCTGCTCTAGTTGGATATTTTGTGTCCAGTTGCTCATCCTACAGGGGTAGGTAATTACAATACAATGGGGAGTTTTGGGTGGAGAGGGAAAATGCCTCAGGCGGTTGCACTCTGTGGGATATGTAGGAATGCAGGAATACAGAGACCCAGTGCCTTCCTCTTACTGCCTGCCTAGTTTTCCTTGAGAGATGTGATCCCCATAAAATCTCTATGGGAAGCTGAGGGACAGGAGGTCTCTTCTTCTGTATTTGCTTCCTGCTGGGCAGGGGCGTAGAGCTGTCCCTGCCTATTGGGGTTCACGGAACTCTTACCCTAGCTGGTCTCGGATGAGAGGAAGGGGTCTCAAGCTCCACCTGGAAGACCGTGTTGGCTTCTTTGTTTGTTGGGGTATCCCCTGCATCCTCAAGGCTCCTGAATGAGGACAAAAATATAAATCTGTTAGGTTATGGAACTTGTGGCTATTCAGTCCATCACTCAGGTGGAGTCAGTTGTCTGGACACAGAATGGGTTTGACATTTAGCTTCCTGGCCTGGGGGATGTTAGGAAGTCTCAGGCTTTCAACTAGTTATCTGAAGCAGGGGTAGGAGACTTCTGTTGTTCCAGATTCAGGAACCAATTTACAAAGCAATTAAGAAGCAAGGGGCATCTTCTGTCCAAGATTCACAAACTGGTCAGAAAAGCAACCAAAGCCCAAGAGCTAAGAAACTAAAGAACTAGGGAGGAGACTTAACATTTTTATAGAAAAGGAAACATTCAAGTTTTTCAGTAGTGGGGGTTTGTGTTGCTCAGTTGGCCGGTAACAGTATGAGGTAGAGAACCCAAAATCACCATTTTACTAAAGAAAATTTTTTTTGGTACCAAAGCAACATCAAGTGGTACATGCAGAATAATATCACTCCCACCACTGCCCTCGTTGGCCCAGTTTACTCCACCACTCTAAATAACCACTTTTATTAATTCAGGTGTCTTACTAAACAAGATCTTTCTATACAAGTTATGAACAAGTGTGCATAGTCTCATTTCTCCCATTCATATGTGATCAATCTGAGCATCAGTAAGAGGAAAACAGCCACACATTATAAGTCTCGTAATCAAATATAGTATGAAGTACACAGCCCAGCCAATGAAATATTTTTGCTAAAAATCATTGCACTTGAATATAGTCAAGCTTCTGCATTCAACTACTAGTTTGCAGGATGTAGGAGGGTAGAGGAGCATGTTAAAATACAACATGAGGATGTAGTCAGCCAGATCCAGAATGTAGGAAATGCTAGAGCTGTGCTGTCTAACATCGTGGCCAATAGGCTTATGTGGCAATTTAAATTAAAATTTAATAAAATTAAAAGTCAGTTTCTTATTTTATCTTGCCCAATAGTAAGTTCTCAGTTGCCACATAGTGGCTGTGGTTTTAGATGGCACAGATGTTTCCATCATTGCAGAAATTTCTATTGGACACCTTATTCTAGAGTAACCATTAAAAGAATATATAACTTAATATCCAGACTAATATAATAGAAGGGAAAAAACTGGAATAATAAAAATTTTAAAGAAGGCAAGAAAGCAGAGAGGAAGAAACATAACAAAGATGAGACAGACAGTACGAAGTGATTATAGATATAATGTAAACACAAATATATCAGTAATTAAATGTAAATTGACTAAACGCTTCTATTAAAATGCAGGTTATCAAAGCTGAAGAAGTAAACGCACATAATACACCTATTTTCTATTTATGACAAATCTATATAAAACAGCAGAATACTTAAAAGTGGATGTAAAGAGATGGGAAAAAATTCTATGCAAATAATAAAGATAATTGATTTTGCTATGTTAAAGTCACTGTTTAAGACAAGAAGCACTATTTGGATAAAGAGGCTTTATCATGATAAAAGAATTTATTCAATAAGATACAATAGTTTTAATTTTATGAGCACCTGTGACATGACTTGAAATACATAAAGCTGAAATTAATAGAGAAAATAAATTTATAATCATAGTGGGAGATTACTGTAAATAACTGAACTATCAATAAAAGAAATGCCAGTAATGAATAGAAGATTTAGAATGATATGTAGTTGGTTTAGCCATCTCAGAAGGTGGTTGTGTGAATGAGAGTACATTAAAATAAATATAGTATCATTTGAATGAATATCGAGTGAGTAAGTCTGGAAATGTTTTTATCCAATTAAAGTATTATTATATGCCATGTACAGTTTAAGATGTATGTTGCAAAGTGTATAACCTTAATCAAATGTAAAATATGGTCATGCATTGTCGCATCGATTTAAAATGTTTAATGATAAGCAGTGATATCTGCATGGATTCACGCAAGTGAGCAATACAGATTTGAAAGATGCATTTATGAGGAAATAGAACATTCTGAGTCTTGAAGAATGATAGGCAATTAGAATACAAGAAGAGAGGGAAAATGATTTTGGTGGGCGGGGAGAATGAAATGAGGAAAAGCAAAGTAGTTGGCTTCACAGAAGATTCGTATTGGAGAAACAATAAGGAAAATAATCTGAAGATCAGGGCCAAATTGTAGTATCAGACTGAGAAATTGGTGGTATGTCTAGGGAGTGGTTGAGTAAAATAAATAACAGTACTTGTGCCATTTACTAGCTTTCTGAATATTTTTCTGAAGGTACATTGAAGGTCGTTTGTGCATATACATAATTAATTTTAATGGCTGAAACAACAGACTAATTTCCATAAAGATTGAAACTATGTACTTCTAAACGTAGTTTATGGGAGTACCAGTTTTCCCACATCCTCATTGTCAGTCATAATCTTTGCCTGATTGGTAAAAAAATGGTACTTTGCTTTAATTTGTATTTATGTGTTTTTTGAGTTTCATGTATTTATTAGCTTTATTATTTAAAAAAAAAAAAGTAAATAGCCTGTTCATATTTTGGCCCTTTTTTTATTTTTCTTACTGATCTACAGGTGCTCTTTTTATATTTAAGATACGCCCCCCCCCCTTGTTTTTAACATGTGACACAGGTTGTTTCCTAGTTTTGCTATTTTTAAATGTTCATACTACATTTCTTCTCATGGCTTTGCTTATCATTTATAGTATAAGTTTTTTTCCTTTGACTTCAGAATTTTGTGACTTATTTAAGAAATCCTATAACCCAAAATTATATTTTAAAACATTGACTGCCCCACACTGACACGAAATGTCTCCTTTAGCTTTTGCTACATTTTGATAAATCTATGGGCTTTCTGTTATATTTCATTTATCTTTCTGTTTCTTGTAGTACAGGATCAAGGTGTTTTAATAATCACAGTTTTATAAGACTTAATAATATAGGTAAGGCAAGCCTCTTGTTTATTACTTTTCATTTTCAAAGATTTATTGGATATTGTTGCATTTAGGGGTTTTTTTTTTTAACTTTTTGTGATAAAATATAACAGGAAATGTACCATTTTAACTCTTTTTAAGTTAAGTTTAGTGGTAATAAGTGGTGATAAGTACATTCTTGTATAACTATCACCACTATCCACAATCCGAATTTGTCATCCCAAAAAGAAACTGTGCTCATTAAGTAATAACTCTCCATTCCCCCTTACCCTTGCCTCTGGTCACCTCTAATCTACTTTCTGTCTCTAAAGTTGCCTGTATTTCATATATGTGGAGTCATACAATATTTGCCCTTTAGTGTCTGGCTTATTTAACTTACTATAATGTTTAAGGTTCATTCATGTTTTAGCAAGTGCTATAACTTCACTTTTATGACCAAATAATATTCTCCTGCGTGTACATTCCACATTTTATTTATCTGGTCATCTGTTGATGGACAGTTGACAACTCAAGTTCTACCTTTTGTCTGTTGTGAGTAATACCCCTATGAACATTGGTGTACAAGTATGTGTTCAGGTTTATACTTTCAGTTCTCCTGGGTATATACCAGAAATGGAATTGCTGGACCATATGATAATTTTATATTTAGTGTTGTGGGGAACCACCCCACTGTACAGTGTACCTCAGCAGCTGCACCATTTTACATTCCCACCAGCAGTGCACATGGGTTCAGTTTTTCCACATCCTGGTCAATGCTTGCTGTTTTCTGGAGTGTGTGTGTTCCAAATAGCTTAATGGGATTGAAGTGGATTTTCATGTGCTTATTGGCCATTTGTGTATCATCTTTAGAAAAATGTTTATTTAGGTCCTTTTCCCATTTTAAAATTAGGTTCATTGTTTTGTTGTTGTTGTTGTTGTTGAGTTCTTTATCTTTTTTGGATATTAATCCCTAATTTGTAATTACTTTCTCTCATTCTGTGGTTTTCTTTTTAATAGTTTTTATAGTGTCTTTTGTTACACAAAAGTTTCTAACGTTTATGTAGTTCAGTTTTTCCTTTTTTCCTTTTGTTGCCTATACTTTTGGTGTTGTATCTAAGAAATTATTGTCAAAAACCAGTGTTATGAAGCTTTTGTGTTCTATGTTGTCTTTTGTATTTGTTGTCTTTGATAGTTTTAACTCTTGTGTCTAGTGCTTTAAAATCCATCTTGAGTTGATTTTTGTATATAGCGCAAGATAAGGATTCAGCTTCATTTTTTTGCATGTAGGTATCCAGTTTTCCCAGCACCATTTGTTGAAAAGACTGTCCTTTTACCATTGAATGGCCTTGGCACCCTTGGCAAAAAAATCATTTGACAACATATGTGAGGGTGTATTTCTGAGTTCTCTATTCTGTTCCTTTGGTCTCTGTGTGTCTGTATTCTGGTACCATACTGTTTTGATTTTTTTAGATTTGTATTGAGTTTGAAATCAGGAAGCGTAAGTCTTCCAACTTTGTTCTTTTTCCAGATTGTTTTGGCTATTTGGGTTCACTTGAGATTCTGTATGAATTTTAGGATTGATTTTTCTATTTATGCAAAAAGTGTCATTGGAATTTTGATACAGATTGTATTGAATTTGTAGGCTCCTTTGGGTAGTATCGATATCTTAACAATATTATGTTTTCCAATCCATGAACACAGAATGTCTTTCTATTTATTTGTGTCTTTAATTTTTTTCAGAAATCTGTTTTCAGTGTTAAAAGCTTTTGCCTCTTTGGTTAAGTAAATTACTAAATATTTTATTATTTTTGATGCTTTTGTAAATGGAACAGTTTCCCTAATTTCCTTTCCAGATTGCTTATTGTTAGTGTGTAGAATTCAACTGTTTTTTATGTGTTGATTGTGTATCCTGCAACGTTGCTGAATTCATTTATTATATCATTTTTTTTCCCTGAGTCTGTATAAAAATTTGAGTTTTCTACATATTAGATCCTGTCATCTACAAACAGATGTATTTTTTCTTCTGTTCAATTTGGATTTTTTGTTTTGTTTAATTTTTTATATAGAACTTCCAAACCATATTTTATCGAAATGGCAAAACCAAGCATTCTGTTTTGTTCTTGATTTTAGATAAAAAGCTTATAGTCTTTACCACTCAGTATGATGTCAGCTGTGCAGTTTTCATATATGGTCTTTAATATGTTGAGGTAGTTTCCTTCTATTCCTACTCTGTTGTGTATTTTTATCATGAAGGGGTGTTGAATTTTGTCAAGTGTCTTTTCTGCATCAAATGAGATAATCATGTGTTTTTTTTCTCCCCCTTCATTCTTTTAATGTGGCATATTCAGTGGTCTTTTTCTATGTCGAACCATCCTTGCATTCAAGGTATAAATCCCACTTGATTATGTGTATAATATATTTAATTGTCTTTAATTTTAAAAAAATTGGTAACTTCCTCTGTCGTTTTTCCTTCTCCCACAAATATCCGAGTATAATTTTCCTTGTAATTGTACACAGTTTTATAGAAAAATTTGGGAAGAATTCACACCTTTTCTTTATTGATTCTTCATTTGACATGGAATGCCCCTCCACGTGTTCGAGGTGTTTTTTAAGTTCTGCAGTGATTTTATTAATGTTGGTCTTATGTTTTTGTTAGGTTTTTTTCTTAAGCACTGTATATTTTGATTTTTAAATGTATGTTGACATGCTCTAAAGCATTAATACATACCTTTAGAAATTACTGATTTGTTTCCCCAAACACAATTATTGGAATAAAAATAATGTCCCCTTTTCCCCGTCTATATTTTCAGCTCGTGTAATTACTTACTAGCCCTTTTCATCAATAGGCTTAATAAAGTTGCAGTAAAGTAGAGGTTTAGGTATGAAAAGTGTCATGATGAAAAAGTAAAATCATTTTACTACCACCTTAAATCTTGCCTAAAATTTTCTTTAGACTGTTAAAGATGTTATTTCCTTTACATGTCTTCCATTTTATAATTGTAATCAGTGGAAATATAAGTGTATTTTATAGAGCTTCTAGATGTAGCAGTCTAACTTTAAGTAAAATTGTAACACACTTTCTATATTCCAAAATATAGATTAAAAATATAGACATTTTGGTGGTGATGATTTACTATATAAAAGAAATACAAAGGGCTGGCCGAGTGGCTCAGTTGGTTAAGAGCTCGCTCAAGAGTGCGAGCTGAGCTCTGAGCAACAACGGTTTGATGCCAGCCCGAGCTGAGTTGCTGTTGGCAGGATGGCTCAGCTGACAAAAAAAAAAAAAAAAAGAAAAAAAAAGAAATACATCAAATACATCATCACATATGTGATAATGGTTTGTATCCAAAATATACAAAAAATTCCTAAAGCTCACTCAGAGAAAGACAGACAAACTGATTTAATAGTGGACGAAGGACTTGAATACATACGAGGCATGATCACAAAATAATGATGAATGTTGAAATAAAAATAATTTATTACAGTAAAAGATACGTTGCCATTAATGCCCCTCAAAATACTCCTTGCTTTGAACGCATTTATTCCATCGTTCTTGCCACTCTCTGGAGGAGTTCTGGAAGTCCTCTTTTGGGTCTTTAGTTGTGCTGTTGTGGCTGTCTCGATGTCCTGAATTGATCCAAAATGTTTTCCTTTCATGATCACTTTGACTTTGGAAAAGAGGCAGAAGTTGCATGGTGCCAGATCCAGTGAATAAAGTGGATGAGGACACACCATGTTGTTTTTTTGTTTTGTTTTGTTTTGTTTTTTGAGAGCAGTGTCACTGGCCCCCATATATGGGGCCGCTGGCGTCCCAAGCCAGCGCTTAACCATTGCGCCACTCGGCCAGCCCATAATTTTTTTTTTTTCCACAAATTGCTTTACGTATGTGACATGGAGCTTTGTCATTATGCAGGATGAAATAAAGACATTCATGAAAGAGGACTTCCAGAACTGCTTCAGAAAGTGGCAAGAACTTTGGTGATAAATGTGTTCAAAACAAATTTTTTTTTTAAATTTAAATATTCGCTGTATGTTTTGATCATACCTTGTAAGTCTTTAAATTTTCCTCTTAGCAGTTCTTTAGCTAAGTTGATGTTTCTCCTTGTATGTTTCTCCTTGTCAGCAAAAAATGCTATCATAATATAACCTATTTTTATGCTTGAAATTTTTAGTTAAATGTTAATTCAGTACAGAATAAATGTTATAATTATTGATATACAGTAGTAGAATAAGTTTTTTATAATTAACTAATTTAATCAGAATGCTCTTTATCCTAATTAGTTCATTTGTCCAAGAACACGTTATTTGTAGCTGAGATAGAGCTCAATATCAATTATATTCCTTGTTCCATTTTTATATAGATGTAAACAATAAATAACTAGATGAGAAAAAAAAAGCTGGGGGAGGACAAAGATAGTAAAAGGGGTTAAATTCATGGTTATAGAAAGAGATTAGTCTTTGAGTAGTGCAACACTTCAATAGAGTTCACAGATGTTGTACTATAAAGTTGTACACCTGAAATTTATATAATGTTATTAGTGTTACGCCAATAAATATAATAATAAAATTGAAGTATGGTTTCTACTGAATCAGTATCACTTTCATACCATCATAAAATAAAAAAATCGTAAGTTGAACCATAGTAAGTAGGGGACCCTCTGTATTTTTTTACATACATGCCCTTTAGGTAGATGTAGCTTTTATTGTTTATAACTCAACTTCTGGCAGTGTCTGATACATAAGTACATAGAAAATATTGGCCAGTTTTAGCATGGGTTTAAAAAATATGTAGACAGGGCCGGCAGAGTGGCACATTGGTTAAGAGCTGGTTTGGGATGCCAGCGACCCCGGTTCGAATCCCACATATGAGGGCCAGTGACACTGCCCTCTACAGCTAACAACAGCTCCACCTGGAGCTGGGTTGCACAAGCCCCAGCAATGGTGTGGGCTGCCATAGGCTACAGTGAGTGGCCAGCAGCCAGCGTGAGCGGCCAATAGCCGCGGTGAGCGACCATCCAGAGGCTGGAGACCGATCTGCCTCATCCGGGAAGAACTCAATGATGATACCAACATGGGTCAGTGAAGCAACGTCCTCAGCAACTAGACTGAAGAACAAAAAGACAGCAACTTGTCTGTTCCCCTTCCCCGATTCCTCAATGCTGTTCCTCTCCCCCAATTCCCCAATAAAAAGCTTTAAAAAAAAAAATATGTGGACAGTCTTTCCCTTGGGTCATCAAAGAAAAATGAGACTAAAAGTCTAATGGTTTTATTTCTTGTAATACCTTCAGTTCTAGTCCTATTTTGGATGTTTTGCTGTTCGCAGTGGAAAATTATGAAGGGATTTCTGAACAACGATTTGTGTTTCATAAGTGTTGTTAAAGATAGATTGATTTGAAAACTTGTGTGCCAAATAGTTACCTATTTTGTCAGGAAGCATGTTACAGGTATTCTCCAGTATCGCCATTTTCAAAGTGTGGTCCCCAGACCAGTGGCATGAGCATTACCTGGGAACTTGTTATCTTTTTATGATGGGAATAGTATTGGAAAATATTTAGCATAGTCCCAATCTTAGCTTTTCTTTAGAATTCAGTTGTTAGCCTATACAGAGTAATGAAGGTTACTAGAGAAAAATTCCACTATAAGTAGTTGGATTCATTGAGAAATAAAAACTTATCTCTATTATACAGGAAAATGGTTTGGTTCTTACTTGACAATACCTGGCTTCTTTTAGTTGTCTTGCTGAAGAATTGGATTGCTTAGAACCCAACTTTTCTTAACTGTAGTCCCGTTAGAATTCAGTTCTCTGTTTTTCATTGTTTGGAAGGAAATAATTTACATGTACAATATGATGGAAGTTACTTAGTATACGGCATAATCACAGATAAGGTTTTATGATCTATTTATTTCCTAGTAGCTTTGACATGTTTTTAAATGACAGAAGATGTTACATGAAAATGTTGACAGTAAGCTTTTTTAAAACTTCAAATGGCTACTCGATCATTTAAATTTTGCTCACTAATTTCCTGAAGACCTTTTAGTAAAGTATTTTCGTGTAAGATTTAAAACATTTCATAATTTGTAGGCTTATATAAAATTGCACATTTTAGTGCCGGACGAGTGGTGCATTGGTTAAGAGCTGGTTTTGGGATGCCAGTGGCCCCGGTTTGGATCCCACATATGAGGGCCAGTGACACTGCCCTCTACAGCTAAGATGGTGAACAACAGCTCCACCTGGAGCTGGGCTGCTGTGAGTTCCTGGGATGGCATAGCTGCAGTCCCTGCTGCAGTGGGCTGCCATAGGATACAGTGAGTGGCTGGCAGCCAGCGTGAGTGGCTGGCAGCAGGTGTGAGCTGCCAAGAGCCGCTGTGAGCAGCCGTCCAGAGGCAGGTGACCGATTTGCCTCACCGGAGAAGAGCACATTGATGATACCAACATGGGCCAGTGAAGCAACAACCTCCACAACTAGGCTGAAGAACAAAAGGATAGCAACTTGTCTGTTCTCCTCCCACAATTTCCCAATAAAATCTTTAAAAAAAAAATTGCGCATTTTAAATATTTGCCAACATTTTATAACCAAAATATGTTTATCAAAAATTTGGCAGAAGTTCGAGTAATTAACATGTAGGAGTGGTACTTAGAAGGGAAATGTACCATCCCTAAAAAGTTAACTTTTAAAAAAGCTTTAATATTTCTGCTCTTGAAAAATAGAAGGTCTGATAAAGTAATACCTCATCTATGTATATTAAATGAAAATGCTTCTTGCAATATTTAATTATAATTCTTTGGTAACCTGTTGGGTTTCATTACTTGTTTAAATAACTGATCAAGTTTCCAGAGTTGTAGAGTATGGAATAAATTCAAGGTGATTTGGGTCATAATTTTTTCAAAGTAGGTGACATCAGTCTCAATGATCATAGAAAAATCTGAATGTTCCTATGACAAGTGTAGTGTTAATATATGTTATAAACTAACTCTGCCATCTACTAATATAAGTTAGTTGTAAAATGAATCACTCTCACTGAATTAAGTGACCTTCTATTACAATTTCATACTTATAAAAATCGTATCTGTAAATATTTATTGTTATGGTATCCTTAAAATTTCATTTGGAAATATAGTACTTTTTTTGGAGTGAAATTAAAAAATAGATTATGTATGTTTACCAAATGGAAGGTACAGTTATGTATATATACTTTGTGAACTCTATAAACATAACTTTAGAATAAAATACAAATAGAATTTTATAATCATTTTTTTAAATGTGTGAATTCTGTAATGGGAAAAGGGTAGACTTCACTACAATTTATTACAAAGTGAAGGTTATGTGTCATTACTTATATAAAATAGTCTTCTTTGTTTAGCTTCTTTAGCACTAGGAGAAATGTGTAGTTCCATTGATTGGTTCCATGCAATGGAAATCTGACCTTTAGCAGATGTTTGAGAATTTGCCAGCGCAGCATGATCAACCAACTAGACAGTTTTCCCCTTGTTATTTGACAGGCCTTTAGTTGCTTAGTAACATGCAAAAGAAATTTTAAATTATTTTTCATAATATCAAAAGCTTTCTAAAATATTAAGAACACACTGAAAAATACTGACAAATGAGGTAGATTATTGTTCCCAAATCATGTATTGCAGTTCAGGTAGTTTTTAAATGTTTGGGTTTGTTTTGGCTTTTTTTTAATTAAGAAAATCCTGTTGAGCGAATAATATTTTACTTTGTTAAAATACTTTGTCTATGAAATTGTCATTAAGGTTTGAAGTATGTTATTTCTTGCCTTGGTCATATTTTTCCTTCTGCAGGTTAAGCATTGCAGGTATCTTTTATTTTAGTGTTCTTATTTGATTGTAAGTATCTTTTAGAAATAAAGGCTTTTTTTTTTTTTTTTTAATAGAGGTTAAGTGTATCACAAAGCAGTTATCCTATTTGGAACTCCTAGCTAGGAGCAGGATGCTGCATGAATGTGTGGTAAAGCCTGTTCTCTGAAGGACAGTAGTTTTTAGAGAATGTGAGAGGTTCAGCTGTGTAGTTGTGGGAGTTCAGCATGAACACTCTAAGCTCTGTTTTCTTCAACTTCATCAATTGAGTGTACAGGAAAGGGGAGAAGGAGCGCCTTAATGTTTGAGAATCAAGTGTTGAATTGATAGGAGCAGCTGTTGCCAGACTGGATCTTTTCCTGCAGGTGCTGCTGTCCTTAGGGCATTACAGTTGCTTTCCATTGTGTCAGGTTGGGATTTTTAAAAAGACTTTATTTGGAGGAGAGTTTAAGGAATATAATCTTATATGGTTCAATTTTGTGGTTTTGTAACAATTATGTGTGCTGTAGGTTTACACTAAATTAGTTCTAAATAAAAGATTATGATTCGTAGTTAAGTGTTGGTATGTGCTTATCTATCACCTTAAAGAAATAAAAAGATGGTTCTTTAAAGTCGTAGATTCAGTGTAAAGAGTTCCAAGAATAACTAGCTAAACCAAAACTTGAAAAATCAAGCATTTATGCTACAGTTTTGTTGAAACCACATGAACAAAACTAGTGGACACAAAACAAGCGAAAGCCAGTTAAAGAAAACAACATAGATAATTGTTTCTCCAGTAATGTTAGCATATTATAGTAACCTTTCATATTGGTGCTTTCTGATAAAAGTCACATATAAATCTTTATTAGGTGGGAAAGGTTATGTAATTTAGCAAATTGGTGGCTTTAAAAAATGTATATATCGCTAGGGCACTAAAATTTATAGGTAAAATTCTAATGAATTATATCTGATCTGTTTATAATTCCTGTGATATTACATACTGACACCAAAGTTTTAGTGAAGTCCCTTTATACGAAGAAAAATTATGTTCTTAACACATTTTTTGCGGGAAACGAGTAAACTTGTCATATAGCTCAAATGCCCGCTTACAAAGTGTTAAGTGAGATTTGGTAAGTAACCATATTCTTACTAATACTGCTACATATACTCATTTTCAAAACCAGTGGAGTGGAGTCTTTTAAGAGGAGATTAAGTTGTAGTAGAGTGGGCAACAGAAGGGAAAAAAACGCATCTAATCAATTTTGCTGTTAAAGCCTTTTGGGAAGATTAATTAGTTTTTTGTTTGTTTGTTTTTTTTTCAGTTCATCCAACACAGCTGGCTTTTTTTCTTTCAATGTTGGAATAAATTCTTTTTGTGTGTGTTAGATGAAGTAATTTTCTTGTGTTTGTATCTTTCTTGTTTCTCTAATTGCAAAAATCATACACATCTTTGGGCAGGATGTTCTCCTTATGAGAGCCATGAGGAAGCTGTGAGGAAAGAAGCCTTTAGGGGATCTGGTTAGACTTGAGATGTCTAAATTGGAATTTCTAAATCAGAAAATACAATATGGAGATTCAAGTATGTTTTGTTTTTTTTTGGAGGGCAGTGTCACTGGGCCTCATATGTGGAACTGAACTGGGGCCGCTGGCTTCCCAAGCTAGCACTTAACCACCATGCCATCAAGTATGTTTTTTAAAATGAAAAAAAAAAAAAAAAAGCCTTCCTCACTGAGAAAGTTAAACAGATAAAGTTTTATTAATTATTAATATTTAGTATTCAGTTCACATTTTAAGAAATCCATATATATTCATAAAAGTGTATTCTTTGCAATCTTTCAGTATTTATTGATAACATTTTACTGTGGCTTTTTCAGATTTGGATAGAATCAATCAACTTTTTATTTTTCTTCATTGATCTGAGATTTATCAGTATTTATACTTTTGAAATTCTCTAATTTTCATCACAAAATTTTGTGACTGCCTTCCATTCAGCTTTTAATCTGACTTGAGGGAGAAAAGTTTAAATGATTTGCTAAGGTTATAAGAATTGCTTCATTTAGATTTCTTAGCATTTTTTTCTCACACATGCACATACACCTGCGTACCTACACACGCACACAGGCACGCAAAGCGTCTGCCATTATCTTGTCTCCTAATACTTCTTATTGTCTCCTAGCAAAGCTGGCAAAAAGTTCAGCATAAGGCGGTTGTAAAGGTCCTTTATCAAGTTTAAGTATTTTACTAAATCTAAGATTTCCTCCTTTCCAGTAGTTGTCATTGTTTATATAAAATTTTTCTACAATATGAGATTGTGTCTCTATTTTGTAACACTCTGCTCAGGAAACCCATTCTTAAATATTTACACACATTAAGCTAGAATATGTCATATTTTAAAAATGTTGTTTAACAGAGGTAAAATTTTTTCATCATTAACATAATGTATTTAAGATGGCAAAATACAAATCATATGACCTATTTTGGTATTCAGCACGAGACCTGTTAAAAGTCCACACAATTCTGTCACATCGAAATATTGAAAAGTGTGGAACAACAAACAAAACAGAAATAGACTCAGACATATAGGGAAGAAAAACAACTGATGGTTGCTAGATGGGAGGGGGTTGGGGAGGAGGGAGAAGGTAAAGGGATTAGAAAGTACAAATTAGTCACAATATAGTCATGCTGATATGATATACAATTTGGGAAATATAATCAATAATGTAAAGATTATGTAGGGTGCCAGATAGGCATTGGACTTATTAGGCAGATCACTTTATAGACTGTGTAGAAGTCTGACCACTGCACTATACACCTGAGCTGAAATTGAATCATATTGAATGTCAGCTATAACTAACAAATGTCAACCATATACATACACACACACAAATGCGCGCAGAGGGTGCTAAAAAATGTATACACATTTTAAGAAAGGAAAAAACTATTAAAATTGTAATAGTATATACCGGTAACAAAAGATGAATACAAGTCATGTGTATACATTTTTTTGACACCACTGGTATATATAGTTACGGGATGTGGAGTACAGCATAGGGAATATAGTCAAGGGTATAACAGCTATATACGATGTCATAGAGGTAATAGATTGTGGGTGGTTATCACTTTGGGAGGGGTGTAAATGTGTATTACATTGCTTTGTATATCTGAAACTAATAAAAAAAATTGAAAGGTGCTTGTCTTTTACCTGTTTGCCCATGCTCAACAATCACCAAATCAAAACAAAGAATGTTTTCAACACACCATACTTACCTCAGATCTCTTCCCAGCGTGTACTGATCATCTGTTCCACTAATTTGAATTCTGTCACCATAGATGAGATTTTGCCTGTTGTTGAACTTCACCAAAATGGAATCATGCAGTGGCTCCTTTTTAACTTTTTGTAATAACCATGAAATTCATGGTATTAGTTTCCTAGGGCTGCCATAACAAATCACCACAAACTTGGTGGCTTAAGCAACAAAAATTTATTCTCTCACAGTTTTGGAGGCCAGAAGTGTGAAATTAAGGTCTTGGCAGGCCACCCTCCTTCAGAAGGCTGTAGAGGAGGAGAATCTTTCTTTACCTGTAGAGGGAACATGACCGTGACAGACGACACCTTGATTTCAGACTTCTATAGTCTACAAATGTGAGAATAAATTGCTGTTGTTTTAAGCCACCAACTGTTTTGGTGATCTATTTGTATAGCTATAGGGAACCAATATGTTCAAGTAATTGATCTACCAGAAGTTCATTTGTCCTTTTGCCATGTAATATTCTTTTGTATGAGTACATCACTATTTAGCTGTGCTCCAAATTTTGGTATTTGGGTTGTTGTTACCAGGTTTTGACCTTTGAAAAAAAGGTGTGTTCACTTGGATATTTCAGCTGTTCTTAGGGGTGTGAAATAGTATCTAATTTAATTTATTTTCAGTTGAAAAGAATTTTGATCACAAAAGCATTAGCAAACAAAATGTTAATAAAAATTTTAAAATGTTTAAAACAATTAGAAAACAGCAGTGCAGAAAATATCATTAAAATGTTTCCCTAATTATACACATTTTTTTTTTAAAGATTTTTTTATTGGGGAATTGGTGGAGGAGAACAGCGTTGGGGAATCGGGGAAGGGGAACAGACAAGTTGCCGTCTTCTTGTTCTTCAGTTTAGTTGCGGAGGATGTTGCTTCACTGTTGGTATCGTTATTGCGCTCTTCCCGGATGAGGCAGATCGGTTGCTGGCCTCTGGATGTCGCTCATCGCGGCTATTGGCAGCTCACGCTTGGCTGTCAGCCGCTCACGCCGGCTGCGGGCCACTCACTGCAGCCTATGGCAGCCCACTGCAGCAGGGGCTGCAGCCCACACCATCACCGGGACTCGCACAGCCCAGCTCCAGGTGGAGCTGTTGTTAGCTGTAGAGGGCAGTGTCACTGGCCCTCATGTGGGATCCAAACCGGGGCCGCTGGCATCCCCAAACCAGCGCTTAACCAATGCGCCACTCGGCCTGCCCTAATTATACACATTTTAACACTAATATTTTTGTATATCAGGTTTTTAATTTGGAACCACGTTAACCTATAGGCAAATTAAAGAATGCAGATAAACTAAATAGTTACAACCTGGAAAACTCCTTCCCTACAGTCATATCAATTCAGTCATTTTTTTTTTAAATTAAAAAAAACAAAATTTTTAATTACAGTTGACATATTGGGTTGTCGGAAAAGTCATGAGGTATTTTTTTCTATGATTTTCGTTGCAAAAATGCGTCATGAATTTTCCGACAACCCAATAAAATATTATATTAGTTTTATATGTGTAACATAGTGACAAAACATTTATATAACTTGCAGATGTGATCACCCTGACATGTCTAGTAACCATCTGACATCATATAGTAATTACAATATTATTGACTATATTCCCTATACTGTATTTTGCCATCCGCATCTCTTTTTTTTTTTTGAGGGCAGTGTCACCGGCCCTCTTAGGTGGGACCCAAACCGGGGTTGCTGGCTTCCGAAGGCAGCGCTTAACCACTGCACCACTCGGCTGGCCCCCATGACTATTTTTATGACTGCCAATTTGTACTTCTTAATGCCTTCACCTTTTTCACCCATTTCCTGACGCCCTGAATGATATTTTAAATCAAAACAATCTCAATAATTTTTTGCTTTTCAAAGTGTATTTCCAAGAATTATATTAGAAAAATGTTTTAGATGTATGAGTATTTACATAATATATATATTTTTTGGACCATTAGCTACATATATTTATTTACTAACCTTGATTCTGTTACTATACTTTTTGTCAGCACTTTTGCCAAATGTTTTAGAACAAGTAAGATTTATTTTAAACGTCCAAAAAAATTCAGAAGTTACCATATGAATCATGTACTTCACCTGGGCATCCCTTTTGTTATTGAAATCATTTACTAGTATTAAGTAGCACAATTAGCTTTTCATATACCAAAAACTAATGAAATGGCAATAGTGCAGCTACTAAATTTAATTTTAATTAAATCTGATGACAGATGTGCTTTTGATTAATATGATTTTTAAAAAATATTTAAACATTAAGCTATAGAATTCCGTTCTAAATAAAAGGATATGGAACCCTTATTCTTTCTTTACCATCTTTCCCTGTTACTAATTATAAATTCAAAACACTTTCTAAATATATTCAAACTGAATTGCTATAGCCAAGTACGTATAATGTGAGAATTATTTACCTTTCAAAATTGGGCATGGAAATTATTTGCCTGTCTTTAAACTTTCCTGTTTACATGAGATAATCCTGGTCCAAAGTGTGCTTTATAAAAGCTGTGGCCACATTTCTGTGGAAAACAATCTTGCTTTGTCAATGTTCTTATGTAGGAGGCAAATAATTGCCCATTTATAGCTACCAGGTTTCATAATTAAGGATTCAGAGTACTAGTCAGTATACATTGTTCAAAGATTTTTTTTCTTCTTTGAATCCCCAGATAATTTTCAACAAATTTATCCCCCTCACGCTGGCTGCTGGCCACTCACTGTAGCCTATGGCAGCCCACTGCAGCAGGGGCTGCAGCTATGCCATCCCAGGGACTCACAGCAGCCCAGCCGCAGGTGGAGCTATTGTTCATCAGCTGTAGAGGGCAGTGTCACTGGGCCTCATATGTGGGATCCGAACTGGGGTGCTGGCATCCCAAGCCAGCTCTTAACCAGCACGCCTCGGCCGGCCCTAAAAGAGTATATTTTTAAAGTAGAAAATGACTGTTTCAAGTATTCTTCCAAGAATTTCAGTCAAAAAACTTTAAACATAAGTATCTTAAGGAATTGATTAGATACATTTTAGTATACCCTTGCAATGAAATGCTTAAGCCATTTAAAATGGTTAGTTGATATGATGAAGATAATCTTAGTAATTAGATAATCAAATGTAATGAATTTACTCTGAGAAGATAAAAGACGAGCAATTAGAAATCCCTGAAACCCAAAAGTTAAAGGAGAGATCCACATTCCAAGCAAACAAACTAAAAATGTGGCATGATTTTGAGCAGGTGATACGGGGGAAAAATTTTGTTTTCAACTTGATACTGGAATCATCTTGAAATGGGATATAGGATTTACTTGTCTTTCTTCACAGGTTCTACAGTGAACAGTGATTTTATGTGATGATTGAACTATCTAGCCTGCCTGGCTGACAGTTGACTATTTTAGGACCTGAAAATGCTTGGAATTGTTTCAGATTGGAAAATATGGCTTATTCTGACCTGCTTTTCTACACTAGAACTCTGTAATTCCCTTGGGCCCAAAAAGAAGTGATACAGTCTAATCAATGCACTCAGGGAAAAGTATTATAAAGTAATGTATATATTAGCCAGAATTTTGTAAGAAGAGATAAAAATTACAATAAAAATCTATAATAAAATTACTGATTTAGGTCTTGTATATTTTTTATCTTTTAAAAAAAAGGTGTTAATTAAAGGCCAGTATGATATATTGGAAAGATTATTAGAAGTTAGGAGTACTGCTAGTCCTGCCTCTGTCATTAACTAGTTTTGCACCTTTGGATGCTTAATGGTACATGTCTCCAGTGCTTCATATGGCCCTTGGGATTTGTAGTAGTTCCCACATTCACAAATAAACATTAATTTCATAGGTCTTCACTTTTCATTTCCTTCATGAACATTATTAACCTATCTTTACAAAATGTTAGCTTATTGTTAGACTAAGTTGAGATACAAAAAGATGTGAAAATGTGTTGATTTAGGAGAAATCCATTGTTGTGTTAAGCTGTGGATATTTTTTGTTCAACCAAGTTCATTTACCTAGTAATTTTCTCTGCACAAAAGCCAGGAAGTACATGTAATTAAATTTGTGCCTAGGTGAAATAACATGTTGTTATATGTCATGGCCTTTTGGGGTCATTTATAAAGGGCTAAAGGGTTAAATACTTTAAATTAGAAATGGCTAGGGCCAGCTATTCATTAGTTTCTCAGATAGATATTTTACAATGGTTCCAGGCATAGAGAAAGGGGCTGCGTGCCCTTTTAATATTTCCAGAGGGTAAGACAGCTTCTTATGTGATCTGTTCTTTTTTTCAAAAAATGTTTATTGAGGATCTACTGTTCTCTAGGTACCGTGTTCCTAAGCATCCCACACAGGGTTCCATCCTCTTAGAACTTTCTGTCCATGGTGTTTTTTGTATGTAACAAGGTTTCAGTTACAAGTACTTCCTCAATGACTATTGTTTTTGAAATGCTGATAATACTTATTAAACTTTAGGGATTTCTGAAATTAATATCCTCCAGTAATTTCTTTAAAAAGGACTGCCTCTTTGGACATTTTTAGATGCTTGTTCATCTGAAAGTATCTATTCTACCTTCAAAGTTTACTCATATCTGACTGATTATAGAATTCTGGATTAGAGACTGGAAATGTTTTTTCCTGAAAATTTTGAAAGCTTTGCTCTAAAGTCTTCTAGATTCTGGTGTTGCTTTTGAAAAGTCATGCCTTTCTGCTTTTTGATCTTTTGTATGAAAGACACAATGTGGGATTTTCTTTCTTGTTTGTGCCTGGAAAAATCACAATGACCTACCTAGATGTACATCTCTTTTCATCCCTGTGTTTAGATCTTGAGGAGTTGCTTCTCAGTCTGGGAATTTTTGAGTTTAGGTTCTGGGAAATTGTTTTGAATTGTTTCTTCAATGCTCTCTTTTTCAATTTTTCTTTTTCTGCATCTTTTATATTGGAATATGGGACCGTGCTGGACTCTTTTTACTTTATTTTTTCTCTTTTTGTTCTAGTTAGTGGGAATAATTTTTAACTTACATTCTAAACCTTCTATTGCATTTTTCATTTCTGCTATTAAAGTTTAATTTCATAAAACTTTTTGTTTTCCAAATGGTTATTTTTTTATAGCTTCCTGTTTCTGATTTGTTTCTCTTATTGAGAGTATTATTTTGTTTGCTTCTCTTTTCAGTCTTGTTCTCTTTGAAGTCACCTTTTCACTGTGTGTTATTTAGTCTCTGTGTAGTATATTTGATGTTTTCCTTACATGA
This sequence comes from Aselliscus stoliczkanus, assembly GCA_033961575.1. NCBI lineage: Eukaryota > Metazoa > Chordata > Mammalia > Chiroptera > Hipposideridae > Aselliscus > Aselliscus stoliczkanus. The sequence goes on from CM066729.1 coordinate 142,057,088, forward strand.
AATATCTGATAATTCTGTCTACTCATACTTGATAGCATAACATTTAAAAAGCACATTGGGGGCCGGCCGAGTGGCGCACTGGTTAGGAGCTGGCATATGAGGGACGGTGTGGGCTGCAGCCTCTGCTGCAGTGGGCTGCCATACGTTACAGTGAGTGGCTGGCCGCCAGTGTGAGCTGCCAAGAGCCGCTGTGAGCTGCCAAGAGCCGCTGTGAGCGGCTATCCAGAGGCCGGCGAGTGACTGCCTCACTCGGGAAGAGCGCAATGATAATACCAACATGGGCCAGTGAAGCACCGTCCTCTACAACTAGACTGAAGAACAAAAGGACAGCAACTTGTCTGTTCCCCTTCCCTGATTCTCCAATGCTGTTCTCGCCCCCAATTCCCCAGTAAAAAATCTTTAAAACCAAAAAAGCACATTGGGAGCTCTGAGCTTTTGGGTGAGGTTTGTTGGCTATAGTCTTATCTGTTTAGAGATGTGGCCACTTCTTTGAGTAACTCCTAATGTCTGTGTATATATTTGTCATTTATCTTAAACTGGTCGGGTTTCCCAGAGAAATCTACTAGACCTTTCCCTGGATCTCAAAATTGTATCTATTGAGGCAAAAATAGACTGGGAGTGGGAGGAGAGGGTTGGTTCTCAACATATTTCATTATATAGACTTTCACTTAATCCTCCTGTTCCAGTGTAACCTCTGCCTTCAACTTGCTTTAAGATGATCCGTGATCCAGGAATAACCTTTTTCTAGGGAAAAAAACCAAAACATCTTTGCTATGAAAATAGGAGAGGAGGCAAGTTACAAGGCTAGCCAGGAAAGATCTGTGACTCTAACTGCTGCTTAAGCAGACTAATCTCATTTTTCCTATTAGCTCTACTTGTCCCTCAACTAGTTTTTGAATATTTGGGCTTCTCTGTTGTAAATTGGAGTGTTTATCAGTTTTCCCAAGTTCTGGCTTTAGCTTAAGCTTTTTTTATTTCACAAAGTCAGCTACTGCTGCTATTGCTTTTATTAGTTTATTCTGTCCATTTTGCCAGTCTTTTGAAATCTTTTAGAATATTCATCTTACCATCCAACATGTTAAATCATTCTCTTAAAGTTGAATATTGTTGAGTCATCTTAATATTTTGATTAAAGTGTGAGGATAGAGCCCTGTAGACTGTGAGGATAGAGCCCTGTAGACTATCTTGAAAATATTTAATCAGTTTTTAGTTCTTGGTTAATCCTGTAAATTATGGATGTTTATCCAGCATGAGTACCTAGTGTGCTGTATTATTAATGAGTTTATATTTTTTATTCCAAAAATATTTTCAGGATCTTTCCCCACAATATTTTAATTTTAAAAAGATCTAGTATATTAGCTACACTAGCATACCTAAAAAGGTAAAATTCATTGATAAATACAAAGTTAAGGATTAATTGTAGTGAAATAAAATTTGCTCTTGGTGTAACCTTTTTCTTTTGTAGTACTTTCAAGCCAACTTGCAAATAATAGTTTTTGTGCTTTGGCTATAGATCAACATTAATGGATTGGATTGTCAAAAGCCTTCTAAACTCGAAGGGTCTGTTTCTTTGATATATAATTTTCTAAAAAATATTTTCTCCGTTGCCCAAATCAGTGCATTTTAGAAGTTGTTTTCCTTTCTTGGGATGTTTTACAGATTGTATCAGAGATGCACGCCTAATTCAGGCCTGTGATTATTTAGGCTATGCAGACAAAAACTAATTTAAAAAGTGGCTGGGTAGGGCCAGCCAAATGGCTCAGTTGGTTAAGAGCAGGAGGGCTCAGCTTAAAAAAAAAAAAAAAAAAAAAAAAAAGTGGCTGGGTATTCTCTTACTGTCTTCTTTTCTCATTTCAACTTCCTTTACTTTTTAACTATGTTTCTTCTACCTTTTCCAGTTTTCTACTCAGTTCTCCTTGGTGGAGAAGATGGATGCAAAAGAGGAGGTGTGAGTAGTTCTTTATTCTCTCTGCATCTGTTAACATTACATCATCTTTCCCATGCAATACTCTTGTTTCTTCTTAGTTCATTCTCTTACATTTATGCAGTCAATGGGCCTGTTTGGTTTTCTTTTCTGTTATTTCTAAAATATAGATTATCCTGACAATATCCTTACAAGGTTTACGATATTAATTTGTAAACGTTCTTTCTCTTCTTCCGTTATCTATATATGTCCTTTTAAAATCTGACATCAGAAAACTATATATCCATAGTATTTCACACACTCATCACCTTCATTTATTCAGTCCACACACATTTATTGAGTTCCTCAAGTATATCAGGTCCTGGGAAATAAAATATTGATAAGATATGACTTGTACTATTAGAGTTCGTACTTTTATAGGGAATATCTCCTCCCATTTCTTACTAGAATTATGTACATCTGTTTAAGTAAAAATGATAATTTTGACTTTCTTGGTCTTCCATCTACTTTATTGACTAGCATTTCCTTGTGGAATATGTGATATAAAAGTAGACTCAAGTTTGAGTTCTGGCTCTGCCAAATGTTAACTATGTCATGTTGTATAAATCAATCTTTCTAGGTTTTTGTTTTCACCTATTAAATGTACTTAATATCTACTTTGTAGAGTTGTATTGAGGGAAGTTAGATGTTAAAAGTGAATTGAGAGAATGTACATACTTGTATTATATAAACTTTGTAAATTCCAAAAGCTGTATGCCATTATTTTTATAATGATTGCTATGTAAATATTTATTGCAGTTCTTTTCAAATACTATTTACATCTCTTTGGGAACAAGAACTGTATCCTATTTATCCTTATCCATTGCAACTGGTAAATAGTAATGACTTATACTTTTGGATTGAATTTCCTAGAAAATGGACTTAAAACAAGTGTTAACATAGTTGATGTTTCTTTTCACTGCTATGTATTGCCTCTGTGTCACTTTAGAATTTAATGATAAGAAAACGTTCTCCATATGGCCAGTTTCTGTTATATATTTGTAAGTATTATTGTTTGTGATTATTGTCCCCAAATTACCATGTTATCTATCATCCTCGGGTTCCTGGATTTCTAGATGCTTTGCAGCTCTCCTGTTCAGTTACCCTGCTTCTTTCTCGGTTTTTGAAAGATAAATTATTCAGACATGTTGCTATATTCTAATAACAGATTCCATTTTTGTTTTTTTATATGAAGAGATCATTTTTACCTCTTTTGTTAAAATATTAACTATATCTTAAATGTTAGTGTGGTTTAGACATTGGATTATAATAAACCAAGATTAAAAACAGTATATTCTCTATTTTTCTCTTTTTTTCTCATTTTTTGGATGACATTGACCAATTTTTCTGATGGTTCTTTTCAAAATTAAATTTGCTGGGGTTTTCTTGAATAATTGTATTTTGCGTGTCCTTTTTTACATTTCAATACAGTGCAGTTTTGACTATGATGACAAATCTTTTTTTTGTTGTTTGTTTGGTTTTTTTTGAGGGCAACGTCACTGGCCCTCATATGTGGGATCGGTACCGGAGCCGCTGGCGTCCCAAGCCAGCTCTTAACCACTGCGCCACTCGGCTGGCCCATTGATGACAAATCTTGAGCCAAACATTTTCTCTAACTATGAGTACATCATACTTTTAGGTAAAGGAAAAAAAGAAAGTGAAGCCAACATGTGTTAGTTACTTTATTGAGTACTTTTGTTATCGCGTTTAATTTTTACAACTCTCTGAAGTATTAATTACCTCTATTTTACTGATTTGAAAGCTGAGGCTCACAGAAATTTTATCACTTTCATGGTCTCAGTATTTTAAGTCCAAAGAATATGTTCTTTGTACTGTAATACATGACCTGGAAGGTAATAATGCAAAACATTGAATACCATTCCATAATATCTTTCTTGGAATTGCTTATATAACTTTATCATCTGAACTTAAGACACCTTCAGTGTCTATCTTAGATTATAAAAAATGATTTTCAGTACTCTTCATTCATTATTGGTCATGCTAAGTTGATACTTCTTGAGAATATACTTTGGACGCATATTTCTGAAGTTTTAACAAGTTCATGTAGTTCAGATAAAGTAGTAGGACAATTTATATTAGCCTGGGGCAGTCTGTTGGGTTGACACTTAGTATTTCCAGCTCTCTGACACTGACCTTTTTTTCTTTAAAGAGTTAAATCAGGGCTCCAGAGATTGGTTTGTCCACCTACCTTTCTCTTGATATTTTTTTTAGGTCAAACTTTATTTTATTCCTAGTTTTAATCATTGCAATACAATTTTATCTTATGTTTCTCTCCTGTGATGAGACCAGAATGAGCATGGTATGTTTTAGGAACAGGAAGAAAATCATGGTATTTATCTGGAGAGGAAGGGACTAGGGGTTATAACAGGATCAGAGGAGTACAGAAAACAGATCTTTAGAGCCCTGACTAGGGTAAGTTAACTTCAGTTAATAGAAAGCTTGAAGATAAAGGGGATGGTTTGATATCTTTTTGAAGTTTTAATATCTTACTCCACAGCAAATGGAAGACTCTAAAATATACCCAGTTGAATTGCTAAAATGTAAATTGAGTGGTGACAGTACAATAAAAGACTAGTTTATAGTGTGGTCACTGTAAGGTTGTAGCTACAGAGATTCTTCTCAGTTTACAGCTGGGGCTATTGAAAGGCATTTTATACTTTGGAGCAACATGACAGGGAGTTAAATCCTGAAATCTTGGAATTATCACATCCAGTTTCTCCGTCCTGATGGAAATAGGTTATTAAAGTATTCATAAAACATTCTTTTCAAATGAGTTTTATAGAATCACAGTTTTATGCATTTGCTCAATATAGAAGATGAGACCATTTTTTAAAAGACAAGAGGGAAAGATAGTATATTTTAATTGGAACTCTTTTTGTATTGGCATTGTTTTTTTATTTTTTTGTTTTTGTTTTGTATTGGCATTGTTTTTTAACGATACGTGTAATTGTGGCGCTAGTTTTCAGTCTCAGCAATAGGTGTTGATGCAGCAAAGGGTTTTATATTTTGCCAAAAGAAGAAGCAGCAAGAAAATTTTGAATGGCTAACTAGTGGGTGGAGAGAACCTGAGTATTGGAGAGCTAAAATAGCTCAGTGGATAGGTAATTTTAATTAAAAATTTAATAACACAGGCTCATAAATCTGTCTAAAAATGGTGTCACTAGGAAGTGTAGTAGAAGGCATCCTAGACTCATCAGTTTTAATCCCAACCCTTATTATGTGAAGAACCTGTGGAATTTAACCTCTATGATATCAATTTTCTCATATGTTAAAATAATACCCATCATTTTTTTCTTCATAAAGTTATGTTGAAAATAGGATGAAACCAAGTATTTGAAAACTCTTAGTGTATTGCAAATTAAATGTATTATGCATTTATAAAGTTTCCACTGAGTATAAAATACAATGGGAAACGTATTGGTAACTATTGAATCAGTTATTTTCTATAATCAAAAATAAATAATAAAATTTCCAAGTACAGTTGACACTTGAACACCACTGATTTGAAATGCTCTGGTTCACTTATATATGGATTCTTTTTTTCCAGTAAATACTGTAAATGTATTTTCTCTTACAATTTTCTTAACTCTTTTTCCTCTAGCTTACTTTATTGTAAGAATACAGTATATAATACATATAACATTCAGAATATGTTAATTGACTTTATGTTATTGTTAAGGTCTCTGGTCAACAGTAGGCCATTTAAGTTTTTGGGGAGTCAAAAGTTATATGTGTTCATTTAGCTATGCAGAGAGGTCGGTGCCCAAACCCTGCATCCTTCAAGGGTCAACTGTATTTTGAAAGATTTACCTCAGAGCTTCATTATTTCAGTGACTAAAGTAAATGTTGAGTTAGCTTTTGAAAATAGTCCAGCCTGGGCCAGCCAAGTGGCTTGGTGGTTCAGCGCTGGTTTGGGAAGCCAGCAGCCCTGGTGCATGTCCCACATATGAGGGCCAGTGACACTGCCCTCAAAAAAAAAAAGAAAATACTCCAGCCTAAATATTTTTTCCAGACTGTATATTAATTTGTTGTTTTAAACAACTTTATTGAAATATAATTTTGATACAATAAAATTTACCTATTTTAAGTGTATATTTTGACAAAAATGTTTTCTCATGTCCGTTTCCCTTAAGTCCCCACTCCTGGCCCCAGCACCCTTTACTGTCACAATAGTTTTGACTTTTTCTTAACTTTTTTTTTTTTTTTTGAGATTCATCCATGTTGTTGTATAAATCAGTTGTTCATTTATTTACTGCTGAATATTACTCCATTGTATGGTTATACGATGGAATTGACCAGTTGACAGACAAATATTATGTGGTTTTCACTTATTGGCAATTACAAATAATGTGGAAATGTGGGTACAGATGTTTGTGTGAACATACCTTTAATACATACTTGAGAGAAGAATTTATGGTAAGTATGTAGGCTAACATTTTAATTGTCAGAATTTTTGGCATAGCACACCATATGTTTGTGTTGGAGCAGAAAAATATTTTATGGAAGATTATGATTCTGCCCCTCAGTCTACTTTGTGATGGTAGATGGTCATTCATTCAAACACATGCAGTGGTTAAAGAGAAAATCAACCGTGCCCTTTACTTGATAGATTTTTTTTTTTTTAAGTTGTCTCTAATGTAAAATGCCCTTTCTCCAGGTTTCAACAGAACTCCCCAAGCAGGAAAAAATTACGTCGGATTGCCTAAGCTATACTCTCTTCATTCTTTCAGGTAGTCTAAACTTGCACTGTGCAGTGAGGTAGCCACTAGCCACATGTGACTGTTGAGTCTGAATTGAGGTCTGATGTAAGTGTAAAATGTACACGTGGTTTTGAGGACTTAGTATAAATAAAAGATTGTAAAATATTGCATTAATAATTTTTTGTTGCTTGCAAATTGAAATATTTTTGTTGATATACATTTTTGAAATTATATTAGTAAAATTCACCTGTTTCTCTTCACTTTTTAAATGTGGCTAATAGAAAATTTAAAATTATATTTTGGGTCACTTTTTTAGCTCTTGTTTCTCTTGAATAGCACTGCTCTAATCTTAACCTTCAGGTGACTTCACAGATTGAGTATTTGTACTCCATTGTTTTAGCACATCATAGAAACTGATTCTAAAGTGTATGTATGCCACATTGTAGGACTTCATATTAAATGACTGCATTTATTATACCTATCATAGTGAAATTAAGGACTCGTTTTTATATTACATAGTGATAGTGAATACTGACTGATGTAACTCATTATCTGTTACTTTGGCATCTAGGAAGGTTAGCCCCTCTCACAACTATGAGTGCCATTTGGTATGAATTGTATACTCAATCATACCTCTTGATTTATTGTGAATCAACACACAAGTTAGAATATATGCACATATCTCTACATACCTTATAGTCTAAGAAAATAGGTAACTTCTCATTCATTTTGAATACAGTTTGATGTATCTTTTAGGGAAGATATTTTAATATTTCTATTCAGCATGGGTTTGGGAAACTTTCTCTATAGAAAATGGAAATAATTGTTGAAAAAGTTTATAGGATAGCCTGTCATATTCTCACATAATAGGGAATTATTTAATTTTTAATAGAATAGACTTGGATGATAGTATCAAGTATGAAATCCATAATTACAGAAACCATTAATTTTTTTTGTGTGTATATATATTACTTTCATTTATAATCTCTCAAATGATAGCTACTACACAGAAGGTTCTGTAATTTTTAAGTAAAAATATTTAAAAAGAAAACTGCCAGTTTATATGATGTAGAAGTGTCACTACAAATTGTTTTAATTAAAATCTTTAGATTTACTTTTAAGTAAGTTCCATTAAACTGCCAAGTGAAATGAACACATATAAATCATTTAAAAATATTTGAGTCATAATTTTGTGTTTTAGTATACAAGTAAATAATTCCGAACTTCTGAATTGCTTAATATATGAATACAAAAACTGGTAAATGTAACCTCTTCTTAAAATAAAGAAAAAGACACACTATGCTTCAGAATGAGTTGGAGCTGCTCTGTCGAATATTGTAACCACCAACTATATGTGGCTCTTGAGCACTTGAAATGGGGTTAGTCCAAGTAGAGATGCTCACTGTAACTGTAAAATACAAACTAAATTTTAAAGACTTAGTATGAATAAAAGAATGTAGAGTATCTCAATTTAAAAATATTTATTACTTGTTGAAATTGTAATATTGTAGATATATTGGCTTAACTAAACTACAGAGGATGCCAAAAAAAAAATGTATGCTCATTTTAAGAAAGGAAAAAAAAACTGTATTAAAATTGTAATAATTAATATATACTGATGAAAGATGAATACAAGTCATGTGTATACATTTTTGGGGCAACCATGGTATATTTTAAAATTTATTTCACATATTTGTTTTTCTTTTTATCCTTTTATTTTTTTTAAAGATATTGGGGAAAGGGAACAGTATTGGGGAAAGGGAACAGCCAAGTTCTTGTCCGTCAATCTTAGTTGTGGAAGGCACAGCTTGCTCAGCTCCAAGTCCAGCCGCCATCTGGCTGCCTGTTGGCAGCTCTCGGTCTCACAACTCAAGGTGCTGTGTTCAGTTTTATTTGCATGTGGGCGTCGCACTGGAAGCCTTGTTGTTAGGAGCATGTGCTCTCACCAGCTGAGCCATCCTGCCACCTTTTGGCAGCTCAGCAGAAGCTCATTTCAGGCGCAGCTCACTGGCCCATGTGGGAATCCAACCGGCGACTCTGTTGCTTAGAGCTTGTGCTCTTAGCCAACTGAGCCACTTGGCCGGCCCTGGGTTTTTTTTGTGTGTTTTTTTTAATGTGTTTATTAGAATGTTTAAATTTTTATTAATTAAAATCTAATTCTAAAGAATGCAATAGAAGTCAGGGAAATCGGAGTAGACAACAAAAAACACAGGAGAAAAACAGAAAACTAGTAGTTAATTGATAGTTTCAACCATATTAATTCCACTAAATGTTAATAAGATGAAACACTTCAATTAAAAAGCAGAGATTGTCAGAACAGATAAAAAAAGTAAAATACAACTGTATGTAGTTCACAAGAAATTAACTTTAAATATAAAGACACAGGTAGATTAAAAGTAGTTAACAGAAAAAGATATATCATGCGAAAAGTATGTATATGAGAGCTGATGTGCCTTAAGTACTCTTTAAAAAAGAGTATTATCAAAGAAAAAGTGGAGCAATTTGGACACAACAGTGACAAATATGTGTGCACCTAATATAGCTTCACAATATATAAAGCAAAATTTAACAGAATTACATAAATTACATATAATTTCATAGTCATAGTTGGAGATTTTAGCATTTTTCTCTCAGCAGTTGGTAGAACAACTACATAAACTAGTAAAGACATTGAAGATCTGAAACACTATCAATCACTTTGATTCAATTAATATTTTTAGAACATACTTCATGCTGCATAATACACTTTTTTTTCAAGTGCATACAGTATATTTATCAAAGAGACCATGTGCTGGGCCATGAAACAATTCTAAATAAATTTAAAAGGATGGAGATAATATATGAGTCTGTTCTTGGGCCATAGTAGTATTAAATTAGAAATCAGTAACGGTACAATGTCTAGGGAAAAACCCTAAATGTTTGGATGTTAATATACTTTTGAACAGTTTTGTGGGTCAAAGAAGAGATTATAAGGGAAATTAGAAGTCATTTTAATCTGAATGGTAATGAAAATGCAGCAAATCAGAATGTGGATACATCTTCAGCAAGATTTAGAGACAAAAGTATAGTGTTAAATGCTTATATTAGAAAGAAGGAAAATAAGATAAATGACCTAAGGTTCTATCTTAAGAGAGAAAAAGAAGAGCAAATAAAACGCAAACTAAGGATAGGGCTGAAAATAAAGATAAGAGTAGATCAATGAAGTAGAAAATAAAAGGAAAAAAGTAAACAAAACTATACTGAGATACTAATTTTCACCTTGTCCTCATTCCCTTCTTTAAATTGACAACATACCCATTTGGTGAGCCTGTGGAGGAATAGGCAGTCTCACACATTACCTATTGGAATACAAAATGGTTAAATCTCCTATAGTGGGGAATTTGACAATATCTAGCTTAAGCTGCATACTCATTTATTTACTCTTTCATCTAGTAAATCTCACTGTTAGGAATATGCCACAAACATATATTGACATAAATACAAAATGACATATGCACAAGGCAAGATTCATTGCAGCACCAATTTGTGTATTTTTTTCTTTATTGAATACATTTAACTTGTAACATTTTATAAATTTTAAAGTATAAATTGTGTTCTTTGATACCTTTCTACAAGTATATTGTAATATGATTGCCAGTGTTGTAATATTTATCACATTACATAATTATAGTACAGTATTAATATCTGTATTCATTATACTGTGTGTGTATTAAATCTCTGTGGCTTATTTACTACTCGTTGCAAGTTTGTATCCTTAAACACCGCCACTTATCTACCTCCTACCCACTATTCTCTGGTAACCACCATTTTACTTTCCATTTATTAAGAGTTTAACTTTTTTAGATTCCACATATTAGAGATATCATATGGCACTTGTCTCTCTCTGTCTGACTTATCTCACTTAGCATAGTGTACCCATCCATGGTGTTGCAAATGGAAGGATATCTTCCTTTCTCACGGCTGAAGAATACTCTGTTGTGTGGATGTACCACATCTTTTTATCCATTCATTTGTTGATGGGCATTTGGGTTGTTTCTATTGGCTATTGTGAATAAAACAGCACCATTTGTAATAGCAAAAGACTAAAAACCCAAATATCCATAAAGTGTGTTACTATTTATCTAACTAAATATATTTGTGTGTGTATGTACATTTTTACTTTTATGTTTTTAAATTTAGGAATTAACTGAAAACTAATCCACTGTAAGAAACAGGGTTAGAAGAAATAGCTAAGAGTTCTGTGAATATAGCTTGTTTTCTGTTACTGAAACCATGTAAAATGCTTTACATAATTCTAAAACAAGTTTTAATCATTAAAAAAAACCCTAAAAGTGGAAGTAAAATTAAACAAAGAAGTCTAAGTGGTATAAATATAGGAAAGAATTATTTTAATTGACTTTAAAACAATAATTTGATTATATGACATGCCTAGTTGATTTTACCCTGAAGATTAAAGAGCAGTATAAAACTAAATGGTTTTCATAAACCTTAGTGTTGGTATCGTTATTACTAGACTGTTACATATGTATTGTGCAACAGAGCAAATTAACTAAGTTGGTATTATTGTATAACAAATCAATTTTTGTAAAAAAAAACAAATTTGTAGAATTTTATTTGAAATTGTCAGTATAAAGTCTCATACTAACTGAACACTGTTAAAAGGTCTTAAGTGACCAACTCAGGAGTAATAAGCACTTCTAGAATCCAGATTGTTGTCTGAATGCTATTTTTCCTTCGAAAAGTACTAGGGTTCCTTAGATATATGGTTAATTTCAGGTCTGGGGCAGAAGGTGTACGTGATGATCATGGTATATTTTGTTATACCAGAAGCAAGGAAGCTAGTAAAGACTACTAACAGACTCGGAAACTAATTGAAGGAGGTTCCCAATGGCCAAGGATGGGAAATTTTGACCGCAGTAGGAATAAAAACTGCAGTAATTTGAAACATACTACATTTATTTAAATCCAAGTATTTATTGGGTTCTCGGAAAAGTCATGACGCGTTTTTGCAACAAAAAACGTAGAAATAATATGTCATGACTTTTCTGACAACCCGATATAATGATTTCTCCCCTAAGAAACAAAGTCATTGTTTACCAGTCTGATGCCCACTCATTATTTCAAGAACTCATAAAAATCAAGCATTTATCCTTCGTTTCCTAAACTACCTTTTGGAAACCAATTATTTAATGAAGGAAATTTTCACTTAATAGACATATTCTAAATAGTAAGTGATGAAGGAATGATAAAATTATAATATCACTATTTTAGGCAGTGTTTTTCAAATTGGCTGTTATTATCACAGAAAGATAATAAGGCAATACGAGGTCTGAGAATTAAGCCCGCGAACTTATCGTAGAAAAAGTGCTGAATATACCTCACTGCAGAAAAGCAGTATAGTCACCTTCGAAGTACTCCCCTTGGGAAAGCTATGCATTGAAGCCAGCACCCAGTCCACCCTTCAAAGCAATTTTGGAGCTCTTTTTTTTCTGGAATGGTCATCAGAGCTGTCGTCGTATTACCCTTGATGTCCTGAATGTCATCCAGATGTCTTCCTTTCATTATTTCTTCTATCTTTGGGTAAAGGAAGAAGTCACTGGGGGCCAGATCAGGTGAGTAGGGAGGGTGTTCCAACACTGTTATTTGTTTACTGGCTAAAAACTCCCTTAGACAGTGCCCTGTGAGCTGGTGCATTGTCGTGATGCAAGAGCCATGAATTGTTGGCAGAAAGTTCAGGTCGTCTACCTTTTTCATACAGCCTTTTCAGCACTTCCAGATAGTTAAGTTGGTTAACTGTTTGTCCAGTTAGTACAAATATCAAACAAGGTTAGCAACATCGTTGCAACAAGTTTGAAAACTTAATTGTCAGACCTTCATACATATATGCCCCTTTATGAAGAAAACTGCCATGTATGAGGTTGTCTGCTCTATCAATTCTGAATTTGAGTAAGACTGTAGATTCAACAATTACTGAAAGTACAAGGATAGAGCAACATGTTTAAAATGCCTCAGGTGAATAGTCAGCAAGACTGTATGTGACAAATGACTTGATACCTTTAAGAAACAATTTCCTGGAAGAAAAGAGGATCATGTCAACCAATTACAACATGTAGAATTTACTTAAATCTTAATTTGAACAAACTGAAAACAAGAAACATCCCATTGTGAGAAACTTGAATGCTGACGGAGAATGGATAATATTGCAGAATTAATTTTATAGTTGAAAGAAGATTGGCCATGAGATAAAAATTATTGAAGGTGGATGGATGATGGGCACATGGGAATCCAATAGGTTATTGTCGCTATAATGAAAAGTTAAAAATAAAAAAACAACAGCGGTATTTCTCAAAATAGATCTAAAATCTAGCATACTAAGTAGTTGAAGAATTATTTATGCATTGAAGTATTTGTAGCTTTCACTCTTTTTTGGTGAAGAACCATTGATTGAAAGTGAAATCAGTAAATAATGATAAATGTTCATTTGAAGGACTTTGTGGTTATTTATAAAATTCAAGCATTATAGTTGACTTAATAAGAATTGAGAGGAAATAATTCCTGTTGAGAGGATTTGATAGAAGGAAAAATTCATTCCATGAGTTTGATTGTTGAAGAAAATGTGTACATTTAAATCCAGTCTTGTAAAAATCTTTCTTCAAGGGGAAGAAATTTCTGTGAAACTGAGATACAGTATGCCTACCAACTGTTGCTTCCTTTTCCCCCCTTGAACCTAGGGAAAGTCCTTAGGTGTATCACAAGACATACCTAATACTCTGTGTTCCAGTGCCCCCTTGTGCTTCTCATGAAAAGGTATCATTAGCTTCTCTTCTCTAAAAAATTGGAGTATCCTTTCTAAGAGCTCCCTGAAAACAAAACATTTGCAAGCTTATAAATAAGGTTGCATACTGTAAATTTCCTTTTTTTTATTTTATTTTTTTATTTTGAGAGCAGTGTCACTGGCCCTCATATGTGGGACTGAACCAGGGCCGCTGGCTTCCCAAGCCAGCGCTTAACCACCACGCCACTCAGCCGGCCCTCCCTAAATTTTTTGAGACCCAAGATTTATATCCTTTTTCTTTTAGGGCATGCTCTTCTGTTAATGTTTTCTTTTTCCACAGAAGTTGCTACATTACCAGCTAGCTATATGGCATTTGAGATGGGGGTTAATCTCAGGTTGTCAGTGTTCCCATAGCTTTTTCCTCACTCCACCTCTACTACATTTGCCTTTTCAAAGCAAAGCAAAGGAGAGTGGAAGTGGATATGGCAGAGTCTTACTAGCAGGGCTCTTCCTTCCTCTCTTAAGGAAAAAGGACCCTGGAAGCAACCTGTGCCATGATAATGTATAATTGCAGAAATTTTTGGCCCACCAGCATATTAGAATATAGCTTTTGATAGTACCGTCTCATTCTTCTGTCTTTTATCCCCAAAGGCAAGTAAACCTTTAGAGTATAATCCCAATAAGTACAATACTGTTACATAATTGTCTTTGAGAGAAGGGAGTGGCAGCGACAGCATTGGAATAGATTGTTAAGGATTTCTGATATTGAGCAGTTTTGGAAGATGACAAGGCCCAGAGAGACTGAAATACAGAAGAGGTGAAAAGTCACAGTGGTTAAGAAATTTAGAGAACTTGGAGGCTTGCCTATTCTGTTAAAACCATGCATAATTTAATGAAGAGAAACAGTATTTCATTTTCTCTTTCTGTTTGGTTTTTCTGACTCCTTCTGTTACTGGGTGTAAAAATTTCTGAATGACTGACACTGTCAAATAATTTGTGTGCCACGAAATGGAAGGAGTTGATCACATCCCTTTCTGTGGCTCTCTTTCGTTCATTGTCAGGGCTAGAATGTACCCATGGAGAGATTGCATGTATCATATGTCCTCTTTTAAAATAATCTTGGCATGTAATATTCCCTGAAATGTAAGACCAATACAAGTTGACTGTTTTCAGTTTGATTCTAGGCATTATTTTCAGGGTAAACCTCTAGACTGGGCATGACAATATAATTGTTTTTTAACCCAAGGTTTTCTGAATATCAGGGTCAAAACTTTTAAAAACTAGTAAGTTAAAAAAAAAAAAAGACTATCAGAGTGAAGCAACTGTTTTTATTCAGTATCAAAAATCACTACCAGTGTGGTATTAAAAGTCAATCAGTTCTTCTTAACTATTTTTTCTATACTTTCAGCCAACTAACACAGTATTCAATATCAGAAAAAATTTTTTTTCTTTTTGAAGATTTTATTGGGGGGTCAGCCGAGTGGCTTGTTGATTGGGAGTTGGCTTGGGACGCCAGCTCTGAGCAGCAGGGTCCCGGTTTGGATCCCACATGCTGGCTAGTGATGCTGTGCCCTCTACAGCTAAGATGGTGAGCAACAGCTCGACCTGGAGCTGGGCTGCCGTGAGTCGCCAGTGGCAGCGTAGGCTGCAGTGGGCCTCGCCGGTAGCCGGTGTGTGCTTTCATGAGCTGCTGTGAGCGGCCATCGAATGGCCGGCGAGTGACTTCCTCACCCGGGAAGAGCTCAATGACGACACCAACATGGGCCAGTGAAGCAACGTCCTCCACAACTAGACTGAAGAACAAAAGGACAGCAACTTTTCTATTCCCCTTCCCCAATTCCCCAATGCTGTTCCCCTCCCCAATTCCCCAATAAAATCTTTAAAAAAAAAAATGTCTGAAAGCTTACCTTCCTATGTCTTAGTTTTCTATAAAACCTTATCTGGTACATTGTAAACACTCAAATTTTAACTGGTGCTATAATTACCATTCTTATAGAGTCAATGTTTGTGTTCCCCCAAATTCATGTGTTGAAGTCCTAACCCCTAATGTGATGGTATTTGGGAGATATTTAGGGTTAGATGAGGTAATGAGGCTGGGGCTCTTATAATTGGATTAGTGCCCTGATAAGAATAGACACGGGAGTGCTTTCTCTCCATATTCTCATGAAGAAGAGGTCATGTAAGCACACAATGAGAAGGCAGCTTCTCTGCAGCCCCCGGGGAGAATCTTCACTCTGAATTCTTCAGAAACTGATAAAATAAATCTGTTTTTAAGCTACTCAGTCTATGATGTTTTGTTATGACAGTGCTAGCATACTAAACCAATGAACATCATCAGTGATATTACATTAAATACTATATATAATTTACCCAAAAGACAGTAGTATATGTATTGAGGTTTGTAATAAGGAGTTGAGGTGACATAACAGGAATATAATTATTTTTTATTAGATGTAAATAAGGTAATTGAAACTTATGTATCTGAATAGTTTGCAATTCTTTTTTTAATAACTTTATTTTTAGTTATAGTTGATATACAATGTTATGTTAGTTTCAGGTGTACAAGATAGCAATTACCCATTTGTATACCATACAAAGTGATCATCCCGATAAATCTAGTACCCACCTGATACCATACATAACTATTATAATATTGACTGTATTTCCTAAGCTTTGCTTTACATCCCCATGACTATTTTGTAACCATCAATTTGAACGTCTTACTCCCTTCTCTGTTACCCATTCTCCCAACCCCCTCCCATCTACCAACCATCAAAATGTTCTCTGTATCTGTGAATTTGTTTCTGTTTTGTTTGTTTACTTTGGTATTTTAGATTACACATATAAGTGAAATCACATGGCATTTGTCTTTCTCTGTCTAATTTATTTCACTTAGCATAATATCATCTAGGTCTATCCATGTTGTTGCACATGGCAAGATTTCATTCTTCTTTATGACTGAATAATATTCCATTGTATAAATGTACCACCTCTTCTTTATCCATTCATTTATTGATGAACACTTAGGTTGCTTTCATATCTTAGCTATTGTAAATAATGCTGCAATTAACTTATGGATACATATGTCTTTTCTAATTAGTATTTTTTTCAGATAAGTACCCAGAAGTGGGATTACTGCATCCTTCCTGGTCTCTTGTTATACCGTTGTTTTAAAGTCTGTTTTGTCTGATGTAAGGATTGCTACCCCAGCTTTTTATGTTGTTTTGTTTCCATTTTCATGAAATATCTTTTTCCATCCTTTTGTTTTCAGTTTGTGTGTGTGTTTGTATCTGAAGTGAATTTCTTTGTAAGCAGAATATGTAAGAATCTTGTTTTCATATCCATTCAGCTACCCTATATCTTTTGATTGGTGCATTTAGTGCATTTACATTTAAAGTCATTGTTGATCTATATGTAGTTATTGCCATTTTATTATTCATGTTTTTAAATCTTTTTTCTTCTTCTTCCTCCTCCTCCTCCTCATCCTTTTAACATTCCTTGTAATAGTGGTTTGGTGGTGATGAACTCCTTTAGCTTTTTTTTTTTTTTTGTCTGGGAATCTCTTTATCTGTCTTTCAGTTCTAAATGATAGCTTTGCTGGGTAGAGTAATCTTGGTTCTAGGTCCTTGCTTCCATTACTTTGGCTATTTCTTACCAATCTATTCTAGCCTGCAAAGTTTCTGTTGAGAAATCAGCTGAAAGTCTTATGGGATCTCCCTTGTAGGTAACTAACTGCTTTTCTCTTGCTTCTTTTAAGATTCTGTCTTTGTCTTTAACTGAAAGCATTTTAGTTATGATGTGTCATGATGTGGGCTCTTTGGGTTCATCTTGTTTGGGACTTTCAGTGCTTCCTGTGCTTTCATGACTTATTTCCTTCACCAGGTTAGGGAAGTTTTCAGTCATTGTTTCTTCAAGTAGGTTTTCAATTTCTTGCTCTCCTTCTCCATCTGGTACCCTAATGATGCAAATGTAGCTTTGCTTGATGTTGTCCCATAGGACCCTTAAACTATCCTCATTTTTATGGATTCTTTTTCCTATTTGCTGTTCTGTTTGGGTGTTTTCTGCTACCTTATCTTACAAATCGCTGATTTGATCCTCTGCTTCATCTCATCTACTGTTGATTTCCTGTAATGTATTCATTTCAGTTATTTCATTCTTCATTTATGACCTTTTTTAATGTTTTCTATCTCCACTTTTATGTTTCTTATCTATTTGTTGACGTTCTCACTGTACTCATTGAGCATGTTTATAACCAGTATTTTGAACTCTGCTTCTGGTAGATTGCTTGTCTCCATTTTGTTTAGTCTTTTTCTGGAGTTTTGTTCTTTCATTTGGGACATATGTCTTTGTCTCTTCATTTTGGCTGCCTCCCTGTATTTGTTTCTATGTATTAGGTAGAGCTACTACATTTCCCAGTCTTGATAGCATGGCCTACGGAGTATGTGTGCTGTGGGACCCAATGGCACAATCTCTCTGGTCACCTGAGCCTGGTGCAGCTGTGTTCTTTGTGTGGGTTTTGTGTGTGTCCCCCTGTTGTAGTTGAGCCTGGATTGCCATGTCAGTGGGAGGGATCGACCCTCCGGATGATTGGTTGTGAAGACTGGATATGACTACAGTGAAGGAGCTCTTGTGCAGGGGCTGACCCACGATTTGCTTTAGCAGGTTTCTAGTGCCTGCTGAGTCTGCCCTTTGGATGTGTCATTTGTGACGGAGTGGTGGTACTCTGATGCGGTCTGAAGCTGGACACTGAGTGTATTGGTGTTTGTTCCTTGGGAGGGGCCCTGTTGCAGGCCACGGTAAGCTGCTGTCGGTGCCCTGCCTGGGGCCACTTGGTATGAGCTACAAAGTGACCTGAGACGGTTGCCATTTGTAGTCAGCTACGAGGTGCCTGGGAGTGGCTAAGCTGGAAATCAAGGCTGTCTGCCTCTAGTGCCAGGCCTGAGGCTGTCTAGAAAGAGGTACAGGGCACTCTGAGGGCCAGACACTGCTTGTTTGGTGTTTGTGAACTTTGGAGAAATTTTAGCAAAGTCCGCAGTATGAGCCACTGGAAGAGGATTAGGTGTGTTTGTGTGAATATATATATATATATTGGACTTTTCTATAGAACTGTGCTTAACAATTTTATTTTACCATGGCAAATTTAATGTAACTACAAAGAATATAATGTTTGCTTATTAATAAGTTAAATTTTATCACACCTACTAGGATGATTATAATTTTTTAAAAATGAGAAAATAGGGGCTGGCTGAGTGGCTCAGTTGGTTAAGAGCTTGCTCAAAATGGCGAGCTGAACTCTGAGCAACAGCAGTTTGATGCCGAGTCCAAGTTGAGCTGCCACTGAGCTGCCAACAGATGGCAGGATGGCTCAGCTTAGGAAAAAAAAAAAAAGGAAAAAAAAAAGAAAACAAGTGTTGGCAAGGATGTGAAGAAATTGGAACCTTCATACATTGCTGGAGGGAATGGAAAACAGTGTAGCCACTGTGTGAAACAGTTTATTGGTTCCTCAAATATTAAACATAGTACTAACCATATGATTGAACAATTCAACTTTAGATACATACCTCAAATAATTGAAAACAGGAAGTCAGAGATACTTGTATGCCAATTTTCATTGCTGCATTATTCATAATAGCCAAAGATGAAAACAACCCAAGTGTACAACAACAAAAGAATGGATAAATAAAATGTAGTATATATGTATATGTAATGGAATATTAACCATAAGAAGGAATGAAGTTCTGATAAGTGTTACAGCATAGATGAATTTAAGAACATTATACTCCATAAATAATCCAGACACAAAGGTATAAATACTACATAATAACATTTATATGAAACATTTTAAAAAAAGAAATATATAGAGACAGAAAGTAGATTAGAGGTTACCAAAGGACTCGGGGGGGGGGGAGGGGAAAAGGGTAATAGAAATTATTGTTTAATGGGTAAAAAGTTTGAAAGTTTGTTTGGGATGATGAAAAAAGTTTCAGGAATAGATAGTAGTGTTGGTTGTACAAAATTGTGAATGTAATTAGTGTCACTCAGTTGTATACTTAAAATGGTTAAAGTGGCAAATTTTGTTACGTATATTTTACCATACAAAAAAACTTTTTTAAGTTGAATTTTAATTTTGTCTCTTGCATATCCTAATTAATGGTGTGAATGGCAAATAAGTGTCTTTTTAACTTGTTTGAATGACTGTTCCTTCTTCTGTCTACTAACCAAGCTTGGTTGACAGAGAGAAGGATAGGTACTGGTTATCTATTTAAAGATACATAGTTCTTATTGCTGTGTGGTTTCTAGAGAGAATATTATGGAGGTATTGTCTCTAGAAAGGATACAGCTACCTTTTTTTACATTTAATGAAAAAGGCCGTAGAGCAAAAATCCAACTTTTTACAAGTCACCTAACTCCCTCTCTTACCCCATATAAAATGGAATGAAACCAAGGTCAAAGTAAATGCTCCTTAAGCCTCCAAAGGATGCCTGTCTGGGCCGGCCAAGTGGCTCCATTGGTTAAGAGTTGGCTTGGGAGCTTGAGCTTTGAGCAGCAGGGCTGCTGGTTCGGTTCCCACATGGGCCAGTGTTCCTGTGCCCTCCACAACTAGACAGAACAAAAGGACAGCAACATGTCTGTTCCCCTTTTCTGTTTCCCCAAGAAAATCTTTAAAAAAAAAAAGATTCCTGTCTATCCTCCATGGATAATTTTACTTCCTGCTCTCTATATTCATTTCTTCTCATCTCTTTTTCCCTAGATTGTTGCAAAGTTTTCAGCCTAGTATCAAAGGTTTTTCTCTTCACAGACTTGATTGGGGTTGGGAGCCTTCTACTTTAGTGTTTGGATCTTTGGTAATTATCATTTAGGGGTATTCAAAGACCTGTTTGTTTGAGCTTGCTTCTGAAGTCATAGCTATGCAGCTAAGTGACCTCTGGATAAATGAAAAGAATAGTGTCTGAAATCCTGCAGTCAAATTTCTGTGAAATGCATGCCAAATTATAGTACCTACACTGTGTAAGCCGGCCCTATATCTTTTGTAGTACTTGTAAAGACTGATACCATTCACATGCTATTGGTTTTTATAACTAAACGAAACACAATCAATTCCTGAAAATATTAAAAACACAATGTCTATTAAGAAATTATAATTTTAAATCTTAATCTTGTTTTAAAATCATTAATCCAAAAGCCACTTATTAATACTGTTGCAAACTGTTTATACTTTGGATTATGCCAAAATGTTTCTCAGGTTTAATTCCAATATTTCAGTTCATTATTTTTTAAGATTAACCAATTTCTTTAAAATAATTCTTAGATTTATTAGTGATCAACATTTTTCTGTTTAAGCTTGGGCTTGTTCATGAGTGCCTATTTAATTTTGACTCTGTTAATGTTAATAAAAGTTTAAACTTTTGAAGTGAATTATAGTTATATTTGTTTACTTTTTCTGTAAAGTGACATTAAAATTAAAAAATGAAGTGTTGCCATAGTAGATTTTTATATAGCTAATATTTTTACTATTCCCACATTTTTTTTTCAAACTAACATTATAACATTTCAGATAATGATTGTGGCTTATTTAGAGGTCCTATAATAAAGTGGCAGAGTTGAAATTACAATTTAGACTAAAATGATAATTTAATTCTTAGCTTTAATAGCATATTATTGTGATATACGTAAGTTGAATATAGGTCTCTAAACCAAGTGACCAGAATCCATTTGCCACTTTCGAGCTGTCAAGCCATGCAGAAGAAAAGAGATATTCTCTACATAAGCAATAACTGTGTTTGAAAATTTCAAAGGTTAGGTTCATTTAAATGGGCAAAATGGAGGAAACTGAATTGCATGACTATTGCTTACACTTTTTTCTTCTTGCCTGTGGTTCCTTTGATAGTCTAACTACAGCTAGCTCTTCTTTGAGTGCCTACTATTACATATACATAAAACTGAGAATTTGTACTTATTGACATCTGTGTAAAAGACGTGAATTAAAAGAGAAACGTGGCAGTCTTTTAATTACCAGTGACCAGTTCTTAGACTTCATTGTTCTGATATCTTAGGCTAAAAAAAATGTTTATCACATGTTCACTATCAAATAATAATTATTTTTATTTTTTTATTTTTATTTTACTTTTTAGCTGAGCCATCCTGCTACCTGTTGGCAGCTCAGCGACTGCTCAGCTCGGGCTGGGTATCAAACTGCTGTTGCTCAGAGATCAGCTCATACTCTTTTGAGCAAGCTGTTAACCAATTGAGCCACTCAGCCGGCCCCCTCAAATAATTATTTTTCAGGATTATTTTGCATAGCCTTTTTCTCACATCATATTCATTCTAATAGCTGTTATCCATAGCTGTTAACTTCTTGCTGTATATCTCTTTTTTTCTGAATTTTCCATGTTCATAATGATTGACTCTGATATGCAATCAGAAGTGTTTATGAATGAAATCTTTTCCCTTTTCTTTTTTGTACATAATTATGAATGCAGTGGTTAATAAGTAAATAGAGCAGCTGTATTCATGTTTTATTTAGGACCTTTTTTATTGAAAATTAGTGATTTATTTGTACTTGTGATGTGTTTTTGCACAATGCCAGATATTCAGAAACATTTACTGAGCACTTTAGTTTGTTAAGCACTGTGCCAGGCACTAGATTTGCAAAAAAGATGAAGACATACTTGTATTTTAGTTAGTAAGACAGGGAAATAAGGATCTTGTATTTTAGTTAGTAATACAGGAAAGTAAGCAGACAGAAGGACCCAATAGAGGTAAACGAGGAAGGAGTTAATATAAAGTAGTATATAATTGAACAACCAAGTAAGTATATACAGTATGTTACGTAGGTTTGCAGATTTGTGGAAAGAAACTACGCCTCCCTAAACCTACCCCACATATATACCCATATACTGTAAGGCTAGATTAGTTACTGATTCAGTTAGCCAAGATATAAAACCTCACCTGTGTTGGCAAAGACAATCCAACACTGGCACTGAGAATCCCTGCATGTTCTTGTTTAGATATGACAAGAATGTAAAACCCTGACTGGGCCATTTCTCAGAGTTGTGTTTGCAGTGAGCAGCAATGAGGGATGAGATAATAACTTCCCCCAAACAAACAGCAGACTTGCTTCCACTCTACTATAAAAGTAGAAATTTCCCTCAAGGTCAGTGTTCTTCTTTCTATGTATATAGGTGCCATCCTGGGCCCTTTTGTATCCTTCCCATGGGAGGGAACCAGCACAAGCAACATGCGCTGTCTGTGAATGATAAGCTGTGAGTTTGGAAAAGTTCACTTCATGCTAAAAACTTCAATTTTTTTTATTTTTTATTTGAGGGCCGTGTCACTGGCCCTCATCTGTGGGACCCGAACTGGGGCCACTGGGTTCCCAAGCCAGCACTTAACCACCGAGCCACTCGGCCGGCCCTAAAAACTTTAATTTTATATCAAGGTCTTTGCATTTGGAAGAATTTACATTGAATTTATGTGTTTTAGGGTAGGGAAATGTTTGCAAACCTTGGCTTTTTCAGTTCTTGACTATAATATTTTGTCAACACCACTGTATTTTAATTGTTCATGAGGGCAAAGGAAAGATAGTTCTCAAGTTTTCCTGAACATTGTCTCTGCTTCAGTTTTCTGGAGTTTTCAAAAGCCCATTTACACCACAATTTAATAATTACATATGAGAACCTTACAAGATTTTAAGTAGTGGAGAAATTGGTATAGTTTGAAACCATTGTATAACACCAGATAGACCTCAGCTCAACCTCTAAGGATGTCGTTTTTAGAAGAAGCCAACAGACTTGTTCCTTGAACTTGGGCTTCTGCTCCACTTTGTATGGATGACTAGGAACAGATGTTAATTTCTTGAATGGGGTATTTCTCTCTTTCCCAATTCTAATAGGTAAGCACATCCATATAAGCTATAACTAGCTTCCTAATGGGCAGCAGCACAAAGACTTCAAAATCAAACATCTTTTACCAGTTTGTCTCCATGTTTAAAAGTCCATGATGGCAAAAGTCAGGAGATACTTAATATTTATTAAGTACTTTATACAGCACTGCACTGGACACTATAACAGCTCTACCCTCAGTGAGTTTGCACCCATAATTTAAAGATATTCTCATTATATTTGAAGACTGTAGGGCAGTATTTGATTATATAATATAAACTATGTGAAAAAGAACTGCTTGTAGGAGCTCAAATAACTTTGACTTGAAGTTGGGGTTATAAACATCCTGAAGAACCTGAGAGGCCAGAACAAACAGGATATAAATAAGTGGAAACTGAAATACTTAAACGTTTAAAAGAGCAAAAGATGGGTGAAAGGAAAACACAAGTAGCAACAAGATTGCCTTCAAAGTAACTCATAAGGGAGTGGGGAAGATAGCTATATGAAGAGAGAATTTTTTTTTTTAAATTTTATTATTTTTTTTAACTGAGCCATCGTGCCACCTATTGGCAGCTCAACGGCAACTCAGCTCGGGCTGGCCTCGATCCGCTGTTGCTCAGAGCTCAGCTTGCACTCTTGAGCGAGCTCTTAACCAACTGAGCCATTCGGCCAGCCCTTGAAGAGAGAATTTTAGAGAATGAATGGAAAAGGATGAAAGTGGGGGGCAAAAGAGGGTAGAGTGATTGAATATAAAAGAGTCAGCTTCGTTTCCAAATATAACATCTTTGTCTTGTTTCTATTTTAGAGGAAAAGCTTTCAGTCTTTCACCATTGAGTATGATGCTGCTACCTGTGGGTTTTTCAGTATGATCTTTATTATGTTGAGCTTGTTTTTTTCTATTCCTAGTTTGAGAATTTTTTATCATGAAAGAGTGTTGTCAAATGCTTTTTCTGTGTAAATTAACGTGATCATGTTTTTGTCCTTCATTCTATTAATATGTGTTACATCGATTGATTTTCATGTTTTGAACCATCCTTGCACTGCTGCCTGTCTTTGTAATTAAAGTTTTATTGGAACAAAGCCAAACTCATTTGTTTACATATGTCTATCACTGCTTTCTTACTACAAAGTCAGAAGAAAGTAGTTATGACAGAGACTTTTAAGGTTTGCAAGGCCTAAAATATTTACCATTTCGTCCTTTATAGAAAACATTTCCTGACCTGTGCTTCTAGAATCATCAGCATAGACATAGTACTTTAGTATATCTTTAGTAGATATTGACCAATTTGTACTGACCAACATTGTGTAAATTGCTTTTCTTAATAAACTTATGGTTTATCTTATAAAATAAGTATAGGTTATAATGTGGTTAAGGAAAAATTACTTAAATGATTTTAAAAGAAATGTTAATTTGAATAATGAATGTGTTAATGTCTTTTCTAATTCAACTTAATGGCTTATACATATTTTAAAATATCACACTCTATATTGCTTATGGATTTTTATGTTTTCTTTTCCATAGGTGTATGTGGAATTTGATGATCTCGAATGGGATAAACGAGAGTGGGTTAGAGTTTATGAAGATTTTTCAGCTTTCTTGGTGGAATACCACTTAATCTGGGCCAGAAGGAACGACCCTAGCCAGACTCAGGGATCAAAAAGCAAACAGATTCAGTGGCCTGCATTGGTAAGATGTGTTTCTGTTTTCACTAAGCAATTTTAGTTTTTTTTAAAGAACAAGAACTGAATATAAGTTTAGATTTATCTTGCTGATTATAGATTAATATTCCTGAAGCTCTAAAGTATCTGGCAGAAATTTCAAAATACTGCTCTTATTTTGTTAAACAATTTAGTGTCTTTGTTAGTAGTACTCTTTCAGCATATTTAGTCTACAAATAGTTTATTCTGTCCAATTAGGGGAAATATAAATTGGATTAAAGGCTACTAAGAGATGGATGATTGGTTTGTGTGCAGTGTGGAACAACTTTGCTGAGTGAAGCTTTGTACATGTATGTGGACGATAAGAGGATATTTTTTATAAAGCATTCAATAGCATATAATTTTCCTTGGGTTTGTTACTTTAGTCAAAGTTGAGTGGATACTTGTGGGTAATAGAAGATACTTAAAGTGAGATTCTACATGTAAGTAATAGGTAAGATTATTTCATAATATTCTATATTTAAGACAATATAGTGGATTACAATAAATTCTCAGTTTGAAGGGTTTTATAAAAGAAATATGCTAACTAACAAGATCATTAATTGCATTAGGAAAAAAGTCACACCTGTTTAACCATTGTTAGTCCTGTTTTCTGGCAGTGTCTAGCATGTAATAGGTATGTAGTATATGTTTGAATGAAATAACTTTATTACATTAATATCAAAGAAATATTTTAAACATTATTTCAGATATTTGGTATAAATATTGTCAGAGTAGTTACTTTCAGATTTTTTAAACATTAATTATTTACAAAGATAGTTTTACTTGCTAATAATTATAGTGCTTATAAATTTTTTCTTTTAGTTAACCCTTTAAAACTCTGAGGAGATAAATGGTTAAAAAGAAAATAAAGGGAGGGGAGAAGAGAAGAGATGAAGTTAATTGAATTAGCAGCATTTTTTAAAAGAAAAATATAATACGGAAAGATGAAAGTTGATACCCATAAGCTATAGTTTTGATAGGATACTTGGAATACTCTAGCAAAATAAAGAAGGTAATTCTATCCATGACAGGTTTTAAAAAATATTTGTTGAATGGGTATGTTGAATTGTTAATATCACGTTTTTAAAACCATGACTACTATGCTCTTTGAATTTATAAACCTTAACTCAAAAATTGGCTAACACCTGTGAGTAATTAGGATATATTTGTGAATTTTTCATGAAAAGTCTGAAAAGCAGCAAACATTGTCATTATTAATACCAAAATCTATGCCTCAGTGTTATAAAGAATAAGCAGAACTTGAGAAAACCTTTGCCCTTTCTTAGAGACAGTTAAAATCAAAGTGAATTCTTAGTGTATGTTCATAAATTACTTATTTTGGAGAAAACTTCTATTAGGATAATTTTTGTTGTAATTTTATCAATTTTTTCTGTTGAAAACCCAATACTAAATACTTAAAATGCTAAAAACTCTAATAATCACTAAATCTCTTTTAAAGTTTTAATTTATTGTTTCATAATACATACAAAAATATACACATTATAAAAAATTTGGAAAATGGTATAATGTAGAAAATCCTAATCATTGTACTTTCACTACTAAGGAATAGCCAACATATTTCTTTGACATGTTTTTTTATAAAACATATTTCTCTGGGGCCGGCTGAGTGGCGCATTGGTTAAGTGCTGGTTTTGGGATGCCAGCGGCCCCGGTTCGGATCCCACATGAGGGCCAGTGACACTGCCCTCTACAGCTAACAACAGCTCCACCTGGAGCTGGGCTGTGCGAGCCCCTGTGATGGTGTGGGCTGCAGCCCCTGCTGCAGTGGGCTGCCATAGGCTACAGTGAGTGGCCCGCAGCCAGCGTGAGCGGCTGGCAGCCAAGAGTGAGCTGCCAATAGCCGCGGTGAGCGACATCCAGAGGCCAGCGACCTATCTGCCTCATCCGGGAAGAGCACAATGACGATACCAACAGTGAAGCAACATCCTCCGCAACTAAACTGAAGAACAAAAAGACAGCAACTTGTCTGTTCCCCTTCCCCGATTCCCCAACGCTGTTCCCCTCTGCCAATTCCCCAATAAAATCTTTAAAAAAACAAAACAACAAAAAAAACATATTTCTCTGATTTTTTTTAAACCACAGCATTTTTAAAAATTGTTAATTGTAAAATATGCTTAACGTAAATTTTCCATTTTAATTATTTTTAAGTGTAAAGTTCAGTGACATTAAGTATATTCACGTTGTACAAACAGCTATCTAGAACCTATTCCTTCTTGCAAAACTAAAACTGTACTCTTCCCCGTCTTCTCTGCCCTGGCAATCATCATTTCAGTTTTTGTCTCCACCATTTTGACTACTCTAAGTACCTCATATAAGGGGAATCATACACTATTTGTCTTTTTGTGATTGTCTTATTTCACTTAGCACAATGCTGCAAGATTCATCCATGTTGTAGCCTGTGTCAGAATTTCCTTCCTTCATAAGGCTGAAAAATATTCTGTTATACGTATATAGCACATTGTGTTTATCCTAAATTTGTCTGTTGATGGACATTTGTGTTAAATCTACTTCTTGGCTCTTCTTTTATTTTTTTTCATGTATTTATTTATTTATTTTTTTGAGGGCACGGTCACTGGCCCTCATATGTGGGACCGAACCTGGGCCGCTGGCTTCCGAAGCCAGCGCTTAACCACCGCGCCACTTGGCTGGCCCGTGGCTCTTCTGAATAATGCTTCTCCGTACATGGGTGTACATATCTCTTTGAGATCATTCTTTTAATTCTTTTGGGTATAAAGCCAGAAGTGGAATTGCTGGATCTTATAATTGTATTGTTATTTTTTAAAGGAATTTCCATACTGTGTTTCATAGCAGCTGTATTATTTTGTATTCTTAGCAACACTTGTGGTTAGTGTTTTTTAATAACAGCCATTCTAATAATGGGAGGTGGTATTCTTGTGGTTTTGATTTGTATTTACCCAGTGATTGGTGATGTTGAGCATCTTTTTATATGCTTATTGGCCCTTTGTATATATTATTTGAAGAAATGTCTATTCAAGTCCTTTCCTCATTTTTGAATTAGGTTGTGTGTTTTTATGTTGTTGAGTTTTAAGAGTTCTCTCTATATTAATTCCTTATCAGATGTAACATATGTGAACATTTTCTTCTATTCTGCGGGTTGCCTTTTTACTTAGTTGACAGTGTCTTTTGATACACAAAAATTTTTAATTTTAATGAACTCCAATTTCTCAGTTTTTTGTTTTGTTACCTGTACCTTTGGTATCATATCCAAGAAATCATTGCCAAATCCAGTGATGTGAAGCTTTTGTTTCTTTTAGAAGAAAACATATTTTCTTCTAAAAGTTTTATTGTTTTAGGTCTTACATGTAGGCCTTTGATCCATTTTAAGTTAATTTTTGTTTATGGTTTTAGATAAAGATATAACTTCTCTCATTTGATTATAGATACCCAGCACCATTTGTTGTAAAGACTGTCCTTTCTCCATTGAATGGCCTTGTCACCCTTGGCAAAAATTATTTGAACATACATGCGAGAATTTATTTCTAGGCTTTCTATTCTATTCCATTGGTCTATATGTCTGTCTTTATGCCAGTACCACACTGTCTTGATTACTTTAGCTTTATAGTAAGTTTTGAAATCAGGAGGTGTGAGTCCTCCAACTTTGTCATTTTTTAAGGTTGTTTCGGCTATTCAGTGTTCCTTAAAATACTATGCGAATTTCAGGATTTTTGTAATTCTGCAAGAAGTGTTGAGATTTTGATAGAGATTGCATTGACTCTGTAGATCACGTTGGGTAATATTGACATCTTAATATCAAGCTTTCCAATCCATGAACACAGAATGTTGTTCCATTTATTTATGTGTTCTTTAAATTCTTTTAGTGATGTTTTGTAGTTTTCAGTATACAAGTTTTTCACCTCCTTGGTTAATATCTTAAGTAATTTATTTCTTTTAATGCTGTTGGAAATGAAATTGTTAATTTTATTTTCAGATGGTTGATTAACATTAAAGTATAGAAATATAACTGGCTTATATCCTTTTGGTCAGTTAACATACTCAATTGTGAAAGACTAGAAGCGTTTCTTCTAAGATCAGGAACAAGACAAGGATGATATTCCACTCAAGATAGTATTGGAGTTTCTAGCTAGAGCAGTTAGACAAGAAAAAGGGGAAAAAGCATATAAATTGAGAAAGAAGAAGTAAAATTATTTGTTTTTAGATGTTAATGATCTTATATGTAGAAAACCCTAAAGATTATGCACTTACACACAAAGGTACACAAATAAATATTAAAACTCATAAATGAATTCAACAAAGCAACGTGATAACAAACCTCTAATTTCTTGTAATCATAGTTTTAGGTAAGAGTGCATTAAAATTGTAGGTTCTGCTTTTCTTAATGTTTTATTCTATACATCTCTCAGGTAATAATGAAACATTTTTAAAGGCTGCATAATATTTGATCATATTATGATCCATTTCCTTAATGTTTGATATTGTAGTTGTTTCTGATTTTTGTGATTATAAATAACTGTGATAAATATTGTGATAAATACATGTATCTTTGTATCTCTTTATAAATTTAAAATCACAGTAGAATTACTGGTCAGAGGGTATGAACTTGAAAAACCACAAAATTCTAAAAATCTCCCGATACTTTCCACAAATTATTTACGAGTTGTACTTCCCTTGTCCCTGTATGAGTGCTTTCATCTCACTCCGACCTTAATCCCCCAGTTACTCATCTCCCCTCACCTATAAGCATTGATTACTTATTTTCATACCATCTTGTTTTAAAACTCAAACATATTCAAAAGGAGGATTTTTTATAATTTAAGGAGTGCATAATTATATGTTTCACCATTTTTATATTGGCTAATTTGATATTAAAAATACTGTTCCATTGTTTAATTTGCATTTCTTTAATATGATGACTATTAGCAAATTGTATTTTTTGTGACTTTTCTTTTTTCAATTACTTAGGGTTTTGTGTTTTTCTAATATTTGTTATAAGCTTTATATTATAGATACTGTAACCTTTTGTCATATTTGTTTCATGGTTTGCTCAGCTAATTTTATGGTAGCAAGTCTTTTTGAATTGTATGCTTACATTTAAAGAGAGCCTATATAATGGGATGATTGAAAGCTTCCTTAATTTCAACAGTAATGTTATGGTTTTTTTTGTCTTGTTTCTTTTGTTGATTCAGGAGGTAGTAAAAATTATTAGAACAAATAATAGAAATAAAAATGCTTGGTAATCTTTAGAAAATAATCATTTTAAGTTTCATAAGACTGCAAACGTTCATTTATGTATAGTATATATGACTGAGATTCTATTATTTCCCTGTCCGTTAAAATAAGGCTTATTTAAGGGTATCTACAAGCAGCCATTAGGAAATTCAGAATTAAAATTCATATAGCAGAAAAAAGTACTATATCTACATATTGGAGAAGTTTTAGGGATAAATATGAAGTGGCAATAGAATAAAATATGGTGGAAACTAATATTCTTTACTTCTCTGCAAATTTAATGTTTCAAATTCTGTGCACATGATACTTGTTTTTCATGTTCCCTTGTACTTTAACACGTTTGTATTTATTATTCTTTTTCTAGCTGTTTCAACCCTCTTGTGGTACCTGTTAAATATCGTAGATTGGTTATATTATCTTTTCTACCTCTTATTGTAAGAAATCATTAGAAAGCATCAATATACCTGCTGATTCCTATAATTATGACAGGACAAAAAAAAATCCTGTTATCTCACCTATTCTAAAGCTTCTATTTGAAATTTAAAAATAAAACAAAATATGGGCTAGTGTAATACGGAGGATACTTCTCCAGAACTTTCTGTTCGTCTTTCTTCCCAGGATATCAGTAGCTCAACATGTTTTGGAATGCCATGTATGTAACGTGCTGAAGTGGTGTCTTTTGTTTGTTTGTTTGTTTGTTTGTTTGTTCGGTAGGTCCTATGTGATCAGAATACTACCTGAGGCCATTCTGATGATGGAGGCCGAGGTAACTTACATTTTTATGTAAGTTACTTAATATATTGTTAAATTTTATTTATTTCTTAATATTCATGAAATATTCATGAAATCACATCTGCACCAGGGAAAGAAAGTGTTGGCATTCATAATTGAAATCAACGAATTACCTACCTAACTGGGTTAGGGCCCTGGCTCCATCTCCTTTAGGAAAACCTTCTGTGGGGAGTGGGGCTTCGACCCTAACCCAGCTGGGCTGTAACACTGCTGCATTTTCTAAGGGGCCGAGTTTTCTACTAGATTTCTGCTGGCCCAGCCTTCAGATCACCCCAACCAGAATTAATCTCACCATCCTGTGCTCCTGTAGAACTTTGTACCTGTTTTAACAACTAGCACATTCTGCTTTGTATTATACTTACCTGTGTGTGCGTTTCTTTCTTTTCTAGATTGTAAGTTCTTTGAGGACAGGAATCATGTCTTAGTCATTTTTGTGTCATTCCTGGGAGTCTAGCACAGTGCCTTCCCATTTTAGATAGTGAATAATTACTTGTTTTAAAGTGATGAATCTACTCTACTCCACCTAGTGAAACAGAACCCTACTGGGAGTTGTAGCAAGTTTCCTGGCTATTATTTTATGCTAAGATAAAAGGATAGGAAAGCATAATCAGCTAGTCGTGGTAAAAAGTAAGTTACCAATTTCAAATATGACAGGTAGTGAAAAACAAATAATAAAAATGCTTATAATAGAAGCTCTCATTCCAGTCAGACACAAATGTGGTTCCTTCAATTGTTGTAGGGAGAAATGTAAAATTACCCGAAAGGGTTATTTTAAAGATGTAGAAGGAAAAAATTTATATATTCATTTTTAACTAAATATGCTAATCTGCATGAATTTATCTGAATTTTTGAAGTGAGTTGTAGGAAGCTCATCCTTCTCCTTCCCAGTGCAACTCTTTCTTCATATGTAGGTTGTTTAGGTTTGACCAGGAATTGTATCAGATCATAAATATGTAAACCTTTATCAATATATTTCTTTTGCATTTTTTTGTCTACTGGAAGTAGTTTCTAGTTGCTCTCTGTTCTGAAAGAAACACTCTCAAAGTAGAATAGAATTCACTGTTTGGTACAAAATTGCCTTTATGCCTGGCTGTTAGATTGACAAACTTGGTTTAGATTATGACCACAACCAAATTTTGCTAAAATGTGAAGACATGCCACATTCCAACTATGAATTGAACTTTGAAATAGTTTTTACTTATTGATCATTGAATTTCCAGAATTAGAATTATTAGTTTTTATACTTTCGTAACTAATGAAATGTTAGTAAAGACAATATACTGTCAGGATTAGTATTTCTCTGTAAGGTAAAATGCTCTGTGAGATCAAATTATATGTAGAAAATATTAAATGTTTTAAATGATAAAATCTAATAATCGGAAAGATTAATGAATGAGCACACCTATTTCTTGTGGGTCATAAAATGACATGATTTGGGGGGGAAAGTATTTTGTTGTAGAAACCATAAAGAAGTTCATATGCTTTGATTCATTAATTCTACGTTTAGGAAATTATCCTTACAAAACAATTCTTAAAAATTAAAAGTTATATTCAGTTTAGCTAATGTTTATCAGACACTTTATAGATAGACAGTATGGTAGGACTGTAAATCCAAAACTGAAAGACATAATGTTACACACAGAAAGATGTTCATTATTGTCCCACTAAAGAAGAAAAAAAAAGGAAACAACTTTGATGTCCATCAGTTTATGAGTGTTGTTAAATTAATATTCTGAGATATTATGCAGCTTTAAAAATGATAATTTATACTTTAGAGAAATATGGACAAATAAAATTTCAAGTAAAAAATAAATCTTGATTATAGCAGTATCAAAATTATGTAATTAGAGTATTATAAAGTAATTGAAATCATTTTTTTTTTTTAGAATGGTGGGATCGTGCCTGAATATAATTTGTCTTTTCAATAAAACCAATAATTATTTCTAAGAAATTAGAAATTTTAATGTAATAACCTTCAACTCATATTTTTTATTTTGGAAATAGTTTTCTTCAAATGAATTTGTTTAGTAGATTATTTTAGACTTCTGTTAATATATTTTGACAGCTACTTTTTATGTTTGTTAATAGAACATTTTTAATATCCATCCTTAATAGTAAAAAGAATTAAAACTTTCTAATACAAATGGCAATTTAAACAATGACAAAATAAAATATAATGAAGATTTAAGGTTTGTTTTTAATTCTGTATGAAATATTGTTTGCTTATAGATTTACATGCCTTGATGAGACTTTAGAGGTCATCTAGTCATAGGTTCAGAGACTGTAATTGCTGAGGAAGAGAACCTCAGCAGTCATCCAGGCAGGCAGCGTAATATATTAAGAAGAGAAGCCCTGGTTCAAATCTCTACTCTTCCATTCACTGTTAATATCTGAATGAACTTAAGTGATTTATTCTGTCTCACTGTCTTCATAATAGCAGTACCTACCATATAGAGTTATTGTGCAGGTGAAGCAACAAAATATTTATTTATTTATTTATTTATTTATTTATTTATTTATTTATTGTTTTGTTGCTTTTATTTTTTTTTAATTAACTTATTTTTTTTTACATTTTTATTTATTTATTTATTTTTAATTAGTTTCAGGTGTACAACACAGTGCAATAGTTATACATTTTACCCCTCAAAGTGACAACCCCCCACCCCCAATTCGCCACCCCACTCCCACCCCATATCATATATATCTATTACTCTTCCTCTGACTCTCTTCCACAGTATAATCCACATCCCGTGACTATCTATATATATTCAGTTACATTAGGTATACCACCTCCTCTTCTGTTATACAGTGCAGTGATCAAACCTCTACTCCATCCATGAAATGGTCTTCCTAACAAGACCTATGACCATCTGACATCCCACAAAACATTTACAACATTATTAATTTCCCAAACTGTTTTTCATATCCCAGTGGCAATATTGTAGTTGCCTACTTTTGCTGTCTAATCCCTTCCCCTTCTCCCTCATCCCCATCCCCCTCCCAGTTAGCAACCCTGATTTTTCCTCTATATCTATGAGATAGTTTCTGTTTACTTTGCTCATTCATACAGTTTTTCAGATTCCACATATGAATGAGCAACAAAATATTTAAATAAAAACCTCAGTATAACACTGCAGTGAGTTTATTCAACTGTACTAGGGGAACCCCCATAAAACTGCCCTCTCTCTGACACCAATTGCAAGTTTGAGGGTTTCCCAAACCCACTCTCAGGTTACTGGGAGGACTCATAGAATTCACTGAAAACTGTGATACTCGTGTTTATTGTTTATTGCAGAGAAAGGCAACAAATTAAAGTCACCCAAGGGCAGAGATGCATGGGGCACAGAATACCCTATGCACAAGAGGGGTCCACAGATGGACCAGGAAGTCATGGACATCACTATGTCCTTCCGGCCACAATGTGTGACATTATGCAGAACATTGCCAACTAGAGAAGCTCACCTCAGCCTTTACTGTGCACAGTTTTTATTGGAGCTCAATCATATACTATCGGTATACCTGAGCTTTAGTCTTTATTTCCTCCCATAAATCGGACTAATGTCTTTAGTTATCACTTCCTCTTGAGGTCACAACTGATACTGTGTGGCCCAAAGTCCCCACCATAAATCACATTCTTAGACTGTCTAGTGGCCAAAGACTCCAAGCAGAGACACTCTTAATTAGGCAGAACATTCCAGAGGCCGGCTGATCACTTCTCAGTGGCCAAGAGCAGAGGCCAGACTTCTCTTTGGGTTAGGTTAACTCTGCACTATACAAGGACATAGCATACATAAAAAGCCTATTGTTATATATGGTATTATTATCACCCTCCAGTTTCGTATCCTCTTTTTTCCAGTAAGAAAAGGAAGTATAGGATAATTATGGAAGTGAAAAATGGAACTCAAGTCCTCTATCTTCCAAAGTAATGCTTTTTCTTCTATAGTAGAGCTTATACCCTGCCAGTTACTAAATTTACTGAGAAAGTTCATTGAAGAGCGTCTGTATTTTACAGTCAACCTAGTTTCTGGAAAAGTTGTATAAGGAAAAAAACAATATTTATTTTCATTTATTCCTGATCAGATAATTTAAGGCTTTGTGAATGTAAATGAGAATAAACTAAAATATTTTGTTCAAGAACTCCAGAGAATGAGGAGACAGGCAGATGTACAGGTGGAAAATGAACCAATCAATGATATAATAAAAGTTTATAAAAGTGTGAGAAATGGGTAAGAAGTATCTAGTACAGCAAGGAAACTGAGGAAAAGTTGCACAGAGGAGTGTGATATGATTTTAAATGCTGAATTGGCATTTTCTGATTGGAAAAGGATATTTGTTTTAAAACTAAATAATAGAATTTAATGCATGTACTGCTTTGTGAGTTAAGTGTGATTTTAACATCTTAAGGTCATTAATTTAGGCCTTGAAAGATACCTATCCAAACCATTATATCTTCCAGACTGGGTAAACCCAAAGATGATTGTGCTAATCTTGGGGTTCTCCTGGGGATTTCAAGGAATATAAGAATGATTTCCAGGGTCTTGTCTATTCTTCAGGGAGGGTTTGGAAATAACGATTATCAGTGTCATTCACTTTCATAGTGAAGAAAGGAGGTCTAAAATATTTCTGGTCAAGAAATAATTACAGATTTAGAAAATTTTTATCATTTTAAATGTCTCTATCTCCCACTTTTTGGTGAGTAATGCCAGGAAGTCTCTGACATACGTTGTTATTTTCAGATAAGGTTTGTTTTCTTTTTTGTACTCCATGAAGTGTAGTGATCAGTAATATGTGTGTAATGGTGGTATGCATGGGTTTGGTGAAATCTTATGCAGTCCTTTTGTTACTATGATGCAGCACTACTATGTATTGTTATGTAGATTCTGTAACTCTAATACTGTTATAATTTTAAATATAAAACAAATCATATTTAAACTTAGTTTTTCCTCTCCTCATTCTAGTACAAGGAGTCCTTATTTAAATATAGCATATTTGAAGAATTTATGAGTAATTTTGGAGCACCAGACGAATTTATGTTAGAAAAATAGCGATGCATGTAGCCTGCTATTTCAGCTAAATTATGGTATTATTGTGCTTTCAATTAGCTAGTCTTGAAAACTTCATCATTGTATAGTCCGAACAAAGCTGAGGCTGCCTGTCTCCTAACTTGATACCTGTCTCATTATTACATATTATCTACAATAAATACACATGAGCATACATTATCTTTTTTGAATAAGTAGCTAGAAAAGACATCATAGAATATAGAACAGAGCTACAGAATCTTCTTTGCATATCTTTTTCCCCAACCAAGAGCTACTCTCACACAGCTGTTCCTCAAAAATTCTTTTTTGCCTGCTTCTCACACTTTCACCTCTCTTTCCCTCTTCCACAAAACTGCCTGAATCTTGCACTTCCAAGAGTAGCTCTATACCCTTTCTTATATAAATCAGTTTAGGCTCTCTTTCAAGGTTTTATAAATTGTGAGGGCACTAGGGATCCTTAAGGTGGTGGAACAATTCTTTCTCTTGGGTGTGGTGATGCTTAACATGAATCTACATTTAAGATAAAATTGCAATAGATTGCACTCATTGCACACATACATATACATACACAAATATGAGTGTATCTAAAATTGGTGAAGTGGGATTTGTAGTTTGTACCAGTATCAATTTCCTGGTTTTGATTTTGTCCTATAGTTTCATAAGATGTTACTGTTAGAGAAAACGAGGTGACCTTTTGTAAAAAAATTTTTTATGAATCTATAATTATTTCAAAATAAAAATATATACATAAATCAACTGGATAACAACACATGAGAGAAATTAAAGAAACACTTGTTTTTTAAAAAAGCAAAATCTTCATCTTCAACAAATGCTGAAAGGCATTTATTTCTAATTAGGTCAGAATTTTTAAAATGAATTTAAAGATTGATTAACACAAATAGCTAAAATATTAGGAAATGATAAAAATTATAGAATAAACTAAATTAAAAATTCGTGTAGAAAATACCCTGAACAATAAAGGTAAAAGAAAGTAAGTGTGAAAGACAACTAAAATTATAGTTATTTGAAAACAGAGGAAAAAGTAAAATATACAAGTTTATATAAAAATGTCTAGCATGCTCATCTCAATTGTAATAAATAAAAACATAAGGTTATTAAATCCATAGATCAAAAATATACATATAAGATTTAAAATTGAAAAAATTTGGTTAAAATGAAGGAATGGTTAATAAGACAATCCAGCTAGCTAGACACAGCAAATAATACAATACAACCAGAAATTTAAAAATTAAGTGGAGCAAAGATGTTAAAACAATGAAAAAAAACATAAATGGCTTTAGGTCAAGGAAATTAAAAATGTAAAGTTTCATTGGCATAAAAGAAAATAAAAAGTTACCTGGTGGGCCAGGCAAGTGGCTCAGTTGGTTAAGAGTTGGCTTAGAGTGCGAGTTCCAAGCAACAGAGCCACACCGGTTCGATTCCCACATGGGCCAGTGATGCTGCACCTGAGCTGAGCTGTCTCTGAGCTGCCAACAGATGGTAGGATGGGTCAGCTGTGGGCTACGCCCACCCACAGCTAAGACTGAACTGGGCACCTTGAGCTGAGCTGCCCCCCAGATGGTTCAGTGGATAGGGCATGAGCTCTTAACAAGGCTGCTGGTTCGACTCCCACATGGGATGGTGGCTACGCCCACCCGCAACCACTGTTGAGCATAGCATCTTGAGTTTAGAGGCCACGAGCTGCCGCCTGGAAGCCAGATGGCGAATGGCGTCCTCTGCAGTGAAGATTGAAGAACAACAACTTGGCTGGTCCTCCTCCCCAATTCCCCAATAAAATCTTAAAAAAAAAAATAGTTACCTGGTGATCATCTTTCTTCTATCTCTTGTTTAGTGATATGAGGGAAGTTCCCCATCACTGGTACAATTGATTCATGACCTTAAGCCATTTGTTGTAGTTTAGATTATTGTGAAAATATTAATTCGGTAATGAATTTAAATAAAATTCCCAATGTTCTTTGTTTCCCAAAAAAGAGGCCAGTCGTTTATTGTGAATAAGTTCTCTAAACTAAAATGTAATTTTTCACCTTCTTTGTTTAAAATTCTTCAGTGTCTTCTCATTAATCTTGGAAAAAATACCAAATTTATCTAACCCACCTGCTGCTGCTCCCCATCCCTCAAATGCCATTTTTCTCCTGCCTTGTACCTTTGCACATATTGTTCTCTCTGCTAAGAACTAGTTAATTCAATTCGTACCTAAAACATTACTTCATGTCTTCATGGAGGAGCTCTCTAAACCTGTGCTCTAAATTGAGGACAGTACTTAGTATATTTTCCTAATTTCATTTATCACAGTATAAATTTATATATTTTATGTAATTATTTGATGAATATCAGCCGTTTTTACTAAACTGTATATCCCATGGAAACATGGTCATGTTTGTTTTTATTCATTATTGTAACCCCTCTCCTCCGTTAGTGGAACCCTGAATTAACCTAAGGTAGACTTTATCACCTTCTCCCGCATGTATCTTTTTATTGTTTCATTCTTTAGTCTCTGTTCTGTATTTCCTATGTCCTGATTTCCAGTTTACTTATTCTTTCAGTGGTATCTACTAAGCTTTTATCCATCCATTGCTTTTTCAAAACATTTCAATTTTTTTTTTTTTTTTGAGGGCAGTGTCACTGGCCCTCACATGTGGGACCCAAACCGGTGCCGCTGGCTTCCCAAGGCAGCACTTAACCACTGCACCACTCCACCGGCCCTCAATTTTTTAATTTTATTATTATTATTATTTTATACCTAGGAATTCTGTTTGGTTCGTTTCAAATTCTGCTTAATCCATTTTTAAAATATTCTGCTTTCTACACGTTGTTAAATTTGCCTTTTATTTCTTTAAATATATATAGTATTCATAATCATTTTGTGTTAATTCTCATTTCTAAAGTTTGTCTGACTTACTGTTTCTGCTGGCTCTGTTATTTTACCTTGTTTTCTTGTGCTCAGTTAATTTTTTACTCCCCCACCCCCAACACACACACACACACACACACACACACACACACACACACACCTACCTACCTACCTACCTACCTACCTACCTACCTATTCCAGGCTGAGATGGCTGGGGGAGTTTTGTGAGAATATTTTGAGGCTGAAAATAAGGGTAGATTTCTCCAGAAGATTTACTGTTGTGTCTGCAATATATCTGGAATGGAACTATCATGATGGTCTTAGACCAATTTAAATTTAGAGCTTGAAGTTTGTCTATTACTAAGGTAATGTGAGTGAATTCATATGAGGGCTGGTTTGTTTTTACAACTCTCAAGAAATTACTTTTAAAGCCACATTTGCTCCATACCAACCCAGATTTCTTTGCAGATACACAAAAGTAAAATGAGTGAGGTAGGTTTCCTCTTACCACTAGGTGCGGTTAATTAGCCCTTTAGGTTTCCTAGTGGTGACCCTCTTGTTAGTCTTCTGGCTTTGAGCAGACTATCTTTTGTGTCCTGTTATTGTTTCCCTCCAAATCTCTATAAATGAATTTCAGCTCAATTTTGCTCGTTCAGCAAGTGCTCTCAAGGTAAGAGTCTATATGCAGTTCTTATTTTTTAATATTGTGATTTAGAATTAATCGAAATTAATACTTTCTAGGATTTGCACATCCAAAATTAGTGTTGTACTAATTTAATCCATATATTGGAATTACTCACATGTAGATTATTATTGGTTGTGAGTTTTAAATGCGTTTATTCATATAGAACTTATTTGACTTTGAAAAATGGAAAAAACTTGTTTTTAACAATGATTGGCATTATTTATTAATCATAAGTAAAACAAGTCAGATCAGAATAGATAATACAGTCTTAAAACATGAAGAAGAAACGTAAGAAAGCACTTAGTATGAACTTTTCAATGTTACAGAAAATATTTATTTGTGAAATTCCATTGAAACAGATGGAAAACATTTTCAAATAAATAATAAATTAAAGTGTCTTCATTCCTTTTGCATAATTTTATAGGTAAATATTTTTTGTGACATTGTAGGGTGTTTATGATATAGAAGTAATAAGTGTTTTTCTTTTTTTTTTGAGGGCAGTGTCACTGGTCCTCATGTGGGATCTCAAGCAGGGCCGCTGGCTTCCTAAGCCAGCGCTTAACCACCGTGCCACTCGGCTGGCCCAGTGCTTTTCTTTTTAATTATAAGCTGATTTTTTTTTTTTTTTACATTTTTGGAACAAAATATTAAAGGTAAGGGTTTAAAAAATCCTAAAATGTTAAATAATATATTTATTTAGATATCATTAATTCTTACTGCCTGAAATCTGAATTATTCTTTTAGCAAATTTAGGATATTAAATTTATTATCTTTCCCCTGTACCTCCCACAATGCTGTATTCTGTCTACCTAACTGCTTATGCTTAGCATTTCCAGAAAAATACCATGTATTTTTCCACATCCGTTCTTTTGTTCATGCTTTTTTTCTTCACCCTTAAAGCCTTTTCATCCAATTCTGCCTATTAAATTTCTACAAATCCAGAACAGCTCATGTACCTCCTTCATTTTAAGAATTCTATTAGTTATAATCAGAGAATCCTTTTTGTAATTATAACAGTTTTTATAAAAATATTCAACATTTACATGAATCCTTGAGTTATAGTTATTGCTATGTATGCCTGCCTTCCCTACTTTTCTTTAAGCACTTTGAGGACAGGCATTGATGATGTTTTTTAATATTTCTATTTCCCTTTACCCTAGTACTAGGGCATCTTGAACATCATTGACATACAATATATGAAAACAAAAACATATCAATAACTTTTTGCTCCATACTAAGCACTGTGTGTATTACCTTTGTGAGTATCATCTAATTCAATCTTTACAGCATCCTTACCATCTATGTTTTGTGGCTGAGGTAACTTAAACTTACGAGGTAAGCAACTTGCCTGTGGATCTACAGCTAGAGATTGGCAGATGTGGAATTAAAGCCTAGGCTATCCTGAGCCAGTAAACTATTCCTAGAAATGTATCATACCTATGATTATATTGGGTTGTCAGAAAAGTCATGACACATTTTTGCAACGAAAAACAGAAAAAGACAGCGTGACTTTTCTGACAACCAAATATAAAGCTTCTTGTTATTCACGTTGTAAGCTCTGGGCCAGTCTTAGTTCATT
Source organism: Aselliscus stoliczkanus (assembly GCA_033961575.1). Taxonomy (NCBI): domain Eukaryota; kingdom Metazoa; phylum Chordata; class Mammalia; order Chiroptera; family Hipposideridae; genus Aselliscus; species Aselliscus stoliczkanus. Next base: position 142,098,328 of record CM066729.1, read on the forward strand.
AGACAGCTAGTACATCTCCATAGTCCCACCATTTGAGAAGATGACACTTAGGAATTCTCATGGCTGACCCAATAACACCTGCTTTGGCTATGTCTCTTAATGAAATGCCAAGACCTTTTGGTATTTTGATGACATTTTAATGTTTTCTTAACTTGTTACCACTGGTAAGCAATATTTAGATTGCTTTGCTTAAAAAATGGATAGTACTTAGGTTTTAGATCCTAATTTTCTTTTTGAAAAACCTTTAAATATTTGTGTTTAATATGCTAATTTCAGGATAAATGCATTGGTCTCAGGTTAACAAATATAAAATCCTACTTGAAATTTTAATTTTTTTCTTTACAAGAAGTCATAAAGTTGAAAGTGATAAGATTTCAGGCTTCATTATAGCTAAGCTATGAAGAATAGAATGTTTTCTGTTTCCATCCCGATTGAATTTGCACGCAGAAGAAAAATTGTATGGCACACTTTCTGAGTTTTAAATGTTCCTAGTACTTTCTTTTGCTGCAAGTGTCACGGGGAGGAGAGAATTGATATGCTATTGCCCATTTATGAAACATATTTTCTCTATTCAGTTGTATGTTTTTAGCCACTCCTCCTAAAAATGCCTGCTATGCTGAAAAATACTTGCATGTTAATTATAGACAGGCTAAACCTTGGAGTTACCATATTTTAAAGAGGCCTTTTTGGATCTTACTGAGGTTAATGTTTTACTGAAGATAGTCAAGCAACCTCAGCTAACTCGCAGTAAGTCTCGTTTCTCATTTACAGTTGTATAAATCATTAACATGTTCTTAATGTAGTTTTACAGCAGTGTTGCTGACAGCCTGGAAACCTAAATCTGTGAGTGTGCATGACATTTCAATGTAGTATTTTATTTAGCCTTATATTTGTCATTTTAATAATTAAATATAATATCTCATATTAAATGAAAAGAGATGTAGAGCTCTACATATGGTTTTCTACTTTTTTTGTGAAACAAGTTTAAAATAGGAGAGGAAAATCAATACATATGTTTGCATCTACTTATAGACACATAAGGAACTCAACAAAGATGCATAAGAAACAAGTAATTATGGTTACCTTCGTGTGCGTATTTCAGATAAGGGGCCTTTGTTTGGAAGACAGATACAGGAAAGCAGGAAAAAGCGATGGAATTTTCTCTGTATATTGCTTTATGTATTTTGAGAACTATTTGCATGTATAGTCTATTAAAAAATTTTTTCAAGCATCTGTTTACTCATTAACCTCTATGCCTTTCTTTAGCTACAATTAAGAAAACCCATTTCCTTTGTTTCTGATTGAATGTTCATTTATAAAAAAAACTTAAATCAGAGATTGGATAATAATTATATACTTGTATAAAAATATAAGTTTTATTTGTTTCCTTTATTCCATACAGTAGAGTAATAAAAGTTTATTGAAAATCATACCCTTCAGGGGCCAACTTTAGTTTTGATATGAAACTACGGTTGGTATGCCATATCACACAGGAGCATCTAAATCCTGAAATTTTTGGACTCCCTCTTTTCCTACAAACTAAATAGGTTCTTACTTGCAAATAAATTTTAAACTAGTTTTAAAAATAGAATTTTAATTGAGCTAAATTATGGTATGAAGGAGAAGGGATATTATGTACTGTGACACTGAGTGATACCCTAAGGTTATTAAAAAAATAATTGTAGCAAAGTAGAAGGAAATATTGTTTGTCACAGGCTTTAGTGCCTATTCTTCATTTGATTTCTCTTTTTCCTTTTCCATGTCCTTAATTTTAACTGTGTTTCAGCTACTCAGAGAAACTTTGTAAGTGGTATCTAATGTCACTTTTTCAAACTGGCGTTTATTTCCTGATTATAAAAGTAATAAATGTTCATATTAGGATTTTAGAAAGACATTGAAAGTTGTAAGGAGTGAAATAAGTCATCCTTAATATTTTGCCAAAATAATTATCATTAAGAGTTGGATCCATTTCCTTTTAGTCTATATGTACTTTCTTCTATCTCCTTTATGTAAAAGTAATAGCTTTACTGTTACAAGTACTTGAGTATGATTTCTGAAAAAAACTATTTTTTTAAACTTATACACGATAAAATACATTTTTTTTTTCCATATACAGTTTCATGAGTTTTGGCAAATTCACAGACTTATGTATAACCACTAGCACAATTAGGATAAAGAATGGTTCTCTCACTCTCAAAAATTTCTTTTTGCTGCCCCCTTTGTAGTTAAGTTGTTTTCTACTCCCGACCTCTTGCAACCACTGAACTGTTCTTTGTTTATAGTTTTTGCTTATCAGAATATGATATAAATTAATCATACAGTATATAACCTTTTGAGGCTTCTTTTCATTTTGCATAATGCTTTTGAGATTCAGCCATGCTATTTCACGTATCAGTAGTTTGTTGCATTTATTAATGAAGAGTATTCCGACATATGGGTGTATAATAGTTTTTTTATGCATTCACTCATTGAAAGTTAACGTTGGTTGTTTCTAGTTTGGGGTGAGTATGAATAATGCTCCTAAAAAATCCACATACATGTTTTTGTATGAGTATACATTTTTGTCACTTGGGTAAATATGTTGAGAAAGATTGCTGGGTCATATGGTAAAATACGTTGAGAAAGATTGCTGGGTCATATGTTTAATTTCATAAATAACTGACAAACTGTTGTCCAGTGTAGCTCTCTTATGTTGAATTCCTACCTGAAATGTTTGAGAGTTCCACTTGCTATTTCTCTTCACTTGGAATTCTCAGAGTTTGTTTTTGGTTTATTTTAGATGTACTGTTAAGTTGGTAGTGGTACATCATTGTGATTTAATTTGTTTTTCCCTTATAGTAATGAGTGTTGCAGTCTATTTATTGTCTATTTTCTTGGGAGAAGTCTCTGTTCAAATTATTTGTCCGTTTAAAATTTTTCTTTATTTTTTTAAAGATTTTATTGGGGAATTGGAGGCGGGGAACAGCGTTGGGGAACCAGGGAAGGGGAACAGACAAGTTCTTGTCCTTTTGTTCTTCAGTCTAGTTGTGGAGGACATTGCTTCAGTGGTCCATGTTGGTATCATCATTGTGCTCTTCTCAGGTGAGGCAGATTGGTCACCAGCCTCTGGACGGCCTCTCACAGTGGCTCCTGGCAGCTCACACCAGCTGCTGGCCGCTCACGCTGGCTGCCGACCACTCACTGTAGCCTATGGCAGCCCACTGCAAGCAGAGGCCGCAGATATGCCATCCCAGGGACTCACAGCAGCTCAGCTCCAGGTGGAGCTGTTGTTCACCATCTTAGCTGTAGAGGGCAGTGTCACTGGCCCTCATATGTTGGATTGGAACCGGGGCCTCTGGCATCCCAAGACAACTCTTAACCAACATGCCACTCATCCGGCCCTTAAATTTTTTTTATTATTGAGTTTCGAGAGGTTTTTTTTTTTTTCAAACTTTGGATGTAAATCCTTTTTCAGATAAGTGACTTGCAAATATTTTCTCCAAATCAGTAGCAGCAGTTTTTAATTTTTGTTAAGTCCAGTTGATCAGGTTGTTTTTTTTAAATTTTAATCAGATGTTGGTGTTATATCTAAGAACTCTTTGCTTAACCCTTGGTCACAAAATTTTTTCCCTATGTATTTTTAAATATGTTACAGTTTTAGATTTTCCATCCAAGTTGATATAGTGATTAGAGTAGAACTGGGATTTAAATTATATATATATTGACAAAATTGTTATGCTTATATATTGTATATCTGTATGCTGTATTAATGACAGTGGAAAACTAATGAAATCAACCAACCAGTGTTGGTGATTGTATATCATCAGCCTATATCTTAGCTTAAGTTAAAATGTGTAATTTGTAAATATATATTCTTTGTTTCTGCTTCTATTGCAATTACTAAATCACCCTGCAATGCCTTTTCTTCTTTCCTCTATTACATTCTTATTCTGTGTATATGCAAGTCTTATTTCTTAATAAGTTTAGTTCGAGCCGTATTTCCTCGTTGTTCACTTTTCTTAATCTTATGTTTAAGGAGAGAAAAGGTTTAAAAAAATATAATAATAAAGCTGATATATAGTTAACTATACCATGAAATTTCCTGAGATATTTGTGCTTGCCTTAGTGCAGTTGGCCTGCTGCTACAGGTGTTGGCAAACTTTTCCAGTATAGGGCCAGATAATAAATATTTTAGGCTTTGCTGGCTGCATGGTCTCTTTTGCAACTATATACAACATGTAAAGGAATGAAAATGATTGCCTTACCATAAACTATATTTGCAGAAACAATCTTCGGACATTGATGAGTAGGCCCAACCACCAAAGGTTCTGATTTAAGACATCTGAATTCGACCTGAGCATCAGTTTAAAAGCTACACAGGTGATAATAATGTGCAGTTAGATTTGAGAACCACTGATTTAAAAGAAACTTTGATGTGGAATTAAATTAAGCAGAAACCTTGAGAACTTAAAAGTAATGGTAATGTTATATCAATTCAGTTCAATTCAAATATAAATAAGCCAAATAGATTTCGGGGGTAAGGGCTCTGTGTCTTTCCTTTAATTTAATTGGCAAATCTGACAGTTTCTTTCAGTGCCTTCTTCACTTCCTATTCAGGAAAATACACAATTACAGCAGGTTTTCATAAGAGCCATCTAATGATAAAAAACTGCATGGCTGCATCATACTATCCCTATTTAGGTTAATTATTAGACCAAACCAAAAATTTATTGATTTCAGGCCTTGAATATAAGGCCATAGAAAAGTGTCTGGGGAGGTCAGAAAATACTGTGTTCTTTGAGTTATTTTTGGTGCATTGTTATTTCACTGGCCTAATTCATTTCTATTTCATGGTCTCCCCCTGCCCCATATTAACTATGTCATGCATAAATAGTTTTAGAATAGTTTATGTTTGGTTTAAAAAATAAGAACACCTCAGTAACCATTATTATATACCTTATGGAATATAACATTATCAGCAGAAGTACACTCCTTTCCAATTGCAGCTCCTATTCTTTCCTCCGGTGAAGTGTGTATTTGACCACCCCTGATATATTCTTAAATAATGTATTTCAGTCTGCATGTTTTTGATCTTCATATAGATATTACAAATATTTCCTATTGTGTTCAACATTGATTTTCATTCATGTTTATGATAAATGATCTCTAGTACCACATGATTTCTCCCCTTCCCTGAGCAGCCTGGCAGGAATTTGGGGACAGAGACTGGGTTCCTGAATCTGTTCCATTTGTACCTTCATTTCAATGGAATCCTTGTAGTGTGTCTGTATTCTAAGATGAGTTTTCATCACACTTTGCTTACTTAGAAGAACACTTCTGCAGGGCTGAAAGGAACCAGAGGAATCAGAATCCACCTATAGATGGGGAAGCCTGAGGCCACGAATGGGAAAGAGGCTGGCCCAGGGAAACACAGCAAGGCACCTAGTTTCCCCCAGTTGTAACATCTTGTATAGCTCTTACCATACAATAGCCAGGAAGTTGACATTGATACATTTCCAGCTTTATTCACCAGTTTTACATGCACTCTGTGTGTGTGTATTGTATAGTATGGTATGGTATGGTATATGGTATGGTATGGTGTATGGCATGGCATATTTCTTCCCTGTGGACTCATGTGATCACCTTCCCAGTGAAAATATAGCACGATTCCATCACAAGGATCACTCTTGCTGGCCTTCTCTAGCCATGGCCACCTTTCTCCCCAACCCCCAGCCACCACTAATTTTCCATCTCTATAATTTTGTTATTTCAAGAGTATTATATAAATGGAATCATACTGTATTTAACCTTTTGAGCTTGGCTTTTTCAATTAGCATAATTCCCTTAAGTTTTCTTCAAGTTGTTGGCATCAATAATTTGTTCCTATCTTTTGCTGAGTAATGATATTCCCAAGACATAAATGTACCACAGTTTGTTTAATCATTCATTGTTGAAGGACATTTAGGGTTTGTTTCTAGGTTTTCGCTATTATGAATAAAGCTGCTGAGAACCTTCACTTACAGTTTTTTGTGTTGACATAAGTTATCCCTTTTCTGGGATAAATGCCTGAGGGTGCAATTGCTACGTCATATGGCAAGCACATGTTTACTTTTATAAGAAACTGCCATACTCTTTTTCCAAAGTGAGTATACCATTTTTACATTCTCATCAGTAATGTATGAATGATCCAGTTTCTCCTTGTCAGTATTTGGCTAATATAAATGGTTGCCATTCTAGTATGGTAACCATCATTCTTAGTGTATATTGGGAAAGAATGTTGAAAAATCAGTTTTATATCAAGATGCTAGAAACCACAAATTAATAAAACCAATTAATGTAGAATGAAGGATATAATAAATATAGAAGTGAGTAGAATAGAAATGTACAAAAGTAAAACATCTAAAAGATAAAAATTGGTCATTACTACCGATATAAATATTAAAAAGACACTGGCAGATGGTTATGTGCAACTTAATGCCAATATATTTGAAAATTTAGATGAAATGGACAGATTTCTTAAAAATAATGTTAGTAAAAGATACAAAATGAAATAGAAAGTTTGAGTAATCCTTCTTTTATGAAGAATTCTATCCCACAAACCTTTCCATTTGATAATGTTAGACCTACTTAGTTTATGAGTGAAAATGTCTACGTATTTTAGGAGAAATGCCGTATACCCTTCTATAGGATGGAAAACTGTGAAAATCCTTTACAGCTAATTTTATGAATCAGCATAACATTGATAATAGACAAAAACTGAGTAGAATATTATAGGAAAGAAAAGTTTGCAGACCAATATATAGCATGTACATGGATGCAAAAACCATAAAAAGAACATTAGCTAATAGAAATATATAAAAATACAGTGCAACATGAACAGATGGGTTTATTTCAGAAAGTCAAAGCTGGTTTAGCATTTGAAAAATTATTGTAATTCATTAACAGAAGAAAAATATGTAATCAATAGAAACAAAAGTTTTTTGTTTTGAGGGCAGTGTCACTGGCCCTCATATGTGGGACCTGAACCGGGGTTGCTGGCATCCCAAGCCAGCGCTCAACCACCGTGCCACTCGGCTGGCCCGAAACAGAAGTATTTGTGTAAAATTCAGTACCTGTTTCTGATTTTTTTTAATTCAGCAGTTTAGGAGTAAAGAGAACTTTCCTTATTCTGATAAAGAGTATCTACACAAAATCTTTACATAAAGATGTTAAATATTCAATGGTAAAATATTGAATACTTGTTTACTTACATTGAGAACAAGACAGGAATGTCCGTTATTATTTATTTTCAACAGTCCTTACGTTACTGTATGTTAAAGGTTATGTGATTGATATGGTCAAAGTTACTACCATCCTACTGTGTGTATCCGTGAGAAGTAAAACCAAGGTCTTCTAATATTCATTGTTTTTTATGTGATTTTTAGGTCTGCTGTTACATAAAGTGGATTGATACTGTGTAGTATAATGGGTACTGGTATATTTATGAACATTAATAGAAAAACATCTTGTATAGTTATAACTTTATGTTTTATATATCTTAATTTTTAAAGAATGCATTGTGTATTGCTCATAAGTAAATTTTATTTTATCATTTAAAAGATTACAAGTATTTTTAAATTATAAAATTTACTGTAATGTGAAATGATTAAATGTAGAGTTATATAATATTTGTGCTAAAGGGGATCTGAAAATGTTTAAGTTCAATTGTCTTATTAGGCAGATGAGGAAACTACCCTTCCTATTGTATTTCCTGTGCACACCTCTGCCTTATCATATTTTTTCTCACATGAGAAAGTTATAGGTATAGGGTAATTATTCTTAGGGATTTTAGGAGAGGCAGTGTGAGTGCCTAAATCATACTAGTTAAATATGGCCAGAGGCACCTTTCTCTTTGACATTAGGGTAGGAGTTTCCCTTACTAGCTTCTCTTGCCCATTAATTTTTAAGAACTACTAAGTTAAAGCTCCTATACAAATTAGGACATAGACATTCTAGATTCATATCACCATTTTTTTTCTTATTTTGGTTGTTTGGGACTGAAGTATGTTCCCCTCAAGGTGTCTTCTGAAAGCAGATATGCTTTCTTTTTACCCCAGAGAAATAAACCAGTATAACAGAAGTGATAGTACTTTGAATGTAAAGGGCCTGAGGGAGAGGTGTAAAAATGAGTCACAGTGGAGTCAGCAGCACCACGGTGCTTGGTGTACTGTTCAGACAGGCTTCAAAGCATATTGTAGGACTCTTGGCCCAACTCCCAGGAGGAAGGAGTTAAGGATAGAAGCATTAAGATGGTAGCAGAGAATGCTGCTAATTAGCTGTCCTTTCCCCTCATTCCAGCTGATTGCAAAAAAGACAAATCTTTACAGTCAACCATTATGTCTTTCAACTATAAATATAATTATTTTCTTAGATAAATGAGACAATAATAGTATTTTCCTATGCTAAAGTAGAAATGGTAGAGAAAATAGTTCATCTTTTTGAAATACTAGGGAACTGCAAAATGTGGTGGATAAATTTTATAATGTATTCATTTCAGTGGTTTCAAATAGCAAGCAAAACTTCAGGCAACCAAATACATTATCCCCTGTGTGTACTAAATAGGTACCTGTTCATTGTAGATTTTCTTAACAGGTTTCTGAGTTACAATAATGAAACTAACAAAATAATTTTAAGTAGAAAGTCAATTTTAAGCAGAAAACGAACTTCAGTAACTTTGGAACACAGGATCCCCAGCATGACTTCAAACCATGCTGGAAGTTCTGGGCAGGAACACCAGTATCGCATGCAAAACCAAACCACAAAAATGGTTCTGTGCTGGACAGCGTTACTACAGCAATGTCGTTGATGGCTATGCATCTTTGTTTTCCTTGGTAATTATTAATAGTTCATTTCACTCTCAGAAGTGTCCCAGTTTGGACAATAAATTGCATGGTCACATTTCTGATATTGGACCATCACTGCCACTGGAAAGCAGATGAAGGTGCTCCTTACTTCCAGCACTCTTGCCAACGTAGAGTTCACTTGTTCCTTGCTTCTTTATATTGGTTTCAGATTCAAGTTCTGGGGCAAATTTGTCTGATTTATAGCACTCAGCTGCTAAAGAGCTTGTAATGTATCTTTAATTTCCAGTTTCTGTAGTGAGAGATGCTTGAAAAAATAGGGGTTTTCCCAAACGTAAGAGTTTCATAAACTGCAGACAAGAATATAACACATATTTGAGTGCATTGTTTTAGTGATTCTTCCATATTATTCCTTTCCTTTGTTATATACAGTAGAATCTTCTTATTGCGCTGGCCAGATCTATTTGGCCATTACTAAAATGATTTATGTATCTGCTGAAAGAGAATGCAAGTGAAAGTATAGACTAGGTTTTTGTTCTTTTTTTCCCTCTCGAAACAAGAACACTCCATTGGGATGAAGGAAATATATTTCCCATTTTCACATCTTCATTATATGAAAAAAATAACTTGGCCTACCATAAAAGGTAGAGAATTAAGCTTAGCTAAAAGCTAAAAAGTTGAAAAATATTTGATTACTCCTAATTGTTAGTTTATGCAGTCCATGTAGTATGTGTACTCAGCCCTAAGCTTTCATGAAATGGAGTCACTACATTTGAATCTAGCTACGTGGTACATACTTACTTGTTAATTTGAGTAACCTTTAAAAACAACCCTAAAATCCAGATCATATTCAGATCTGCTCTAGAGAGCCCCAGATAAGCTCTTTAGAAATAGTATTTCTGTTTGTTTATTTATTTATTTATTTATTTGGTCTTGAATTTTTACCTATATACGAGCATAAGTAACACTTAGTGAGTTGTCAGCTAACATGGATTTTAGTCTCAGCTATCTATTATAAACCTTATGAGTTTATATCTCATTTAACCTCTTTCACTTTTACTTGTCCCAATTTCATCTTGAAGTTGTTACAATTAAGTAGGATAATGAATTTGGAGGGGTTTTTTTAGATTATCAAATACTTTGTAAATGTGAAGTGTTTCCTTGGTGTAGTAACAAGAACGCAGAGTGTTATTAATTGTACTTTCCCCCTGGCCCATCTACTTGCAGTTCCTCATGTGGCTAGGAAGAATGAGGGAATTCACAAGAAGATGCCTCAGAGAACAGGATTGCCACTATAAAAGGATTACTGTAAAGAACCTACTATGGTAGATTTTCTATGACTTTACAAATGATCTCTGAAGGATTTGGAGATTGAGAAGATTAGGGTATAGTGCAGTGGACACTAATTAGGAATTAGGTTTCCTTAGCCAGTATCCTCTGTATTTGCATCCTTCTATTGTGGGGTTCTTCTTGTGTGGGGTTCATAAGGTCTCCTAATACAGATTTGTGTGAAACCAAGGAGCCATGATAACCCCTTGATGAAACACATAGTGAGTGCTGAGAACCTTTATGATACTTAATCCATTGTATTTTAACATCATTCAGATTGAGTTTTTTATTTTTTATTTGTGCATTAGATTTTATTGAAATATCCCATGAAAAAGCTCTAGGGATCAAGATGTGGAGGCCAATGAAAAAATTAACAAATCTATGTTTAGGATTGAAATCTGGGCAGGTAGTTTTGAAAGTAACATTGCTGTACTTTGTTTTATAGCACATTACACACAATTTGGTTCTTGGCTCTTTATCTCATTTTTAGGATATCCATTTATCTAGAGATATTATGGAAAATTAAAAGAAAGGCTAATAAAAACCTTGGAAGTTTTTTCTAGCTTTCTCAGGACTCATTTCTCAGTTCCAGAGGCATATTCTTCCAAAGCTTACTTTCTTTCAGATTTCTTCCTAACATGCTCTCTACTCTTCCCTCTCTCAGCAATACATGAAGTTGCCCTTTCTTCCAAATTTTTTTTCTGGGAAGAACAGTGATTCAGAAATCTTAAGTTTCTAGGTGAGGTTTGAAATATAACCAAAGCAAATATTACTGAGATTTAAAAATTTTAGAGGCATATGTGAAATACTATAATACCTTATCAAATATTAAAAATGAATTTGAAAGGCCTTATACAGCAACCTGTAACTTGATAAGTACATAGTTACATAAACCCAGATGCCTAGATTTTATTTCTTTTAAAATGGTTAATAAAGAGTTTTAGATGGATTTTTAGATATTTTAATCTGATAGGAATTTTTTTAAAACAAGTATAATGTTCAAATTGTATATCAATGAAAATGCCAACTTTTAAGAGGAATTGTATTTGAAATCAAGCTTCCTTGAACAGAATATCAAGTGGTATCTATAGCTTTATATACTATTGGCAGAGGTCTGTCTTGCATTGCATTGTTTCTACTTCTAGAAACTTCTACATCACCATTTTTGGATAGGGTATCCAAGTTCGTTGTCTTACAGATTTTATTATCAAGATTGAAGCTACCTAGAACAAGAGTCTCTGATAGCAACATTCAGAGGCACTTTGTCAGACTGCTGTGTCTGACCTGATCCCCTGTGAGGTAGTGTCTCCATTTTTCTGGGTCAGTTCTTTTTGTGAAGGACTGGAATTTCTTAGCTAGGAAACAAGATTTAAAAACACAAGAAATCACAATTAAACAACTGTTGAAAGGTTCTCTTATGTTTAATTATACATTATATTAAGCTGTGTTTATTACTATTATTACTCAAAGAACAAAGAATAGATATAACTTGATTACACTGAAAACTGAATTAGATGTTTTTTCCTAAATCTAAAATAAAGTCTCAGTCTTCTTTTTTGAACTTGTTTGAATACAAATTTATATTCAGAAGTAATAGCAAGACTGAGTTGTGTTTCTCCTTTATTGATCAAAACTTTTGATACCAATAAATGAGATTTAGTAATGCTGAAAAAGTGCTTTATGCCAAATGATAATGGAATGAATATGTCTATTACCTCTTCTTTGGTCAGCATTTAATGTGTTCTGTGACAATAGTCTTACAACAGTACGGTCTCTGAAGATGATTTAAGGGTGCCAGGGATCACTAAAGTTCCTCCTTTGCTTTTTGTCAGTAAACAAAATAGTCTCTGATTTTAATACATTCGACTTTTATAGTTGTCTTGAGAAACAACTTTGTGAGTTTACTTTGGTATTTGGCTTCAGGAAACCGTCTATCACTGTAAATTATTTTTTGCTGAAAAAAGTTATAAGTATTTAAATACCCAAGATTTAACTGAGAAATGACAACAAGGTGAAGTGACCCTTATGCTTCATTTGGAAAGATTGAAAAAAAATCTCTTAAGACAAAATAGTACATGCTCAAATGAAGAGATTCTCAAAAGGCATTTCTTCATTTTTATTGTGTACTTAATATTGTGTGATCATTGTGTGGTTAATGCTCTTTGGTTTTTGCCTTGTAATTGTCAGCGGATGGCAACTAGATGGGCAAGTTTTGCCGTGCAGTGCAGTCAGTGAGCTTCGCACAGGATGGTACGATAATAGCATTTTTACTCAGTGACATTCATCCCTCAGAAGAAATTTCTAGCAGCAGCATTTTGCCTTTCTCATATGCAAAAGAAAGAGGAATGATATTGTGTCTTAACTTTAAAAACTGTGTTGTGATTCATTTTAAAAAATGTCTGTCATGCCTTTTAAGGTTAACAGTTTTGCATCTATAAATGGGAAATGCTAAGAATCTTAAATTTTGTGAAATGTAATTAAAGTATGTATGTCTACATATTGTCTATTTAAATTTCTTAAATGTTACTAAAATCAGTGTCTCATTAATTAAATCCTCTTTTTAGCAAAGTTAAAGTATATTTCAAGCTAGATTAGACATTTTGATATTATTCTGTTTGTTAAAACTTTATTAGATTATGTTATATGCTAAGCACATGTTATATACTTGGAATAGAAAGATGCAAATATGTATCAATGGCCTCAAAAACAGTCTAAAAGGTAAAACATTTAGTTTTAGATGAAAATTATTCCCATATTTATTTATGTATTTACATTGACTTTCAGTTTTATAAACAAAAAATTATATCGAATATGAAACAGCTATGACAGTAAGCCCTCTCAAATTAAACTGTAGAAATAAAGGCAACATTTCACACATGTTCACAAATAAATATTATTTAAGTAATTTTGAAAATGTCTGTATATATTTGTAATAAATTTAAGACAGAATCTTTTTTACTATAAGCATTTTGTCTTTATTTATTATGAAAAATTTCAGATATATGCAAAATAAAAATGTTAGCAGCAACATACTGCCAATTTTTCCCCGAGTTCACTCAAATGTCTTTGTTTTCTGGTGTTTGCATAGATATCTCAGATAGCATTTTCATTACTTTTTTAAAAAACTCCAGAACACTTTTTGTTTTGTTTTTTAAGATTTTTATTGGGGAATCAGGGAAGGAGAACGGTCAAGTTGCTGTCCTTTTGTTCTTCAGTCTAGTTGTGGAGGACGTTGCTTCACTGACCCATGTTGGTATCATCATTGTGCTCTTCCCTGGTGAGGCAGATCCGTCACCGGCCTCTGGACAGCCACTCACAGTGGCTCTTGGCAGCTCAGACGGGCTGCCAGCCTCTCACTCTGGCTGCCGCCCCACTCACTGTAGCCCATGGCAGCCCACTGCAGCAGGGGCTGCAGCCTGCACCGTCACTGGGACTCGCGCAACCCAGCTCCAGGTCAAGCTGTTTCCAGAACATATTTTTAAAAAGCAACTTTGTTTAAAGAGCATTGATAGCAAAATGAAAATCTGAAGCTTGGGAGTCTTCCACTAGATCTTCCATTAGCTAGCTTTGTGTTTAAGGCCAAGTCATTAAATTTTTGTGAGTTTCTTTCCTCTTTGTAACTTAGAGATACATATTTAGTACAAAATTCATTCTTCTAAAGCACTAAAAGGCTTTAGGTACTTGGGGGGGGGGAATTTTATATATATATTTATATATATATACACACACACACACACACACACATCTGTATTTCTGTCTGTCTATCTGTATTTGTCTATCTAATGGCAATGAAATAATTTTTCATTTGTTCCATCCTTTTAGAAATTGAGTTATAGCAGATGAAACTATAGTTGTATAGGCTTATTTAAATTCATGAAGTATAGTAGTGGAATGAAGATGAAGCATCTTTTTGTAGAGATGTCTTAGATCCAGGTATTGTATTCTTATAAAGTTTGTCCTTTTTCAGGTGGAAACTTCTTGGTATTTTTATAGAACGTGCTTAGTCTCCAGCTCCTTATTAGTTCCTTCTTCTTAAACTCCACCAGTTTAATCTGGGCTTGCATCTCAGGATTTATAGAAATGACTTCTTAATAATACTGATTCCTAATAAATCACTGTCATGTTTAATTTTCTTTAAACATGACTTTTCACTATGTAATTACACTTTTCAGAAACCTTCAGATTTCTACCTAGTACACTTTCCTGTCAATTACAAACTTCTTCCCTACTTGTCACCTATTCCTGTTTCCCATTGTCTCTCATGAATCCTTCACTACATAAAATACATTTTTTTAGTTTTACCAGAACATATAATGCTCATACTTGCATCTTTGCTTTCCTATACATGGTGTGGTCACAAATATGGTGAATGTTTAAATAAATAAAAAATGTATTTCAATAAAAGAAACATTGCCATTAATCCCTCTTAAAATACTCCTCTTTTCGAACACACTTATCCCACCTTTCTTGCCACTTTCTGTAGCAGTTCTGGAAGTCTTTCGTGAGTGTCTGTAGTTGTGCTGTCATGGCTGCCTCCATGTCCTGAGTCATTTTGACTTTGGGGAAGAGCCAGAAGTCACACGGTGCCAGATCTGGTGAATAAGGTGGATGAGGACATACCATAATGTTTTTATTTAACAGAAATTGCTGTATACCAGAAGCGATGTGTGACATGGAGCATTGTCATGATGGAGGATGATTTGTGGCACACTACTACTTTTTTTTTTTATTTAACTTTATTAGGAAACAGTTTTTTCCAGGACCCATCAGCTATAAGTTGTTGTCCTTCAATCTTAGTTGTGGAAGGCGCAGCTCAGCTCCAAGTCCAGTTGCCGTTTTCAATGTAGTTGTGGGGGGGGGGGCGCAGCCCACCATCCCATGTGGGAGTCGAACCAGCAATCTTGTTTTTAAGAGCACATGCTCTAACCAACTGAGCCAGCTGCCTACCGGCAGCTCAGCATCAGCTCAGCTCAAGTCATTGTCTTCAGTCTAGCTGTGGAGGGCGCAGCTCACTGGTCCATGTGCAAATTGAATCAGCAACCCTGTTGCTCAGAGCTTGAGCTCTAACCAACTGAGCCACCCAGCCGCCCCTATAGCACACTTTTAAATATACCTTCTTAACAACCGTAGCTCACCTGACTGACTGCACCGAACAAGTTGAAACTTGTCACACATTGTTACTAAGGTTAGATGCACCGCCTTCCTTATTGAAGATCCCTGCTTTTCCATTGGATGGCACTTGGCAGAGGCATTCACCACAGATTTTGATCACACCTCATATATTGCAGTCATCATTTAAAATATTTTTTCATAATACAACAAACAACTGTGCTGTGACAATTTTATCAGTTAATATGTACAAGCAATACAGTGTTGGTACATGGAATTGTATAAGTGTTTTGATATACACAGAATACGTGTGTAAAGACATTGGAGTAATATGAAGACATAACTGTGATATGCTCTTAAATATGAGAGTTTTCTGAGATTTAAATTCATAAAGTTTATTCTAAATAAGAGCTGTATTTAGTGTCTATATTTGGTTGTCTCTGGAATAAATTAAATATTTTTGTGTAAATTAGCTGTTGTTAGTTATACTGTAAATTAACTGTCAAATAGATACTTTAGGGACATGGGACTAAATAAAGTGTAATTGGAATTTAGTAAGCATGTATACATTTAATTAGTTGTATTTACTCCTATTTAGAAATTGGAAAGGAAAAAAAGATTCCATTTAGGCTGTATATAGAAACGGAAAGTACAAAGAACCAAAATTTGGCATTGCCCTTTCAATCACTGTCTCATATAGAAGATACCCTATTCTACTCTTGGCTGATTATTTCTCTATTTTACATCATTCAATGTTTACCAACTAATATTTGGATTATAATTTGATTTCTTTTAGGTAGCTTTGCTAAGGTAAAGATTGTACTGTTGCTTATCTATGCGTTGCACATTAATTGACAGCTAATATTAATCATTTTTAAATTATAAATTTGTATTCCAGTTTATTAGTATCAGTGAGCTCAGTTAATAAGTCTGTCCCTAAGAGGAAAATGTAATCTCAGTGTGCTTATAAAAACTGATTTCTAAGTTTGTAACACTGAAAACTAGCCTATGTATCTTGGTCATTTTGCACGATAAAGGCCACCCATGATGGCTTTATTAGGTAGACAGCCAACTAGCAGTATATGGTAAAAATAAGTGTTTGTTTTGTACGGAAGCAATCCAAGAATTTTATGATTCTCACAATACAATTAGTCTAACTTGAGGTGTATTTCAAAGCCTAGTCCAACTTCTGTTTCTTCTACTAAACTTTCTGATTAGATTTAACATGCAGTGATTACACAATATAAAATATAACTCTGAAAAATCTCTATTCTCCCTAAAATGCTGTATTTTTCTCTAAAGCACTTATCACCTGACATACCTATTTGTTTACTTGTTTTTTTATTGGAATTTCCTCTTCACACATACACTCATATACGGTAGGACTGTGAGCTCCATAGGCAGGGCTTTTGTTAATCTACTGCTTTATCTCCTTTGCCTTTTTCAGTGCCTGGCACATATCAGGCATTCGAGAAACATGTGTTGAATTAATGAATTTATTAAATCTGAATCCGCCTTTCTTCTGGGCTTCTCTGTTTATAAGTTGTAGTCAATATAAAATAACTTTTGTGGTGCTTGATACGTATAAATCTGATCTCCATCATGAGTGAAAGAAGGGAAAATTGAACATAAATATGAATAATAAAATGACAATAACTACTTACCTATCAATAATCACTTTAAATGAAAATGGATTAAATGCTGTAGTCAAAACACATTGGGTACTTGAATGGATAAGAAAACAATGCTGTCTACAGACCTGCTTCAGATCCAAAGACATGCACAAAGTAGAGGATGGAAAAATATATTTCATGTAAATGGAAACAAGCAAAAGAAGAAAGGTGGGAAAGCAATATTTAGATCAGACAAAATAGACTTTAATAGAAAGGCCATAACAAGGTATAAAGGACATTTCATAATGATTAAGGGGTCAATTCAACAAGAGAATATAACCCTGTAAACATTTATGCTCCCATTATAGGAGCATCTATATAAATTATATAAAGCAAATATTGACAGATGTAAAGTGAGAGTTTAAGAGTAATACAGTAATAATAAGGGGCATTAACACCACACCGACATCAATGGATAGATCATACAGACAGAAAATCAACGAAGAAACATTGTTCTTAAATGATATTTTAAATCAGATGGATTTGATATGTTTAGAGCATTTCACACCAAAGCAGCGGGATATACAATCTTTTCAAGTGCACATAGAACATTTTCCAGGATAGCCCATGTGAGGCCCACATCAGCATCTTCCCTGACCACAATGGTATGAAATTAGAAATCAATTACAAGAAAAAAACTGAAAAGTACACAAACACATGGTGGCTAAATAATATGCTACTAAACAACAAATGGGTTAACATTGAGATCAAGGAAGAAATAAAAATATACCTTGAGACAAATTAAAATGAAAATACAATCATCAAAAAAACCCCAAAGCAGTTCTAAGAGGGAGTTCATAGCAATACAGGCCTACCTCAAGAAAAAAGAAAAATCTAAAATAAGCAATTTAATCTTATACCTAATGGAAATAGGAAAAGAACAAAGTTCAAAGTGAGTAGAAGGAAGAAAATAACGAAGATCAGAGTAGAAATAAACAAAATGGAATCCAAAATATATATACAAAAAAAGTCAATGAAACCAGTATCATGTTCTTTGAAAAAATAAACACAATTGATAAAACCTTTAATGAGACTCTTCAAGAAAAAAGAGAGGACCTAAATAAATAGTCAGAAATGAATGATGAGAGGTAACAAATACAAAGAAATTTGTATTCAGAAAATACAAAGGATTACAAGAAAATAACTACGAACCATTATATCCCAACAAATTGGGCAACCTGGAAGAAATGGATAAATTCTTACAAACATACAGTCTCCCAAGACTGAATCAAGAAGAAACAGAAAATCTAAGCAGACTGATAACTGTTATCAAAAGACTCAACAAACAGAAGCCCAGGACCAGATGGATTCACAGGTGAATTTTACCAAACATTCAAAGGGAAATTAACACCTATCCTTCTCAAACTATTCCAAAAAATTGAAGAAGAGGGAAGGCACCCAAGTTCATTTTATGAGGCTCGCACTACCATGATTCCAAAACCAGACAAAGACATCATAAAAAAGGAAAGTTATAGGCCCATATCCCTGATGAACATAGATGCAGAAATCTTCAACAAAATATTAGCAAACCACATCCAGCAAATACATTAAAAAGGTCAGATACTGTGATCATTTTGGATTTATTCCTGGGATGTAAATTTGATTCAGTATCCCCTAGTCAATATGATACACCACGTAAACAAAATAAAGGATAAAAACTATATCATCTCAATTGATGCAGAAAAAGCATTTGACTAAAGTCAATATCCATTTATAATTACAAAAAAAAAACCCACTCTCTCAGCAAAGTGGGAATACAGGAAACATACCTCAACATAATAAAAGTCCTATATGACAAACCCACAAATAACATCATACTCAGTGTGAAAAGCTGAAAACATTTCCCTGAAGATAAGAAACAACATAAAGGATATCCATTTTTACTTCTTTTATTCAACACAGTGTTGGAAGCCCTCACCAGAGCAATCAGACAAGAAGAAAAAAAGGCATCCAAATGGGAAAGGAAGAAGTGAAATTGTCATTATTTGCAGATGACATGATACTATATAGAGAGAACCCTAATGATTTCACTAAGAAACTGTTAGAACTGATTAATAAATTCAGTAATGTGACAGAATACAACGTTAATACTCAGAAATTGGTTGCATTTTTATACACCAAGAACGAAGTGTCAGAGAAATTAAGAAAACAATCCAAGGCCGGCCGAGTGGCGCGTTGGTTGAGTTCGCTTGGGACTCCAACTCTGAGCATCAGGGCCTGAGTTCAGATCCCACATGAGGGCCAGTGATGCTGTGCCCTCTACAGCTAAGATGGTAAACAACAGCTCAACTTGGAGCTAGGCTGCGGTAAGTCGCCGGCAACGGTGTAGGCTGCAGTGGGGCTGCTGTAAACTACCATGAGTGGCTGGCAGCCAGCGTGAGCGGCCAGCAGACAGCGTGAGCTGCCATGAGCCGCCGTGAGCAGCCTTCCAGTGGCTGGCGAGTGACTGCCTCACCTGGGAAGAGCACAATGATAATACCTACATGGGCCAGTGAAGCGACGTCCTCCACAACTAGACTGAAGAACAAAAGGGGACAGCAACTTGTCTGTTCCCCTTCTCCAATTCCCCAATGCTGTTCCCCTTCCCCAATTCCCCAATGCTGTTCCCCTTCCCCAATTCCCCAGTAAAATCTTTTAAAAAAAGAAAAAGAAAATCTCATTTATATTGTATCAAAAATAAAATAAAATACTTAGGAATAAATTTAACCAAGAAGGTAAAAGACCTGTACTTGGGAAATTAGAAGACATTAAAGAAAGAATTGAAGACGATACAAATAATGGAACTATATCCCATGCTCATGGATATGAGGAATTAACATCATTAAAATGTACATACTACCAAAGCAATCTGTAGATTCAATGCAATCCCTATCAAAATACCAATGGCATTTTCCTCAGAGCTAGAACAAATAATCCTAAAATTTAATTGGAGCCACAAAAGCCCTTGAATAGAAAGCAATCTTGAAAAAAAGAACAAAGTCGGAGGTATCATAATACCAAATATCAAACTATACTATAATGCTGTAGTAATCCAAACAACATGGTACTAGCATAAAAACAGACATATAGATCAATGGAACAGAATAGAGAGCTCAGAAATAAACCCAATCCTATATGGCCAATTAACCTATGACAAAGTAGGCAAAAATATACAATAGGGTAAAGACAGTCTATTCAAAAATGGTATTGGGAAAATTGGACATACACATACAAAAAAATGAAACTAGACCATTTTCTTATACCATATACAAGCATAAACTCAAAATGAATTAATACTTAAATGCAAGACCCGAAACCATAAAACTCATAGAAGAAAACATAGACAGTAAACTCTTTGACATTGCTCTTAGTAATATTTTGTTGGATATATCTCCTCAGACAGGGGAAACAAAAGAAAAAATAAGCAATTGGGACTACATCAAACTAAAAGCATTTTGCCAAGCAAAGGAAACAATCAGCAAACGAAAAGACAACCTACTGATATTTACTAGTGATAACATTTTGTAAGGGGTTAACATCATATATATATATATATGGAACTCATACAACTTAACCGTAAAAAAATCCAATTAAAAAATGGACAGAGAACCTGAATAGACATTTTTCCAAAGAGGACATACTGATGGCTAATAATAGACCTAGGAAAAGATGCTTAATGTCACTAATCATCAGGGAAATACAAATTAAAACTTCAATGAGAAATCGCCTTACACCTATCAGAATGGCTATCAATAAATCAACAAACAACAAATGTTGGCAAGGATATAGAGAAAAGGGAACTCTTGTGCACTGTTGATTGGATTAAAAAATAGCGCAGCCACTATGGTAAAGAGTATTGAGTTTCCTCAAAAAAATTAAAAATAAAACTACCATGTGATCCAACAACTCTATTTCTGGGTATTTATCCAAAGAAATGCAAAACATTGATATGAAAAGATACATGCATTCCAATGTTCACCGAACATTATTTACAACTGCCAAGATATGGAAGCAACCTTAGTATACGTTGATATAGAATATTGATAAAGAAGATGTGGTACAAATATACAATGGAATATTATTCTGCCATAAAAAAAGAATGAAATCTTACCATTTGCGACAAGATGGATGGACCTAGACGGTATTATGCTTGATAAACTAAATCAGACTGAGAAAGAGAAATACCATATGATTTCAGTTATATATGGAATCTAAAAAACAAACGAGCAGACTCAGATACAGAGAACAAATGGATAATTGCCAGATGGGAGGGTCGTTAAGGGGCTGGATGAAGTATGTGAAGGGAGTAAGTAGTAGAAATTGGTTTCAAAATAGTCATGGGACTGGGCCGGCCACTTAAGAGCTGGCTTGGGACGCCAGTGGCCCCGGTTCAGATCCCACATATGAGGGCCAATGACACTGCCCTCTACAGTTAACAGCTCCACCTGGAGCTGGGCTGTGCGAGCCCTGGCGATGGTGTGGGCTGCAGCCCCTGCTGCAGTGGCCTGCCATAGGCTACAGTGAGTGGCCGGCAGCCAGCGTGAGCTGCCAATAGCCACGGTGAGCGACCATCCAGAGGCCGGCGACAGATCTGCCTCATCCGGGAAGCGCAATGACGATACCAATGTGGACCAGTGAAGCAACTGCGTTCTCCGCAACTAGACTGAAAAACAAAAAGACAGCAACTTGTCTGTTCTCCTTCCCCAATTCCCCAACTCTGTTCCCCGCCCCCAATTCCCCAACGCTGTCTCCCTCCCCCAATTCCCTAATAAAATCTTTTAAAAAAAAATAGTCATGGGACTATAAAATGCAGCATAAGGAGTATAGTCAATAATACTGTTAATAACTGTGTATGGTGTATCGGAGTACTAGACTTATCAGATGGATCACATTTTAAGTTCTATAAATGTCTAATCACTATGCTGTACACCATAACTAATATAATATTGAATGTCAAATGTAAATGAAAACTAAAAATTTAAAAAAAAAAACTTCCAAAGATGGGAAAGAAAGAAGTCACAAAGTCCTGATGAATTACATTGACATCACATTTTTTCAACAGCAACCCTGAATACAAGCAGCAAATGCATTAGTGTTTATAAAAATTTGAAGGGACAGAACTTGGAATTTTTTACCCTGCCAAACTGTCATTCAGATATAAAGACTAAAGAGTGTTATCATGCATATTTTTCTCAGAATGTCTGCTGCATGTTTTTCACATTAAAAATAGCTTTAGATGAAGCACTGAAATGAGCAGACAAATTTAAAAACTGTTGAAAATGTTATATGAAATACCTTGGTAAAGTATTTTTTTCTTCTTAAAAAAAATGGAGTCCAGACCAAAAAATAGAGAAATTATGTCCATACTAAGTCTGAATTAAAAATGTAGATCAAGACTTTTCAAACTATGTTGAAGGATCACTTTATAAAAATTTCTAGTTTCAGTCCTACCTTTTATACATTATAAAATATAAGCATTGATGTTTCAGCAATGCTGAATTGGTATAAGAATTTTTAGTTCTGTATTCTCATTTCCTGTACATTGTGGACAAGTAACAGACACTTCAAGCAGGCAAACTGTTGATAGAAACAGATGAAATAATAGCATAAATGAAGGAAGTAGCAGAGAAAGACATTAAAACATTTTTATAAATATATTCAGTATATACAAGGATTTAAAGGAAAACATAAACATAGGAGAAATATAAGATATAAAAAGATCAGTGACTTAAATATAATGAGAAAAAATACACAAAATGGAGCACAGGGAGAAAAGCCTGGTGGAAGTAAACAAAGTCTAAATGACCTGTGGAATGATACGAAATATTCTAATATATGCATAATTGGAGTTCCTCGAAGAGGTAGCCAGGAAAAGTACTTTATGAAATGATATCCAAACTTTCCATATGTGTAAGAACATTTTTAAAAGATTCAAGAAGCTCAAAGAAGAGCAAGACAAAAACACACCAAAAAAAAAACACAAAAAAACCCACCCAGAAAGGCATATCAGATTTCTGAAAACCAGTGATAAGGAGAAAATTCTAAAAGCAGCAAGTGAATAAAGACACATTACATCAAGAGGAACAAAATGACTGCAAACTTCTTGGCAGACAGTTGTCAAGCCAAAGGGCAATAGAATGTCACCTTTACTGAAAGAAAATTCTCAACATAGAACTGTTTATACAGAAAGCTTTACCTTCAAAGTAAAGATACATAAAGATGTTTTCAGGCACACAGAAGCTGAGTGCATTCATCAATTGCAGACATGAACTACAAGAAATGGTAAAGTGTCTTTTGGCAGAGGGAAAATGATACCAGATGAGAATTTGAATCTACACAAATGATGAAACCTGTCATAAATGATTAATTTGTTGGAAAGCAGGAGATTTTATAACCCTTTTATAGTTTTTTTCAGTTTTTTAGTTCATTTAAAAGTTCATTAGGAGGGCCGGCCGAGTGGCGCGGTGGTTAAGCGCTGGCTTGGGAAGCCAGCGGCCCCGGTTCAGTCCACATATGAGGGCCAGTGACACTGCCCTCAAAAAAAAAAAATCTAAAACAAAAGTTCATTGACAGTTTAAAGCAAAAATAATTTACATAGTTTACCAATATGTAATATTAAGGTGTTATAGCAACAGTACAAAGGACAGCAGGAAGAAATGGAAGTATACTGTTGTAAGAATGCTGTGCTATAGATGTAGTGATATATTATTTGAAGGTAGACTATTAGAAGTTAATGATGCTTATTGTAAACCCAGAGCAACCACTGAAAATAGAGATGTCATAATGAAGACCTTAATGAAGATAAAAATAAATACTAAAGAAATGCTTGATCTCAAAGAGTAAAACAGGACAAATTGACAAATAAATATCAAATAGTCAGATGGTGGAATTAAACCTAAAGTAATATTTACAATAAATATACTGCCCAAACCACCCCAGTTAAATGGTAAAAACTGTTAGATTGGAGCTAACATTAATGTCAACTCTGTATGCCACCTAGGAGAAACCAAATTAAATATAAAGGCACTTTCAGCATGCTGTGGAATTGTTTTTTTAATAACAGGTAAAAAGTAAAAATATGAAGAAAGATAGGCTTTACAAGCACTAAAAAAAATGAAGTTGAAGTAAATATATTAATATCAGGAAAAGCACACGTCAGAATAGGTAGACTATAGACTTAAAAATTTTCTAGCTAGAAATTAGAGATCAATAATAGCTGGAAAAATCTGAAATATATGGAGATTAAATAGACTTCGAAATCAGTGACTCAGACAGCAAAGTCACAAGGAAATTTAGAAAATATTTTGAATTAAATGAAAATGAAAACAATAAATTTTGTGAGATGCAGCTAAAACAGCACTTAGCAAGAAATTTACAGCTTGAAACGCTTTTAAGAGAAAGGAAGAAAGGACTACAATCAATTATTTAAGAGGCTAGATGTTGAAATCTAAAAAAAGAAGAGCAAGTTAAATCCACAGTAAGAAAGGAAATAAAGACACGAGCAGAAATCAGTGAAATAAAAAACAGACACTAGGGACTATCAATGAAATCAAAAGCTGGTTCTTTGAAAAGATAGTAGAATTGATAAACCACAAAGCTTATGATTAAGAGGATAAAATATAAACATTACTAAATATAAGGAATGAAAGAATGACATCACTAGATATCCACACCATTAAAGGATAAAGAGAATATAATGAACTTTGTGCTGATAAATTTAATTACTTTCTTGAAATGGGCAAATTCCTTGAAGACACAAACTCCAAAACTTACTCAAAAAGAGTTTACTTGCATTAGTGGGATTGTTAATTGCTGCAGCCACTATGCAAAACAGTATGGATATTCCAGTAATTCCACTTCTTAGTATTTATCCAGAGTAACCCAAAACACTAATTTGAAAAGGTATATGCATCCTTGTGTTCTTTGAAGCATTATTTACAATAGCCAAGGTATGGAAGCAAGTTAAATGTCCATCAATAGATGACTAAAAATGTGGTATACATATACAATGAAATATTTCTCTGCCATTAAAAGAATGAAATCTTATCATTTGCATCAAGATTGTTGGACCTAGATGGGATTATGCTAAGTAAAATAAGTCAGACTGAGAAAGACAAATACCATATGATTTCAGTTATATGTAAAATAAACGAACAAACAGAAACAGATTCAGATACACAGAACAAACTGATAGTTGCCAGATGGGCGTTAGGGGCTGGGTGAAAAAGATAAAGGGAGTAAGAAGACAAATTGGTCATTATGAAATAGTCACTGGAGGGCCGGCCGAGTGGAGCGGTGGTTAAGCACTGGCTTGGGAAGCCAGCGGCTCCGGTTCGGCTCCCACATATGACAGCGACACTGCCCTCAAAAAAAAAAAAAATAGTCACTGGATGTAAAGTACAGCATAGGGAATATAGTCAGTAATACTGTATTATAATAACTATGTATGGTGCCAGTGAGTACTAGACTATTGGGGTGATCACTTCATAAGTTCCGTTTTTTTGTTTTTTTTTTATCTGAGCCGTCCTGCCACCTGTTGGCAGCTCAACGGCAGCTCAGCTCAGGCTGGCATCAAACCGCCGTTGCTCAGAGCTCTGCTCGCACTCTTGAGTGAGCTCTTAACCAACTGAGCCACTTGGCCGGCCGGCCCTCTTCATAAGTTCTTTAAATGTCTAACCATTATGCTGTACACCTAATATAATATTGAATGTCAACTGTAGTCAGAAAAAAAAAATTAAAAATCAGTAAGCCAGTTTAATTCTGTGGACCACAGTTTGCAGACCCTGAATACAGATATACCCGTATATATATCTGCATGGTAACGTAGATCATAACAGAAACAACCTAAATGTGTACATAAAGGGGATAAGCTGAATCATAATAAATCCATATGGTGGAAATTTGAGTGACTATTTAAAAAAAGTTTACTTGAATTAACCTATGTTTATTAAAGACAATTAATTTAAAATGAGAGGCTTTCACACAAAGAAAGCTATAGGCCCGGATAAACTATTTTCACTAGATGTTCTCACAGTGAATTGTATCAGACATATTTAAGGAAGAAATAATACCAGTCCTATGCAAACATTTTCAGAAAGTAGTGTAGGAGAGGATACGTCTAATTCTTGGGTTGTTGGAAAAGTCATGATGTATTTTTTTCTGTTTTTCGTTGCAAAACTGCGGCATGACTTTTCCGACAACCCAATAATTTTATGAGTGCAACATCACCCAGATACCAAAAACAAAGACATTGTAAGAGAAGAAAAGCAAAAATATAATATCCAAAGTTATTCTCAGTGTATCTCAGTGCTAATCAACTAGTGTGATTAAATAGGAGATACCATTTATAATATTATTAGATAATCAGAGACAATTAAGTACTTTGGAATATATTTAACAAAAAAATGTGTAAGACCTGAGGTAGGAGGTGTAAGTCCTGGGTGACTTTGGATGTCTGCACCACCTCTGTGCACAGACTGCCTAGTCCCGGGCATTGCGTTTTGTTTTTCTCTGCTTCTGGACCCGAGCTCAATGCCTCTGTTCCAGATCCTCCGTCTAGCCAAGCAGCATCCAGGCTGGATCTCCCCCTCTTTGTATTTATTGGAGCTGGAGATACTGGAGAAGCTGCTGTATGTCATTCGCCTGGCATTGTTCAATCCAGATGTCTACTGGGATAGAAAGAATAACCAAGAACCCTGGAACAAACTGGGTCCCAATGATCAATACAAGTTCTAATCAGGGAGTGTAGATTACAACAAACTGAAGAAAGAAGGCCCAGACTTCTAAATGAAATATTTCACTATAAAGCTACTTAGAATGAAGTTCTTCCAGAAGCCATGTACAGTTTTCCACTTAACCAGGAAATGTTTCCCCTCCACATGCACGAAATCATCTTGGTGTATTATGATGGGGTTTATACTGATGAATAAATATCTGAAACTTAAAAAAAAAGTGTGTAAGACCTCTATAGAAGTAATTATAAAACTTTAAAAATTTTCATAGTATGTTTACAGGAACATTTATTATAATAAGTTCAGTTCTGCACCAAATTCATTTGTAAATAAGATAAAATTCCAGTCAAAAACATAGTGCAGTTTTTCTTGCAAGTTTATAAAGTGACTCCTAATTTTATTTGGAGAAATGAAGACTAAGAATAATCAAGGTACTTTTTGGAAGAATATCCAGGTTTAGTTGTTCATTTTCCCTACCACATATCAAGACTGCTATGAAACTTGAGTGATTAAAACTGTGTCATAAAACTGTGACAAAAGGACAAACAAATTGACCGATGCCGAATAGATAACACCCAAACAGAGCTGAGCATGCTGTGGAATTTTGATTTATGACAGAATTTTCATTTAGATCAGTTGGGAAAGGAGAGATGATTCAGTATAGTCAAGCTGGGGGAGAAATGATATCCTTATGGAAGAAGATAAAAGTGGATCTTTCTCAAACATGTACAAAGTAGATGGGTGCATAAGAACCTAATGGGTACACATTTCCATTTCAAAAACAAATTTAAAACTCTTCAATTATAGAAGTGAACATTTAGGCTATGAAGTAGGCAACATTGTTAAAATAAGACTTAGAATTTCATGTTTAATACAAATAAATAAACTGAACTGTTCTATGGTTAATTTTTATTCATCTAAAAATGCCTTTGATAATAGAGTATATTAAATATTTTCTATAAGCTAATAAGTAATGCGCAAATAGATTAAGGAGGGGGGAAGAAGGTTGGATCAGTGAATAGACACATTTTACAAAAAGGGAAATACTGCATGGCTAATAATAGCACTAAGAGGCATTTGGCATAGCTAGTGATCAGGCAGATGCACATTAAGAGATACTATTTTGCAAAAACGTTTTTGGGGGCCGGCCAAGTGGCGGGTTGGTTCGGAGTTGACTTGGGATGCCAGCTCTGAGCAGCAGGGCCCTGTTTTGGATCCCACATATGAGGGCCAGTGACAATGCCCTCTACAGCTAAGATGGTGAACAACAGCTCCATCTGGAGCTGGGCTGCTGTGAGTCGCCAGCGGCATCGGCGGTGTCATAGGCTGCAGTGGGGCTGGCGAGCAGTGGGTGTGAGCGTTCATGAGCTGTCCTGAGCCACAGTGAGTGGCCCTCCAATGGCCGGTAAGCCACTGCCTCACCCAGGAAGAGCGCAGTGATGATACCAAAATGGGCCAGTGAAGCAACGTCCTCCACAACTAGACTGAAGAATAAAAGGACAGCAACTTGTTTGTTCCCCTTCCCCGATTCCCCAACGCTGTTCCCCTCCCCCAATTCCCCAATAAAATCTTTAAAAAAAAAAACACCAAACCATATTTGGCACAAATTTTAAAATGTAACAATACCAAGTGTTTGATAAAATGCAAATCCTTGGGCTCTCTTTTACTTTCCTGGTGGAAGTGTAAAATGATGGAACAATTTTATAAAATAGTTTGGTATTATCTTCTCAAGTTGACCGTTCACATAGTTTTTGTTTTGTGAATGGGTTCTCATATTTGTTTTATTAAAAATGAAACACTTTTTAATAAATAGGTATATCCTTATAGTTACTTTAAGATCTAGGGATAAGGCACATTACCAGAAATTTAATTTTTATGTTTTGATATTGTCAAAGGAGCACCTTTCCACAAACAAACCCTTCCCCGAGTCCACATCCCTATCCCTAAAAAAGTTTATATTCATTTTTTTCATTAATTTCTATAACTTTGGATTTTTAAAATGTAGTATGCTCAGAAGGCTTAAATAACTTTTCTCTTTGTCATATACTCAATAAGTGGCAAAACTGCTATTCAGACACCATGTCACTTCAGCACTAGATGTTAGTTATACTCCTTATACCTTACCAAACTGCCATAGAGAATGCTTATGCTAATAGGAAAAAGGAGAGAGATGGATTTAAAATTTAGAAAACAGGGCCTGCCGAGTGGCGCGGTGGTTAAGTGCTGGCTTGGGAAGTCAGCGGCCCCGGTTCCGGTCCCACATATGAAGGCCAGTGACACTGTCCTCAAAAAAAAAAAATTAATTTGAAGGATATTTGTATATTCAAATACTAATCCTTTATTGGTTGTATATTACATATATCATCTCCCAGTAGCTCATTATTTTTTCACAAGTGTTAGTAAATTTTAGTGAATTAAAGTTTCAGGTTTTAGATTAGTCAATTTATAAAGTAAATTTTGTGTATTTTGTGAGGTACGGACCAAAATTTTTCCATGAAATATATTAATTTTCTAAGCAACATTTATTAAATAATCCATTCCTTTTCCACAGATATGCAATGCAGCCCTTTTTAAATAACAAATTTTCTTAGTAAATAAGGTTTTTTATGATCTTTCTAACCTGTTCCAATTGTGTTGCACCCATAGAACACTTATCTTAAATATTACAGCTTTAAGTCTTGTTATCTGATGAGGCAAATGCCTCTGTTTTGTTGTCTTCATTCTGTCATGGCTATTCTTGGCAGTATTCAAGCTTAGCTTAATTCTCAGAAGAAAGAATTCTTTTGAGGTTTTTGATAGGAATTTATGCATTAATTTATGCATTAATTTCTGGATTTATGCATTAATGTAAGGAAAATATCTCTTTCCATATTGAGTCCTTTCCTTCATGAATGGTGTATAGTCTCTATTTATTTAGGCTCTTTTGCTTTTAGATAAGAGTATATAGCTGTTTTCCCTAAAGATCTTGAACCACTTGTTGACTAATTCCTGTAATCTTTTTTTGTACTGTTATTTGCTATTATAAATAAAATCTTTTTATGCTACATTTTGTAATAAATGCTCAGGTATAGAAATAAGATTAATTTTTGTGTAGTGATTATTTTGTTCAGTGGACTTTTCTGAACAAAGTTCTAAATGGTTTGACTCTAAATTATGTTGAACTGTTTGCTTAATGACCATTTTGTTTTCTTCTTTTCCAAAACTTATACTTTTTTTCAAAATTTCCTTTTCTTGTCTGCTGTGTTGACTAAAATCTACAGGTCATTGTTGGATACAGATGATAATAGCAGGCATCTTCATACCATTTATAGCTGGCATCGTTGTACCATTGTTGATGATAAAGGGATACTAACCTCTATGAGAAGAAAGTTTGTGGTAGTTTTCAAAATTAGAAATACATAATTATTATGAGGCACACTGCCTTTTTAATCTTGTTCATGTCATAGCAAACATAGAAAATATACCATTTTTATAGCACATTGAAGTAAATAAGGCAGCTTCTTATAATTGGAGTTCTCATTGCTTAGGCCCATCCCACCTACCTCAAAGCCTAAATAAATCAAAATAAGGGACACTGCTTTGTTCCCTATTGGAAATCTCAGCTCTAGTGTTCTACCATTAAAAATGACATTAGTCCTAGAATTTACATAGATTCCGTTTATTAGGTTAAGGAATTTTTTAGTTTCTTATATTGCTTAAGGGTTTTTTTTCTTGTTCATAAATTATTATTGAATTTAATCAAATGCTTTTTCTGCATCTAATGAGATAACTATATATTTTTCTCCTTTACTGTGTTAATATGGTGAAGTACATTCATAGAACAGTCTTTGCATTCTTGGGAGAAGCCCTTTTTGAGCATTTCTAGATGAATTTAACAGAAAAGTTTTTTTAGTTGCTAATTCAGGGAATGTTCAGGGAATGTTAAACCTATTTTTAAATTGTAAAATGCAGTGTAAAAATAAAAACATGCATAAAACATGTTTAGATAATATTTTATTTTACATAAATCTACATAATAAAATGACCTACCTCTACCATTTTAGCGGTCACCCAGGTTAAAAAGTGGAACATTAGCAGTGTTCCTTATTGTTTCCCTCCCTGGTTGCATTTCTTCCTCCTTCCCCATCCCCAAACAGGTAACTAATATCATGACTTTTGTGTTACTATTCTCTTGCTTTTATTTATAGCTTTATAACCCAAGTATTATTCACAAACAGTTAATTGTTCAGTTTTCAAAAACTGAGTTATAAAAGCTGACTTAACTCTGTATGGAGAGTGTATTATTGTTACCATTGGATCCAAAAGTAAATATAAGCAGAACACTTTCTAGGTCGTTGTGTGGCTTCCCAGTCCCTTTGGGGGAAAGGGGACTCATAAAGACTCACTCATAAAGTGAGTAATTTGGTGAGCCTTCTTTAGCGCCATTGAAGGATCTGGCAGGTCTTTATTGTAGACCAGATGCCTCACCAGAGTATAGTCAGAGGGAAATGGGCTACTCTCTGCCTCATAATTCTAAACTCACTGTGGTTTACCTCTGGTTCCCAGAAGTAAGTCAAAGCAGAACAGTTCTGTAGCATGAAGTGCATGTTCTCAGATGACATAATATGCAGCACAGCAGAGAGCATGAGCTTCACTACCACATGATCAGGACTAGCCAAGTACATATTGAACTTAAACCCAGGAATTCTGTCCTCAAGCTAAAGAAGTTACAGAGTCAGAAAAGTTTTTATTGACAATAGACCTCCACATACCTATTTCTTGTATCACAGTGTTCCAGTGTAGATTGATTACCCTCTAGGTCTGTTACCCAGCTATAACCCTGGACTCTTCTTTTACCGTAATCATAGAGGTTGCCTTATTCCCTGTTAATATGTTGACATATTTGTTTTCTATGCCCCTGTCTTCTCTGTTAGTTTACTGTGTCATTTTGGTGGAGTACATCCTGAATTAACTTCTTGAGATAGGATACTTGAGAGGGATATTTTTTGGTCTTCCTGGATAATGGTTTGTCTAGGTATTTAATTCTAGTTTAGAAATAAATTTTCTTCACTATTTTCAAGATGCGTCATTATATTAAAAAGCTTCCAAGCCAGCTGTTGATAAGCCTGAGGATTTTCTATTTCCGTATCCTTTGTATGTCACTTTTTCTTTTTTCTTTCTGGAAGCATGTAGAATCTTCTCTTTATCCCCAAAGATTTTGAAATTTTACTGTGGTGTTTCTTTGTATGTGTCTATTTTCATCCATTGATAAACATAGGCCCTTTTAATCTGGCAGTTTACTTCCTCAGCCCTATGAGATTTTTCTTTAGTGTTGTTTGTTTTTTTTCCCCTGTTATTATAGCTTTCCCACCATTTTTGTTGTTGTTGTTGTTCTGTCCTAAAATGGATGTTTACCCTTAATTTTTCTTCTGGTTCTTGAATTTTTTTCTCCTGTTTTCTGTTTCTTTGTGTTTTTGTTCTGTAACACTTACAATTTCTAATTTCCTGGAAACTAAATTTCCTCAACTTTCCTTTTAAGATTCCTACTGAATTTTAAAAATAGCGTCTGTTTTTGTTTCATGCATGAAATATCCTAATTTTGAGAATATACATTTAGGTTTTGTTAATGTTTTGGTCTCCCTTCATATTCTCTGTTTCCTACATATTGCTCTTTTTCTTTTGTCTATTTGTTCACAGACTTTTGCCTTTTAAAATTAGGAGTCAAATCTACAGATACCAAAGTAATCACTGGTCGGCTGCTTATGATTGAGAAGGAAATTAAAATGCTGATTGGAAGTTCCAAGTGCATGGATAGGGTTTGTGTATCTTGAACTTTAATGGATGATGATCTGGGAAAACTAGTTGTGGGTCAAATTCTAGTACTAGGGTTTTGAGTTATCATTTCTCAGATTTGTTCCTTTCCCCAGGGAAGAATCAGTCTCCTGCCTATATGGTAAGGATCTGACTCAAAGGATTCTGGGTACCAAGTGAGGTGAAGAAAGTTGAATTTTCTGCCTCTAAGTATTAGTATGTATACACTTAATTTTTCTATTTTAGTTCGGACATGGTAATAAAACCCAGAAGTGGGTGTTATCTCTATCCAGAGACTCTCTGTTTTAAAGTTTCCAAAGAATATACTTCTAAGACGGCTTATCTCCCTGGTACATGGAGTCACAAACAGAATTGAGGGATCTGGGGCCGGCCGAGTGGCGCGGTGGTTGGGCGCTGGCTTGGGAGGCCGGCAGCCCCGGTTTGGGTCCCACATATGAGGGCCAGTGACACTGCCCTCAAATAAATAAATAAATAAATAAATAAATAAATAAATAAATAAATAAATAAATAAAATAAAAAAGAATTGAGGGATCTGGTTTATTCTTAAATGGTTGTCACTGACATCTTTCTTGCTTTAGCCTATCTTTCCTTTGTCTTCAGGTCCAATGCTTTGTGATACTGCCAGTTCTTAAGCCTTTGAAAGATTCTGTGGTTTAACTGGGTTGCTTCTCAACTTCTTTCTATCCCAGCCAGGAATTGAGCTTTCTCTGGATCTAAGTCATTTACCACTGGCCCATTTCCTTTCTAACTCTCAAAATGTGAGTGATATTCCTATTTCTTCCCCTTTTCCCCCCATCCTTTTAAAGTATTTTTCTTTCTGAAGAATTTTCCTAATGTTTTTAGTAGGGTTTCAAGAGGGACTGAAGTTAAATACATGTATATAATTCGCCATCTTAACCTATAAACCTAAACCTGCTTTTTAATTGCCCTACTTATTTTTAGTATGAATGGTATTTATGATGAAGCATTGAAATACCCTGAAATGGGTAATAGCTGGGTGTTTCATATATTGTTTTAAATAAGTCATTGAGTGAAGAGTATTAACTTTTTGTGAATGTCAACATTCATGCTTCCCTTTTGGAATAGTAACTAGAAATAAAGAAAGGACATACTCGGAAAATTCAAATAAGTCTGCCAGATTTTTTACTGTGAATGCCAACTACTATAAAATATTGAAATAAAGAAATTTTGTATTTAATACCTCCTTTTCAGAATAGATTCTAAGAAGTAATGTCAGAAAAATATTTTAATTAAATTACTTATTGTACTATGCAGTTTGATTACAAGCATAGCAGTATGCCTTTGAGAAAGATCTTCTAATAAAGTAAGTGCAGTTAACTAAGGTATGCCCAAACCAAGAGAAGTGAAGAGAAAAATGATTGACCAGACTGATGATCCTAATAAACATGTTAGAAAATACTTTTGTTTCATATGGTAGGAAAACCACCCACAAAATTTATCTATTATAGTGTTTACTTGAATATTTGGAAAACAGAAAAATATCTTTCTGTTAACTCATTAATACATATGGTATTATTAATAGGTTGTTGATATTTAAAAACGTTATGCTTCTACAGGCTTAATGGTTGGGATACTTAAAGCCATTGCACTTGAATATATATTTTCAAAATAGTTTGGATGCTTTTAAGAATTCAGAAACATGGAATAGGGATTTTTAAAAAGAGAACTCTAGTCTTATCTCATTCAGCTAATCCCTACAACATTTGGAGATCTAAACTGCACAAAAGATACAAAACATAATCTGAAAGTCAAGGGAAACTTAGTCATTAGTGTATCATGTGTATCTTATTTTTTTTAAGAGGGCAGTGTTATTGGCCCTCATTTGTGGGATCCAAACCGGGGCTGCTGGCATCCCAAGTCACTGTGCCACTCGGCCGGCCCTCATGTGTATCTTTTTAAAAATTATTTATTACTATTTACTTTGGAGGCACCTAACAGTTTTTATATTTATATTATCTCTTGAATTAAACTTGTAATGGATATAATATCTATTACCTGAAAATGTGTCATTCTGCGTATCAAAGCTCACGGACTAAGATGGTCTTAGTCTACTTGAATAAAAATAAAAGGGAAAAAGAAGCAAACTGTTGTCTGACCAAGTCTTTTTCTCTTCCTACCACATGACATTCTACCCAAAACTCTGCTTCAGTGTAGGCCACAATTGTTTAGTGTGAATTGTACTCAGGATATAGTGACTCATTCTGAGATTTTGCTCAGAAGAGAAAATTCTGTGGTGACAGCATATACATTGCTCACTTTTTTCCCTATATGGGTTCCCTGCAGTTTTACTAGAACTTTTTTTGTGAAGTATGTTAAATGACGAAACACCTGCTGTATTAGCTTGCTAGGGCTGCCATAATAATGAATCAAAGACTGGCTAGGTTCAAAAATAGAAATTTATGTCTCATAAATCTGTTGAGAAGTCCAAGATAAAAGGTGTCAGTAGAATTGCTTCCTTCTGAGAGAAGGATTTGTTCCAGGCCTCTTTCCTTGACTTACAGATGGTTGTCTTCTCCATCTTGTCTTCATATCCTCTCCTTTCTGTACCTGTGTCCAATTTTCCTCTTCTTATATATAAGGAAACCAGGCGTACTGGATCATGTCCCACCCTAATGACCTGATTTAAATAAATGTAATTACCTCTGTGAAAACCGTTGCCAAATTTGGTCACCATTCAGAGGTCCTAGGAGTTAGGACTTCAATATATGAATTTTTAAGAGTGGATACAATTCAGCACATACACATGCTGTTACAACAGTTTATCTTTAAGTTAGAGGATGTGTCTGCCTAAGAAATGAAATCATTTAAAATGCACATGAATATTGTTATAACCAATGAGAACTTAGTTTCCCTATTAGAAAAATGATTCTGAGAGGGAAGTTGTAATAAAATCTCAGCACTAGTCCTGTGAAGAGCTAAAAATCCCTATTAAATAGGACCTATTAGAGACAACTTTATAATCATTTTTTTGTTATAGAAACCCTAGCCAAGACCTGTACTTCTAAAAACACTTTTAACCTTGCTCAGCACTGTCCCAAAACTAAACACTTTACAAATGCTTAAACAGATGTTATTTTATACTTATCTTTACCCAGGTTCCTTTGTCTGTAGGTTAAGTTGCCCTAGTCATTCTTTCATTGAGTATACTAAGCAGCTAATGTTAATTTGTTCATTAGAGTATAGAAAGTGCTGTTATTTGAGAACTTGGATAGAGATTTCTTACCATGTTCGAATACTAACTGTGCTTTAACTTTTTATATAAAACTGCCCTTACCCTTTTTTGCCTATTTAACTGAATAGCTGGATCAGTATAAAAGATGTATTAAAAGACATCTATTTGAAAATAAAATAGAAGTGATTTCCCTCCTTACTATTTCCCAATTTTGTGTGTGTGTGTGTTATAGTGGAGTACAGTTGCAAATACCATCAAAAATCCTTTGCCAGTAGACTTTTCATATAGATTAAAAGTAAGTATAAAGCAACTGCTTGGTATTTATTATCACTGAGATTTTCCACCTTAACTCAGTGTTTTTACTCTACAGACTGTTAGTATAGTCGTATTCTTGTTGTGGATGATGTTACCAACAATAAAAGTTGATTTTGCATTGTTGACAAGAAGAATCTCCTATTTAGAATCATACCTGATAACCTAAAAAATAACAGTTTATTTGTTAATATGAACGCACAAATAAAGCATGACGTGATACTTTTATTTATACTTGAGTACTTTTCCATTTTGAAGTTTAATCAGCAGCTTTTTTTTTTTCCTTTTTTAATTCCTGACTCTCCTAAATCCTCATTTTCTCAGATATAGCCTATATTTGGGCATGCCTGTGTCTGAAAAGTAGAGATAGTCTTATGCCCAAAGTCGTGTTACCATGTCCTTCTGAAATCCAGAATGAGTTATTCTTATTGCATTCCTGATAATGGGAAAGGCTAACTATTATTCATATTTAAAATGGTTTCCAGAAATTTGAAATTTCCACCAATTTAGTCTTTTCGGCCCTTTCAGCATCATAACAAGAGATTTATTTTATTTATTTTATTTAGTAGCACCTATATGAAAGATAATTCTGAAAGAAAGATGTTGCCAGGAATACAAAGATGAGTACGGCAAGGTCCTTATTCAGAATAAGTACATTAATTACTGTAATTCAAGATACAGTGAGATTAGAATCATCAGAGTATCATTTCTAACATCAGTATATATTAGAGACAGTGGCTTTTAAGGAATATCCTCACCGTAACTGTTGAAACTGTTCTGTTGTTACCAGAAAAATTGTTAGTAAGAAATTAAAGTATTTTGTAATATAATCTATTGCTAAACAGAATCTTGGTAATTTGGGGCTCACCAAAGTCAGATAACAGGCTCTTATTGACTGCTTTTTTGGCAAGCACCATTGTCTACTGTGACAAACCATGAAGAGAAATATTTTTAAAAGAACCTCCTTTTAAATAGTGTATAAGTTATTAATCTTAGATGTTTGAAATAAATGTCTTAAGTACTTACAAAACAACATATAACAATACAGGCAAATAACATGATATGAATCAACTATTCAAGCCCTAGTTAAGAATGTGAGTCGGCATTGGGATTGATTAAAACTATATAAGCAAAGTATAATCAGAAACCCTTTCGTGGAAGACATTTTTATTTATACCTTGGTATACGTAAAAGCATGGGTTTTACTCTAGAAAATTTTTGGTGAGTCTATGTCAAACTATGTTGTGTAGAAAACCTAGTGTTCTGAAAAGGAAGCCTCTTGTTCAGTAAGTTAGAGGAATATGCCTCTCTTCCCTGGATGATTCACAATAAAGTCAGGTTAATGGATGAGGAATCTTAGGATCAAAGATTTTTAGATCATTAGGCCAAGAGTAAGTCAATGTTTGAAGAACTTATACTAAAACATGCTTAGTGAAAGTTATAACAAAGAAAGCCCCAAGGCTTTCTTTGAGTTTTAATAAAGTTTCTATATATATTTGTAAACTTGGGAGAAAATGAATCTTTACCATTCTTGATTTCTAAAAGGCATTATTATTTGAATGGGACTTAAATCTATAAGAGGCCATTTTGTGGCTAATTCCAAACAACACCTGACCTGACAAATGGCCTCATTACTAAATCCAGCTAGTACTAAAGATTTCAGTAACTTTTGTCTGGGTCTAGGTCTAGAAGTCAGACTGCACAATCATAATTTAATAAACATTTAAAATAATGAATTAAAGTTATGATACACATGTGATTCATAATGGAAGTAAAAATGTAGTCATACTATGTTGTAAAGATTCCTTGTCACTTTTTCTCCAATTTTAGCCGTCTGTGAAGAGAAACATGTGTCTTGGGTGCTCTCTAAGGAGGCTCTCATGCCAGAGAAAGCTGTAATAGGATACCATTTTTCAAATACCAGGTTAGCAAAGATATAAAGTTTTGCTAACATCTTTCTGAAGAGTATGGCAAAACTGACACTCATTTCTTGCTGTTATGAGTATATTAGATATAAACTTTATGGAGAAGAGTCCTAAATTATATAGTCAAATACTTTTCTTCTAGGCATTTATCTTACAGTTTACATGCATTTGTGGGAAATGACTTAACTACAGGGCCTTTTCTTGTAATAGCAGATTGGAAATAGCTTCAATATCTGTTAAATAAATTTTGATAACGTCCATCCAATGAATAGAAACAGGCAGCCATTAAAAACAGTGAAGTTGCTCTGTGTATACTGATAGTGAATGGATTGGATTTCAGAATGTAGTAAATTTCTGTAAAAGTGCAGAACAAAGTATGTAAATTTTTTTTACAAAAACATTTGTTTTATACTTGATCTGTATATTATGTGTACATATGTGCATGGTTGAATATATGTACAGTATCTCATGAAGAAAACATAAATTGTTAAAACTTGCCTCTGGGCTAAGGAAATTGGATGTAGTTACTGGAGTGAAAGGATAAACTGGTGTTTTCATGAATATATTTTGATTTTGTACCCTGTGTTTCTGAGAGACAGTGATTTGCAAGCACTTTTCTTTATTGTCCTTCCTACAGTACATGCTTCAGTACTATAGCTTTAGTAGCTATTGAGGAAATGTGCTGAGGCCTTAAATTGAATATGCAATGTTTATTAGATGGTTCTTTCATAATGATTTTTTCCTTAGGTGTCAACTTTCACCCTGAAAGCAATGTTATGCTGTTTAGATGACCTACCTTTAAGATTCAGAAAAGAAAATACGTAGTTAACAAAGATTTTGTTCATGTAAGAAACATGATTCTATGAAAGTACCCTTCCTATGACAAAACATTTTCCTTTTTTTCAAGTTCTCCAAACTAACATTATTTCCTAAAGTAGCAAATTTGAAAGAAGTACAATTTTTTTTATGTCTAAACAAACAGGGATAGTCTCCCTTTCTATTTGATACAAATATTTCATCAGTAGTTTTATTGTGCTTTTGACGACTATGCTGATATTATTTTAGAGAGTAGTTTGTGGCTCTGAAACCAAACATATAAAGCCATTTGTGAGTCCCCCTAACCTTGGCCTCATTAGTGCTATAATTAACAGAGCTTTCTGACCAGACTGAATTAGCATATTTTCTTAGATATTCAGTTGGATATTGTATTCACTAAAGTGTGATAACTGCCCAGTAAGCATTTAAGTAATACATTTGCTTACTGTGTTATATACCTCTCTGTTTCTTTAGAAAATACAGATTATCTGCAGTTCTAATTACATATACCCATTAACTCAGACATTCTACTTCTAGGAATGTATAAGTCTATAAAATATAGCCTATAAATATTTGTTAGAAATAAGTAAAGGATCATCATCGTTATTATAAGTGAAATAATTCAGACTTAATCATCCACAGAAAACTGGAAATTCAAGAAGACTGGGTATCTTGAGAGGCTTTCTCCTTGTTTCTTACAAGATGATTTTGCTGACGGTATTTGAACATAAGGATAAAGGCATTTATGTAGAGTTTCTTGAAATTCATAGTAATTGACACTATTTGGTTATCTGTTGACCATTTTATATTTTTGCTTATGAGATTGTAAATTAATATTTATACAAAAACTATGGACAGCAATAACAGGGTAGATACTTATTTATAGGGCATTTAAGATAGAAGTGAGCTCTGTTCTGTTGCGACATATCCATTTTAAAATGGATTTGCCAGGGCTGGCCAAGTAGCGCGTTGGTTAAGAGCTGGTTTGGGACGCCAGCTCTGAGAAGCGGGGCCTGGGTTCCGATCCCACATATGAGGGCCAGTGACACTGCCCTCTGTAGCTAAGGTGGTGAACACCAGCTTAATCTGGTTGCCTCTATAGCTAAGATGGCCAGCGATGACGTGGGCTGCAGCCC
Organism: Aselliscus stoliczkanus; assembly: GCA_033961575.1. Classification (NCBI taxonomy): domain Eukaryota; kingdom Metazoa; phylum Chordata; class Mammalia; order Chiroptera; family Hipposideridae; genus Aselliscus; species Aselliscus stoliczkanus. The sequence goes on from CM066729.1 coordinate 142,138,161, forward strand.
CTGCTACAGTGGGCTGCCATAGGCTACAGTGAGTGGCCAGCAGCCAGCGTGAGCTACCAAGAGCCGCCATGAGCAGCTGTCCAGAGGCCGGTGACCTATCTGTCTCATCTGGGAAGAGCACAATGATGATACGAACATGGGCCAGTGAAGCACCATCCTCCACAACTAGACTGAAGAACAAAAAGGATAGCAACTTGTCTGTTCCCCTTCCCCGATTCCCCAACACTGCTCCTCTCCCCCAATTCCCCAATAAAATCTTTAAAAATAAATAAATAAAATGGATTTGACAATGTACTATAATAGGAAGTCCATTTTTAGTGTTTAAGGATATAATAAATTCAAATATCATCAGTATTTAGTTTCTAGAATGGTTCTGGACATTATATAGATTGTATATAATAATGGTTATTCAGTATGTAAATTATTGATTAATGATTTTAAAAGATTAGAACAAATATGGCATTCTATCTTTAAGTGATGTGGACAGAACATTTCAGATATATAAACATTTGCAAATATATTTTGGGGTAAAATATGTTTGCCTCAAAAGATACTTTAAAGCCCTAACACCTGGTACCTGTGATGTGTGACCTATTGGGTTTTTGGAAAAGTCATGGTGTATTTTTTCTATGTTTTTCATTGCAAAAATGCATAGTGACTTTTCCAACAACCTAATAGTTGGAAATAGGGTCATTGCAGATATAATCAATGAGGTTATTAGTGTGTTCCCTAATTCAGTACAACTGGTGTTCTAATGAGAAGAATGAAAATGGGCGCAGATACACAGAGATGATAGAGGCAGAGATTGCAGTGACGCGGCTATAAGCCAAAGAATGAAAGATTGCCAGCAAGCTACCAACCAGAAGCTAGAAAGAGGTAATGCAGGGGACCCCCTTATAGGTTTCAGAGGTAGTGTGACCTTGAAGATACCTTGATTTTAGACTTCATGTTTCCAAAACTATGAGACAATAAATTTCTATTGTTTTAAGCCACCCATAGTACTTTTATTACAGCAGCCCTAGGAAATGTATAAAACACAAGTTTAAAATACTTTTGAAATACTTTGTTTTTATAATTTATATGTTCCAATTTAATGCCTCATTTTTGTTTTGTTTTTGTTTTTTTGTTTTTGAGGGCAGTGTTACTGACCCTCATATGTGGGACCCAAACTGGCGCCGCTAGCTTACCAAGCCAGCTCTTAACCACCGCGCCACTCTGCTGGCCCTAATGCCTCATTCTTAACTTTTCCTTGTCCCTTCTTTTCTTACCTCTTCCTATTTTCTTATTTCTTTTCCCCTTTTCTCCCTATAATTTAATTCTGTTTTCTAGCTGAGGCTGTATTTGAAGTCCTTTCATCCAGGCTTATCTATCGGGGCTATACACTGGACCCTTTATTTTCAGACTGTGAAGTCTGTCGTAGGAGGTGTGACAATTAAGTTCTCGAACTTGCCACCATGTGCTTACATTGGGAGCACTGTACAAACAGCTCGATAAGGTTTCATAGACTTGATTTATCAGTGTCTCACAGCTGTGTTCGTGTTGATGTGTGGCGGTGTCTTGTTGAGTAGTGTTCATTATTGTTGTTGCATGTTTTTGGGTGCCATCGCAAGAATGCCTGAGCTTGAATTAGAGCAATGAACAAACATTAAATTTATTATTAAACTTGGCAAGAGTGGAAGTGAAATCAGGGACATGCCAGTACGAGTTTATGGAGATAGTGCCATGAAGAAAATGGCAGTGTACAAATGGATTAAGTATTTTTCTGAGGGGAGAGAGCGCATTACTGATGAAGAGAGGTCAGAGCAGCGAGTAAAGGGCGGAACTGACAAAAACATGGCAAAAATTCATCAAATTTGAGTCAAAATCATTGGCTGACTGTGAGACACATAACAGACCAAGTAAACATCAAATAGAGAAACAAGAAAATCTAAACTGAAAATCTTGGCATGAGAAAGGTGTGTATGCAAATGGTCCTGAAGGAGCTCACTGGTGAACAAAAGCAAAAGAGAGTCGAATTTTGCTAAGACTTTTTGGAGAGGCAAGATCATGTTTTGGGCCGTGTTATCATTGATGGTGAAACATGGGTGTACCAATACGACCCTGAAACAAAGTATCAAAATGCACAGTGGAAGTCAGGCAATTCTCCACGACCTAAAAAAGTTCCATCAGTCCAAATCAAGAGTCAAAATGATGTTGATAACCTTTTTTGATATCAGAGGGATTATTCATTATGAATTTGTATCAACTGGACAATTAACTAAGTTTACTATTTTTAAGTGCTGAAAAGGCTGCATGAAAAAGTTAGACAAGGGGCCTGCAGAGTGCCTCAGTTGGTTAAGTGTTGGCTTAGCTCATGAGCTCTGAGCAACAGGGCCACCGGTTCGATTCCCACATGGGCCAGTGTATGATGCGCCCAAGTTGAGCTGTCGCTGAGCTGCCAACAGGTGGCAGGGTGGCTCACCTGGTGTAACAACAGGATTGCCTGTTCAGTGGTGGGCTACGCCCACCCGTAACTAAGACTGAACTGGGCTGCCGCCCGGATGGCTCAGTGGATAGGGCGTACGCTCTTAACACAAAGGCTGCCGGGTTTGACTCCTGCATGGGATGGTGGCTACACCCACCCACAGCTAAGACTGAACTCAGCACCTTGAACTAAACTGCCGCCCGGATGTCTCAGTGGATAGAGCGTTTGCTCATAACCACAAGGCTGCTGGTTCGACTCCCACATGGGATGGTGGCTACATCCACCTGCAGCTAAGGTTGAATACAGCACCTTGAGCTTAGAGGCCACGAGCTGCCGACGGGAAGCCAGATGGCGACTGGCGCCCTCCACAATGAAGATTGAAGAACAAGTTGGCCTGTCTCCTTCCCCAATTTCCCAACACTGTTCCCCTCCCCCATTTCCACAATAAAATCTTTAAAAAAAAAAAAAAGTTAGACAAAAACGACTTGAACTTTTTGCCAACAATTCATGGCTTTCGCATCAGGACAATGCACCAGCTCACAGGGCACTGCCTGTGAAGTTTTTAGCCAGTAAACAAATAACTGTATGAGAACACCCTCCTTAATCACCTGATCTCGCCCCCAAAGACTTCTTTCTTTACCTGAAGACAAATGAATTAGTGAAAGGAAGACATTTTTATGACATTCAGGACATCAAGGGTAATACGACGATAGCTCTGATGGCCATTCCAGAAAGAGTTCCAAAATTGCTTTGAAGGGTGGACTAGACGCTGGTGTTGGTGCATAGCTTTCCAAGGGGAGTACTCTGAAGTGACTGGACCATAATGATATTCAGCAGTGAGGTATGTAGCACTTTGTCTAGGATGAGTTCACGAACTTAAATTCTCAAACCTCATACATGGGCATTATAAAACATTGAATTATTCACTAAAGATATAACATAGCCTGCCTTCACGGCCACTAATGGTCGATGGGCGAAAGTTAGACTCCTAAAGTTTTAGAGCAGAGCAGTATAATGGATTTCAAAAAGTCATCTTGTCCAACCTTTCCATTTTATAGATAGGGGTAAAGTGTCTTATCTCTTCCTTTTAGGATATTCTCATTCTCTGAAATGGTCTGGCTGAGTTCTCGTGTTAATCTAATCTTTCCACTTGACTTGAAAATCAAAATGTAAGTGAAGAAACAGGTGTTTATGAAGAAGGTGCTCTTTGAAGTTGACATTATTTGTTATGATGTGTGAAAGTGTACTTTGTTCACACATAGCATATATAGTTTTTCAAAATTACTAATATGGCTTTAACTTTTCTGAGAGGATAACTTTGTGCCATATTCATAGCAAAAATACTAGCTCTAAACAACCAAACTATTTTGCCACTAAAATCAGGAATAACTTAAACCCAGTGGTAAATTTTTATGTGAGAGACAGATCATTTCATAGATGAGAAAATTAGATAAGCTTCATTTATGCATGAATGATAGTGCTGTTGGCCTTGATTTCTGTGTTAATGAATCAACTACATATTAAATAAGGTGTCTTTAAGTAGAAACCCATATAAAAGAAGGCTATATAGTGATAGGGCAATGAAAATATGACCGGAGGCTTGCTGGAAACTACGCCAGTACTTCCACTAGGAGCAGTGGCTAAATTTGATAATTCAGTGTTTGTGGTGACTTTATAGAACATAACTGTTGCAAATAACAGCAATCAACTCTACTTAGCAATTGGACTTACTGACCATAACATTAAAAAATTTGTTCTCTGCTATTTTGGAACTTAATTGTTGGATTTTTGCATGTAAAAGAAGCTTGTTCATGAAAATTAACTCAAAATTAAGTTCACTTTTTATGAAAGGTACCTTTTTCTTGATCAACAGGGTAACTGGCAAACCTATATGGAATCAGGGCAAGAAAAGTATCTGAAGAGAGAACTCATGAGATTGAAGCACTTACTTTCTTATTTAAGTTTTTCAGTGTGTAATATACTTATGGCTGCCCTCAGAATTCTTTAAACACTACACTTACGTTAGAAGATTACTTACTATTTCAGGAAGAATCCGTAACTGCTAATTGTTCCTTTTAACTTGGTGACCTCAAGAGGGGTTTGACACTACCTTACAATAGTAGCCTCATTTAAAACTGTATGCCGACTGTCACATTTTAGTTCTACAATTTCAATCGTGTATTTTGTTTTTGTTTCTGTTTTTTAAGATTTTTATTGGGAAATTGGGAGAGGGGAACAGTGTTGGGGAACCGGGGAAGGGGAACAGACAAGTTGCTGTCCTTTTGTTCTTCAGTCTAGTTGCCGAGGACATCGCTCCACTAGCCCAAGTTGGTATTATCATTGCACTCTTCCCGGATGAGGCAGATCCGTCCCCAGCCTCTGGACGGCCGCTCACAGTGGCTCTTGGCACCTCACTCCGGATGTGAGCCGCTCACGCTGGCTGTCGGCCACTCCCTGTAGCCTATGGCAGCCCACTGCAGCTGGGGCTGCAGCTATGCCAGCCAGGGGACTCACAGCAGCCCAGCTCCAGGTAGAGCTTTTGTTCACCATCTTAGCTGTAGAGGCAGTGTCACTGGCCCTCATGTGGGATCCGAACCCACGCCACTGACGTCCCAAGCCAACTCTTAACCAACGCACCACTCAGCCAGCCCTCGATATCTTTTAAAAATTAATTTCATAAGCTTTGTAAAGTGTTTACATAAGGACCATCAATTTTAGAACTTCTTTACAAATATTTAATGATAGTCTTTCTTGTGTAAATCCTTTATGGAGAGATACTATAGAAAATAGAGATGAATATGAAAAGATCTTTGTCTTCCTAAATAAAGCTCAAAGTTTTGTGAGGTACATGCATAAATAAAGAAGTAATTAAAGGTATTTAATTGTGTTACATTAAAAGTCTAATCATCAATGGGTATATGAAGCAGGAAAAGATTAATTTTTACTGGTGATACCTGAAGAGCTTTGTTTGAACTAGGCCTTGAAAGGATTGATTGAATTTTAGCAGATGACTATGGAAAAATACCTTGAGCTAAATCAGAGAAGAACAAATGAGAAACAATAGAGAATGTTTAAGGATGTAAGAGGTGCATAATTAGGGGAATGAGGTAGAAAGTGGAGTTAATCTTCAAGGTGAAGAAGATTTGGACACCTCTTATATGTAATACCAAAGTGATTTGAGCAAGGGAATGATTTAGTCAACTTCATTTTAGGATCAGTTCAGAAGAGTCACATTAACTGCCAGAGGTCAATTAAAAAATTTTAAAAAACTAAAAGAAATTTTAAAAAATTAAGTACAGTGAGTAATGTCAGGAAAAAAGGCATCTATATATGACAGTTTTCTGCATGTACCTAATATATAAAGCCATGAGATGCTCAGTTAGACTTTAAAGTGATAGACCTAATCTTGACGCACATCCATTTTTAAGGGATGAGAAGTGGAGCCAGCTCGGAAGACTGAAATGATGTCAGAGAGGTAAACAAATCAAAATCTCGGATTTTCAGAGTCAAGGAAGTAATAAGTTTCTATAAACATCAATGTGAAATGCTTCTGACTTTAAACAGTGTTGAGGACTTATAAAGAGACTAGAATTTAGCAGTAAGTGGGCCATTAAGAGAGTAGTTTCAAGAGAATGCAGAAATAAAAAGGTAAATCATGTTGGATTGTAAAAGTAGAGTGACTTGAAGATTGTCTTTAGGCCCTATCTTAATGACAAGGGGTGCATTGATTATGTAACGTGTTTTCCATTTAGGACGAAAAACAAATATTAAATATTGTCATCTATGCTGTAGCACCTGAAAGAGTTGTAGAAGTGACATAATGGTAACTAAAAGAGACAGGAGAGGCCTTCACTTCAGAATATGGCTGAAGGTGTTACTATTGTTTAGACACCCCACAGGAGTGAAAGCTGTATGAGAGCAAATGTTTGTTTGGTTCTACACAATGTGTATCCTCAGATATCCGTTGGTTGATTTGATGGCTCGATGAATGACCATAGTAGGGTGGCCAATTTTATTTTAGCTAATGTTTGGTGGCAAGGAGAGTATTTCAATAAAAGGTCAAGAAAGTTATTCACTGGAATTGGTTCTAAAATAACAATAGTAGAAGTGATTATTCCTGGTTAGGGGGATTGGAGTGTGTGATCATGCTGGAGAGAATATTTGGCTAAGATAGCAATGGACTGTGGCTCTGAGAAAGATATTTAGAATGGTAGGTGGTCTTATATTGTCATGTTAATAATGAGAGGTTATGAGGTGGGTTTCACATTAGAATGTTCGTAATATATTAGTATGATGTGATGATGTTTTTCCTGTCTTAATTACTCCCACAAAGTTAAATAGATCCTTCTGGTAATTTAGTCTGTGGGAATGACCACCAAAATTATTTTAAAACAATTTTTTAAAACAAGCCTATGGGAAAGCTCCTGGTCAAGATGACAGTGTAGATAAACACTGTTCCCGCCTCCTCCCACAACCACCTGAAAATTACAGCTAAACTACAGAACAACTGTCATTGAAAATTGCCTGAAGTCTTGCTGAACCGAATTCCTTATAATAAGTACATATAGAAGAAGCCACGTTGAGACTGATAAGCGAGACAGAGACATGGAACACGCTGGTTCCACGCCCAAGTGTGGATTTTAAAATTTGAACAGATACCTTGGCTGTGAAGGTCTGCTCTGAGGAGTAAGGGGTCTCAGCCCAGGGTTCCAGTGCCAGGTAGAGAAGTCTTTATAACTTCTGGCTGTGAAAACCAGCAGAGATTGTTGCTGCATGAGACAGAGGGCAGCTGGAGTCCCAGACGTTTCTCTGAAAGAGCCTTTGCACAGACTTATTACTCACTGACATGCTTACTTGCTTAGCTCCAGTGCTGGGGCAGCAGCTTGAAAGGTGCCAGGGTCATACCGGAAGGAACTGAATTGTCTGGCTTCAGGACAAAGGCTGAAGGGGTAGCTGTCATAAGCTATTGTTCCTTTGTTGAGCCCTCACCTACTCAGCCTATACATGCAGATGGGCACCTTATCTGAGTCTCCCATCAACCTGGCTATCACTGGTTGCCCTGCCCTTGTGATACCGAGACCCCACCCCTCCCAACTTCTGAGCCCACCCAAGCTGCCTCCAGTGCCTTTGAAATATAAATGACTTGTCTTGGCTCACGCTGCAGACTTTCCTAAAATCTCTCAAAGATTCACAAACTCCAAACAAGCAGTGTCTGTTTTCGATGTGCCCTGTATCTCTTACTAAGCAGCCCTACACCCGACACCAGTGGTAGCCAGCCTCAATTCGCAGCTTAGCCTCTCCCAAGTACCTCCAAGCCCAGCACAAATGGCAACCATCCACAGATTATTTTGCAGCTCTTACTAAATGGCCCTAGAAAGGCTAACCTTGGCCTGCACCAGAGCCTCTCCCAAGAAGCCCCATAATGAACATACCCAGTAGTGAGCCTCACACCACACCAGAGCACTCTCAACTACCTCAATAAGTGTGACACCAAAAGGGGCAGACTTGGGAGGCACCAGTGCCCCACTAAAGTGAATCTTGGGTCAGCCCCTGCACAACATCTCCTCCACTGTAGTCACAGGCAGTCCTCATAACCAATCAGCCTGAGGGTCAATCCCTCCCACTGACATGCCAACAGCAATCAAGGCTCAGCTACAACAGGAGGACACACAAAACCCACACAGGGGCCATACTTGTAGCACCTGGTACAAGTGACCAGGGAGATTGCATCACTGGGTTCCACAGGACACCTACTACATAAGGCCACTCTACCAAGCCTGGGAGATGTAATAGCTCAACCTAATACATAGAGGCAAACACAAAGAGGCAACTAAAATGGTGAGACAAATAATCCCACATGAAAGAATAGAATAAAGCTCCAGAAAGAAAATAAACAAAAGAGAGACAAGTAATCTACCAGAGCACAGTTCAAAACCCTGGTTATAAGGATGCTCAGTAATCTCAGTGAGAACTTCAGGAAAGAAATAGGAAACATAAAAATAGAGATATAAAACATAAAGAACCAGTCAAAAATGCAGAATACAATAGCTGAAATGAATAGTGCATTAGAGGGAATCAACATGAATAGATTATATGAAGCAGAGGATCAGATCAGCAATTTAGAAGATAAGATAGCAGAAAATACCCAATCACAACAGCAAAAAGAAAAAAGAATCCAAAAAAGTGAGGATAGTTTAAGGAGCCCGTGGGACAATATCAAGTACACCAACATTCACATTGTAGGGGTACCAGAAGGAGAAGGGAGAGAGCAAGGAATTGAAAACCTATAAAAGTAATAATGATGGAAAACTTCTCTAACCTAGATGTGAAAGCCTAGGAAACACGGAGAATCCCAAACAAGGTGAACCCAAAGAGGCCCACACTAAGACACATGATAATTTAAATGTAAAAAGTTAAAGAGGAAGAATCCTAAAAGCTACAAGAGAAAGGCACCTAGTTACTTACAAGGGAGCTTCCATAAAACTGTCATATGATTTCTCAACAGAAACTTGGCAGGCCAGAGGGATTGGCAGGAAATATTCAAAGTGATGTAAATGAAGGACTTACAACCAAGATTACTCTACCCAGCAAAGCTATTTAGAATTGAAGGACAGATATAGAGCTTCCTAGTCAAGAAAAAGCTATAGGAATTCATCACCACCAAACCAGTATTATAAGAAATGTTAAGGGACTTCTTCAAGAAGTAAAAAAAAGTTACAAAATATGAATAATGAAATGGTAATAACTGCATATCTATCAGCAATTACTTTGAATGTAAATGGATTACATGCTGTAATCAAAAGACATAGGGTGGCTAAATGGATAAGTAAACAAGACCCTTACATATGCTGCCTATAAGTGACTCACTGTAGGTATAAGGACACACACAGGCTGAAAGTAAAGGATGGAAAAAGACATTTCATGAAAATAGAAATGAAAAAAAAAAAAGCTGGGGTAGCAATACTTACACAAAATAGACTTTAAAACAAAAACTATAGCAAGAAACAAAGAAGGACCCAGTAATTGCACTTCTGGGTATTTATCCAAAGAAACCCAAAACACTAATTTGAAAAGACATGCATCTATACGTTCATTGCAGCATTATTTACAATAGCCAGTATATGGAAGCAACCTAAGTGTCCACCAAAAGATGAATGGATAAAGAAGATATGGTTCATATACACAATGGAACATTACTCAGCCATAAAGAAGAATGAAAGCTTGCTATCTGGAACAACATGAATGGATCTAGCAGGTATTATGCTGAGTGAAATAAGTCAGAAACAGAAAGGCAAATACTGTATGATTTCACTTATATGTGGAATCTAAAAACAAAATAAATGAACGAACAAATCAAATTCTTAGATACTGGGCCGGCCAAGTGGCGCGGTGGTTGGGCACTGGTTTGGGAGGCCAGCGGCCCCGGTTCGGGTCCAACATGTGAGGGCCAGTGACACTGCCCTCAAAAAAAAAAAAAAAATTCTTAGATACAAAGAACATTTTGATGGTTGCCAGATGGGAGGGGTTTGGGGTGATGGGGGATTAAGAGGTACAGATTGGTAGTTACAGAATAGTCCTGAGGATATAAAATATAGCATATGGAATATAGTCAATAATATTGTAATAACTATGTGTGGTGCTAGATGTGTACTAGAGTAATCAGGGGGATCACTTTGTAAGTTATATAAATCTTTATCACTATGTTGTACCCCTGAAACTAATATAATATTGTATGTCAACTGTAATTGAAAAGTAAAATATTTTTTTAAAAAACAAGCCTATGGGAGTGAAGTTAAAATATAGACTGGAAATTCAAATATTTTATGTCTACACTTTTTTTCCCTTTTATTCCACTCTCCTCATCCCCCACAAAAGAAAAAAAAAAAAGAAAAGAAATGTTAAGTTAAAAAATTAGACTTTTTTTTTTTTTTTTTTTTTTTTTTTTAAAGATTTTATTGGGGAATTGGCGGAGGGGAACAGTGTTGGGGAATCGGGGAAGGGGAACAGACAAGTTGCTGTCCTTCTGTTCTTCAGTTTAGTTGCGGAGGATGTTGCTTCACTGTTGGTATCGTCATTGCGCTCTTCCCGGATGAGGCAGATCGGTCGCTGGCCTCTGGATGTCGCTCACCGCGGCTATTGGCAGCTCACGCTTGGCTGCCAGCCGCTCACGCTGGCTGCGGGCCACTCACTGTAGCCTATGGCAGCCCACTGCAGCAGGGGCTGCAGCCCACACCATCACCAGGGCTCGCACAGCCCAGCTCCAGGTGGAGCTGTTGTTAGCTGTAGAGGGCAGTGTCACTGGCCCTCATGTGGGATCCGAACCGGGGCCGCTGGCATCCCAAAACCAGCTCTTAACCAATGCGCCACTCGGCCGGCCCAAAAAATTAGACTTTAAAGTAGTATTTTTTATAGGGAAAGGGATAGCAAAAATACTGCAAAGTTTATAATTCTGATCAGATTTACTTTACTAAATAACTACTACCAGTATTTGGAAATAATCCCACAGATGATAAGTATTCTTTACTTCGTCAGTACCTTTTTGTGAGCTCAGTAATGTAAACTATAGCCAGGCCTCATTTCATTTTTGTCTTTTTTATTGTAAAATGAATTCCAATTCTGAATATAAGTGATTTTATATTAACAGCAAAATTACAAGCATTTTGTAACTGTATGTTAATTTTTTTTCATAAATAAGTATCTTGGGAATCTTACACATTAGTGATGGACAAGTCTTATTAGGTCATTTTGTTTTTATCTGGTCCATATTGAGTCTTTCCCTATTATATAACCTAAAGAGCTCTTTCTCAGTCAGTGTTAAATGTTTTCCATTGTTTTCAGAGGTTTCAGAAATTTTCATAAGTTTTCAGAGTTTCCCAGTGGTGTAATTTGTGCCTGTAGACCCTTTTTTAAGGGTTTTACTGTTTCCTAGGATATTCATGTAATTTACATATTTTCAAAGTATATTATCTTGCTTATCATTTCTTTATTTGAAAAAGGCTACATTATATATGTTTGATTTTGTGCATCTATTATTAATCTTTTAGATTTTTTTGCAATTTTAATATTATTATAATTTAAAAAATTTTTGTAACAATCATCTGAGAACCTTTGCTTTGTAATCATTTTTGAATAATGAATGACATTTCTAAAGCTCCACAATTTTTAAATAATTGTCACATGATTTTATATTCACATAATACTTTATAGTAAATATTGCATTGAAAGCTATGTTTAAAAATTTTTTTTAAAACATTGAACCAGTAGTCCACAAACTTTAATATCAGCTGCAATAATATTTACTTTAGAACTAAGGAATTTTTAGTCTTTTGGGGCTTTAATGCTACAGGATTTGACTTATAAATACATAAATTTAAACTATAAATAAATATGCAAATACCATACATATCACGTAGCTCTAGTCACTGTTCATGAAAAGCAAGTCACTCCCTGCTCATCATCTTAATTTTTAAGATACATCATTGCTGCCATCGCTGAAAAAGACAAAGATTCTCAAAGATTTTTACTATTCATCAATCATTTTTTTGCTGTTTTAGTTAATATGTCCCACCATGAATTTTACATTCATGTTTTTTCTTTCTTTACTTCAAATCATAAATAATTTTTATCATGTGCCTCTCAAAATGAATAATTAGAAGTAAATAACTAGTTGTACAATAGAGAACATTTTTAGCTTTCACTTATGAAATTACTTTATGAATAAACCAAGTGAAAGCTTTTTTATGCGACTAACAAAAGAATGGACTGCGGAAAAGGGCAATGATGTAAACTTCATTCATTCAGGTGTTTTGATAGTTAAGCTGAAGTTTACTAGTGTTGTATAGGAAATCACCTTGATGCAATGGTATCTTACAGATGCACTAACTGGCAAAGTCTCTCAGAGGCTGTGCAAAAAAAACCCACCCACATATTGTATTAAAATACTAGAATTAAAGTTACTAAATCAGTTTAAAATTATATAGCAACAAAAAGAGGATTTAAGAGAATGAGAGGAGAGACAACATACAGGGAGAAAGTAGTTACAAAAGACATCTAATTAAAGACTGTTGTCCAAAATATACAGAGAACTCTTTTTAGGGGGAATTGAGGAAGAGGAACAGTGCTGGGGAATTGGGGAAGGGGAACAGCCAAGTTGTTGGCCTTCAGTCTTAGTTGTGGAGGGCGCAACTCCAAGTCCAGTCTCCATCTGGCTGCCCATGAGGAGCTCCGGACGCTCAGCTCAAGGTGTCCTGTTCAGTCTTAGTTGGGGGGTGGGCATAGCCCACCATCCCATGCGGGAGTCAGACCAGAAACCTTGTTGTTAGGAGCCTGTCCTCTCACCAGCTGAGCCATCCTGCCACCTGTTGGCAGCTCAGCTCAGATGCAGCTCACTGACCCATGTGGGAATCAAACCAGTGACTCTGTTGCTCAGAGCTCTCTCTCTTTACCAACTAGGCCACTTGGCCAGCCCTAGAGAGAACTCTTAAAACTCAATCATAAGAAAACAACAAATGGGCAAAAGACTTGAATAGACAGCTTTTCCGTACATTCACCTTTCTCAGACATAAATCAGGGCCCCTCCTCCCACCCCTCAAGATAGAAAACTGCTAACTCTTGCTGACCACAGTCACAAATTCCAAACTAAATGGGGCCAGCAATCATAAAATACTTCATTGTAACTCTCCTCGCCCAAACCAATCAGAAGATACCTAGAATCTGATCATACATTGAAGACCCCTACCCCCACTTTCATCCTTCAAAACCAACTGCCTATAAGCAGCCAGGGAATTCGGGCTTTTGAGCGATAGCTTCCCTGTTCTCCTTACGTAGTGCTAGCAGTAAAGCCACCCTAATTTCTCCACTGGAATTCTCGATGTTCAGTGTTTGGCTTTGCTGTTGCCAGGGGGACAAACTTTCTGTTCGGTTACAGGATGGAAAAAACCCAAAACACTAACAACACCAGGTGCTGACGACGATAGGGAGTAACAGGAATCTCCTTCATTGCTGGTGGGAACGCACAATGGTGCAGCCTTTGGAAGACAAATTTGGCAGTTTCTTAGAAAACTGAACATACTCTTACCATACGATTAGCAATTCTGCTTTTTGGTATTTATCCAAATGAGTTGAAAACTTTTTTTCGTACAAGAACCTGCACATAGATGTTTATAACAGTTTTATTTGCAGTTACCAAAACTAGGGAGCAACCAAGATGTCTTTCAATGAGTGAATGGATAAATAAACTGTGGTACATCCAGACAATGGAATATTATTAATTAAGCACCCGAAAGAAATGAGCTATGAAGCCATAAAAAGATATGGAACCTCAAATGCATATTTTACTAAGTGAAAGAAGCCAATCTGAAAAGACCACATACTGTATGATTCCAACTATATGGCATTCTGGAATAGGCAAAACTATAGAGACAGTAAAAAGATCAGTGGTGTGGGGGAGGGAGGGATACACAGGCATAGCACAGGCAAATTTTAGGGCAGTTAATCTCCTGCATGACACTATAATGATAATTACATGCCATAAATTTGTCCAAACCCATAGAATGTACAACACCAAGAGTGAACCCTAATGTAAAAACTTGGATTTTGAGTGATAATATGTCAATGTAGGTTAATTGATTACCTCAAATGTGTCACTGTTTCAGGATATTGATAGTGGGAGAAGTTTTACATGTGTGGGAGTCAGGTATGTATGGGAACTCTGTTTTCTACTCAATTAAAACTGCTCTAAGGGGGGCCCGCCGAGTGGCACGGTGGTTAAGCGCTGGCTTAGGAAGCCAGCGGCCTCGGTTCGGGTCCCACATACAAGGGCCAGTGACAATGTCCTCAAAAAAAAAAAAAAAAAAAAAAAGGGCCTGCCGGTTGCTCAGTTGATTAAATAAGAGTTCACTCAAGAGTGCAAGCTCTGAGCAACAGGGTTGCCTGGTTCAATTCCCGACCCAAACTGAGCTGCTGCTGAGCTGCCAACAGGTGGCAGGATGGCTCAGCTTAAAAACAAAACCAACAATAAAATGCTCTAAGAAGTGAAGTTTACTAAATTTTACAAAAAAAGAACGATATGAGGTTGTTTAACACACTTAGGAAGTTGGGTGTAGTGGGATGAAAGGGACATAATACTCAATTTTGAGTCTTACCAAGTTCTCTCAGTTATGAGTCTTACCAAATTCTTTTTTCCTGTCTGCACCACACAGCCTTCCCTGCTGATAGCATAATGTAAGAACCGGAGTTGGAATTGAGCCTGGGAACTCAGCCCAGGGAAGGGGGCTGGAATCAATACATGCTTACTTTTGCAAGAGTAAGTAAGCCTGGCCCCAATTATAACTCACCAAAGACTTGCTGAGCAGCCATGCCTTTCATCTTTGACATTTTTGGCAGAGGACACATGAGGCTATAAGGACACATAATGAACAACCCTTTTAGGGGTGACATATAGCTATATCAATATATAGGTGATGTGACCTGAGCTTAATGAATAGATTAGATTTACTTGGTGTTTCCATGTATTCCCTTTCTATTTATTTCCCTTTATTCTTTCTATATACCACACAAGATGCTTGCTGTCTATATTAACCATATCGTGAGTTTCATTAATCCCATTTGTTTTTCTTGTTATCTAGAGCAGAATTAGATATTATCCAAAAAATATAACAAACACATATTACAGCTATTATGTCATACACCTCCTCCCCATAAATGAAATTCTTATGTAGCAATGATTTTAGCCTCTAATACTCTTGATAAATATTGAAAATTATTGCTGTTCTTAAACATGATTTAAAATTTCAAAACATAAATCTTTTCAAATCAATACCCTGACAGATTTGAAAGTGTACCCTCAACTTCTCATATTGTGGTGTCCTATATAAATAAATACCCACTGCATGAATGCTTTCTTTCTGAGATACTTACTTTGTAAGGTAGCTCATTCCATTACCAGGCAGCTAAAATTGTAAAGGTTTTCCTAACATTGAACCAAAATCTGGCTATCCATAGCCTTAATATATTGGACTTAGTTTATTTTCTAGTCACTGTTTCTTAAATCTTTTGGGGCAGGGACTCCTTTGAAAATCTAATGGAAGCTATCAGTAGCCTCTTTTCCAGGAAAAAAAATGCTTATAGTCATAAATTTTTACAAATAGTTTCAAGGACTTTCTGAACTCCCTGAAGAAGTTTTTAAAAAAACAAACTCAGGTTAAGATCCTCTGCTCTAGAGCAAGATATATCAAGTTTTTCCTGAATATTAAACTGTAATAAAGACCTTAGGCTAAACATTTTCAGTTCCTTTAACCAGTCCTAATATGACTTGATTATAGACAGACCTTCAGTATCCAGATCACCTACTTTTGTTTATATTCTCATGTCTATGACTTTCTGAATATGATGCCTTTAATTTTCATTTGAAGTGATCTCAATATATTGGGACTGTTGCTTTACATATTTGGAAACGCTGTAATAGCAGTTTTAGCATTCACATCATAATAACATTCTTCCCTTATACTGAGTTTCTGTTTAGCTTCATCTTTCCATCCAGAATCTCTGGGACAATCCTTAACACATTGTAGATGTTCCAGTGAATGTTTGTAGAGTGAATAAAACTTCCTAATCCTTTTTGCATCAAAAGCTGCCAAGCAAGTTTTACCACATATTATAATAATGTGTGCCTGTGAGGGATGGGGTGGGAGTGTGTTGCACCATACTTAAGTAGTGGCTTTTTGGAACCTGAACTGGACATTTAACTTTTACTCTTGTTAAATTTCATTGTACAAGAAAAGTTAGTTCCTTTGTTATCTAGAGAGATTCCAGGGAAAACAAAATATTAATAATTCTTATTTTCCTGTATATATCATCATGTGGGTAGGTGCTTTATAAATGTTTGCTAACTAAATGAATAATTAATGGCCATGAACTTGTACTTAGTAAAGTGTGTACTTTGAGAGCTTAGTTCACTATTAGTGAATGTTTTATTCTTTATATTTCAATGTAACTTGAATATATTTTTCTAAAGAATGAACACCTTAAATTATTACTTCATATATACTTTCTAGGTGTCAATATAGGACACCGAAGCTTAGCCCTTATCCTCCCCCCCAAAAAAAAAAAAATGAATTGCCACAATTGATCATATGTGATAGAAAAGTCTGTGGTGTAATTTTGGGCCTTCACCGCTTTCAACCACAATCTTGAACCAACTCATTCTGGGTTCATAGTTCATGTGACCTGGGAAATTTTTTGTTGCTTCACAGGCTATTTTAATCAGCTTTGAAATCTTTTGTTGAATGATTAACCATACTTCTGGCTCTTCCGTGTCTTAAGGAACTTCCTCTTTGTTCTTCCTATTATGAGTAGAAAGTAGGGAACAACATAATTGGAATCCTCATCTTTTTTAGGCATCAAGAGGAAACTGCCTTTGCCATTATATTGTTTGCTATTTGCACTGTGCTCTTTATGCATGTAATCTAGGAAAGCAGCATTATTACCTTCTGAGCCTGCTACTTTAACTTCTTCATATTTTTAGGAAGCCAAGGCATCTTTAAATAGGTATCTCTCTGCCTAATACCAAAGAGCTTATCCTTTACTAACTCTAGGTTATTTGAATTTGAAAACCTGGTGTGTGAAATTCATCTCTACGTGGTTCAAATATCCCAAATGGAGAATGAGCAATTTTCCAGTGTTAAGCTATTGGTAAGCTCTTTAAAGGTTTGTGCTTTTTGAGAAAGTAGGAGGTTGAGTTAGCAAAGTGACAAGGAGCCTGGTCTGTCAAGAGAATTTCAAAGACCTGGACTGGGGCACTGTGTTTCTGAGATATAGTTACTCCAGGTCATGTGTTATCAACCAAGATTCATGATTCCTAAAGCTGACCAATTTTGTTTGGGTATCATTTTAAAACTTAAGTATTCCTGGGCCTGTTCTGTTTTTTTCTGTGATGGTCATCAAGTGCAGCCACATGAGGAAACACAGGAAAGGCACATGAAAACGAAGTTTCTTATGCTTATAGGTCCTAGAGAGATAAAGTCACTGCATGCCACAGGGAAGCAGATTCAACCAAGCAGATGGGGAGCCAAGAGAGCACAGGGACCTGTGTGGGCTAGTGCCTTTGTTAAGAGTCAGGTAGGAATACACAAGAAAAGGAGCAAGGGAATTTCACTGGTGCATTTGAATGTTACTAGGTCATGGTAAGGTGAGGGCAGGAAGGAGAACTTGTGCCAGGCGCTAACCATCACCTGGTCATCTGGGCAGGGTGCTTACAGACAATTTGTGGGGATGTTAAGACAGCAAGGAAAATATATATATATATATTTTTTTAATCAAGTTTTTATTTATTTATTTTTGTTTTAATTTAATTTAATTTAATTTTTTATTTTTTTATTTTTTATTTTTTGGCTGAGCCATCCTACCACCTGTTGGCAGCTCAGTGGCAGCTCAGCTTGGGGTGGGCATTGAACCTGCTGTTGCTCAGAGCTCAGCTCGCACTCTTGAGCGAGCTCTTAACCAACTGAGCCACTCGGCCCCTTAATGAAGTTTTTAAAATACAGTGCCCCATTCTCAAGAGTTTTTTATTCAGTAGATCATCAGGGTTAAAGCTCAGAAGTGTATATTCTTAGAAAGTCCTCCAGATGATCTTGGAGACCCCTGAAATTGTGGTGCAAAATTATGCGTGTCATGTCTGGGGAGCTATAGCTTTCATCAGACTGAGAGTTCCTTGACCCCAAAAACAGTTAAGAATAACACTTGTTACAAGCCAGTGCTTCTCTAACTTTACAGTGCTTCAAAATTACCCAAGGACTTGTTAAAACTCAGATTGCTAGGTCCCACCCCCAGAATTTCTGCTTCAAGCAGTCTGGGATGAAGTCATGAGAATTTGCATCTTTTAACTAGTTCCTTGGTATTGTTGATGCTTGCTGGACAGGGGCCTTACCCTTTGAGCACCACTGTTCTGGGACTTGGCTAACACTGCTCTGTGCCTTCAGCATCAAACTCTAGAAGCATAGTAAACCTTTCAGGATTCTTCACTGATTAATATGTTAGTAATAAGCATAATGGAGCATAACAAAGTACAATCTGTAAGAGAATGATAAAGAAAACTCCCTCCTCTGGCAAAGAAGTGGCAATGGAAAGTACACAGGCATGGTTAGCTGACCCATTGATAAACCTGTTTCATAAACAGTAGCTTCTCTTTGTAGCATTTTTTCACATCAAAGTAGAAAAATGTATAGTTCTATGAACACTTTTAATGGCTTGATTTTCATTTTTTACCTAAATATAATGTAATATTTTAAGTGCCCATGGTCTCCAAGGCCAAGTGGAATACAGCTATGAGTTTGACCTAAATGTGACAGGAAGCTGGAAAGATGATCCTAAAGATTCCTGAAATTAGGAAAACTTGTATTTTTAAAAGCTCCTAAAGCAAATGGTCAAGTGGTCAATGCAGGGAAGCTTTTAGATCCCCAAAGAAAAAGCAACTGTTTCAAAAGCTATAAACACTGCTAAATCCACAGGAGTCCCAAAGAAGTTTATTTGCCCAGGCTGCTTACAGGCTGTCTGAAACTTTGAAGGAAACTGAGACCCTAGAAGGAATCTTTATTATCCATGAAGAGTCTAATTGTGAAACTTGTCTCTCTCTGAAGAGATAAACTTAAGTAAGGCTTCTGGGCAACATTAATGGGCCTCAGCTTTTTCCTTCCCCAGTTAGCCTTGGGACTTTTGTTGCCTCATCTCTTTAAAGGGTGTTGTCCTCAGTGAAACAGGAACTGACCTGAATTAAAGCATAGAGCTTTAGAGGGGAGGAACTTTGTTTAAAGGAAGTCTATTAAAATTGTATCAGTGGTTATTTATCTGAAATTAGATTATGAGTATTCATTTTCTCTGTACTTTCTTGCAGTATAATTTTCAGTTCTACAACTTATTACGAGGGAAGGAAAGTTTATTTTAAATGAATAATAATTTGTAATTGAAATAAACACTTTAGAGCCAGTCTTTATGTAAGGTTCCGTCTTCCATTGTAGTCTTTTTCACTTGGCACAGCAGTACTTTGATATTTCATGGCTGTCAAATGTTAGCATAAATTATCACTACTTAAAGAAATATGATGAAACTTTGATAATTGTGGTCTTATTATCTTACCATATTTTGAATCTAAATACTACTTAGCATACATGGTCATTATCACCTAAAATGTAGTAATTTTTATGATAACCAAAATAGCTACCATATCATACTTAATGGAAATTGTGAATCCCTCTTATTAGTTGAAAATTTCAGCTTCCAGATTGTTGCTGACATCATCATAGTTTTTGACAAACAAGGAGGTAATGGGGAAATAATTGTAGAGCCTTGTTGACTTGTGCTACACAAGAAACAGATGTTTGCCAGACGGAAATGAACAAAACCAGTAAAGAAAAAGATATCCTATTCAGCTTTCGAAGAGTACAAACAGTAAAATCATTTAGAAAAATTGAAAAATACATTTTAAAATTAGTTTGAGAATAAAAAGGTCAGGAAACATAAGGGCATATACTCTATTCTCTAAGGATGTTATGCTTGATAGGGCTCAAGACTGGAAGACATATTAGCTTACCTTTGAATTTCTTCTGTGATTTTGGTGATTATTACCATTTTAACACATATTTTTCATTTATGGTTGTGTTGATTTAATTTTGCAGTATTTCTTATTCCCACAAAATTACATTTGCTTTTTCATCAGAAGAGATAGAGAACCTGTGGACTACAGAAATCCCTTGCCGTAGAAGTCTGCCATGTAGTTTTATTTCTGCTGAGCAGAACAAGCCTTGGTTAACTTAATTTATTATGAAGTTGGAGATGTTACATTTTACTTTAATTCTACCACTTTATGTGAATAATACATGAACATTCAGTGGTACTTGTTTTGTGCTTTCATATATGCAAAAGTAGTAGCAGTGTTTATGAAAAATTTGGTTTAATCCTGCTTATCTTCACTTTGCTCTTAAACATGAAGTGGCTTAAAGAAGACAGTATTAGAGTCTTAGAATTGGAAAAAATATTTAATATTTTATAAACAACCGTTTGCCAAAGCCAGAAATGGGATTCTTCAATGACAGACTTGTCAAGTTAGTTTTCATCCAGATTCTCCTTAATTGCTTCAAGTTATTGGAAGCTGGAAGCTTACCACTTCATGAGTAAGTCTGCTTTCGTTTGGAGTGTTTAATAATTGGAAATTTTGTAAATTTGTGCTGAGATGGAATTGGCCTTCTGGAAATTTTACTTATAAGGTTCTTCCTTTTCCAATTTCCTAACCCTTCAAATAATAGTACATAATTATTGTTTATCCTTCTCTTCTCCAGGTAAGACATTCTCTATTTCTTTTTTAAGATTTTATTGGGGAATTGGGGGAGGAGAACAACATTGGGGAAACGGGGAAGGGGAGCAGACAAGTTGCTGTCCTTTTGTTCTTCAGTCTAGTTGCAGAGGACATCGCTTCACCGGCCCATGTTGGTATTATCATTGCGCTCTTCCCGGGTGAAGCAGTCGCTCGCCAGCCATTGAACGGCCACTCACAGTGACTCAACAGCAGCTCACGCCGGCTGCCAGCCACTCACAGTAGCTCATGGCAGCCCACTGCAGCAGGGACTGCAGCCTAGCCCTTGCTGGGGACTCACGGCAGCCCAGCTCCAGGTAGAGCTGTTGTTCACCATCTTAGCTGTAGAGGGTGCAGCATCACTGGCCCTCATGTGGGATCTGAACTGGGGCCCTGCTGCTCAGAGCTGGCATCCCAAGCCAACTCTTAACCAACGCGCCACTCTGCCAGCCCATAATCCTGATTTTTAAGTGTCCTTGACAGGCTATAGTTTGTAATTGTTTTTCTCATACTATGGGGTTCCAAATTGAACAAGATATTCAGAGATGGTATGAACAATGAAAATCTAAAGGGATTGTTGCCTGCCTTAGTCAGGGCACTTTATGTCAAAATTTGACCCCTGCCTCTTTTTTAAGTATATAACTTGTATTGATTTAGTGTCTTCAATCCTCCCAAGATTCTTTCACGTGAATCTCTAGGAAGTTAGATCTCACCACATTCTACTTACGTAGTTGATTTTTTGAACCCAAAAATAGAACCTAACCTCGTCATTAAGTTTGGGAGTGTGTAAGAACAAAGATGGAAAGATAGTATTATATAGGTTAAAAAGTGTTGTTATTCAGTTCTTTTTAACCAGCTACAAATGCATCAAGAACTGTCAATCCAGCCCATACTTCATTGACATATCTATTGCAGGTTGTCTTGATAAAAGTAACCTTTATTTTTATTAAAAGACAAATTACCCTCACAGAACATATTTGGTCTTGATAAACGTTGTTGTTGTTTTTCCCCATGATTCTAATTATCCATCTCAGAGTTTTTGTTGGAACTCAAGTTTATTAGCATGTAGTTTGTTTCTATTGCCGATTTTTTTTTTTTTTTTTTTTTTGAGGGGAGTGTCACTGGCTCTCACATGTGGGACCGAACCGGGGCCGCTGGCTTCCCAAGCCAGCGCTTAACCACAGCGCCACTCAGCCGGCCCTTGTAGTTTGTTTCTAAATTGCCCCTTTCCTCCTTTATAAATATTAATAGATGTTTGTGTCTAATACCTTGTTAATGCCATGATTTTTTCAAAGACTACCAGTGATGGCTGTCAGTTTTTATCTATCAATTTAATATTCTAACATGTAACTTATTTGAACCCATCTAAACTTAGATTGATTTTTGTTGTTTAATAAAAGTATAAAAGCCTTAAATACCCAACACTAAGAAAACGTGTAATAAAACTTAATGCCCATTCACTTAAGTATTTATTAGTAGCTGTTTAAAACGATGGCAATGTAAAAAAAAAAAAATCATGAAAAGAGTACTAACTAAAATGAGCGACTTATACATTAGATGTATCTTGAAACTTGGTAACATATACCTGTGGAAAAAAAAGGCTGAAAGTGCAATTACATGATTAACTGGTTGAGTTCATGGTTAAAACTATGGGATCCTTTTCACTCATTTGTTTTCCAAATTATCTCTAATGTAATTATGTTATTTTTAAGGAAAACTAATTCTGTTACTGAAAACAAAACAAAAAGGATCCTCTACCTATCATTTATGGTTCAGTTTATTTTTAATCTTTAGTTTACACTTTCCACATTAAAAATATTTTTTGACAGAACAGTATCAAAGTAGGAATTAAACTTTCCTTTTCTTTGAACTGCTAATGTTTCAATCATCTTCCCAAGTAATCTTTTTCTGAACACAGCTTAAAAAAACCCTTTATATTGAGTTGTTTTCTTTTCCTAATCATGCTTATTTCTATAATCTTTCTGATAGGTAACATAGGTTTCAATAAAACATTATTAAAATACATAAATGTTTTATGTTCTGTCTCTTTTCCTTGGTAGTATATGGTTTTTCAGTTTGTTCCGGTTTCATTTCCCTCAATTTTAAGTTCAAGGTTTAAAGTTTTATTCAGCACATGGCAACACACTTTGCTCTTTGCCACCTCATGCCAACAAACATGAAAACAATACAGCTCTTTCACACCAACTTACAATGTGAAAAATCACTCAGTTATGAGTTAGGAAATCTAGGTTCTAGTATCAGGGCTTATACAAACAAAGTTTTTGACAAGAAAAGTCACAATCTCTCTTGTGTCCATATTGTCATCTGTAAAAATGAGACTATTAATCCCTCAAGTTCCATTTTTAACAGTTTTTATTTCATTCAGTTTTCTCCTCTTTTTCCCCCCTCTGATTTGAGAATCTATCTTTATGTTACACTAAATTCCAGTGCTCATGTTATGCTATATTGGCACCTTCTAAACTATCCATTGATAACTATTAATTCATAATCCAGTTTCACACTATTATGGTAATTGGAGCATTGAAATACGTTGTAGTATTTGTTAGGGCTAGTTCCCTATTATTGCTTTTTTCTTCTTCCTTCCCTTCCTTCTTTTCTTCCCTTCCTCCCTTCCTCCTTTCCTTCCTAGAGTGTTCCTGATTATATTTGTTTTTCTATAAAATTGATTTGTCTAGTTTTAAAATCTTAGTGGAATTTTTATCAAAGTCATATTAGAGATATGGAATAATTAAAAATTACATATTATTGACCAGTTTAAAGGAAAAAATCAAGTATTCAGAATATTATATATACAAACAAGGGAAACAAAGTAAGTTATCAAGTATGATTATTGAATAAGTGAATTCCGAGGTATCTGCTTCTGAAGTAGTGATAACTTAGGAAAGTAGGTTAAGTATTTAATTCTAGTCATATCTGGCTTTATGTGGTGACAGGATATATAACTATGACTATGTCCTAATAACAATATAAAATACAGGTTAGAAGAAGGTGAAATTCTGGGTCTAAAAATATAATGTTGCAGTATTTGTGGAAAGAGAAATTGATTATCTTAATGGCACAAATCTGCAAAGTTGTAGAGAAAGAAAAGTAACTGAAACCTCATAATATTGGGAGGAAAGGGGACTAATCAGGGAGGTTCTGCAAGAGAGTCATAGAGATGACAAACTTACAGAAGTATTCTAGAGTAAGAATATATATCTTATTAGTATTCAGAAAGTCTAGAATGAAAAAAATAAAGGACACTGAATTCAGTCATAATGCTATTGAAAAATACAGGGACTATTTTGCATCGAGTGTTTTTAGTATGCTCAACAGGGATTTGTTTTTTGTTTTTTTAGCTAAAATATATGTCATAATGACATGTTACCTGCAAAGTTAAAAAATGGTCATATTGTGTTGCACTCCCCACCTGTGATGACTGGGGCAATTATCAAGGATATAGTGAAGAAAGGGAAAGGAGCACTAATTGTCCAGTTATTGATTGAATACTTTACAGTCGTAATTTTTTATTTCTGTGATTTTTCTATTAATATCTGTTTCCTTCTAAAAGTCTGCAAAGTGTGCTAGGGTAGGAATTTGGTTGTCTTTCCCTCACCATTGGGCCCCCAGGGCCAAGCACAGTGCTTTGCACATATAAGATATCCCATACATATTGGTTGAATGAATGTGCTGTATGCTTTAGGGAGGAAGAGAGCTTAAAAAATCAGTTAAGATTAGTTTCATATCATGTGGAAATTTTTGTAGAATTCATAGCTTGTGGAAGATACAAAACTGTTTATGCCTGGAAGATCTTCATGGATTCATTAATGTGAAGAAGTTAATTTGAATATTGTCGTGATGCAGAAGTTACACATTTGATTATTATCTTTTCATAAATTTCTAGGACAATAGGGCATGTTGAAAATATTTTTCTGAATCTAGTTAGCCTTCCTATAAGGCCATATTAAGTTGAAATCCTCTTAACTACTATTGTTCATCTTTTTTTCCTACCTTTATGTCTAAAAAAATACATTTACAATGGTAGGCCATTGAACTTACAGGTTTTTTATTTTTTTGTAAAGTCTATATGATTGGAGAAAACCACTTGTTTGTTTAGGTTTCTATATCTATAAAGATGAGGGATTTATTTCTTCCATGGTCCAAGATAAATGGAACCACAATGCTCATTTATTTTAACTCTTAATTGGGTGTATAAGGTTCTTCCTACATTATTGGAAGGAACAGATTTTCTTCAGATAGTCATACAATGTTGCCTTCCTATTTAGCCTCTATTTACTCTCTCACCTCTGTTGATTTATTCAGCTTGTAACCTAGAAACCAGCTAAAAAGGAAGGAAGTCAGAGATGTGTATTTCTGTGCAGTAACTGGAGTAGTTTCCTCTTCCTCTAGCCTGGTTTAGCTGCCACAAAAGACTTTCTGTCTCCCTTCCCCCAACCAAAAGAAAAGAAAAGAAAAATTAACAGTAGCTCATCAACTTCCTTCCTTAACCTGTTAAGGAAGGTACATAAACCATAAGAACCACCAATTTAAAGGACTGAAAAGCTGGTTTCCTCAATATGTGCTTTTCATTGTCTGAAAGGTGATATCTACCAACCTTAATGAGTTGTAAGGAATAGGAGAGAATTAAGAAGCTGCGCAACTTAATGCTAGCAGCAAGTGGGTTCTCGCTATCTGTTAATTTACTATTTTTGTTTGTGTTAGAAATTTACGAGAGTACAAGGACAAACTCACATTCATATATTTATAAAAATATGTCAAGCTCAACTTAAGATATTTATGGTTTTCAAGTAATTACATCTCTGTGCTCCCTCATTTGTACTAAGAATTGACTATATGATAATTTATAGTAATGGAAAAGCATCTCATTTTAATTTAATTTTAATTAAATGGTATAGCATGAAATTTAAATAGTTTTTCAGTATTGATGTTTATTTTGATTTTATAAAAATTATTGCAGTCTATGTCACTAGAAATACATAAATATTGTAGGACTTAGATTTGTTAGCTAAGTGTAGTTCTGTGTGCTATTTGATTCTTTAGAGGACTGATAGTACGAGGAACAAAAACAGCTGTTTTTAAGTTTATATCATGTATAATCAAACCTCAATTTATGTGAGATTCTAAGATGAATTTAGTGAAATATCAAAGTCATTCTCTAATGTACAATAAATTGTAGAAATATATTATGAAATGTATTTAAAATTTCATAGTTTATAATATAAGAACCTACATCAAGCATTTGATGCTTCCTTCTTACTCGGGGCTCAGACTAAGGCTGCCGTATTTATCTACTTGGGATTTTTGTGTGTGTTTTTTAGTAACATTTGATATTATGAATTCATTTCCATATATGTTTTATAGTCATATCTTAAGTAATGTAATTATGAATGACTTACTGGGTTGTTGTGTATGATCTAATATATACTTGACTCATTATTTAAAATATACTTTGTTCTAAAATTCTGTAGTTTAGCACCATCAGTGTTCTAAAGTTACATATTACTAACATTCTTAGGATAATCATTACCCATATCTTTTGTTATAAAAACAAACAAAAAAAGGGGCCGGCCAAGTGGCAAGATGGTTAAGCGCTGGCTTGGGAAGCCAGCAGCCCCAGTTAGGGGCCCACATGTGAGGGCCTGTGACACTGCCCTCAAAAAAAAAAAGGATTGAGATTTTTATCACTGCAAGTCCGTTATATACAAAATTGGAAATATCTTCTTTCCAATAGTTAACCTGATTCTCTGAAATGAAACTAATACATCTGAAATAGGTATAAAGGGACAGTGCATTGGCTGGTGGCTGGAAGTTTTTCTCTTAGCATGATTTGATGAATTGGTTGTATATATGGTGTGAAAAAAAAATCAATGTGAATCTTTAGATTTATTTTAACTGAGATAACTACATTGGGCCAAATTTATAATAAAAGACCATTCACACATATTATTAAAAAATAGGTGAATTTTTTTTGCACTTGCAGGTATGACATTATTTTCATACTCATTGTGTGTGTTATATAGCACACATCTCAATCCAGATTAATCACATTTCAGGTACTCAGTAGCCTTGTGTGGCTAGTGGCTACCACACTGGCCAGTATAATTGTTATATAAAATATAACAGTTTAGAAAGAAGAGCACATAGTAGATAACACATCAGAAAAATATTTTTTATGCTTTAAATGATATGTTTTTATAACTGAACTATATATTAAATCGTTTTTATAAAGAATGAAAATGTTTCAGGAGTTTTTTAAAGTCTCCCAAAGTTAATATTACCAG
Source organism: Aselliscus stoliczkanus (assembly GCA_033961575.1). Taxonomy (NCBI): domain Eukaryota; kingdom Metazoa; phylum Chordata; class Mammalia; order Chiroptera; family Hipposideridae; genus Aselliscus; species Aselliscus stoliczkanus. Next base: position 142,165,270 of record CM066729.1, read on the forward strand.
TTTGTTTTTCTTTTGAGTAAAGTACCTCTGAGGTTGTTGGTTATGTCATTTGATTTCGCTTAGACTGTTACTCCAAAAATGTTTTAAACTGTTTTTCCCCCCCCTGAGGTTGTTTATATCAGTATATTTTTAAGGAGAAATGGTTATACTAAAAAAATCGTTTACTTGAAAACATACTGGTCGTATTTTTGATGGTTTGAAGTTATGCTTCATTTTTGCCAACTTGAGAGATATTTATATATTATTTGTTTTCTGCACTTTCTCACCTTGGTATATCTGGAAAGCAAAAACTTTGTATTTGCATTTGCTTTATGAAGGAGACAGTAAACTTGAGCTCTCAGTCTCGCCACTAGTCTGTCTTTGTCTGTTGTTAAAATTATGAGCCAGTCTCTATGGCCGCAGCCAAATGAGTAATCACCAGTAATGTGACTCGTGCTGGAAGTGACTCCATCAGCACCTGTGACGGGGATTAGTTACAGTTTACAGAGCACCGCCTCTTCCCTTCTCTCAGTGTGCCCTAAGCCAAGTCGTTCTCATTTGGGTGTCTGCACTGTTGGAAGCGACTGCAGTGTTTCCACGCAGAGTACAGTGGGAAAGGCTTTCTCTAGCTGATGGATGGCTGTTCTCTCTATTTGGAGTATCTTACTGGTTATGTAAGCGACCTCGGGAGAAATTATCCTGACCCAGATCGGAGGATGCAGTAGTGCTTCAGCTGCAGGATTTCTTAGTCGTTAACACCACACTGCTGATGACAAAGAGCGAGTTGTAATCCTCATCACTGCCAGGGTTGAGCCAGAGCGGACAGAAAATCGTCATTTGCTCATCGGAGACTTGTTAGGTTACAGCCTGTGCTTCGTTCTGTGGTCTTGGCTTTTCTTCCTATACAATGACGACGCTGCAAGTGATCTCAGAAATGCTTGGTTTGAGAGCCATTTGCCTGTGATTTTTGAAGACTAAAATAGTATTTAGGTTAGATAAAAAATAGTGCTCAAGAACAAAATGGAAATATCAGCTATACTTCTTGACCTTTAAAGCCCGGTCATGGATCTCTGAGATTTAAAGATACTTTAAAATTCTCAAGAACAAAGTACGGTTTGTATTTTTCTGCTTCCTTTTTCTTTTGTCTTAATTTATATTTGGTTTTGCTTCTCAGTCTTAGGAATTAAGGTCATTGCCTTTTATAGACCTCGCCTTAGTGTTCTTAGTTTTAAGAATTTTCAACTATTGCATTTGTTTAGAAAGGTTTATTTGTGTAATTTTATAACACTAAAAATTAATTTAAAAACTAGAGTTTAATTGTTTAAAATATTACAGCAGAAATGTTTCAGATTAGAGTTTTTAGAATATAATGTTTTAAGTGAGTTAGGGTATTTATTTTCTGAGTTTTTTTGTGGGTATATTCCCACCCCCACCCCCAACTTGTTTTCTAACAGTATCGTGCTTTTCAATAGACCTGCTTGGGTGGGAATTTGGACTTTGTTCTTTCAAGTCGTTCCAGTCCTTTTTTTGTAGACTAAACCTTGACTTCTAAAATGTTGCTTAGATTGTTTTCTGCTTCAGCATTTTCCTTTAGTGAGATTTATATCAAATTCTAGTAGCTAATGAGCCTGATTTTTTTTACTTGGAAAAGAAATAGTTAAATGTTAACCGGAGATTGTTAGAAACTCAGACTATACAGACATAACTCCATGGTTTTCCAGTTAAATGTTAAATGGTGAGCTTTATTAACATTGTTTGTTTGAGCAGCTGAGTTATGTTTGAGAGCTGTAGCTGATTTATTTTAAAAATGTTTTTTCGAGGAGGGCTCATCTGTTCGCCTCTTCCTCATGTGAATGGAATGTGGTGCAGCATGGAGCCCCAAACAGGATACAGTTGTTCTAAGCATTCTTCCTATAGCGTGGTAGGCCCTACTAGAAAGGCAGGCTCTCAACTAAGTTATTTATTTTGGATTTAGACTATTTATAAAGTATGGCTAACACAGACAAAGGACCTTAAAAGAACACTTAATTCATTAATAAAATTGAAAAAGTGTTGTTTCAACTACGTGTTTTCAATTTTAAATTAATAATTTTCTTTTGGATTTTCAAAGGCTTGTTTCAGCATTGGAATAATAGTCTTTTTGTGATTAGAGCCATATTTTACTGTGACTTTCTGATGGTAGCTTATTGCTTCCCCTTAGGCTGGGGAAGTTCCTCATAGAATGATATATCTTTAGAGTCTTGAATTACTTAGTTATGCATGAGTTCTAGTTTCTTTACATTCCAGTGCACCTAGACCCATGAAATATTTACTACAGATTCATCATAAAAGCTGTAAGGTCCATTCACTTTTATTTAAATATTTGTTTTATTTTTAAGCTAATGTTTTTGAATTGTGTTTTACTTGGATACAAAAATTAATAAGTTGCTTCGTTAATCTACCACTCTAAAAAGTCAGAATGTATTTTAACTACGTAGTTTTATATATTGTCTTTAATTTTACCATAAAGTAGGAACAATCACACATTTTCAGGATTGCTCATTTAATATATATTGAAATATTTCTTTAACAAGAACTATAAAATATTTATCGGCCCTTGTTGGAAACACATTTGTAATTTAAATATAATTGCACATTTAAAATTTGCAAGTCGTGGCCCTATTTTCTATTTAAGAAACATGGCATACTTTGACCTCCATTTGTACGTGATTGTAAGTATTCATGTATCAGAAATAGAACATTATAAAACTAGTCTTTTTAACATTTCTGGTAGCTAAATTCTACCAACGGCTTTGAATTAAAGTGAGAAATTCTTTTATATTTTAGCCTAAAAACTAAACTTTTTTTTCTTAACTCAGTAATTTAAATTATAAGTTGGTCTATTGAGATTTACCCTTAGAACTCTGATGTACCTTAAAAAGCATAATTCTGAGAGATTCTCTTCACAAGAATGTTTTTCATATTATAAAATGACTAGGTCTCATAGGAAATGCAAACCACCTGTATTATTTGCGTAAGAAAGGCACTCAGATGGAGAAGTTTACTTCTCCCCTCCCCCCCCCAAATCCTGCTTAATTGAATTGTATCTTGAGTCATTCAGATAACACCTTTTGTGGGCCTTTTTGTTAACCTTCTAGAGTTGACCTGTATTTGAAAAGAAATCAAGCATTTGATAAAGCTCAAGGATTAAAAGTTCTCCAGAAGGTACTAGTATTTCCTAGTTGACTGAAAACTAAACAAAGATATAAAATGAAAATGTTATATATTTCATGTCAGTTGATCACATGTTGGCAGACATTTTAGAGTCTTAATAAAATAAACGCTCTTGGGTTAGTTATAAACTTTAGTGGTCACTTCTTAGGTAAAATTATGAAGAGGATTTTATGAAATAATTTTAGGAATTTAATCTTGGTAAATGAAAATGTTAGATGGCAACAGTAGCAGGAGCTAGCTAAATCATGGGGAAATGTCTGTTTTGAAAATGTAATTTCACCCCACACCCCCCAAAAATTCTTCTGAATCATTTGTGGCCCAGTTAGTAAATGTAAAAGGTTAGTCTTACTATATGGGAAGGAGCATCATAACTGATTCGATTTTCTAATCATAAATTCTGTAAGTAAGTGGGAATGTAAGAATTTTTTTTGTGTTTTAATTTTGGAAAAAGGATATTACTTATGTATATCGGTATGGATAGTGTAGAATAAAGCATGCTTAAAATGCTTATTGTCATGTTTTTAGCTTACATATTTGTTAGACTCCCCAGTTGAACCCAATTGAAAGCTTTAAAAGGAATTCATAAGTATAGAAATTAACTCAAGATCCACTCTGAACTAAAGATCTTGAAAAATTTTTCCTCAGCGTGTTTATTGTGATTAGCAAGATGTTAGATTTAAGACATAGTAAGGAAAGGGAAACACAATGGCTTTTGGATCTCCTGGGGATTTTTACTGTCTGTGCCAAAAGCTTTGGTTTACATCCAAAGGGTCACACAGGTTGCCTTGTAGCAAAAAAGATTTCTCTATGTGATATAAGTAATTTAGAAACTGAGTTGCTTGTTAATTCCATTTTCTAAACTTAGATTCTTTTATAGTAAAGTCACTGGTTTTTAAGATGGTGGAATTTAGTTTTCTTGGTAAACTTTACAACAGTACATGAATATAAGACACTTGGTTTTTTATTCTGGCTGCTTCTACTTTGAAAGTGAATGTGACAGTCATTAAAATATGCATACATAATAGCTTTATTTCCTTCCTCTTCCTCTTCTACCTCCTTCACTCATTACACTACCTCAAGGTATGAGTTAAAAAAAAAAAAGCCTTTCTGTAAAAGGTGAATCTTTAAAAATAATCAAATGAACATCAACACCCCCCACTCCCCGCGCCTTTTTTTAAAGTAGTGGAGATCTGGAAAGACATTACTCAAAGGTGGGTTTTGTGTAATACTTAACCTCCCTCTTTTCCTGCTACCCTCCCCCATGCGGCTCACACTGAAGCAGCTGGATTTTTATTTGTGCTTGAGGCTGGGGCGAGGGTGGGGGTGGGTAACACGGGGTGGAGTTAAAAGGCCAGATGCATCCTGATCATTTAAAATCCTTGATGTGAATGAGCTAGAAAAAAAACTACACATGTAAATTGTAACAGAATAATACTTATAATTTTTTTACAGGAAGAGTTGGAATAAATGTGTTCTCAGTTTATTTTTTTCAGAAGCAATATGTTTTTTGTAAATCTTAGAAATTTTTATACGTGTATATTTGAGTGTATCTTTTAAAATAAACAACTGGGGCTTAATATATTGGAGTTTTTTCATATCCTTTATAACTCTTATTTCATGCCTTTTTAATAAATACAAAATTATGGATAGAAGCTTACCCTAGATTATTATATGAAAACTAATATTAATTGGTATCCTAAAATCATTGATAATGACAGTAATACATTGTTTTTATATACATTTCTTCATGTTTAGAGGATAAAACCTGGAAAATAACCATTAGAAATTTTATTTTTCTCTTACCAGACTTTCAAACCCCTGGTTGAAAAAAGTATACCCAGTTCAATCACTGCGGTAGAATTCCTTGTAGATAAACAACTGGATTTTTTAACTGAAGATAGTGCCTTTCAGCTCTACCAGGTAAGAAATTTTAGGCTGCTTTTAAAAGGAAACTGTTCATTAAACTTCACTGGTATTCCGGTATTTTTTTAAATACTCAATTCCAGCTAACATAGATGTGCAAGGAACCCAGTGCATTTAAAAAAGTTTGATTATAGAGTAAACGAGTCATTTATTGAATCAATAAATACACGCTGAGAATTTCCTATAAGTCAGGCAGCATTCCGTCACTGGGAATGCACAAATGAGCAAAATAAAGTCCCTGCCGTTCTATATAAATAATGTTCATTGTTAGAAAATAACTGGTTAGATAATCAGTATAAATTATCTTTGTCTCCAGCTCTAAAGGTTAAGAATTGGGTGAATTAATTTAATGAGGTTAGTATTCACTAGGCATATCAGTTTAACATAATAGTAGTTTCTTTTTGTTTTTAAATGAGCATATTCATTTCAATTGTTATTAATTGAATAGTTCCGTTTCTGAATTTTAGTTCCTGCAATTAAAATAGAAATACATTTTATTGGAAAACATTTTCTAGTAAGCTTTTAGATTTAAATCATGTGAAGAAACATATCAAAAGTGTTAAGCTAAATTTTTTTAAATTTCTAATAAAGTTCTGAGTTAATTTTTTAATGTAGAAGTGAAAATGCACAGATGTTTTGTTTTCTTTATATATTTGGATCTTATATTGAATTAAATATATATTTTACAGGTTCCTTTTTACTTAAGTGTTTAAAATAATTAATAGTAATTTCATTGAGAGGATGAGTGACCTAGTTTGACATTTTTAAAATGAAGCCTACATTACTCCTATTTCATTTTGGAATAGTTACTATTTTTCAAAAATAAAATACAGAGCAATTGCTTCTATGGAAAGAACGTGAGCTTGAGTTAATCAGCAGTGATCTGTTGTGTGTGGAGTTATAATACTTAGGGAATTAGTTATTTGCCTCTTCTATGAGATCTACCAAAATGAGATAGTTCCCTCAGTTAAAGGTTACTTCCTATTTTGAAGTCTACGTAAATGTGGTTTTGTCTTTTCACATTATTTTTATTTCATTAAATGGTCTCTCGTTTACTGTTAGCTTTTGCTCTTTGTTCAAAGCTAAAAATTCATTGCAAATCCCAGTTTAATAGTGGGGATGTTAGTGCTTTCCCCTGGGTTTTATTTTGTTTTGTTTTTAATTGTGAATGCCATTGAGCTTAGTATATGCCTTACTATAATTTGTTTCATTTCTAACAGTCTTTTAGTGGAAATTAGACTACATAAGTCTAGGTAAAATCAAAGGAACCTTCCAGCTCTTAATGTTTTAAGTCTGTGGTTTCTGATTAGCAAACACTCTAGAATTTTCAGCTTGGATTTGATTTAAAGAGGTAAAATCATTATGTAGAAATTACTTTTATTTTAAAATGAAATTATTTTTATTTTAAACTAGAATTACTTTTATTTAACTTTTGCCAGGTGGCCTAATACTCTATAATGTTCATTAAAATTACAATGATTGCAAGAATGTGCTAACATAGGTGGGGATTTTTTTACATTTTTAAACTTTTAGATTTTGATAATTCTATAATTTTATTAAAGGAACAAGGGCTAAAGTCTTATTTAATTTGGTGAATTGTATGATTACCTTTGTTAGTTACTTATTGGTCTGCTAGTATAGGTTAATGGACCTCTAGCCCACAAAGATATACTACATCTTCCAGAGGTAAAGTGATTGACTCAGTTGGCATTTTAACCATTTGTTTTTCACGAATAATAGAAATTCGCAATTCTAAGAAATCAGAAAGAATTACACTAAGAGCACTTGATTTACGACCCAGCATACCTTTAGAATTTCTTGTTAAAATTTTAGAGGTAATGGTTTACCATAGAGCATTTTTGGGGTGTACTTTAATTTTTATATTTAGTTTTATTTAAACGAGATTTTAAAATATATGTAAATGACAGACTCCTACTGTAACATTTTGAATGAAAACATCAGAGACCTAAAATGGCTCAGTATAGTTTTTCAAATTTATTTATTTAAATGAATTTGTTAAATACAGACACATTCTAGGTAAAGGAAACAATTTTAGGGTTAATATAATTAGAGTGGCTTTATCCCAGAATGGCCTTCTTTAACCAGTTGTCCAAACAATGCATTAAATTCCTTGGCATCTTAAACATGCCAGCTGTTACTAGCATAGATTTTGTAAATTATGCCTTGACATACCTTAACCTTAGGATAATCCTGTGTAAGTCAAACAGTTTGGGGAAAATTGAACCAGTTTTTAAAATGGTCTCCCTGTTTTTTTTCTCACTTCTTTAAATTTCATGAGGCAATTTTTTTAAGTTTTGTTTTCAAAATTCCCACAAAGAATGCTTTCCTATGATTCTAATGTAATGTTTTCATAGTGAGGACTCCTATCCATCATTTTCTTCTAGAGTTCTCAGCATTTTATTCTGTAGTAGTATGCTCACTTTACTTTCCTTTATAGTTGAATGGCCCTATTTTTTTAATATATCAAAATAATATATATTGTAAGGTAATGGTTAGGAAACAGATGATGAAGATTAATACAGATCTTTTCACTTTTAGGTCACTGTTTTGAATCCTACAATTACCTCTCTGAATGATGTTAATGCATTGAATATCACATGGCATATATTAAGTTAGTTGATCTAGTCAGTTTTTTAGGTGGCATGTAGTTGGGAGATTGCCGTGCAACTACCATAGATTATAGTTTTCAAAATTTTGGAAAGAGAGTTGGAATGAACAGAGAAATCAAACCAACATCTTACAGACAATATAATCGAGGAATATTAATTAGGTAACTGAAGCAACATACCATGGTATTAATTCTATTTTTTTCACCCTTATGCACACAAATGAGTTTCTGCTTCCTCCTTTTAGATTTCCTGATCTTGCCTGGCTACTGTTAACTTTCTTTGAAATAAAGGGGGAAGGGAAAAGAGAGAGGAAGTAGGAGGGAACTCTGCAGGTTGTACTGTCTTTCAGCTGCTGGAAAAAAGGTGGGAAAAACAAATAATTGATTCTTAAAGATGTTTTTTATCATTTTGGGTCTGTTATTTATTGTCTGAGCTATTAATTCTTTAGTATTGTTGCTTTACATTGGAGGGTGATTCAGAAGTTTTAAAAAATATTTCCTTTAAAATACGTTTTGATCCAATTCATATAAAAGTTTGATAATGAAATATGAACATCGAACTATTAGCATGATTTTGAAATCACCTTGTTCTACAGGTGGCCTCTGGCCGTGCATACCTGCAGTTTTCAGGTTGGTGACTTCATAGAGGATATAGAATGAATTATTTTTTACCTGAAAATTGTACGTGACTAATATCAATTCATCTGGCTTGGTTTGCCTTAATTAGTCCAGCTTTTTCCAGGGGTCACAATCCTCTTCGCTTTCAAAGATAATAAAGGAATAATACAAAGGACACTGGTTTAAAACGGTTAGAGATCTGAAGCAGAATGTGCATGTTCAGAATTATACTTGATGTTTATCTTACTTATTTTGAAAATTAATTGTAGTGAAACATTTTCCCTAGACTAAGGTAGAATCATCCTAGACCTGAGGAAATGATCCTGTTTGAAGTCGTGGTTCATAATAAGCTGATAAAAGTTGAGAGATAAGACTATTAATACTAGAGGATATATCATCATAGAATATAGACATTGAACTATACTAAATACTCGATACAATACTATTGTGCTGTGAATTCCTGGTGGAAGGAAAATGAATGGGTGGAGCAACCTGAGTATTTTTTTAGTACTTGGACTAAATATTACTTAAAGAGTTCAACAGAGAAGCCTTACATTATTTAGTTAATGGATGTGTCTGGACTGTCAAACCTGTATATCTTTCTATAGTCCTTCAGTAACAAAATTCTTCCCCCAGTTTGAGTCCATTTTGATCCCCAATTTTTCCACCATTGATTATATAAATTTTTGGCTGTGGTTTCAGAATATCCCAAAGATAGTAATTGCTCAGCACATCTGGTTTACTAAAAATAGTTCAATTGATTGCCTAGGATCAGTTACCAGCAGTTTAGGGAGTGGAGTGTAGCAGAAATAGGTCTTTTTTTTCTTCTAAACTTTTGTTACTTTCCTGTGGAGTTTCAATTGCTTGGCTACCAAGATGAGATCATGTGAGTGAGGAGAAATTTTGCCCTCAGTCAGCCAGGTGAACAATTGACTGGTTACTAGCCAAATGTTATATTTTGTTGAATTAAATATCACATAAGTGACCACTGACAAAAGTTTTAAAAATATTGGTAGTAATTTGGTTTATAAGTAGTTTTATTCCTCTGGGTACTATGATGATATTGGCTAATGTTTACAGAAGGAAATAAATAGAACTTCGTGTTAGTATTATTTTGGTGGATAGAAAAGATATCTTCAGTTTGTAGTAACAGATATATCACTTCAGCGTATATTTAAACTAACAATCCTAGCGAGGATATGGGAATTTGACCTGGTCCAGGATTTATTAGTATAGTTAGTTATGTAAATGTTTCTGTTCAAGAATTCCTCTCAGATTTGTTTTCTTCCTGGTATCACATTATTGCTCCCCCATTAATTTGACTAAAAGAAAAAAAAATAAATTCACTTCCTAAAACTGCCCAGCAGACTTGCTATGTTTTCACAGATAAAAATTGAGGGTTTATTTGTTTTTGCAATGATTAAACTTGATATTAAGAGAGTTGTTTTATAGAAATTTAGAAGAAACACTGGAAGCACATCTCCTGTTGGGTATGGGAGTGGAACACCCCCACACCCCCAAAATGAGAGCATGTGCAGTTGTGGTTGTGATAGGAGAAACAGGCCCAGAGGTCTAGCAGGCCAGAGCTCTTAGCGTTCCACTGACAGTTGACTCACTTGATTGTTCCCCAGAAAGGAGACTTTAAATGGAAATTTTATGCTTAGTCTCTACTTTCCTTTGACTTACCCTTAAATTTTTTAATACCTGGCCTTGGAAATATCCCAACTGACTTCATTCAACAGTTATTTAAATTCTGGGGTTTCCTCGTTCACAGCATCCTGCTAGGTACTTAATGGTTTTTAAAAGTTAATAACAGTATAAGTCATAGGCCTTTTTGTTATTGTTAAAGATTTTATTGGGGAATTGGGGGAGAGAACAGCATTGGGGAATCCGGAAAGTTGCTGTCCTTTTGTTTTAAAGTCTAGTTGTGGAGGATATGGCTTCACTGGCCCATGTTGGTATTATCACTGTGCTCTTCCTAGGTGAGGCAGTCGCTCGCTGGCCTCGCTCCCTGCAGCTCACACTGGCTGCCAGCCACTTACGGTAGCCACCTGCAGTCCCACTGCAGCCTATGCCATTACCGGCGACTCCCGGCAGCCCAGCTCCAGGTGGAGCTGTTTTTCACCAACTTAACTGTAGAGGGTGCAGCATCACTGGCCCATGTGGGATACGAACCGCTGGGCCTGCAGTTCAGAGCTTGCACTCTCCAGCCAACTCTTAACCAACGAGCTACTCAGCGGGTACAGTTGTATTCCTTTTTTTAAGGGAGTTTATAATCCACGACAAGAACTTATATAAAAAACCAGTTCCTTGAAATATCTATTTAAGGAGTCAAAAAATGATAGTAAAGACTTCAGAAATACAAAGAAAAGTCAGTAGAGATTGAAATGGTTAAGGAGGCCTCATGAAGGAGTTGAATGGGGTTCTTTTGAATGGAGATGGAAGTGAAAGACACAGAGACTACGGCAAACATTTGGCTGGAAGGACAGCATGATCAGTGAGGAGAGGAGGTAGATTTAGGGAACAGTAAAATATCAGCCTAGCTATGGAAAAGAGTTTGATTTTGAATAGTAGACATCATACTAAATAAGTATTGTGGTGTCAAATAAAAGGAAAAGGATTGATTACTAAGTACAATTACTAAAGGGCTTTTATCTTATAGGACATATGAATCATTAGAAGCTTTGAAGCAAGAGAGTAACCAAATTACACAACAATGGCATCTGATTATTGTAATATGAGAAGCAGCTAATTGATTGGGTCTTCACTAGTCTTTTGTCCTAGAGAATCAGTCTAGCATAATATTTAAGAGCATGAATTTTGAAGTCCATTCATGCAGAAATGGCTTTAAATCCAGGCTTTGCTATTTGTTAGCAGTGTGACATCAGAACGCATAAAACATTCTAAATAAATGGTTTCCTCATCTATAAGATAACAGTACTATCTACCTCAGAGTTGTTAGAAAGAATAAATAAAATGAAATATTAAAGAGCTTATTACCATATAGAAAAAGACTCAATAGAAGGTAGCTATTTAGACATGTTCTAAATTTTCTTTTTTGTGATGGTATCTTAAAACTTTTTGGTAGATATTTAAACTCTTTCTACCATACTCAACCATTTGGACATTTCTGTGCTACCACCTGCACCTTTTAACAGTACAGTCTTATTTGTCTTCTCTGGAACTGTTACCCTTCTTTCTGTGGCTGATACTAAATAAACTTGATCACTGTCGGTATAAGCTATGGTCAGTGTAAAACACAACATGTTTTCATAGTAGTGTTTTGTTTCTTGTCTCTCCTTTTTAAGAATTATATTTAGATAAGATTCCATGGTGGCGTCTTAAACTTTTTTTTTTTTTTTTTTTTAAGAAAATGATATTAGAAAAGATGCAGAACCCTATTACTCTCCACAAATACTTTTTTCCCCACAGGGAAAGTCATAAGCTCTGTTTGCTGCTAATAGTTATTTTTATTTCAAAAAGTGTAAGTGATATTCAGCAAGTTACAGAATTGTTTTTCTTTGTTTGGCTTTGGGCAGAGGCCATGTGGATGAGTGCTACAGACTTGGAAGTCCTCTAAGCATTGAATAAGAGTTGAACTAAATGACCTTTGAAGTTCCTTCCCAACACTTAGAGCCAGAATTCTGTGAACTGGCTCAAGGTGGAAAAACCATTTCTGGCCAGCATTAATGTAATCAAATTAATCCCTAATTGTTTTAGTCTCAAGGATAAAAGACATTCAACCTAAATCTGGGTTTATCTCAAAAGAGAGAACTATTGAGTTAGGCAGTGCCAGGTGCAAATCGTAATTATGCAAAATTGGAATAACAGGATTGTTTGGATTAATAGTACTTAATGAGATCTTTCTATTCTGTATTTTTCTCTGTTTCGGTATTATATTTTGACAGTTGAGCACATTCTCAATTAGTCCCTGAGTTTTTATATGCATGTCCCTCTTCTATTTTACTTTGCTTTTATATTAACATTTGATTGAAATTTAGAGATGCTTTATTGCCATAAAGTCATTAAAACTGAGAACTGTGAGGTTGTGGGATATAGGCCAAGAGTGTAAAAAATACAGGATCATAGCCATAGCTGTGAACTGACTGCTGGTAGATTATTGGCTTGGTAAGATCAGCATCTGTGGGCAGGCATTGGCCTGGGGGTGGTATAGGAGATGAGGCCAGAGCAGGAAGCTGCTATTGTGTAGTACTTGGCTTTATTCCATTTCTAGTCAAAAGTGACAGCTTGCAATAGTGGAGCCAAGCTGAAGCCTAAAAAGTAGGATGGACTACAAAAAAAGAGGAACCAGTAGCTAAAACAGTCATTGTACTTCCTTATTTAGGCTTTATTAAAATTTAAAGTTGATAAATCAAGTTTTAATATTCAGTAATTTTTTGCCTTGTGTTCTGTTTTAAGTACCTCCCACCTTCCTGATTTTATATTGCTATAATTTCAAAATTAGTTATGAAACATACTTATTAAGGTCCCATAAATCAGGTATGTTGATTTACCCAAATGCATATGTGCTGCCATTGAAAAAGGAGTTCTTCATTTGTAAAAATTGGTTGCAAAACTTTGTATGTTGAAAATGTATCCATGGAGTCCAGGGACAAGTTATTTTGACTAAAATTTGGCCCAAGTATGAGCTGTTCTGCAATATTCAGATTAAAAACATTTATAAGTCACAGTCTGCAATAGTTCTCTCCTGGTCCCAAATCTGCTGTTATCATATGCTGAAAAATCTGCCAGTCTCTCTAATTTTTTGAGCCTGCTGTTATGAATTTAAATATGTGAAATTATGCTTGTAGACATCAGACTCCAAATATTCTAAGCCATCACTAGTTACCATTGAGAAAGATTTTCTAGTTTCTGCCAATCAAAATAGGTTAGTATTTATTCTTTTTGCCCAATTGCAAATTCTTACTAAAGCACAGCCATATTATTAAATCTCAAAGTTAAAACTTTATTTCTCAATGTGTTAATATTTTACATTTGTAAGGTTCAACAATTTCCATGTGCATTATTTTAGTTAATTCTCATGTTCGCCTTATGAGGAAAACAGATTGTATTATTATCTTAATTTTGTGTAATGCTTTTAGAGTATATTAACTTATTTAATCCACATAAGTCTTTGAGAAGTCCAATTTACAAATGAATAGATAGCAGAAATAGAAATACAGTTAGATTAAATTAAAAGGGGTATGGGATATTTAAAAGATTTAACAGTCAGTGTCACGATGTACATATCAGGAAAGTACAGCTGAACCTTAATCGGAATGGAGTTAGGAAATAGAAAGTCAGGAACTCAATTCATATTCCTTCTTACCCCCTTCCTCAGTCTCCTTTCTGCATACAGGTTTCTTCTGCTTACTCATAAGTTTTGCTTCTCATAATACTAGTTCCCATGTGACTTGCATGTCAAGTGTTGATTTGCCCAGCTGGCTCCGCCCCCGGTTACAAAACCTTTTAGATCTAATATTTGTGTTACCTAGTAAAGCAGAGGTAGAGAATATAGGGGAGTGGAAGGTTGTAAGGAGAAGTACGAAATACGAGATAGAGAATAGATGATAGCAACTTTTATAATGAAAGAAAGTGAGGTTTGGGGCAGTTACGACTTGGCATCTAAGTACACACAGCTAATGGTAGGTAGCTTAAACAGAACTTGAACCCAAAACGTTTTTTTAGATTCCAAGATATTATTTCTACCATAGCACCCTGCCTTTGCGATCTGTCAAATGGAAAGTGTCTCTGATTTGCACATCATTCTTTTGCTTGGCACCTTGTTTTTCTTAGAATGGACATCTTTCCTAAATACAAAATTAAATTTTTCCTTAATTTTAATACCTGCACAATTTCCCTAGACACTAGCATCAAGCTATACATACTCCAAATCTGTGCATCATTTTTTTTTTTTTTTTTTAAGATTTTATTGGAGAATTGGGGGAGGGGAACAGCGTTGGGGAATCGGGGAAGGGGAACAGACAAGTTTCTGTCCTTTTGTTCTTCAGTCTGGTTGCAGAGGACGTTGCTTCACTGGCCCATGTTGGTATCATCATTGTGCTCTTCCTGGATGAGGGAGATGAGTCGCTGGCCTCAGGGTGGTCGCTCTGTGCATCATTTTCAAACTCATTTGTTCTCTAGGCAGAGAATCCAAATAGATGAAGATGTTTTGCCCTCTCCCTATTTTCTCAGCTGCCTAGTATTTTCTATAGTGCATATAAGTATCTTGAAGTCCCAAATTAGCTCAAAGTTACAATTGAAAAATAATTACTTTAAAATGAAGCTCTTTCAGCCTCTTGCCGTAAGGATTGTCTCTGAAATCCAAGTTTTCCTAGGCTTCAGACTAAAAGCAAAAATAGCATTAGCCTTTTGTTAATAAATCATAAGAACGGGGGGCTGTTTATTCAATCATTTGAGGGCCTGCTATGTTATATTCAGGAATACAAATAACCTTGCCTGTACAGAGCTTATAATCTAATGGGAGAAACACACAGAAAACTATAAATGTAAATATAGGCAAAGTAGCAGATACCAGGGATGTAAAGAATCCACCCTGGTTGTGGGAGAGATACAAAGAGGATGCCTCTATTTCTAGAATCGGTGACTCCTAAATTGTCTGGGAGTGAATATAAATTAGCTAAGCCAGTAGGACAGCAGAGCTGGTTAAGTATGTGAAACAAATAAGCAGAATGTGTGGTTGAATGGTACCCTTGCATAAACCCTAACTATACCTTTCCTGTGCAGGTGGAATGATAATGAGGAGCTTTTTAACCATTTTTAATTGGGTCATCCACCTGAGTGACCTCAACCTCATTGTCTTTGTGGATTAGGGAGGAAAGGACATTTGTTAAAAGAAGCAAACAGTAAAACTTATACCATTTTACCCATTTAAGTATCAATATAGTGGCATTAACTGCATTCATCTTGATGTACAGCCATCACCAATAACCATTTCCAGAACTTTTTTCATGATCCAAAATACAAACTCTATTCATTAAACAGTAACTCCCCATTTATCACCCCCTCTCACTAGTTCCTGGTGACCTGTATTCTACTTTCTTGGTCTATATTTTACTTTGCTTATTCTAGATACCTCATATTATACAATATTTTTCCTTTTTTTTTTTTTGCTTTTTTGACTCGCTTATTTCACTTAATGTCTTTAAGTTTCACCCTCAAGTATTGTGTCAGAATTTCATTCTTTTTTATGGCTGAATTATATTCCATTTTATGTATATGCCACATTTTGTTTATGCATTCATATGTTAATGGACATTTGGGTTGTTTCCACCTCTTAGCTTTTGTGAAGAAAGCTGCGCTGAACATTGGTATACAGTAAGTCCCCGAGTTACCAATGAGTTCCTTTCAGGGAGAATGTTCATAAGTCAGAGTCGTTTGTAAGTCCGACAAAGTGAGTGTTATACCCCTTTGATGCTTCCTAGCAGTCCCCTCCACATCCCCACTGCTTTTCCTCTTGCTTCCGGACATCCTGGGCTCTGATTGAGCACTGTACTACTGTACACGATTGCACTGCACAGTAAGCACACAGCAGCACAGCTGTGACCATGTCCGGCAGACATGTGAGCTCCTTCGGCGATTTGTTCACATCTACGAATGTTCATAATGCGAGGTCCATTCATATCTGTGCAAGTTCGCAACTAGAATGTTCGTAAGTAGGGGACTTACTGTACAAATATCTGAGTCTCTGCCTTTCATTTCTTATGGGTCCTGAGAATGGAACTGCTGGGACATACGGAAATTTGTTTTACTTTTTGAAGATCAGCCCAACTCTTTTCTACAGTGTCTGCACCATATTACATTCCCACCAACAAGGTTCCAGTTTCTCCATATCTGTGAGAATACTTTTTATTTTCTATTTTCTAAATAGAAAATACCAAGTCTTAATGGATGTGAATTTCTTTGCCCGTTTTTGAGTTGGGTTGTTTGTTTTTTTGTTGTTGAGTTTATCAATCTCTTGTCAGATAAATACTTTGCAAATGTTTCCTCCCATTCTTTGGGCTCTTTTCTCGCAATAGTTTTTTTGGTTTTGCGGTTTTTTGTTTTTTTGTGTGTGTGTGTGTGTTTTTGATGTATGAAGTTTTTAATTTACCTCTGAAGTCCAATTTACCTATTTTTTCTATTGCTGCCTATGCTTTTGTTATCGTAGCTGAAAAATTATTACCAACTCCAACATGAAAATTTTCCTCTAAGATTTATAATTTTAGGCCTTATATTTAAGCTTCTGACCCACTTTTTAAAAATTTTTTAATATGGTATAAGGGTCCAGCTTTATTACTTTTAATGTGGGTATCCAAGAGCCTAACACCATTTGTTGAAAAGAACTGTCATTTTCCTACTGAATAGTCTTGGCACCCTTGTTATTAATAAAAATCAGTTGACCATTTATTCTAGAATTTATTTCTGGGCTCTCTAGTCCCTTGTTCTATATGTCTGTCCTTATGCTGGCACTACACTTTATTTCACTTTTCTACAACTGAATAATTTGTCTGATTGATTGTTAACTTTAAAGATAAATCATATTAAAGTACACTATTCTGCTTGACTGTTAAATTTCTGAAGCACCTCATCAGTCTTTGGAGTGTAACTCCTGTCATATTAATGAATAGGCACTGATCTGCCTTTTGTTGTTGTTGTTGTTGTTGTTGTTGTTGTTTTGAGGGCAGTGTCACTGGCCCTCATATGTGGGACCGAACCGGGGCCGCTGGCTTCCCAAGCCAGTGCTTAACCACCGCGCCACTTGGCCGGCCCTTGATCTGCCTTTTAGAGAAGATACGTTTTTTAAGATTCAAGGAAAAAAAGATCCAGTGATTGTTGAACTATAACATATAGTCATTTATTTATTGCTATGTGCCAATCACTTTGCTAGATATTGGGAATGTAAAGACAGATAAAATACTTGATTCTTTCGGATCAAGGGGAGAGACATAAATACAATTATAGCAGAATGCTGAAAGTTTTAAAATAGAGGTATGTTCATATTGTTGTGTACTTTGAAGTTAATTGATGTAGTAATACCAGATTATTGCCCATTTCTTTTTCTTGGTTTTATTTTTTCTCAGAATACAAGGGTTTAAAAGATGGGGAAGTGATAAGGAAAGCAAATAGTGTTTCCGAATAGCATATTGTATTATGATTCTTCAGAGAAACAAAACCAATGAGAGAGAGACTCTGTGTGTGTGTGTGTGTGTGTGTGTGTGTGTGTGTGTGTGTACGTGCACACGCATTTGTGTTGAGAGAAAGGGAGTGGTGGTGAGTTTTAAGGAATTGACTCATGCAATTTGGGGGCCTGGCAGATGTGAAATCCACAGGGCAGGGCAGCAGTCTGGAAATTCTGGCGAGTATGAAGGCTGTCTGGAAGCAGAATTCTTTCCTCTTGGAGGGCCTTTTTTATAAGTCTTTGAACTGATTGGAAGAGGGTGGGGCACATGGAGGAGTATAATCTAAGACCTTTACAGTAACATCTAGACTGGTCTTTGACCAGACAACTGCGTACCATAACCTTGCACAATTGAAACACAAAATTAACAGTCACGGGTACTATTGATACTTGATTCTTTGCTTTGTGGTGAATTGTAGGATGTAGGCATCTTTGGCTTTCGCAGTTAAATACTATAAAGACTGTAGTTCTATTCCCAGTCGTCATGCTAATGGCAAACATCCCCACATACTGTCAATGCTTTGCGTCCCCACCCTTTGTTTAGAGCTGTTGGACTGTAGATTGAGAAAACTGAAACACAGCGGAAGCTTTCAAGTCAGCTTAGAAGTGGTCAGCAGACTGTGGCCTACCAGGTACTGCCAGCTCCCTAAATGTGAGAAAGTATGTCTTTCCTTTCTGAAGGTTACCATAGCGCTGCTTCCTCTTCAGTCTTGATATTGTGATGTTTTCTCTTGACTATCCATAATCCCCTACCACTCTGGCCTAATTCCAAATCAGATTTTTATATCACTCATATTCTTTGAGATCTTTAGACCTAGTATTTGATAAAAGTTATTTAATTACAAATGAGTAATATGTTTCTGTCACATTTGCACTTAAATAGGGATACCTATATTGCAAATCTCTACATTTGGTGTAAGGGACTTTTAAAAAAAATTCCAGTGCTTTTCTTAGATGTTCTTTGCCTGAGAGTCAGGTATTTTGCATGGAAATAATGTGTTCTTGTTCCCAATTAATAACCTTTCTCCTCTCTGCCATTTATGTAATAACCATTTTTGGAAAAAGAAAATTCTGTATACAGGGATGAATTAAAACTGAATATATTAAGATCACCTCATGTATATATAATCTTCAAGCTTAAAGATTTTTAAGACATTCAGTATGTAAACTTTCAAAATGCAATATACACCTAAGATATATTTCTCCCATATCTATTCCTATTTTCAAGGAATTCTTCTTAATGTTTATTGTATACACGAGGTCTGACAAGTTCTCAAAACTTGTTGCAACGGTGTTGCTAACCATTTTTTATATCAGAGGGATTATTTATTATGAATTTGTACCAAGTGGACAAACAGTTAATCAGGTTTACTGTTTCGAAGTGCTGAAAAGGCTGCATGAAAAAGTTTGATGAAAACGACCTGAATTTTTGCCAGGAATTCATGGCTCTTGCATCACGACAATGCATCAGCTCACACTGTACTGTCTGTGAGGGAGTTTTGAGCCAGTAAACAAATAAGTGTATTGGAACACCCACTCTTACGTGTCTGGCCCCCAATGACTCCTTTCTTTACCTGAAAATAAAGGAAATATTGAAAAGTAGATATTTTGATGACATTCCAGACGGGGGTAATACAACGACAGCTCTGATGGCCATTCCAGAAAAAGAGTTCCAAAATTGCTTTGAAGGGTGGACTAGGCGCTGGCATAGGTGCATAGCTTCCCAAGGAGAGTACTTCGAACGTGACTAGTGCTATCAGCAATGAGGTATGTAGCACTTTTTGTAGGATGCGCTCACAGTTCATGAACTTAATTGTCCAACTTTGTATGTTATCGGGCAAACTTGCATCATTTGGTAGCACCTGACTGGCACGTTGTATTTTGAAGGATTGTGAGACGGTGCTATGGCCAAGAGCGTATAGTTAATTTCATTAATGTTCCCTGCCAGTACTGGGAAGGAGAAGGCTGAACTACTGATTTGGTTTTATTGGTCTTGATCACTTCCAGAGTATTTCTTTCCTTATTCTGTCTAGTTCCATAAATAGGTATAAATATACATATTTGTAATTAAATTTGTATAAATTCAGTTTGGATGGTGGCACAACTTGGGTACCTCTGCCTTTTGCCCCAGAACTCCAAGGACTTTAGAGTGTCTGAATTAGTGGTGATAGTATTAAAATCAAATAGTTTACCAATTAATCAAACTTTAAAATTTAGAGAGAAAAACCAAATCAGTACACAACAGTTAAAGGATAAGTTCCAAATTTTGAGATTTTTTTTAATGAATATATCTAAGTATATCCATACATACAGATATACAAAATGTGTCTTCTTAGAGGGAATTTTGGCTCTTGGGGGAGGCACAGTTTACATTTATTAAAGGTAATCAGGTTTTGGTAGTAGAACAACAGGCCAACTTAGGTGCTGAGTCCAACTTCCCTGTTTAGTGTCTGAAATTTTAGACACGCATATAATCACTTAACAGTTTTTAAATTATTTTTTCATATATATAATTAGGTATGTAATACCTGCATCATGATAGTTTTGCATTTCTTAAGATATATATGAAAGAATTTTGTACCCTGTAATATTTTTGTGATAAAGAGTATCAGTATCGTAGGAGTTCACAAAACAAATGGTCTAGTTGGGTAAATCTCAGTTCATGATAAATGTGTACCTCCAAGAAGCCCATTAGAAGTAATTGTTTTGTAGACCCTGAACACATAAAATAGGTGTTACTACCTCATCAGTGGGTCACATAATTGGTAAATTTCCCACATTCTACTAATTTTCTCTATGGTTTTCTTTTCCGGCCGAGACACCTCTCTTATTTCAACCATTTTTACCAGCACCTTAACTCTTTATGCCTTTGTCTTTCTAGCACATCTACCTTTTAAATTTTTAATCTTTGACTATTTTTTCTCTCTCTCTCTCTCTCTCTCTTTTTTTTTTTTTTTTTTTTGAGGGCAGTGTCACTGGCCCTCATATGTGGGACCCAAACCAGGGCCGCTGGCATCCCAAGCCAGCGCTTAACCACCACGCCACCCGGCCGGCCCTATTTTCTCTCTTTTTATACCTTAAAAAATGTACTGCCCATTGTTGGTAGCCACTCGTCATATGTGGTTATTTAAATTTAAAGTACAAGTAAATTCAGTTTCTCAGTCCTACCAGCCACATTTTGAATATTCAGATAAACGTGAGGCAGTGCAGATATATGTAACATTTCCATCATTGCAGAAAATTCTCTTGGAAAGCATTGCCCTAAATGCTTAACACTACAGAACATTACACCCATGTACTTTGGTGTCATTGTATTGTCTCCAGTCTCAGTGGAGCCTGTAGTACCAGTTGGCATCCTTTTCTGTGCTCCTTTTGAGCTTCCATTTCCTAAAGCAGTTATTCCAAATTCTCACTACTCAATTTCCTCCTTTTCTCTTAGTAGACGGCCGCCTTTCTCCTGCAGCGCAGAAGAAATTGAGGTTACAAGCAGGAACCCCCTTAATTTCCGGTTCTTATACCTATTTTTGCACCTTTGTTTACCTCCTTTCTCCTTGTCTCAGGGATGTGTCCCTTTTTTCTGTGACTAATTCAATTTTACAAATATTTATTGGGCACCTGCTGTGTCCCAGCACAATTTCTAGGTACTTAAAATAAAGCCATGAACAAAACAGGAAAAAAGATTCCCTGCCTTTATATAGCTTACCTTCTAGTGAGAAGAGACAGATAACAATCAAAAGAACTATTTTAGTATATTAAAAGACTGTAAGAGCTACAGAGAGAATAAAGCCTGATTTGAAGCGTTAGCTGGAACAGAAAAATGGGAAGGCCCTAAAATGAAAGCATTCCAAGAAGAGCAAGGAGACAACTATATGGAGATTGCTAGAAAATGAACAAAGAAAAGTAATAAAGGTAGATAAGTAGGACTTTGTAGGCTATTTTAAAGACTTTTTTATTATGATTAAGACTAGAGTGGAAGTTTTTGGAGGGTTTTGAGCAAAAGAGTGATATGATAAAACTCCCCCCAGATAACTTAAAATAGATAGTAGTAGAATAGTAAAATGATTCCCATGCACCTGTCATCTAGCTTTGACAATTACCAACGCATGGCCAATATTCGCATATCATTTCATCCCTAAATGTTTCTCTTTATGTTTGTGTGTGTACATACATACATTTTAAAGGTATCTATACATATAGTTAATTCTATTATTTATAGTAGTCATGTTCTAAAAAGTTACAAATTCTCAGCAACATCAGGAATGAAAAAGAATTAGAGTATCATATGTTTTGTTACTTACCTGCATTCTAAAATAAAAGGTTCACTCATCCCATCTGTTCTAATTGCCTTTTTTCATTTCATTTTTTTTAATTTAATTTAATTTTTTATTTTTTTGAGGGCAGTGTCACTGGACCTCACATGCGGGACCCGCACTGGGGCCGCTGGCTTCCCAAGCCAGTGCCCAACCACCGCGCCACTCAGCCGGCCCGCCTTTTTTCATTTCTTACTTTCATAGCCATACTTACTAGAAATAGAATCTGACCTCTTATATCTATATTTTCTTAACCCCCACTAGCATCTCCAATTGTTGTAGCCTGGCTTCTGCCTTCACTTGGAAAAAACTCTGATGTTAAGATCACTAATAATCTCTTAATTATTAGATAGATTATTCCCATCTGCATTCCTATCCTACTGAATCTTTGTACTTAACACTGTGGATCACTCTCTTAGAAATTCTTTATTCTTACTGTTTTTATGACATCTCTATTCAGGTTTCCCTACTCTTTATCAGTCCTCTTTGCTGGCTGTTATTTCTCTGTAGTTTTAATGTTGGGTGATTTTTCAGTTTTCTTTTTTCTTTTTTTTGTATATAAAGTTTTTTATTGGGGAATTGGGGTAGGGGAACAGACACGTTGCTGATCTTTTGTTCTTCAGTCTGGTTGCTGAGGACATTGCTTCACTGGCCCATTTTGGTATCGCCATTTCGCTCTTCCTGAATGAGGCAGATTGGTCACCGGCCTCTGGACGGCCGCTCACAGCGGCTCTTGGCAGCTCACACTGGCTGCCAGCCACTCACTGTAGCCTATGGCAGCCCACTGCAGCAGGGGCTGCAGCTATGCCTTCCTGGGGACTCACAGCAGCCCAGCTCCAGGTGGAGTTGTTGTTCACCATCTTACCTGTAGAGAGCAGTGTCACAGGCCCCCATATGTGGGATTCGAACCAGGGCCGCTGATGTCCCAAGCCAGCTCTTAACCAATGTGCCACTCGGCCGGCCCTCAGTTTTCATTTTTGGCAGCTTCTCATTTCACTACTCACCCTAACCAGTGTCATATTTCCAATGCTTTCACTATCTTTTTAAACCCTGTGTTCTGAATCTATAACTCTAGTCCAGACCTCCCTCCTGTGCTAGTATTTATTTAGCTGTTTATTCAACATTTCTGTGTGCCGGACACTGTTCAGACAAAATTTTCTGCCCCCTTGGAGCTTAAATTCCAGAGGCAAAATAGGTAATAGATATAATGAGTAAATGATACCATATGATAGTTTAATTACTGCCAAGTCAAAAGGGAATAATAGTTAAAGCAAGGTAAGAGCAATTAGGGATGGAGAAGGGAAGGGCAAATTAGAATATTAATGGGGTAGTCAAGTAGGTGACACTGAGAAGGCATATCCTATGTTTAATCTGTATTTCATCAATTTGTG
Organism: Aselliscus stoliczkanus; assembly: GCA_033961575.1. Lineage (NCBI taxonomy): Eukaryota > Metazoa > Chordata > Mammalia > Chiroptera > Hipposideridae > Aselliscus > Aselliscus stoliczkanus. The sequence continues at coordinate 142,188,514 of CM066729.1, forward strand.
TGTTAGTCTCTGTTGCAATAGGTTGTAAGATCCTTGAGGGCAGAAACTCTTATATGTATTGTCAGTCTCTTGGCACAGTAATTGACATTTGGTGTTCAAAATCTTGTTAAATGAAATATAAGCCTAATATAATTTACTCATATGAGAGCCTCTTAGTCCCACACTCAAAGACTATTTCAGACATAATACCAACAAGCTGTTTGATCTGGTTCCCTCTATCATAGCGTATGAGAAGCCAAAAGGAGAATGTTTAAAAAGTGTAATGATGGCAGAATGGAAGTTTAACAGCATTTAAGAGGTTACATAAGAAACTAAAAGTAATTACAACTCTAAACTCTTTATGGGACAGTTTGGTATAGAGTCAACAACACTTTATATCAATCAATTCTTATGATTGTATCATAATACAGTAATCAGTAATGATGACAACCATGAGTATTGATGAATAGCTTAAATTGTGTTTAGTATGTTATTTATGAAGGAACTGTAGAAATACTTTCGTTCAGAATTAGTAGGATTTTGATCAATTTTATTTCTGCAGCTTATCTTTTAAAAATTTTTTTTTTTTTTTTATGAGGGCAGTGTTACTGGCCCTCATATGCGGGATCTGAACCCCGGCCACTGGCTTCCCAAGCCAGCGCTTAGCCACCGCGCCACTCTGCCAGCCCTGTAATTTATCTTTAAAAGCTCCCTTTTTTGTATACAGAAACTATAATAAGCATTTAATATTCCCCATTTGGTTATATTTCTTCCCTTTTTGCTAATTAGATGTTCTAGACAAGTTAAACTTATCCCTTTAGGAATCGCAAAACAATGATTGGAAGTCATTATGAAGTACATGGTGCATACTATCTTTCTTAATAGTACTAGGTAATTAAGATGTTATTGTATTATGATACTTTGGAGTTGTAATTTTAACTCTCTCCTTTTTTCTGAATAACATAATACCTTCTTAATGTGTTTGTGTCTGCTCAACATAGACCCCAATGAAGGAAACAGATAGACTTAAATGGGGATTTATGATTAAACAGTAAATCACTGGGCAGATCCAAGTCTGTCAAGTTACAGGACTTGTTCATTATTTCAGTTTGCACTAGATTGTATTAATTCTTTCTGAGAAGAGGAGAGAAGTATGGTACAATACTTTTTCAAGTTTACAGGTTATAATAAACCATATACTGAAAATCCGAAAATCAGTCCCCAAAAGTACGTGGTAAGGTGTTAATTTTGAAATTATATCCTTTGCATTTTATATATTTTTTAAACAATCTTTTAAAATAAATGTTAACTTGTAATTTAGGGTAGTTATTGACACAATTGTATGCATACTGTAGCTCAGTATTTTTTTTTTTAACCTAGGAATTATTTTTATAATACTTTCCAAAAACTTTGTAAACATATAATTTTATTTTCTTCTTCGATTGAAGTCCCTCTCCCCCCAGCAGTGGAGAACACAGGTAGGGTGAGCCTGCTGTAGTTGGGAGCTCATCCAGGGCAAGGGAGTTGGTTTTATGTGTTATTTTTTTAAACTTTGGCTGTTCTGAAAGAATATTTTCAGTTGCTACTTTGGAAAACATTAAACAGTTCCCAGGCCTTCCTGAGTTTGTTCAGTTGTAAGTTTGAGGAAGCTGCAGTTAGTAAATTGTGGTTGGCAGATGCTGTAAGCAGGTGACTCAATAGGTTGAACTCATGATGACTCAACTGTGTAAAAACCATGTGGATAAATAACTTGAAAGAAAAACTGCCTTCCAGACTTTTGAACTGCCATAAAAAGTTCAAAACTATTATTAAAGGTATCACAAAGAATATTGACATGTTTCCTTCAAGTGGTTTTAAAAGTTTACCTAATTGTTGCTTTGATTTTTGCTCTGTAGTAATTGAGAGGAGAGGACCTTATACTAATGACACATAGCAGCAAGTTGTATATTAAAAATGCAAAAATATTACAGGTCAGGTTTGCATGAAGTTTATTCAAGAGAGTTTTTTTTTTTTTTTTTAAGTTTGTTTCAGTTGGGAGATTACCAGAAAAACCCAAATGGTTAATTGTTTTTAATTAACAGAGAAAAAACAGTCAGGTTAGTTTTTAATTTAACCTTGATATAACTGAACAAATAAAGCAAGATAACATAATTCTTCTGTTATTATGTAATAGGGTTATGTATATTAATATAGTATTTCCTATTCCAAAGTCCTTTGTGATGATTTAATAAATTATATCTGATAAATTATGTAATGTGGTATTTTATGATACTCCTTCTAAATCTTGGAATACCATATTCCTCTGAATTTATGTTAATTTAGCAAACATCATTTTCTGTATTTTAAAACAACAAAATAATTTGATTGAGTTTCCTTTCACTTTATGTGATCATGTTACTAATATCATAAGTAAATTATTGAGTACCCAGCAGAGTATTCCGAATTTTTATTCCACAAGTGCATGGATTAGTAAAAGGTATATGGGAAGGGCTTTTGACATTAGGCTTTCCAGCCATGTGATTGAGGGTAATTACCTAATCTAGAATATTTCCTCACCTGTAAATGGAGAGAATAATATCAAACTATCAAAGGCGTTGTTAGGATTAAATAAGATTAACATATGTAAAAGTGCTTCTCTTCTATCAATTAAAAATTTTTGTTATTAAATATTTGTTTACACCGATGAGTAAATAAATATGCTTAGTCTTAAATAGATATGTTTTTAAAGGCTGAAAATAGATTTGCCACATAAATTATACACAGTTAATTTAGGGTATGTTTAAGCTACATGTTGAAACCTAAAGATACTACTCATCTTTGATGATTGAAGAGTGGGAATGGCAACAATCCAGAGCCTTTAAATTTTAGTTTTGTATTGTTTTGGGGGCTAGCAGATATGACTTTCATCATATTGGCTTCATTTTGGTTAGATTTGAGTTAAATTGCAAAGCGTGAGTATTAAAAGTGCTTTTTTTCAGGGGTGACAATATAAAGGGGAGCTTTGTAAGAATAAAGGGGCAGCAGGTCCAGGATCCATAAAATAAGTAGTTTTTCTGTGAAGAATTGGGAACTGATGAAATTTGGTTTTGTGTTTACCACAGTGGTTTTCTTAAATTGTATTGGCAAAACAGTTACAAAAATAGGCATTTAATCCTCTAGTAAAACATCTGAAATACCAGATCAGGTTTTTACAACGAATATAAAATATGACCTATGTTCTTTTCATGGTGCTTTTCTAAAATTACCTTTCAAAAATTCAGTTACTTTGTGTGTGTGTGTGTGTGTGTGTGTGTGTTAGTTTTGTCCTCAAAAGTTGACTATCAGATGCATAGTAAAGTGTTTGTACCACAATCTCTCAGTGTAAAAAAAAAAAAGTGTTTCCTCTGGTTCAGTGAAATTTGAGTTTTATGACCTAATGTTTATCAATAAATGTATGATAGAATTAAAGATTTTTATAAATAGCAGGTTTTTTAATAAAATATTAATTGACTCATACGTGGTGTAATCAATGACATGTTAATAGAATTGCATTAAATAACCCATTCTTTTTCTAACCCTTTAACAATTTTTAGTAACAAAAATTTTAAGTAGCAACATGTTCAATTTATTTTTAGTGATTTTAATAAAATTAAGAAGTTGATATAAAGATATGAAGAGAATGCAAAGAGTATTTTTAAGTTTATCAATTAATATCAACAATTTTTAAGTTAGCTAAGTTTCTATGAAATATATATACTCATTGTACTTAACTATGAGATTATATTGTATTTGTTATTGAAACTTAGCTTCTTCAGATAGAACTTCAATGTATAAGAGGAAATTAGTATTAATGTAAAATACATCACTGTTCTATAATGTTTTTCTCTCCCTGTGTCATCAGCCTTTTTCCATATCAGTAAACGTATGTACGTAATCATTTTTACTCGCTCTATTGTATCTTATTGATGAGTATATAAGCAACTACAAAATGTTTTTCCATTTTAAAACATATAGAGACCCTTGTACATACATTATTTTGTTTTGTTATTCATTTCCTTAGATTCCTTGAAAGTTAATTGTTGGGCAGAAGAGTATGTATTTAAGACATGTACATAGCTATACATGAAAAACCTCATGTTCTACAGAATCTCACACTTACAAGGACAAGGATTTTGAGAAAAATAGAGTTGGAGTAGGTTGTTCAAAGCATATGCAAATTTCTATCAAGAGTACTAACATAAACAATAATAGTCCTATAAAAATACTAGTAGACTCAGCGGCTCCGGTTCGGTCCCACATATGAGGGCCAGTGACACTGCCCTCAAAAAAAAAAAATACTAGTAGACTTTAAAAAGACATATTTCTAATAAGTAGTTAGATAAATATAGTACTTTGCATTTAAGGAAAAGGTGAGGGTTATTTGATACTAATGTTTGTGGAAGAATTGAGATTGCTGAATTAGGGAATCAAAAGCAAAATAAAAAGATTGGGGCAGTCTAATATGAAGTTCTAAGTCACCATGCAGTTACCTTAAACTAAGAGCAAAGTAGAATGGATGGGTATTGTTTCTGCTACTGTGTTCAGCTTTATTTGTATATTTAGCATTCAACAACTCATACAGGTAGTAAAAAAATAATAAATGGCATATGAAACAACATTACTTCTGTGTTATACTGACATCATTCACTTATTTTTTCCACGTCCTGTGAGCTGATTTGAATTACAGAGACAGCCATTATTTCAGAATAGGATGTGTGAAACTGCTTTTCGAGTATACCTTAATTTTTGCCTTCCGAACACTGGTGTGGTAAATTTCTTGTTTCCCAATTTGATCAACCAAAAAACTGGAAAGCATTTTAAATTTAAATTTGTGGTTCTTTAATAGTGGTGAGATAGAACGTTTTCTTTACAGAGTTCTTTTCATTTCTATTTTTTTGTGACATACCTTTTTGCTATTAGCCCTTATATCTATTTGGGTGGTACTCCTTATGATGTTACATATGAGACTATTATATGATGACAATTACAATATTTTGCCTGCTTGGCACTATCTTATTTTTGTTTTTTTAAGAAAGTACTTTTGAATAATACCTTTGAAATCACCTGATTCAGCCAATAAAATTTTATTGACTTATTGATTAATTGGTTAATAAATTCTAGGCAATTGCAATGAAAAGATAAATAAAAATTTATCTCGAGGCTTGGTGAAGTAAAGAAAAAAGACAGAAAAGTGTAATACAATGTGATATATGAAGATAGGAATAACTTCAAGACTGAAAGAGTACAGTGGATGTATATGGCAAATAATTATCCAAAGTTCATCTTTTAGTAAAGATTTAGTTAAGAGTGTCTTTTTAAAACATTTTTGAATTATTTTTTCTTAATTCATTAGAATAAACACTTTATAACAAATACAGAAAAATTAGGAGAAACATATTACTTATCCAAAACTCTACCACCAAGAGACAACTACCATTAAAATTTGAGAAATTTCCTTCTAGACTTGTGTGTGTGTGTAATTATTTATATGCTTAATCATTTAGATCTGTTGTCAGTCAACAATAGCACATAGGCCAAATCTGACCCATTACTTGATATTGTTTACTGCTTTCAAGCTTAGAATGGTATGTTTTTAAGCTGTTGGGAAAAATACCAAAAGAAGAATATTTCGTGCCACTTTAAAAGTATATGAAATTTAAATCTAATGTCCATAAATAGTTTTATGAGAATACATCCATACTTGTGTTTATCTGTGCCCCCTTTTTATGCTAATAAGACAGAGATGAATAGTAGAATATTGCCAGCAAAACCCTAAAATATTTATGCTCCAACCCTTTACATAAAAAGTGTTGATCTCTCACCTATTTTGTTTTTTGAGCTGATCTTTGCATCAGCTTTTTTTGCATGTTATTAAAAATTGTGTTAATAGCATTATAATAATTCCCAAGATGGAACTACCATCTTCTACCCCCTAATGGCTGGCATTTAGGTGTTTGATATATTTTCTAAATTATAAGTACTGTGGTAAATATTTGTGTGTTAATTTTTGTCTGCCTTTTGCGTTTCCTTAGAAAAAAGTTTTGTAGAATTACTGCAACAAAATGTATAAATATTTAAAATTGGCGTAAGCCCCAAACAATGAGTTAGACATTCACTGATGGATGGGGAAGTTTGTTACAAATCAGACTGAGTAGGGATATGCAAAGGCAAGAAGATATTAAAGGGAAGCAGTAGTATATTGTGGTATTTAAATGTGTGAAATTCAAGTCAGACTTCTGCTTTTGTTCAAATCCATACACCACTATGTATGATCTTTGTAACCCTGGACAAATCTAATGTCAATTTCTCTGCTACAAAATGGGGATAACAATACTTACATCACAAGATTATTTTGAGAGATAAGTGGCCATAGTGAATGTAAAATGTTTAGCTCAGTGTTTGTTTCCTAGTAAATACTTATGAACTCCGCAAACGAGGCTTTTTTTTTTTTTTTTGAGGGCAGTGTCACTGGCCCTAATATGTGGGACCCGAACCGGGGACACCGGCTTCCCAAGCCATTGCTTAACCACCGCGCCATTCCGCCGATCCGCAAATGAGGCTTTTTGATCTTTAGAAAAATTTAGGAAAGTAATCACTCTTGAAAATGTATTTATTACTCTTTTTAGTTGGAAAAATAGTGAAGAAAAGGAATGTTACTGTGATTGTATCTGTGATCTTTTGAGCCAAGATACAGTATATTTAAAGCTGTAACTGATACAGCTTTAAATATACTGTATCAGTAAGTGGATTTTCTTTGGGAAAATATTTTAATTCCAGGATGTAAACTCAGAACAGTAATGATCGAAAATTATATTAAATTTCTCTTTATCATTAGATTTTGTTTGCCTCGTATATTTGTTGTGATTTGAGATTTGTCCTTTAGCTGACATGAAATGAAATCTAAAATTTGGTTTTATTTTATTTTGTTTATTCTTATCAGTACTAATGTTACAGGCAGTATTTTTGTCTGAGTGAAAATGAGTATACTCTTATACCTAGGGAAAATACATTTGACAAATAATACAAGTTATAATATAATATGCTGTGAAGAGTTTGAAAAAACAATAATGATCCATTGAGCACATTTTAGTTTGTATATATTAACTGGACACATTTTTAGCTATAAAGAATTAACAAACTATGGTAACTTTTACTGAGTTGCCTTAAATGTATAGTTTTAGTTTTATTTTTTCTTTTACATTGATAACCTTTGGTGAAAGCCTTCAGTCCAAAGTTACTTTTCCAAATCAGAATGTGTCAAAAGTAGCTAGTTGAAGAATTTGAAATATTCAGTGGAAGTAGAGATCATTGTAGTTAAGAGCTTTTCTCACTTTAAATGACATACAGTAACATTCAAGTTGTCAAGAATTAGAGAATGCCAAATATCTGAACAGAGGAAATATTTTTTTTAAGTTAAACAGAACATGAACTTTGAAATTCATTCAGTGGTGAATGTATATATAATGAAAATATAGGAATGTGGTTGTACCTTGTATTTCAGTTTGTACAAATATGGAAAGTCAGGAGTCCAAAGAAGCACAGAACTGTAACTAAGTATACATGAAATTAAAATCTTGAGGCTTTTTTAAAATTTAGAAACTTTTCACTGCTTTCATCATTTCTCATTATGTTTATATACAGAGGGTGCCAAAAAAATGTGTACACATTTTAAGAAATGAAAACTGTATTAAAATTGTAATATTCAATATATACCAATAACAAAAGATGAATACAAGTCACGTTTGGTTTCTGCAATCACAAGAGGTACTCAAAGTGGTTACCATCAGTGTCCAGACATTTCTGATTACAGCACACTACTGCTTGAGCAACACTAACCAAACTGTCCACTTGTATACATTTTTTGGCACCTCTGGGTGTGTGTGTGTGTGTTTTTTTTTGTTTTGTTTTGTTTTGTTTGTTTTGTTTTGTTTTGTTTTGTTTGTTTGGTGAGCCATCCTGCCATCTGTAGGCAGCTCAGCTCAGGCTGGGCATCGAACTGCTGTTGTTCAGAGCTCAGCTCATATTCTTGAGAAAGCTCTTAACTAACTGAGCCACTGGGCCAGCCCTTTTTTTTTTTAAAAGATTGTATTGGGGAATTGGGGAAGGGGAACAGCATTAGGGAATCCAGGAAGAGGAACAGACAAGTTGCTGTCTTTTTGTTTTTCGGTCTAGTTGTGGAGGACATTGCTTTACTGGCCCATGTTGGTGTATAGTCATTGCACTCTTCCCAGGTGAGGCAGATCATTGGCTGCCAGCCACCCACTGTATAGCTCATGGCAGCCCACTGCAGCAGGGGCACCTTTGCCAGCGACTCACAGCGGCCCAGCTCCAAGTGGAGCTGTTGTTTCACCATCTTAGCTGTAGAAGGCAGTGTCACTGGCCCTCGTATGTGGGATCTGTACTGGAGCCCTGCTGCTCAGAGCCAGTGTCCCAAATCAGCTCTTAACCAACGTGCCACTGGGCCGGCCCTGTATATATTTCTCTTAAAATATCATAACCATTTCCATTTTAGTTATTAATGATATAAATAATGGCAAGTAATACTAAATGGAAGTTTCAAGGAGATATTCCTTAACTATTTGGATGGTTGTATAATGGCCGATTGTTTACCAGGACAATAAGCTGCAGGGAGATTTTTGAGGATAATGAAATACTCATCCTCAGTACTCTGGGTTAATACTCTGAGATCAAGGTACAGGGTTTTAGCTGTAGTGATTCTCTGAAATGAATTATTAACTAATATCCTTTTCCAACTTTTTTTGTAGGTAAAGGTAAATTATGTTGTTATTGCAAAGGCCAAATATAGTTGTTTTATTTATTTATTTTTAACATTCATTTACATCAAAAAATTGCTTTTCTGAAACTAGGATCAATGAGGTATGATAAATAAAACAATTTAGAAAGATTGGTAGGTTAATTTAATCAGGGCAGTGTCAGAAAGGGGATATTCTAGAAGGTTAATAACTTATAGTAACTGGCGAAATGATTAAGACTCACCAAAAGACTGTAGAAGAAACAGTATGAAAGTAAGTCCTTAAGATAAATAACTATAAGTTTAATATATAAGTAAAAATAGTCTTGTATTATGGGCTTGTAATCCATAGCATAGGCCCCACCTCTAGATTCACTGCTGACTTTATTTAGGTTTGCTCCCTGATTTGTACTACCACTCAATCAATGCCTTATCTCCAACCCCCTTTTAAAAATGAGAAATTGGGGGAGGGACCAGGAACAGCCAAGTAGTTGTCCTTCAGTCTTACTTGTGGAGGGCACAGCAAGCTCCACTTCCAGTCCAGCACACCGCTCAGCTCAAGGTGCTGGATTCTGTCTTTAGTAGCAGGTGGGCGAGCCCACCATTTTGAACAGGCCACCATGTGGTGCTCTCACCAGCTGAGCCATCTTGCCACCTATTGGCCACTCAGTGGCAGCTCAGATCACTAGCCCATGTGGAAATCGAACCGGTAACCCTGTTGCTCAGTGCTTTCACTCTTGAGCAAGCTCTTAACCAACTGAGCCACTCGGCCACCCCCAGCAACACTTTTGACACTAGAGTACTGATGTTTGGTGTATATACAGAGAATCACATAGTTTCTAAATAATTATAATAATTTAAAATCCTGCCAAAAACTTAAAATTTTAGCAGTGATGTATGTCTGGAAAATTCTAGGTTTTATCATATAATGTGTTAAGAATCAAGCCACTAAAATTGACAGTATGGATTCAGAATTATGTTTAAAACATTTTAGAAATAAAGCATTTATGTAGCAGAAAATATCAGGTAACATAATTTGAAAACTTTTGAATCAATAATTTGAAATATTGATATTTCTCCCAGTAGTATTTGGAGAAAATTTTGTGACAGGATGTAGTCTTAATATTTTCTTGCCCTTCAATCCTAATCGTTTTCTTTTTCCGAGGGTCATACGGTCACTCTGTGTCTGTTTCGATCTTCCCCAACACTTTTGTTTGTTTGTTTTTAATATCTGTGTTCCTTAGGAGACAGTAGAAATGAGATCATTGATTTTTATCTCCTCATACAGAGCTAGTTAAATTACCTAAGGAGAAAGTACTCAGTTTTCAATCTCAACTTCTAACCAGAGATTTTATAAATGTATACCTCATTTGTATATAACCCTATAAACCACCACTGTGAATATAACTCAACACTCCCACCATATTTACAGTTCTCATTTTATGAAAAGGACAAAATAAATATACTTTTCATTGACATTAAAGGAGTAAGTCTTATATTTCATAGTGGTAATTTTTTCATGCTACAATTGAGTACATTATTATATTTGGAAGGCTAAATATGGTGTATTGGAGAAACTCATTTACTGTGAAAGTCTTAAAAAAAGATTTATCTTAAAATACTTTTTCTTTAATTATTAAGTAAAATGGATTTGGTAATTGATTTCTTTTCCTATGCTTATAAATATACATAATTCCGCATTTTATAGAAATAGAATTTGCAGTAATTTGCTATCAAATTGCGTTGCATTAATTAGAGTGTATAATCTTGCTTCATACCTGTAGTTTATTTGTTCCTGTTTTAAATCATGGGTGGCAGGCAAACTACAACCACAGGCCAAATCCATCCTGCCTCCTGTTTTTTATAAGGGCTTTCAATTTTTAAACGGTTGGAAAAAACTCAAAAGAAGAATCATATGAAATGACACCTGAACATCCTGTGAAATTCAAATGTCATATGCCAATAAAGTTTATAGGAACACAGCCGCCTTGGTTCATTTACGTATTGTTTGCCTGTCTTTGGTGCTACAATATCAGTCGAGTAGTTGTGACAGATGGTATGACCCACAAAGCCTAACTTGTTTACTCTGCCCTTTATAGGATAAGTTTGCCAACCCTTGCTTTAAATCATGAAAATATATGGAAGCCCTCAGTGGTAGCTGCATTTGATTAAACTGAAGATGATTTAGACAGTTGTGCTTTTTGAAGACCTCTGTAGTAGCTTTGAAACTTAGTCGGTTTTCTGTCCCAACAAATCCTTATTAATGAAGTGGATTAGCTAGCAACTGCACAGATCTATTTGTTGTTTTGGTGAACCATGAACTTAAGTTGTTACTGTGGCAAAATGATATACAATAGCAAAGTATGTTCAATGATCTAACCTGACATTCAAGATACAGATAGTTGTTTTTTTTAATGATAACTGTTATAAAATATAATGAAATATGGTTTTCATAGGGGAATTTATATAGTGGGATTTAAGATGTCACCAAAAAGGTGAAGAACATTATTGCAGGGGGAAAGAAATCATCCCATTACTAATCCATCAGTATCAGTTTGAATGCAGGCATTAGGTCATTGTCTATCAGAAATTGTCCAAAGAGAGAAACTACTCCAGTTTTGTGATAATTCTATCCTAAAATGGAAGGGCTATTTTAGACATCAAGTAGGACTTCAGAGCACATCTCTTAAAATTAATAAGCCAATTAGTTCAGTCACCTAGATAGAAACTAATGAGTATTTCATTACCTAACATGCCTCTGCTGGCTCTTTTGGCAATAGTTAAATCCACACTATGTGTGACATAAAGGAAATATTTGTTGAACTAGTAAAGAAGGAGAATTTTGTTACTATAAGACAAATCACTCCCTTATCTTAGGAAATGTGTTACATATGTTTTGAACACTGTCATAGTATTGCTATTATTAAACATAGTGAGGCATATCTGAGTATTTCAGTGCTGTGATCTTTTATAAACTGATGTTGTAATTATTTTTTCCCTATGAATGGGAACGAAGTAGAGAATCATTTTTAGGTTAGTACAGTAAACCCACTGTGAAAGTACAGGTTCCAACCTGATTTTTAATTGTTTTTAAAGATTTTATTGGGAATTGGGGGAGGAGGGGACAAGCCAAGTTGTTCTTCAGTCTTTGTTGTGGAGGGCACCGGTCGCCATCTGGCTTCCTGTCAGCATCGTGGCCTCGAAGCTGAAGGTGCTGTGTTCAATCTTAGTTGCAGGTAGGCGTAGCCCACCATTGAACAGGCAATCTTGTTGTTACACCAGCTGAGCCATCCCACCACCTGTTGGCAGCTCAGCGACAGCTCAGCTAGGGTGCAGCGTTCACTGGCCCATGTGGGAATCGAACCAGTGGCCCTGTGTGTAAAGAGCACACGCTCTAAGCCAACTCTTAACCAGCTGAGCCACTCGGCTGGCCCCTGATTTTAACTTTTATGTTTTGAAGAATGCTTTTTTTCCCTTTAGATTCCATCATATTCTTTTGTACATATGAAAAAAAAAGTCTGTAATTTGATCACCTCAAATAGTAATTTGTGGCAGTGTTTACCTAGAAATATATACCATTTGGGAATTTGGAGGTCATAAACGAGTCAGTTTGCCAAAGCAAATACCTTCTCTTTTATACTTTCTGATAATAAGATTGCATGATGAGTGTTAGACTATTGCTACATAGAGAATTTCACTTAACCAATGTGAAATTACAGAAAGGTAACTTCCACCTGATGTTGTTTGAGTCTTTGCTTTTGGCCCATTCTAACTTCATAAGATAGTTACTTTTTTTAAAGATAGTTACTTTTCACCTCTTTCATGTAATGTGAAGAAATTAATCACATTTTGAAATATGGTGACAGTGTATTATTTATTACTCATTCTTTTTGGTGTACTAGTTCAAGAGAAAAAGAGTGTTTCTGGGTGTAACATGTAAAAGGTGTAATAATTTCAGCCTCACAATATTGTTACAAAAATGGATAACATGGAAACAGTATGGTTCTGCCTTAGTAGATGCACAATCATGTTAGCTATTGTCTTTGTTGTTATTTATATTAAAGTGCCTCACTAATGTTCAACTAGAACCAAGTGAACAATATGGACCAGAATTCATTCAAAGCATTGTTTCAGAACTTTTCCGTGTTAACTATAGAAGTTTCCAGTAAAATAGACCTTGGTGAACTGATTTTTTTCCCATTAGTCATTTACAATTTACAACCTCCTTTTTGCTGGAGATTATAACTAGCAGTGTAATATAGTAGATGCAGTGTATGGAGGAGAGGATGTTCATAGAGGATGCTGTTTTTTTACTATCTGGGTGATTTGTTCAGGGAAATTAAATACATATTAATTTAGATATTTAATATAAAAATTATTTGTGTAAGTAACTACTCCAGTTGCTGAAAAGTTAAGTACTATGTAGTTACTTTTTTTTAATCTCAGACTCTAGGCACAGTTAAAGCTCTTCATTAGAATCTGTTGCATTTTGAAAGTTGGAGAATATTTATAGCTATTTTTAAATTACAGGTCCTTAGTTTCTCATCTCTGTGTGTCTGCCGTATAACTTTGGATCTGGTTTTTAACACTTTCATCAGGTCAGTAAGGAAAAAAAAGCCTTCATTTAGCTGCTTGTTAGCAACTCTTACAAGATCTGATCATTTATCCTTTCGTGAACCTCTTTGAAAGCTCACAATGGGAATGACTACAACTTAACAGAAATACCTGTAACTTTCAGGTATTGTATGTATAGGAGGACTTCAACAACAGTATGACTCTCATAACCAGGCTGTGCGTTGGGATAATTTTCATGGGTTTTAATTTACTAATTCATGTCATCGAATACCATGCTAATTCAGAATTGGATGTTTTAAAGAAAACTAGTTTCAGTAATTTTTAAAAATCTTCTGAAAACATCATGATGGAAAGAGATAGATATTAGTAACTGCTTTATAGATAAGGAAATTGATACACAGGAATTTAAACTTATACAAGATGTCATTTCAGTAAAGAGACACAATTTTTAATGGTATGCTTTTTCTACTATAAAACAGCTGGGTCATTCTTGAAGATACTGGTTATGCTTTAGTGATCTTGGAAATACAGCTCATTATTTTAACCTGTTGAATACATAAAATACAATTATATGTTGAACAAATAAATTTTCCAATAGTTTTAAGCTATAAAATTTCAATATAGGGAACTGGTTTTATAGATCATAGACCTTTCTACAAAGTAGACCTTTCTACAAACTAGGTATTGGCAGTGCTGCTTTTAATAGCAGTTTATACCTCCTCCCTACCTGCCCCCCCCCCCAATATATATAAAGGCTTGGGAGCAGTAGACCACCATAGTAAACTTCATATAAGTCAACCGTGACACCCATGTATGTGACTGGTTTTTTTTAGATGAAGACCCATCTTCTTGTCAGTTAAATGTCTAGAATAACAAACAGTGAGAAGAGCAAATTGTAATAAATGTGGATGTTTACACCAGAAAAGACTCAGGTCTGCAGAAAATTAAAACCAGAATTCAAATGTTTAAAGGACTATCAGGAAGGAAAGCAGTTAGGGTTGTGCTTGACTCCGAGGAGTTAAACCTGGATCTGTTATGGAAGTTAACAATTTTAAGAGAACTTGGGAGCTGTCAGAGCTGTCTGGAAATGGTAATGGTTGTCCTTGGGACATGGAGATATTCCTGTGTTTTTAAGAGAACTTGGGAGCTGTCAGAGCTGTCTGGAAATGGTAATGGTTGTCCTTGGGACATGGAGATATTCCTGTGTTTTATCTGTCTTAAAACTAGACTGTCACCTGGTGAGCATCAACAAGGTTAGAGTATGAACTTTACATGGTGTTTTCCATTCCTAAAATGATGAGGTTAACTAAGTGTGCAATATATTATTAAAGGGAGATGGGATGCAGAAAAGGGATTGCTATAAAGTTTCTTTACAAAAAGGAAGACATGTCATGGGCATTTTTTTATTGACAGGTTTTATCTACCTTTTTGTATGACACTTTTTTTTTTTTTAAGATTTTTATTGGGGAATGGGGGGGAACAACAGCATTGGGGAAGGGGAACAGACAAGTTGCTGTCCTTTTGTTCTTCAGTCTAGTTGTGGAGGACTTTGCTTCATGATGGCCCATGTTGGTATCATCATTGGGCTCTTCCCAGGTGAGGCAGATCAGTTGCCGGCCTCTGGACGGCCACTCACAGCAGCTCTTGGCAGCTCACTCCAGCTGCCAGCCACTCACTGTAGCCTATGGCAGCCCACTGCAGCAGAGGCTGCAGCTATGCCATCCCGGGGACTCACAGCAGCCCAACTCCAGGTGGAGCTGTTATTCACCATCTTAACTGTAGAGGGCAGTGTCACTGGCCCTCATATGTGGGATCTGAACCAGGGCCCCTGGCGTCCCAAGCCACCTCTTAACCAGTGCACCACTCAGCAGACCTGTATGACACTTTTTCACTATAGTATTTCCATCAGCTGTAAAATAGCATGTCTGCCTGCATCTTTTCCAAGTGATAACTTTAAAGTCCTCTATTTCACCTTGAGTTAGTGTTCATGAGTTACAAATGAAATATCAGAGTATCTACCACAATATTATTCTAAAAACACAGAGTAGTCCTGAAAGCAGTGATGAGATGAGAAGGAAAAGCTTTATTTAAAATGAATTTTAGAGCAGAAGAGTGAAGTATGGCCTGCTTGATTAGGGGTCCTTCTTTGTGCTTTTCAGCCACTTTTGGCTTTTCCGAACTGCAAAATTATTATTATTATTATTATTATTATTATTATTATTATTTGCAAAATTATTTTTATTCACCAGATATAATTTCCTTCATTTAGCTCCTTTCTATTCATTGGTTTCCATGATCTGCCAGTCCACTTTTAAAAGGACTGCCAATTTACAGTGCTGCTTTGTTGTTCTTCCCAACTCTACTCTACAACTCCTGCTGTTAATCTCAAATGTAGGAGCAGCAGAAGTGCTTTGAGAGAGAGAGAGAGAGAGAGAGAGAGAGAGAGAGAGAGAGAGAGAAACAGAAAGTCAAAGAGTCCAGCAGGGGACCAACAGATTGTGGGAAACATGTGACTGTGTGATTCACATCTCCAAGGAGAGAGCTGGTTGTTTCTGTGTCTAGATCCACCGTGTTATGAGGATAATACCATCAATAATGTAATTTTAATTGCCTGGATGCTTTGACACTGGCTTGAAAAAATAAAACTTTTAGCAGTGAAGTTACTGGTCAGATGAGTGAGTAGAACAAAACTAACGACGTTTAAGTCAAAGTAGTGGAATAATGACTTTTGTCATTTAAAACTAATGTTTTAGGCATTTTGGGAAGAGGGTAAATCAACTTGATTCTTTTGCTGCCAACCTTAGATGACCTGATGTTATTTGGTTTGTATATTGCTTCTAACAATGAAACCTTTTAAAATGGTAACTTGTATATGGCCATACTTGAAGTTAGAAAATACATGAGTTAATTTTAAATTTTGCCTTTAGGACATTTGTCAAGGATCAGATTTTACCCTGGATTAATTTCTTGTGCTCCCATTATATAATGGATAATGAATTATAACTTATGAATTTGTGTTTTTGCGTACATTTAGATCAAGGAATTTTCTTCAGTCCTTAGAACATATAGGAGGGAAAATCAGTAATATTAATGTTACGACAGTATAACATGGGCCTTTCTTTTAATCTGTAATTCTAGGAGGACATAGACAGTGTAAACCCAGTTCTCAGGGACAACCCACAACTTCAGGAAGAAGTACAAGTCTGGGTAAAGGAACAAAAGGTTCAGGAGATTTTTATGCAAGGTAACCACTTTTAAGTTATGCATTATTATTGGTTATTTTTTGGAACTGGGCAATTTCTCATGTTTGTGATTTTGTTGTTCAGTTATGTGCAAATAAATAGAAAGCCCAGTCTAATATTTTGAGTTATATACAGACCAGGGGAAATAATAGCAAAAATCATAATAATTTCAATAGAAAGTTGGTAACTTAATCAGTTTATTAACTAATAAACTGTTTATTAACTAATTTGAGCAAACCACCTTCCATGAAATTATAAGCACACAGATGTTTTGTTGATAGGAAAATTTCCATATTTACAGACTGCTTTAGGTGTGTCCTTCCTGGAAAAGGAAGCATTGTTTTCAGTAGAGGATTGCCTAAAGCCACAATTGATTTCCTTTGAAGAATGCTGTTGGTATCTGATAAAAGTGGCCTGTTTCAGTTTGCCTTCTTGACAGATAACCACAATACTAGCATACTAGATTTAGGGTTTTTTGTTTTCCTTTTTTTTAGTAAGTTACAAGTTTGAACTATACCAGTGAGGTTTTATAATTCTTAGTGATTGCTTTTTCTGTCATAAAATCATTATGTAAATATAATTAAGCTTCTTGTGAAACTTGACAATATGGCATGAATATGCTATTCTGTTGAATGTTTATAAAAAGGAATTTTGTTAAATTTCCACATTTATCTCAACCCTCAACTTCATGCTATTTAAGCATTAATAGAGATAATCCCAAAGTTGTGGCTCTTTTGCTTTGTATGGGTATTTATAGCAGCAGAGCATATGCTTACTAAATTCTTAGGCTAAATATTTAAAAAAAAATTTTTTTTCATTTCTTTTTTTTTTTTTTTTTTTTTTTTTTTTTTTAGCTGAGCCATCCTTAACGGCAGCTGAGCCTAATTAGGCTGGGCATTGAACTGCTGTTGCTCAGAGCTCAGCTCACACTCTTGAGTGAGCTCTTAACCAACTGAGCCACTCAGCTGGCCCATTTTTTTAAACTTTTAATATGGAGAATTTGGAACATACACAGAAATAGAATATTTCGGTGAACTTCCATGTGCCTATCTGTGAGCCCCCCAAACTAGAAAACCTTGGTGAATCCTGTCGCATTCATTCTTTCATTTACTTTTATCAAATTTCAGACATTGCCACATTCTATCCATTTTTAAAGCCACCATAACATTATTGTACCCCAAAAAATTAATCATTCCTTAATATCAAAACTGGTTCTTCATATTTCCATTTTTCTCATAAATGTCTTAAATGACTTTTTTTTTTTTTTTTTTTTTTTTGAGGGCAGTGTCACTGGCCCTCATGTGGGACCGAACCAGGGCCGCTGGCTTCCCAATCCAGTGCTTAACTACGCCACTCAGCCAGCCCTTAAATGACTTTTTAACAGGATGTATTGATTGATAACGTAAATAAGGGGATCCAAAAAATGCCCACAAACTAATTGGTTAATATGTCTTCTTATTGTTTTTTCCCGTTCCTTTCCTTGCAATTGATTTATTGACAAAACCAGGCTAATATTGTTTTCTTTTTTTTTTTTAAGATTTTATTGGGGAATTGAGGGAGGGGAACAGTGTTGGGGAATTGGGGAAGGGGACCAGCCAAGTTGTTCTTCAGTCTTCGTTTTGGAGGGTGCCATTCGCCATCTGGCTTTCCCATCGGCAGCTCATGGCCTCTAAGTTCAAGGTGCTGTGTTCAATCTTAGTTGCTGGTGGGCGTAGCCACCATTCCATGTGGGAGTCGAACCAGTAGCCTTGTTGTTAAGAGCATATGGTCTATCCACTGAGCCATCTGGGTGGCATCTCAGCTCAAGATGCTGAGTTCAGTCTTAGTTGCGGGTGGGCATAGCCCACCATCAAACAGGCAATCTTGTTGTTACACCAGCCGAGCCATCCTGCCACCTGTTGGCTGCTCAGTGACAGCTCAGCTAGGGTGCAGCGTTCACTGTCCCATGTGGGAATTGAACCGATGGACCTGTTGCTCAGAGTTCACACTCTTAAGCCAACTCGTAGCCAATTGATCTACTCAGCTGGCCCCAGGCTAATATTTTTAAATAATGTTTCCTTATCATATTCTTAGAGGTGGAAATATTAAGGCAGTGTAGTTCCCGTCCACTTTATGCAGAATTAATGGGAGAATAACACCAAAGTATGTTTGATTATGGACAAGACCGTTAATAAGGTGGTGTACTAATGGGAATTGAAAATTGGTCATTATTTGGAATTATTCTACAAGCTTTTTGTAGATTATATTCAGAAAAACATAATTTGTTTTTCTATTGTTTTTCTATAATTTGGAGTCTTATTCTTTCACAGTGAGAAAAGACTAGAGTTTGTATAATTGATTATGGTATGAATGTATTGGGTTGTCGGAAAAGTCATGACACATTTTTGCAATGAATAACAAAAAATATGTCATGACTTTTCCGACAACCCAATATTAAATTTATACATCATTTGGAATACTTTCTCCAGACGTGTTAGTTGATTTATGTTTTAGGCTGATGTTGGCATAAATTTTTTAAAAGCTGGCAAATAAATATTAAACCATTAATATGTTAAATGTCTTATAACTGTAGAAGAAAACATTAACCTAAGCAACAGAAAAATAAATTCAGGCCTAGTTCTTCCTCTTAAAAATGAATTGAACCTTTCAACTTCACTTTCTGGAGTAGATTAAATAAGCACTTGTAAATTTTGAAAGTACTTTGTAAATTGTTAACGGTATAAAAACCATCATTAAGGTGAACTAGTCTCACCACCACCACCCCCCCACACACACACACACAGTTCTTATTACCCTTCCAAGTATTTGATATTATTATAGTACCTGTGAATTGGAGAAATAATCTCCATTGTACTCTTCTGTGGAGTGACCTTTGTTTTAATAGGCATATTTGAATACATATTTACAGACATATATCTTTCATTATTTAATCCTTCCCTATTTTCTAAAGGCTATCTATATGTAGGTATCCTACTTAAAAATGAATTTAATCCAAAAGTATATGATAGTTTTTTATAAAGCATTTTAATGTCATATTTATAAATTCACTTAACAATCTCTACATGTTTGAATACTTGAGGCAACTTTTCCTAGCTGTCACAGAGGAATCAAAACATAGTTGCTTATGGTCAAGTTTG
This sequence comes from Aselliscus stoliczkanus, assembly GCA_033961575.1. Lineage (NCBI taxonomy): Eukaryota > Metazoa > Chordata > Mammalia > Chiroptera > Hipposideridae > Aselliscus > Aselliscus stoliczkanus. The sequence continues at coordinate 142,208,217 of CM066729.1, forward strand.
GCAACTAAAGACACATGCATCAAGTTCCAAATTACCTTTCCATTTCAGCCATGTAGTCATGTACCTGCTGACCATACTAAGTAGCTTTGTAACCTTACTACTTTCAAGACCACCACAGTATTACATTTTGTACAGTCATATTATTAATTAATGACCCCGGAAACATTCTTTCCTATGTAAAGTACTTTATTTCCATTGAATTAGGAAGTGTTTGTGTCTAGAAGTGTGTTTAATGATAACTTCAGAATGATCTGGCTCTAATGTATATCACTTGTTTTCTACCATATTTTTTGGAAAACTGGTATTCGAGTATATTACTCAACTATAACATAGCTTATATTTTTCCTAAAAGGTGGTTTTTAAATGAAAATGTCTCCAGGATGTCCCTATTTCTTATGTTTGTTTGTTCATTTATTTAATTTTTAAGGTCCTTATTCCTTAAATGGATACAGAGTGAGAGTATATAGACAAGACTCTGCCACCCAGTGGTTTACTGGCATAATTACTCATCATGATCTCTTCAATCGCACCATGATCGTTATGAATGATCAGGTAAATAGTCCAACTAATATTTTTTTTTTTCCTTTGATTAGCATTTATTTGATGTATTTACTGCCGGGCCATAAGCTTTTGTTTCTTCAGTTTCTTCTGGGAGATCTTTTTCTTCTGTGCAACCTCCTCTTCTGGTTTAGGAACAATTTGTTCCTTTTCAGTTAGGATCATCTCAATATCGCAGGGAGAGCTCATGTAGGGGTTGATCCGCCCGTGAGCTCTGTAAGTTCTGCACCGCATCTTGGGAGCTTTATTCACTTGGACGTGCTCTATGACTACATCTAAACCCTTAAGTTCAGCATTACTCTCTGCGTTTTTAAGCATGTGCAGTAAAAATTCTGCACTCTTTTTGGGCCACCGACCCTGTGTCCAACCCCACTGTTTAGCCTGGGCACACCTCCCAACGCCACCGTTGTAACGACGGAACGGCACACACTGCTTCTGTAACGTGACGTCCTTTAGATACTTGGTGGCTTTTCGGATATGCATACCCTTGATGGCCTGGGCAGTTTCACGCGTGTTCTTAAAATGAACCCGCAGATTCTAACCTCGATTTACATGATTTTGTGGGGTTCTCCGGGTCAAGAGAATAGCGAACCATTTTGAGGGGTCACCTCAGGCCACTTTCGGGAAGAGTCCAGCTAATATTTTTGAAAAGATGTATTTACAGTTCAAATATTCTGTGCCCTTCCACCCCACCAGAATGGATGAACAGGTTGGTACCAAATAAGTCTCATCTGTTGTTTTTAGTCATATATACCTAATAAGTTTAAATATATTGATGTTACGTAGAGGTCTTTGGGAGATAATGATGCCAAATTTATTTCAAGACTGATAAAATCACTCCCTGAAAGAGACATCAAACTAATTGATTATTTCTTTTTTAAAAATCCTTAGGTCAACTATTTTCTTTCTTAGGGTCACCTTTTCTGTCTCAACAGGCATAAAAATATTTCCCAAATATTTTCTTTTGACTAATGAAAACTGAAACGCACACTGTAGCTGTTTTTACATCAAATTTCAGAGTTGGTATGCTCCCTTAAATTTTATGGTAAACATTAAGGATACAAATTTCATATAGAGTTTTAAATAACAGTCTGAAAGTCTTGATTTCAAATTTTTTAAACCTGTGGTTTATTTTCTACAAAAAAAGAAAAGTAGATGTTTACACCCTTCTACCTGTGTGGATTGTGGAGGAAATCATAATAAATGAGAGCCTCTTGATAAACAATTTAAATGCTTTCATTAAAATTTTAGTCAAAATGCTAAGTATTGCAATACATTGTTTAATGGAATTTGATTTTTTTTTCCCCTAAAAAGGTAACAAACTTTTTTACCTTTCAGTGAAGCACAAAATTGCCTTTAGTTTTTAAAATAGGTCTTTCTTTAACCTGTCTAAAAATTGATTAGTGTTATTCATTTGCATAATTTTCGGGTTTTTGTTCTATTTTAATTTATAGCTATTTTTTGAAAATTATTTCCTATTTTTAAAATACATGTTGTGACTTCACATTATACTCATTAATTCTTACCCTTGTTTTTCAAGCTATACTTGCAATAGATTTCAGAAGGTTATAATTTTATCTTTAGTGATTAAACTTGATTTATTATAAATATGGTAGTGTCTTATAAATTAAGGATCCCAAACTGATTTCCAGACATTTCTACCCAGCAAAAAAATATGTATCTAATATCACATTGGCTAGCTGATTGTATTTAATTTTTGTTCTTGTTTTGTGTCATGGATTAGGTATTAGAACCACAGAATGTCGATCCTTCTATGGTTCAAATGACCTTTCTAGATGATGTTGTTCACTCTTTGTTAAAAGGTGAAAATATTGGCATTACATCACGGCGAAGGTCTCGTGCCAGTCAAAATAGCAACGCTGTTCACGTATGTATGTTGTTACTTCTAGATTATTATTAAAATTTTCCCCTTAGATTACTTAGGATCAAGTAATAAACAAATTGGTTATTTTTAGGGTCATTATACACGTGCCCAAGCAAATAGTCCCAGACCAGCAATGAACTCCCAAGCTGCTGTACCAAAACAGAATACACACCAGCAACAGCAACAAAGAAATAGCCGTCCAAATAAGAGGAAGGGCTCAGATAGCAGTGTACCAGATGAAGAGAAGATGAAGGAAGAAAAGTATGATTATATAGCACGAGGAGGTAAGATCCACTTAATTAAGGGAATGAGAACAAATAAAACAAAAAAAAACAACCATTTAAAATATGCTTTTAAAATATACTTATTTAATATTGATGTGAAAAATAAAATTGTTCCTTTTTTTTAATCTTACAGAAAATCCTAAAGGTAAAAACAAACAGTTGATAAACAAAAGAAGGAAACCTGAGGAGGATGAAAAGAAACTAAATATGAAAAAACTACGAACTGACAATGTTTCAGACTTTTCTGAGAGCAGTGACTCAGAAAATTCAAATAAGAGAATAATAAATAATTCCTCAGAGCAGAAGCCAGAAAATGAGTTGAAAAATAAAAACACTTCAAAGATAAATGGAGAAGAAGGAAAATCCCAAAATAATGAGAAGACAGGAGAGGAGAAACTAATAGATAGTCAACCTCCTTGGGATCAAAGACAAGAAGATAGAAAACATGAAGTAGAGAAGCAGAAGTCTATTGACTCTCAGCTTCCAGAAAAAATAACTATCCATTCATTAGAACAGGCCACACTTGCTGATCATAATCCTAATGATTTACTTCTTAAGGAATGCAATATGGAAAAAACCCATACAGGGGAATTATTGTCAAAGGAGAAGTTTGTACCCAGACCACCCACACCAAAATGTGTTATTGATATTACTAATGACACTAATTCCGAAAAGGGGGCTCAGGAAAACTCAAGTACCTTTGGCCTTCAGACACTTCAGAAAATGGATCTTAATGTTAGTGACTCAAAGCATTCAATTGCAAATGCAAAATATTTGGAAACAACAAAACAAGATTCTGACTCCAGCTGGGTCAGTGATGTAGTTAAAGTAGACTTAACCCAATCGAATGTTAGGAATACTTCTTCAGGAAATGATCATCTAAATATGGAAAAAGAAAAAAATCAGTATGCCTCTTACACGTCTTCTCTTAATGCGTCTTCTCTTAATGCGGTTTCTCTGACAGAAGATAAGCTGTGTAAGCGAAGTCCACCTCCAGAGACTATAAAGTCTAAATTTAATACTTCAGTAGATGCTCACAAGACAAAATCCAATCCCTCACCTGAAGTTGTTAAACCTAAAATTACCCATTCTCCTGATACTGTAAAGTCGAAGGCCTCTTATGTGAACAGCCAATCTGCTGGTGAAAGAAGACTGGCAAATAAGATAGAACATGAGTTATCAAGATGCAGTTTTCATCCAGTTCCTACTCGGAGCAGTACATTGGAAACTACAAAGAGCCCTCTTATCATTGATAAAAATGAGCATTTCACAGTTTACAGAGATCCTGCACTTATTAGTTCAGAAACAGGAGCTAATCACATTTCACCTTTCTTAAACCAGCATCCTTTTCCTCTTCATTCTTCATCCCATAGAACCTGTATAAATCCAGGTACCCATCACCCAGCCTTAACTCCTGCACCCCACCTATTGGCTGGATCATCCAGTCAAACTCCATTGCCTGCAATTAACACTCACCCCTTGACTAGTGGTCCACACCATTCTGTTCATCACCCTCATTTACTTCCTACCGTATTACCTGGAGTGCCTGCTGCCTCCTTACTTGGTGGCCACCCACGACTAGAGACTGCTCATGCCAGCAGCTTGAGCCACTTAGCACTAGCACACCAGCAACAGCAACAATTGTTACAGCACCAGTCACCTCATCTTCTTGGACAAGCCCATCCTTCTGCTTCATATAATCAGCTTGGTCTTTATCCAATTATTTGGCAATATCCAAATGGAACACATGCATACTCAGGACTCGGTCTACCTTCTTCTAAGTGGGTTCACCCAGATAATGCAGTTAATGCTGAATCCTCATTAAGGAGGGTAAGTTACACAGTTGTACTCATGTGTACAAGTATTTTTTCAATATCCATTAATATTTTAGATTTCTTTATATAAAATGTTAAATTTTTCAGTTATTTTTTCAAATGATGAAATTTTTAATGCTTAGTAAATTTTGGAACTATAGAAGCTGAAATCTCAGGAAAGCCTATTTATTTTTTAAAAAAGCCAATTTAAAGAAGTAAAACTTGTTAGATTGTTCTGATACACCTATTATGAAAAATGAATATCTTCCTAGCTAATTATGGCACGCATCTATAATTGTTTTGCTCAGCTAAATTCCTAGAAGTAAAGTTTCTGGATTAAAATTTATATAAAATTATAAGACTTGATGTATATTACCAATTTATTCTTAAAAGACAAATTGTTGTATTTCCCAGCTAAATACATTACTGTGTTGATGGTAAATTACAAGCTATGACTCTAATCTCCTTGCTCTCTTAAGAATGCCAAAGTTAGAGAGTCCTGATATTTGGGAGTAAAGTTGAGGCTTAGATTCCCTCTGTGTAACAGAGAATTGCTGAAGGTGGTAATATAGGTGTCTTATTCCTTCATGGGCTATGTGGCTTCTGTGGCCACATTTCATACCAAGAAATTGTTGAGGACATTTCCAACCCCAATGTAAAAAATGGGAGAATGGGTGTCCCTGTTCAACTTCAGGAGACAGCCTAGTCTTTGGGGCCGCCCAGGATGCTCTTCAAGAATCCCCCAGAGTCTTTAACTCGATCTCTCTCTACCTACCTACCAACTTATGCTGTGGTAAAAAAAAAAACACTTAAGATTAAATTTACTATCCTGACCATTTTTAAGTGTAGAGTACTATTAAGTTATTCACATTATTGTGCAACAGATCTTTAGAACTTTTTTATCTTACAAAACTGAAACTCTGTGTCCTCTAAGTGCCAATTCCCACCCCCATCCCCCCAAGTCCTTGGCAATCATGTTTCTGTTTTCTGTTTCTATGATTCTTACTGCTTTAGATACTTCATTTGAGTGGAATCATGCAGTATTTGTCCTTTTTCACATAGTGTAATATCCACAAAATTCATCTATATTGGAGTATATAACAGGATTTCCTTATTTTTTAAGCACTGTTAATATTCCATTGTATGTATATACTGCATTTTCTTCATACGTTATTTATCCATGGACTTTTGCTTACTTCTACCCCTTGGCAACTGTGAATAACACTGCAGTGAACATAGGTATTTTTGACACCTTTGTCAAGTTGACCAAGATCCACAATAGATCTATTGGGAGTTGCAATTTGGAAGACTATGTTAGTAACCTGCTTGTTTACTTCAGGGATAATACTGCCGACATAGAGCCATGTTAGTGCCAATAGATGCAAGGTTTGTATTCCCAAAAGTTTGCCAGAGGGGCTGTTATATTGGGTAGCAATGATGACATATAGACTGTGGTCATGCATCCTTCCTTGATTCCCAAGTTGTTATTGTTGATCTTGGTGGTGAGGAGCATCAAGGATAGTGGTGAAAGGTAGTTATAAGAAACTTGGATATTTCTTGTGGATTATTCCCTTTACAACAATCAACTTCTTTTGGCTCCACCGTCATATGAGCTTTGGCCTTCTTTAATGAAGTCACCACCAGTGAACGCCACAATTTATTGTTCACCCGCAGTTGATGTTGGCAGGATCTCCATTCTGGAAGAATTATGCTTGCATTGATCCTAAGTTCCCCGTTTCCATTCTTGATGGTGCCATTGAACTTACCAGTAGGTGGAATTTTATTAGAATGTGTGCATTATGTAGTTGAAGTCAATGAAGAGGCACTAATCATTCAGTATCCTCTTTGTCAGAATTGAAAGCAGCCCTGGTGACACAAGTGCCCAGGGCATGCACATTTTTACTCTGACCTTTCATTCTCTCATGTCATGAATGTAGCTACAGCTGATAGTGGGCAGAGGCAGGCGAGAGGAACACATAGGATCCAGAGCTGGCAGATATTTTTGAGTCTTTCTCTATAACTTCCAAACCCTGGAAAACAGATCTAAGTAACTGTTAGAAATGACTTCGGCAGGAGCCTCTCTTAGTATGTGGACTGGAATTAGCCTCCATGTTTATTATATTTTGATAACTGGTCATAAACTTGTTAAATTAAAAACAAGCATATCAGATTTTCATTTATTATGTAAAACACTGAGCAAAAGTGAAGATGTCTTAACCCTAGTATTGTGAGTTAAAGTGAAGAAACAATTAGGAAATGATTTTTAATGTTATTTTATAGTCAAAAACTTCTATCATTTCCATAATTGATAGCAACCTAAGATTTCTGGATCTTGTAGAATTGAGGCCTTTTAAACATTCGAATCCTTATGTACTTGCATGTATATATATTTTTTCTCTTATGTGAGGTGTATACTTTATAATGTATTTTTAATTTATTTTTTAGAGGTCTTTGTGTTATTTTTAATTACTTCTTTTTTTTTAGTTACAGTTGACATTTAGTATTATTTTATATTAGTTTCAAGTGTCCAACATAATGAATGGTTAGACGTTTATATAAAGTTATGCAGTGATCCCCCTGATTGGCCTTAGCTTCTTACCCACCTGGCACTATACATAGTAGTTGCAACATTATTGACTATATTTATAATGTGTTTTTTAATCTAAGCCATTTGACTGCAGCATATCTTCGGTGTGATATCATTGCTTTTGCATTATCATTTTGATTTGTAAAAGTCATTCCCTTTGTGAAAATCAAAGAGTTATATTTTCCCAATAACTTGAATCAGCAGATAATGATCTGGAAGAATATCAATGAGTCAGAATACAAAAACAATTTCTGAACGTATATTTAGATAGTTAAAACTCTCAACATAGAGATCAATATCATATTCAGTATGAGAAAGGGCAGCATATTGATATATTTAAAAGATTTAATAATTTTGTTGTACCTCCAACACCTCCAGGTTTACTGGCCTACTAATATTTATAGCTTATAGTGAAATGGAGTACAATTGGGCCAATTCTAAGTAAATTGTTATATTGAAAAGTTTATTATTTTTGACAACAAAAATTGGCAAATGAACTTGATTCAATTTCTGTTACTGGTGAAATTGTGTTTTAGGAATAACAAATTCTTTTTTTTTTTTTTTTTCCTATTAGCAACATGTCTTTTGATGATAGAATCTTAGGAAATCTTATAAGCTCTGATCGTTTATACATTAAAGGCAGTGATTTCAAAATCTGCCTTCAGTAAAATAAATTCTGGAAATTACTAATTTAATGCTGATTACTTTTTGATGTCATGTGAAAATTTCCATATAATTACGTTGGTTACTTATTTTTCTGAATATTTCTCATAAGATGCATTTAGAAAAGTCACATGCTTCATAAATATTCTATTAAAGTCCTACTGTGATATTGTGTTTATAGTTTTTTCTAGTAACTAAAGTCTGATTTATTTATTTATTTTTTAAATAGAATTCTCCCAGCCCTTGGTTACATCAGCCTACCCCAGTGACCTCAGCGGATGGTATTGGATTACTTAGTCACATTCCTGTCAGACCTTCCAGTGCAGAGCCTCATCGACCTCTTAAAATTACAGCGCATTCCAGTCCACCATTGACAAAAAGTTTAGCAGATCACCACAAAGAGTAAGTTCACCAGTGCTTAAAACATATAAATACCTTGTCTTTTATAATTTTCCTTAATTCACGCAGATAATTTGAAATTAATAAAGGTCTTAGAACTCAGATTTGAATAAGTAGTATTCTTTCTGTTTTGATAGACCTTCTGATTTACTAGATAATATTAGAGTACATGCAAAGTCGTGTTTTACTTTCATAGTAGAATGATGTTGCATGAAAGCTATCTTTGTATCGATACGTAAAAGAAAAAGTGATTACAGAAACCTTTGTATTTTCTTTACAGAGAATTGGAAAGGAAAGCTTTTATTGAACCATTACGTTCTGTTTCATCCACATCAGCAAAAAGTGATCTGGAGCTAAGTAGGTCACAGACTGGAAAAGATGGTCACTTGCATAGGCATTTTGTGGATCCTGTGATGAATCAATTACAGAGACCACCCCAGGAGACTGGGGAGAGATTAAACAAATATAAGGAGGAACACCGTCGAATTCTTCAAGAAAGCATTGACGTTGCTCCATTTACAACTAAAATCAAGGGGCTTGAGGGTGAGAGAGATAATTATTCCAGAATAGCATTGTCATCTTCTAGCCCTAAAAGCCATATCCTCAAACAAGACAAGGATGTAGAATGCTCAGTATCAGATCTTTATAAAATGAAACACTCAATGCCTCAGAGTTTGCCTCAAAGTAACTATTTCACTACGTTGTCTAATAGTGTGGTCAATGAACCACCAAGGTCATACCCATCCAAAGAAGTTTCAAATATTTATAGTGAAAAACAGAGTAACACCCTTGCAGCAGCAGCTAATCCTCAAACTCTGAGTTCATTTATATCATCTCTTTCAAAACCTCCACCTTTGATTAAGCACCAACCAGAAAGTGAGGGTTTAGTAGGCAAGATACCAGAACATCTTCCCCACCAAATTGCTTCTCACTCAGTAACAACCTTCAGAAATGATTGTAGGAGTCCTACCCATTTGACAGTTTCTTCTACAAATACGCTACGGAGTATGCCTGCTTTACATAGAGCACCAGTATTTCACCCACCAATACATCACAGCCTGGAAAGAAAGGAAAGCAGCTATAGTAGCCTTTCCCCTCCGACTTTAACTCCAGTGATGCCTGTAAATGCTGGTGGGAAAGTTCAAGAATCACAAAAGCCTCCAACTCTAATTCCTGAGCCAAAAGACTCTCAGGCAAATTTTAAGAGTTCTTCTGAACAGAATGTGATGGAAATGTGGAAATCTAATAATAACCTCAGCAAAGAGAAAACTGAATGGCATGTAGAGAAAAGCAGCGGAAAGTCACAGGCTGCTACGGCATCTGTCATTGTACGTCCACCTTCTAGTACAAAACTTGATAGTGTGCCAGCAATGCAGATAGTTTCCAAAGATCGAGTTAGTGAAAGATCTTCAGCTGGGGCAAATCAAACAGATTGTATCAAACCAGCAGAAGCTGGAGAGATGGGAAGAATCGTTCTACCATGTGTGAATTCAGACAGTGCTCACATAAAATCTGAAAAAAACTTTCAGGCGGTCTCACAGGGCGGTGTTCCCAGTTCAATTGTGTCTGCTGTAAATACATTGTGTAATACCAAAATGGATATATTCACATCTGCTGCCACTACCACCACTGTTTCCAGCTGGGGTAGTTCCGAAATAATTTACTCTTTATCAAATACCATTTTGGCCTCTAAATCCTTAGAATGTACGTCTGCAAAAAGTGTCAGTCATTCAGTGGCGCAAACACAAGAATGCAGGGTCAGCACTACAGCTCCAGTTACACCAGCCAGTAGTAAGACAGGAAGTGCTGTTCAGCCCAGCTCTGGGTTCTCAGGCACAACTGATTTTATTCATTTAAAAAAGCACAAGGCAGCATTGGCTGCAGCTCAATATAAAAGTAGTAATGTTAGTGAGATTGAGCCTAATTCTGTGAAAAATCAGACATCTTCAGCCGCCCTTCTCTTGGATAGCACTGTAGTCTGTAGTACAATAAACAAAGCAAACTCTGTAGGAAATGGGCAAGCATCCCAGACAACTCAACCAAACTACCATACTAAACTGAAGAAAGCCTGGCTTACTAGACATTCAGAAGAAGATAAAAATACTAATAAAATGGAAAATTCAGGGAGTTCTGTTTCAGAAATTATTAAGCCATGTTCTGTCAATTTAATAGCCTCTACATCTAATGATATACAAAATAGTGTAGATAGTAAGATCATAGTTGATAAATATGTAAAAGATGATAATAAGGTCAATAGGAGGAAAGCCAAAAGAACTTATGAATCTGGCTCTGAAAGTGGAGACTCTGATGAAAGTGAAAGCAAGTCAGAGCAAAGGACTAAAAGGCAACCTAAGCCAACTTATAAAAAGAAGCAAAATGATTTGCAGAAGAGAAAAGGTGAAATAGAAGAAGATTTAAAACCCAATGGGGTTCTCAGCAGAAGTGCCAAAGAAAAAAGTAAATTGAAGTTGCAGAGCAGCAGCACTAGTGGTAAGTAAATTTATTTTTTATCTCAGGTAAAATAGGCTGTATGTTCTCGCAATCATGGTGTGGTTCTCTAAAGATTAGTGAGCTTAAAGGCATCTTTTGACTTTATTTGCATGCTCTAGCTTAATGTATGTGGCCATTTACCTCATTTCTGTATTTCACAAGTACCCTGTAAGAGGAAATGAAAGAAGATGTAGCTGTATCCATTTTTAAGAGACTTGTAGAAATACGTTTTACCTAGCACTCATATTGGCAAAAACCTGATGTGTAATTTAGTAGTTACTTAGAATTTTGACCATTTCTAAGACCTGCAAGAAAAGTAGTAGAGCCATCACGTCAAAAGTGGATTTCTCATATTTACCTATAACAAGATCTAGTTGAAAAATAAATTTATTCACATATACTTACTTGAAATCACATATTTAGAAGAGAATTACTTCAAAGTAGTGTGGATGTGGCCTGAATCTCTCACCCTTCTCTTATCTCATGACAAAACTGAAAGGTTATTGAATTTACCTTATATTTAATAATGCAGTCCTTAACAATGGGTAAAAATTAAATAAAAGCGGGGGTGGAGGTGGTTGTGGTTATGTGTATTCATTTCTATTCAAGAACATCGATAATACTTAAAAGTTTCAAAACTGATAATTACATTTCATTGGTGGCTATAGCATGACTAAATAAATGATACTTGCCAGTAATATTCACTATGAAGTATTTCTATATGTTTTTACTCTAGAAGTAGTTTTTCTCAGTTTGCTTGTTTCTTTTTAGGTATGTTGCACAATGCAGAAAGCACTTAATAGTTTCACTATATCTGTGTATTCATCCACATACAATATATGAAATATCTGTGACAATGTGGACATTCAAGAAGTACTTTCACAAGCATATTTGGATGCTTGAATGCTGGTATTTGGGCCTTTTCACTGAGTGAGGTTTTCCCACATGCCTGTGTGGAAATCAGAGGCAAAGTGAAGGAGTGAAAAACAGGAGGATGGAATCATAGAAAAGGACAGTCAGGAAGTGAAAGAACGAAGGAACAAGCTCAACTAGAGACAGAGAGGCTGAGAGACTGAAATGCAAATATAGTCAGAAGAAAGAGGGAGATTGACAACGAAGGATACCTGCCATTTATTTGAGTATCGGATTGCATGCAGTGTTTTTTCTTTCATGTGTTCTATTTACTTTCCCAATGAATTCTTAGGAAGCTTAGTGTGGTCAATAATTGTTTCTCTTCCATCACATAACATTTCCTTTGGTGCTGGGCATTCAAATACTTGAGTTTAACTTACAAGAAAACAAAGATAGGAACCTTCCAACACTTAGAAAACTCTTATGAAGTCTAATTTATACAATTACTTCTTAATGAGAAGTACATGTTCTGTTTTCATTTTGAGATTGAATGTCTGTTTCCATTATAAGAGTTCTAATACTGGAATCAGCACTTTTTTTTTTAAGCTGTTATAGTTAAATCTCCTCCGCTTAGTACTAACATCAGAGAGGCTATGTTAAGTCCCATTTATTCCCAAGTCTAAAATAATATTGACTATTAAATACCATCTATTAATTATGGGCAGTGTTGATGTGCTGTTGTTCTCTAAATTGGGAGTACATAAATCTAATTTCTAAACCTGAGTAGGTTTATCTACCTCATGGATTAAATATGACCTTTATCCTTCTAATATTTGTTGGGGTTGTCATCAGTCACAGTGAATCAAAAAGAGTGAGTTATATCTGCACTTAGTGAATGTAATATGATAACATACACTATTATACATGTATGATTATATATACAAATATACGTATAATAGTGTTTTTCTCAGTACATTCTAAAAGCAGGTATAATAGATTTTCCTTTATCTCCAGTTTTGGAATGTCTTGCTATCTGCTGCTTTTTGTTGCTAATATTTAAAAGTTGGCTACTTTCCCATGACTAATTATTTAATATAATTTTTATTTTATGAACTGAAATTGTCCATCAAATTTAAATATATCTGTAGGTCCCATGATATACAATGCCATTGGTTTAACTGTAATCAGAGTTAAATTTTATATCTCAAGAAATATTTTTTAAGTTATGGCATATCAGAGATTAAAGGTTAACATGTATTTTGCACTAATGTTTTTCTTTGCCAGTTTTCACTTGCTAAAACAGTTATTTGGGGATTCGGTAGTAAATTGAGAACAAAGGGTTGAAATAACGAACCTTTTACAGTATAAAGGAAGTAGAAATATCCATTAAGTATTTTTTGTTGACTAAGTGTTTGAACCTCAAACTTTTAGATTTTAGATGATACCAATAAATAGATGAAGTTTTATTTATTGTACAAACATAGTAAAATTTATAAAAGGAGTTCGCTACAGTGGCCTAGCCAGAGCAAAAATTATAATGTCAGAAACTGTTCATATTACCCGGGCCTTCATGTCTTTGTAATTCATTTATTCATTTTTTTTTTTTAATAAAAAGTTCTGAGTATGTATTTTGTGTCACAGATTGAGATTTGCTTTGAAACATCTGATTTGTTATTATAATACTGTTGAAATTGTTCAAAATGGTATGGTTATTCATACTCTGAGCTGTTCCATTATTTGGAATGTAAAAGCATATTAGTTAATAGTTGTTTCCTAATCAAAATAGAGATAGATTGCATTTAGTTTATTCTAGTGTAATTAATTTTTTAAAAGTAAGTAAGTGATGGAAGCAAATGTACCATCTTCGTTGTTCTTTTTGATTTCTGAAAGTTCTGAACTTTTTATACAGTCCATAGGAGAAACCCCACAGTAGAGGAAATAACGAACCTTTTACATAAGGCTTCTGGAAACATTTTTATTCCATAACTGGTGTGTGTGTATGCATACGTGTTTCTTTAATGGATTAAGCCAAATGGCTCCTTTCCCTAAGGAAGAGACAGAAAAGGGGAGAACTTGTAATTGTCAAGAACCAGGCAGTCCTAGAAGTGCTTAATAACTGGAGCTGATTTTAAATGGGCCACACTGGAGTTTAAACACAATCCTTCCTATCTTAAGATGTGTGATCGTACTGTATATACTATGGACAGGTGATGGTGGGAGCTCAAGACAAGAGTTTTGCTGCAAGTTTCTGCAAGAAGTATATAGTCTCAGAATAGTTGTACGCCTCTGATCCACAAAAGGGGCATAATTAGAAAACACAGGGGTAGGAAATACAGTGTGTTCTTTCGCATGACAGAAATAGCAATCTAAGTAAATCTCATGTCTGATGTATAGATACACTATATATACACTAATATGGGCAGTTTATTTCTGATTATGGCGAACTACTGCTTGAGCATAGATAACATCTCTTAAAATGTGTATACATTTTTTTTTTGGCACCCCCGGTATATTTTTTCCTGCAAATTTTTGTTTTTCTTTATAAACTTCCGTGATGCCTTTTTTTTCTTTCTATTATCAAAAAAGATAGCCAAGTTAATGTTGCCTTTTTTCCTTCCTTGAAATCCTTTTATTTTTCTAAAAGATAGTGCTTCCATCAATATTGATATTAAATGGAGGGCATTATAATAAGGGAGAGATATTAAGAGAAATACCTTAGCTTCTCCCAAATATTGGTATAAAATCGTGCCTTAAAGAGCCACACTTATCTTGGAGAATCAGATTAAGTATTTTAAAACATACGTATGTTGAAACTAGTCTGTTTATAAAAGAACTAACTCTTTGGTCTTTAGGATCTTCCTGTGGGTCTCAAAAGAGCTTCCTCCTACATAGGCCAAATTTTTGTGTAGAATGGCTGTCTTTTTAGCTATAGATTTACAGATAAAATGAATGATTCTTGTGTTTGCTATTATACAAATATGTGTATAGATTTCAGTCAGCTAGAAGATTTAATCATATCTGCATTTCCAGTATACTGACATAAAGAGTTCATTTGGTTAGTGGGATAATAAGTAAAGAAAACTGCTGCTTTGGACTTATTATTTATTAATGAGTAACTAGAACTATATGATGTCTTTGCTGCTTTTCTAAACTCTTAATATATTGTCGCAATTGTATGATTGACTTGAATTTTATCTCAAGGAGTGTACTTTTCTAAAAAGGTATAATCTTGCTAATACTTTCCTACTGATTTTTCAGCTGGCATCCCTCGTTCAGTATTAAAAGATTGGCGTAAAGTCAAGAAGCTGAAGCAAACTGGGGAATCCTTTTTACAGGATGACTCCTGCTGTGAGATAGGGCCTAATTTACAAAAGTGTCGAGAATGTAGACTTATTCGGAGTAAAAAAGGAGAAGAATCAACCCATTCACCAGTATTTTGTAGATTTTACTACTTTAGACGGTAAGTGAAAATACATAATTAAGGGAAAGTGTTTATTGGATACTAGAACTTACATTGTCATTCTGAGGGTCCCTCCTGGAGACAGGAATGAGTCTTCAATCCTCCTTGTTTCTGAAACATAAAAGAATATTAAGTTTTTTAGTGCCAAATTTAACAATAGCTAACTGTTGTACTAAATTCATATTTACGTTGCTGCATGTATTCGTATATAGCCTTTCTCTTCTGAGATTTATTTTTAATGAGAAAATATTAGTATTTTTTTTTTTTTTTTTTAGAACATGGTAGGAAACAGTAGTTTGTTTGATATAAAGATTTATTTAACCATTTATATACATTGGCCAAAACAGTGTCACAATTATACCTGTACCTTAGTTAACAATCACAAATAGTCTATAAATCTAGGTATTTTAGGCATTAAAATAAAGTCAGTGCATTACATTGGAATACCCCCAAACTTTTATCTTTTTAAACATATTTTGCTATAAAAATATGAGTTATAAAATGACAGGAAGGCTTTCTTAGTACCATGTCACATTTCATAGATTTTGTAGTAAATATAAAAACGAATTAATGGTTGTTATTAATCTGTATACTACTATAGTATTAATATTACTAAATATTTTAACTAACAACTTACAGATAGACTTGTTGTAAGAGTCCAACTAAAGAATAGCTGGGTAACCCAGCCAGTAGAGACTAGTGTCTCAGGTTCTAGAATCAATCATTCTTGGGTTTCAGTCCCAGCTCTGTCCCTTCGTTCCTGTATGATTATGAGCTGTGGTGGAACTACAGCTAAGCCTGACTCATCTGCATAATGTGAATGGTAGTGTTACCTGCCTACCTCAGAGAGGTCTCATTAAAGATTAAATGAGATAAAGTATGGAAAGTCCTTAGTGTAGTACCAAGCACGTATGAAATGTTCTATTAATGTTAGTTGCAATTTTCCTAATCATCATCACCTTCCTAAGAAGTTAGACACTTTGCTGTGGCAAATATATTTTGCTGGTGTCCCAGTAGAGATCCCAAAAGTATGTGTTTGTTCTGTTTTATTTCTTCATGATCTTTCTAGATAATAATCCCCAAAAGACAGACAACTTCAAAAAATAGGTATACAGGGGCCAGCTGAGTGATGCTTTAGTTAAGAGCTGGCTTGAGACACCAGCAGCCCCTGTTCGGATCCCACATATGAGGGCCAGTGACACTGCCCTCTACAACTAAGATGGTGAACAACAGCTCAACCTGGAGCTGGAGCTGGGCTGTGTGAGTCCCAGCGACTATGTATGCTGCAGCCCCTGCTACAGTGGGCTGCCATAAGTTATAGTGAGTTGCAGGCAGCCAGCATGAGCGGCCTGGAGTCAGAGTGAGCTGTCAATAGCCGCCGTGAGCAGACATCCATAGGCCGGCAACTGATCTGCCTCACCTGGGAAGAGCGCAATGATGATACCAACATGGGCCAGTGAAGCAACATCCTCCCCAACTAGACTGAAGAACAAAAAGACAGCAACTTGTCTGTTCCCCTTCCCCCGGTTCCACAGCGCTGTTCCCTCCCTCAATTCCCCAATAAAAAAATAAAAATAAAAAAATAAATAGTTATATAAGGTAGTACACATGGAAGTGCAAAAAAATGAAAAGGAATTAACAGGAAAGTAGGTTTGAAAAGGTAAGAAAATCTTAGAAAAGAACTGCTCAAGTATAGATAATATAAAGCTGAAGTAAGATGATGAGTTATAACAAAGGGAGAAATTTGTTTTTAAAGTAAAAAGGGAAAGGGTAAAAGTATGAGGATAAAGGGGTGAAAGGAAATGGTGATGATGTCTATTTGAAAAATACGGAATGATTTACAATGAACTTTCAATATTCCCAGTTTGGGACTAGAACAATTACAAAGATAATTGAGGAGTAACCACCAGCTGCTAAGAGAATGGCAAGTTTGCCTTCCATTTACCCAAAATTTCTCTGAATTGAGTAGGTACATTAATTGGATGTCAAGCTAAAAGGAAGTAAGCAGTTGGGTACCTAATAAACTTATTTTATTCCTTGAAAGCACATTAATAAAGTGTCATTTTGATTAATGGGAAATATGTATGTATACTTGGCATTTGTTTAATCCTCCCAGTGAAAGTCTTAAGGTAATTTAGATCATTTTCAACTGTAGAGTTTCCTGATTTAGATTATGGATACCATAACAACATACCCTAGGCAGCATTTGGCGAACATTTTAAATTTGTTCACATCAAAGACTTGAACATAGTTTTCCTTTGATTGGAGTTAAGTGATCCAAAAGTTCTTAGTTCTTGAGATAACCTACAATTGGTGCTGCTTATCATTGCCTTTTGTGTAACATTCTGGGAGCCATCTAAGTTGGTTAAATTTAATCAATAAAGTGTATGTGGACTACCTGTTTTCTTGTTTTAATTGTAAATATAGTTTCTATATTTATATTTGACATAAAAAATGTAAATTTACAACTACAGAATAACTGAACTTCTGTCTTGATATCTAATGCTTTATGTTTTAATGTTTCAGATTATCATTTAGTAAAAATGGAGTGGTTAGAATAGATGGTTTCTCTTCTCCTGACCAATATGATGATGAAGCTATGAGTTTATGGACACATGAAAATTATGAAGATGATGAACTAGACTTAGAAACTTCAAAATACATCTTGGATATAATAGGTGATAAGTTCTGTCACTTAGTAACATCTGAAAAAACCGCTTTGTCCTGGGTGAAAAAGGATGGTAAGGAAGTTAAATACTTAAAAACATGCAATTGCATAAATTTCATTTTAAGAATTTCTGTTTGAGGTATGTTTAATCTGTGGGAGAAGTTCCTATTCTTAGTCTTGTTTACTTTTAATTTTGGTAATGACACTTTTTATGTACGAATACATGGGTATGCGTTTAAGATCATGGTTATTTTCCAATTGAGGTTGAATTGAATAGATTAACAGTTTGTGAAATCACAATAGCATTTTGCTCGTTCTGCCATTATGACATAGTTTACCATGTTATGGATGCGAAATTGGGAAATTTCAGCATTTGCCATATAAAGACATACCATCCCAGTTATATAAATTTTTAATCTGGTATGGTTCATCATAGTCATTAGAGTTTGATTTTATTTTTGAATCTCAACTTTCTCTACTCCTAGCTTAACTGTATGACTATTAAATGGGAATAATAACTGCTTCATAGATTTATTTAGAAAATAGTCATGTTAATTGTGTTTACTTACGTAAAACACCTAACATAAAAGTACTGTAAATGTTGCCTTCTTTTCTTTCCCTTCCCTTAAATCAGTGGTTTGTACCCCAGGGGACATTTGGCAATGACTGGAGACATTTTTGGTGCATAAAATGAAAGGTGTCGAGGTAGAGTACTAACATCTAATGGGTAGAGGCCACATATACCTCTAAACATCTTACAGTGCATAGGATACTCCCCCAAGACAATTCTTTAGTTCAAAATGTCAAAAGTGACACGATTGAAAAATTTTGATAAGATGTAAGTATGTTTACTGAAGGAAATTAGTAATTACTTCAAGAAATCTGCTGTTGATCTTTAGTTAATATACCCTTCAAAATCCCTGGTTTGTTACATTTTCATTTTTATGTATTTCAGCTAAAATTGCCTGGAAAAGAGCGGTGAGAGGAGTTCGGGAGATGTGTGATGCATGTGAAGCAACATTGTTTAACATTCATTGGGTCTGCCAAAAGTGTGGATTTGTGGTCTGTTTAGATTGTTATAAGGCAAAGGAAAGAAAGAGTTCTAGAGGTTGGTTTATAACTTTATATAAATTTAAATTTTTTATAATTTTCATTTTCTCTAGGATCACTCATCTGGAAAAATTAGATGTGTGGAATTTTTTTCCTACCTTCCTTAGTTATAAATATATAGCATTAAGGAAGTTTTGTGACACTTGTTTTTTAAAAAGGAGTAACTACAATTTATGAATGGCCAGATCTAGAATAAAACTGCATCTATATCTTTTTAGCCTGATCAGTAGCTTCACCCTCTCATTTCAAGCAGGTAATTTCTTAATGTAGCGCAAATTTATATTAGGCTTTATGCCTTTAACATTCCAATGTTTAGGAGCCTAAAGTCCCTTCTAAAACCTGTTAATGACACAGCTGCCTAATACTGGTAACCTTGTATTAAGTTATTTGTTTGGGATAAAGCCTTAATAAAACGAGAGGATTCAAATTGTGCAAGTATTAGAAGTAAAATCATGTTTAGTGATAGACTGTTCAATGTCTAAAAAAATAAATGTCTTAATTCTCATTCCAACTCAAGCTCTTTTTTGTAGTGGTATATCTGATAGATGAACCATGATTTAGCCATCAGTATCTTTTCCACTGATGGGATTACTTAAACCTCATCCTTATGGATCCCTATTCTTGTACATCCAGCACTTACCAAAGAGACCTGAGCAAGTAGGCAAGCATGTCCAAACATCTGCCAGGTATTACTGTGATGTGCAGAAGATACTAAATATGAATAAAATCATAGACCAGAATAAACAATGCATGTTAGGAAATTAAATATCTTCAAATCCATGAAAATGTATTTGGATATTTTCATTTGATGAAAGTAGCTGCATTGCTATAAAACTTCATGACATGCATTTTATATTTTTCTGGTTCCATATTTTGTTTTCCTTTTGCCAAATTGAAAAAATTAATTTTAATTTATATTGTTCTATATTGTATGCATATATATGAACATGAGTTCTATTTTGAAAAAGAAGAGGGTATGTTTAATAAACCTAAATGGTTGTATTGCTGTTGATTTTCATAGTACTATTAATTTTGAAAGTGTTGTCTTGTCACTCACCATATCAATTTTTAGTATAATCTGTGTTTTGTGTTATATTCTGTTATCTATATATCTCCTTATTTCACTGTTAAATGTTGTTAATAGACTTAAATTGACTACCTTATAGTTTTATACAATGGTAACATAAGCGTCTAAAATGGAAGCAGTTAGAAAATGTACGAGTTACTGTGTAGACTTTGGAGGGGAAAGTTAGAAAGCTTTTAAAAAACCAGTTTAGCCTGGATTTGAATTTTATGTAGTATGAGACATTTTTGAAATTATGGTTTTTGATTTTTTATGCCGAACTTAGTGAGCTTTGTAATATTTATTGAAGTTCTTAAAGCCGCATCATTAGTAGCTATCCATGTCATTAAATGGATAGAAAGGATCTCCTTAAGATCAAACTATTAAATAGTTTTCCTGTGTATGATATGCCATATGCTATTCCTTAATATGTTAACAACTCCAGGTATGGAGCCTTTTTTGCAGGCAAAAGGAGCAATTAAATAACTATTATTAAACAAAGAACTTTTGAGGCCAAAATCTTTTCTGAAAGAAAGGGTTTTTTGAGCCAAATGCTAGCTAGCTGTGCAGACCAGGCAGGACCTGGGGCATGCAATCTGACCTACCACCATGTCCAAACTCCTGGAGGGCTCTTTAATACATTATGTTGCAAGGGAGAAAGATCTAAGTTGTTTTGAAAGAATTTACAATTGGCTATAGATAAGGGGAAGGGGTGGGAAAATGTGAAGCGGGGAACATTTCTGGGGTAGGTACATAGTCTGTAAGGAAGAAATATTTACTACTTTTGATTGGTTATGGGGAACAGTCCTGAGAGTTCCTGCATAAGCGTGATGCAGTGGTGGCTAGTGATCAGTACAGAAGTTGATTTAAAGTTCCAACACAGGTTCAGGAATATGAGCAGTCTACCATTAGTTGGACCACAGCTATTAACGGGTTACTACCCTTGTCTCTCACTCTGGTGCTTTGTAATTTAGGACATCTCAGACTTTTTCTTCTTTCTCTATAAAGTAGCAACTTTTTGACATATCTCATGGCAGTTCTCCTACATGTATTTGAAGCATGAAAGGAAAATGAGTTAGGAATAGCATCAAACTTTGTATCAGTCTAAGTTTAGGCAAAAGCCATGTTTGGCACAGAAAATAGTTCAGAGATCAAAGATTAGCTACAGAAAAGCTATAATCAAATAGGGAAGATAGGGGTGATTAATAAATTAATGATAAAAAGAATGGTCATTTTAGAAAAGGCTAACATCAATTTATATCTTGTTTTAATAAAATTCTTAGAATGGGGGGGTCCTTTTTTAAGAACCATATATTTGAAGCTTTCCATTAACATTATATAATCATTAACCTCTGTATATAAGCCATTAATTATATAATTATAAAACTATGACTGATATAAAAATACATATAATCTTACAGATAAAGAACTGTATGCTTGGATGAAGTGTGTGAAGGGACAGCCTCATGATCACAAGCATTTAATGCCAACTCAAATCATACCTGGTTCTGGTAAATATGAATGTGTATTATTTACTTAGCGGTGTAACAGCTCTTGTTTGTTCAAGATTACTTGGGCATATGGAGTAGTATAATAAAATGGAGAGGTAAGGTTTATCAAATCTTTGAATTGTTTATGCTCAGTTCTTAGAATCCCCTGTGTAATAAAGCTAGCAAGAAAAGAACCAGCCCCAGTCACTTAAGAAAACCACTGAGGAAGCATTTTAAAAGCGGTTTATTAGATTTATGATGAAAGGATATTCTCCCCCCTTTTTTTAAACATACTGAATTCTTAATAATAAAGAGAGAAAAGAATAGAGAAAGTGAATTTGGTTTAATGGCCAAACCTGAAGTACATGAAAGGGATTAAGAAAAAAGCGGAAGAAAAGGCATTAAGAAAACCTCTGCAAGAAAATGGGGGGAAAGTCATAATCTTACAACTAGTTGTAACTTTTTTTTCTTTAATCACTATTGTGTTTTGCAGTTTTGACAGATCTTCTGGATGCGATGCACACTGTTAGAGAAAAATATGGTATTAAATCCCATTGTCATTGTACTAACAAACAGAATATACAAGTTGGTAATTTTCCTACAATGAATGGTGTTTCTCAAGTGAGTATAAATCTCTAATTATCCAAATAAAATGCATGGTTAAATTAATTTTGATACTTGAAATCCAGTTTAGGATTGTATTTTATAAATTATGGTTTTTTGTTTGTTTTTATTAGTTTCAGGTGTACAAAACAATGTAATAGTTAGACATTTACACCCTCACAAAGTGATACTCCCCTCCCCCCAGGCTACCACCCCTCTGACATCGTATATAGCTTTTAACACTTCCATTGACTCTATTCCCTGTGCTTTACTCCACATCCTGTGAATATATATATGTATTAAATTATAGTTGACATTTAGTATTATTCCGCTTCAGCTCCAG
The DNA here is from genome assembly GCA_033961575.1 of Aselliscus stoliczkanus. NCBI lineage: Eukaryota > Metazoa > Chordata > Mammalia > Chiroptera > Hipposideridae > Aselliscus > Aselliscus stoliczkanus. The sequence continues at coordinate 142,230,486 of CM066729.1, forward strand.
GTATACAGTGCAGTAGTCAGGCATCAACACCATCCATGAAGGGGTCTCCCTAATAAGACACGTGCCCAAGTGACACCCTATAAAATCTTTACAACATTATTGATATTAATTATGTTTTCAATGTTACTGTGTAAATATAACTACTACTTTTAACTCTGAATAATGAAGATGTGGTATTTTAAACTTAATTGTTCTACCTTTGTAGGTTTTACAGAATGTTCTTAATCACAGTAATAAAATTTCTCTGTGCATGCCTGAGTCTCAGCAGCAAAATACCCCTCAGAAGTCTGAGAGAAATGGCAGCAGCAGTCCAGGGAGTGATGATAGCACAGACAGCAAGTTAACTCCTCCCGAATCCCAGTCACCACTGCACTGGTTAGCAGATCTTGCAGAGCAAAAGGCCAGAGAGGAAAAAAAAGGTAAATATAATTAATTACCTTAGGTATTGACCCTTGAACAACACAGATTTAAATTGCCTGGGTAACACGTGTCGATTTTTTTTTTCGATAAATACCTGCACTGTTTTTAATTCGTGGTTGGGATTCCACAGGTGTAGAGGGGCCAACTATATGCATTTATCTACACTGTTTTATATAGGGGACTTGAGCATCCACTGATTTTGGTAACGTGTCGGGGTGGGTATAGTCCTGTAACCAATTCCCCACAAATACTGAGAACAACTAAGTTTTGGGTTAGTCAAAAGTTATACACAGATTTTTTTTTTTTTCTTTTTCTTTTTAGAGGGCACTGTCACTGGCCCTTATATAGTAGGATCCGAACCAGGGCTGCTGGCGTCCCAAACCAGCTCTTAACCACTGCACCACTGGGCCAGCCCAGTATACACAGATTTTTGACTGCATGGGGAATTTGCACCCCTATCCTCACACATTTTTTATGGGTGAACTGTATAATAATTATAATATAACCAACAATGTACTGTTATTTATTACTAATTATTTAATATTAATGTACTATTAACAGTACATTAATTTACTATTCACTTAAAACAATTTACTTTTGTCTTTTGCTTGCATTATGGCTTAGGTTCAGTAAAAGCATTTGTCTTTTCTTATTAGGAACCTGCCTTCCTGTGGTTGCATCAAATTTTGTTGCAGAATTATTTGTGGATGCCATATCAGTAAAGTCATCAGGGCATAGATTTGTTACTGATCTATTTTTTTCTCCCTGTCTCTTTTTCTTACCTATACTTTCTACAGCATTTTTATTTGTGACAGATACAAACTCAGCTACATGTCTAAGATATTGAGGAATGCCTTTTCATATTCAAACTGTTTGACTCCATTTTGAAGGATCTAACCCATCCTCTGGTGTGTGTTGAGGTGAATTAATTGAATTAGTCACTAGCGCTACTAGTTTTACCTCTCACTATAAAATACAGGGTGCCAGTTTTGTCTGTACTTTGGCAGCATGCTTAATTTTATTTGAATTTTATAAAATGTTTTATTTCAGAAAACAAAGAATTTGTCCTTGAACAGCCAGTTAAAGAAGAGAAAGAACAAGACAATCCTGATTCTCCCAACAGCAGAACATCACCTCCTGTGTCCCAGAATAATGAACAAGGCTCTACCTTACGGGATTTACTGACCACAACAGCTGGCAAGCTACGTGTCGGTTCTACAGATGCTGGCATTGCTTTTGCACCAGTGTATTCAATGGGAACTCCAGTAAGTGAGATATCAGATTTTGGCTTTCATATGGGCTTTAAGTTTAGATGATTTGCTGATTTGGCTATGAACTACACTATAAATAGATGCAGATGAAATCAAATATACCAGAATAGTAGATATATTCATATTTGCATTATAACTCATAACTTAAAAGCTTGAGATTTTGTTTTCTTCCAAGGTGGAAAAGGTTGAGAAAGAGGCGTTTTGATTCTAGAAAAACCCTAAGATACTCCTTTAGATTTTGAAAACCATCTGCCTAGTGGGTGATAAAATATGAAAGTAAATGTTGTTACTTAAAATATTTAGAAATCGATTTTTGCTTTAATTATTCACCAAAGAAAAAGAAAAACAGACTAATTGTATAGATAGGCATAAATTTTTAGTGGCTTTTAAAAGTACATGTCTGGGAAATTCCACCTACCTGTCCCTTCTCCTTTGCCCCAGTCCTAAAACAATATGAAATGCAGGAAAGCCACACTTCTGGTATCGCATACCTGGCCTCACATGGACCACCAATCTTCTGGTTCCCATCTGTCAGGAACAGTGTAAGCACTAGAGATTCATATCCACTGACATGATTACCTATTCTTGAAGGCGGGTGTATTGTTTGTGTTGGTGTTTGCTGTTAGTAGTAAATCAAAGTGAAAGTTTTAAAACATACATGTTTCTTCTCAAAATACATTTTTTTCCCCCTAATAGAGTGGTAAAAGTGGACGGACCATGCCAAACATTCTTGATGACATAATTGCTTCAGTTGTTGAAAACAAAATTCCACCAAATAAAGCGTCTAAGATAAATGTAAAACCAGAGCTAAAAGAAGAGCCTAAAGAAAGCAGAAAATCTGCCATGGATGAAAACAATAAATTATACAGTGATATACCACATTCTTGGATCTGTGAGAAGCATGTCCTTTGGCTTAAGGATTATAAAAATATTAATAATTGGAAGCTTTTCAAAGAGTGTTGGAAACATGGACAAGTGAGTATTTCAAGCTGATTTAGTACACACTCAGTGTAACTGAATCTTGCTGAACAGGCAGAATGGCTCTCTCCTTAGGGATAGAAACAAAGGGGAGAAAGCTACTTACTTAACACATTTGGAGTGGAAGTAACATATCAAAAACACTGAAAAGGTTACCAGAATGATTGTTTCTGAACTCTTAGTTTTGGCCAGATTTATATGAATTAATAGGGAAGCACTGATTTTTTGAATCACCAGTCAACAGACTTTTTTTTTTTTTTCTTTTTTTTAAGCTGAGCCATCCTGCCACCTGTTGGCAGCTCAATGGCAGTTTAGTTCGGGCTGGTATCAAACTGCTGCTCCTCAGAGCTCAGCTCGCACTCTTGAGCGAGTTCTTAACCAACTGAGCCACTCGGTTGGCCCTACAGACTTTTAATAAAGCATGTAGGGCCGGACGAGTGGCTTGGTGGTTAAGCGCTGGCTTGGGAAGCCAGCAGCCCCGGTTCGGTCCCACATATGAGGGCCAGTGACACTGCCCTCAAAAAAAAAACATGTATGCACAAAGTTTGGTACCTCTTTTTTTTTTTTTTTTTTACATTTGTGTTTTTTGTCCATTTAAGATTCATATCTGCTATTAAAGTATTGAAACTAAAAGCATTTTTCTTGAACTGATGAAAAGTATAGATGCTTTTGCTTTAAATGTGTATCTCTAGAATATTTATTTAAGTTCATCAAATCTTGAATGACAAACTCCATTATTTAGTTCTGCGCAAATAAAAATGATTTTCTGAGGTCCGGCCGAGTGGCGCAGTGGTTAAGCACTGGCTTCGGAAACCAGCGGCCCCAGTTCAGGTCCCCAGTGACACTGCCCTCAAAATAAATAAATAAATATGATTTTCTGTTTGATCAAAGTTTTGATACAATGTTTGCTATACAATTCAGATGGCAGTTTTACAAATTATGAACAAATAATTAAGAATTTGCATGACTTAGTATTGTCATTTTCAGTTTTTTCTTGCTCTCTGGAAAACAGCATTGCCATCCGATAGTTACTGAACAATTAAGATCCAGTCTTTGTGCTGGCCATTAGGCTATGAAAAAGTACAATATGAATAAGAGCCATTTTAGTACACTTAGGTCACTAATCCTTTCCAAATCTGATTAAAGCTTAGTTTCTCTCTCCCCAGAAAAAATACACATCTATGCATTGTATATACACAGTAGTTCCTTGGTGTTCACGGGGGATTGGTTCCAGGATCCTCCTTTGGCTACCAGAATATGTGGATATGTAAATTCCTGGCCAAAAGTGGTGCAGTGGTTATGCGCTGGCTTGGGAAGCCAGAGGCCCCGGTTCGGGTCCCACATATGAGGGCCAGCGACACTGCCCTCAGAAAGAAATATATATATACACAGTATTTCACATTCTCCCGAATGCTTGAAATCATCTCTAGATTACTTATAATGCCTAATACAATATAAATGCCATGTAAATAGTTGTCATACAGTATTATTTAGTCAATAAAAACAAGAAAAAATATTCTGCACATGTTCAATACAGACACAATCATCATAGGCCTTAACTATAAAGTACTTGTCAGCAACAACGTAACATCCCCCTCCCACCCCCCCAATCTTTTATTCATGGTTGGTTGAATCTGCAGATTTGGAATGCATGGATATGGAAGGCTGAATGTATACAATATTTTACTTTTTTTTTTCTCTTTTTTCTAGTTGGCTCTTCAATTCCCAGTGCCATTCATTGCTGAGTCACAATTTAGACCACTTAATTTTATGTGGACTTGAATAATCCCATAAATGTCTTTATAAACATGTTAAATATTCTAAGAAATATGTTCAAGGTGTTATGGAAACCTAAAAGAGTGAATGACTAAGAGTACTAATTCAAAAAGGCTAGTCTGAATTAATGCCTCAAGGATTAAGTGAAAATTTCTACATGGATAAAAGATTGGAGAGAAACAAAAGCGTCGGGTTTGGGGAATTGTTAAGTAGTTTTTTTTTTGTCTGAAAGATAAAAGTTCTGTGAGATAATAATGGTGGGGAAATGAAGTGGCTAGGGCTGTGATTATGAAAGGCCTTTATATATCATGCTAAAGAGTTTGAAATTTATCCTGTCGATAATTTTAATTCAGTAATCAAAGTTATCAGATTGACATTTTAAAATAAGGCAAAGCAGATTGAAAGTTGAATTAGAGGGGAATAAGACCAGAGGCAAGAAGTCAAATTAGGAAGGCTTTCGTATTTCAGGAAGATGATAATAATGGTATCCTAAGGATTCTGCTTCAGAATCTTCTAATTATAATTAACTTGCTCTATAATTTTTATAAATCTAGTTACTTTTCCCAGGCTGCTGATTACCATAAGAAAGTGTGGCATAGGTCTGGATACAGAAGTATTATTAAATAGACATAATAGGGGCTGGGAATTAATATGCGAATTGCCAACAATAATTATCTAATTGCTGAGCTGTTTTAATAAGAATTGGATGTATTATTAAGCCCGTTGAAAGGAAGTTTAATAGAGCATTCATCCAAGTAGTTAACCAGACTTTAGCATGGTTCTCCCCACCCTTTAGGGATATCTTTTATGATATCTTCCCCAGCTAGAGGTTATTCTTCACTTATAGTTCCCCAAATTTAATTATCTTTGGAAGTTTAATAGTACTTAATATCTTTTACAAGAGACTCACAATTTTCTGTGTTTCCTATATCCCAGACTTTTACTTCCATTTATAAGAAAGGAATTTTTGAAAATAACAGATTAATACATCAGATTGCCTAAGAGGTTTTTTTATGTCCATTGGAGTTTTAAAAGCCGTAAATCGTCAGTTGGTTTTTGGTTTAAAGACTAGCGTTAGCCTTGAGGGAATTTGAATTCATAGGATTTCAAAGGAGAGGTTCACTTTCAGGGATTCATCATTAGGCTTGAAATGTAATGTTATGCGTAATTGTTCAGTATTTTTATTTATCATGATCCATGTAGAGGTAAAGACTGTGTTTTAAGTAACATAAACTTAGAATGCATATAAATTGTTTCAATGTCAAAGACTTTATTTAAAAATCCTATGTATTGCATACATACAAATATATAAATAGGTTATATTCTGTCTATAAAAATCTGTAAATAAAACAAGAAAATCTGCTTTTATACCATTTAAATATGAAACACAAGTATAGCCTTTCAGACTTCCTTCTTGAAAATCACTAGACATTTTCATTTTTGTTTTCAAAAATGGTAATGTGCTCTACATTTTCATTTTTGTTTTCAAAAATGGTAACGTGCTCTTATCACCTTTTCCCTTTGACATTATATTGTGAACATCTTTCCAGGTTAGGGACTGTTTTTTTTTTGTTTTGTTTTGTGTTTTTTTAAAGATTTTATTGGGGAATTGGTGGAGGGGAACAGCGTTGGGGAATCGGGGAAGGGGAACAGACAAGTTGCCGTCTTCTTGTTCTTCAGTTTAGTTGCAGAGGACGTTGCTTCACTGTTGGTATCGTCATTGCGCTCTTCCGGGATGAGGCAGATCGGTCGCTGGCCTCTGGATGTCGCTCATCGCGGCTATTGGCAGCTCACACTTGGCTGCCAGCCACTCACGCTGGCTGCCGGCCACTCACTGCTGCCTATGGCAGCCCATTGCAGCAGGGGCTGCAGCCCACACCATCACCGGGGCTCGCACAGCCCAGCTCCAGGTGGAGTTGTTGTTAGCTGTAGAGGGCAGTGTCACTGGCCCTCATGTGGGATCCGAACCGGGGCCGCTGGCATCCCAAAACCAGCGCTTAACCAATGCGCCACTCGACCGGCCCAGGGACTGTTTTTAATAGCCTCTTTTATTCTGACAATTTGTCATTAGTTCCAAAATTTAAAGTGCTAACCACTTGTATGTATGTATAAAATCAAATTTTGGCAGTGTCCATATACCTTTTAACTTTTGTCTATCTGTGTATTTATTTATAAGCCTGCAGTGGTTTCTGGTGCACATAAGAAAATGAACATTCACTTATGGAAGGCGGAATCAATTAGTCTTGATTTTGGAGACCACCAAGCTGATATCCTGAACTGCAAAGACAGCATTATTTCAAATGGCAATGTTAAGGAATTCTGGGATGGTTTTGAAGAAGTTGCAAGTATGTTGTTTTTTCTTTACTGTGTTGTTAAAAACAACCCAAAGTGATAGGTTGTAAACACGATTTAACAAATTTTTAATCTTTTAAACTCCTGTATGATTTTGTTGTCTAGTAAAAAGAAACAAGTATAGGCGCTCCTCAAATTCAATGGCGTGACATCCTGCTAAACGCATTGTAAATTGAAAATAATCGTGTCTCAAATGCATTTAATTCACCTAGGTTTAGCCTTGCCTAACCTTAAATGTGCTCAGAGCACTTACATTAGCCTACAGTTAGACAAAATCAACACAGTGAATACACTATAGAGTACTCATATCGACTGTTGGTGTGGCTGGCTGGGAGCTACAGCTGCACAGCATCACAGTGTATTGTACCACATAGTTAGCCAGGAAAAGGTCACAATTCAAAATTAGAAGTACTGTTTCTAGTGAATGTCTCTTGGCTTTTGTACCATCAAAAAAATCCTAAAACCACTAAAAGTTGGGGACCATCTATGCTTGGAAAACAAGAAACTGGTCCTATTCCTGGCTCTACCCTAATTTCCTTGAACCATAAAGAAGTCATTTATACTGTTTCCTTACATCACATGGAGAATACTTTTGGCAACCCCATAAGCTTTTGAAAATTGAATCATACAATTTATGTTAAGCTCTTTGAAAATTAAAAGTAAAAATGTAAGACTAATTTTAATAACAATTGTAGAGATAATTTAAAAGAATATTTTCGCAATATTACAAATACCTATGTATATAAGGTTCAAAAGTCTTAATAATACCTAAGTGATAAAAGCCAATTAGCAAGCATTCATTTTACATGTCTTCCTCTCCAAAAATTAATAAAAATAAAAAGGCAGTGATTGACTACCTTTTCAGTAATTAACTGCATTCTTTATAGAGCGGCAAAAAACGAAAAGTGGAGAAACAGTTGTTTTAAAATTGAAAGATTGCCCTTCGGGAGAAGACTTCAAAGCTATGATGCCATCAAGGTGTGTCTTTTGAAACTTATTTTGACTTTTAGCCTAGAAGTTGAGTTGAGATTATCCCCAGAAGTAGGATAAGGAATTAAAAGTGTGACTTGAGGCATTTTCTTTCTCAATTAAAAATAACAAAACAAAAAACTGAACCCCTGTAGTCTCAGCAGGGGAAAGTCTTTATGTTAGGGCAGTCAAAAGGGCCCTGTTTAAGGTCTTCCTTGGTGCTTTTAATTTACCATGATGAGGCAGAGTTGCAGTTTTCAGTATCACTTCGTGCTCCCCCATATGTTATGCGTTTGTTTAAACTTTGAATGAAGTTAAGAAAGTTAATCTGTCAAAGCCCTTTAAGCAAAAGTTGTCTTTTGTTTTGAACAGATTGAAAATTCCATATTTGGTAGCACTTAACAATCTAAGCCTTGATTCTAAAGAAGTCAATGTTGTTATTTTTCAGATATGAAGATCTTTTAAAAAGCCTGCCATTGCCAGAATATTGTAATCCAGAAGGAAAATTCAATTTGGCTTCTCATTTGCCAGGATTTTTTGTACGCCCTGATCTAGGACCCAGGTTATGCAGTGCCTATGGTAGGTATATATTTGCATTTCTATCTGCTTTGAATTATGTGGACTTTTAACTACTCTACAAGGATAAATTGTATAATGATTGTTAGGTTCTACTAAATCTGTTCTTTTAGTAATCCATTGGAATATTTTTCTAAATCAAGCAGTATATTAGGAATCAATAGCCAGTATATAGTTAAATACCTGCTGATTCCTTGCAAAATATCTATATTTTCTATTAATTTGATTTTTATGGAACATTTCATGGATTGTGGTTTTTGGGACAAGGAGACTAAAACTCAAGTAACAGTTAAATTTTCCTTTTAGAGCTGATTTTGAGATATGTAAAGTCTGTCAAGTAAAATTTTATTTCATACACAGGTGTAGCTGCTGCCAAAGATCATGATATAGGAACAACAAATCTCCATGTTGAAGTTTCTGATGTTGTAAATATTCTAGTCTATGTTGGCGTAGCAAAAGGAAATGGCATTCTCTCAAAAGCAGGTAAAGAAACTTAAAATAATAGTGGTGTTTGGAAGAACCATTGAATAACCACACACTAGTATTATCTAGAATGTCAGCCTCTAAGTTAACAGCAAAGATTATTTTAAAAAATTGCAGCGGATATAGGAATATTCTTATCTTTATTACTTGATTGATTGATTAATTTATTTACCTAACTATTTATATAACAGGAATTTTAATTTTAAAAGAGAATATTATTTGCTCTTTTTACTATCATTAAATATTGTATTAATGAAAATAAACTGTTAAGCTCACTTACAAACATTCATTGAAGAATAGAAATTAGGTCCCAGGGCTCTGAAGATGATTAAGACATGGTTTGTGCCTAAGGTGTTCTCCTTTTTTCTCCTCCAGTATCAGAGAGAGAGCGGGCTGTTTTTCTTAGAAATAGCCTTCTATCCAGCATGTAGGTCTTATAGTCCAGCCTCTGGCTTCCTTTCTGAAACCTTGTTTCATCTGTTATTTCCTCTTTGTAGACATAGGCCTTTAAATACTCCGTCTCCACTGGCTACTTTTCTTCAGAGTGGCAGCAGACGCTAGACTGTTCCTTATTTTTAAAAGAAAACCTCCTTCAAGCCATGTCTTCCTTGGCACCATCCCATTGCCCCTGCCCTTTATAACAAGCTTTTTGCTGTGTCTGTCCCCCCCTTTTCACATTTCAGCTGAATGCACACTGGCATCCATACCTGTTAGCCTACTGAAATTACTTTTGTCATGGCTCTCACACTTGGATAATTCAGTGGTTTCTTTCTGGTCCTTTTATTACTTGCAACCTTGGTAATAAATGGCACTTAATCACTCCATTGTCTTCAGATCATGGCTTCTGTGACACTACTCCCTGGTTCTTAATGGACTTTTCTAGAGTTATATACTTCATTTTCTACCTTTTTTAGTTTACATGTGCTTCCTGTGAAATTTCTATGTATGATTTCCAGCCATCACTTAGATCACTGATTGTATATCTGGAGCCCAGAATAATGTATCTACAGCATAATGCTGACGACATGGGGTTTCATGATAGTATTCACTCAGCTTCTATAATATACCCAACCTAAACTCCCCCAAAACTATAGAAACTCATTTTTATATTGTTCCTCAGCTCCCTTAACTGACACTCGTGATTATAATAGATAAAAACTGTCTATCCCACTCGCAAGGATTAAAGAGTCAGGCACACTTGAGCTATAGTCCAGCGCTAGCACAGAAATGTATGTGGTTGAGATTTCTTATCGTTTCAAAGCCTGTGATGCCACAGGGTTAATTATCTCTTTTGTACCTTGTTCTCATCATCCCTTATAACATTTTGTCTACAATACAGATGTTACACCTGCTTTTCTCTACTGTTCTTTCATGTCCTTAAATGCTGGAACTTTTTTACTCATCTTTGTTCCTGCACACTTCCCATCCCTCATTTGTAGCATAATATTTGGTCTTATGAGAAAATATTCATCAACTTTTTAATTCTTTGGCTGTCTTTCAATATCTATAGCTTTTGCCCATTTTTATAGATAGTCACAAAAAAAGGAATGTTTTAGGGTTATAATAATGCTTTCAAACACTGACCTACTTAAAATACATGCTTTTTCCTCTACTTACAATGGTGTTCCTACCTCCTTCCTGGCAAATTTCTGTGTTCATCCTTAAAAGTATAACTCAGATTGTCATCTCCCCCTAGAGGTCGTCATTAAAGAAAATAAACTTTCTCTTCCTTATGATGTATCCCTCCTACCCCACTTTTTAAATTTACAGAGCAGTAAAATTTAAAGAAAAAAAATGGGAATACTTACTAACTTAAAATTTTTGTTAAGGAAATACATTTTAAAACTATCAACTGTCATTGTTAAATATAGGCTACACAGGTAATATTTGAGAACTGAACCAGTCTTGGTGTACCTTTGTACTATGATTGCATTTCCTGTGGGATATTCTTTTTGCCTATGTTTATTAATATCCTCTTTTACTCTGAGGTCTTGACTGGGTCTTTCTTTACTCTAATCCCCAACATTCTAGGACAATCTGTGACAGTCTCTGGCACATTGTAAACACCTAATGAATGTTTGAATTAAGAAATCTTTGCAGCCAGTTTTTTGTTTGTTTGTTTGTTTGTTTGTTTTTTGTGGGGTTTTTTTTTGAGGGCAGTGTCACTGGCCCTCATATGTAGGACCTGAACCGGGTCCGCTGGCTTCCCAAGCCAGCTTTTAACCACTGCACCACTCGGCCAGCCCAGCAGCCAGTTTTAAAGATAAAAAAAACTTCTACTTTCACAAATTAGGAAACATCCAATGTATTCATGGTAACAATTACTCTTTTCCTTTTAAAAGAACGTTTCTTTAAAATGTTCACTAGTGGGGCCAGCTGAATGGCTCAGTTGGTTAAGAGCTCGCTCAAGAGTACAAGCTGAGCTCTGAGCAACAGCGGTTCGAGGCCAGCCCGAGCTGAGTTGCCGCTGAGCTGCCAACAGGTGGCAGGATGGCTCAGCTAAAAAAAAAAAAAATGTTCACTAGTAAAATCAGAAATTTGTAAAAGACCTTCCTATATTTTACTCAGAAATAACCACAGTTAAAAAATTTTTCTCTATGTGTGTGTACACAGGTGTTAGTTTGTCAGCATTTTAGAAAAATGACCTGATATTTACTCATCCACAGCAAATGAGGCATACGCCATTTGATTACTGATTAACCAATAGTAATACATGAGATCTCCCAGGAGTTAGACATTTTGCTCTACCTTTCATTTGTCACGGTAATGAACAAATCCCTTCACCTCATTGAACCATAGAGGTTGTGATCCATATCTACCATACTAAGTAGTTATAGAGGCCACCTAATTAATAGTCATGAAAATTCTTAGTAAGTTATGAAATGCTGTGTGAATATAAATCATTGTTATAACCACTCATAACCACTCCCTTGAGACAGGAAGAAAGTTGGTTAAGCTTGAGTAAAAGCCCTTGAGTTTATCTCCTGTTCCATGGTTTGCAGAAAACAAATGACCCAAGAAAGGCACTCTGTCCCCGTTACATGGGGCTCACATTCTCTGCTCCTGTAGATCCAGCAATTGATATATCACTGGGTTTATCTCCTCTTTAAGAGTCCCCATCTAGTCAGGCACTGTGCTGCCTCTGATAGATCAGTTTTAGGATAAGAGTTGGCTTTCTCCTGCTAGTGTTTACTGACTAATTTGAAAATACTCCCTTCTGTTTCAGGAATACTCAAGAAATTTGAAGAAGAAGATTTAGATGACTTTTTGAGAAAACGATTGAAGGACTCAAGTGAAATACCTGGTGCTCTGTGGCATATTTATGCTGGGAAAGATGTTGACAAGATCAGGGAATTTCTTCAAAAGGTATAATTTAGGTTGCAAATAGTGTATCTCTTGACCCACTAATTTTTATTTTTATTTTTTTTTTTAAGATTTTATTGGGGAATTGGGAGAAGGGGAACAGCAACAGCATTGGGGAATCCGGGAAGGGGAACAAACAAGTTGCTGTCCTTTTGTTCTTCAGTCTAGTTGTGGAGGACTTTGCTTTGCTGGCCCTTGTTGGTATTATCGTTGCGCTCTTCCCAGGTGAGGCAGATCAGTCGCCAGCCACCAGAGGGCTGCTTACACCAGCTGCCAGCCACTCACATAGCTTCCCACAGCCCTCTGCAGCTTCACTGCAGCCTAAACTGTCCCTATTGACACAGTGGCAGCCCAGCTCCAGGTCGAGCTGTTGTTCACCATCTTAGCTGTAGAGGGTGAAGCATCACTTACCCTAATGTGAAATCCGAACCAGGTTCCTGCCCCTCAGAGCTGGCTTCCCAAGCCAACACTTAATCAACGCACCACTTGGCCAGCCCAACTCACTAATTTTTAATTTAACTTCATTTTGTGTTTAGCAATATAAGAATAAATAAATTTTTTTTTTTTTTTGAGGCAGTGTCACTGGCCCTCATGTGGGACCGAACCGGGGCCGCTGGCTTCCCAAGCCAGCACTTAACCACCGCGCCACTCGGCCGGCCCTAAGAATAAATAATTTTTAACTCAAAGGAGATCGGTTTTTGTTGTTGTAGAAAGTCAACTGCCCCTTTCTCTTGCTCCAAAAAAAACCCATTTCAGGTTGAAGGTCATTTTTTCACAGTTGCTAATGCTCCCGCATCCCTTAGTAGTAAAGAACTAATCTGTTGATGAGTCGGATGTTTTATTGTGAAAAGTAGTGATTAGGAACTGCGGGATAGAAAAGCTAAAGAACGTAGGATCTTTATTTTTTTAATTTGATATTTTTTGCTTTTGACCTAGAGAATAAATCTAGTCTATCACATCTGATTGCTCTGTGATACTTACATGAATAAGCTGAAATTTTGAGTAATTGTACCTTTAATTTAGTTAAGATACTCTAAATGAAAGTGATACATTAATCTGAATTAATTGATTCAAGCCCTTTGATCAAATATTTCCAAAATTTTGAAATTATAGGAATTTTTTTTAAGGGATCGTCATTGCTGCTTTTTTATTGTACATCTCCCTTCTGAAGGGAGTTAAGGTTTGTCTGGTCAGTGCAAAGGGGTTATAGCCCTGTGCCTACTACCTTAGCCTAGAGTACCTACCAGTATTTTAATTTAAAATATTATAAGTTGTGCTTTTTAAAGCAGATTATTCACTGGTTAATAAAGGATCCTTTGACATTGAGTTATCAAGGGTTAGAAGGTGAGCAGTATAAAGGTATTTGTCTTTGTGCATATTTTAAAAAGAGAGCAGGATCAAGAAATATTTGTGAAGTTTTCATGTGAATGGATTGACTTCCGGGGAAAAGCTAAACAAGCTTTATCTCGTCTCTGTGTTATACTCTTGAAACTATTGTAAGGAAGGAACCAAATGGATATAAACTTTATAATGGAAGGAAGAGATGAGCATGGAGTATGATTCACTTTATTAACAGCATATCAGTGTGCAATATTGTTTTAATATCCTTTGACTTTTCACATTGTAGACTATTACTTTATTTAACTTAAACAACAAAAGACTGTTACTGTAAATAAAATTAACATGTAACTGAACAGGATTTACCATTTCCCTTATTTAAATTGCAGTGTGTTTTAATTTTAATCCATATTTCAGATTTCAAAAGAACAAGGCCTTGAAGTTCTACCAGAACATGATCCAATACGTGACCAAAGTTGGTATGTGAACAAAAAGCTCCGCCAAAGACTGCGTGAGGAGTACGGAGTCAGAACCTGCACACTTGTTCAGTTCCTTGGTGACGCCATTGTCTTACCAGCAGGAGCGCTTCATCAGGTACACAGAAACTTGCTTCTAACACACCTGCTACTGAAAGAACCAGTTTTGAACATGTAAAAAAAAAATTGTTCTGAGGATAAGTATAAATAAAAGTAAACATAAGATGCCCTACACCAGTGTGCCTTTATTAGAGAATCCACTAAAGTAGCTTTTCAGTGTTTAAAAAGGTCTGACATAATTAAATGCTTTAAGAGCTTAAATTGTTTAAACATCCGCCATATATCCATTTTTGTATTGTCTCTGAATCAGTGGATTGAAATCTAATTTTAAGATTTTTCTTTTTTTTAGAGGACAAAGACATATAGCAGATCTTCAAATAACATTTTGTTATGCTGCAGCAGTTTAATTTTGCTTATATCAATTAGCATATGGAAAAATTGGTTTCATTATAAGTGATTTCGCTTGAAGTTACAGAACCTCATTATGTTAAGGGAGGATTTACTGTACTATAAATTCAGTTCTCAATAGTTGAGACTTAACAATGGGAGGGGGAATATTAACATTTTGTAAGCAGGCATAAAAAGCTATATGACGAGTTTACTCGTTTCCCGCAAAAAAATGTGTTAAGACTTAGAGATCATATATTGTGTAAGGCACCAAGTATGGGTAGAATGCATTATTGTCTAGACCATTCCAAAATTTGGGCTTTCAGTGTATACCTCCTGCCTGTATTCAGTCTGCTAATATAGCAGCAACATGTCCAAAGAAAGATGGTATGTGGATTTTAGCTAGGATTTTCCTAGCTATTGATCCACAAAAGTTAAAATCTAAAGTAAACACCTAATCTTTGTCTCTGTGGCTTGTCTGTTAATAAATTAATGCATTATTTATGTTAAGTTGTTTTATTTTTCCATGGATTTACATGATCATCAGTAATGTTGGATCATTATGATTCAAGTTTAACTGGGATTCACCCCACATACCATTTTTTTTGCCTTGTCACCTCTTACCAAAAGACAACTAAACCATATCCAAATGTAAAATGCCCTCAAAGGAGTAGTCTATTTAAGAGAACAGTACAATAAATCTTTTTGTAAATAGAAATAATTCTTTGATAATACAAAACCAGTTTCCTTGAAAATTCTTACACATTCCATTTACTCAATATCCATTTTCTTAGTGTTGAACTGGGTAGTGCAGGTATTATTTTTTTAATATGTAATTTGTATATAGTAAAATATACCCTTGTAGTGTACAGCTCTGTAAATTTTGACAAATATATAGATAGGTAACAACACAATTAATAAATATATAGAACACTTCTATCACTCCAAGAAATATCCCTGGTTTAGTCAGCCTCTCCTCCCACCTGATATTCCTACAGCGGCTTATCTGTTTTCTGTCCCTATATTTCTGCTTTTATAAGAATGTCATAAAATTGGAATCATACAATATGTAGCCTTTGAATGTAACTTTTCTTATTCAGTGTTGTATGTGTTAGAAGTTGTTTCCTTTCTTTGTTGGATAGCTGTTCATTATATAAATGTGCTACAGGTTTTTTTTTTTTATCCATTCCCCAATTAAAGAACATTTGGCTTGTTTCCAATTTAGGGCAATAATAAAGCAAGCCACAGTAAACATTCACATACATGTTTTTGTAAGAACATGGGTTTTCATTTTAGTTGGGTAAATACCAAGTAGTGGGATTGCCTGGTCATATGACAAATATATGATTAACTTTATAAGAAACTGCCAGGCCAATCTCCAAAGCAGTATATGTGACTTATGTTTCGTCTACTTCATGTCAGTTTGTTTTTAAGCATTCAAATAAATGTGCATTGGTATCTCATTGTGATTTTAATTTACATTTTCTTAACTAAATGTGTTGAGCATCTTTCCACGTGCTTATTTGCCATCTATATATCTGTTTTCGTAAATATTTTTTCCTTTTTTGTGATTGGATTTTCTTTTATCTTACTGAATTTTGAGTGCTTTATCTCCTTTGCTTATAAGCCCTTATCTGTTACATGCTTTGCAGATATATTCTCCCAATGGGTAGCTTGTTCTTCCATTTTCTTAATGGTGCCTTCCAAAGAGCAGATATTTTAAATTTTTGATTAAGTTCATTAATTAATTTTTTCTTTATGTATCATTTTAATGTTGTATCTGTAAATTTTTTTGTCTGGCCCAAGATCACAAGGATTTTCTCTTACATTTTCTTCTAGAAGTTTTATAGTTGTTATTCTTTCGTTTAGGTCTTAGGCCCATTTTTAGTTAATTGTTGTATATAGTGCAAAGTATAGATCAAGGTTCCAGTTTTTGCATATAGACATTCAGCTGTTCCACTACTGTTTGTTGAAAAGACTGCTTTTAAATATTTTTCTTTCAAAAATGTAATACAATCACACAGTTTTTAAAAATTCAGACCATACAAAGGATTCACAGTGAAAAGCCAGTCTTTTTCCTCACCCTTGCCCCCAATATTTGTCCAAAGGCAACCACTGCTCTGCAGAGCAATTCCATCCATATCCATGTTTATCTGCTGCTTCTACCTTTCGTGGGCAGGGGAGTTAGAAGAGCTGTGTTTTCTCAGTTGTAGGCATAGTGATCCTGTTGAAAAGTTCAGTTACATGTCACTCTGCTCAAAACTTCACAAGACAGACCCTAAACAACCTGTACTTAAATCATATCTGTGTGTGCGCGCGTGCGCACACACACACACACACACACACACACACCTCATTGCCTTTCTTTTCTGCTCTCTTCCTTCTCTCTCGCTACCTTGCCTTCATTGTGGTTTTCACATACTCCAGCGAGTGCCCACCTAGGGCCACTATACTCTCTAATCTTTTTGCCTGGAATTCCTTTTTCTCTAATGTATCTGTAAGACTTCCTTCTTCACATTCTTTAAGGGTTAGCTGAAATATCACCTCAGTGAGGTCTTTACCCTAGTTTCAAACTGCAAATTGTGTCACCCAACTCCCTGTCATCATCTCAACATTCATTACCTTCTAACATGCTTCCTAATTCATTTAACTTTATCTTTTAACACCTCCCCCACCCTCACCATTGGAATGTAAGCTTTACTAGAAGTACAGGGATTTTTCTTTTCGTTGCTCTCTCCCATTCCTAGAATAAGGTACTTAAATATTTGTGTAGCCTGAAGGCCTAAGGATGTACTCATATACAACATAATTTTTGTGCAAGAATAGATTAAAACAAAATTATGACTTTCTATAATATGTATGTACTATGCTCTTTGTACAAAGATGTAATTTTTGGCCTCTTCCTCTGTATCTTCTCTGGCTGCTTCAGAAAGTTTACTTAAGTTGGACTCGAACTTCCAATTATGACTATACACATAAGTACACAGAAAAACATGTTTTGAGAAATATCATTTAGCTTATAGAAAGTAAAAAGAATGTTATATTTAAATAGACTGAAGCAACATGTATGACCTAGACTGACAAATTCTATTCTGAGCTATGCCACTAAGTTGATGATTGTTCAAGTCAAAATCTTCTGCATATTTTGGGCACAGAATTTCCAGCTATAAAAATAAGAATTTCTACCTTCCTTCCCTTACGTGGTATGATGATGACAGCAGTTATTTCTACTCTACTCTGCTGAAAGAGCATTTTCCATGACTCAACTGGAGGTGGTAATGTGATGTGGAGAGAGAATTAAAAGGAAGAACTCTGTTCACAGTATTGACTTGGATTTGAGGTGCATCATATTCACAACTTATTTGTCCTTAGAGGTCCTGAAAACTTTTCATTTAATGGCTTCAACATTTCCAGTAGACTGCAGGTGGTTGCCCTTAAAATAATCCCATAGACTAAATCAACACTTCTCGTGCTTCAGCATACGTCAGAATTTCCTGGACGACCTGATAAAACACAAATTGCTGGGCCCCATCCCCAGAGTTTCTGATTAACATGTCAATCAGTGTCAAGATAATAACCTTCCTACTATGAACAGAAGAGAGTTCTATTTTCTTAACATTTCTGAGAAAGGACCTGAAGTTTTACATTTCTAAGAAGTTCCTTAGGTGATGCTGATGTTACTGTCCAGGTGCCATGCCTTGATAAGCACACAATTAGGAAGCTTGAAAACCCAGGACACCTACCAAAACACTGTTTCAACCAAATGATACTTTGTGACAGGGACCAGCTAGGGAAGCAGCAACATTCATTCTGTTCTTTGGTTTGTCAGCAGTGAGCACTTTGGGAAGACAAGCTTAGGGAACAGGAAGGGCTCTGTCTGTCTAGGGGTGCTCAGATGAAGGTTTTAGCAAGCGGAGGGAAAGTATCATAGCCACAGCCCTGTTTATATTTTAATAACTACTCAATAATTGCAGGCTTAAAAATCTTCTGTTGGCAAAAATATTTTGAAACCTCTGTATGTAATCCCGACAGAGCAGGTGGACTCTGACCATCAGGATTTATTTTGTCTCATCTCTAGTATCCTCAGGTCTAGAGTAGCCTTTATTTTAAACAGCAACATTTTTTTTTCAATTAAAAAAACCTCTAGTGATAAATTTGCCCTTAACTATCAGCTTAATTGGTTGTGTTTGGTCATTCATACTGATGTTATACTAAGGCTGTAAATTCTCTGCAATTATGACTAAAAGAACTTGGGCAAAATTTTTCCACTCCTAAGTTCTCATAAGTTGCTCTGTATATGGTAATCACAGTGTCAAGATAATAACCTCCCTACTAAGAACAGAAAAGAGTTATATTTTGTTAACATCACCTATTTCTGATTACAACTGATCCTTTAAGGTAAGTATGAATAAGAGTCTGTCAAGGAAGTGAAATGTAAATTGACTCAAAGAGGGTTAAGAGAAATGGGAAGTTCAAATGTGTTCCATTTTAAAACAGAATCTTGCCCCTTCGAACCTTTAGGCAAAATAAACTAGGTTGAGGTCATTATTAAACATAAAAGCATCTTGTAAGCTCTAATAAAAGTCACTGTTCTAAAAGTGATTTTTAAACAACCATAAACTGGCAAAGACTGACAGAAGCAACTTTTTCAGAACTCTGAAATCGAATCCAGGATTTATATCAGCCAGGGGATTGCTTTATGAAGAAAAGGACAGCTGATTCTTGGTGTTCAGGGAGATTTCTGGCAGGTCACTGGCTGACTACTGCGATAATGGAAGAGAGACTTCAGTGACCACACACAACAGGGAATACAGTCTTTGGAAAATAGCTTGGAAAAGTCACAAACTAAATGGATGGCTGCTGCCCTCAGGAATCAACAGCAGCAAACCCTGAAGCAAGGGAAGAATCAGATTTCCAGTTACTACATTATAATGTTCAGATTTCCAATTTTCAACAAAAAGTTACAAACATACACAGAAACAAGAAAGTATGGCCCGTTCATAGGGAAAAAAATAAATCAACACACTGTCCCTGAGGGAGCTCAAATGTTGGACTAACTAGACATAGACTTTAAGGCAACTGTCTTAATATGCTCACAGAACTAAAGGAAATCAGGAAAAAGGATGTGTAAAATATTATAATACCAATGAAGAGAAATTGTAAAAACAGTAGTGCTAGATGTGCTAAAATGTACATGCTGGAACTTTTAAAGGACTTAATACCCACAGCATGTTCTGGTAATCGAAAGACACGAAGAACAGGGCATTTGGAGGCTGCTGGTATGGCAGAGTTGATGTAGGACCCTAAAGCATCAAACAAGATACCACAGGAACTGGGTTCCTGTTGACTTGCCATTTATTGGCTGATTTAACTTGGAATAATAGACATTGAACTTCTTTTCCATAGTTTGCTGCTCTGTGTGTTGCACAGACACAGAATGAAAATCCAGTGGAAACTACAGCAAAGCTGAAAATGCACAGCATTCACTATGTTCATCCTCCAGAGGAACCAACAACCTAAAGATTAAAAAGAAAGAGAGTGTTTCATTTATATTTATGTATTATAAATATATATATGCTTTCGAGTTATCAGTAGAGGCTTGAGTTAATAAACTGCAGACTACAGCAACTGTTCATGTAGTCATGATGCCCAGAGGAGGATTTCTATCCCCTATGGAATCCATTACTCTCATAAATCAGATTTTTAAAGAACCTCTGTTCCCCTACTTACTATCTCAATACCTCTTCTCACTCCCAATTAAATTTATTTTTATATTTCTAAAAATCAGAATAAATTTAAGAGTTTAATTTTCATTTATTTCTCTTTTCCTGGGAATTATCTGATATCTTGTAATAACACTAGAAGACAACCTAGAAACATCACAAAATCCAGGTTGGATCAGCTTGGTCCTTTCCCTGTCATTATATTTAGCATTAATAGAAAGCAGTTCTAAGAAATATTGAAGTGTAGAGTCGTTTTATACATGCTGAACAAATAATAAATAAGACAAACTGTAACTGTACTGATCCACAGGAGATTGAAGGATATCTTTATTTGGTTAATTTGAAAGAGAGGCACCAATAAAATCTTAGGATAATTCTAAAACTCTTGCAGTCAGTGGATCTGCCTGGAACTATAGTTTTCAAGCTGAAGTTTCATGTTCTTTTCTTTACTCTCTGTGAAAGTTAAAAGTGAAATGACCAAAATACTGAAAGTCAAAGGAGCAATGACAAACATCCAGATGGATTAATATAAAACAGATACTTTCCAACTGCCTTTTTTTTTTTTAACACCAAAAAAAAATCCACCTTGACAAAATTGATAACTTTGGATCTGATTATCAGGATTCTTGGAAAAGTTCTTTTTCATCATTTAAAAATATTTCATTTACAAAGTTGAATTACATGGAGCTCTTTAATGATATCGCTCATAAAGTTTGGTCATCTGCTTTTTAATGCATTTGCTATTTTGGAGAACGTTCTCTAGTGAATTGTCCCTTGTGTTTACTGTTAATAGATAAGTTTGTGTGTCTTTATCCCCACCCCCCTAAAATTCACAATGTCCTGGTTTTGTTTTGGGGACAGGTACAGAATTTTCACAGCTGCATTCAGGTAACGGAAGACTTTGTGTCTCCAGAGCATCTGGTACAGTCATTTCATTTAACACAGGAACTGAGACTTATGAAGGAAGAAATCAATTATGATGATAAACTACAGGTAGGAGAAGAGTTTTCTAACATGCTGCTGTTCTGCAGACTTTTTCTATCCAGAAATGTGTACCAGCTTAGACAGTCATTGCCAAGTTTGTCACACTAGCGTAACAACCAAAGATGAAAACCAATACACATTTACTTGTGTGACTTTCAGTGGCCCTTATTTTAACTTCTGGTTTAACAAGATTTTTAAACTTAGACATTTATTATTCATGAATTTGGTCTTCCTCCATTTAGATAAACTTTAATAAAGCAGTTTTCATTTGTTAATTTATCTTCAGCTGAAGTGATTAGAAATACCAACCTCTCTTTCAGGTTAAAAATATCTTGTATCATGCAGTCAAGGAAATGGTGAGAGCTTTGAAGATGCATGAAGATGAAACGGAGGATATGGAAGAAAATTAGGTGTGTTCCAGTTTACTGTTTTTAGACCATTGTACTGGTATTACTTACTCTTGAACAATGATAATGTTTGTACACTGACTTAAGCTTCATAAAACCATCAGTGCCAAGAAATGCTCTTTGTAGTAATTACTTGTTACTGACCCCGCAGCAGTAGAGCCTAAGTCACAGCTCCTATGACTCATTGTTAGTTATTAAAACAAGCTACATTCAAAAAGCAGCGCTTCTTAGCTGTTTTTGTATTATAGTGTATATGATGTTTGTGAAAATGTCAGATTTAAAATGATGTATTTATTTTTGGAGAAAAATACAAAATTCTATGCTATATTGTTGATCGAGTGTAAATGTGACCTTGTACAGTTTACTAAAATAACTGATATTTTTCACTACATTGAGACAGTTACTGTGAGAATAGGACACAACACCAGCTATTGCCTGCATTTGGGAAATTGCTGAATCGCACAGCATTCATGTCATAATCAGAAAATTACTGCCAAATAATTGTAAAATGTGTAAAATATAAAGTATATAAAGTAGATACTAAATACAGACACTTCAATATTTTGTTGAAGCTATTGACTGTACAATTAAACATTTTCAAAAGGTGTAATTTATTTAAAATTGTCTCATTTTGGTAAAATTTATGTGAACTTTTAAAGCTAAATATTAAACTTAATATGCTATGTAAATATATACATATATACATTTAATGATGTATTTTTTTAAAACGTTGGCTTGCTTTTATTTGTTAAGTGCAAGTGTTACATATGGCTTTGTACACTGAAGTTGAAAGGGGTTTTACATTTTCCATTAAAAGGACTTTATCAAAAATTGGCTTGCCTTTTCATCATCAAGGTGACTACCAGCATTTTCTAGTGATATTATGTTCTTTCCTGGAACATTTCCCCTTGTCTTTTACTTTTGTAAACTTTTTTCAGCTTTCTTCAGATTTTATGGGTCATCAATAAATAAGTGCCTCAGCTTACTTGCCCTATGGCCCAACTAAAGAAAGAAATACAGGTAACTCCAGTATTTGTTGTTTATGAACGCATTTAATTGAAGAAGGGACCTGTATATGAATTTAAAACCCATGATTATGAGAATATTTGATCAGACAATTTCAAATCAGTGGTTTTCCCAGCAGAGATAGCTGCTAATATACTGTTGGGGGTTGGAGGAGGAGAGAGGAAGCAGGTGGCAATGAAGAGTCTGAAGTCAGCCTGGAGTGAATGTTAGTTCTGCTTACTGTGTGACCTTGGTAAGTTGCTTTACTTCGTTGATTTTAATAGGTAACTGCTATTATCAGTTAGTTGCTTGAGGCTCCCATAGCCTGACATACCATTTAATTTTAGTGGAAATATGTAGCCCTCCACTGACACCTGCAGGATATTGAGGGAACAGTCTTTTCTTCTCATCTGGAAAGCACAGTTTAAAAAAGTGGTAGCCCAAGTTCTCACCTCACAGTTGTTTAGTTTTTATCCTGTTGCTTATGTCCATCATCTTTTATTAATAGTTCTATGTAGACTATTATTCCACCCTTCACTCCAGATAGGATTCAGCCAGAAATGTGAGCACTTATATATTTCTCGTTAGTGCCCTACCTGGTGCAAGAGTTAATGGGATAGGTGACAGTTACTTGGCTAGAAAAAGAAATTGAGCTGAGGAATAGTTCAAATGATTATGTGAACCTTCTTTGGTAAGTTTTGGCTTTCTTTTTTTTTTTTTTTTTGGCTTTGTAATCAGTAAATTAAGGAAACATTCATACATTTCAAGAATTGTTTGAATTCTGATATCCACAATTAAGCTTGTAAACATGACTTTTTCCCTTTTTTTAAAAGATTTTATTGGGGGAGGGGAACAGCGTGGGGAACAGCCAAGTTGCTGTCCTTTTGTTCTTCAGTCTAGTTGTGGGAGGACATTGCTTCACTGGCCCATGTTGGTATCGTCATTGCGCTCTTCTCGGGTGAGGCAGATCGGTCGCTGGCCTCTGGTCGGCCGCTCACAGTGGCTCTTGGCAGCTCACACCAACTGCCAGCCACTCACACTGGCTGCCAGCCACTCACGCTGGCTGCCAGCCACTCACGCTGGCTGCCAGCCACTCACTGTGGCCTATAGCAGCCCACTGCAGCAGGGGCTGCAGCTATGCCATCTCCCGGGACTCACAGCAGCCCGGCTCCAGGTGGAGCTGTTGTTCACCATCTTAGCTGTAGAGGGCAGTGTCACTGGTGTTCATGTGGGATCCGAGCTGGGGCCACTGGCATCCCAACCCAGCTCTTAACCAATGCGCCACTCATCTGGCCCTACATATGACTTTTAAAACATACAAGTAAAGCTATTAATCATAATTTGCTATCCTACCAACTTTATGTTACAGTTGCTTTGGAGCTGCCTTGGAGCATAGGTTAAATGGTTTAAAGCAAGCCTGTAAGGGGCCGGCCAAGTGGCTCAGTTGGTTAAGAGCTCGCTCAAGAGTGTGAGCTGAGCTCTGAGCAACAGCAGTTTGATGCCTAGCCTGAGCAGAGCTGCTAACGTGTAGCAGGATGGCTCAGCTAAAAATAAATAAAAAATAAAGTAAGCCTGTAACATAATTTAAATAAACCTTCCTATCATGCATGCATATTACTTCTATAAAAGTCTCATCACTGTAACTTCTGGGTTACCCTTCTTGAGAAGTCACTACTCTACAACTCATCATATGGTCCAAAAAGAAGGGGAAAATGTAATCAGGACTGTGTGTGTGTGTGTGTTTTTAGTGGAACAGCGGAAGGGAATGGAATTCTACAAGTACTGCACGCCCTCAAGCAGCATATTACGATAAACTCCTTCTTTAGAAAGGTATCATTTCTATCACTGATACCACAGGCTAACATATAGAGCATGTCATTTTCAACTAACAATTGAGGCAATAGAATAAATGCAGAGGCATCACAGTGAATCCCACTTAATACAACTATACTGACTTTTCTACAAATTAAGTTCTTTATTGCCAGATAAATGCAGAATTTTAATTTCAAAGCTTAATAGTTAAGGTTCATACACTGAAGTCAATACATACACCTAAACATTTCAGTCTAAGCTATTCCATGTACAGCTGAACTGAAATTATAAAATGTGCCCTAATAAAAGCTAGGGGAAAACGTTTTTAAGTAGTTTTTCTTTCTTTTTTTTTTTTTCAGAGGGCAGTGTTACTGGCCCTCATGTGGGATCCGAACTGGGGCCACTGGTGTCCCAAGCCAGCTCTTAACCACCGCACCACTCAGCCGGCCCTTTAAATAGTTTTTACAAGTATTACACTTACCTTGCCTACTGCAGCCATCATACATACAGGGCAAAGTCAGAGCATTTATATTTGAGTTTATTCTTCATTTAACTTTTAAAACACTACTGTAGTTCAATATTAAAACAAGAACACTAGGAAGTAGTGGGCACATTATGATTATATCCTTCATTCATTCACTACTGCATATAAAATGCCAGCAGTGTTACTGGCCCTTATGAAGTGTGACACAACACCACCCCTAGGATGATGGTCATCACCATATTCTTCTCTGTTGTAATGGCACTGCCTTTCCTGATTTGGACCAAAGTCCACCAGTTCTATCTAGCCCATTTCATCAGTCTCTTCCACTTTCTTCCTCAGGCAGTTTTTCCAGGAAAGCGTTTTATCAGGATAGAGAGCTGTTCTCAGGAAACAACCTTAAATTCAGTGGTTACGTGACCCTTTTCATATGGCCCACAGTAAATTCACATGCCTTCATTTAGCACACACTTAATACCTCCATGCTTGACAATCTGATCTGGATGAGGTGATAGCTATGATTTGGTTGCGAAGAGCATAGATATTGGTTATTGGAAGCCACACAGTGCTTTGACCAGCTTTATGTCCATCGACATGAAAAGGTCACCTCATTGAGTAAAAACAGCATGGTCCTTATGATCTAAAACTGATATCTCCTGGTTCCAGTCCAGGTTCTTGGTCTCCTTCGCCATCTAATGTCATCTTCTAGCCATCTTTCATTCCAGTCAATATTAACTTCCAAAACCTGTCAAATTATCATCATTCCGTGGCAGATTTTACATCTGTCTTTAGGGCTGATCCGTTCCCCATGGTCCTGACACTTCATGCACACAAGATTGAATTTGCTGAACTATTCCAGGTCCTATGTGATAAGTTATTTGCATTCCAGTACCTTGACAAGTGGGGACAGTATGCTACTGCTCCTTTCTTACAACCTCAGCCTTCACATTTGTCACAAATCACCTTTTGCATAGCTAGTTTTCGTATCGCACCATTATATAAATCTACGGTTACTGAGAGCTGATGCACAATATTTGTTACCTCCTTCCTCTCCAGAAAACATCAAAGATGTCCGTGAGGTAACTAAAACTGTCACCTGCTCCACCTTTTAGTTGCCTGTTCTCCTGTCATATAGTTCGCTATGCATCAGTGTTTTTACAGATGTTAAATGTTTAACAAATAGATTAAACACTATAAATAAATATGGCACTTCACTTTGAAGAAGGGCTGGCAGTTTGCTTTGGAAATGGGCATCAAAGAGTTGCAGCTTGTGATGGCGATGTTATGTAGTGGTGGAAGGATTATCCGAAATTAGAGGGAAAGTCGTAACACCAGATGTGGATGGATGTTGCTCAACAGTTTTCTGGATTCAAGTTTTTCTTGCATGCAAAATTGCCCCTTAAATGAAAACAAAGTTCACATTATGCTCTAATTGTTCCCTATATATTAATTATGCTGGGACAGATTTACATTTTAAAAACAACTGTTTAGAGCTGAACTATACAGTAAGAGTCTTCAAAGCTTTTTAAAGCTGATGAAGCCATAGGATTTCTGGAAAATTATAGGACATTAAAAATTTGGTAACATTTGTCGAATTGGTTATCACATGACTTGATCCATCATCTCACATTTCCTCCCAAAGGGGAAATGAAAATAGCAATTAAGCCCATTTAGATTGAGCCAAATGACAAATGGTTTGCATTCTAAAATGTACAAACCCCAAAAATTTTGTAGTCATGGGAAATTGCTGTTCATCCCTGGTTAGTAGAACTTCCGAGGAACTACATGGGACATTGGTACACCGTAGTCTGCTTTCATGTATGCTGAGTTAGGAGTCCACATTCCATTCCATTCACACCTTTCCAACCATTAGCAGTTTATTGAATTTTTCAAGTCAGATGTTTACTTCTCATATGATTGGTGTTGTTCCTGCTGTTTAACACATGTTCTGTGGGCTCAGTGAGCTAGGAGACACTAATGTCAACTGAACTTTGGGGAGAAAGGTTTATTTAAAAGGTAGATGGGTGACCAATTGAGCCAGGTTCAAACTGTTTCTATTAATGTGAGGTTTTTATTTTTTTCCTGGTTTATCAAGATATATAAATACCAAAGAATTGGGGGTAAAAGGGGGGTGTATCTGTACTTGCCCCACCCAGAGCAGCCACTGTTACTGGTTTCCCACAAATCTCGATAATATTTTTCACTTTCCGGAGCAGAGATCATGCATTGTATAACAATTGGTATGTTTTTGTTTTATTTAAACTAATATTGTGTTATCCTAACATTTAAACTAAGTACTTCTAATAGCTTTATAATCCCACAAATAGATTTATCACCCCATAACCATGGAAAGGCAATACTGTTTTCAGCTGAGCTGAAAAATTGAGCCAAAAGTCCCAAATCCTTGTCTTTGTGAGCCTATTGATTTTTGTCAGTCTTTTAATGAGCCTGCACTTCAAAAACTCAACAAATACCTTAGTACTATATTGAACCAACTTTAAAGACTAAAACAAATGTCCTTCTAGAATTTACCACAATACCCAGTATTGGTATTTAAACAGATGAAAACTACGTAAGGATGAAAAACAGGTCCATCACGCTATTACCCCCCTTTTTGTTGCCTTCATAGAAATTTTAGCTTTAACCCTGAAATTGAAGGATTTTGTGGCAGTGGTTAACATCTATTTCAAATAGTCGGCCCCTTCCTGAACAGCCATTTCCTCGTAAGAAGGGAAGTAAATATTTGATCTAAAGGGAACAGAAGATCTATTGGTGGCAATGGAGGCCCTGGGACTTCATGGCATTCAGTAGCAATTTGGGGAATTGACATTGAGGAGCATAAAAGTTGTCAAATCAAGAACCCCTTTCTCAGACCACAACCTCCGTTTCCTTTGTCTAGAAACTATCCTTTGAGGAACCCCTTTGAGGCTTTAGTCCCTCACTCCTGCCCTACTCTATCTAACCTTTTTCCTCCCTGTATGTCAGGACCCTGGTAACCTTAAAGAGTCTTATTGGTATCCTTGTTTCCTTCACCTTCTGTCCTTTCATAGCGAGAATAGCCTGCCCTCTTCTCCCAATTTAATGTCTACAATAGAGAAGCAAACTAAGAACCACCAAAACTGGCGCCCGCTTCACTAGGACCCCTTTGGCTACTGAGCAGCCCTAACCTTGAGAGCCTATTCTAATAGTTTCCATTCCTCAAGGCCATGACCTGACCCCTGGCCCCCTCACTTTTAGGAAATGGTGAGACAACACACAGGAGCCTCCCTCAAATTTCCTGTGTCCCTCCATGATTTGATACTGACCAAGCTTACAGTTCCTCCTCCTCGTTGTTTGACTCCATGACTTTGTTCATGGTTGTTCATGCTGTTATCTCCCTAGCAAGCCATTTCCCCACCTCTGATCCATTACTACTACACCAGCTCCGTTAGCTTTAGTGGCAGAGATGGTTCATTAAATAATCTGGTGCCTGCTTTTGGATTACGCTGATTTAAATCGAGGCTTTTTTGTTGTTGTTGCCCACACAGCTAGCAACAACTCTTGAATGAGAATATTTACTAGAGTAAATACTATAGTATTTAAATATTAGTGACCAACTACGGATTTTAACTGGCGGCCAGCCCATCACACTCCCTTTGACCCAACAAGTTCCTCACTGTCCACAAGATGGTACTGTTTCTCAGCCATGACTCTTGAAAAGGACGATTCCAACTGGGACAAAATATAAACAAATAGGAATAAACTTTTTAAACAGTCATGCCACTTGCTCCCGCAGAGGTCTCCCAATTAGGCCACACTGGGATTATGACAAAATATGATGAAGATGACTTGATCTTGACATATACAGCATACGGTCTGGAATGATTCAACAGCTATTAACTCCAGTTCATGGCTTGACTCTTCAAGTGAATTATAAACACCTTATGGCAGACTGCCTCACGCTAGTATTCATCTTTCGTCTTACAAAATAACAAAACTTGGATCACAGCTTCCTACAAATGAGACGGGATCGACAATGGACATTATTTAGGCTTCTTAGCTATGTAAGGGTGAACTCAACTTTCTTTCACCAGGTGATTTCCAACTTTGGGAAGCAGAGGTGCAGTGGTATAATGTGTATCTGAAAAGAAATTTGAATGGCCAGGTCCCTTGGCCACAGTAGGAAAACTAGACAATTCAGCCTGTGTGGCCCAGAAAAAACAGCACAGGATTACTAGTCAGATCTCCTTACTCTTGGCTCTGTTTCCCGTCAGGTGTAAAACTTCACATAACTTATAACCTTCTGGGCCTCAATTTGTTTCCTTGTAAAAGAAAGGTCTTAAAGGCCCTAAAAGTTATGACATCCAAAATATATTAAAACAAAGTACCTAGAAAATATAAAAACAGAAAAAGTGTATTTAACATTTAGAATTAACTTACCTGAAGACAAAATATCTTCATTATTTCAAAAACCTTGATAAAACACTAGAGACTGAAAAACTCGTGAAAATTTCCTCTTCCTATTCCCTTTTCTCTTAAGCATGGTTTCAAGTATGGGTTACTTGTGGTTACCATGGCAGTATAGCTAAGACTGTTACTACATACTACTTGCTTTCTGAAAGAAATGTTAGTTTTATGATCACTCAGAACTATTCTTTCTGGCCTTCTTAACACCCAGTTATCTGGGTTCAATAGCAAGAGGCCACCGCTGAGTAGGGAAGGACAAAACCTGCTAGACTTACTGCACATGCGCAATGCATTGTTACTTGGTGGAAGCAAACTATTCTTGAATCCCATTCACTGCCTTAAACGGAAGGCACAGGAACACCTGAAAACCCCAACTAGCAGATAGGAGCCATGTGCCCAGAGGCTAGGTCCTACATTGTATAAACAAAGTGGTTTTTGTTTTAAGGACTCTATGGATAATATTGTGCTCGGATGTTGCGAAGGTACCATGTCATCTTGGTCAAAACGCACATACATTCTATTAATAAACTCAAACACAAAACTTAAACCAGATTAAACAGGAGTGCTAAATAGTCTGAAAAAGCTTCAAAGGCAATGAAAAAGATAGTTCATTTAACATGCATTTGTTAGTGGAAATGCATAGAACAGGGTCCTGCAAAAATTCATGTCAAAACTGCTAACATTAATGGGAGAGCAGGGAAGGAGAGGAGGGAAGGTAACGGCAGGAAACGAACGTGATTTTGAAATATTCATGTCAAAACTTAAAGTTCATTTTTTAAAGAGAAATGGCTAGGCTAATAATAGTTTATTCTTGGCACAACTTTGAAGTTTTATAAGGAAGGTTAGACAAGCAAAATATTCTACATTGAGATGGACACATTAACATCTTTTAACAGAACTCTTAAGATATTTTAAGAAACTAACTCACTTTTTATTTCACCTGTAGCAAGATGACATAAGAATGTGACCTCTGCATGGTCACTTTATCACATCCTACTTCTGCTAATTTTATAACTAAACATGTAAGTCCAACCCTACCCCCAACCCCACTGTCCCTGATTCCCTTAGGGAAGGTAGTATGATGTTCCTCCATAGTTCTGTCCCTGCCACAATTCCACACAACAAACTATAATAAGTTTGCGCTTTAAACACAGCCAGTGGTGTGTACCCACGTGTTTCCCTTATCCCCCTCTTCGCTCCTCCTCCAACACCAAGAGACTGCAGACAGGGGCAAGTCAATGAGGGGCTTGGTGCTGTGACTGGGCAGGCACCCCAGCCAGGGGATGGCAGCCTCCGCCCTGAGCACTTGCTCTATGTACCGGGAAGGGAAATGTCGGGGATACATTTAGATTTCTGGAACTTCCCTATTCTCTTTCAACATAGTTGTGGGGAAACTGACTACACAACACTTAAGAAAAAATCTTTAACATACCAAAGTAAGCGTTTGACACAATCCCTTCAAATTCATGTTCAGAATTTACAACAAAGAAACCATACAAAACTTGGCTTTTTAACTACCAACCACATTCAACGAAGGTATAAAACACAATTACTTTATTGATTTCTTACAATCAAATACTGCCAACTAGCGTTACTTCCACTCATGCATCATTAAAACAAGGATTATTTCCTTGGTATTTTCAAATGATGCATTATACAATAAACAAAAAGTTAGAACTTAAAATGCACCCTGATTAATTATGTAAACTGGTAATTTTTTTAAAAAAGCATAACTAATAATTTGGTTCTTCATAAAATGGAAATTTAAATATTTCTCCTGATAGTCTTGAGGTTATCATTCTGTTACGAGTAGTGCAAAGTGTGGCACACAGAGTTTCATCTAGAAAGGTATGTCTTACACACCTCATTGAACAAATGAAATGTGCATAACAAAATGCATACAGTCAATGCATGATAGAAAGCATGTCTGAAATCCAAGGCAGCCCCACGGGCCACCATATTACTTAGGTTTTGCATTATCATTTATGGCATTATAGATTAATTACACATAACATACTTTTATACATTTTAACCCTGAAGATAAGAAAAACAACTGATGCTTGAAAAAATTATTCCAGGTAGCCATTTGGTTTGTATCAGGAGAAAGTGAACCTCCAAGAGTTTAGTGTCTGCCAAGTCTGGAATCCTTAGCTCAAGTCAGTAAATGAGAAATGCGACATTTTCACAGTGACAGCTTCCCACGTCCTGGCAGTGCCTCCTCTCCACAGTGTGCCAGACGCGGAGCATCTCCGGGATTCCCCTTTTGCATGTGGTTTGCCCCCCTGCCTTTTTCTGCTGGATCATCTGTATTATTTCCTCTTTTCATGTTTTCTATGGCCTTTCATTTTAGTTATTCATAAATCCTTTGAGAATATCCTCCGAGAGCTCCATAAGGGGAAGTTCTGGAGATGGAAAATCCAAGGGAGGAAGATTGGGTATTGGAATATCCTTGGCTTTCCCAGTATTTGCTGCGAACTTCTGCCAGGTTGAAGAGGCCGTGGCTGTTTCTGCATGTGGCGGCAAGCTCCATAGCTCGGACTTTTCTACAAAATCGGCATCTACATCCAGCTCCTTTTCTACTGGGCCTTTTAGAAGTCTGGCCTTTTCAGCCTTTAGTTGCTTATTTTCTTTTCTTAATCTTTCATTCTCAGCCACAAGGAATTCCACATGCCTCTTCAAATCTGCAATTTTGGTAGCCTGCTCCTCTATAACTGTTTTATCATCTTTTGGGGCCTTGCTTCCAATGCATGGCTCTGTTGGCTCACTCCTCTGCTGAAGTAGAAAGAGTAGTGTGTCTGGATCCCTGTCAAAAACCCCCTGAACTTCAGGCAGGTGTTTCTGGGTGGAAGGGCTGCATTTGTGAGAGAGGAGGAGGCTCTGGCCGCCTGCGTCCTCCGCAGAGGGCCTGTGAGATGCCGGAAGCTGGGCAGCTGCATCCTTGTCCGTGCTCTGCTGGGCTTTCAGTCTCTCCTCCCGCTGTGCCCGCTTCCACCGCTCCTGAATGAGGAGGAGCTGTTTCATGTGGCTATCCCTCTGCAGTTCCAGTGATAAATGAGCCTGTTTACACAGAACGAAAGGCACAATTGAACATTTGAAGTCTTTTTAGTAATGTTCAGAAAAGACTATTCCAAGATCCTCCTTTCTGAATAACCCAGTAACACTTTTTCAAAGTAACCAGGTCTTTCTAGGGGAGCTAACATTTTAATTCATAAATAAAACACCATTCATTCAGGAAGTCAGATGTCCTACTCCAAATCAACACACTGAATCAGACCTTTTTTGAATGTCATTTGTACTCAGCTTAAAATGAGAACTTTCCTCGTTAGACATTAATTCTATAACTAGCTAAAGTCTTTTTGTCAGCAGGGTTCAGGAGGCTCAATTCACGTCTGTACTATGTGGCTAATGAGTAGTTCGGGAAGTGCAGGGGATAGAGCACAACTTTTAGGTTCTCTCAGTTACTGAGAACTGGTGTTTTTTCCTGCCACGCCTATCCTCTCACAGAAAGGATCTCCTTAATTCAAGTACACATTTCCTGCACACCTCCTATGCACCTGCCACTTTTATAGTCAGGAAATCAGCTTTGGATAAAGGTATTTAAAAACCTATTTGAGCACTCCCCAAACACAAAAGACAATTTAAAACCATTGGTGAAACATATTCAAAAGTACCAGAAATGCTTAGGAATTCAGGAAAAGATGAATTGGGATTTAAATTATCTTTGACAAGCAAAGGGAAGGCCAAGGCATGCTTGCTTACTGTGAGCTCCTGGTCAAATGAGCTCTAATGATCAGGGAAGGCCCGAGAGGGGTCTCTCGAGGACACACTTGGCAATCAGATCTTTGAGTGACCACTAGAAAAAAGGAAGAAGTTTCTGCACACCATGTCTGGCAGGTACCTCAACAGCAGTTCATTTAGTTTTAATTTCCTTTCTAAAGTACTCTTGTTCCTGCCTGTGTTATATATTTTGACTATAATGCTTTAAGAGGTGCACTACGCTTTATTTTAGACACAAGTCTTCACAAGAAAATCCTTCCAACCCTTGTTGCAAATATTAAAAAAGTGCCTTACCTGCTCAGACTGTGTCAGCTTCATGGCTTCAGAAAGATAGGCTGGTTTAAAAAAGAGGCACATTAATATGAGTGTCATCCTTTTGTAATTAACAAATCAAAGGAAGACCTTTACTCCTCATATGACAAACAGAACTGATCCTTAGAGGCTAGTTACCTGTTCCTGAAAAGAAACAAGGTTAGCAATCAAAAATATTCCTAACCCATCTTGAAGGAGTTTGTTCTTTAAAACCCCTGTAGATTTCACAATTAAGGAAGTAAACATGGCCTAATCAGAATAGAATTAGGGAGGATAAAATCTAATAAAGAACCTATCGAAACCCTATTATTCATTATGCTCACAAAAAATCAAGAAATGAGTATCAATGGTGTTTTACCCATACGAATGCCGGGACTATCATGTTGGCCTCCTATGTAACTTTTATTGCCTTTTTTCTGAGCTTTCTATCAGTTTATGAATTAGGCAGTTAAAAGCCCTAAGAACGTGACATATTTATCGTGAGCGAGTTATTGAGGACAGTATAGTGTCACTGATGAAGACCATAAATCGTCAGTAACTCAACTTCTCCCTGATCTTAGGATCACTTCTTAGGTGACTTAATTTGTTTCACTTTAAATTGTCACTATAAAAATCTATAATTTTCCTCTTTGAGCTGATTGCTAGAAAGCTTAAGGTCAAGCTCTATCAAATACCCAAGGACTCATGGTGCATTGTGTGACTATACTCCCAGTCCTTCCACATCTGATCTTTCTATGGATTCCTCATGTACTTATTTTAAGTCTGGGACGCTGGTAGAACCTGGCAGACAGGTTCTACCATGGTCTTTAAGATACACCTTAATTGGATGCTCCCTCCCCAACAACACAATATTGCCTTTGAATTACAAAGACTGATCTCTGAATCATTTTCATTTCACCAGTCTCATGGAAGGTCAGGTCAATACTTGTTTTCAACGAAATACATATAAACACTGTACTCTTGAGTTCTGGTCCTCTGAAATGTTCATTTTGAGTTCTAAGCATTGTTAATGGTTATTATCAACTTCCCATTTAAATTTTTGTGCTCCTTTTGCTGTCTGTGAAACAAATGAACTCCACTTAGGGAACTGGACAGCATTTAAGACCAATAAGGGAGAATTATACCAATTCAGTTACAGCTGCTAATCAAGGATTTAAAGCAATAGACTTTTCAACAATGCTGAATCCTTGGGACTTTGTGGCCTCTTAACACTTTTCTTTTTTCACACTGGGTGGTAAAATGTGAACACATCCTCCTCCCAGATTTGGACAACTTATTTCTTCCTGAGATTTGGTATCTGACTTTTATCTGTCAAATGAATAGGCTCATTTCATCTAATTCAGCCCCTGCCTGCCTCAAGAGTAGATCCTACCTTTCCCCAAGGGAGAGATATCAAGTAAACTCTTTATTCAACACATCTACAAAACAAACACTATCAGAACACTGTTAAGTATACAGGCTGAGTCCTCAGCTAAATAATCTTAGGTTAAATTTTTAGTCACAGAATCTCCTCTGATCATTTGACAGTTGGACACAGAGGCCCCTTCTTTTGCCCCAAGTTTTCACATTTCAGGCTTTCCTTATCAGTCCTCAGATGATGACCTTTCCTTGTCATTATCTCTAAAATGATTTCCAAATACTAAATCCCTTCCTCTCAGAACAAATCTACATCCATACCTCCCAAAGACATCAATCAATTTAGAAAACATTGAGTTCGTTCCAACTACATCAGTTTTCAAAGCAGCATTACATTCACAATTCCACTCCGGAACACCACACAAGCCTTTTTAACCAAGTCTAAACTCCAAGTCAGATTGGCTCAGTGGGATTAACTAACCACACTTAAGTTCTATCTCCATAATTAAAGCTAATGGATCCAAAAGGCTGCTTTTATCTTTTTTACTCCTGAGAGTGTGGTAGACTTTAGATACAGAAAAAGGGGGGAAAGGCGTTTAAAGCCCAACATTAGTTTTAAGTCTTCAAATAAAGACAGGGATGTAGCTTAGGAGTGAAAGAAACTCGTCTCCCTTTTATATACTCAGAATATCATACTGCTCAATGCACTACCTATGCTATTTGACATATGTTATAATGTAGCCATGACCACTCTGGGTTATTTAACTAAAGCTGTCATTTCACTGTGGCATTCATCCACACATGGATTTGTTTGTTTGTTTGTTTTTTAAAGATTTTATTGGGGAATTGGGGGAGGGGAACAGCATTGGGGAATCGGGGAAGGGGAACAGACAAGTTGCTGTCTTTTTGTTCTTCAGTTTAGTTGCGGAGGATGTTGCTTCACTGTTGGTATCATCATTGCGCTCTTCCCGGATGAGGCAGATCAGTCACTGGCCTCTGGATGTCGTTCACCGCGGCTATTGGCAGCTCATGCTTGGCTGCCAGCCGCTCACGCTGGCTGCGGGCCACTCACTGTAGCCTATGGCAGCCCACTGCAGCAGGGGCTGCAGCCCACACCATCACCGGAACTCGCACAGCCCAGCTCCAGGTGGAGCTGTTGTTAGCTGTAGAGGGCAGTGTCACTGGCCCTCATGTGGGATCCGAACCGGGGCCGCTGGCATCCCAAAACCAGCGCTTAACCAATGCGCCACTCGGCTGGCCCCACACATGGATTTTTTAAATAGTGTAATGCATTGCCTTTTCTTTATAGTGACTACAAATTTAACGATTTGATTCATAACAAAATATGGTTTATGAAAGATTTAAAGAGCACCAGCTACCAACTTTAATGTATAAAGCCCCCATAAAACCATAAAAATTCACAAAGATTTATGGAGTACATACTATGTGCTCAGCCCTACAGCTGAAAGGTATACACCTCAGTGGCAAAACTAATTCTTTAAAAATAAGACTTGACATTTTCTCTGAAAGCCACTGACTTATAGGCAAAAATCACTGACATAAGAGGACTTATCCAAACCAGTGTCCACTGTGTAGTCTGTATTTTAGCAGTAAGGTTAACACAGGAGGGAGAAACTCCGCCAGGAAAGAACATGGCCTTGAAAGAAAAGTGCCTTCCTCTAGTGGAAAGACTCAAGGGTGGTTACCCGTTTTTTATGCAGTAAGGGTAAAACACCTCCTTCCCCAAAGCTTTTAGGTTTGTCACTCATCCAACAGAAACCAGTACAAAACAGACCCTGAAGATCTAGTTCTGAGTTCAACATATGCTAGGTTGTGTAAGTAGCTGGGGTAAATTAGGTGTTTGATAGGAAATCAATTCTCAATTTTATAGCTAACAAAAGCTATCATCAGCATGAATACAACAAGGATGAATATATACTCAGAAGGCAAACTCAGGAAAAACCACAGGAAAGAGTTTTGATGGGTTTTGTATTGTCAACATCTCAGAACAGAAACACATTGAAAATTAATGGGTTGAAATTAAACTAGTTCTTACTTTCAGAACCCAAAATGGCTACCTACTTAAAATCCAGACTCCTATAACAAAGATGAACTGGAAGACTTCTTGCAATCACTTCTGTCTTTAGGGATCTTTAGGTTCCAAAAGCTGTGTCCGGGAGTCATTTACCAATATAGCATTTGCAATTTTCATGGTTTAGAAAGAAGACTGGGTTAGGAGGAGCTGGGAAATCCAATACACTTGGAAAATAATACAAGCTGATTTCCAGTGGGTCAATAGTGTCAATCTTGTATATGCAGGGCAACAATGCATCATTATTACTGTGGTTTTCTTATTAACAGTGTTGAGAGATGGTTGAGAAAAGAAATTGCCCTGCAGTTTTAGATTCAATATTTCTTAAAAAGAATACTCACCTGCAGCCTTTTTGTGACAAGAAATGGCTTCTTCGTATTTCCCTGCAGCTAATAAACGATCTGCTCGTCTGCTCTGTTGATGAGCCTAGAAGACAAACATTCTTAAGTTCCCAAGTCATAAAAAGAAAAAAACTTAAAAAAACTTCTAGGAAGATGAATAATGCTGTTTATTGCCACACATCAAACCATTACAGCTATTATCTGCAACAGAAATCTAATGGTAGCTCCTTGAATTATAGAGCATCTGAAAGAATCAGCAACTTCTCTCAGTTCTAATACACCATCAAGATAAACACCAGGCACTTAACTCCTTCAGTGACCCACATTCTTCCATTCTTCAGAAATTAAGCAAGAGTTACAATCATAGAATGTTACTCAAAATGTGTCTTTTCTTGATTTTTAATAACTTCCTTTCAAAACAAGAATATACTACGGGGACAGGACAGTCTCTTCAATAAATGGTTTTAGAAAAACTAGACAGCCACATGACAAAGAATGAAACTAGATCACTGTCGTATACCATACTCAAAAATTAACTCAAAATGGGTTAAAGACTTCAATGTAAGACCTAAAAACCATAAAACTCCTTGAAAAAAACATGGTAACCTCACTGACAGCAGTCTTGGCAATGATTTTTTGGACATGACACCAAAAGTAAAGGTACAAACTAAAAACCTTCTGCACAGCAAAGGAGATCAACAAAATGAAAAGGCAACCTACTGAATGGGGAAAAATATTTGGAAGTCATATATCTGATAAGGGGTTAATATCCAAAATATATAAAGAACTCATACAGCTCAATAGCAAAAAAACAAACAATCTGATTAAAAAATGGATAGAGGATAAAAACTGAATAGACACTTTTCCAAAGAAAACATACAGGTGGCCAACAGGTACATGAATAGATGCTAACCATCACTCATCATAAGGGAAGTACAAATTAAAACCACAGTGAGTTAATCACCTCACACATGTCTGAAAGACTATCAATAAATCAACAAACAAGTGTTGGCGAGAGACTGAGAAATGGAGAAATGGTGAGAAATGGAGAAATGGCGAGAGATGGAGAAAAGGAAACCCAGGTACAGTATTGGTGGGAATGTAAATTGGTGGAGCCACTATGGAAAACAGTATGGAGATTCTCAAGAAATTAAAAATAGAACTACCATATGATCTGGCTATTCCACTTTTGAGTATTTGTCCAAATAAAATGAAGACATTAACTCTGAAAAATATAGGCACCACCATGTTTGTTCGAGCATTATTTACAATAGCCAAGATATGAAAACAACCTAACTGCCCATTAATGGATGAATGGATAAAGAAAATGGCATGTGTGTGTAGAATGGAATAGTATTCAACCACAAAAAGGAATGAAACCTTTAATTTTTTATGTTTGAATAATATTCCATTCACACACACACACAAACACACACACGCCATTTTCTTTATCCATTCACCCATTGATGAGTCTCCTAAAGGCAAGTAGTATCTAGTATCTCCTAAAAATAGGTACTGAATTGACCATCTAACTAATGTAATTACACTTAAGATAACTGCTCAAGTGTTGGAGAAGTCCAGGAACCTGTTTTTGATTGTAAGTCTAAGGATCAATTTTTCCCCACAGAACATTTTTCCCCTTTTCTACATCTTTTTTTCTTTCTCAAGTTTCCAGTGTAGCTTGCTTTTTTTCATGACTACCACCATCTGCTATGAAGACAACTTACAGAATACTCGTATAATCCACTAGTGAGCTGTGAAATCAATTTAGTGGGTCGCAACAGCATTTTTTCAAAAAATCCAACAGTAAATATTAGAGTGCATCAAATATAGCACCATACACACACACGCATGTGTGAGGTTATATATATGTGTATATATATGGCATGATATAAAAAGTTTCAGTTTAGTTTTTTATTTTGGGTGAAATTTATGGGGTTCCCTGCACTTTACACAATGCAGGAGGCATATCCATAGTGCAGCAGCTCTGCAGTAATATACACGTTTGTGTGTACTAGTCATAATGGAAAAATTTCTCATTGTGAGTTACAGTCAAAACAAATGAGCAAACACTGATTCAAACACTAAGAAAACAAATAATATACATATAAATGCCTGATGCCAACCTTTGCACTTAGTAATTGATGGATAAGTCCCCAGAGTTCTTCCATTAACCAAGCCCTAGCTTGTGACAAGGAGAATTTTCCCGGAAATTTCCAGGGCAATAAGGAATTCAAACAGCCTCTTTTTTTTTTTTTTTTTTAATGTAACCTTAAAGATTTTACTGCCAATATAATTAACATGGGATAGTTACAAAGAGTCTAGGTATGTACAAGGCCATTCTTTGGACCATGATAGTTGATTCCTTTTCTTAGATGAGAAGAACTAACCACTCTAGAGGGAAGCTCGGTTACTCAACAAACATTCTCAGCACTCTTCAGAGCCAAACACATAGTGCACAATTATGGTCAGTCACATGGACCCTGTCCTTTGAGTTTGCAGAGCAGGTAAGCAAAGCATGAACAACAGTCATGTATAAATTAAGGTCTGACATCGCTTCCCAAATAGGCAGCACACAAACCAAAGAACTAGAAATTATCTCACAAGTTTTTACATTGGGTACTAGCACTCACAATGTGAAAATTAAACGTATCAAAATAAATGCCTACATATACACTAATTTTTGCTATAATTTTCCCTATTAAAAATTGACAGAAAAAATTAGCAAAACAAAACTGATTCAGAGTCGAAACACTAGCTATTTTTCTCCCTCAATGGAAATATGATCTATCTTCTTTTTCTTCTGACCAACTTCAAACACCAGAAAACTAGAACACAGTATCTGCACTGCATATTAAAATGACTATTTCAAACTGCTCTCATCCATATCTTAAAAATGCACTGAGGCCTTTATTGGAAACTTAAAAGAGGCAATACTAGAGAAAGGCACTAAATGCTGACACAGAATCTACAGTTCAATAGAGATAATAAGGACCATATTGAAAGGAAAATGAGTACATTAATACAGAAGCATTGCTAGAAAGGTCATATCATCAAAATAAGTTGTGATCCATGATGTATCTGAGTGCTGGGTCTAGTAATTGCTTCATTTCTCTCAGCCTAGGCTTATTTATCTGTAAAATGGGGAAGCAGTTCTTCCTAAATTCCAAGGATGCTCTGAGGACGCGATTATAAGTCTATGTACTGTAATAGCCCTGATACAATGAATTTGGAATACACTATGTCATTAGAAAAAGCCTCCATACACTACTGAGATTTTCAAAGGCACTGATTAAATCACAGCATTGAGAACTTTTTCTCATGTTGAGTCAACTGAATACTAAGTTAGATATCTGCTCACATAAAAGAAATGTGCTGGTCTTCAAAAAAACCCCAGTGACAACAAATGCAGAGGCCTGTCACTGGTACTTATAAGCAGTTAAACTGATTCAGGTAAATATTAATCTCTGCTCCACTGTTATCTAAATAATATCACTCTAAATCTCAAATGGTTTAAGAATTCAAGGTGCCAGATTTCTAATACTTGCCCACAAATTCTATGGCTGGATTATCGAATAATGCTAGCCTGCTTAATAAGATTCAATTCCAAATTCTCTATAAAAAGA
Organism: Aselliscus stoliczkanus; assembly: GCA_033961575.1. Lineage (NCBI taxonomy): Eukaryota > Metazoa > Chordata > Mammalia > Chiroptera > Hipposideridae > Aselliscus > Aselliscus stoliczkanus. The sequence continues at coordinate 142,271,297 of CM066729.1, forward strand.
TAACTATTACCACCATTTATGCAATTTTTCCAAAAACTGGTGTTTCTGCTGCTCCATCTACAGCTAGCTGTCACCCAGTTTCAGTCTTCTCGTAAGCTACCGCACACTAGTGGGACACTTGGCTAGGGTTATGCTGCAGCCTGCAGCCGAATCGAGTGAAGCTAACTGGAACTAAACCAAGGGCGATTTTGCATGGGCACTTGAACTTTGAAGTACTTTATAAACTGCTGGTTATTTCTAATAATATTCCTGTTAAGTTTCAATATTAAGCCATCCATTATATTTCACTGCAAACTATATGTCCAACCTTAAAAACAAGAAAGGTGGAAGATACTTCCCTGGTTTTTAAAAACTCACAAATCTAGTCCAATTCTTTGTAAGTGTAAACAACTCTAACCAATGGGGGCAGGGCTCAACTTAATAAAACGGGGAGGTGCTTCTCAGAGCAGCTAACCTGGCACCCACCAGTCATTTGGAAACCACAGCTTTTAGGTCCTCGAATCTTAGGCCTTTCAAGCTTGACGAGTCCAAACCTTTATTTTGCAAGTTGAGATTTTAAATGAAAGGTTTATGCTCTGGTTATTGTAATAACTAACTCTTACATTGTACTATGTTCCAAGTACTGTTCTAAGCCCTTTACACCCATTTGCTACTTTAATTTTCGCAACAAACCAAAAAAAAAAAGAGAGGTCGACTAATTTGCCCAAGGTCAGGCAATTTTAAGTGGCAATGCCAGAATTCAAATCGAAGCAGTCCAGCTTCAGCATCTATCCTCTTAAATCATCAGGCTCTACTGCTTCTCCACAGAATGGTTTAAATCCAGCCCAGGGCTCTTCCACCACCCTAGGGTTAGGGTTCCAGGCTGTGAAATTAATTCTCCATACATGCTGTTTTCCAGTCCCAACACTGCAATGGAATTTCAAACCCTGGGACTCTTTTAAAACGTCCTTCTGTCTGCAACCTTATAAAGTAATCCGACTTTGCACGCAAAATAGGCAGCCTCTCTGGGAAACCTGAAGATGCCATGGCTAGCATGTGTTTCTCGTTGTTGCCGACATCGCCAACACCTCAAATGCCTAAAAACAGTCAATGGCCGATCAGCGCTTTTTCTGAGACAGGCAACCATCTACCGTATGTTCACGATGACTCAAAGTGCTGAAACTGAGCTAACGACAGGGGCAGCCCTGTCTTTTTCTCCAGCTGTCTCCAACTTACTGGGAAAGGGAGGCTGTCCGTGTGTGCACCTGAATGCAGAGGGAGCGTGGGGGGAGGAGGGATGTTCCATCCCAAACAGGAAGGCTCAGGCGTTACACCCTCCGTGTTAAGACCAGTATTTACACACCACGTCTGCTCGGACCGGTTTCAGTGCCTCTCCAGGCTGCAGGGAGGTGGTTACGTGGCGCTCGGAGGCATTTCCTTCGGCCTGAAAAGGAGGTGGCAGCCCCGGCTGGTGGCAGCCCCTTGCCCAGCGCCCAGCGCCAGGGGCCCCCGGGGGCGGCGGGAAACGTCCCCGAGAGCCGCCCAGGGACCCCTGAGGGGGAACCGCGTCTGGGGCAGCTCGCCCGGGGCCGCTGTGGGGCGATGCCCGCCCCAGGCCCCAACCTGCAGGACCACCGCCGCCAAACCCGCGTCCCGGCCTAGAGGGTCACCGGCGCCCCGGCGACCACACCGGACTCCCGAGGCAAAGAAGCCCGAGGGCGCACGCGACCCTCTGTGGGCCACTCACCAGGTTGAGGGGTCCTTCCATTACTTCCATAGACCCCGCAATAAGAGGCGGCCGGAGGGAGGGGAGCGACGGCGCCGAAGCACATGGAGAACAGCAGGGGAGCGCGAAGCAGCGGCGGAGACAGCAGCCCCTCTCCGCGCCCCGGGAGCCAACGGAGGGGGCACAGGGAGCTATCACCCCACCACTTCCTCCTCCGGCGCCCCGGGCCCGCCTCCGGCGCCACGGTCACGCACGCGTCATGTCGTCACTTGCGGCTGGTTCAAGGTGGGAGTGAGGACGGGCAGTGGGCGGAGCCCAGAGAAGGCGGGGCGCGGGCTGACGTACACGTTCTGGCGGTCCGTCTTTCCTCTCGCGAGACGGTATCTTCCGCCTCTTGCTGGCACTTCTGACGTCATGTGAGGAGGTGTAGCCTTGTTGGCACTTAAGTGGCTGACTTCTGCAATGGGCTTCTCCCATGTCCTTCCAGCCAGCTTTACCCAAGGTCACTCTGTTTTGCTGCACCCTCTCTTGCCCTCCTGTTCCCACCTTTACTTTAGCACCTGATTTTTTATTTATTTATTTTTTTCAATCAGATTTGAGCAATGGTTAACCATGCCCTGGTCTAGACACAGCGCCCCCCACCCCTGGGAGGGAGACAAACATGAATGATTCAGAGCTCTGCCTTCAAGTTGCTGACAAGCTAATAAAGAAGATAATGTGGGTCACAAATAGCCAGATACACTTGATTCATTTAAAAGTATGGGCCCACGGCCGGCTGAGTGGCGCGGCGGTTAAGTGCTGGCTTGGGAAGCCATGGGCCCCGGTTCGGATCCCACTTATGAGGGCCAGTGACACTGCCCTCAAAAAAAAAAAAGAAAAGAAAAAGTATGGGCCCAACCACGATGCTGGGTTCTTTCAAGGAATTCCCTGACAATATAAAATAATTGCGATTTATGCTATGAGGGGAACAGGAAGATGTGATAGAGGCACCAAGAGTTCCACAGCTTTAAGGAAATCAATGCTTTTGAAAGCTGTATGAGCTTAGAAGAGTTCCCCTAGCTTTAGTAAGGCCCCAGCTCTGGCCGATGCCTTATTTGAAGCCTTGTGCGAGCCTGAGCAGAGGACCTATCAAAGCCCTGCCCAGACTCCTGACCCATGGAAATTGTAAGATAATAAATGTGTGTTGTTTCAAGTCATTACATTTGTGGGACTAGACAACCATTACAGACCCCTTCAAGGTGGTAAAATCCAGAATCAGAGTTTTCTTTACAAACTATAACCACAAGCAGTGAATTCTTGTAACCAGACTACTCAATCTAGTGACTGGCCGTGCAGTCAGCATGTTTAATACCTCCAAGGGGTACTTTGGTGACAGCTGGACAAAGGAGAATACGATATGTTCAAGCACACACCAATATTTAAGAGTAATTTCATCCAGGTCAGCCAAAGAGGAGACGTGACGGATGGACACAACCACATCCAAACAGTGACACAAACATTGCACCCACCAGCTCTATTCTCTGCCATGTTTTCATGCTGTTGGCCTGACCAACCACAGGCTATGAAGAGCATGCATGCTACACATGACTGAGTCATCAAAGGAAGAGGTTGCAAGTGTACAAAGACTTTAGGGCTATCCAGGCTGCTTCCCTTGAAGTTGGGGAAACAACTGGGCAGCTATACATGAAGCTTGCCACTGGAAAAGCCCATTTATCTCCTGAGACCATCAGTGAAGGGTTACAGAAATCCCTAGGTCATCCCAGCTGGCAACACAGTGGACATGCCTATTATTTTATTTCTTAAGTTTTATTTTTTTAATTGGGGAATTGGGGGAGGGAAGCAGCGTTGGGGAATCAGGGAAGGGGAACAGACAAGTTGCTGTCCTTTTGTTCTTCAGTCTAGTTGTGGAGGATGTTGCTTCACTGGCCTATGTTGGTATTGTCATTGTGCTCTTCCCGGATGAAGCAGATCAGTCACCAGCCTCTGGACTGCCCCTCACCATGGCTATTGGCAGCTCACGCAGGCTGCTGCCCACTCACAGTGGCTGCCGGCCACTCGCTGTAGCTTATGGCAGCCCACTGCAGCAGGGGCTGTAGCCTACACCTTCGCCAGAAACTCGTGCAGCCCAGGTCCAGGTCGAGCTGTTGTTCACTATCTTAGCTGTAGAGGGCAGTGTCACTGGCTCTCATCTGTGGGATCCAAACTGGGGTCTCTGGCATCTCATGCCAGCTCTTAACCAATGCACCACTCGGCCGGCCCCACATGCCTATTATTGAATCAGAGATGAGACAAGCCCAGCAAAGTCTCTGCTGTGACTCAGCAAGATGGGGCCAGGGAGCTCTGGGAAAACATCTAAAAGCTGATCCTAGTGTTCTCTGAAGCTCACTTGAACAATGCATTCCATGTGAAAGAATCCAAACCCAAACGGGCCACCATTGAAGAACTTGCCACATTGGAGAGGTTCCTGAAGCTTCTCCAGAGTATACCATGAAGCTCAATTTCATGAGTTCCTTAGATAATAGCTGTTCTAATCTCATACCCATCATGATAGTCCAATCTCATATTGAACACTTAACTACTCCAATCAAGGCAGAGTGATCTGTTGTGATCTATTTTTAATGATTGGAAAGTTCTTCCTTTGCTTGAACTGTAATCTGTCTTCCTGTGCCCTGAGTTTGTATAAATTACTATAACATCAGTGTGTGAACAGGTGCACAATCTGTTTCCTGCTATCGAAATGTAAAATGTGCATATCCTTGATTCAGCAATCCCTACAGAAATACTAGCATAATTATAGAAAATAAAGGTATGTGAGGGTGTTCTCTGGGGGTACTGCTACAGTGCTCTCCCTAGTTCTGGAACAGTTCAAGTAAAACTAGAGAGATCATTTAGCAGCCGTTCTGCAGAGGGGATTCCTGCATCAAGTAGGAGCTTGGATTGATGACCTAAAAAGTTTGTCTAGTTATAAGCACTTAGTGTACTCGGCTCCAGGAAGAGAAGGGAGCAGACCCTGCTAGTCTCCCATTCTGTCTTCTCTACCTCTGTTGTTTCTCTCTCCCTAAGCACAGGAGCTCCAGGGAGAGAAGGACCAGGATCTGGTCAGTCTCAGGAACCTTCACATGAGCCCTGAGGTGTCTGGGACCCCATTCTCATTATGCTGTGGGAAAGAGAGTCCAATGTGCCTTTTACACCTGTTTATAGACTTCCCAGTGAAACCACCCTAAGCACACTCTCTTCTCTAGTCACAAAACCTACAGAGCCTGCCAAAGTGACAGTAACAGAAGCAGCAGGGGCAGTAGCAGCAGGGGCAGCAACAGCAGTACTTGGCTCATGGCAGCAACCAAGTCTGCAGGCCAAAAACAGATCAATGTAGCTATGTCAGGAGCATAGTTCCACAAGGAAGAGGAGCCAGCATGATCATGGCAGAATGACCACCATGTCCTCAGTGGGTGTTAAAGTGTTTGCGGTGGCTGCTTCCTGCGTGTCCTTGGAGGGTACTTCCAGATGTGATGGGAGGGTTGCACAAAGGATCACAACAGTGTGGGGCACTGTTCTGTATCTAAGGAGGATGGTGGGTAAGCGGGTGCTTACTGTTGTACTTTTCCCTGTTTTACAATCTCTGAGATCAGGTGATCCTACAGTCAGGTGGCAGTTGTGATGAAGTTGTATTGCCTTAGAAAACCTTTAACCAATTTCTTTCACTGTGTATAAGAGTGATATAGGACAAAAATATGCCTAAGTCAGAAGAGCCAACCTCTTTCACTATATATAAAATAAAAATTTAAGGGACAAAAACAATGGCTTAACTACAGAGAAAACCAGGATAACTAGCATGTAAGCGAATGACCCTCTTTCCTATACTTAATAGTATGAGGACTTCCTGTTGTATCATTCCTTAATATTGGTGTTTTTTTTTAAAAGATTTTATTGGGGAATTGGGGGAGGGGAACAGCGTTGGGGAATCGGGGAAGGGGAACAGACAAGTTGCTGTCTTTTTGTTCTTCAGTTTAGTTGCGGAGGATGTTGCTTCACTGTTGGTATCATCATTGCGCTCTTCCCGGATGAGGCAGATCGGTCGCTGGCCTCTGGATGTCGCTCACCGCGGCTATTGGCAGCTCACGCTTGGCTGCCAGCCGCTCACGCTGGCTGCGGGCCACTCACTGTAGCCTATGGCAGCCCACTGCAGCAGGGGCTGCAGCCCACACCATCACTGGGACTCGCACAGCCCAGCTCCAGGTGGAGCTGTTGTTAGCTGTAGAGGGCAGTGTCACTGGCCCTCATGTGGGATCCGAACCGGGGCCGCTGGCATCCCAAAACCAGCGCTTAACCAATGCGCCACTCGGCCGGCCCTCATTCCTTAATATTGTTAAAAAACAAAATTCAATTAGATTTGAAGATCTAATTGGCTTTATCAACCGATACATGAATTGGGCCACACCCATCTAGCAACTATAATAGAAGCACACTCTGAGGGGTTGGTTGTACAAAATGGAAATTTTTTTTTATAGGCAGGAAGAGGGTGGTACTACAAAATTAAAAGGGGATTATTTCAGGCAAGGAGATCTTCCCTTAAGGGAAGACGGATCAGGTTGAGGTAGGGGTCTTATCACACAGATTACCTCACCAGTGAGGATCAGGAAATTCCAGAATGACTGGTGGAAAATTCCACTCCTGGGAGAGGCTGAAACTCCAATTAAATTAGGTATTAAATCTAGGTTTGGTATCAACGGGGCTTTTTGCAGAAGTGACTCCATTTTGGGCCTGTGGATTTTCTTTTTAGCAACATGAAAGGAATTACTGAATCCTTTCCCATTTCCAACTTCATCATGAAGAAAAGGGAGGACTGCCATTAACTTTAAATGGAAACTATAGCTCTAGTTGTTTGTTTTTAAGACTGAGCATGGTGTTGAGGATTAAGTACCATCTTGTTTCAGTTTGATTCAAATGCTTCTTAAAGATTTAAATTTCTCCTTTTTCTGAAACTTTTGCATTATCCCCATTTCCCAACAGCAATGGTTTAACTTTGTATAATACTTTATAACTTTTCAAGTACTTACATGGACATTTGCTCATTCAATTCCAACAGGCTCAAATTAGTGACTTGCCCAATGCCATAAAATTAGTAAATAGATAAGCTAGCTCTTGCATCTAGGTCTGCCTGGCTACAAGCCCAGTACTCTTTCCACTACAAGCAGCTAAATATCTCCTGGAGTGACTCTAATGTTGGTAACAGCAGAAATAGACTGTTAGGGTAACCCACTGTAATTACATAGGTTATTTTGGGTTTTCCTAAATTCACAGTCCTGAGTACCAAGAGATTCAAGCTAAAAAGGGAGTTGCTATTGTTAGTGGCTCTGTTCTCCTCTGGGGGATTTGCCAAGAACTATTCACAAACCAGACTGGGCAGGAACAGAGCTGGGGAGGGAGGGGGGTTGGCGTGAGGTCGCAGGCTCTAACTCCTTGGACTCGGAGCCAAGCTGTCCAGTTGCTCCGACATGAGCCAGGCTGAAGAGAGCCAAGTTAGGCAGGAGTCAGGCATTCTAGTCAACAAAGCTCAACAGAGGGGAGGCCAAGGAAAGTAGAATTTCAGGGCAGGTTTCTTATCCAGTAAGCTGACACCTGGGAAAAGTTAGTCAAATAAAGGCATAAAGGCAATGATTCAACTAACTTTGTATTAGGTTAGTGTTTCTCACACGAGGGAGTGGAAAAGAGCTCTTCAGAATCCCAAATGTCTGTGAACCACGTTCTAGTATCTGCTGGTGCACCAGCAGGGCTGCTTGTTTCCATCTAAAGAAAATAACATACCTGTTGATCTGCACTGGGTCAGGTGTGAGGGAAACGCTTTTCACCTATATTTCCTTTCCAGGCATTTGAGAACCCTGAGACATGCCTCATCAAATCCTCTTCAGCCATTAGATTCACAGGCCCCAATTACGCAGGCCCCAAACTTCTAGCTCTACCTGTTGCTCTGACCCTTTGATGCAAAACGCTAGCCCATCTAGACTTTGTTTCGAACAGAGTGGTCACACATTGAGAAGATGTTAAGGGAATTGTGAGATATTGGAAGGTGACAGGGTTTGATTTTCCTTAAAATACATGTAGATTCTACTTAGAAAGCGAAAGGTAGGGAGGAAATTATTGAAGTCGTAAGGCAGAAGTACAGAGACTGTTCTTCCTTCAACTTTTAGGAGAGATTTGCCTCCAGCCTCCTTTCATTTTTTTTTTTTAAGGGCAGTGTCACTGGCCCTCACATGTGGGACCTGAACCAGGGCCACTGGCCTCCCAAACCAGCGCTCAACCACCGCGCCACTCGGCCGGCCCCAGCCTCCTTTCAAAAAGTGTTTTCCAGGGCAGCCCGAGTGGCTCAGTTGGTTAAAAGTTGGCTTAGAGCGCGCGCTCTGAGCAACAGGACCGCCAGTTCGATTCCCACATGGGCCAGTGAACACTGTGCTCTAGCTGAGCTGGTGTAACAACAAGATTGTTGTACCAACAAGATGGGCTATGCCCATCCGCAACTAAAAGATTGTACTTGGCACCTTGAGCTTAGAAGCCAGGAGCTGCCGACCGGAAGCCAGATGGCGACTGGTGCCCTGCACAGTGAAGATTGAAGAACAACAATTTGGCTGGTTCCCCCACCCCAATTTCCCAACACTGTTCCCCTCCCCCAATTCCCCAATAAAATCTTAAAAAAAAAAAAAAAGTATTTTCCACAGTTGCCAAGATTCTTAAGTCTACTGCTAATCTATTCTGTCCCTCTGTGTTCCATGCTCCCTGCTGCCATTCCACCTAAGCAACATTAGCACAAGAGACCTCTGACTGACAGTCCTGCTAAGCCAAATGATGGCCTCAGGAATCGGAGGAGCAGCAAAGCAGCACAGAAAAAAATAAGAATTTTACCACTAATTAAATTTTCTACCTCACTCTTTACTTCTAAGATGGTCTTTTTCACATCTTTATGCTTTCTCCACCTTGGGGATGGGGGGAGGTAGGGAGAAAGGAAGGATAGGAAGGAAGGAAGGAAGGAAGGAAGGAAGGAAGGAAGGAAGGAAGGAAGGAAGGAAGGAAAAAAGGAGGGAGGAGGGAGAGAGAGAGGAAGACAGAGAGAGATCATGGGAGAGAGAGAGAGAGAGAGAAAGAATATGACAGACACCTTATCCTCTCTACCCTGACATGTTTACATCATATGCTGTTGACATTCAGTCCAGAAGCAACTGTGGGAAAAATGATGCAACCTCAGATGTTAGGACACTAGGACGGTGGCCAAAGGATTTTCGCAGTATACATGGAGGCTGGCCAGACTTCAGCTTTGGCCAGACACTTAGGTTATTCCACGCTGAATTCTCCATCGCCAGTTCTGAAGTCCTCAGGTCTCTGACTGACTCTTTCACAGCTTCACTGCCATGTTTATCTCACTCTTCTTTTCCAATTCAGGTTTTGGGGGAAGGGAGCAAAGTAATTGGGCAAAGATCAATTCAGCAAAGACCAACTGGAAAATTTTGGGTTACAAAACTGAAATAATGTACAGACCTCTCTTGAATTCTTCAATTATCACAGAGCAAATACCCTACTTGATTAAATCATAATTATTGGCTGCATTTTACAGAAAGTTGATTTTATAATTGTATAAGCAAAACCCTTTTTTGCACAGATTTTTTCAGATTTTTTTCTTTTTAATTGAGGATTATTGGGGAACACTGGGTTTTTCCAGAACCCATCAGCTCCAAGTAGTTGTTTCAATCTAATTGTGAAGGGCGCAGCTCAGTGGCCTAAGTGGGGATTGAACTGGCAACCTTGGTGTTATGAACACTGTTCTCTAACCAACTGAGCTAATCAGCTACCCCACAGATGCATTTTTATACTTTTTAAGAAAACTTTTAAATGTATCAAAACAATAACAGTATAATGATCATCCGTATGGTTAAACCCTGTATTTAGTAGTTATTAATATTTTGCCATATTTTCTCCATCCATTTGTTGGCTAAAAATTTCTTTTTTTTTTTTTTAAGATTTTTTATTGGGGAATTGGGGGAGGGGAATAGCATTGGGGAATCAGGGAAGGGAAACAGACAAGTTGCTGTCCTTTTGTTCTTCAGTCTAGTTGTGGAGGACGTTGCTTCACTGGCCCATGTTGGTATCATCATTGCGCTCTTCCTGGGTGAGGCAGATCAGTTGCAGGCCACTGGAAGACTGCTCATGGCGACTCATGGCAGCTCACGCTGGCTGTCTGCCACTCACCCTGGCTGCCCGCCACTCACAGTAGCTCAAGGCAGCCCGCTGCAGCAGCCTACACCATCGATGGCGACTCACGGCAGCCCAGCTCCAGGTTGAGTTGTTGTTCACCATCTTAGCTGTAGAGGACTCAGCATCATTGGCCCTAATGTGGGATCTGAACCGAGGTCCTGCTGCTCAGAATTGGCATCCCAAGTGAACTCTTAACCAGCGTGCCACTTGGCTGGCCCTGTTGGCTAAAAATTTTAAGTAAATTATAAGTATTTTACCTCCCTTTAATTACTTTAGTATTCATTTATAAAAAATAAGAACATTTCTCCTAGTTTACTATAATACCTTAGTTATACATAGCAAAATTAACACTAATTCTTTAACATCAACCTATACCATAGTCAAATTTCCCCAACTGTCTCCAAATTGCCAAAATTGGAGCAAATCAAGATCTAATCAAAGTCCACACCTTAGCTCTTCTAATTTGCTTTTAATGCTGATAAATCCTAACTCTTCATTTTTTCACCCATTACATTAACTTATGGAAGAGAGTTGTCTACTCTTTGATTATTCCGTCTTTTAAAATTATTGGCTACAGATAAAATATTAAATATACTTTCTTCACATATTCACTTTCAGTAAAACTTAAAGTAAAATACAGAAGAGCAAATTTTGACTTTTTAACCACAAACCCTGTGCCATATAGTTTTCGTTGATCCTTTTTTATTGCAAATAGCAGAAAGTGACCTTGACTATTGGGCTGTCAGACAAGTCATGACACATTTTTGCAACACAGAAGCACAGAAAAAATACATCATGACTTCTCCAACAACCCAACAGATCGAATCAAATGGAGAATTTCATAGAAATACATTAGTTATAAGTTGCATTTTCCTAAATATAATAGAAAATGCAAAATAGAAATGGCTTAAGCAAGATAGAAGTCTGTAAAAAAAAAAAATCTAGCAGAGGGAGTCCAGGCCTGGCATGGTAGATTCACAGCAGGCCCCAAGATCTCCCTCCAATGCACATGTAGTCACAATGGCTTCCATCTCAAGGTCGTCCCTCGAGTTACCCTTCTGTTGCTTTTATTATTAGTGTGCTTGGAAGAGGTGTATATCCTTAGGCACCATTCTCATTAACAACTTATTCCTCTCTCCTTTTCTTGTGGACCTCAAGGCACAGATTTGAATTAATTCTAATTCTTGGCTCATGATCAACTGTCCTCAGCGGTCCACACATGACACTTCTTATTTTTTTGTAACTAATTTATTTTAAACCTAATGAACAACCATGAACCCACAGCTACTCCAAAACAAAGCTAATATGAACATTCTTGTACATGTTTTTTGGAGCACATATACATGCATTTGTGCTGAATGTATATCTAGTACTAGAACTGCTGGGTCATGTGTTATGCATATGTTCAACTTTAGCAGACACTGCCAGTTTTCCAAAATGCTTATGCAAATTTACACTACCAACAGCAGTGAATGAAATTCCACTTCATTTTCCAAATTGTTGATGTACTTTGTAGTTTTTGCCTTTTCATTTTAACCATTCTGTGGTTATGTAGTTTGTCTTACTCTTTAATTCCTTAAAGTTGACTTGTACTCCTGTTATTTTATACTAGTAAAGCATATGCTCCTGAAGATATCACTATTACCTTCTTGACCCAAGTCTAATAACCTCTTCAATTCTTGCCCTTCATCTCTCAGTAACATTTGACACCACTGACCACCACTTCTTGAAACTCTATTCCTTTGACTTCCATGACATACATTATTCTAGAAGGTGCACCTTTATCCACAGTTCCAAAATCCAGGAAACCCTGAAAACGAAAAGCGTTTATATTACTCATTTGGTCGCAAAACCTATCCTGTCATGAGACTATTTATAGTCTTTCACACAATTCATTGAAGATTTATTAACGTGTATATTTATCCTGAGAGACTGCCTCAGCCCCTGTTTTATAATATAGAGTATAGGCATCATGTTGGGTTGTTGGAAAAGTCATGACGCATTTTTGCAACAGATGGCGCTAGTTCGTTTTTGGAAGTACTAGAGTCATTCGCATCTATGTTACCGCTATGTCATTTGACAGCTGACAGTTCCAGCTTCATTCTAAAAACAAAAAATTGAGCGATTTGGTTGAGTTTTGGAGATTTCACAAATTGCAAATGGAAGGGCCAGCCGAGTGGTGCATTGATTAAGAGCTGGTTTTGGGATGCCAGCGGCCCCGGTTCGGATCCCACATATGGAGGGCCAGTGACACTGCCCTCTTCAGCTAACAACTGCTCCACCTGGAGCTGGGCTGTGTGAGCCCCAGCGACGGTGTAAGCTGCAGCCCCTGATGCAGTGGGCTGCTATAGGCTACAGTGAGTGGCCGGCAGCCAGCGTGAGCTGCCAATAGCTGCGGTGAGCGACATCCAGAGGCTGGCGACCGATCTGCCTCATCCGTAAAGAGCGCAATGATGATACCAACATGCGCCAGTGAAGCAACATCCTCCACAAAAAAGGACAGCAACTTGTCTGTTCCCCTTCCCTGATTCCCCAACGCTGTTCCCCTCCCCCAATTCCCCAATAAAATCTTTAAAAAAAAGAAAAAGAAAATGGAAGACCAAGCTGTACATTTTTGCCATATTTTACTGTTTTACTTCCATAAAGGGAAGAATGCACGTCAAGCTTGTGAACGTTGCATAAAGTTTACGGTGACAATGCTCTACAAGAACGTCAGTGCCAACGATGGTTTACGAAATTCCGTGCTGGTGATTTGATTTCAACGATGCTCCTCAGTCAGGGAGGCCCACCGAGGTTGATGACAACAAAATAAAGGCATTGATCAAGTCAAACCTACATTACATGACATGAGATATTGCAGAAACATTGAACATCCATCATTCAAGTGTTCACGACCACCTGAAGAAGCTGGGATACATAAGGAAGCTCGATATTTGGGTTCCGAATGAACTCAAAGAAGTTCATTTGATGGTACTTGTAAACATCTGCAATATATTCATTAAATGTGAGGAAAATGATCCTTTTTTGAAGCGACTGATAACTGGTGATGAGAAGTGGATTGTTTACAACAATGTGGTACGCAAACAGTCTTGGTCCCAATGTGATGATTCGCCTCAAATGACATTCAAAGCAGACATTCATCAGAGGAAGGTTATGCTCTCAGTGTGGTGTCATGTTTTTCAAGCTCCTACCAAGGAACCAAACAATCAATTCGAATGTGTACTATCGGCATTTGGACAGTTTGAATGAATCCATCATCCAGAAATGTCCAGAGCTTGTTAATTGTAAAGGAGTTGTGTTCCGTCATGACAACAAGAGACCACACACAAATTTGATCACACATCAAAAATGATTGGAGGGCCGGCCAAGTGGCGCAGTGGTTAAGCACTGGTTTGGGAAACCAGTGGCCCCAGTTCGGGTCCCACATATGAGGGCCAGTGACACTGCCCTCAAAAAAAAAAAATTAGACTCAAAAATGATTGGAGCTTGGATGGGATATGTTGCCACACCCACCATACTTGCCCGACCTTGCACCATCAGACTTCCACTTGTTTCTCTCTCTCCAAAACTCCTTGTGTGATATAACGTTCAATTCAGATGAAGCTGTAAGTCAGCACCTTGTTCAGTTTTTCTCAGATAAAGACAGGTCCTTCTATGAACAAGGAATTACGAAGCTCACTGAAAGATGGCAAAAGGTTATTGAACAAAACGGGCAATATATCATTAATTGATCTTTGTTCTTTATATAAATAAATGACCTTTGAAAAACATAGACAAAATACATCATGACTTTTCCGACAACCCTGTATTAGCTTTCTAAAATCTAGAAAATTCTGAATTCTGAAATGTATCTGATTCAGAGGTTGGGATAAAATTTTGTGGGCTATAGTAGAAAAAGCATAGCGCTTGGAATCAGATAAACCTATTTGTACATCCCACTTCAATCAATCTCTTGAATCTTCGGTGTTTTGTTTTTGTTTTAAATCTTATCTCTAAAACAGAAATTGAAATAGCTAGCTGATAAGGCTCTGAATATCTTTATTTATATGACTTACAAACCTAAAACTCAATATATTGAAAACTGAGCTCATGATCCTCCCTTTCCCCCTACCCATCTGCTTCTTGTTGCCTATCTCAGGGCATGGTTTCAACTTCCCATTTATTTGCTCAACTCAGAAACCGAATCATCATCCTCAGTTTATTCCTCATTGCCTAGTCCATGAGCAAGTCCTTCCAAATCTACATCCAAATCTACATTCTCAGTTCTGCATACTTCTCCCCACTCTCACTGCCATCTTGTCTATTTTATTATAACAGCCTCCCAACTTGTTTTCCTATCTCTAGTGTCATCATTTTTCAGTCAACTCTATAGCCAAAGTGATCATTGAAAATTTGGTTATGCCATTCTCCTGCTTATAGAATTCCACCAGCTTTTTATTGTCTGGAGATAAAGTTCCAATTATATCATGACTTCCAAGGCCTTTCAGGGTAGTCTATTTACCACTGTAGATGCCTCTGAAAATGACCTTTAGTTTCCTAACACACTGTATGTTCTCTTGTCCCCTGCCCTTTAACCATCCCTTACAAGACGTCTGAAGTACACATCACCTGACTCTTTACCTGGCTAATTCCATGCAAATTTCAACTCTTACTTTAGATGAGAACTTCTTTCTGAAAAGCTAATCTGTTTTTGACTGAATTGTGTACTTCTAAAATTTATATGTTGGAGGGCCGGCCGAGTGGCTCAGTTGGTTAAGAGCTCGCTCAAGAGTGCGAGCTGAGCTCTGAACAACAGCTGTTCAAGGCCAGCCCGAGCTGAGTTGCCGTTGAGCTGCCAACAGGTGGCAGGATGGCTCAGCTAAAAAAAAAAAAAAAAAAAAAAAAAAATTATATGTTGGAGTTCTAACCCACAATATGCCTATATTTGGAGATATGATCTTTAAGGAGGTACTTCAGACTAAATTAGGTCATAAGGGCAAGGCCCTAATCCAATAGGACAAGTGTTCTAGTAAGAAGAGGAAGAGATAAACTTAGGTGCATGCTCAGAGAAAAGGCCATGTGAGGACATTGCAAGAAGACAGACGGCCATCTACAAGCCAAGGGCATAGGTCTCAGGAGAAACTAACTCTGCTTGCACATTGATCTTGTACTTCCAGCCTCCATACTATGAGAAAATAAATACTGTTGTTTAAATCACTCAGTCTGTGGTCTTTTGTTATGGCAGCCCTAGTAGACTAATACATAATCCTTCCTCTGTCTTCTCACAATGTGTTATAATTCTCTCCTTAGAGTCTTGTTAAAGAGAAATCCACCCATATAACTTCATTTAACTTAATTTCTTCCTGAAAAGCCCTATCTCCAAATACAGTTACATTCTGAAGAACTAGAAGTTAGCACTTCAATACATGAATTTTAGGGGGTGACAATTCAGCCCATAACAGAGAGCTGGGCATTCACTCTCATAGCTCATCAAATGTCACAGTTTGGGCACCACACCAGACACAGGGGTCCAGAAAAAGAGCATTTTTTTGCCCAGCAGAGGCAGGAAGACCACCTGAGTGATGTGGAAGTGGCAATGGTGCCCAGCAGAGATGGGTTAAACAGAAAGAGGGAAGTCAAAGTTCTCAAGAAGTCATGAAATGAAACACCTGAGCAAAACTTTGAAGAGAGACTTGAGTCTATTCTGCTGGGAAAGAACTGCTGTGATGTGTTCCATGGGCATTTCCCCAGATTGTGTTCTGAGCCTCCTACTGTAAACTCCCTTTAGTCAAAGCACAGTTTCAAACTTTGATGATCACCTTCTCAATGGTTCTACCTAAAATGACTCCTTTATCATCAACCTATTTCCTGACTTACAATTCCCCCTGGATGTTCCACCTGCACTTCAGATGCAAACACAGTTGATCAGTTCTAGCTCCTGGCTTTCTTATTTCAGTTCATGATTCCACCATTCTTTGTTCTTTGACCCATCCTTTTCCTTACTTCCCAAAACAAAAAAATTACCAATTGCAAAGATTCTACCTCTATAATTTTTCTCAAGGATGGTTTCCCTTTTCAATGGTTCTTTTAAATAGCTTCCAAACTTTTCTTGATATTTTTGTTGTTGACTGATGATGATGATGATGATTTGGCTTTGGCTGCAACTAGCTCCACTCATCTCAGATTCAATAAAGCAAACTTAGCTTTAGTCATGTCTGGACTCACTGTAGGACCTGAGAAAATTTGATAAATATTGGAACAGGCAGGCAATGGGACACTATACAGTACAGTATCAAAAATATGAATAGCAGCCATATACTTTATCATGGATGAATTTCAACTAAGGTTGAATACAAAAGCAAGGGACAAAAGAATGTGTGTGACATAGTTCCATTTATTGACCAAGCCATAAACAAGAACAAACAATGTGTTTTTAGGGTGCATATTTGGTAAAACTGGAGAAGAAACAAGGAATGATAAACTCCAAGTTTAGGACAAGGACTGTCTCTAGGATGGGAAAGAGGGAGATGTGACAGGCAGAGTATGCACAAGGGGTCACAACACTGTGAGGGAGTTGTTCTGTATCTAAACATGAGTACTTGGCTGCCTAATGTTATAATTTTTCCCATTTTACCATCTCTTAACTCAGGTGATCTTACAATTGCTGTCAGGCAGGTGCCAATGTGAAGTATTGCTTTAGAAATACTTTAATCGATATGAGGATTCATCTTCCTGCTGGGTCACTTTTTATTTTTTTCAATTTATTTTATTTTTTAAAAGATTTTTATTAAAATATAGCTATCATGTAATATTATATTAATTTCAGGTGTACACCACAGTTATTTAACATTTATTACTTAAAGAAGTGATCACCATAAGTCCAGCAACCATCTGATACCATACCACGTTATCACAATATTATTGACTGTATTCCCAATGCTGTACGTTACATCCCCATGACTTATTTGCTATATATCTGGAGATTTGGACCTCTTATTCCCCTTCATTCCCCCCCCTTTCAAATTTTTCAATTACAGTTGACATTCAATATTATATTAATTTTAGATATACACCATAGTGGCTAGACATTTATATAACTCAAGAAATGATCCCCCTGACTAATCTAGTACTCATCAGGCACTATACATAGTTATTACCATATTATTGACTATATTCTCTGTGCTTTATTTTACATCCCCATGACTAATTTGTAACTATCAGTTTGTACTTCTTAACCCTTCACTTTTTCATCCTCCCATCTATCACCCCAACAATTCTAGTACCCATCTGCACCATATATAATTATCAAAATATTATTGACTATAATCTTTATGCTATACCCTACATCCCCATGATTACTGTGTAACAACCAATTTGTACTTTTTAGTCCCTTCCCCTTTTCACTCACAGTCAAACCTACTCCCATCTGGCAACCATCATTATGTTCTCTGTATCTATGAGTTTATTTCTATTTGGTTTGTTTATTTTGTTCTTTAGAGTCCATATATAAGTGAAATCATATAGCATCTGTCTTTCTCTGTTTGATACTCCACTCAGCACAACACCCCCCAGGTGCATCCATTCTGCTGCAGGTGGCTTGGCTCTTGCATGGCCAAGCAACCTCCTCTTTATCCATTCTTCTATAGATGGACACCCAGGCTGCCTCCACATATTGGCCATTGTACACAATGCTGTAGTCAACATATGGATGCACACATCCTCTTGAAGTATTTGGGTTTCTTCAGATAAATACCCTGAAGTGGGATATTTCAGGGTATTTCAAGGTACTGGGTACCTCTTTGTCTTTGTTATAACCTTTGTTTTAAAGTCTATTTTGTCTGGTGTAAGTACTGCTACCCTAGCTGGGTTTTGTTTGTTTGTTTGTTTGTTTCAATGTCCATTTTCATGAAATATATTTTTCCATCCCTTTACTTTCCATCTATGTCTTTCAATTTGAAGTGAGTCTTTTGTAGGCAGCATATATAAGAGTCTTGTTCTCTTATCCACTCAGCTGTCCTATATCTTTTGAGTGGAGCATTTAATCCATTTACATTGAAAGGAATTGTTGATAGATATGTAGCTATTGCCATTTTATTATTCATAATTTGATATATGTTTTTTAATCCTAAAGAAGTCCTTCTAACATTTCTTGTAATACTGATTTTGTGGTGATGAACTCCTTTAGCTTTTTCTTGTCTGGGAAACTCTTTATCTGTCCTTCAATTCTAAATGATAGCTTTCCTGGGTAGAATAATCTTGGTTGTAGGTCCGGCTTTTCATCATGTTGAATATTTTGTGCCAGTTCCTTCTGGCCTGCAAAGCTTCTGTTGAGAAATAAGCTGACAGTATTATGGAAGCTCTCTTATAAGTTACTAGTTGCCTTTCTCTTGCTGCTTTTAGGATTCTCTCTTTGTCTTTAACCTTTGCCATTCTCATTATAATGTGTCTTGGTGTGGGCCTGTTTGGCTTCATCTTGTTTGGGACTCTATTTCCTTTGCCAGGTTAAGAAAGTTTTCAGTCATTATTTCTTCAAATAGGTTCTTATTTTTCTTTTTTAATTGGGGAAAAACCATGGTCATTGGTTACACATTGCTTTCATGCTACAGTGGCACAATTGACTCTTTTAGGGAGGGCACACAGTGGCCCATGTGGGGATCAAACCAGCAACCTTAGTGTTATCAGCACCATACTCTAACCAACTGACTTAACTGGTCACCCCTCAAATAGGTTCTTAATCCCTTG
Organism: Aselliscus stoliczkanus; assembly: GCA_033961575.1. NCBI lineage: Eukaryota > Metazoa > Chordata > Mammalia > Chiroptera > Hipposideridae > Aselliscus > Aselliscus stoliczkanus. The sequence goes on from CM066729.1 coordinate 142,289,964, forward strand.
CTCTCTCTTCTCCGTCTGGTACCCCTATGATGTGAATGTTGTTAGTTCTGATGTTGTCCCAGAGACCTCCTTAAACTATCCTCATGTTGTAAAAACTTTTTTTTTTTTGCTCTTACTTTTGGGTGTTTTCTGCTACCTTGTATTCCAAACTGCTGATTCAATTCTCTCCTTCATCTAGTCTGCTGGTTATTCCTTCTAGTGCATTCTTCATTTCAGTTATTATGTTCTTCACTTCTGACTGATTCTTTTTATGGTTTCTATGTCCTTTTTTATGCTTTCTATCTCTTTGTTGAAGTTCTCATTAAGTTCCTTTACCACCTTATAACCATTGGTTTGAACTCTATATTTGGTAGGTTTCTTGCCACCATTCTGTTGTTCTTTTTTTCTGGAATTTTCTCCTGTTCTTTCATTTGGGATGTATACCTTTGTTTCCTCATTTTGTGGCCTCTCTGTTTCTATGTATTAGGTAGATCTGCTATGTCCCCCAGTCTTGGCAGGTTGGCCTTATGTAGTAAGTGCCCTGTGGGACTCAGTGGCAGTCTCCCTGGTCACCTGTGCTGGGTATTCCAGGAGTGTCCCTTGTGTGGGTTGCATGTGCCTTCCTGTTATAGTTGGGCCTGGTCATTATTGGACATGTCAGTGGGTGAAATTGTCCTTGAAGCTGATTGGCTGTGGGGTTTTGCCATCCACAGCTTACAGGCTGCTATGTGTGTGTGTATGTGTGTGTGGGGGGGCTCTTCTGACTGAGTGGAATTCACCCCAGTGGGTTCTCATCTTGTTGAGACCAGCCTTTGCAGGTGCCACTTGTGGAGGTAATTGGGAAGTTCTCTGCTGTGGTCTGAAGCCAACCTCCAATTATGTTCATTCTGGGGCTTCTTGTGAGGGGCTCTGCTGTAGGTCCAGGCCACCCATTGCCTGTGCCTGGCTGGGGACTCTTTGGTAGGAACTACAAAGTGCTCCGCAGTTGTTTGCTGCCTCTGCTAACCCTGGAGGTGCATGGGAGAAGCCATGCTGGGAACCAAGGATGTCTGCTACCAGTACTGGAACTAGGGTAGCTCTGCAAAATGCCAGGACACTGCAAGGCATGCTGCCACCTGCCGGGTTCCCTTAAGGGTCAGCCATTGATAGAGCCTTCTGTGGTACACAAGTTGGATGAAGCAGGGTTTCAGGGAGTCACTAGAGTAGGAAGAGTTGTGGTCAACAGATTAATGTAAATTCTGGTTTGGTGCCAGTGCTAAGCCTGAAACTACTCAGCAAAAGTTTCAGACCACTCTCAGACCACTCTGCCTGGGGCCTGTCAGACTCTGATAGTTTTCCAACAAAGAGTGCAATGCAGGTAGGACTGGTTGCTTTTGGAGAAAGTGCCTCCAACATTGGGGGTGTTGGATGGGGTGGGACCCAGTGAGTCAGCAGGACAGAACTAAGTAGCTCACCAGACCAATCAGATTCAGATTTGGCTGTGTGGGGGTGGGATTAATAGGAAAGATGGTGCCTGCCTGCCGGCTGCTTGGAAGGACTCCCTCATAGAGAAATGGTGACTGTCCTCCAGCCCTCAACCTGAAGCAACAGAACTCAGCCTGCATCCCGTATGTCTCCGAGATCTCCTGAATTACTGTCCCTCCACTGGAGCCCAAGGTGAGTGCCTTGGAGTGAGAGAATCTGTGTGTATATACTTTAAGAGGATGCCTGGGTTTTCCACTATGTTCCATCCCCACCTGGATGGTCGGAATCCCCACTGTTTTTAACAGCTAGATGTTGTGGGGGCTCCTCTTCCTGGCACCAGGACCCTGGGCTAGGGAGGCTGGTGTGGGGCTGGGGTTTCTCGCAACTCTGGGGGGACCCTCTGCAGTTGATATATTCCTCCCAGTTCTCAACTGCCACACGGAGGTTTGGGGTTACCCAGTTCCGTGTCTCTACTGCTCCTACCAGTCTCAACATGGCTTCTGCTTTATATCCTTAGTTATAAAACTTCCATTTAGTCAGACTTCAGATGGTTCTCCAGGTTGATAGTTCTATAATTTTGTTGTAATTTTAATTTGTTCATGGAAAGAAGCAGGCACAGTGTTTATCTACTCTGACATCTTGTTATTCTTTTTTTTAAAAAAGATTTTATAGTGGAATTGGGGAAGGGGAACAGTGTTGGAGAATTGGGGAAGAGGAATAGCCAAGTTGTCCTTAAATCTTAGTTGTGGATGGTGCAGCTAGTTCAGCTCCAAGTCCAGTCGCCATCCGGCTGCCCGTAGGGAGCTCGTGGCCTCTCAGCTCAAGGTGCTGTGTTTAATTTTAGTTGCAAATGGGCACCATCCCATGCAGGACTTGAACCAGAAACCTGTTGCTAAAAGTGCATGCTGTAACCACTGAGCCATCCAGCAGCCTATTGGCAGCTCAGGGCAACTCAGCTCAAGGTGCCATTTTCAATCTTTAGTTGCAAGTGGGCGTAGCCTACCATCCCATGTGGGAGTTGAACCGTCAATCTTGTTGTTAGGAGCATGTGCTCTCACCAGCTGAGCCATCCTATCAGCTTGGCAGCTCAGCTTGGGTGCATCTCACTGGCCCAAGTGGGAATCAAACCAGTGATCCTGTTGCTCATGCTCTTAACCGACTGAGCCACTCGGCTGGCCTTACTCTGACATCTTTGATCTTTTCCTCTGCTGGGTCATTTCTTGTTATTTAAGGAAGTGGAAATCTTTTCCCATTTTCAAGTTCATAATGAATGAAAATAGGACTGCCTTTAACTTTAAACAGAGACTAACTATAGATTTAGTTGTTTATTTTAAGAGTAAACATGGTGTTGAGTGGATGATAAACATCATCTTGATTCAAGTATAAAATCTTTGACCTTAGCTGCAATGTTTTAAGAAATATATCAGTACTGGTTTTTTAGTTAGATGCAGTCTTAATTACCTCTATTATCCCCATAGTGGCTCACCTAATACTTTGTGTGCAGTAGAGTAACATAAATTCATAAACAAATGAATAAATTTTAATATAACTGAATGATGCTAAACAGTTAAATGAAAGCCAAGATGTGTATTTAATGATTTTTACCTGTACTTTCTTTTTATTTATTTATTTATTTTATTTAATTAGTTTCAGGTGTACAACACAATGCAATAGTTATACTCTTTACCCCCCAAAGTGACAACCCCCTCCCCCGATTCGCCACCCTACTCCTCCCTCATATCATACATATCTATCACAACTCCCCTGACTCCCCTCTACAGTATACTCCACATCCCGTGACCATCCACATATTCAGTTACAGTTGGCATACAATACTATACAACATCAGCTTCAGGGGTACAGTGCAGTGATCAAGCCTCTACTCCATCCATGAAGTGGTCTCCCTAATAAAACATGTGACTCTCTGACACGTAACAAAATTTTTACAACATTATTATATTCCCCGAACTGTGTTTCATATCCCTGTGGCAATAGTGTAGTTGTCTATTTATGCTGTCTAATCCTTTCCCCTTCCTCCCCATCCCCACCCCCCTCCCAACTAGCAACCCTCAGTTTTTCCTCTACATCCACGAGTCTGTTTACTTTGATCATTCACTCAGCCCTTTAGACTCCACACACAAGTGAGATCACATGGTACCTGTCCTTCTCCAACTGACTTATTTCACACAACATAATAGTCTCTTCACAACATTATCAATTACATTCCCAGAACTGCCCCCATATCCCTGCAGCAACATTGTAGTCCCACCTACACTGTCCAAAACCTTCCCCTTCTCCCTCTTCCCCACTCCCTCCCAGCCAGCAACCATCAGTTTTTCCTTTATATCTGCTCGATATGACGTCAATCTTCTTAAATTTACTGAGACTTGTTTTGTGGCCTAACATGGTCTATCTTGGAAAATGTCCCATGTGTACTTGAGAAGAATGTATATTCTGTTTTTTCAGGGTGAAATGCTCTAGAAATATCAACGAAGTCCAGCTGGTCTAAAGTATCATTTAAGGCCCCTCTTTCTGTGTTGATTTTCTGTCTAAAGGGTCTGTCCATTGGTGACAATGGTGTTGAAGTCCCCTACCATAGTGTTACTGTTGATCTCTGTCTTTATGTCTGTCAAAATCTGTTATATGTAATTAGGAGTTCCTATGTTGAATGCATAGATGTTTATTAGGGTTCTAGTGCTCTTCTTTGTCTTTTATTGTAGTCATTTTAAAGTCTATTTTGTCCAAAATAAGTATCGATACTCCAGCTTTTTTTTTCCTCATTTCCATTTGCATGAAATATCTTATTCCATCTGTAAACAGCATATACATGGGTCCTATTTTCTTATCCACTCAGCCACTCTCTGTCTTTTGATTGGAGCATTTAGCCCATTCACATTTGAAATGATTATTGATAGGTGCATATGTATTGCCATTTTATTATTTGTATTCCTGGTCTCCCTGGGTTAGCTTGTTTACCCCTTTCTTTTGTTTAAAAAAGCCCTTTTAACATTTCTTGCAATGCTGGCTTGGTGGTAATGAATTCCTTAAGCTTATTCTTTTCTGAGAATCTCTTTATTTCTCCTTCAATTTTAAGTGATAGCCGTGCTGGGTAGAGCAATCTTGGTTGTAGGCCTTTATTTTGTGTCACTTTGAATATCTCCTGCCACTCCCTTCTGGCCTGCAGAGTTTCTGTAGACAAGTCAGCTGTTATTCTAACAGGAGTTCCTTCGTATGTAACCTGCTGTCTTTCTGTTGCAGTCTCTAGGATTCTGTCTCTGTCTTTAACCTTTGCCATTTTAACTATGATGTGTCTTGGTGTGGACCTGTTTGGGTTCAGCTTGTTTGGAACCCTCTGCACTTCCTCGACATGTATGTTGATTTCCTTCACCAGGGTAGGGAAGTTTTCAGTCATTATTTTTTCAAATACATTTTCGACCCCTTGCTTCTTCTCTTCACCTTCTGGTATTCCTATGAGTCTAAGGTGGTTGCGTTTCACCTTGTCCTATAGGGCTCTTAAACTATTTTCATTGTTTTTTATTCTTTGGTCTTTTTGCTGTGCCAACTGGGTGATTTCTGCTATGTTATCTTCCAAATCGCTGATCCGCTCCTCTGCTTCATCTACTCTACTGGTGATTCCTTCGAATGTGTTCTTCATTTCAGTTATTGTATTCTTTAGTTCTAACAGGTTGTTTTTTATGGTTTCCCGATCCTTCTTTATGTCCTCGCTAAGTTCCTTAAACATTCTTATCATCAGTGTTCTAAACTCTGTCTCTGAAAGGTTGGATCCCTCTGTTTCATTTAGTTCCATTTCTAGAGGTTTCTTCTGATCTTTTACTTGTGACATGTTTCTTTGTTTCCCCATTCTGGCTGTCATTCTGGGATTGCTTTGATGTATTAGATAGATCACCAGGAGAGCCCTGGCTGGATCATGCAGGCACACAGCTCACGGCCCAACACTCCCAGGAAAACTCCCAGTCTCAGCCTGTCCCAATCAGCCGCTCGCAGCCGAGCAGCCCGACAACCAATCACCAGCCTGGCAACTCTGCAATCGCAGTGTGGAGAGCAGGGACCCGAGGCGGCTTGCGCACTCCCGGGTCTCAGTGAACAGCCTTTTGGAGCTGGAGCACGCCCACCAGGCATTTCCCTGGCAATGCAGCACAAGCCGTTCGGAGAGTGGGGATCCAAGGCAGCTCACGCACTCCTGGGTGGGTCTCAGTGAGCAGCCTGTTGGAGCCGGAGGGCACCTGCCCAGCGTTTCCCTGGCAACGCAGTATAAGCCGGGTGGAGGGTGGGGATCCAAGGCCTCATGCGCGCGCGCATGCACACACGCACTTCTGTACCAATTCCACCAGACCAATGAGGTCTCGGACCTGATCCTCTGTAGGAGGGTCCAACCCTGACAAAATGGCGCCCTCCTGTACACCACATGCGTGCAGGCCCCACACCATGGGAACAACAGTCCAAAAACCTCCAGCTTTTGCACCAAAGGTGCCCAGTTCAGTGCGTCCCCGCAGGCTCCCAGGTCCGGCTCACAGAGCCACTCCCTCCACCAGGAACCAGGTAAGTGCTCACCAGCGAGCAAGCCTGTGTGCCGGCCCCACTGATTCTCCAGCCGCTCTTAGCCTCACCGAGCTGAGCAAAGAGAGTCCTCACTAATTTACTGCCGGCTATCTTAGAACTCCTCTTCCCGGCAAAGGAACTCTGGGCTGGTGAGCTTGGTGTGCTGCCGGAGGGTCTCTCCCCCAACCAGAGAAGGCTCCCACAGCTGGGGCTTCCCTCACGGGGCTCGCTCTCTCTTGTCTCCGTCCGTCCTACCAGACCCGACATGGCCTCCTCTTTAAGTTCTTCATTTAGTGGTTCTGTTCATCTAGTGTTCTGGGGACCTCCAGGGTTGAATGCTGTATAGTTTGTTTGTAATTTTGGTGTGATCCTGGGAGGTAGTTAGCACAGCGTCTGTCTATTGCGCCATTTTACCAGGAGTCCTATACCTGTACTTTCATGTTAAGTTATCTCAAGCCAGAATGTATCTGCTCCCAGTGGTGCCTTATTGTGTGTCAAAGATTCCCAGAATGGGGGACTACTGCATCATTCATAGTCCTGCATTGTCAATTTTATTTTATTTGATACTCAGACTTAAAAAATATTAATTATTTTCTCCAACCTCCTGTACACAAAGCATGATAAAATTAATATTCAATATCAAACTCAAAAATGTTCTTTAAGTACTCAAAAACAATTGAATGATTTAGTTTTGTAACTCTAGAAAATTAGTAACTTGGGTTTTGTTTTGTGCTATTTTGTTTAGTTATTTTCCACTTGGTAGTAGTTAAAGGAAACTTGTTCTTAGCAACAAGCAATAATCAAAGCATCCCCAGGACAGGGTTAGGCAGGGTCAGAGCATTCACGGCTTGGAATGGAGACTTTTACACTTATCTCCAAATGAAATTACTCATACACCCCCAGAGATGCAGACAAGACTGAGAACAGAAGGCATTTATCACGCAACTTGAAATGTTTATCCCCTTCCTGGATGCCATGCTTGTAATGCACTGTGAATTAACTTGCTTTATAAATATTCCCATTTTCTTTTGAATGGCATGATTGAATTTGTTTGATGGGAATATGTACACCATGGCACAATTTTATGCCAGTTTTTAGCATGTTTCTAGCATGTTTTCATCATTTAATATGATGAGACTTGGACCTGTCTCTTTCATCCTTAAGCAGTCTACATTGAATGAATACAACATATTAAGCACTTTATAAAGCTTACCTGGGATCTCTGTTCCCTATTTCTTACCAAATTCGCACTGAGCAAGAATTAAAGTCAAAATAATATTTCCAAAGCAACATTTCTCTAAAGTCCATCTTTGCATCTCAAGTTCTTTCAAATTAGTTCTAGGAGTCCCCAGGATCTCAAATGTGTCCCGTGCACTGAGTCCTTTTGCTTTTTGTTTGTGCTAAGATATTGGAAAACAAATAAGGGATTATATGGATGTGGGCAAAAAGGGGGTTCTATGGAAACTAACCTCACAGTGTGATCTGATCATAAATTTCTAACTGGGCAGCTCATGGTGGGTAATCACACCTCGCCATATAACTTCTTTAATAAAGCCCTGTCCATTGTTTCTGTGCTTCTTTTCAAACTCCTCCTTCTACAATGTGGCCACCCTCAAGAAAGCACATAATCTTAACTATCCTGTAATGCAACGCCCTCCCTGCTTTTTCCTACCTTCTGTAGCTTTCTTTATCTCAAATGTGTAAAAGAAACTGCAAACTCTTATTCTCAGAAGTATTTTTCTCAGTCGGTTGAGATCTTGCTTCTGGGCATATTCTCTGTTTGACTCAAATAAACTTTTATAAAAATGCTCAACAGGTTTGGGCATTATTGTATTGACATGGATTATATAGCAACTATTATATATGGAGTGCTTGCCATGTGTCAGGGCTACACAAGTCACAAGGAAAAGGGCAACCTGGATGATGGCAGTAGACATTCCCCCATAATTGTAGAGACTCTGGGGGAGCAAAAACTTAACATGCATTGACCTCTGATTAAAACTTGGTCTTAAGATCTTCAAAACCTTGAGGAGACTTAAGGCAGAAAACATTGTAATTTCAAAGTTTTGCATGGTTCTCTACCTTGGAAGTTTAGAAAACTTAATTAACTTTTATTGGCCAACTACCTCCTGATCTGGGACAATGCTTTCAAGGGCTTGTTAACCCTAAAATGGGAAGTAAGGAACCTTTGTTGACATAGAAACATTTTGAGGAACTCCACTTCGGGTAGCTGCAAAATTGCTTTGAGAGTGACAATATTTTAAAATGTTCTCTGTAGGAAAGGGCGAGTTGCCTCTGGGAGATGAGTTGCTTTTGAGGGGACCACTTTTTAGCTGAGATGCTGGGAGGACACCAGTCAGCCAACTGTATATTCCGACTGTCCTTCCTTAGTACCTTCTCTTGTTTACTCTCCAGAGTACTAGTTTCTCTCTTTCTGCCCTCTTCAGACCTTCTGCACACCCTTCCACTCCTTCAGTCTTAACTGATTACCTTGCTTCAAACTTTAACAGGAAAATAAAAGGAAATTAATTGCTTGGGAATTAGTCCTTTAAACCTTTTTCTTGAATCAGATCTGCTACCTTGCCTGCTGCTGTATCTTCTCCACCTTCCTTCTCTGTCCACAGATCCTAAACTATCACATCGTGGTCCTTTATCTGATCCTAATCATATCACTATAGGACCCCATCGTATATTGAAAGACCTGCCAAAACCTCCTGAATGTTCTGACTTTGCCCTCCCTGCTGGAGACACTTAGACTACAAAGGCAATGTACTCCTCCCCTATCACATCAGAGTAAATTTATCTTATCACCAGCCAGCTCTTCCAGCAGAGAGCTGCTTAACTCCCTTTTCACCTCAGGCACTTTCAGCCCCTCTCTTCTACCATCAACCGCTCTCTTCTGCATTATTATTCTTTCTCTCTGCTGGGCCAGAATATAAACCTTCCCTAACAGAGCCCTTCCTTAAACACCCCTCTCTTCATCTTATGTTCCCTTCCAGTTACCAGCCACTTCAGTGCTTCCTGCCACAGCAATGTTTCTTTTAAAAACAAAAAACAAGAAACATGATGCTTTAAATAGATAAAATATTTTCGCATGCTTCAAAAATTCCAAATGCCAATTTCCTTTGCTGGAGGTACCTTGTGTGTACTTGGAATAGTGTGTACACGACAGAACAGCAGTAGTATTGTCATGTACCCACTATTCTCTACCTTCCCTTAACAATATATTCAGGGCTAAACCTCCCATCTTCTTCTTAATCCATTCTGGTGCGACACCTTTCTCTTCCTGTGAAATGACTATCCCTAAGATCACCAAAGATATCCACTTGCTAAATCCAAAAGTTACATGTCAGTCCTCATCTTATTACACTTCTTGGCACCATTTGACAGAGCAAACACTCCCCGCCTCCCTCTCAAAACACTTTATCAACTTGCAGAGAAGAGTCTTCTGTGAAGTGAATGAAGCAGAGGCCACGTGGATCCTCACTGGCACCTGTTCCTTTCAAGGACCTACAAAGACCATGTGTTCACAGGGTCATAACATTTTGTAGAGTTTGCAAAATATTTTCACCATAATCAGTCACGACCACTGCCCCCTTTTTTTTTTACTCCAATATAAGAACTTCATCACGTTTCTCCCGGCATTTGGGATCCAGCTCAGGGAAGTTGAGCTGCAAACACATTTAGTTTGGGTATAGTCATACCAGTGGAGTGCTATCAGTACAGAAGGATTTCCAGTCCACTACGCCACCTCACTCAGAGCTGTGACATGAGGACTTGGGGTAGTATTGTGACATCAGCACGTTCCTATGTCACCCTGCTCTATAAGTACCCAGGATGTGGGGGAAACCATGTTAGAAACATAGAGGGACTGAAGGTAATCTGGGAAAAAGTCTACCAGTCTTCAGATTCGCATTGACAACTTTTTAAATTAGAAGCCTTTTCCTATCAGGAATACACTTGATCATGCAGCATAGGCATTAAAAAGCACTGTGCTGGGGCTGGACGAGTGGCACATTGGTTAAGAGCTGGCTTGGGACGCCAGCGGCCCAGGTTCGGATCCCACATATGAGGGTCAGTGACACTGCCCTCTACAGCTAACAACAGCTCCACCTGGAGCTGGGCTGCGCGAGCCCCGGCGACCGAGTAGGCTGCAGCCCCTGCTGCAGTGGGCTGCCATAGGCTACAGTGAGTGGCTGGCAGCCAGCGGGAGCAGCCAATAGCCGCGGTGAGCGACCTTCCAGAGGCCGGCGACCAATCTGCCTTACCCAAGAAGAGTGCAATGACGATACCAACATGGGGCAGTGAAACAACGTCCTCCGCAACTAGACTTGTCTGTTCCCCTTCCTCAATTCCCCAATGCTGTTTCCCTCCCCCAATTCCCCAATAAAATCTTTTTTAAAAAAAAGCACTGTGTGCTTTTAAAAATGGGAATCATGCAAACTAGGATTTATTAGAATTCCTGTGTTTATTGGGCAGAAACCAGAATAGCACTACAAGCAGTGATTACACACATGTGTCAAGTTGTGTGTATCATGTATCCCAACAGATTGTATTTTAGTGTATTTGTCACATCTTGCCCTTCAAAATCTGGTGATTCTAGAAGAAATGTCACCAAAATTGGCACCAAGAAAGTAAAATGGTCTGAAGAAACTAGCAAACAGAAAACTCCTACACTTCTTCATCAATAAGTCGATGTGTGCAGAATGAAAATTTGATTGCAGTTACATTGCTATGTACAGTGCAGCAGCAATCTAAAGCACATGCCTTAATTGTAGATCTTTTTTTTCCCTACTAATAATAATTTCACTATTCAGCTATGATGATGAGGAGGTATCTTTGTGGAAAGAAAAAAAAACCACAAACTGAAAGAAAGTAGACAGGTAGAAGCTTTTAATGCCAAAAATATTTCTTGCTATATCACAACAGAAATGAAAGGTTCTGGTATTCAAAATCATGAAGATTAGGGTAAAATTTATGATAACCAACAGAAGATTATGAGAGTCATAAAACAGAAGAAGGAAGATGAAAGTAATAGTAAAGGAAAACAAACTTTGTGTAGTTAACAGAACACACAAGTCAAAGGGTGCTTCACTTTGATGAATTCATTGATTTTGATAATTGCCATGATCTTTCCTTGTGGTTTGTTGTAAGAAGCAATCGTTTCATTCAACACTGAATAATGAAATAGTTCACTTTTTCAAATTTTGATTTAATAATATTTACAGAGACTCAAACAGATCATGGAAAAACATACTTCTCAAACAGACATATTTTTAAAAATATTCTCAAATGATCCAACTGTGACTGCAGATTCAAAGGGTCCGCTTCCCTGAGCGCATCCAAGCCAAAAAAGACAAGCAGGAGTTTGCAGCAAAGAAACTAAAGGTTTATTTAAGGAGTTGGCGCCAAGCCTGGAGACACAGGTGAGCTAGTGATCTAAAAACCTGGCTCCCCGATGCTCTCTAGCAGCTTGGTTATATAAGGGGAAAATCATTAATCGTGGTTGCTATGGGAGTTGGGGCTGTGGGCTCTCCTGATTGGTTGGGGCTAAAGCAGGGAGCAGTTGATCACAGCTTCGGGTCGTGGTGTCAGTCATGGCAGTATTCTGTCTGGTTCCCAGGGAATGTGGTCCGTGGGGCTGTTCTGCTTTCATGAGTCCAGAGCTGAAACATCACTGAGGCCAAGGTGTTATCTTTGTTTGACTAAAACCTTATTCTAGTTTGAAGTTTGGTTATTATATCCTAGTCATGGTTGATAGACCTGAAGCTTTATTCTTAAGTGAATTTGATGCTGAGCAGAACCTAATGTCCTAAGGGCTTAATGATAACAGAGGTGGACATACATTATACTTACAGGTAGGAGGATCTGGGAGAAGAATGCAAGTTACAGTTCTGTCAGGGTAAACAAAGCTAGCTGGGATTAAAACAAAATGCATGCTAAAGAAATGAAGTTCACATGTCATTACAAAACTGCTATGAGAATCTGGCTAGCTTATTCTAAAACTAAAGTTTACATTTATCATTTTCTTTGTATACTGCTTTCAACAACACAGACATTACATAGGATGATTTTTTGGACTAAATAAATATGTTAAGAAGTTTCAAAAGTCAAGTACATTCCACAAAGCACCAGGAGGCCATGTTTACTTGAAATACATGTAAATCCAATAAAAATGCAGGAGACCAACATCTTGAAAAATAAACAGGAAAGACATTCCAAATTATTTTGAAATGCCATATAGTGTAGAAGCAACCCTTAAATTTTAAAATAAAAATGGCTTCAGAGGTCATAGTGAAAAAACTTGTGTTCTTCAAACAAAGGCAATTTTGTGGTAGTATTTTAACTTCTAGCTGTTAAATTCTATTCTACTTTTGCCTAAGGACTTGGAAAGAATGTAAAAATATAATAGTAGAAATGTGATTTTTCTAAAGATTTATTAAAGATTAATCAAAATATGGAAAAGGTACACAAAATTAAATAGTAAATAAAATAATTAAACCAGCAATCCAATACTAACTACTCCATTAGGTAGAGTCTATACTGGATCTGACAAATGCTGATAAGATGATGATTATTGTGTTCTACATTAACAATAAAAACACCCATGAATAATTTGTAGCTTTTCACTAACTAAAAACCATCTATTTGTGACTGTGTTCAATAATTGCAATCTTCCATTGAACAGTATTCATGGTCAATTTTATGGTCATGCAACTGTTAGGAAGGGTGAGACCAAAGGACTACAAGCATTTGTGAATGAAAAGGGAGCTCTGTAATAAATCCAACAAATTCAGTGACTGAAAGTAACCTCATTAGGTGATCTGATCATAAATTCCTAATTGGGCAAGTCATGGTAGGTAGTTACACCCCAGGACTATAAATGATTTATTTATTTATTTATTTATTTATTTATTTTTTAAAGATTTTATTGGGGAATTGGCAGAGGGGAACAGCGTTGGGGAATCGGGGAAGGGGAACAGACAAGTCGCTGTCCCCTTGTTCTTCAGTCTAGCTTCGGAGGATGCTGCCCCACTGCTGGCATCGTCACTGCGCTCCTCCCGGACGAGGCAGATCGGCCACCGGCCTCTGGATGCCGCTCACCGAGGCCACCGGCAGCTCACGCTTGGCTGCCAGCCGCTCACGCTGGCTGCGGGCCACTCACTGTAGCCCATGGCAGCCCACTGCAGCAGGGGCTGCAGCCCACACTATCAACGGGGCTCGCACAGCCCAGCCCCCGGTGGAGCTGCTGTTAGCTGCAGAGGGCAGCGCCACTGGCCCCCACGTGGGACCCGAACCGGGCCGCTGGCATCCCAAAACCAGCGCTCAACCAATGCGCCACTCGGCCGGCCCTATAAATGATTTATTTTTGCCTTAAGCGAGCCCTGTTCATTGTTCTCATGCATCTAGGTTAACACACCTTTGAAATGCCAGAAGTCATGCTCTTTTTTCAGACCCTTTGAAGACATAATCACCCTCAAGGGAGCACATAATCTTGTTAACTATCCTATAATACCATCATAGATATTTCTCCCTTGGCTTTTTCTCCCATCTGCATGTAATCTCTTGTACATTCCCTTCTTAATTCCAAATGTATAAAAAGAACCACAAAATTGTCGTTCACTGGAGCATTTGAGATCTTGCTTCTTGTCCTGTCATCAGTTTGGCTCAAACTTTTATAGAAATTCTCTATAGGTTTGGATGTTCTTACATCGACACATTCTTTTAAAACATTACGTGGAATTTTCTTAATTTCAGTGGATAAAAAGCTGTCTTAGTAATACCTGAAGTTATCAATTACTTCAGTATTTTGCAATAGTTATATTTTCTTTTTTTGGGGTTCCTCTCACATATGGAGCATTTTAAACATCCATGCCAACTTGGATTTTTTTTTTAAGTAATGTAAGTATAATAGGATGATCTGCCCATTATAAAGCTGTTCTAAGCCTTGCAATATGGATACAACAATGTTTCAAAATTCTAAAACATATTTTTTCAAAGACTCAGAAATTAGAGACTTCTGATTTGGACTTATGTAAAGGGTATTTTTCTTATGTCATTTTAAATTTACATACTGAATAATAGAGAGAGAATTCAGAAGAAAGCATAATGAAATGAGAAACAAAAGTGATAGGTTAATAGTTCTGATAATGAGGAGTAAATTGTAACAAAAAGTTTGCAGATCATAGCAAAAGCCATAACACATAAAGAGGAAGAAATACATTTTGAATAGAAGTAATGAATAAACTTGTTGATTGTGTGAAAATCCCACTAATAGAGAGAAGTGAGTCATGTAAGTACACTGGGAAAAGATTTCAATTTCTTGCTAGTTTACATGGAAAACTGATATTGATGAAACTAACATAAAATTTTTTATATGACACTATAACAGGGCCATTGATGTCATTTGGATATTGAGTGTTGTCAATCCAAAAAACCATTTAAGGTAGTTACTACTGCAGAGGAAACTTAAAATGCCTTAGTATCCTATAGCCTGTGAAACAGACTTACAGGTTTCCTACATTTGACACCAATCCTAAAAATGTATATGACATTACAAATTATGATTTGCAAAGCTGAGAAAATTTTTGTAAATTTTTTTTTTATATATATAAGATTTTATTGGGGAATAGGGGAAGGGGAACACACAAGTTACTGGCTTTTTGTTCTTCAGTCTAGGTGTGGAGGATGTTGCTTCACTGGCGCATGTTGGTATTATCATTGCGTTCTTCCCAGGTGAGGCAGTCACTCGCTGGCTCATGGCAGCTCACGCTGGCTGCCAGCCACTCACAGTAGCTCATGGCAGCCCACTGCAACAGGAGCTGCAGCCTATGGTGTTGCCAATGACTCACGGCAGCCCAGGTCGAGCTGTTGTTCAGCATCTTAGCTGTAGAGCGCACAGCATCACTGGCCCTCATGTGGGATCTGAACCGGGGCCCTGCTGCTCAGAGCTGGTGTCCTAAGCCAACTCTTCATCATTGAGCCACTTGGCCAGTCCTAAATTTTTAATAATAATAAAACAAAATTCAATCCACGATGCTAAAGGTAAGATTGAATTCTTTTTTTTTTTTTTTTTTGAGGGCAGTGTCACTGGCCCTCATGTGGGACCCGAACCAGGGCCACTGACTTCCAAAGCCAGCGCTTAACCACCGTGCCACTTGGCCAGCCCAAGATTGAATTCTTTTTGTTCAAACCACAGACAATTATATTACAAAGCTTCAGTCATATGAACAGTCAGTATGAACCAAATTTTGTAGGAAAAAGTGCTTTTATGATGTGATTTTTGTTTTTCATTCTACATAAGTATTCACTCTGCACCTAGTTTTGTGTCGTCACACGATAGCCTGCCTGCCGCCATGCACCTTTCAATAAAGACAGATCATTACTTCAATATTATACCTACACTATGTATCCCTACTTGGTCCCAAAAGATGGCTGGTTAGTCAATGATGAGTTAGATTCCTCAAGGTAGGAACAATCTAAGACAGGCATAGTCGCATGGGAGCGATAGGAGGAATCACTGAGTTGAGGAAAAAGGGCATAGACTATCCCTTGTTTCAGGTTCTGACAGCCTGCCTGTGAAATGACCTAATGATGTGATAACATCTGTCCTCCATGCATTCTTATCAGTAAGTCTCAGCAGGGGAAGTTTCTGTCTCTTAGGACGTGCATAACAATAACATCATGGGACCTTTGGTAATGGCAGCCTGCAGACATGGGTGATTTGGCCCTGAGCTAAATTCTCTGGTATGAGACTCACAGACAGTGGAAGATTGATTTTTTTCTTATGTATGAGACAATAAAAGGAGCAGTCAGGCCCGATTTGGGGCTCAGTCCACGAGGCTGGAATCCCCTTGCACCAACTGCATTTTGCTTTTATTTGTGTCTCTCTCTTTCTTAATCTTTCGCTGTCCCTTCTCCACTCCCACTGCTCTGTCATGCTGGACGCGACAGTTTTGTTTTCATAATTTTGCATCTTTTAACACAACAGATTCTTCCCAAGTGGTAAAACCCTCAGGTTCCACAAAATGTGTATCTGCACCCATGGCTTTGGTTTCCATGACTTGATCACCCTGGTTTACCTCCTAACACCCTCTTTCCTCCCATACTCACTTTTTTTTTTTTTTAGAGGGCAGCGTCACTGGCCCTCACATGTGGGATTCAAACAGGGACCGCTGGCATCCCAAGCCAGCTCTTAACCACCGCGCCACTCGGCTGGCCCTCATACTGACTTTTAAGAGGTGTTGTGCCCCAGGGGTCTGTGCGGGTGCTCCATGTCTACTTCTTCCCCTAGGCTGTTTTAAAATACTGTCTACATGCCAGTGGCACCCAGACTTGTAACAGTCTTTTCTTCCCCTGCCCTGAAATCCAGATGACCTATTTGTCTGTTTGGTGACCTGGATTTTTAATAGGAATCTCAAATAGAACATGTCCCAAACAGAGTTTTTGACATACACTAAAGCAAATAAACAAAAACTATTCTTCCTCCAGATTTACCAGCAGAGGGAATGACATGAAAACCACCCAGTTGCTCATGTCAGTCACCAGTGGTCTGCCGATGGGAGTGTAAATTGGTACATTGGTACATTCCCTATGTACCAATTCCCTATGGAAAACAGTATGGAGGTTCCTCAAAAAATTAAGACTAGAACTACCATACGACCCAGCAATCCCTGTCCTGGGTATGTACCCCAAAAATCTGAAACATTTATCTGTAAAGATATATATGGAAACAACCAAAATGTCCTTTGATAGATGATTGGATAAAGAAGATGTGGTACATATATACAATGGAATATAACTTGGCCATAAGAAAAGATGAAATAGTGCCATTTGTGACAACATGGATGAATCTTGAGATTATCACACTAAGCAAAATAAGTCAGAAAAAGTCGAGAACCATATGAGTTCATTCATAATGTGGGATAAAAACTGAAAGCAACAAATGAACAAGACCAACAAAAACTCATACACTCAGGCAACAGTTTAGTGGTTACCAGAGGCTAAGAGAGGAAGTGGTAGAAGAGGGTAAAGGGGGTCAAATATATGATGATGAAAGGAGAACTGACTCTGGATGGTGAACGTACAATGCAATATATAGATGATGAATTATAGAAACATACACTGGAACCCTATATAATTTTACTAACAAATGTCACCCCAATAAATTTAATAAAGATAAAGAAAATAAAAATAAATAACAAAAGACATGGTTCGGGCCGGCCTAGTAGCACGTTGGTTAGAAGTTGGCTTGGGATACCAGCTCTGAACAGCGGGGTTCCAGTTTGGATCCCACATGCTGGCCAGTGACCCTGCGCCCTCTACAGCTAAGATGGTGAACAACAGCTTGACCTGGAGCTGGGCTGCTGTGAGTCACAGGCTATGGTGTAGGCTGCAGTGAGGCTGGTGGGCAGCTGGCGAGAGCTGCTGTGAGCTGCCATGAGCAGCTGTCCAATGGCTGGCGAGGGACTGCCTCACCCGGGAAGAGCACAATGATAATACCAGCATGGGACAGGTGAAGCAATGTCCTCCACAACTAGACTAAAGAACAAAAGGACAGCAACTTGTCTGTTCCCCTCCCTGATTCCCCAATGCTGTTCCCCCTTCCTTATTCCCCAGCGCTGTTCCCCTTCCCTGATTCCCCAATAAAAAAATATTTAAAAAAAAAAGATATGATTCTCTATCCTCAGAGTTTATTGTCATTCAATCAATTTGGTTAAATCAAAATCACCCTCTACATTCTTAAAATCATTCTTTAGTCTTCTACGTTAAGCACACAGATGTGTGGGAACAAGCCCAGAGGAACACAGGATAAATGAAGAGTTCTGACACTGACACTACAGATTAGAGGATTATTGGAAATAATGCTTCAAAACTTGTAGCCAGTTAATTCTACCTTGCATTACATATCTGTCCTCCTTTGTTACTGTCCAAGATGTAAGCATTGCTGGTTTATAGTCTTGACCCTGTACTTCTCTGGGCATACTCTTCCCGGTCCCCATCTCCCATTGTCCCCTCTCTTCAAAACTTTCCCATTGTGTCCTCCTGTTTCATCTTCAAATTCTTGGCTGAATGCTCCCTCCACTTCATTGAGTGAATGGTCACAGCTGACTTTTGTCCTCTTTTCCTCCCTGCTCACCATCACCACATCCAACTAATCACCAAAATCCTGTGGATAGTTTCTTGTGAGGGAAAATTGTCAAAGACTGAAATAGGCAAGAAAGATTACTACGTATCCTTGCCTAAGGCACCATTCCCAGTTTATGAGGAGTTTTCCTTTTTTTTTGAGGGCAGTGTCCCTGGCCCTCATATGTGGGACCGAACTGGGGCTGCTGGCTTCCAAAGCCAGAGTTTTCCTTGTTTTTGAGATATGTAGAACTGAAAATTGTAGCACACAACTAGTAATGTAACTGATTCTTGTCTATAAATAGGCAAATGAATTGTATCTCGTGGAATGCAATTGATTATTAATGCTCTATGGATATCAACCAGTTTTGCCCCTAATTGTACATTGATTTCAGCATTTCCTATTGCCTATATATATGTGTGTTCTTTGAATTTTCCTTGCTGGTTCCCTCATTAATTAATGAGTTAAATAAAATATTTGAACACATAAAAAAAAAATCACCAGTGGTCATCGTCCTTCATTAATTCTTCTTGCTCACCCCTCAATTCCAATCCATTACCAGGTTCTATTGACTCTTCTCCCAAATGTCCCCATGAAGCCACCTATTGCTCTCCATCTCTACTGCTAATGTCTTAGGCCAAACCATCACCATTTTTTCCTGAACACCTGACAAAATCTCTCAGCCTCTCTTCTCACAGTCCATTCTTCAGAGCCACAGCAGCTCACCAATGTTAGATAATGACCTTCCCCCGGCTTAACAACCCTCCTTAGCAAGCATCTGTCACACTAATAATAAAGTCCAAATCTTTACTTTGACCTGAAAGGCCCTATGTTATTTGACCTCTGTCTGCCCTTTCAAAGCCATCTTTCGCTGCACTCCTCACTAAATACATTCTAGTCCCACCAGTCTTTCTGCTCCTTGAATCCTCCAAGCTCATTATATCACTGTAGCTAAAGTGAACCAGGTCTTCCTTCTGCCTGGGATACTTTTTCCCATGCCTCAATTCTTTTTGTCAGTCTGTTCTTATGTAAAAAAGAAGCACCTGAGCAAGCCCTTCCTTCATCACTTATTCTAGTAGTTCTTCATGGGGGTGGCACCAATCTCTAAGAGATATTTAGGAAATGTATGGGGACTTCTTTGTCACAGTGATTGGGGTATTACTGGCATTTAGTGTTGGGGTGGGAGGGTATGCCAGAGATGCCAGATGTCTGGCAATATACAGTAGAGTCCTATCAATAAAGGATTGGATTACATACTGCATGATTTTGAATGTCCCACTGGATAATCATATAGGGGAAAAGCCTGTTTGTAATTATCTATACCAAGAGCCTCCTCCATAGTCCCATAATTATCTAATAGCTAAGCATCTTTTGCCTAGTTTTAACGTCCATTGAAATTTCTGGGGATGCCATTACCATGTTTATTGATGAAAGGTAATACTTTGTTTTATTTGAAGCATTACCCAGAGTTGTTCCCTATTTGAGTAAATCATGTCATCCAGGTCAACACCGCTGGTTGTATTTAAGTCACTTGTGACACTTCTATTATATAATCGGTGGGCATTGTCGCTATTGCATTCATGGTGACTCAATATATGGAAGCAAACATTTGATGACCTCATTATGTTTTCAAGTGTAGTCATGCTCAATCATTTACATATTGAAATGCATATTTTACTATGAATTATATTCTCTTATTTCTCCTCCTTATTACAGTTAGGAATATATATATCCAAAAAAACATATACATGTTTGTTTGTTTTTAAATTGGGGAATTGGGGGAGGGGAATAGTGTTGGGGAATTGGGGTGGGGGACCAGCCAAGTTGTTGTTCTTCAGTCTTCATTGTGGAGGGCGCCAGTTTCCATGTGGCTTCCCATCGGCAGCTAGTGGCCTCTAATCTCAAGGAGCTATGTTACAATCCTAGTTGTGGGTGGGTGTAGCCACCATCCCATGCGGGAGTTGAACCAGCAGGCTTGTTGTTAAGAGTGCATGCTCTATCCACTGAGCCATCCAGGTGGCAGCTCAGCTTAAGGTGCCAAGTTCAATTTTAGTTGAGGGTGTGCATACCCCACCATTGAACAGGCACTACAGCTCAGCTTGGATACAGCGTCACTGGCCCATGTGGGAATGAACTGTCAACTCTGTTGCTCAGAGCTTGTGCTCTTAAGCTAACTTTTAACCGAGTCACTCAGCCAGCCTTACACATTTTAAGAAAGGAAAAAAATGTATTGAAATTGTAATAATATATGCCAATAACAAAAAATGAATACAAGTCATGTGTGTACATTTTTGGCACCCCTGAAATATATACATAGATACAGCTATAGATATAGCTATAGATATAGCTATAGATATATATACACACACATATATATATATATATATATATTATAAGATAGACTGCATCATCTATGAATTTTGTTTTAAAATCATAAATGCTGTTATATTTGTTATGAATGGAAGCTGTTGGGTTTGATAGGGTTGAAAAATATTGAGTTAATCCAAAGTAGCTCCCCAGTCTCTCCCTATCATATTACCTTGTTTTATTTTCATCATGGTGATTAGTACTAGCTAATAGATTCTTGTTAGTTAATTAATTGATATTATTGTTCTCTGCTTACCCACTCTAGAATGTGAGAGTAGCAACTTTATCTGTCTTATTTATTGTTTTATCCTTAGTACCTAGCACAGTATCAGGCACCAAGTTAGTCTTAACCAATGTTAATTGGATGGATGGATGGATGGATGGATGGATGGATGGATGGATGGACAGACGAGAGGATGGCAATAGTGTGTTTCCTGTTCAGCCCCTTAGGTTTATTTGAGTTCCTCTAGTTTAAGAAGTGAAGATCAGAAACTGACAGAAAGGCTCAATGAGATTCTGAGCATGGGGTAAAAACCTTTTTGGGGGAGATTCTGAATGCAGGCAGAGCTGTTTGGGGGCCCAGGTGAGAAGATGTGGCACAGAATGGGGGAGGAGACTGCTCCCCTCTGCACTGCTCCCAGTGTTCCTCTGGCACTCAGAGGCCTGGTAACTTTGGTGGCTTCCAAAAAGCCTTGGCAAGACTTCTGCGGTTTTAGGAGAAGCCAGTGATATTGGCAAGTGGGAGCAGGAGGTGATAGATCATGTGGTGCCTACAACTACCATGTGGGTCATAGGCCCATGTGAGGCTTCTCTTTGGGGCTTTCCAGAAATGACTCGTGTTGGGGGCAGGTAAATTCTGCTTGAACCAGTAGGGACTGGGAGGGTGTATTTAGAATTATGGCCATTTGAGCATCACCATTAACACTTTGACCTCTTCTTGAGTTTATAGGCTAATGGGGCAATCAAGGTGCACATTATTACATGCACATGACCTCATTTTAATTTGTCTATATCTTTGACATAATCTGTAAATATAGTTATATAAGAGAAAATATTGAGCTATATGCTAATTGTGTTGCCTCTTTCTCTTGTTCTAAATTTGGAACCACCACAGGTAGTTGTGAATGTCAAAGGCCCCCAGCTGAAAGATTATGTGGGAGTTGAAATCCAGCCCTTGCTTCCCTTGTGCTCTAGCATAAACCTTATGCTGTAATGTGGACTTCTTCTGCCTGAAGGGGGAGTACTTTTTCTTAAGTGACACACAAATATTGTCTGCTCATTCAGTCTTGAGATTGTGGTCCACCTAGAGGAGACATTTTTTATTCACACAAAATGTTTGTATGAACTAGTGCAGTCCCTGCCTTAATTCTTGTCAGTTTCTTCCTTTTCATCTTGGGGTCTCTGTGAAAATGTCTCTAGGCACAGCCAAGGTCAAAGGGGCAGCTCTGTCACTAGCACATGCTCGTAGAGAGCTGTGGTAGTGTAACGCTTCCTAATGGACTTCAGAACACCTCAGGCCAAATTCCACTCTGCTGTTTACTAGCCTTGTTACCTTGGGCAAGTCATTTCATCTTTCTGTGCCTTAATTTCCTCAATTGAAAATAAGGATGATAATAATAATGTTCCCCTATTAGAGTTGTAAGACTTAAAATGAATTTATATATGTGATGTCCGACATGTAGTAAACCCTATAGAGCGTTAACTATTAAGGTCTTCTTTTACCTTACACTGCTTTGCTTTTGATATATTTACAAAAAGGGGTGCTGACCAGTACGATCCTGATCACGAAGCTGACCTCGGATATCAAGTCTCTGAGGCATGGTGGTCTTGCCGACCGACCAAGGCTGGGCTGCCAACACAGCCGACACCAGTCTGGCTGAGGTTCCTTCACAGCTGCTGCTGCTGAGGCCTGCGACAAGCGCACTGTCTGTGGAGGGCATTTTCCATGTTGCTGCAGCATGTGCCAGTGTTAATAGAGCTTTGTCCATTTCCGCATGCTCTAGGGAGGGTTTAGAGAACCTTCCTGATTATCCAAGCGCTAGCCTAAGGTGGAGGTGGAATTATAAAGCCTCAGGAATGTCCAGGAAGTAGAAAATGATCCAGGTGGAGTGCAGCTTTATTCATGGCAGAAGTGGAAGGGAAAAAACAATAATAGTATTCATGAATGGCTAAAACCAGAAATGGCTATGGAAGAAAACAAGGAAACTACAGCAAATCACATCAACCAGACAGTTAATTATTGAGTATCAACTACATGCTAGCATGGTGGTTTGTTTAGATAGACATTTTTTTTTTGTTTGGATGGGTACACAGGTATTTGGTTTTTATTTATTCAAACTGAACAGATATGTATATCCTAAAAATTATAATGTGTATCATGAAAAATAAATATGTAATTCGTTAAAAAAAAACAGGGATAATTGGATAGAGTGCCTGTGGTAGTGTAGATTGTTACAGGACCCTCACTGAGGTCAGAGGGAACAGAACAGCTCCCCTGACCCCACTAAAGTGGAGCTGGGTGTGGAGGCCTTTCCCTTGAGAAACTTGGCTGTGAATGGGAACAGAGCCCAGAGAGGTAGGATGATGGGCGGAGGAGGGTCAAGGAATGATTAAAACAACAACAACAACAACAACAACAACAACAACAACAACAAAATATATATATATATATATATGAATGAAATACTGGATTATGTTCGCTGCAATGGAGAGGACAATGACACAGATGAAAAAGGGAATAGTGCATGGGAAAGGGGGAGTTGGGATCTGGGCCCTGGGCTTTAGAGAGGAGAAGAGGCCCCTGGACTCCTTACTACAACAGGAAGGAATGAGACAAGGATGAACACAGATATAGGAAAGTTTAGAGACTCAGTGGTGGGAAGACAAGGGCACTCTGACAATGCCTGATGTCCAATAGCATCTATTTAGTGACTGAAACATGATATAAGGTCATTTTCTTGGCTCAGCAGACCCCCTATCAGTCCGTCAGCAAGCCTTCAGTGTGCCTGGTGGTCAGACATGTAGGCCTTAGAGTCAGGCCTACTGGAATTTGGTGTTTTATAGCTCCGGTGCACAGAATGGAATTCACCCTAATCCTTAGTTCATCATATAGTCTCACCACTGGTCCAGGCTGGGCTTTACTCCTAGCTCCTCTGTGTGACCTTGGGCAAGTTCCTCATTGCTCTGGGTGTCAGTTTTCCCGTCTGTAAATCTCACCAACTACTATTTAACATAGAATTGGAAATTGTGATCAATGCTATTTAAAGAAAAATATTTTCCCGTTAGATCACCGAGCAAAATCCAACTGCTGTATTCAAGAGTCAACTTTCTCATTCTAGGACAGAACAAATAAATAAAAAAGCCCAGTAAGAATATTAAAAATCTAGAAACCTTAACTTCTTTTTTCATGTCATGTCATGCAAAGAAAATGACAATTTTGTGTAAACTCTAGGGTAAACTGATAACACAGGCCCGACCAGAAGTACTAATCCAGGGACTCTCACCCCAGACCCTGCTTGTCCTGAGAGCTGAGGGGGATCCGTAGCTCCATTTGCCTGTAACCCCTTTATGGCACACCTGTTGTAGAGCTCTTAGAGGAGATAATAAGGGCCAGGTAACTGTGCATGGTTTCACGAAAGAGGTGAAGATGGAACTTGGCTTTGAAAGGTGGTACGTTGGGGGGATGGTGTTGATGGGAAAAGACATTCTAACAGAGGAAATGACATGAACCAAGGCAGAGAGATGGGGGTGAATGCAAGGTCTGTGGGCTCCCGGAAGGGGTGGGAGACACTGACAAATGGCAGTAGAGGGTTGATGTTGAAATGCAGTGGGATTTTTGCAGATTAGACCCAGAATACGGAGGGACTAGAAAACTATCACATTCAGGCTCGGAGAAGCAGGTGATAGCTATTTTTTGAAAGTCGTATGTTGGAGAGGGTTAAGAAAACTTCTGTGCAATGCTGTTACTGCTTCTTTGGGAGGAACTTGGGGAGTATCTACCAAAATTACAAATGCACATGACCTTTGACACAGAATTTCACTCCAAGGCTCATTAAATAAATTATGATAAGTCCATAGAAAGGAATATTATGCAGCTATAAAAAAGAATGAGAGCTATATGTACTACTTTATGTTTTCAAAGATATATTAAGTAGAAAAAGCAAGCTATATAATACAATATTTAGAATGGTAATACAAGAGAAAAATGGAACGGAAAAGGGTGTGTGTGTGTGTGTGTGTGTGTGTGCATGCACTCATGTGTAAAATAAAGGATATATATATATATATATATATATATATATATATATATATATATATATCCTTTACTATAAAACTGATAAATTAGTTGCTTCTGAGTCAGGAAACTAGTTGCTAAAGGACAGAAGTGAGAAAGAAAAAAGCTTTTTACACCATACCTTATTCTTCTCCCCAAAATTTGAACTCATGTGGATCTATTATGTATTTTAAAATAAATAGATTAAAATTGAGACAATCCCTCAGACTACTTAAGAGAAAAAAAAAACCAAGCATCTGTGATTCTTTTTTTTTGAGGGCAGTGTCACTGGCCCTCATATGTGGGACCTGAACTGGGGTCTCTGGCTTCCCAAGCCAGCGCTTAACCACCATGCCACTCGGCCAGCCCTGTGATTCTTGATGCTCTAAGCATGCAGGATACTTTCTAAGAGAAAAACATTTTAAATTAGTTCACGTCTTTTAATTTGGGCTTGGTTTCTTTTACCTTTATGAGTCTTCTGAATCACTGTTTCTGTATTAAATATTCCTGTAATGGTCACTTGGTTCCACTTTAATCCAAAATCTCTGAACAGCATTTTCTCTTAATTAACCATCCAAACATATTTCACTGTGCTTATTTTTTTTTTACAAAAATTTAAATAAATGGTATTGTTCAAGCCCCAGACTGAAACACATTTATGTGTGCACATCACAATTCTTCCCATTGTTTAAATCCACCCATTTCTTACAGGTGCTCAATCAAGACTGAATAATAATGCCATCCCCATGTGTATTAACACATGTTCCTCCTGACCTTGGTGGAACTAACACGTTTTCTTCCCTGAAAAAGAAATTAAAAATTGCCAAATGCACATTTCCCCCAGTTCCAAGTCTATGTCCAACCACACCCTGTCTGGACATAAAAATGCAGACTCATATTTGAATTTGTTATTGGTAAGTACTTCCAGACCCTGGTAAGCAACTCCTTCCTGTCATCTGATCCCTACCTCAACAAAAAAGAAACAAAAATTCAGGCAGAAAGCTCAAGCATTTATCATCAATAGTTGGATCAAGACAGTAGATGCTCCTGAAGTAATACCCTCCGTCAATATACAGTCTAATCCCTTCAGAACAAAGGAAACTTTCTCATAACACTTTGTGATACTTCCATGGGAGGGCCCTGGTTAAATTCCGTTGTAAAGGAGTATTAGACACAGCCAGCATTCTTATAATAAATATTGCTTGAAATATGTAAACTCTTTCTGGGCTATGGAATTTAATGTTAAAAATAGCTGTTCTTGTTACAGTTGTAGCTGTGTTTTAACAGGTTGGTACATTTGCAGTGACGGCATGCTGTTGCCCACCCAGACTGCACAAGTCCAGGCTCCTAAGGCAGTAAAGCACTTTCTGCACCAGCCAGCCACTAGCTGGAAAGAATACTGGGAGATGGATGGGCCGGAGTGGATAAGATGGGTCCTCTCTCCTTTCTACCAAAGGGCAGGTGGAGCTGGGGCATTTGGTAAATGAGAGGGAGTTTTGTTTGTTTGTTTGTTAGTTTGTTTGAGGGCAGTGTCACTGGCCCTCATATGTGGGATCCGAACCAGGGCTGCCGGCATCCCAAGCCAGCTCTTAACCACCGGGCCACTTGGCTGGCCCGAGAGGGAGTTTTAAGTGGCCTTCAAATAACTTTAAAACTGACATAATCCATAGGTATAAGTAGCACCAAGCAATCAGAAAGCAAGTAAAGCATCAGAGCAAATGCAGCAAAAAAATGTTCTGCTTCTTTGCCTGCTATCAACTACAATGTAGGTTCTCAATGGTTTTCTTTTTTAGCCAGTGGCACTCATTCTTATCGATTGCAACAGGAATACCACAGAACATGCCCTTATGGAGCTAATGAAGTTCATGAAACATCATGAGAAATGCCCCCTGCGTGTGCTGAGAATCTAATTTCCGATCTGTCAATCACAAAGGCCTGATTCCCAATTCTGTTCCCCTCCTCCCACCAGACGTTCTGAATAACGTCCTCACACCCCGAGGCAGCCGCTGGAACCGCTGAGCGGTTGCTGTCCTGTTCCGGTGTAGTTTCTAAATATGGCCTCTAGGTGTCTTCAGTGACCAGCATTCGTGGAGTTTTCCGTGCACGTGGGCCTGGGGCACCCTAGGAGTTCGGTAATCGCTGCTTTAGAGCGTTGTGATGATCTAGAATGAAATATTTTGGATTACACGTCTGTCTTTTGTCCACTAAAAACCTCTAAACATTTAAAAAACTTTTCACATTCATTTTAGGTAAAATACTAATCTCATCTTTCTACAAGGTGACTATTCAAGGAAATTTTGTCCTAATGGAAGTGGTTTAAACTGTGAAAAAACAAAAACAAAAACAAAACTCTTAGGGGGCTAAAGCAAGGACATTTCGGGGAGGGGGGTGTTAGGAGATAAAATGTGTCATTATTGAAAAATGTGAATGTAGTCTGTATTATGGAAAGTATAGAGTTGCACAAAACACTGGAGTCCAAGCAAATTCTGAAGTGGGCTGAGGTGGTGGGGCTGTGAGCTCCAAACTATAATCTGTTTTCCTTTGTTATTACAGGTTTGGGCTTGGGGAGAATTCTAAAAATACATCAAGTGAGAATATAGTGTGGTTGTCTAAACCTACGGGAAAAAGTTTGAAGAGAGTGACGTGATCTGGGATTTATTTCACACTGATAAATGTGGGTGTGGCCAGCATACATTGGACTAGGGAGTTTTTTGTTGCTAGCCTTATCTATTGACTCTATCTACAAGGCTCCATGACACTTAGGCTAAGATACTGATGACTCAGCAGAGATTTGCAACATCTAAAAAGGTCACTTTAAGATAAGACTTTTTCAAATATTTTTAAGTAAGTTTTTACGTTTACATTACAAGACATTTAATCTGCAATTCTAATTAAAAGATAACAATAAAGCATCCTGTGAAATCATTTCCTTTTATTCCTTTGTTCTTAGAGCTACAGAATATCTAAGCATTTTTAAAAAGCTTATTATTTGGAAATAGTTTCAGACTTACAAGAAAATTGCAAAAGTAAAGGTACTGACAAGAAACACTCCTAGATCTTTTATTCAGATTAACCTATTAACACTTATGCCATGGCTTTGTCATTTGTGCTCCTCTATCTCTCTCTGTCACTTTTTTCTCAACTGTTTAAGGGTAAATTACAAACATCATGGCTCTTTACACCTAAATTCTTCAGTGTATATTTCCTAAGAATTATTACAATAGGGTCATTTACTTTTTAAATTTACATTGATAGAAGGCTTTTCTCTCATTCACTATCCATATTCCAGTTTCATCAGTAATCTAGTCCTTTTGTAGTATTTTTTCCTGTCCAGTGGAACTTGCCTAGGGTTGCATTTAGTGTCTCTCTAGCCTCCTTTAATCTGGAACAAATTCTACAACCTTTCCTTGTCTTTTATGATAATGACATTTAAAAAAGAATATAGCTTGTCCCCCTCCCCTTTTAAAGATAAATATAATATTTATCATTTTGTATTTGTCTGATGTTTCCTTGTGATTCGATTGAGGTAGTGCATTCTCAACTAGGTTACTGCATAAGTGATGTGTCCTCCCAGGACATCACATCTGGAAGCACACAATGTCCTTCTGTCTGTTGTTGGTGATACTAATTTTGATATCCTGGCCTGATTTTCCTATTATATAATTACTTTTTTTCTCTCTCTTGTAATTGATAGAACTATGCAAATATCCACAACTCATCAAAATTCCCTCCAAGATTTAACATTCATTGACAATTCTTTCTTAGATGGATTTTAATCATGATAGTTGTACAATGATAATTTTTTAACTCCAACATCATCTCTGCATCCACTCTTTAGCTCTCTGCATTCTACTAGAAGCAAGAGCCCTTGCTTTTTCTATCTATCTATCTATCTATCTATCTATCTATCTATCTATCTATCTATCTATCTCTATCTATTAATCATTACAATCACCATCATTATCTATCTATGTGTTTTGGAATATGCACACGAATTCCTATTTATTGAATGGTTTATAATTCATGGTTGATACTGGGACATTGATGCTCAGATTGTCCTAGATTTGTGAGCAACCCATTCATGCTGGCTCCTGCATCCTTGTAACATACCCTCTTCATGGTTTGAGCACTTTCTTACTTCTGGCACAGCAAGATATTACAGGCTTTCTGTACCTATCTTGTCCTGTCCCTAGAATCAGACATTTCTCTGAGAATCCCTGGCTCCTTTTAGTAATGAATGGTATTAGAGACCAAGATCTAAGTGTACTAATTGCTTTGAGGGGACCCTTGCCTCTTGGCCCTTTTAGAGTTTGGAGCTAAGAAATACATACATGTACATATGCATATACATATACATATACATATATATTTATAACATGCATATAATACATATTTTAGAAATCAGAGTTCACTCTGGTACCTCCAATTCCAGTATATTTCCACAACATTCTTTCTGATTTTCTCTCATTTTATATATATATATATATATATATATATATATATATATATATATATTTAAGCTGAGCCATCCTGCCACCTGTTGGCAACTCAGCAGCAGCTCAGATTGAGCTGGGAATCAAACTGGCAACTCTGTTGCTCAGAGCTTGCACTCTTTTGAGTGAGCTCTTAATTCATATTTGTATGTCATTTCATATTTGTATGTCCCTTCTCCCACAATGAGAAATATGCAATATCAACATATTTACTCGTTTGCAAAATGCTCTTCTTCAACCCTTTATACATTGCTCCACACACAGAAAACAGTTATTTTTGAAAAGCTTGTTATGTATGCTATAAAGAATAACGTAGAGACAATTCTCTACCCATCTTACAGAACAAAACTGAAAAATGGAAAGCTCTGAAAAATATTTCTCTTTCAACATTAGGGACTTTATAAATCTGTAGCACTTGTTCTCATGTGAAATGGAAGTGGACTGAGGGGGTATAAGCACTTTGAGTTCAATATAAAAACAAAGTAGACAGCTGATCTGCACTATGCAAGACAGGGTGTGATTTTAACCTTTCTGTCCTCTGTGACTCACTGTCCTTCAATATGTTTTCTATTATGACGTGGGACGAGGCAAGAAGGAACCTGTGGTGAGAGAGAGCTGGTACTTGAAGGTGGTTGTAAGAATGGAGCCCACTGGGTCTGGTCTCTGCAAGAACCATACTTAGATAGGCATCCATCTCAGTCTAAGCTAGAGTTTTTGGTATTGGGTCCTGGAAGGATTTCTACTGAAAAGAAAAGACCATTTCATTATGAAAGTGAATTATATTAGGTTGTTGGAAAAGTCATGATACATCTGTGCAATGAAAAACATAGAAAAAATAAGTCATGACTTTTCTGACAACCCAATAGTCATTTTACCTCCCTGCACTTTGAGAATAGATTACCCTTAGTTTAAAATACTTGGGGAAGGTTAATAGCTGATTAAAAGTAACCCCAAGGCTCTTTCAGCCCTTAAGATTCTGTTATCCTATGAATGAAGAGATCACTGTATCAATTACTGAGTTAGTTTTGCAATTGTCTATTAAAGTGCAGACATTCCTGGAGTAATATTCCCTTCATAGAGAACTCCTTTCCAGACTTCCATCTATAGCTACTCAAGCCCCTTGACCTTTCTGCTCTTACATACCTTCTGATTCTCTAGTTACTCTCCAAGTTGCAGGGAGACACCAGGGCAGGGTCGCAGCTATTCTGATTTGACCGGTTCTAGATTCAGTATAAGGAAGGTCCTAGAAATGCTCTCTCCTTTTGATGCTCACTCCGTTACTCTGCACTCTCCTTTTCCCTTCTTACTTCTTGGTTCTACTCTTCCCAGTTTTTCTAATGCTTTTTCTTCCTCTCACTACCAAAGTATCTGCTTGCTTCTACACCAGAACTGATGGACAGCGTTTCTGGCATGGTGCTCATTCATTCTTAAATTTCACAAGGCTTGCCTTGATACTGAAGATCCCCATCCCATACTCCTTGGAAAGAATTCTTTTGGATTCTGCAGCACTGGGATCCTTTTGTCAAGAGAAACATAAAATACTCAGTGAGTTTGAGATAATGAAAGCGAGCTGAAGCCCAACTTACTCAGCTCTATCAAGTGTCTTTCTTTATTTTAATATTTTTGTTAAAATACAGCTAGCACACAATATTGTATTAGTTTCAGGTATATACAATAGTTATTTAACATTTATATACCTAAAGAAGTGATCATCGTGATAAGCCTAGCAACCACCTGACACTGTACCATGCTATTACAATACTATTGACTAGATTCCCTATGCTGTTTGTACATTACATCCCCATGACTTATTTGTTTTATGCCTGAAAATTTGAACCTCTTATTCCTCTTCACTTTTTGCCCTCCTTTAAAAATTTTTTTCAACTACAGTTGACATTCAATATTATTTTATATTAATTTCAGGTGTACAGCATAGTGGTTAAACATTTGTATAATTTAAGGAGTGATCCTCCTGAATAGCCTAGTACCCACCTGGCACTATAAATAGTTATTACTATAATGTTGACTGTATTCCCTATGCTTAACTTTACATCCAAATGACAATTTTGTAACTATCAATTTGTACTTTTTAAAGCCTTTACCTTGTTCACCCTGACCCCCAAACTCCCTCCCATCTATTACCCCAATAAATCTAGTACCCATCTGGAACCATACATAGTTACTACAATATTATCAACTACATTCCTCATGCTATACCCTACATGTCCATGACTACTTTATAACATCAAATTTGCACTTCTTAATTTCTTCCCCTTTTTCACTTACCCTCATTCCCCCTTGCATCTGGCAACCACCAAAATGTTCTTTATATCTATGGGTTTGTTTCTGTTTTGTTTGGTTGTTTTGTTCTTTATATTCCACATATAAGCGAAATCACAGTGAACCTGTTTTTCTCTATCTGATCTACTCCACTCAGCACCATACCCTCCAGGTCCATCTATGCCATTGCAGATATTCCCTTCCCTGGCCGAGCAATATTCCATTGTATATATGGGCCACTTCTTTATCCAGTCATCCACTGATGGACACTCAGGCTGCCTCCACATCTTGACCATTTAAGCAATGCTGTAATGAAAATATGGATGTACACGTCCACTTGAAGTAGTGTTTTGGGTTTCTTCAGATAAATACCCTGAAGTGGGATTACTGGATCCTTCTTTGTCTCTTCCCTTTGCTTTAAAGTCTATTTTGTCTGGTGTAAGTATTGCTACCCCAATTTTTTGTTTTGTTTTGTTTTCATGAAATCCATTTTTCCATCCCTTTACTTTCAGTCTGTGAGTGTCTTTTTTAATCTGAAGTAAGTCTCTTGTAGGCAAAATATATATGGGTCTTATTTTCTTATCTGTTTAGCCACCCTATCTTTTGATTGGAGAATTTAAGTCACTTACATTGAAAGTAATTGTTGATATGTAGTTATTGCTATTTTATTATTCATATTTTTGATCTTTTGTTGTTGTTGTTCTTCTTAAAGAAGTCCTTGTAAGATTCCTTGTAATACTGGTTTGGTGGTGATGAACTCCTTTAACTTTTTCATGTCTGGGAAGCTCTTTATCTGTCCTTCGATTCTAAATGATACCTTTGCTGGGTTGAGTAATCTTGGTTATAGGTCTTAGCTTTTCATCACTTTCAATATTTCCTGCAATCCCTTCTGGCCAGCAAAGTTTCTGTTAAGAAATTAACTGACAGTCTTATGGGAGCTCCCTTGTAGGTAACCAACTGCTTTTTCCTTGCTGCTTTTATGATTCTCTCTTTGTCTTTAAACTTTGCCATTTTAATTATAATGTGTCTTGGTGTGGGCCTGTTTGGGTTCATCTTGTTTGGGACTTGCTGCACTTCCTGGGCTTGTATTTCCTTTACCAGATTCCTTGCTCTCTCTCTTCTCCTTCTGGTACCCTGAGGTGAATGTTGGTATGCTTTATGTTTGTCCCAGAGGCCCCTTAAACTATCCTCATTTTTTTTTTTTTTTCCCAGATAGAGTAACAGCTTTATTTGGGAACCAATGTCCCTCCAGAGGCCAATGCTCTGGTAAGCACAGAGGGTTACACAGAATAGAATAGAATTTAATAACGAACCAAGTCCCAGAGTCAATCAAGATGGAGAAGGTCCCAGGTCTGGGAGAGAGGACTGGGACTACAATGGGTTGAGGCAAGCTGGTCTTGCAAGGAAGAACTTTGGAGAGTCCCAGGGTATCACAGCTTGCACCTCGCAGAGGGTCTTAGCCGGAGTGCCCAGTCAGACTACTCAACTCCTGGCACTGCTCTTGAGCTCTACTTTTATCCTCTTTTCCTTGGATTTGTTTACTTGTTTTTTTGTTTTTTGTTTTCACTGGAAAAGATAGTTTATGTGGAGGAAAACTGAATAACAAGTTGGTAAACTAGAAAGATATACAGTTATGTGGAAAGAATGAGATTCTTTTTAACTGTGACACTTAATGTCTTCAGCACATCAAATTAACATATGTATTAAGCATTGATTCTATCAGCTAAATCTCAACAGGAAACTAAGTAACTGGAGAACATCAAAGGCCTAGTTGCTGTACTGCTGGCCCTGGAAACCCTTGAAAAGAGCAAGTCAGTCAAGTTAAAACCAAGTTAGGTAGAGGCTTGATCACTGCACTATACACCTGAAGCTGATATTGTATAATATTGTACGGCAACTGTAATTGAATACATATATAGTCACGGGATGTGGAGTATAGTGTGGAATGGAGTCAAGGGAATTGTAATAGATATGTATGATATGGGGGGAGTGGGGTGGTGAATTGGGGGAGGGGAGTTGTCACTTTGAGGAGTAAAAAGTATAACTATTGCACTGCATTATACACCTGAACTAATTCTTTTTAAAAAGTTTATTTCACAATAAAAGAACTAAAAAAAAGAGAGAAATGATAGGAAATAAAAAAACTATCCTCATTTTTAAAATTATTTTTTCTTTTTGCTGTTCTGTTTGGGTGTTTCCTGCTACCTTGTCTTCTACATTGCTAATTCAACCCTCTGCTTCATTTAGTCCACCGTTGATTCCCTCTAATGTATTTATTCTTCATCTCAGTTACTGTATTTATTTCTGACTGGTTCTTTTTTGTTTTCTATCTTCATTTTTATGTTTCTTATTTCGTTGTTGAAGTTCTCCCTGAGATCATTGAGCATCCTTCTAACCAGTGTTTTATTTTATTTTATCTTTTAAAGATTTTATTGGGGAATTGGGGGAGGGGAACAGCGTTGGGGAATGGGGGAAAGGGAACAGACAAGTTGCTGTCCTTTTTTGTTCTTCAGTCTAGTTGTGGCGGACATCACTTCACTGGCCCATGTTGCGCTCTTCCCAGGTAAGGCAGTCACTCACCAGCTATTGGACAGCTGCTCGCTCACACTGGCTGCCAGCCACTCATGGTAGCTTATGGCAGCCCACTGCAGCAGGGGCTGAACTTATACTGTTGCCAGCTCCAGGTTGAGCTGTTGTTCACCATTTTAGCTGTAGAGGGCACAGCGTCACTGGCCTTCATGTGGGATCTGAACTGGGACACTGCTGCTCAGATCTGGTGTCCAAGGCCAATTCTTAACCAATGCACCACTCAGCTGGACCTAACCAGTGTTTGAACTCTGCATCTGGTAGATTGTTTATCTCCATTTTGTTTAGTTCTTTTTTTCTGGAGTTTTATATTGCTCTTTCAATTGGGTCATGTTTCTTTGTCTCCCCATTTTGGCTGCCTCCCTGTGTTTATTTCTCTGTTTTAGGTAGGGCTGCTATACCTCCTGGTCTTAGTAGAGTGGCTTTATGTAGTAGGTATGCTGTGGAGCTCAGTGGTACAGTCTTCCTGGTCACCTGAACTGGGTACTCCAGGTATGCCCCTTGTGTGGGTTGTAGTTGAGCCTTGGTTTTTGCTTTCACATCAGTGGGAAGGATTGATCCTTGGGCTGATTAGTTGTGAAGACTGGTTGTGACAGCAGTGGAGGAGCTGTTGTGCAGGGCTGACCCTATGGAGCAGAATTCACTTTAGCAAGGCGCTGGTGTCTGCCCAGTCAGCCCTTTGGGTGATGCTCAGGCTGAAGTTAGTCACTGGGTGTGTCAGCCCAGAAGCCTCCTGGGAGAGGACCCACCACAGGCCTAGGTCAGCTACAGCCAGTGCCCTGCCTGGGACCACCTGGCGTGAGCTAAAAAGCAATCTGAAGATGACCACCAATAGCTCTGGGCTTGGAAGTACCTCAAATGGCCAATCTATGAACCAGTGCCAGCTGTCACTTGTGCTGGGCTTATGGATGCTCAACCAGAGGTATGGGACATGCCAAAGCCAGATGCTGCTTGTTTGGGTTTTGTGAACCTGTGAGAGATTTTAAGATAGTCTGCTGCATTTATATGGAAAGCCATTTATATGGAAAAGCCACTGGTAGCAGCTTGGGTGGGCCAAGATGTTGGTGGGATTTGGTCTCAGGGAATCAGGGTAAATGAAGAGTGTTAGCCAGGTTGGTGGAGACTAAGATATGGTGGCCACCTGCATTTGCACACTGAAAGAGGGAAGGGCTCAACAAAAAAAACAAAGGCTTCCATCAGCTCCTCTCTCTGGGAGAAAGGTGCCCCTGCAACCCTTGCCCTGAAGCCAGACAACTCAGTTCCTCCCCACATGTCTCTGGTGCCCCTTGAGCCACTGCCCTAGTGCTGGAGCTCAGAATGAGTGAGTCTGAAAGTGAGTAAGCCCGTGCACAGACTCTTTTAAGAGGAGTGCTTGGAACTTAAGCATCCTTCTGTCTCACTTGGCCACAATCTGTGCTAGTTTTCACAGCCAGAAGTTATGAGGACTTCTCTCCCTGGTACTGGAACCCTGGGCTGGGGAGTTTCGTGTGGAGCTTGGATCCCTTTGCTCGTTTGGGGGTACCTCTGCAGCTGACATATCCCATCTAATTTTTAGTGGTCACACATTAGTGTGGGACCAACCCATTCCACATCTCTACAACTACCAGCATTGAGGTGGCTTCTTCTGTATGTCTTTAGTTGTAGAGCTTTGGTTCGGCTAGACTTCAGGCAATTTTCAATGATGGTTGCTCTGTAGTTTAGTTGTATTTTTGATATGGTGGTGAGAGGAGGTAAGCACAGTATTTATCTACTTTGCTGCCTTGACTCTCCACCAAGTGTCTTGTAGGAACAGTTTTCAGGCATTCATTTATTCAATAAATATTTATTGAGCACATAATATGTATCAGCCTGGAGATGGACCATAAGTAGCAAAATAAATAAGTATAAAAGTAAATGAATTAAAAATAAGAATAAGAGTCTGTGACAAATCTTATGAAGGAAATAACCAGAGTGATGATATAATGATAACTGGGGTAGAGGTGTCATTTCTTAGTCTTTACAAAAGGGGAGAAAAAAACAACTGTAAAGGTAGGAATTATACACTGAAAGGAGAGCCTCCCATCAACTGATCCTGCCCTGTCTATTTAGTTATTTTCTATCACTGCCTTCAATGCAATATATATATATATATATATATATATATATATTTTTTTTTTTAAGATTTTATTGGGGAATTGGGGGAGGGGAAAAGCGCTGGGGAATAGGGGAAGGGGATCAGACAAGTTGCTGTCCTTTTGTTCTTCAGTCTAGTTGTGGAGGACATCGCTTCACTGACCCATGTTGGTATTATCATTGCACTCTTCCTAGGTGAGGCAGATCAGTTGTTGGCCATTGGACGGCCACTCATGGTGGCTTATGGCAGCTCATGTCAGCTGCGGGCTGCTCACAGTAGCTCATGGCAGTACACTGCAGCAGGGGCTGCAGCCTATGCCATCGCCGGCAACTCATGGCAGCCCAGCTCCAGGTCTAGCTGTTGTTTACCATCTTAGCTGTAGAGGGCTCAGCATCACTGGCCCTATATGGGATCCAAACTGTGGTCCTGCTGCTCAGAGCTGGCGTCCCAAGCCAACTCTTAACCAATGCGCCACTCAGCCAGTCCCAATGCACTCTTTTAATCAGACGTCTCTCATTTTCCTAAGAAAGCTCCCCTTTACCTCAGCTCTTGTGCCATTGCACTTTCTGATCTCCTGTTCTTTTTTCTAATCCATGCTGTCATTCTAGGTCTTATTCCTCCATTTGTTCATTCATTGACAAAAACCTCTGTGATTGCTCCGAGTCTTTCTTCCTCCTCTTAATGCTATAGGACTTGAATGTTTATCACACAATTTTAATTATATATTGTATTAATGTAGTTAATATGATCTCATTTACATTATTTTTGCCTCTCTTATCTAATTGTAATGTCTGAAAGTTAAGGACAATATCTCATATTTGCTGTTGTGCAGCAACCATTCAGCATAGAAAAAGTGTTAATCCTTGTTACATATAAGTGTTTATACTTATCGGTTAATACTGATTGGTTGAGAACAATACTGGGCTGTTGCAAACTAGTGGAAGAGCTATTTTATGGCCAGCAGGACATTGTTGTATACCTCAAATTATGCCATGTAGGTGGTTGCCCTTCTTCCTACATATAAAGCTGGCACTGTGCTGACTCACCCAACCTGCAGAAAAGCCTTCTTCCAAAATGTAGCACTTGCCAATGATTTCTTCTTTACTTGCTTTCTGGCAGGTTGTAGACCAAAACCCCAGACCAACTACAATTTGTTTTGTTTTATTTAATTGTGTTGCTAGTCTTCACTGTTCTGCCTTTTCTACTTTGCTCCCTCTCTCATAATAATCCTAGAACATAAATGGCTTACATAAAAATGCAGTTATTACTCCTTGTGAGGTTGGGAGAGGAGAGGATTGCTTACTATTTTGTTTTACTGTAATAAGAAGCACTATTACCTGAGATTGAAGTCCACACAGGGAAAGCTACATTTTCCAGTAGGTCATAACATTTGGGTAATACAGATATAGATATCGCTGACTGATGCAGACATCAACTGTTTGAAAGACAGCATTTTTTTAAAACTTTATTGGGGAACAATGTGTTTTTTCCAGGACCCATCAGCTCCAAGTCAAGTCACTGTCCCTCAATCTTATTTGTGGATGGCGCAGCTCAGCTCCAAGTGCAGTTGCCATCCTCAATCTAGTTGCGGGAGTCACAGCTCACTGGCCCATGGGGAATCCAACAGGCAACCCTGTTGCTCAGAGCACACACTCTAACCAGCTGAGCCACCCAGCTGCCTCTGTAAGACAGCATTTTAAGTGGCATAAGTTGATGAACTATATGTTAAATCTGGGTATATTTTTTACTCAGTGGAAGAATTATTTGCATTATATTTTAAGAATAAGTTAGAAAGGAATATCTATATAAAAAATGTATTGTATCAGCTTTTCCTTATTGTTCACTCCTTCATTGACAAAGCCTGCCATGCTTGTTTCAATTCTTTGTTCCTTCCCTTAAATCTCTACCACTTGAAATTTATCAGTTTTAATTATATAGATTGCTTGATATAAATTGTCTTAAATTTGATACATTTAGTCTCAATTTATTTGATATTGCCTCATAGAATCCATTTATTTGTGGCATTTTATATAGTTTCATACATTTTATTGTCCAAATGAGAATACTTCTGTCCTATGTTTCCAAGCACAGCTGCATTAGGTAATAATGCAAAGCTTAGAGGAACACATGTTCCACTCAAGTGAGGTCCTGCTCAATTAAGTTTTCTTATAATAAATATTTAGCCACTGTACATTGATTCTGTACTTACTGTTGGATAATTGGCTTTTCATTTCCTTTTACAGAAAGCAAAATTAAGCAAGCGTAAGTGATCAGATGCCAGTGCATAAGAGGGGAAAGTTTCAGATTTCTTGTGGTTACTATTTAAAACATTCCAAAATTGTGCCTGATGTATTGGAGGCTTGTTTGTTTCCTTCTTAAAAAAGAGCTTGGCTATGAATGGACCCAACAGTGGAAGGGGCTCCTACAAAACCAGCATTTCCAGCATGGAATTTGTGAGTGGGAGGGAAATGCTTAATTGCTATTTACCTGCCGAACGCTGCCTTTGACACACATGATGAGCCAGCGTCATTTGACTGTCACCTCCTTAGGAGGCAGGATTCTTCAGCCCACACTCTGCTCAGCACTGACTTCTTCTCTGTGCGTGCTTTGTGTCTGTATTTTTTGCCCAGACTGTGTATTTTGAGGGAAGCCCTGACTCAAGACAGGCTCCTCAGTTTTGTCATTGTAGGGAGACCAACAGAGCCTCCCACACAGCCACGACCTCAAAGGGAGGCAGGGATGCTGATTCCTTTGAAGAAGCATTTCTTAAACAACAGGGATTCCCCTATGTGCTGGTGTGCCCGATGATCCTTTCTTTCCCACCACATCGGGCAGAACTCACAGATGGCAGGCTATTTGTACTTATTAGGCCAAATACATAAACAAACAAATAAATAAAAGTCTTGGACGTTCAGTCTTTGGCTTCAACTCATTTAAAAGTTCAAGTTGCAAAGGTATAATTGCAGATTTATAAAGAGGCTAATTGTGTTTTAGAAATAAAATAGACCAGCACCCAATATTATAGATTAGTTAATTCAGATATACCACAGGTCAAATTTTATTTTCTGAAACATGATAGACCTGCATAGTTAAAGCAAGAAATAGCAGGGTGCCTGGCTATTTCTACATCTTGAGTATCTTCAGTAGCTCTCAGCAGATCTGCACCTCTGGGGAATCACACCACTGACTTCTTCCTGCTAAGAACAAACCTGAACTACCAGACCAGAATCAAAATAAACTCATTCTTTGCGAGCCTCCTGGGAAGGGAAAAGCCCGTGGCCAGGCCAGACCTACGAGGCCTCTGTGATCTAATTGAGAGTGCTCTCTCTGGTCCTATAACAATCCTACAATCTGCCCTTTCACCCCAAGTCCAGGTGGGAACTACATTAGATGTCACTGGGGTGTGATGCCAAGGGGAAGCCATGGTTCTCTCAGCATTCCTCAGTGTGTCAGTCCACGTTCTCCTGGCACCCCTCTCTGAAAAGAGACTCTTCTGTACAGACTGAGACAATAGGAGGCCAACCCATGTACCACAACAGCTCCCACCCAGCATGCAGGGTGCAGGGCCTGGGCAGAAGCTCACACAGCCCTGGCAGGCCCAAACACTGGCTTGGGAGCAGATATACCAATTCCAGGGGCTTCCCATCGGTTGTCTAAACTGGTTCAGTTCTCCAGCTCTATACCTTACCTCTCTGTGTGTTCCCCCCACCCCCGCCCTCTTAGGCCACATAGTTTTTACCTTGACGTCTAACTTACCTGCAAATTCAAAATTTCCTTGCTTACACATCTCCCTTCTCAATAGTTTTAGGTTCTCAAGCAGTCTAATAAATTAGTGGTGTGCTTTTTAAATTTCCATTCTCAGAAAAATCCCTTTGGAGAAACTTTAGTTTCTGTTGTGTAACCTTGATTTTTTTATTTCTTCCTAATGGACTCTTCTGGCCCACAGATGGTTTTTATAAGACATGGCAGATAACTAATGGGTCATATCACCTAGGT
The DNA here is from genome assembly GCA_033961575.1 of Aselliscus stoliczkanus. NCBI lineage: Eukaryota > Metazoa > Chordata > Mammalia > Chiroptera > Hipposideridae > Aselliscus > Aselliscus stoliczkanus. The sequence goes on from CM066729.1 coordinate 142,330,202, forward strand.
TGTGTAGGATAGCTTCACCTCCTTTTCCATATCCCACCCTGAGGCCCCAGGTAATTGGTCTTGTCTTCCATACTCTGGACCAGTCAGAGAAGAGGAAACCAATGTTCTATCCCCATGATTCTTTCCCTCTTTTTCCATTTTGTGCCTGATTACTGATTTAGGTCCACAGAAAGGATAATCTGTGGAATTGTTATTGGGAGACCAGAGGAAGGGAGATGGAGCCAAGATTCAGCCTGGTGTTACGTGACAATCCACCGGCTGAGGGAGGAGGCAACATGCCCAAGGGTGGTGAGGAAACCGCAACTCCTTCCACAGGAGATAAGAACCAGAATTACCCTGGTTCAACCTAAAGGCAAAAGGATACAGAAAGAGCAAGGATGGGGAAAAGCAAGATGGAGCCTTTATTTAAATATGATATAGCATAGGCAGAGTGACACTCACATGAAAACAGTCTTTGGGGTTCTGACCAGAGCAAGCTGGTAATATATTTCAGTTTGTGCTGAACACTTAAACATGTAGGAGGATAAAGCAATCTGCCTATCTCTGCATTTTTATACCACCTTTTACCAGAGAACCCAGGTGCTCAGGCTGCACCCAGTTGGATGACTTGCCCCCTCCCAAAAACCTGGCGGGGACCCAGGCTAAATACGACAGCAGTGTTTGAGCAAGAGAGACTCTGGCCCTGCCTAGGCGCCACCCCTCCATTTCTTCCTCCTGCCAACTAAAAGCAGCTGGGCCCCTTATGGCATCAACTGAACAATCAGGTCTGCTTCTGATAACAAGAGCTTGGGTTCCAATAAGAAAAGATGGAGATTGAGATTAGCTTTTTAGCACTACTCATAGCCCTGTCTGGTGCCCTCCTGCACTTTCATTGACTGCTGACTGATGCTGGGAGGAAAGCCTTGGGCAGGGATGATGTACCTACCTGGCCTAGTGGTGTGGGGAAACACAGACGAGGGTGTGTTCTTTTCATCATACTGTCCAAAGACCGGCTGGGTGGAGGCATACCTGGCACCTGGCATGACTGGCACTAACCCTGCTTGGAGGGTTTCCACCATGGCTCAGGGCAGTATCCGGCAGTATTTCCTCAACTTCCTGATTTTTGCCATATCAGTGCACAGACTGCCCTGTTGTTTACTGATTAGTTTCTAAAAACACGTACCTACTTTTAAAACATAAATATCTCCTTTAGCCTTGTCCTAAGCAATGATATCCATGAAGTCACAGGTTTGATGTTTTCTAATATACTTTCAAATAAAATGCATAACTGCAAAAAAAAGTATAAAAGTAAAATAAAAAGTGCTAATTCATGGGGCACATTAAATTATCTGGAGTACCACATTTGAGGAGAACTGGAGTAGGGTATGTTGAGCTTGGAGGATAGGACCCACTCTGTTAAGAACATTATCCCATGTCAGTATGAAGAAGTTTAAACTGAAGTGATCCCAGATTCTTCTAACATGAAATTCAAGATTCCATTCTTCTTGTGAAAAAGAAGGGGAAGGAGGAAGAGGAGGAAAGGGAAAAGAAAGAAAAGAAAGAGGAGACGTTTGGTAATTAGGAGTCTAGGTAGTTGTAAAACATGGATTTCAGTTGACGAAATAAGGTAAGAAAAATTTTGATGCAAACCAATACTTTTGGCTTGTAGCATTAACCCTGACCAACCATATTTCAAGCCCATAGCAATGTAGTAGGCAGCCAAGCTAGGCAATCCTGAAGCAACACAAATCTTTAAAGTCCCAGTGGCTTAATACATGCTAGTTTATTTCTTCCTCATCCAAAGCCTGCTGTAGGTTAAGTGGGTTCTCTAAGTCATCTTCTTCTAAGGGTGACTTAGAGATCCAATTTTGTGGCATCCTTACCTCTCAGCACACAATTGCCAGAGTTGCCACAGTGAAGGATGAGCTCCTGGAAGGTCACACAGGGACATCTCACTGCCCTAACCTCAGGGCGACTTGCGTAGGTCACATGGCCCTGTCCAGCACCATGAGGGGTTGGGGTGTGATTTCCTGTGGGAGTCCAGGAAAATGAGGAGTACAGGATATGGATGAGCGCTGGAAATCTCTACCATAAGTAAAAAGAATACAACTCTTGGAACCTGACTGTCTTGCCACTCACATGAAGAAACATGTAAGTTAATACCAACACAAGGATGCCCATATTTTGGCCTTGCTGTGAGGTTAGATGAGTATTACATATAAAGTGCCCAGGGTTTTACTGCATATATTTAGTGAATCTGAACAAAAAAAACTGTGGCATGATAGAGATGTTAAGATTGCTTCTGGGAGCTGCACGCTCAACCAGGACTTAATTCCATGCCTTAGGGGGAGCCTGCTGCTGCTCGGTACTGTGTATCCATCTATGTGTACCTGTCATCCAACATATGAGAGTTCTCATTTCCTTACCTCCTTAACAAGAAGAACCTAAGACTGTTCTAAATTCTATTTAAAATGCAACAACAGGGCTGGCCGAGTGGTGGTTAAAAGCTGGCTTGGGATGCCAGTGGCCCTGGTTTGGATCCCACATGTAAGGGCCAGTGACACTGCCCTCAAAAACAAAACAAAACAAAACAAACAAATGATAAAATGCAACAACAACTTTTAAAAAAAAATTGTAAACATTATATAATATTAAATTTGCCATCTTAACCATTTTCAAGTGTACAGCTCTAAAGTGTTAAGTGTATTCATACTGTCGGGCAACCGATCTGCAGAACTTCCACATCGTTCAAACCTGAAACTTTGCACCCATTGAACAACTCCCTACTTCCCCCTTGCCCCAGCCCCTGGAAACCACCATTCATCCTACTTCCTATTCCTGTTAATTTGATTGTTTTAGGTACCTCATATAAGTGCAACAACAACTTTTAGTTAAAAACAATGAGTAGAAAATAATAAATCCCCATGGATAATGAATGGGCCCCTCTTTCAATGCAAATATTACTTTTTTGAAACTGAAAAGGGGAATTACAGGATCTATGACACTGGCAGACTTGATGGATCTAATGTCTTCTCTGGCGGCTGTAAAGCAATTAACAAAACACAACTGTGGAAGTTGAGATCCTTATATTTCCTTATAAAATTCACTTCTTGTGCTTAATCTGTTACTCTCAGTTGTGAAGTTTGAGAGTCATCAATATGACAGTACAGCAATATTGCCTCATCAGTCATGATTTACTTAATGTTTTCTGAATTTAGTAATATTTGATTAAAATTTAATGTGAACATATCATATCATGCCATATATATTATTGCATCCATTAATCAGGTAACTATAGTAATGAAATGCTGGAAGGTTGGATGAAAAAGGAGCCAAAGTCTTGATATATGTGTGACATAATTCTGTGAGTGATTAACCAAAAAAGAAAAAGTCAGTCATACAAAGCTTCATTAATATATATTACTTTTACAATCATCTATGTATCATCAGATATTTTTAACCTTTGTTAAGCTGGATTTTTTAATTTGCTTGAAGACACTAAATATTAATAACTATGAAAGATATATATTGTTTCATTGAATCACAAGTTGACAGAATAATTCATAGTTTATTCTAATTTTTTTGTATAACGATGTGTGTTAAAATATTATCTAAGTTATTTAATCAGTTTGTCATGGGGGAAATGGCACATATGTAATATGTGGCTGTGTAAAATACTAATTTAAATATATCATATTTCTATCATTTTCAACTTCCATGTCATTGACCATAACAGGTAATCAGGATGATGATGCATAATTTATGTTGGATACAGGCTGGTTTTTATGTGAAAAAATTCTCTTTTCCTATTAAAATATTGAATTAATCACAACTTGTTTCTTTTAATACTGCCATTTTAATCAACTAACTAATAAAAGACAAACTGGTGTATAAACACACCTATCTGCTCTGTTCATCAAATTAGTTAAGGAGAGGTATCTATTTAGAGAAATAATTGAATAGAATAAAAAGTTAAGTCAAATGCAAGGTGATTTAATTTTGACTTAATAGAGAAATGTTGATTATTAAGACACAATTATTCTCCTAGTTGTTCCCTTTTAAAAGTTCTGTCAAATTGCACTTTTCTCACTCATTTGTACACTACATTATTTTATTTTATTTTTTTTGCACAGTTCTCATAACAGGCGTTGTGCTAGGTTCTTGGATACAAAGATGAAATGATGATGTCCCTGATTCTTAGTGGCTCACACTCGAGTGATGAGCAGAAGCCTACACGAATGCAAGCAGCGAAGGGCTTCAAACTGTAGTCTGAACAAAACACAGTGGCACACAGAGAAGAGTGTGAGTCAGCCTGGGGTGTCTGGGAAGGCTTCTGAGGAGTTGAAACTGCCTTGAGTGGAGACTGGAGGTGTATACAACAGCTTTCTAGATACACGTAAGGGGTTGGAAATGTGGGTGAGGGGTGATTCTACAAAGAACGAACAGCATGTGCAAAGGCTCAGAGGCAAGAGAAAGCATTTTTGGGAAGAAGAGAAAATCACAAATCTGCCTCTGTCTACTTAATATATACTAAAAAGTGTGATGTGATGGAGATGTAAGATTTCCTCAGGGAGCTGCTTGTGGAACTATGACTTCATGCCAAGCCCCAGGCCGAGTGAGGCTGCTGATGTTCGACCAGCCTTGGACAGGAGTAATTTTGTAATTGGAGACCAACAGGGGAAGACAGGAATATGGGACAGACACCCATGCACCTCATACTGTAAGAAATGCGAGGACCTTGCCCTAAAGAATTGTAACTCATAAGACACTACTACCTAGAAACTAACCAAAAAAATTAACTCTATTTTTTTCTTTTAAATGTTCAATCAGAGTAGCTGTAGACAGAATCAGGGAGCCTAGGACTATGATACTCATTGTAGGTCAATTTTACCTTAGTAGAGAATGCATCATAAGAAAGTAGATGTTATGAAGGGCTTTAAAGAAAATGAACAACGGGACTCTCAGGGTGCTGGAAATGGAACCATTTCTAGGATAATATTGATTCAGAATAAGGAGGTAATAGAGTTAGGAAAAAAGGAAAGTGATACCCGGAAGGAAAGATCAAACCTGCCTGTTGTATGTATTCGAAAAGCTTGACCCTGTCCTTGGGAGTGGGAAGTTGCTCCCATTTGGAAATGAATGCTGTTCATGGATGGATGAGCCCGGCTCATGGTGAGGTCAAACATCATTTTCAGTCACTTGTTGCAACATTCATGATTAATGTTGATTTATTACTCGATCATTGTGTTATGTAAATAGGTGGCAGTTTTTTTGTGTGTGTCTTGGTGTGATGCTGGTTTAATTGAGTTTGGGGATGGGAGGAGGAGGTGGGAGGTTCCAGGGTTAATACTGTTAGCTTCTTCCTCAGTAGCAAACTCTTCTCATGATGGATGAAACAGCCAAACTGTTAATGGAATTCCACATGGAAAGGAGGGGTTTTATTATTATGGCAATTTTATGACAGTAACACAGAAGGATCTATAAGCTAAAGAAAGTTAGTTATAAATGTTACTATGAATCAAAACTGCAAGAAAGCATATAATTTGCTGATTCATCAACAAAACTCAAATATTATTTTCCTGAACAGAGAGCTTACTTAGTTAAATACAGACTCACACAGATACACATATACACATACACACACATACCACACATATACACACACAATTCAAACTGAAAGTAAACTTGTACATTTTCCAAAAAGCTGAATAAAACTGGGAATCTCCATATTTACTATAAGATTTTTTATAGTGGAAATGGAATTGTTTTATAATAAAAAAACTTAATTAAACCCAAATTGAACCAGTATTCTATTTAAGTATCTAGCTTCCATTATGAGTTTGAAACACAACGTGAAAACAACTTTCATATCCCCAAAGAAAACACTCATCTCTAGGATTTACTTGGTACTAGGAACTACGAGTGATAAGAAAAAAGATCTCTACCCTAAGATTTTGACATTCTGAATCACTACCTGAGTTTCTAATGATGAAGGAATCTTTACTACAAGTCTCCATTGCCCCTTTGGAGCTACTGATACAAAGAGTGTGGGAGGTGAGTAGGACAAAGCCTCTTCAATTGTGATCAGATAGCTGTTCACAGGAAGGTCTTCCCAGAGTTTGCTGTATAGAAAGCACAACCCACACATCATCATTATTCATTCTTCCAGCTTAAGAGGCTTGTTTTTCACAGATGTGCCCTTCCTGTTTGGCATTTGTAACTGTGGACTGTTGTTCATTGAAGAAAATGCGTCATCTCAATATGAACTGAGATTTTGAGCTGATTCATGAACACCTTTTGTTAAATGAAACATAAAAAGGAATATCGTTGCTGAGAGTGAGGTATGCAGCCCAGCAAAATTTCACTACAACGTGCCACACTAGGCATAAAAGAGAGGCGTACTACTGGTATAGTCAAGGGAGCCTTTCTCTACGAGAAAGTGAAATATGAGTGATAAGGAATTTACTCAAGAAGATAAATATACAATATGCTTTAGCTTCCATTTTGCTTGTGTACACACTCTATATTTCTCTTGAAGCTTTTCCCACAGAGATAGTGGCATTATTTTTTAAAGCAACTCCCTGATCCATTCTTTGAAGCAAATTAACCTTCCTCCTACGCTTCGATTCAGACATTTGTTTTAGGGAATGTCGTATCTACTGAGCCAGTAGAGGGAGGGGAGTTACTGACTCAGTCAAAATGACAGAAGGGAATCTGGTAATTACAGGGGATATATTCATTCATTTAACATTTATTGAGCACCTATTGTTAGTTAGGCAGTGTGTGCAATAAATGCTTGTGGAATTGATCTTGTGCTGCTTCCACAACACTTCAAACTGCCTGTGTAGGATAGTTAAAATAAATATGAACCAAGCAAATTTGGCCTGGAGATTCAGAGTTCAGGACCTCATGACTATTAGACATCAAGGAGATTATAACAACACCTCAAGGAATATCAGGCTGAACATTTGCTTGAAGTTGGTCTATTAGCCGTTTGCAGACAAAATGGGATCATTCTAATAAGGAACACATATATTTTCTCATGTCTTTTACTGTTTCCATCCTGAACCACCATTATCTAAGTTCACATTTGCATTTCACTGACTGGGAGGAAACAAACACTGCCACTTTATTTTCTAATCAATATGTTATAGAAATGGTAGAATTTGATTAAAGTTCTGGGTGTGATTTTCCAGCTACTTCTCAATTCTGTGACCTTGGACAACTAAAAAAAAAAAAAGATTAATACACATGGAATGAAATAATGATGATAAAAGCATTTTTAACACTGTAGAGCCCTATGCAAAAGTACAGTGCAGCCAATCATAAAAGATTAACTCAAAGTCACTTAAGCCACAGGCAGAGAACAACTTTTGGTTAGGTAAAATTTATTTTGTTGACCCGAATCATTTAATTCTTTCCTCATCTCCTGGATGCTAAATTCCTAGATGAAATTAATTATTGGTTAATGCTTGAAATTCCACCTCAAAATATAGTGGTTATCCCTGACAGTATACCTGAGCTGGCTATTAGTCACTTACACCTTAGTATAATTGAGAGGAGATTAAAAAGTTTATTTTAAGAAAGGAAGAGGTATGTGAGCATTGCTTCTCTGAAGAAGGTTGAATACCCCTAATAGGAGGCTGAGGGTTTGGAAAAGATGTCCACGTTCCCTTAGACTCTAATTCAGAAATCTTCAAACCATACATTTTTTTGGTAACTCATTTGGCAACAAAACCTGTCCTGAATGGATATAAGACTGTTTAGATTCCTTGTTTTTCCCACTGGATGTGATTGAATGTTCATACACTTTGCTGCAGAATACTAACGGATTTGATTATGGGGTGGTTTTTCCCAGGCCCTGCTGGGGATGCTAAGTAGCATATGGTATATGCACACAATCTGAAAAAGTTTAAATTCTGAGAAACACTTGGCCCCAATGATTTCATTGAACCTATATAAATATTTTGTACTGCCCAGATTACTTCCACATTATTGTCTAACCCAGCTGGAGTCCTTTTAAAGTCTGCCTATTATCAAGACAAATAAGCCAAATTGCACATAAAATTAATGCCCCCATGGAGATCTACAGAACACAGGATTAACTTTAGAATTGCCCCATTTTATCTACTTACATGGATTTATTTCTCTCAGCCTTTTCATTAGACATCCTTAGTCTTCTGATTTCTCTATTGCCTGTGTTTTCCAATTCACAGTATTTTTCCTTCCTATAAATTTTGGTTTATTTCTGGATTCTGTCTTCCTTCTGTCGTTGTGTCTGCCTAGATTGACAGCTTCATTATGACAATGCCATTGGAGGGATGGTGGGCCTTTCATTCTGATGTAGTGAACTAGGAAGTGACCCCCACTGGGAGCTGCCCAGCCATACAGTTAGTCCCTGAACACTACTGATCAGCATGTAATGTCACTGAAGTATGTACAGTAATACCTTGGTTTGCGAACATAATACATTCTGGAAACAAACTACTCGTATTGCAAGAGTAGTTTACCATATTAAAATGTATTAGAAATGTCTGCTCGTTTTGCAGAACACGTGCAAACCAAGTTACTTGCAACCAAAGTTTTACTGTATTTTGTGCACTAGGGCTTTGCCTCTCAAAGTATGGTCCCTGGACCAGTGTGAGTTTCACCTGGAAGTTTGTGAGAAATGCAGAATCTCAGCCCTCCTCCGCGCACTCCCCCTCCCCCCACACACCTCCAAACCTTCTGAACTGGAATCTGCATTTCAGTAAGATCCCAGGCTTTGTGCACTCCCAGTAAAGCCTGAGAACCCTGCTCTAGACTAGTGTCCCCACTATGCCAAATGTGATTGTAGGCTGCTTGCTGTGGAAGTCAATTGCCATTGAGAAGCTTATAAATATTTGACATGAGCAGCTTAAATAAAATACATTTTTACATTAATTTATTTTTATGAGAAACCTCATCTTGTCACCTTAGTCTCAGGCTCATCAGGCAAATAAAACTTTAAAAAAAATTCTTCCCTTCTAAGAATCCTATATTCATGTAAACCACTCTTTTGTTCATTTTTGAACAGCAGCATTGAACTTTTCATGACATCACACAAACTTGTAGAATTTGATGAGGATCAATGATTAGTTTTCACTATTTAATACCCAATTCTCCAAAGCTTTCGTGGGCATATAACTTTCTACTGGTCTTAAAAAGAATTTAAGGAGGCATGTATTAGTCCCTTCCTTTCCCCTGCTTTTAATTATAGTTTGCCCAGAGATAATCATAAAGAATGTTTTAAAATAATAGTTTATTTAGAAAATTGACATTTTCCCTGATTTACAAAGCACATTAATAAAAAGTTCTCACCTTAAAATCATCAATATATTTTCTCACAACTAGTTAGTTTATAAACCCCTAAATTGATATGTGTTTTTCCTCAGAACTTACTACAGGCCTTTTTGTTAAATCACAGGTTATTGCTCAGGTGGCATGCCTGATCTGTCCCATTGCTTCCTTGACTAGCTTGAGTGGCTGGCACATGGCGTACACACAGCCTTCTGCCCTCTGCTCCCTCCTGGCGTCTCTGCTGCATTTGTAAACTGGAGGTTCCCTGTAGCACAGTACCAGTATTGGTCTTCAAAGATGAGGGTTTTGACTTTCAAGAAGGAAGGAGATGAAAAGAAAGGAAGCAAGGGCGTGGGAGGACTCTGAAGACCCACAGCAGGAGGCCAAAGGCCTTCGACCTACAACAACTTCAAATGGTGCAACTATGAAAACAAGATTTTTCATAGCCTTTTGCAGTTACTGAAGATCTATGATATATATTCTATTTATCATCTAAAACTACATCATGTCTTTGTACGCCAGAATAGTAACTAAATTTGGTTCCCTTAGCATAAGTCAAAGAGTCCGGAAACCTGACTTCTGGCTTAATAAATGCCAAGGTTTGGCCCATATTAACTTCCCTATCCCTCCTTCTTTATGTTTTTCACATGTAACTGATAACACCTGGGGTAATATATATCTAGAAGTTTTTTGTTTTTTTTTAATTCAACTCTCTGGCCAAAGCATTCTTCTTAAACCCATTGCAATACAGGACTATGTATAACAGTAAAATATGAAAATTTATTAATAAAAGGAAAGTAGAACTTCTCACCAACGTGGCTGCTTCCAGTTTATCATGGAATTCTTGAATGACTGGTATCTATACAAGTGCCATATTTTTTACTGTTCATAGAAAAATATACCCATTTGTTGAGGCTAATCCTAAATTGTAGTTGTATCACACAGGAAAATAAATTTACAAAACTGTAAAATAAAATACTTCAATTATTAAATTTTTAAATACTTTAAATGAAAACAGAATTGGGAATGTAAAATTTATATTTCAATAAGGCATTCAAAATCCAAAGTCTAAACTATTTGACTAGAAATTGAGGATCATAACAAAACAGATTCTAACCCAAAACCTGACATACATCCCAGGATTCTGCCTGACAATTGAACATTCAGAACAGAAGCATAGAAATCAGACTGGAAACTAATAGAAAGTTTCTTTCTCCTTCTAAAGGCTTGCCGGGTCAGGCAGTGTGGGAAATTTTACAAGGCTCACACTCTTCTTATTCTAAGGAGAAGTAAATGGCTCGGGTGCCCTTGGGCATTCTTTGGGAGAAGTGTGGTCACAGACTTTCAAAAACTGGACTTTTTCATCGTGAATTTATTTGTTAATCCTCTTTCAGTCTTTTACCCCTGTGTCCCTGAGTAAATACTGAGCTAAAAAGCTGTTTAAGGCAAGATGTATTACTCATATAAGATTTAATAAAACAACAACCCAACAACAACAAAACCCTATGTGAGACACTCAGTAAACATGGTGAGGCAGTGGGGCTCTTAGGCAAATTACTAAACCTTTCTGCGTTTAGTTTCTCTACCTGTGAAATGGGGATAATAATACACATCCTGCTACCTCAGGAATCATTCCCTGAGAGGAGCTTATTTACATGAGAGACTGGGAGTCTCCTAGGAAAGGAAGGAGGGCCCTTCTACAATGGATGCTTGTGTATTCATTCATTCCACCAACACTTACTATATTGAAACTTTCTATAAGGCGGGTACTTGGACAGTTATGGGGACACAACAGTGAGAAGACACACTAAACTCCATCTGAGCCAAGTGGAGGCAAGGCAGAGTGCCTTTGGTCTGGCCTTTATGGACTTGTGCCTGATTCCTAGGGAGACAGGCTGTGGTTCAAAGGTAACTATGGACTGTCTGAAAAACATCCCCATGGTCTGATGGGAGCCCTGGTATAGGATTCGTGTTACAGAGTATGACCCTGACTTCAGGGGTCTTAGTGCACCTATCCATAGCAGAGACAGCATCTCCTAACTGGGCCTTTGGGGCTTTCAGGAGCTTCATTCATTCATGGCCACAGGGAGCAGGAGCGAGAGAGGAGGTGTCTTCGTCAGTTCGGGCTGCTAGAACAAATGCTATAGGCTAGAGGGCTTCAATAACAGACATTTATTTCTCACAGTTTTGGAAGCTGGAAGTCCAAGATCAAGTTGCCAGTAGATTTGGTTCCTGTTGTGATCCATTTTCATGGTTTGCAAACCACCTTCTCCCTGTGTTCTCACATGATGGAGAGAGAAAAAGAGAGAGACACCTGGTCTCTTTTTCTCTTCTTATTAAAGGCACCCATTTCATCATGGGGGCCTCATACTCATGACATCATCTAAACCTAGTTACCTCCCAAAGGACCCACCTCTATATACCATCACATTGGGGATTAGTGCTTCAACATATGAATTTTGGGGGAGACATAAACATTCAATCCATAACAGGAGAAAAATGGTAGGTGATCCTCTGAACTAAGAGTCTGTGAGACTCTCTTGGGAACTCCCGGAAATCATAGTGGGTGAACTTTCAGAGAGTGCTGGTGGTGCCAAAATAATAGATGAGCTAAGAACTGGAGAAATACCTTTCCTACTCTTATGGTGGCTTATTGCTACTATTATTGCTGCTACTACTACTGTTACCTGATACCACTGCTAACTTATTTTGTTTCTTTACACACAGGGAAACACATTCTCTGTAGTAACAGTAGTAGTCATAGTAGTGGTCCTAAACTTGAATCACAGCTGTGAAAAATAAGAGACAAAAATCAAGCTAATGTGTAAGAAATTGACTTACAGAATTCTATGAGGTATATCACTGGAAATGATATGTTAAGTTTAGTCAGTACTTTCACGTTGGAACTCTTAATCATGGTCTTTAAAAAAATAATAAACCATTACTCTTAAAAGAGCCAAACATAATTCTTCATTTTCCCTAATTATCTTTTTTTTTTTTTTTTGCGGATATCTTTTTGTTTTATCTTTACCACAGCAACATACATTTTCTTCTATTTAAAGAATATTGTTTCAGCCTATTTTTTGGTTTGTGTGAAAGTAGATTGTTGGATTTCCATAAAAGTTGGAGAGCCTGACTGACATGGGTTGACTGAAATTCTCCAAGCTGGGGTGGTTTCAGGTGTTATTAGAACTCATGTGTCTGCAGACTGAGGAAGAGATAATGCTGCTCAATAGTAAAGTCATATGAGAGACAATGAGAACTCTCTAGAAGTGTGGACATTTTTATTAGCAGACCGGTGCTCAGAATTCAGACTTAAAAAAAAAAAGAAATCAGTATTTATTATCCAGATTTCAGATTACACCTATTCCCTCAAAACTACCTCTTCAATTTGCAATGTTTGCCATTCCCATAAAACCACATTTGGTGTGATCACTGTAGCTGGGTGTTCTGTTACATGCAGCCAGATACACTCCTGATTGATACTGTCTGCAACAGGCATGACCATATTCCCATACTGCTGTAAAAGCACTTATCATACCGTACTTATCACCTCTGTGTCTCTGGCGGTTTAGCACCTCCTGGCATAAAGCTGGGGTTCTATAAATGTTGGGTGAGAGAATGTTCACTTATTTATTCTATTATCACATTAAGCTACTGCATCTCATTGCAACTAGGATGCTCTGAATGAGTAATACCTAGGAGGAAAAATAGAATAGACAGATTTGGTGATTTATTGGATGGGGTGGGGGGTGGAGGGGTGGAGAAAGCGGAGAGAGAGAGAGAAAAGAGATAAAGAGGGAGAGAGAGAGAGAGAGAGAAGGAGAGAGAGAGAGAGAGAGAGAGAGAGAGAGAGAGAGAGAGAGAGAGAGAGAGAGATCTAGGATGACTCCTAAGCGTCTGGATTAAAAATTATAAATGTACTGAGTGATATTCACCTAAATAGGAAATATGAAGTGAGTAGCATTTTAGGGAAAAATGATAGAGCTTATTATTCTCATTGACAGATAAGAAAACTCAGGCTTACAAAATTAAATATCATGCCTAAAATAAAAAAATCAGCAAGTGGCAGATCGGGGGTTCAAACCTATACAGTTACATAACTGCCCTTGATGTTTATTATGAAAACATTTCTTAACTTTAGGCCCTGCCTACCTCCCTGGGAGGAGCCATGCATTTCAGCCAAAGCAGAATCACTGAAGAGACCAAAATGTCTGTTTCCCAACTCTGAGCATCTATGAGGCTTGACCAGAAACTGTGACCAAGACATATTCTAGGCACACCAATATTATTAGTGTTAGATCTTTTAAAAATCATCATTTTTTCCCCCAAAGGAAATGACTTGAGAAGTTATTCCTAAATATCCAAGTAAAAAAGCTGTATTTCCGTGCTGAAATATCCCATATATTGTGTATATATGTATGTGTGTTTGTGGGCTTGTTGCTCACTTTCTTATTTTACCATATAATTTTCTTAATTAATTTTATGGGGGAGAGTTATGGGGCAGAAATTTATAAGTACTTAAAAGACTTCCCAGGAGCTTCCGGTAAAATAGCAGAATAGACAGATGCTGTGCTAACTACCTCCCAGGATCACACCAAAATTACAAACAAATTACACAGCATTCAACCCTGGAGGTCCCCAGAACACTAGATGAACAGAACCACTAAATGAAGAACTTAAAGAGGAGGCCACGTCGGGTCTGGAAGGATGGGCAGAGACGAGAGAGGGCGAACCCCATGAGGGAAGCCCCAGCTGTGGGGAGGCTTCTCCGGTTGGGGGAGAGACCCTCCAGCCGCACACCAAGCTCACCAGCCCAGAGTTCCTTTGCTGGGAAGAGGAGTTCTAAGATAGCCGGCAGTAAATTAGTGAGGACTCTCTTTGCTCAACTCGGTGAGGCTAAGAGCGGCTGGAGAATCACGGGGGCTGGCGCCCGGGCTTGCTCGCCGGTGAGCACTTACCTGGTTCCTGGTGGAGGGAGTAGCTGTGTGAGCCGGGCCCGGGAGCCTGCAGGGACGGAATGAACTGAGCACCTTTGGTGCAAAGGCTGGAGGTTTTTGGACTGTTGTTCCCCTGGTGTGGAGACTGCACGTGAGTGCTGTAAGGAGGGTGCCATTTTGTCCGGGTTGGGCCCTCCCATGGAGGATCAGGTCGGGGACCTCATTGGTCTGGTGGAATTAGCGCAGAAGTGCGTGTGTGCATGCATGGGCGCATGCAGCCTTGGATCCCCACCCTCCACCTGGCTTATACTGTGTTGCCAGGGAAACACTGGGCGGGTGCCCTCTGGCTCCAACAGGCTGCTCACTGAGACCTGGGAGTGCGCGAGCCACCTCAGAGCCCCACCCTCCGCACGGCTTGTGCTGCATTGCCAGGGAAACGCCTGGTGGGCATGCTCCGGCTACAACAGGCTGCTCACTGAGACGCGGGAGTGCGCAAGCTGCCTCGGGTCCCCGCTCTCTGCACTGCACTTGCAGAGTTGCCAGGCTGGTGATTGGTTGTCGGGCTGCTCGGCCTGATCTGTGAGCGGCTGATTGGGACAGGCTGAGACTGGGAGTTTTCCTGGGAGTGTTGGGCCATGAGCTGTGTGCCTGCATGATCCAGCCAGGGCTCTCCTGGTGATCTATCTAATACATCAAAACAATCCCAGAGCAACAGCCAGAATGGGGAAACAAAGAAACATGTCACAAGTAAAAGATCAGAGGAAACCTCTAGAAATGGAACTAAATGCAACAGAGGGATCCAACCTTTCAGAGACAGAGTTCAGAACACTGATAATAAGAATGTTTAACAAACTTAGTGACGATATAAAGAAGGATAAAGAAATCATAAAAAACAACCAATTAGAACTAAAGAATACAATAACTGAAATGAAGAACACACTCGAAGGAATCACCAGTAGAGTAGATGAAGCAGAGAAGCGGATCAGCGATTTGGAAGACAAAATAGCAGAAATCACCCAGTTGGCACAACAAAAGGACCAAAGAATAAAAAACAATGAAAATAGTTTAAGAGCCCTATGGGACAAGGTGGATGCAACCACCTTAGACTCATAGGAATACCAGAAGGAGAAGAGAAGAAGCAAGGGGTCGAGAATATATTTGAAAAAATAATGACTGAAAACTTCCCTACCCTGGTGAAGGAAATCAACATACATGTCCAGGAAGTGCAGAGGGTTCCAAACAAGCTGAACCCAAACAGATCCACACCAAGACACATCATAGTTAAAATGGCAAAGGTTAAAGACAGAGACAGAATCCTAGAGGCTGCAAGAAAAAGATAGCAGGTTACATACAAAGGAACTCCTGTTAGACTAACAGGTGATTTGTCTACAGAAACTCTGCAGGCCAGAAGGGAGTGGAAGGAGATATTCAAAGTGACACAAAATAAAGGCCTACAACCAAGATTGCTCTACCCAACACGGCTATCACTTAAAATTGAAGGAGAAATAGATTCTCAGAAAAGAATAAGCTTAAGGAATTCATTACCACCAAGCCAGCATTGCAAGAAATGTTAAAAGGGCTTTTTTAAACAAAAGAAAGGGGTAAACAAGCTAACCCAGGAAGACCAGGAATACAAATAACAAAATGGCAATACATATGCACCTATCAATAATCATTTTAAATGTGAATAGGATAAATGCTCCAATCAAAAGACAGAGAGTGGCTGAGTGGATAAGAAAATAGGGCACATGTATATGCTGTTTACAGATGGAATGAGATATTTCATGCAAATGGAAATGAGGAAAAAAAAAGCTGTAGTACCAATACTTATTTTGGACAAAATAGACTTTAAAATCACTACAATAAAAGACAAAGAAGGGCACTATAACCCTAATAAACATCTATGCACCCAACATAGGAACTCCTAATCACATATAACAGATTTTGACAGACATAAAGACAGAAATCAACAGTAACACTATCATAGTAGGGGACTGCAACACCCCATTGTCACCAATGGACAGACCCTTTAGACAGAAAATCAACACAGAAAGAGGGGCCTTAAATGACACTTTAGACCAGCTGGACTTCGTTGATATTTTTAGAGCATTTCACCCTGAAAAAACAGAATATACATTCTTCTCAAGTACACGTGGGACATTTTCCAAGATAGACCATGTTAGGCCACAAAACAAGTCTCAGTAACTTTAAGAAGATTGAAGTCATATCAAGCAGATATAAAGGAAAAACTGATGGTTGCTGACTGGGAAGGAGTGGGGAAGAGGGAGAGGGGGAAGGTTTTGGACAGTGTAGGTGGGACTACAATGTTGCTGCAGGGATATGGGGGCAGTTCTGGGAATGTAATTGATAATGTTGTGAAGAGACTATTATGTTGTGTGAAATAAGTCATTCGGAGAAGGACAGGTACCATGTGATCTCACTTGTGTGTGGAGTCTAAAGGGCTGAGTGAAAGATCAAAGTAAACAGACTCATAGATATAAAAGAAAAACAGGGTTGCTAGTTGGGAGGGGGGTGGGGATAAAGGGGAAGAAGAAGGGATTAGACAGCATAAATAGACAACTACACTATTGCCACAGGGATATGAAACACAGTTCGGGAAATATAATAATGTTGTAAAAACTTTGGATGGAGTAGAGGCTTGATCACTGCACTGTACACCTGAAGCTGATGTTGTATAATATTGTATGCCAACTGTAACTGAATATATAGATAGTCATGGGATGTGGAGTATACTGTGGAAAGGAGTCAAAGGAATTGTAATAGATATGTATGATATGGGGGGGTGGCGAACTGGGGGAAGGGAATTGTCACCTTGGGGGGTAAAGAGTATAACTATTGCATTGTGTTGTACACCTGAAACTAATAAAAAAAAAAAAAAAGAAAAAAAAAAACGACTTCCCAAACTAAAGGCAGCCCAAAAAATGTTAAGAGCAAAATCCATCATTTTATTGTTTTTGTCTGTAAACTAAGAATATTACTTAATAATACTTAATTCAAAGGATTAAATGAATTAATACATTTAAAATGTTCAGAACAATGTCTGGCACATAGTAGGAACTTTATAAATATTAATTATTAGCTATTATTATTGATAATAGTTTTTATTCCCCATCTCCACAACCATTTATTGAATACCTACTCTGTTCCAAGTACATATTGACTCAAAATCCTGCTGTGTTTAAAAATAGCCTTTCAGGAAAATAAAGGTTTTAAAAAATCATTCTTTATCCTGAAGATAGGAAAAGAATTTTAAAAATTATTAACATTAGATTTTTAATTTACTTTTCTCTAAGCCAGGTTTAAGGTAAAATTTCTTATCAGGCATAAGTTAATCACATTCCATAATGGAATAAAATTCACTTCAAATTTATATGTAGCTATGTACTTTTCTTTAACAAGCTGTGAATCACATATTTGTTTAAACAATTGAAAACTTTACAAAATCATGTATTTAAGATATTATTTTTTAATATCCTTGCATTAAAATGAAAATGATTACTTTTTAATATTACTAGAAACCACCCTATCCCCAATTGTAAAGATATATTGCTTGTGTGATTTTATTATATGCTTAATAATAGTACCTGTGAGCTCAGATTTCTTTTGAATAAAATTGATTGGAAACAATATCTACCCTAAAGCATCTTTAATGTCATTATAGATGGGTAGGAGTAAATTAAGCGGTATTTAGGCACCAAAGTCTTTAATTTCATTGCATTCGAGTAGGAGTTAGACATTATGAGGTCCAATTAAAAAAGTCGCTAATGTTTTTACATCTGAGTAGGAGTAAATTAAACAAAATCACTCCTGAACTGCTAATATCATTTTAATTGAATGTCATTCAGTTCCTAACTGCTGTTACAACACTACAGATAATGAGGCTGTTTTTACAAAGCATCTGAGACTCTAGGGCTGTGGCTGCTGAAAATAAAGTTATAGGTAAGACAATGACAGGGCAAGCGCTGGGACATGGAAGAAGCCAGCTGACATGATGACAGAGGTGACATCCTGTTTTATGACATAACCTACATATGTTTTAAATTGTTGGATCAAGGAGCCTGAAGACCTGCTAGATGCAGGTTTTGCATCGTTATTCCTGGGGAATTGGCATTGGAAAACCATAATCATCTTCCCTGACCATGAGATTTGCAGACTGAAAGCTGGAGGCACTAACCCCATTTATTTAGTTGCTAGGAATTATTCATAGAACTTGATTCAATGGAAACCTTAAACTTGAGACAATAGATAAGAAAGACATATAAAAAAATAGATTGGTAACTTTAAGATAGTCAAGGAAATACAAACATTAAATAAAGGTTCTTTAATACCTAAGGTTATTATTTAAGACTTTGAAAGACTTTAATAGTTGAGGGAGTAAAAAGTTTTAAAGGAAATCCAGGTTTGGTATATAAGCTGTATAACATTACTATTATTATTTGCATTAAAGTTTACAAAGTGTTGACTGGGGGAGCAGAAGATTTATGAATGAAAACTGCTAGTAATCCTTTAAAAATTAAAAAAAATGAATAAAAGTGCTTACATAGATTTACACATTTAAATATACCTTTATATACATTACAAAGTCAAAGGCTTATAAATCACATGTTCCCTATCCCTCCCCTAAAATAATAATTTTCAACTGGTCAACAATTTCTTTTGTTATTTTCCTCTGTATTTCTAAATGTTAACATTATATTGTTTTCCTTGATTTTCAATTTTAGAATTTGTCAATTGATTTTGAATTATTCAAGAGGAGGAATTAACATTCTCACACACCTCCCTCTCTATACTCCTCCTCCTAATACAAACACATAAAAATTTTTGTTAAATTCATATTTGATGTTTGATTTTTATGACTATGTAAATAATACATGTAGGTTACTAGTTGGCATTTCTTTTTAAAATATGATTTTATTATTCCTGGAATACGAGAGCCTTTAAAAAACATATTTAATTTTCTAAAAAGTCTATCTGTGTTTTTCAAACTGTAGTGAGTCTCTTGCAAACAGCATATGAAAGGGTTTGTTTTTTTATCTATTCAGCCACCCTATCTTTTTTTTTTTTGAGGGCAGTGTCACTCGCCCTCATACGTGGGACCCGAACTGGGGCCGCTGGCTTTCCAAACCAGCGCTTAACCACCACGCCACTCGGCCGGCCCATTCAGCCACCCTATCTTTTGATTGGAGCAGTTAGTCCATTTACATAGAAAGTAATTGTTGATAGATATGTAGCTATTGCCATTTTGTTATTCATAATTTTGATTTTTTTGTTTTCCCTTCTTAAATAAGTCCCTCTGACATTCATTGTAATATTGGTTTGGTGGATATGAATTTTTTTTAGCTTTTTCTTATCTGGGAAGCTCTTTTTTTTCTGTCCTTTAAATATAAATGATAGCCTTGCTGGGTAGAGTAGTCTTGGTTGTAGGTCCTTGCTCTTCATCACTTTGAATATTTTGTGCCAATCCTTTCTGGCCTGTAAAGTTTCTGTTGAGAAATCACCTGACATTCTTATGGGAGCTTGCTTGTAGGTAACTGATTTTTTCTTGTTGCTTTTAGTATTCTCTCTTTGTCTTTAAAATTTTGGCTTTTTAATTATGAGATGTCATGGTGTGGGCCTCTTTAAGTTCATCTTGTTTGGGACTCTGTTCTTCCCGGGCTTGTATGTCTATTTTCTTCAACAGGTTAGGAAAGTTTTCCATCATTTATTTTAATAAGTTTTCAGTTCCTTGTTCTCTCTCTTGTTCTCGTACCACAATGATGTGAATGTTGTAGTCTTGTTGACACAGAGGTCTCTTAAACTGTCCTTATGTTTATGGAACACTTTTTTCTTTTTGCTATTGTGATTGGGTGTTTTCTGCTACCTTAATTTACAAATTGCTCATTTGATCTTCCACTTCATCAATCTTCTTTTGATTCCTTCTAATGTATTCTTTATTTCAGTTATTGTATTCTTCATTTCTGACTGGTTTTATTTTTATGTTTCCTATCTCTGTTTTTACATTTCCCATCTCTTTGTTTAAGTTCTCACTGAATTCATTTACTCTTCCCCTAAGTTCACTGAGCATTCTTATAACCACTGTTTCGAACTCAACATCTGTTAGATTGTGTCCATTTTATTTCATTCTTTTTCTGGAGCTTTGTTCTGTTCTTTCATTTGGGACATGTTTCTTTGCCTCCCCATTTGGTCTGCCTTCCTGTGTCTGTTTTTATGTGTTAGGTAGAGCTGCTATATCTCCTAGAATTAGTAGAGTGGCCTTATGTAGGTTTCATGTGGGGCCCAGTGGTGCAGACTCACTTGTCCCCTGAGTTTGGTGCTCTACATGTGTCCCTTGTGTGGCTTGTGTTTGCCCTCCTGTTGTAATTGAGCCTTAGTTGGTGTTAGCATATCAATAGGAGGGACTGGCCCTTGTGCTTATTGGTTGTGGAACTGGCCATGACTATGGTGGAAGAACAGTTGTGTAGGGGCTGACCTATGGAGTAGGATTCGTTTGAGCAGGGTTCTGTACCTGCCCAGTCTACCCTTTGTGTTTGTCGCCCATGGAGACAGCTGGGTGGTGCTCCAGTTTTGTCTAAAATGGGCCACTGGGCATGCCAGCCCCAGGGCCTCCTGAAAGGGGGCCTGGTGCAGACCAAATTGAGCCATAACCTTTGCCCTGGCTGGGGACACCTGACATTAGCCACAAAGCAATACACAGAGGGCAGCTGCTGCATTGTGCTTGGAGGTGCTTGGTAGAGGCCAACCTGCAAACCAAGGCTGGCTACGGCTAGTGCTAGGCTTGGGGCTACTCAGCATGATGTTTGGGGCATACCAAGGCCAGATCCTGCTGTTTGTGTTTTGTGAACATTTGAGATAATTTATGAAAGTTTGCAGCATGAGCCAAGGCAGGCCATTTATATGGAAAAGCCATTGGAAGTGGCTTGGGTGGGTGCTCAAGTTGGGCGGGGTGGGGTCTCAGAGAATCACTAGGGCAAGGTGAAGAGTATTGCTCAGTTGGTGAAAACTCTGGGCAGCCACCTGCATCTGCATGCTGGAATGGAGGAGGACTCAACAAAGAAATAATGGCTTCTGCTAACATTTCTGTCTGGGAGAAAGCTGCTGGTCTAGCCCTTGTCCAGAAACCAGACAATTCAGTTCCTCCCCGTATGTTCCTGGCACCTTATGTGTAGCTGCCCCAGCGTTGGAGCTCAGAGCAAGTGAGTCCCTCAGCGAGTAAATTGTTTGCAAGCCCTTTAAGAGGATCCCTGGAACTCCAGCTGCCCTCCATCTCATTTGGCCACAACTTCTGCTGTTTTTCACAGCCAGAAATTGTGGTGACTTCTCATCCTGGTACTGGAACCCTGGGCTGGGGATCCTGGTGTGGGGCTGGACCCCTCACTACTCCAGTGGGTCCTCCACAGTCAAGATATCCCTCCTGGTCTTTAACCATCACATGTGGGTGTGGGACTAGCCCGTTCCATGTCTCTGCCTCTCCTACCAGTCTTGAATTGCCTTTTCCTGTTTGTCCTTAGTTATAGAACTTCTCTTCAGCTAGACTTCAGGAAATTCTCAATGATGGTTGTTCAGTAGTTTAATTGTAATTTTTATGTGGTCATGAATTGAGGCAAGCACAGTTTTTAGCTGCTCTGTCATCCTGACTGGAAATTTAAACCTACTTCTCAGGTCAATGTTATCTCCAGTAAAGTTACCAGGTTTAAAAGAATACTTTTTTTTCCTGGGCAGGCATTGCAATGACTGCAATAGCAATAGTCATCCAGAAAAAAAATCTTTAAATTCCCTTGCATGCGTTATATTAGTCAATAAAATTGCTCTTGACCATATCTGAACTAAACAAGGTGGAGTTTGCTCTGTTGTTAATACCTCTTGTTTTAGTTGAGTAAAATACTTCTGATAAAATAGAAATAGAACTAGATAAAATCCAGGCACAAAACAAATTATTAAATACAGTGTCCACTGACACCTCATGGTTCTTTAGTATCTTTAGCTGACTGACCTCATGGATTGCTGCCTGGTTCAGATCTATTTTTCAAGTTGAATTTGGCATTTTGTTTGTTATTATAAATGTTTTTGCTATTATAAATCTTTGTTTTGTATAGTTCAGTGTTATAATGACACCACTTTGATAATGGTTGCTTAACATTTTGAAATTATCATTAAGGCCTATGACAATTTACTTGAAAATCCTTATGAAATTACAGAAAATATTTGCCCTTAAAGAAACATGATGGTAAAGCCTTTCTCTGTCCTAACATTCTTGTTTTTCAAATGTGGCCTAAGGTTCCTAAAAAAACTATTTTCCCTCCTACATGGGCATGACTTATTAGGAGTGAGCCTTACTGACAATGAGGGAATGACCATGGCATGACACACTCAAAATGAGCCACCCGACAATGGAGAACCAATGATTTTTTTTTTTGGGGGGGCAGAGTCACTGGCCCTCATATGTGGGACTGAACCGGGGCCGCTGGCTTCCCAAGCCAGCGGTTAACCACCATGCCACTCGGCCAGCCCCAATGATACTTTTAATAACTGATCAATGCTGCTTTCCAATGATTGATCCAATGATTGATTTCCTTTCATGCATTTATCTATTTAGAATTATATTCAATTTGCATAATTATTTGTTTGATACCTATGTCTTATACCAAATTATGCAATTTAAGATTATGGACAAACTCTAGAAATGGAACTAAATGAAACAGAGGTATCCAAATTTTCAGAGACAGAGTTTAGAACACTGATGATAAGAATGTTTAAGGAACTTAGCGAGGACATAAAGAAGAATAGGGAAACCATAAAAAACAACCTGTTAGAACTAAAGAATACAATAACTGCAATGAAGAACACACTTGAAGGAATCATCAGTAGAATGGATGAAGCAGAGGAGCAGATCAGCAAATTAGAAGACAAAATAGCAGAAATCACCCAGTTGGAACAACAAAAAGAAAAAAGAATAAAACAGAATGAAAACAGTTTAAGAGACCTCTGGGACAACATGCAACACAACTATAATGAATCATAGGAATACCAGAAGGAGAAGAGAAGAAGCAAGGGATTGAGAATGTATTTAAAGAAATAATGACTGAAAACTTCCCTACCCTGGTGAAGGAAATCGACATACAAGCCCAGGAAGTGCAGAGTGTTCCAAACAGGATGAATCCAAACAGGCCCACACCAAGACACATCATAGTTAAAATGGCAAAGCTTAAAGACAAAGACAGAATCCTAAAAGTAGCAAGAGAAAGACAGCAGGTTAAATACAAAGGAACTCCTATAATACTAACAGCTGACTTTTCTACAGAAACTCTGCGCCAGAAGGGAATGGCAGGAGATATTCAAAGTGACACAAAATAAAGGTCTACAACCAAGATCGCTGTACCCAGAATGGCTATCACTTAAAATTGAAGGAGAGAGCTTGATCACTGCACTGTATACCTGAAATTGATGTTGTATAATATTGTATGCCAACTGTAATTAAATATATAGATAGTCATGGGATGTGGATTATATGGTGGAAGGGAATCAAAGGAATTGTAATAGATAGTATGATATGGGGGGGAGGAGTGGAGTGGAGAATTGAGGGAGGGGAGTTGTCACTTTGAGGGGTAAAAAGTATAACTATTGCACTGTGTTGTACACCTGAAGCTAATTAAAAAAAAAATTGAAGGAGAGATAAAGAGCTTCTCAGAAAAGAATAAGCTTACGGAGTTCATTACCATCAAGCCAGCATTGCAGGAAATGTTAAAAAGGCTTTATTAAACAGAAAAAAGGGGGAAACAAGCTAACCCAGGAAGACAAGAAATACAAATAACAAAATGGCAATAAATATGCACCTATCAGTAATCACTTTAAATATGAATGGGCTAAATGCTCCATTCAAAAGACACAGAATGGCTGAGTGGACATGAAAACAGGACCCATGCATATTCTGTCTACAAGAGACTCATCTCAGATCAAAAGACACACACAGACTGAAAGTAAAGGGATGGAATAAGATAGTTCATGCAAATGGAAATGAGAAAAAAGCTGGAGTAGCAATACTTATTTCGGACAAAATAGACTTTAAAATGAAGACTACAATAAAAGACAAAGAAGGTCACTACATAATCATAAAGGGATTGATTCAACAAGAGGACATAACCCTAGTAAACATCTGTGCACCCAATATAGGAGCTCCTAAATATATAAAACAGATTTTGACAGACATAGCGAGGTCAACAGTAACACTATTATAGTAGGGGACTTCAACACCCCATTATCACCAATGGTCAGATCCTCCAGACGGAAAATCAACGCGGACACAGTGGCCTTAAATGACACTTTAGACCAGCTGGATTTAACTGATATTTTTAGAGCATTTCATCCCAAAGCCACAGAATATACATTTTTCTCAAGTGCACATGGAACATTTTCCAAGATAGACCACATGTTAGGCCACAAAACAAGTCTCAACAAATTTAAGAAGATTTGAAATCATATCAAGTATCTTCTCTGACCACAATGCTATGAAACTAGAAATCAATTATAAGAAGAAATCTGGAAAGCTTACAAATACATGGAGGCTAAATAACATGCTACTAAATAGTGAGTGGATCAAAAATGAGATCAAGGAGGAAATCAAAAGATACCTCGAGACAAATGAAAATGAAAACACCACGACCCAAAATCTCTGGAATGCAGTGAAAGCAGTCCTAAGAGGCAAGTTTATAGCAGTGCAGGCCTACCTAAAGAAGGAAGAAAAATCTCAAATCAACAGACTCTCTTTACACCTAAGCGAACTCGAAAAAGAACAGCAAAACAAGCCTAAAGGGAATATAAGGAAGGAAATAATAAAGACCAGAGCAGAAATAAATGAAATAGAGAACAAAATAACAATACAAAAGATCAATGAAACCAAGAGTTGGTTTTTTGAAAGGATAAACAAAATCGACAAACCCTTAGCCAGACTCACCAAGAAAAAGAGAGAGAGAACCTAAATTATTAAAATCAGAAATGAAAGAGGAGAAGTGACAACAGATACCACAGAAATACAGAAAACTTTAAGAAAATACTACAAGCAACTGTATGCTAACAAATTCGACAATCTGGAAGAAATGGATAAATTTCTAGAAGCATACAATCTACCAAGTTGAACCAAAAAGAAACAGAAACTCTGAACACACTGATTACTGCCAAAGAAATTGAATCAGTAACCAACAATCTTCCAACAAACAAAAGCCCTGGACCAGATGGCTTCACAGGTGAATTTTACAAAACATTCAAAAAAGAATTAATACCTATTCTACTCAAACTATTCCAAAAAATACAGAAGGAGGGAAGGCTCCCAAACTCTTTCTATGAAGCCACTATCATCCTGATTCCTAAGTCAGACAAAGATATTACAAAAAAGGAAAACTATAGGCCGATATCCCTAATGAACATAGATGCAAAAATTCTCAACAAAATACTAGGAAACTGAATTCAGCATCACATTAAAAAGATCATACACCATGACCAAGTGGGTTTCATTCCTGGTATACAAGGTTGGTTCAATATCCACAACTCAATTAATGTAATATATCACATTAACAAAATGAAAAATAAAAATCATATGATCATATCAATAGATGCAGAAAAAGCATTTGACAAAATTCAGCAGCCATTTATGATAAAAACTCCTAGCAAAGTGGGAATTGTGGGATCATATCCCAACATAATAAAAGCCATATATGATAAGCCCACAGCAAACATCGTACTCAATGGGGAAAGGCTAAAAGCTTTCCCCTTAAGATCAAGAACAAGACAAGGCCGCTCACTTTCACCACTTCTATTTAACATAGTTCTGGAAGTTCTAGCTGCAGCAATCAGACAAGAAAATGAAATGAAAGGCATCCAAATTGGAAAAGAGGAAGTAAAATTGTCATTATATGCAGATGACATGATACTATATATAGAGAATACCAAAGACTCCACCAAAAAAACTGCTAGAACTGATAAACGAATTTGGTAAGGTAGCAGGATACAAAATTAATATTCAGAAATCAGTTGCATTTGTATGCACCAATAATAAACTATCAGAAGAAATCAGGAAATCTATCCCTTTTACAGTTGCTTCAAAAACAATAAAATATCGAGGAATCAATTTAACTAAAGAAATAAAAGACCTGTACTCAGACAATTATGAGACACTGAAGAGAGAAATCAAAGAAGATACAAATAAATGAAAATACATACCATGCTCATGGATAGGAAGAATTAATATAGTTAAGATGTCAACACTACCTCAGGCAATATATAGATTCAATACAATTCCAATCCAAGTACCAAGGACATTATTCTCAGAAATAGAACACAGAATCCTAAAATTTATATGGAACCACAAAAGACCCCGAATAGCCATGACAATCTTGAGAAATAAGAACAAAGTGGGAGGCATCACACTACCTGACATCAAAACATACTACAATGCTACAGTAATCAAAACAGTATGGTACTGGCATAAACAGACACATAGACCAATGACCCAGAATAGAGAGCCCAGGAATAAACCCATCCATATATGGTCATTTAATCTATGACAATGGAAGCAAGAATTTACAATGGAGTAAAGATAGTCTATTTAATAAATGGTGCTGGGAAAATTGGACTGACATGTGCAAAAAAATGAAAATGGACCACCTACTTACACCATATATGAGAATAAACTCAAAATGGATTAAAGACTTAAATGTAAGACCTGAAACCATAAAACTCCTAGAAGAAAATATAGGGAGTAAGTTTGCAGACATTACCCTGAGTAATATTTTTACTGATATATCCCCTCAGGCTAGGGAAATAAAAGAAAAAATGAACATATGGGGTTACATAACACTTAACATTTTTTCACAACAAAGGAAATCATCAATAAAACAAAAAGGTAGCCTACTGAATGAGAGAAGATATTTGCCAATGATATATCTGATAAGGGGTTGATATCCAAATTTATAAAGCACTCATGCAACTGAACACCAAAAAAAAACAAACAACCCAATTAAAAAATGGGCAGAGGATATGAAGAGGCATTTCTCTAAAAAGGACATATAGATGGCCAACAGGCATATGAAAAAATGTTGAACCTCACTAATCATCAGAGAAATGCAAATAAAAACCACAATGAGATACCACCTCACTCTGGTCAGAGTGGCTATCATCAATAAATAAACAAACAACAAGTGCTGGCAAGGTTGTGGAGAAAAGGGAACCCTGGTGCACTGTTGGTGGGATTGTAGATTGTGCAGCCATTATGGAAATCAGTATGGAGGTATCTCAAAAAACTGGAAATGGCACTACCGTATGACCCAGCAATTCCACTCTTGGGTATCTATCCAGAAGAATCCAAGACGCTAATTCAAAAAAATATACGCACCCCTATGTTTATTGCAGCGCTATTTACAATATCCAAGACTTGGAAACAACCGAAATGCCCATCGGTAGACGACTGGATTAAGAAACTGTGGTACATTTATACAATGGAGCATTACTCTGCTATAAAGAAGAATGAAATCGTACAATTTGCAACAATATGGATGGACCTAGAGACTATTATGTTAAGTGAAATAAGTCAGTCAGAGAAAGACAAATACCATATGATCGCACTTATATGTGGAATCTGAAAAACTGAATGAACGAGCAAAGTAAACAGAAACAGTCTCATAGATATAGAGGAAAAACTGATGGTTGCTAGTTGGGAGGGGGGTGGGGATGAGGGAAAAGGGGAAGGGATTAGACAGCATAAATAGGTATCTACAATATTGCCACAAGGATATGAAAGACAGTTCGGGGAATATAATAATATTGTAAATATTTTGTGGGGTGTCAGATGGTCCCATGTCTTGTTAGGGAGGCCACTTCATGGATGGAGTAGAGGCTTGATCACTGCACTGCATACCTGAAACTGATGTTGTATAATATTGTATACCAACTATAATTGAATATATAGATAGTCACGGGATGTAGATTATACTGTGGAAGGGAGTCAAAGGAATTGCAATAGATATGTATGATATGGGAGGAGGAGTGGGGTGGTGAATTGGGGGAAAGGGGTTGTCACTTTGAGGGGGAAACAGTGTAACTATTGCACTGTGTTGTACGCCTGAAACAAATTAAAAGAAAAAGTTTATTTCAGAATAAAGAATTAAAAAAAAAGAGATTAGGGACTAGGTGTGTTTTTTTTCTTGTCAGTGTACCTAAATAGACATTGATAAATATTTGTCTAATTAATTAACGAACATTATTACTTTGCAATTAATTGAGAATGATGAAACAAAATTAACACTCAGTGTTGTCAAAGCTGCAATAAAAGAAGAACTACGGAAAATGCTGCTAGCAGTTTAAATTAGTATTATTCTCCTAGAGGGAAATTTTATAACATGTACCATATTTATAGTTTTCATGCCCTTGACCTGTATTCACTTCTAGGAATTTAATCAATTTTATTAATCAGAAAAGCACTCCAGAATTATGGATGCTGAAACAATATGTATCATAGTGAAACTTAAGAGAAACCTAATGTCAATCAATAAATGGTTAAGTAAATTATGGTATGACTACAAGATGGGAGATTATGTAGCTGTGGAAAACTGCTCATGATATTGTTCAGTGAAACCTAAAAGGAAGGTGCAAGATAAAATATTTGAAAATATGAATACTATGCAAAACCAAATCAAATAAAAAATATATTCATATAAAAAATTTAAAAATACACCAAATCTTAACAAGGTTAAATTTGTTTAAGAACAAACTTTGTTTTTATTTTATTTATACTTTTTATCAGTTTACACTTTGTTTTAACAAAAGACATACAGTTTTACTTCCTTATTAGCTTTTAACTACTTTCAAGTAGCTTGCTTTCATTATTTTGTTCAGCTTTTCTAACTGTCCTCAGATGAAATTACATTATTAGAATCCAAAGGTTGAAATCATTTATACTTATGTTTTCTAGATACACTGTTTTTCTCAGCTTAAACACCCTGCTTCATTATTAATGTCCAGTTCTTTTTATTTACACTATTCAGAACAATACTAACCACATTTTTATGACAGAAAGTTAATTATAAGACCATTCATTACATGACAGTTTAAGTTATCTCTTAAACATCTTAAATATGTTTTTGGTCATTTTGATTGCCCTTATTCATTTTCAGATTTTCCACCAGCCATGTGGAAATGAACACTTAGAGTTAGATGCTTTTACAGTGGCTACGTCTATTCATTTAAAGTAGTTTAAAAGGCATAGTTTCAACATGAGGTGGAATTTTACTTACAAATGTCCAATAATCCTATTCATTTAGCTACATGGTACGCATTTTAAAATAAAAACTAAATTTTATAAAATTTGCTTTAGAGTCCATTAAATATGAAATCAAACCCACAATACACTTAATAAACATTTAATAAACATCTACTGTGTGCCTCGTAGTGTTCTGAACAATGGCCATACAGCACGAATAAAATGGAATAACAACCACAACTAAAAACCAACATCAACAGCAAAAAGCAAAACAAACCCAACAATATTAGCAAAATAGAACTTTACCTTTAGGCCTTCAGTGACCTTATCTTTTTTCCTAATTTGCTGAGCTTTGTTTTTCTTTGTGTGTTTGTCATCTCTTACAAGCTCCTTCCTGATCTTAGAGATGCAGCAATCATTATGCACAGTTGTGTCAAACATTCTGTGGACTACTATTTTCTCCCAGCCTTATGTGAACTGTTAAGTATAACAGATTCCATAACTTTACCATCAATCTCAGCAAGTCTTTTAATAATATTAAGTCACAAGAATAGACTCATTTTAGTAATTGATTTATCCAGCAGTGTAATAATCAACACATAGAGCTTCAAAGCTAAGGGCTCTCCCTTTCCTGAAGCATGTACTCCTTCAGGTCATCAAGCCTGCAGCTGGGAGCTGGATTCTTCCACTCATCTCTACCTTGTTCTTTTCCCCCTCATTTGATGGTTTTTGGCTCCTCCAGGGTTGAATAGGGAGCAGAAAGGGAGGTAAGGCTCATGAAAAGTCTTAATGACTGGCACATAGGTAATTTGGTTATGGTGCCTGCTGGGTATATACTTTTTGCAGTGTGAGTTCTCCCCCCTCGCCCCCCCCCATTCGATGTTTTCATGTGTTTCTCACAAGATACTCATGCTGGGAACCCCTGTCTATAGTTCCCACAGCATGAGAAAGTCCACTTTGCTGGCTAGTCACTCAGAATTCCTTCCTTAGCCCCTGGACTTCCTATGGTCCACCTGCTCACTTGGTCACTTCACTCCTTGAGGAAATCCTCTTGGGCAGGATTCAATGCAGCCACAGGAATGTGTCCCTCACGTCTGATCCCACCTGATCCAAAGAAACACTCACGCATTTTTGCTCTGCCATGGGTGGAAGTACAGTTCTCTTCAAATGGAATCACACAACCCTTTTGCTCCCTAATCTTTAGGAGAAACATTGGGCTTTTTGAGTGGTTCTCTTGAAACTCGTTCTCTCACTTGGCTTAACTGAGGCACAATCTCCTCCATCTTTTCTCCAGTTGAGAGAGAGAGACAAATGCATGGAACACCAATAACTCTCTCCAAATAAATATTCTCTCTTCCTTTGCAACTTCAATTCTTTCATATCCCTAGGAGGGGTTATGGGTCAGGGGTCCTCAAACTGTTTTTAGCCACCCTTTTGGCAAGTCCTTCCTAGATGGTCTAACATTCAGTTTTGAATGTCATGAGCTTTCTAAATCGAGGCAGAAGTGGCCTCATGTTAACATCCTGTTGCATTGACTACAAAGCGTTTGCATCCTGGCATAGTGGGAAGAAAAATATTGCTATTTGTAAAAACTAACTGCATCTGCTTATTTTTACCTTACAAGAGGAATGTCATAGTTCATTTCAGGGAAGATGGATCTTTTTACTTATTTAAGAAAAATAACCTGATGGATCTTGGAAAATAACCTTGGATTTGAAAAGCTGATTTGAGCAGTTCTGTAAGGAGATGGTGAGAGAGTTTCCCAGGACAGAGGGGCATGAGGGGAGCCTGGAGAGGGAACTCAGCAGGGAGCTGTGAAGCAGTTTTGTGAGAAAAAGGGCCCAGAATCCTATTGGGAGGTCATAGCCCAAGGAGAAAGGATGATTAATGACAGGGATGGTCAAGGGAATTTAAAAAACAAGGATGCCTAACATTAACTGTTGAAGTGTTTAGCCCCAACCCTTTATTAAAAGTAGCTATAGATAGTAACCTTGTGTTAGAGGTGGCTTTGGGAAGTTAAGGCAAAAGGACCTTATCCAATGTTTGGGAAGATGTTACACACAGGATACAAGACTCTCTAGTGAGACCAAGTAGGAGCCGAAAATTAGAGTGAAAGTTGACCACAAGAAGTGAGTCTTCGGGTAGGCACTAACCTTCATAGTATGGAATTGAAAGGTTGTGGGGCTTAAAATTGTTTTCATTATAGATTTTTGAAAAATACTCAAAAATAGCAATGAGGTCTTGGTTACCCATCACTCACGTTCAAAAAATCATTGATATATATATATATATATATATATATATATATATATATATATATATCAATGATTTTTTGAACGTATATATATATATATATATGAAAAAGTGAGTTCATAAGGATAAAGGACTTGGGCAAAAACAAGGAAGACTCATCTGGGTTATAGTTGCAAAATGAGTAATTGGGAAGCTTCTTATAAGGTTCCAGGAATAATGGTGGAGTCACTTCATTCACATATCAATAATCTTTCTAATAAAAGATGTTACACCTAAAAGACTGCTCTCGTAAAGAAGTAATTCCAATGTCCCTTAATTTTTACCCAGTGCAATTTATTTGAGAAAGACATGTTTTTGTTTATTTTGTCAGATGTATTTGAGTTATGAGTGTATATGTGCATTTAGTAAGGCATTGCAGAGTACACAGCAGTCTTAGAAAGTTGCTCAATTTTCTCCAGATGCACAGATCCCTGGAAAGTCATTGTGTCATATAGGATGTTTTCAGTATCCTAAAACTGGTTTAAACAAAAAAATACATTTGTCATCTTGTGTATCAAGGAGTAGGGAGGCAGAGTAGTTCCAGGGTTAATTCAGTAGTTCTGAATGTCACCAAAGATCCAGGGTTTTTCCATCTTTCCACTGTGCTTTGCTTAGTGTTTTGACATTCCTTATCTTTCCCTTCATGTTTACAAGATGGCTGCTGCAGAGCCAGATATTGCATCTATATTGCATCTTCACATGGCAGCACTCACAGTAGGCATGAGGAAGAATTTTTCCTCTCTTGTGTCCTGTTAGAGAAGACAGCCATTCATAGACATCCCCAACAAATTCTCTACCAGAGCCTGTTGGCTAAGATTGAGTCACATTTTCATGCACTAGCTGCAAGGAAGGATTGGAGAGTTTCAAATGTTTTAAATTTTATCTTAGGAAGCGGGTTCTGCTTAAGGGAGATGTAAGTTGGGAGTGTCTACTAGTAGGCAACAATCAGTGTCTGACACCATCATTTACAAAGTAACTATGATTAAATAAGAGTATTTATTTGTGTACATGCTAATGTACTGAGCACCTGTGGTATACAAAGCAATGCCAGCATGATGCCCTTTAAAGCTGTGATGCAACAGCAACGAGTCCCCAAGTAATGCACAGTAGAGTGTTTATTATTGTAGCAGAGAATGTCAAGGTGTGGAGGAAAGAACCCTGGACTGAGAGAATACTGAGCATCTAAACTTGCGATAGACTGTTTCCAGTCTGACACCTGTGCAAGTAGTCCAATCTTTAAATGCCTTGGTGTTCTTAATCTATAATTATCTGGGGAATAGAGGTGTTTGTGCCTGCCTTGAAGTGATTTTCCTTTATTCCAATAAGACCTCCTCAATTTTCCTTCATTGCTTTTTATCTTGGTGGGTCTGTTTCCTGTCTTACTCTAGCCAAAGGGTGGGCAGAGAATCCCTGTTTGGCCTACTAAAACCTTTTATTGAATCTGAATCTATTTTCAGCCACTGCTCTCTTTCTCTGCTCCATTTTAGAAAAAAAGTTCTTCACATGATTTTTTTCTCTTCTTCCATTTTCTGTTGAACCCTCTTCTGTTGTTTTTTTGCTCCCTCCACATTATCCAAAAAACTCTTCATTGTTTCCAGCAACGAACATATTGCTAAATTTAATAGTTAATTCTACTTACTTGACTTATGGCTTTCATTTGGCACAGAGGATCCATCTCTTCTTGAAACGTTTCTTCACTTGGCTTTTAGAATACCATTCTCTTTTGGTTTACTTCCTATCTCCCTACTATTCCTTTGCTGATTCCTACAAATCTCTCCATCTCTCAATGCTTTTGCCTCTACATGTATTGCCTGGTGAATTCATCCAATCCTATGGCTTTAGATGCCACTTATAGAGTGACAACTCCCAAATTTCTCCCTTAGGTTCTGAATTTATATATCCAGCTGCTGTTCAGGAATGTCCACTTGGATGTTTAACAGCTATCACAAATTAATCTGTCCTAAACAAAATCCCCAATTTTCATCTTAACTTCCAAGTCCCTCCCTCCCCACCATGTAACCTGCTCCACCTCATCATGACTAATAAAGGACATCATGCTGTCCTTTCCTAGTGTCATCTTGACACCATCTAATTACTTTTCTTTAGATATTAAAAAAAAAAAATCTCTTCTTGTCTTTTTGCATTTTTTCATTCTAGGTGAATTTCAAAAATTTATAATCACTTAATTAGGGTTTAAAAAATGCTGTGGGGGCCAACTGAGTTGCTCAGTTGGTTAAGAGCTCACTCAAGAGTGCGAGCTCTGAGCAACAGGTTACCTGTTGGATTCCTGGCTTGAGCTGAGCAGCTGCTGAGCTGCCAACAGGTGGCAGGGTGGCTCAGCTATTTAAAAAAAAAAAAAAAAAAAAAAAAAAGCTCTTTGAGAATATTGTTCAGAACTACGTTCAATATATAACATAATTTGGAAAAAAATTGTGCATCCTTACAATAATGAGCTTTCCCTGTCCCATCCAGGCACCCAGCACAGCTCATCATTGGAATGCATTCCATTTTGAGGGTCAAATTTTGTCAAATAAAAATGTCTTAATACAAATACTGGATTTTCCTATATCAATGATCAAAATTTTGTTTGAATAAGGACTAATACACCCTTTATTTTTTTAAAAAGCTTCTAAAAAGAAAATTATAGTAATATAATTGGTTAAAAAGAAAGCAAATATTCAGTGAGTAAATCTTGCTTCTTTTATATTTAATTAATATCTTCCCATAACTTCAGTAATTTTTCATGCACCTTTGACCCTACTTTTTATTTTTTTGTCTATATCTAGTTAACTTCCATGTCTTAGAGAACAATTCTAGAATATTCTTTAATATTTTCTTCCATTTTCATTTCTTTTTTAAAAAGATTTTTATTAAAAAATGTAGTTAACAGGGCTGGCCGAGTGGTGTGGTGGTTAAGCGCTGGTTTGGGAGGCCAGCGGTCCCGGTTCGGGTCCCACATGGGAGGGCCAGTGACACTGCCCCCCCCAAAAAAAAGTTGAAAAAAATATATAGTTAACATACAACATTATATTAGTTTCAGATGTACACCATAGTTGTTCAACATTTATATACCTAAAGAACTGATCACTGTAAGTCCAGCAACCATCTGGCACCATATGATTCTGTCACAATATTATTTACTATATTCCCCTTTCTGTACATTACATCCCCATAACTTGTTTTATACCTGAAAATTTGAACCCTTATTTCTTTTCACCTTTCCCTCCCTTTAAAAAATTTCAATTATAGTTGACACTCAATATTATTTTATATTAATTTCAGATGTACAGCATAGTGGTTAAACATTTGTATAATTTAAGGAGTGATCCCCCTGACTAGTGTAGTATTCACCTGGCACTATACATAGTTATTACCATATTATTGACTATATTCCCTATGCTTTACTTTACATCCTCGTGACTATTTTGCAACTACCAATTTGTACTTCTTAATGCCTTAACCTTTTCACCCTGTCCCCCCCAAACCCCTTTCTATCACCCTCATAAATCTAGTACTCATTCGACACCATACATAGATTACAATATTATTGACTATATTCCTTGTGCTATACCCTATATCCCCATGACTGACTACCTTGTTAACACATGGAGTGAGATTCACCCCAGTGGGGTCTGGTGCCTGTTGAGAGTGCCCTTTGGGTGTGCCACTTGTGGAGCCAGTTGGGTGGTGTTCTGCTGTGGTCTGAAGCCATCCTCTAAGTATGTTGATTCGGGGACCTTTTGGGAGGGGCCCTTGTACAGGCCCAGGTCAGCTACTGCCTTTAGCCAATTGGGGACTACCTGGTAGGAGCTACAAAGCTATCCATGGTTGCTTGCTGCCTGTGCTGGAGTTGGAGTAGCATGAGAGAGGCCATGCTGTGAACCAAGGATGGCTGCCACCTTGTACTGGGTCTGAGGTAGCTCTGCAAAACTCCAGGACACTCCAAGGCCTGCTGCCCCCTGCCTGCTCTTGTAAGGTTCAGCAGCTGATAAAGCCTACTGCAGTATGGGGTTAGGTGTGGTGGGGTCTCAGTGAGTCAGCAGGGTGGAGCTGTGGAGCTCACCAGGTCAATCAGGTTCAGATTTGGCCTGTGGGGGAGGCTCAACACAAGAAAGATGGGCCTGCTTGCCAGCTGCATGGGAGCAGGATCTGACACAGGGAAAATGGCAACTATCTTCCATCCCTCACCCTGTAGCCACACATCTCAGTCTGTTCTCTGTATGCCTGTGACACCCCCCACCCCCACCTGGAGTAGTGACTCTGTGGGAATTCAGGGTGAGTGCCTGTGCATGAGTCTGTATGGGCCCTTTAAGAGGACATTTGTGTTTCTCACAGCCTTCCATCCCACCCAGGCAGTCAGAATCCGGATCCACTGTTTTCCACAGTGAAGTGTTGTGGGGCTCCTCTTCCGGGCAACAGTACTCCAGGCTGGGGGTCTGGTATGGGGATAGGGTCCCTTGTTCCTCCTCCTCTGTGGCTGAGATATATCCCTCCCAGTCTTTGTCTGCCACATGGAGGTTTGGGTCAGCTTGTTTCTCGCCTTCATCCCTCTTACCAGTCTCAACATGGCTTCTTCTTTATATCCTTATTTATAAAACTTCTGTTCAGCTAGACTTCAAATGGTTCTCCAGGTTGTTTGTTCTATTATTTATTTGTAATTTGGATGTGTTCACAGGATGAGGCAAGCATAACCTTTATGTACACCATCTCGGATCTTCTTGTGTAGTTCATCCATTTTCATTTCTGATGCCAATAATCTAGCCTAGCACTTGTGTTTTGCAAACTTGGCTTAAACAGTTACTATTGTGGTTTCCTAGTTGCCCTCCCCGACCCTCCTTTCGTATACCCTTAACCATCCTAAAGACTGTGGACATGTCAATCTGTAAATAGTACTTTGTATTGAGATGCCCCTTCTCACTAAGCCTTCAGTTATCCTCTAGGATGGTGTCATAGCTTCAATTTCCACGATCTGTTGTTAAGAATAAAAACAATATGTACACCAAAGATGAAGCTATAGAAAAGGGGAAGAACCTGGATCCTTCATGACATTGTTGAGCCCCTGGACCAATTTAACCTGAGATCCACAATAAACCATGACTTCTTGCTATACAAGATAACCATTTTCCTTAATATTTAAACCAGATTGAGGTGGAATTTCCTGATATATGCAGCTAAAATCATCCTAATGATATAGGATCTCACATCAGTGCTAGTGAACTATGAGAGATGGCAGAGATTGCATGGAAAAAGCCTTCCTCATTAAGTTCCCAGCCTGAATTAAGCACAGCTGATAATCAGCTCTTGGGCTTGGTGTGCAATAAGAAGATAGACAGATTGTTTGAGTAGTGCTAGCAAGGAAATCTTTCCTAGAAGCCCCCAAGTGTCACTGGCCAGGACTGGGTCATGGGTATGGGGAACAGGAGGGTCATGATTGTAATGGTGCTGGGGAGTCAACTACAACAGCCACATCTGTATTGAATTGAGTGGATAGTCATACATCTTGTTTTGTTCAATTTTTGCTTTTAAGACTCTTAAAGTGTCTGATTCATAATTTCATAGGCCCTTAGAGCTGGTAGTAAATGAGTGACATGGCTGTTCACTCACTGAAATCACCTGAAGAACTTAAAAAAAAAAAGATAACTCAGTAAACTCCCTCCACCAAAAAAAAGATCAAAAGGTACAAACTTCCAGTTATAAAATAGCTGAGTCCTGGGGATGTAATGTACAGCATGGTGACTATAGTTAGTAATATTGTATTGCATATTTGAAAGTTGTTACGAGAGTAGATCTTAAAGGTTCTCATCATGAAGAAAAAAATTTGTAGCTGTGTGGTGATGGTTGTTAACTAGGCTTATTGTGGTGATCATTTCACAATATATACAAATAATGAATCATTATGTTGTACACCTGAAACTAGTATGTTATATGTCAATTATATCTCAATAAAAACAAAACAAAACACACTTCTCAAGATTTGGCAATCACTCCTTTAGAGATAATTTAGTCCAGTCATCTTTTTTGCATATGAGAGAAACCGAAATGTGAGTGGTTCAACTGACATGGGCGTTTTCCCCACCTTTCCAGTTTTGGTCAGCAGGTACAGGCAAACATCTAGCTCCTAGAACTAAATATCACCCAGCTTCTAGAACTAAAGCCTCCCCTGATGTCTGAGAGTCATCCTTGATAAACCTCAATAATGGATTCAATTCAATTGAAGAACACCACAAACACCATTTTTCTTTTCACTTGCCTCTTTCTCTTACATAGGAGAGAATAAACAATATCTAATTAATTAAGAGATTTGGTTAGATAGAATTTAGGTAATGGAGGTTTCATTATAATCAGAGCAATAATGACTTAAGTTTTCTGCTAGAGAGAAATAGAGATAGGTTGTAGATAGATAGATAGATGATAGATAGATAGATAGATAGATAGATAGATAGATAGATAGATAGATAGACAGATAATGCAAATTGCTTTTTACCTATACAAGTTGAATTTATCTTATCAGCTTCCTCTTAGTTCTTCAAGAAAGGAATACAAGATTTTGTGAATTTAAAAAATCTCATAATTACTTATTTGGAGCTCAGGTAATTCGATTGTCATGCTTAATTGTGCAAAGAGTGTCTAACTTTTTTTTCACCTCCTGAATCATTGACAGTGTTTAAGAAAAGGAATTATAAAAACCTTCCTGTGACATTTATATTATTTTCTGATTTTTAAATCCCCTCTCCTTCACAATAAAAGATTGTTTAAACTTATCAAAATCTCTTTGATTTTACACCTACAGTTAAGATTCTAACATCTTGGTTTTCGACACTTATAAATGCTTTAATAGATACATGGACAGTAATTTAGTCTGACTTAAATGTAATAATCGAGCCCATTTATCTAGGCCAACAATATTTCATTTCCTAATGATCTTTTATTGTAAATTTATTTGATTTCCTTTAATATATTATCTCATTTCTCGTTGCTTTTCCCTTTGAAAAAATATGAATAATTTTCTATGGAATTATGAAGACTTGGCCTTGAGCTGACAGCTCTGAGGAACACTGAATATCTCCACCCTTTTAAACAAATTATATAGTTTGATAACAAAGTCCCAGGAAGAAGGGAACAGTAGTTTATCAAGAAGTTATTCTAAAAGACACCCAGGATTATACTTCCAGGGGCTCTTGTTTTCTTGGCAAGAATAAAAACCAAAATAATTAGGCCAATCTGACTCCAGTTCTATAATTTCAGCAGCCTACTTGAGCTCTCCAAGACTCTCACAGCCAGTTCACACTCATTTGGTTGTTGAACCAAACTTACCTTCTTTTTTCTACATGGCCCTTCCTCCCATGTTTTTTATTTTCATTAATTATATCACCATCCACTCAGTCAGTCAGGCCTGAACATTTACAAGACATTTTGGAGACCTCCTCTCCAAAATAGTCAACCTGTCACAATATCTTGACTCCTGTAAATTCCAAATAGTTCTCAAAGCTGTTCTCACTTCTCCATTCTTTTTGCTATTGTCTTCATGATTCTCGTCTGGACAACCATTACAACCTCCTACTTGATTTCCCTGCCACCAGTTTCGCCCCACACCACCCATCGTTTGTGTTAGTATGAGAGTGATCCTTAGGGAAATACCAATTTGACCTCCCTGCCTACCTAAACAGTCTTCATTGGTCCCCTGTTGCTTACAGGACTAATTCCACAATCCTCAGTCAAGCCTATACAGCCCTTTAGGACCTGGTTCCAGCCTGGATCTCCAACTTTATTTATCTCTTGTCACTCTTCCTCTGTGCTTCCCCTCCTACCTCAAAATTCTCTCCATCTTTAAAGAGTAAACTTGAGCATCACCTCCTTTGATGATGTCTCTACACAGGTAAGTCATGATCCTCACTACAATTCTATACCCTGTGCATGCCTCTAAAGTACTATTTACCCATTGCTGTAATTATGCATCTCTTTGTCACTGGACTGTAAGATCCTTAAGAGGAAGTACTATATTTGATTCATTGTTTTCTCAGTTCCTAGTGCAATGCTTGACATATAATAATTACACAATGGATAATTATTCATTGAGTGTATAGTTGAATGACTGAATAAACTCCAAAAGGTAGTTTAAATTATTTTCTTTTGTTGGGTGTCTTATTATTGTGTCTGTGAAACATTAACTGAAATTTCCTATTTATTATAGAAATGGCATTTGATCTATTTCACAATTCCATGGTAGAAAGAATGCCAAAATAAGATGGCAATTCAGAATAGTTGTAGTATCAACATGGTCTTCTTGCAATTTTAATAGTTTTTATAAACACTTGTTGCAAAATTGTATTTTCTTTCCCCTCCCAGCCTCACCCCTTCTGTAAACATCCTCTACATGTTTGCTTGTTTGGGTTGTAAAGTCTTCTCTGTATTGTTTTTTCCCCAGATTTATTGAAATGTAATGGACAACTTTGTAAATTTAAGGTATACAATGTAATGATTTGATATACATGTATATTGTGAAATGATTACCACAATAAGATTAGTTAACACATCCATCATCTCACATAATTACCTTTTCTTTTTTTTCTTTTATTGAGTGTGGTGATAACATTTAGGATCTACTCTCCTAGCAAATTTCGAGTATACAATATAGTTTTGTTAAGTACCATATTGGGTTTTGCAATAATCTTTCGTTTCTTCAAAATCAGGTTGGTAAGCACTCCTTTCATTACTCCCAGGATGTGAGGCAACTTTGGATAATCATGTGCAATCAAAATGCTATAGGTAGTTCTGTGAATGGAAAGAAAGCACCACTAAAATCTGTTTATTTACTTATGTCACATCTGGTTTAAAACAGATTGAAAACAATTGATAGTCTTCAAATATAGTATATACTCTTAATGAAGTAAAAGGAAAAATGTTCTGCACATATAAGTAATATCTTTAAAATATAAGACAAACATGAAAAGCCTAAAACCTACTTGTCACCCATCAAGATGCACCTTAGTTTTATTTGCAATCATGCTGTAACCTTTTAAAAGGTCAATGTCCAGCTCTATCTGACATTCAGCTGAGTTTGGGAATTACATAATACCCATTTAAAAGTTGAGTAATAAGATTGAGAGATTTCCACTAATGGTAAATAAAATCCTTATTTTCTTTTGGTTCGTAACCTGTAGGGTTGCTTTAAGGAAACCTTAAATTTGGTAAACTGAAAACAAAGCTAGTTTAAGCATCACATTACAAATTGCAGAGTAAATGAATTATGTACTTGAGAGATCCCCAAAATTCTATGTAGTTGTTTTTGTGTTTTTAATTAAAAATTAAAATTTCTATTTTTTTCACTGGCAATTTGAATGTAAGATACTTTAAATAATTCATAGAGGGATAATGCATTCTGTAAATGTCTGGGCAAGAGCTAAGACGAGAATAAAATTAATTTCTTTTTCTTTAAGCTTTTTGTTTCAAAAGAAAGATGGATGGTGATTTTGTTAAAAATATTTTTATTTCTCGGAATTCAAAGCCCTTCACAGTGTAGCCCCAAGCTGCCTTTGAAAGTCCTCACCACACCAGGGAGGCGTAGTGAGCAGTTGCAGGAAGAACTTACTGCTTCCTTCTCTGTAGCTCCATAGGCTCTGTTTGCTCCTCTCTCATAGGTTATTACCTACATTTAGAATTTTCTAAATGCCACTTGGTTGTCCAGCTAGGCAGTAAGCTTTTAAAAAAGATTTTCCCCTTTTTGGTTGATGTACAACATCCCTAAAATGCACTAATATTTTATATATATATATATATATATATATATATATATATATATATATCCTGACGATCTTTACTTTTCCACTCAGATCAAGGTATAGAGCATTTTCAGCACCCCAGAACATACCTTTGGGTCCCTTGTTAGCCAATACCCCACTCCCAGAGCTCTCCATACTCCTATCACAATAGATTTATTTGACTTTGTCTTGAACTTAATATAAATAGAATCATATTGGATGTACTCTTCTGTTTCTGACTTCTTTCTCTCGACATTATATCTTTGAAATTCATCCATGTGATTGAGTATGGCAATAGTTTCTTCTTGTTTGTTGTATAGTATTCCACTATATGAATATCCTAAATATACTACGATTTATCTATTCTACTGTTAATGGATATTTCAGCTCTTTCTAATTTTTCACTGTTATGAAAAAGCTGCCACAAACATTTTTGTACATTTCTTTGGGTAGATGTATGCTCTCATTTCTTTTAGGGACATATATAGAAGTGGATGTGTTGGGTCATATCATAGGCATATGTTTAGCTTTTGTAGCTTTGTAAATAAAGAAAAATAATTTGCCAAAGTGATTGTACCAGGCTGTAAACTTTCACAGGGCATTGATATTATTTCTGTCATCTTTATACACTCAGGGTCTAAAATAATATTTGGCAAATAGTAGTTGTCCAACAAACATTTATTGAATGACTAGATGCTTAAATGTCTGAGTAGGAGTCTTTGGTTGCAAATAACAGAACATCTACCAATGTTTCCCCAGAAGAACTGATCTCTTGTGTGAGGCCATCACTTCACATAGCTCACAACCATCTTCCAAATCTCCTGCAGGTATATCTGCTCCCAGGACCCAAGTCACATATGAACCTTACCTGCAAGGAATGTGGGAAATGAAGTTTCAATTTCCAGCCTCTATAGTACAAAGAGTTAGGCCAGAGGGCTTAAAGATGATATTGGATGAGCCATTATGCAGATTCTGATATTGAAAATCAAAGGTTGGGCTAGGAAACAGAATCCAAAAGACAGAAGCAAGGGCTACTTTGGAGGCCTAGATGAAAGAAACCAGCTCAT
Source organism: Aselliscus stoliczkanus (assembly GCA_033961575.1). Lineage (NCBI taxonomy): Eukaryota > Metazoa > Chordata > Mammalia > Chiroptera > Hipposideridae > Aselliscus > Aselliscus stoliczkanus. Next base: position 142,372,821 of record CM066729.1, read on the forward strand.
ATTTGTTTTAAGGATATAATTCTTACCTTTAAGATAAAGATTCAAAGTCTGGAAAAAGAGTGTCTAGCCATGTGCCCGTTTCTTGGGGAGGTGAGGACTGGACTGATATTGTCACCAAAATAGTGTACAATGGGAAAGTAGTTCCCCAAAAGGAAATAGCATGCTATTGCCAGGATGAAGGGACACATACTTTAGGGCAAAACCCCCCGTGGTATTCACTACAGTGTTAAAAAAGTGAGGAATGATAGTTTGAATATCCAAATTATATTTCGGATATTCTGCCTGGAAGCCAACATCCCCATGAGTTATAGTAGTTAGAGACAAAGGGACTTAAGTCATTTTATGGCGTCGGTTATATTGGAGTATAATTTACAGACAGTAAAGTCATATTTTAAAGGTATAGAGCACCACAATCAAGATATGGAATATTTCCTTCAGTCCAAAAAGTTCCCTCATGTCCCATTGTGATCAATTCCTTTTCTCAACTCTAGCTCCAACTCCAGCTCCAGGCAACTACTGATTTAATTTCTGTCCCTACAGTTTTGCCTTTTCTAGAATGTCCTATAAATGGAAATATATAGTATTTAGCTTTTGAGTCCAACTTCTTTTACTTAGCCAAAAGATCATTTTGTTTAATGGTTTTCAATTTCTTTCCTCTCTACTAGGAACTCGAGCCCACCACCCCCAAACTTTTATGCAGATACTTAATATTTGACAGAAATTGATTGCTTTCATGAAATCAGGGTGAGAAGCCCAAGTCCAAGGTTCCTTCTGATGAAGGACATTGTATAATAATTTGCTCATGGAATTATATTTATCCCTTGTATACCACAGTCACAATCGGTTCAGAATCTCTGTGCTTTTTCAAGGTAGGTTTCTAGTCCCAGAAATGTTCACAAAGCATTTTCCGTGGAAGACATGGCCTGGGAAAGCTATTGGATATGTTAAAAAATTTCTAGATCTTACATTTTTGTTAAACTATGGATTCTTACTTAGTTGATTTTTTTTTGCTAAAAATGTTCAGTTCAGGTCCACTAGGTGTCAGTTGCCATCTCTTATATCTTTTAAAATCTGCTTATAAATACCACTGTTAACCATTAAAATGGCAAGTGCCCAGATATTAATATCCAAACAAATTTGAAGGGAATGCTGTGCATTATGTGACTTATAAATCTGAACTGTCCCATTACGGTAGTCATTGGTCACGTGTGGCTACTGGGCACTTAAAATTAAGATGTGCTGTAGGCATAAATTATGCACCAAATTTGGTAGGTTTAGTTAAAAAGAATGTAAAAATATCTCCTTAATACTTTTTATATCGATTGCAATTGGAAATATCTTAAATCTATTGGCTTAACAAAAAGATATTATTAAAATTAATTTCCCTTCTTAAAGTGTGACTATGAAGAAACTTAAAATCATATGTGAGGGGGCCCGGCCGAGTGGTGCGGTGGTTAAGCGTTGGCTTGGGAAGCCAGTGGCCCTGGTTCAGGTCCCACATATGAGGGCCAGTGACACTGCCCTCAAAAAGAAAAAAATCATATGTGAGGCTCTTATTTATGGCTTGTATTATACTTCTATGGGACAGCACTGAAAGACAGATTGCTGATTGTGCATTTCATTAATCCTTCCCAAGAAAGACCCCAAACCTACACCTCTCCTACACTCTCCAGGCTGGATCTCAGAGATCACCAGAGACCTGGGCCACTTCCATTGTTTTTTTGAACTTCCTAGTAAATGAAAAAAATGGGAGTGCCAAAAGTAGAGTTTCATAAATGCTTTTATATTTTCATATTGCAAATCTTATACTTAGTAAACCAATACTCTTACTATAAAAATACACAATATAAATAATGTACTGTGCCCATCATTAAGACAATTTGAGGGTTTATAATAAAGAGCTCAATAGAGATTGCTGCGGTCCAGTTATGGAGCACAGTTTGTAAGTTAGTAAAGGAACTTTCTATCTCATGACTTATATCTGCAAATCGTATGAATAATCCTATTTGGAGATGACTTCCAAAGTCTAAATTGGAGGTCCTCTGTGAATGTGAGGCATGAGCCCAATGGTCCATCTGCAACCATCCCACCCTGCTCAGTGGCGATAGGCTCTGTCTTCTGTCTTTCACATACATCTGCCACTTGTACCTTCTATGTGTCAGGTCCTTTGCTGTACCCTTTACATTACTTTGAAGACTTACAGCAATGTGCAAAAAAGGTGCCATTGTTACCGAGTGAAAGGATGACTGCTAATTCTACCTCAGACTCCCCTTAGCAATGCTATCTTTTGAGGGGGTGAGGTGATGGAAGTTAGGGGCAGAAAGGATAATGAATAATAGAGGGAGTGACAAGAAATGAAATCCCCTGTTGTTTGTCTATGTACAGCTAAACTCTCCTCGCCTGTGTGGCATCCAGACTCACCCAGAAAGCTCTTTTTCAGGAACTGGTTATTTGCTTCTGTGTATGCTAGACTGTCCCAAATTGGAGGCATTTTAAAACCTATTATCTGGATGAACACAAGGAAAGCTATAGCTGGTGCTTTCCATGAGAGCGCCACCTCCCAGCTACAAATTACTCACTTCAAACCCTGCATTAGGTGGACGCCGCTTTGCCAGCTGGGCTCTCAAGGCTCTTATTCTCCTCCATGTATATGCCCTTTATGCCTGTAAAGTCAGGTTTTGTTTCGTGACTATGTAAATCAGAGCCAAGGGAGTTTCTTTTCTCTCTCTGGCTGGAACCACGGTGAGGCATTCTCTGCAATCCAGCACTTTATACACTTCTGCGCTGTGTGGGCAGCAAACAAGGCAGAGGGAGTTCTTGAATGCACTTTTCACCTGGCTTAAACAAGAGCTTTGATTTCCCCTTCCTTTTAATCATCATGGGGCTTGAAGTGAAAGCAGGGTTTACAGGGTTTTTTTTGTTTGTTTTTGACTGTTATAGGATGCTTGGATTTTAACACTTTAGATTATGGCTGAAACAATTTTGCAGGACATCTGGAATATGGTAGAATGCTGGGTGGTCTTTTAGTTCAGGCAGGTTTTCTGTTTGTCTTTTCCAGCACACCTCTCTATGTTGGCTAATTATAAAAACCCAAAGAGATATTTTCTTCACAAAAGTAGAGCTGGTTGGGGGCCAGCCGAGTGGCGCGGTGGTTAAGCTCTGGCTTGGGAAGCCAGTGGCCCCGGGTTCGGGTCCCACATATGAGGGCCAGTGACACTGCCCTCAAAAAAAAAAAAAAGTAGAGCTGGTTGGAAAAGGCTTCCCCTCTTACACATTTATTCACCCAACATTTACCAAGCTTCTATATCAAGTCAGTAATTTTTTTTTTTTTTTTGAGGGCAGTGTCACTGGCCCTCATAAGTGGGACCCGAACCGGGGCTGCTGGCTTCCCAAGCCAGAGCTTAACCACCATACTCAGCTGGCCCTACCAAGCTTCTATTGTATGCTTGTGCAAAGACAAATAAATCAAACTCTTTGCCCTCAGGCACTGTAACTCAAGGGGGGAGGCATGAAAAAGTGGACAAATGCAGTATAGCCCTGAGATGGTCCTGAGCTGCATCTTTAAGGACAGGCCATAGTCAGCCAGGTGAAAGGAGGGGTAGGGTTTTTTTGTTTGTTAGTTTGTTTGTTTTAATATATGTTTCATCTTTAAGAGCACTTTTAGGTTCACAGCAAAATTGAGTGTAAGGTACAGAGATTTCCCATATACCTCTGACCCCACATACATTATCCTCCCATTACCAGCATCCTTCACCAGAGAGGTACATCTATTACAATCGATGAAGCTACATGTACATTCTATGAGCTTGAACAAATGTATAATGACATGTATCCATCATTATAGTCTCATACAGAGTATTTTCACTGCCCTAAAACCCCTATGTTCCACCTACTCACCCCTTCCCTCCACCCACACCCCCTATCCCCGCCCTTGGCAACAACCAATCCTTTGGCTGTCTCCATAATTTTATCTTTTCCAGAATGCCATATATAGTTGGAATCATGTAGTATGTGGTCTTTTCAGACTGGCTTCTTAGTAATGTACATTTAAGGTTCCTCTGTTTCTTTTCACGGCTTGATATCACATTTCTTTTTAGGACTGAATAATATTCTATGGCCTAGATGTACCACAGTTTATTAATCCGTTCACCTACTGAAGGACATGTTGGTTGCTTCCAAGTTTTGACAGGAATAGGTATTTTAAGTAGATAGAGTAGAACTTGTAAAGGCACAAAGGAATAAGAGCAAGTCTCTTTTGGAAACCTGTAAGTGGCATTTAGAGTGTGGAGGGATGTTGCATGGATAGTGACAGAGAAGGTTCATCTTTTGTGTGAAGGATCATTCCAAAACCACAACGTAGGTTATATTATTCTGGTGGCACGTCCACCATTATAATGTGTCACCTCGTAGCTGGAAACAGATATAGGAATATCTTATTTATGTATGATTCACAAGTTTACTTGGTTAATTTTGTAATCTTATTTAAAAACAACAAAAAAGCTTCTTTTGGGATAATTTTAAGTTCTGGGTTATATTATAAAAATCAAGTCAAGTGAAATAGTAACTTGTGGGTTTGAGTACAGTTTGGCTTCCTTATGACTCAAAGAATTGTGTGGTTTTGGTTTTTGGTGAGAGTTACATTGCATATTTTGGACAGGAGCCTGACATGGAGGTCAGTGGTGGTGGTTGTGGTGGTACTCATCCAATTTAGCTGAATGCTGATGAGCCGCCCTTCATTTAGAAATAAACTAAATAATAAACGAGTCACTCTGAAAGTGCCGTCTACAGCCTCATTAACAGGCACACAATTACTGTTCTCGTTCAATACTTTATGAACTAAGTGGGGTTAACATGACAGATGTAATTATGCCTTTAACACGTCTGTGATCAATCAGATCAATATTTCACTTGAAAAATATAAAGGCACCTCTTTTTCCCCTGACAGACATTATTTCATCTCTTAATATAACAACCATTGGTTGATCTTGTAATATTCTCTCTTGAGCACACTTCAGTTATTGATGAGCTTCATCAGTAACTGTGTCCCTGAGAAAGACAGGTCCTCGCAGCTTAGAGGTATAACGTTTTATTTCATTTATGAAAGCACTTCAAAAAGTATAAGTAAGGTGTTATATTAATGCTAGCTATCATTATTCTATTTTTTACTCCCCGTTTTTTTGTTTGTTTGTTTGTTTGTTTTTAGGACAATGAAACAGTTTAATGTGAGCATCTTTGTCCTATACTATTGAACTAGCAAGAAATCTTGTCATAAAGATTTTCAATCCTTTGACTCAATTATCCCAAACTCAGGGATGAATCCTAAATGAATAATTCCATAGAAATGAAAAGTCTCTCTGCCTCCCCAGATCAGTTATTATGGTGTTTTTTCAACAGGGGAGGAAACTCAGGAAAAACAAGCATGCAAAGTATAAATGATCTAAACAGCGTTATAGCAATGCTTTAATAACCAAGTGTATGAGGAAATATGCTGACATTAACATGATAACATGATAATTGGGAAGGTTGGTATAGAAAGTTGGTAAAGAAAAGATACTTAAGATAGATCATGTGAAAAATCAGAATATGAATTGGCCCATGTATGCAAACATAAAGTGGATAAGCCTATGGAAATAATATGATGACGTTAGAATTTGGAGGGGTTTAGGGAGATGGAAATTGTTGTGCTGTTCTTTTATGGAAAAGTTTCTTAATATTGATGTGGTTTCTTGTCAATGATTTTAAAATTAAAGCATTGTAAATTTTTAATCCAAAGAGTACAAAATTTCATATTAGGGCAAGCTTGAAAAGAAACCATTTCTCTTAGAACCACCAAAGGCATCATCACAACCAAAGCATATTTGTTAGATGTTCTTGGTTTGTGGCTGAGGGTTATTAATACTTGCCCTCTAGTGGCTTAAAGTTGGAAACAGGCAATTTCGGTTTAATTTTTGGTTGTTATTGCTAATATCCCAGTTTGTGAAGATGATAACACTTATTATACATGGTGGTACATGTAGAGTGTGACTAAAGAGCATAATATGGTCAGTCCCTCCCATCATAAACCTGACTGACCTTCGTAGCTTACAGCTAGCTATTTGTAAGGCTCATGAGGAGCTGGGAGCCTGAGCTTTGTAATGGAAAGACCTGGCTAATCTGATGTTCTGTCAAACACCAGTTTTGTGATCTTGGCCACCTTCATCATCCTGCTTTCCTAATCTACCAAATAGGGACACTATGGGTACAACTCCATACTGTTCTTTGGACAATGAAATACTCATAGGCATCTGTAATGTAGCACAAGTGTGTGGCATGTAAAATGCTACTATATTTACTATTTTTCCAGTACTGAGTCTGGCACTATGGGTATTGATCTTTGTGCTGGGAATGAACAAAGAAATACAAGAAAAATGGGCCTTGGAAGAGATTTCAACTGCTTAAGGAGATATGTTTCCATGCAATAATAGCAAAAATACATGGTAAGTAAATATTAAAGGGGCAATAAGACTATATAATTGCTCCTAAAACAGAATTGTTCATGGTTTACGGAGGCATTATTGGGATACAGCTAATAACTGATGACATATTTAGTAATTGTCAGCATCTTTTCATTTTTAGTGATATATAATATAATGGTGCATCTTACAATTAATAGATGGTGTCTTAGATTCAATGAACTATGGTAATTAGTAGTACTATGTAACATTTAAAAATAATATTTGCCATGGACCAGGTAATGGGTGGAATGAGTTATAAGCATTATCAAACATAATCCTTAGGAGAAGTTCTATGAATTTGAAAAATGGGAAAACTACTGGAGAAATCAATGTATCTTAAGTATTCCCAAGGTCAGACTTGAGATAAGTTGCTAAATAAGAAGAGTTGATTTAGGTTGGAGAAGTTGTGATGTGGCATAGTTATCAGTGTGGCCATTCTGGCTATTAATTCCTTATTAGAAGCTCTTCCCGCTTTACTATATTCCTGTAAAGGAAGCACCTGGCACAGTTTTTCTTTAATGATTTCTTCTCATCCATTTTGCTTTTGCATTTTAATTACTTAAAGCAGAGTTTCTCAACCTTGGCACGATTGACATTTTGGGCAAGATAATTCTTTGTTTTGGGGGGCTTTGGTGTGCATTGTGGGGTATTTAGCATCATCCCTGGCCTCTACACACCACATGCTAGTAGCACCCCTCAGTTGTGACAACCAAAAATATCTTTAGATATTGTCAAAGGTCCCCGGGGAGGAGGGAAAAATCACCCCCAATTGAGAACCATTGACTAAAAGAAAAGAGTATACCTGCCATTTCATTTCTTTTTCTTTTATTCTCTGGGGTGTGTGTGTGTGTGTGTGTGTGTGTGTGTGTGTGTGTTGAGGAAAAACATTCACAAACTTTAGGATTTTCTTTTTAACAACTCTTCTATCTTGCTATGAAGTCTTGCCAGCAGATGACAAAAAAAAGTGAGGCCATTGTGTGTAAATCTAACAACCATTCACTTGTCAGTTTACTATTAATTCTGAAGTGTGATGCGGGTAGGTGGGTTCCTGCCTGGGACCATATATGTGTGTGCTTTATATTTTGAAATACTTTAGATTTATAGAACAGTTGCAAAGATGGTAGAGAATGTTCCTGTATATTTTCCTCTCTATGTCCTCTGATGTTGAATTTTCCATAGTGGGGGTATATTTATCAAAATTGGGATCTTACATTGATTAATATAATACTGTTAACTAAACTACAGATTTTATTTGGATTTCCTCAGTTTTTCTGTTCTCCTTTTCCTGTTCCAGTGTCCAATCCAAGATTTCTTACTGCCTGTAGAGAGAGCATAGCTTTTCATTTGTTTTTTGTTTTTTTTAATTTTATTGGGGAATTGGGGGAGGGGAACAGCTTTGGGAAATCAGGGAAGAGGAACAGACAAGTTGCTGTCTTTTTGTTCTTCAGTCTAGCTGTGAAGGACATTGCTTCACTGGCCCATGTTGATATCGTCATTGCGCTCTTCCCGGATGAGGCAAATCCGTCCCTGGCCTCTGGATGGTCACTCACCGCGGCTATTGGCAGCTCACGCTGGCTGCCTGCCACTCACTGTAGCCTATGGCAGCCCACTGCAGCAGGGGCTGCAGCCTACACTGTCGCCAGGGCTCGCAGCCCAGCTCCAGGTGCAGCTGTTGTTAGCCGTAGAGAGCAGTGTCACTGGCCGTCCTATGTGGGATCAAAACCAGCTCTTAACCAATGTGCCACTCGGCCGGCCCCATTTGTTTGTTTTTTAATGGAGTTAATATAATACATTCCTGGAAAACTCCTTGTTCTCAGCTTATGACAGTGAGCAGAATTTTCTAAGTAGGGATTATCTGCATTAGCACTCACTGTGTTAAAAAATTCCCTTATTTCTGCTTAGAGTAGAAAGTGGAATTGACACTCTTCCAAGGCAAAAACAGCTATAACACTACATATTTTCTAAATCTCTGAAAAAAATCTCCTAAAGATGGCTTTTGTTTTGACTCTCAGTCTAAGCCATCCTCATTTCATAGTTTTTCCATAAATGATGAATGCTAATGGAGAGAACCAAAGGTACAGTCCCAAATTGCTATTTCATATTTAGGGCAAGCTGAATGGTTCTTTTCCAATTCTACCTGACAAATACAACATGAACCCAAAGTGACATGGAAAAGCTGTAATCTATTGAACCTGGTAAATGTGACTTGTAAGTAATTGCAGTTCCTTCTTAGTCTCATTTGCTGCTCAACCATTTCTCATTATATGATCCCTTAAAGCCAACCTGATTCAGGAGCAGATCAATACCAGGGAAACCCTTTTGTCTTCTTTTAGGGCATAAAATTTAAAAGATGCTTAAGTCAATATTCCTTTTAATAATGTGTCTTACGGAAATGCCTGGGTTCCCCCTTCTTGTGATATAATTAATTGAGCTGCCTGCCACCCACAAGGTATAGTCGTTCCCTCCCATAATTCTCCTTTGGCCTAATTGCCATTCTGTTTTCAGTTCTATTTGTCTTTAGATATTTCTTTTTTCCCCAATAGTGTTGGGAATGCTTTGTACTTAGTTTTATCTTTCTGTGCTTTTGCTTCTAAATGTCAGCATAATTTTTCTGCCTTATAATATTGGAGATGTTATAACCATCCATCAGCCCAATAGAAGAGCAGAAAAGATTAGATATCATTTATCTGTATTGGTTGTTCATTGTAATGACCCAGTGGACAACATGAACAGATAATCTGTTGCTTTGATGGAAACTAATTATTCTTAAGCATGACAGCATCGAAATAGCTTTTGTGACATTGTTTTTAAAAATGACGGCTACCTAGTCATTATTAGTGCAAGCAGAGGTTCAGTCGTGTTCTCTGATGATTTCCCTACATAAGCAACACAACAGTTTGGATCTCTTATTACTGCTTTACAGGAAAAATTGAACTAAAATTTAAGAACTTTAAAATTTCAACTGACATTCAAATATAAGGACTATCCAATAAAAATTTCTCAATGTGAAATAACTTACCATTTCCTAGAGAACAGTAAAAGAACAATTAGAAGATAATTTTGCTGTGAGGGGTTGATGTAGCCGGATATTTATGTTGCTGCTGGTGATTGTACTGACCATGGGGTTTGGAGAATAAAGTTGCCATGAATTAAAAGTCATTTCTGATGGAACTTCCTAAGTGAAAAGCATGATTCTATGATTGATTCTTAAAAATAATATAATTTATTTGCACAAATAGGAGAGGAGGTTTTATTTCATGTATATTCATGTGCAAACTTTTAAAAAGCCACAGTATACTGATGTATTTCTATTTTTATATACTGTTCCCCAAATGCTTTAGAAGCTTAATCAATATTGTAAGAGACTATTTGTATTATTGACACTATAATAATCAAATCAATATTTATATATTTTTATTGGCCCATAGCAGAGATGCACTTTCACTACAGTGTGCTTTGGTTTGAGAGCAGAGGCATGTTAAGTAACTTCACATGCCAAATATTTCCCTTTGTTATTAGGTTTTGCAAAAGCTTTAAGCTTTGGGTATGTTTTAAAGGATGATAGACATAGTTAATATATTGAAATATATTAAACAAGTTTATACATACACAAGTAACACCATAAAAAATCATTGCTGTAAAAACATTTGAACAATGCTGAAGTAGTTAGAATAAAAAATAAAAGTGTCCTACTTTCTATGTATTCTGGTTTCCTCAGTCCTATTCCTTTTTTCAGTAGTCTGCAAACCATTTGGTGCAATTTTTCTAGGCTTTTTTCTATGCACTTCTGCACAAGTATACACACACACACACACACACACACACACACACACACACACCCAGCTCTCTATGGATTGTGTTATGGATATTCTGTAGACTGTTCTGCAACTTGTTTTTTTTCAATTAAATATATGTTTAAATACCTTTTAACATGTATATATAGTTCTTCTTTTTAAAAACTGCGCATGCCTATTTTAAACTTTTATTGTTCTATGAAACAATGTTACCCTCTATTTTAAGAAGTCCTCTTCAGACACAGATAAAGGAAATCTTCAAGCTGAGTCTCAGATAGTTAAATGTCTGACTTGGGTTGACCCCTTCTGAGCATATCCAAAGAGGGAACTCATTCTGTGGTTACAGAGGATGTGAGCCCCTGAGTCAGTGCAGGTGCACATGTGAGACCTGACTTTGACACAAACAAGCGAGAAACCACTCTGAACTTCAGGTTCCCCATTTGAAAGTGGGAGCTGGGGTGGATAGGGCCAGATTTGGTCCTGTCCCTGGCCATATCGTACATCCTTTATTTCTGTTTTCTGAGCTAAAAGTTGCATTTTGACGGGGTAATTCCTCTGGGATTAGCTATAATTGTGTAATAGTGACATCCAACATTTTAAGTATGAACACTGAGGCCTATTTTTACACATAGAGAGCATATGCCTTAATCTTTGAAAATGCTGCTTGGAACAGCCCTTTTCACCACTAAGGTATGATAATGCTGACCAACACAGAGAGAAAGAGACAACTTGCTCCTCTAGAGAAAGAGACAACTTGCCACCTAGGAAAGCTGTATTGGAAGACTTACTTGTTATTACAACTTCTTACGATAACCCTCTAAAGATAAATCTAGACTCCCGGCTATCATTTGAAATCTGTAGTGAACTTTAGAATCTACATTGTACAGATGATGCTTATCAACAGGTTTTCTTTTATCACATGTACTTTTAGAATGACGGTTTTGAAAACCATAAAAATAATAATACCAGCAGCTAACATTAATGAGCACTTACTATGTGTCAGGCATTGTTCTCAGTCCTTTAAAAGTCACTCACAACAACCCTATAAAATAGCTTACAGATGGGGAAACTGAGACTCAGAGAGGATAAGTACTTTGTCCAAAAGCAGAGTTGCAACTTTGTGATGCAAATCCCTATTTAAGGGAAGAAATTTAGGGGTTAACTGAAAAGATCTGTAGTTATAAAATGATTAAAAATTTAACCTGAAGTTGGTTACAGATCTGGTCATATACAGATGCTAAATGTTTGTGCTTTTCCCTTCTTACGATGATGCTGTGAGGCGTCTTGACTTGAAAGTGGTCCCTGTTTTTCAGGCACACTCCTGGTGCTGTCTATTGTAGTCAGTCCTTTAAAAATATATAAATAAAGCAGTTCCTCATATTCTTTCTGCAGCTACAGATCATTCACGCTGACTTTTGCAAAGCTCCTGCCCTGGTAGACAGGCCCTGGTGTTGGAATCTGCAAAGTTGATGATTAGTTGAAACAGTCTGGACTGCAGCCACAGGACATCTTGTAGCACAATCAAGCGCTACTTCATCATGCCTGGTGACAGGAGTTTTCCCACTAACTTTCCATCAGGAGCAAGGAGCCAGGGGACAGCTCAGCAGCTAATTAGACAAGGCAACATACAAGGCTAGTACATGCCGACTTCAATAGGCTGCAGTGGTGGATCCGTCAAACGAATCTGTCTTGCCCTCTGTGCTTTATACCCATTACTGTACCTGGTTGAACATTAACACTAGGAAATCTGCTGATTTTCTCCAATATCCTGGCCCATGCAGAGAAGGAGCTGAAAAGGAACTGTGTGTCTTTAAGGTAGTCCCATGGTTCATTATCCCAAAAAGCATCAATCTTCAAGTCATTGTTAAAGAAGCATCACAAGATGTGGAAATGTGGAGAGGATAGGTGGAAATGCAGCGTATGGACTTTTAGTGACTACTACAATTTCCGTCTTTTCCTGTGATGTTTGTTTTGAAAAATGTCAAAGACTTAAAAAAGAAAATAAAACGACTTCCCTGTTGAAACAAAAGCCAAGAAAGTGCAAGTGTTTCCTTCCCTCTTGCTTCAGTGTCTCCTAAAAGACTAAGGTTTTAAAAAAAAGTCTTAGATATGTATGTGTTTTTAACAAATTGTCAAAATATAAAGGCAGACACTCCAAAAATTTATAAACAAATCTCTGGAATATAAAGAAAATATCAAAAATATTTAAACAGGCAACAGCAACAAAAAGCCAAATATTTTATATCAGTTCAAGATGTATTCTTCACCACTTAAGCAATGAAACCTACACAATATGTCAATCTTAAAGATATCAATTGTGTGTGTGTTGTATCAGAAAACCTCAAATAAGTCTCTCTATTTGTGGTAGAAGCAGAAGATGTTGAAACTAGAAGGAGACTAGTGGAATCATCTTGTTCAATCCTATCCCTTCACAAATGAGAAAACTGAGTCCCTGTGTGAGCGTATTCATTGCCACTGTTCTTTCCTGTTGAGGGCCCTCTGCTTTTTCTACAACACCATGCTGTCATACTATAGGAATTCAGGGGTAGAACTTCTTTCCATAAGCTAAGGTACTTGGGGCCAAATCACCCCAGAATCTTGAGGACTGGAAACAATGACTACAAAGAACCACTCCAGCCTTCCACTTAGAGTCTGCTTATAAAAAATATCTAATTGTGTATTTCTGAGAGTGAGGTACTGTCATTTTCTGATTGTGAGTAACTTCAGGTAAAAAATGTATTCAGAGGTGTCATGATATGTTGTGTTACTTTGTATACTGTTCTTCTGTGTAGCACAAAGGACCTTGCTAATGACAGAGCAGGGAGCAACATGGTTAATAGGAAGCCCTGATTCACTGCTAAGTGAACACAAATAAAAAAAAATAATAATAACATGGTAGTATCATGTTATTGTCTCTGGAGCTGGGGAGCTATGCAATATGCCATCCTGTCATCTGAGAGTAGATGCCACAATCTATGAGTAGGACTGACAAAAAGTAGGCTTCTCTTTGCTCATTTTCAACTTGGTGAATAAATCCTTTAGTCACATGATAGTATTGTTAGAATAGCTAATATCTAATATAAAACACACACACACACACACACACACACACACCATACACACACACATTGAATGTGGAATATGGAGACTTGAGTCCTAGATCCAGTTTCCTCATTTCTGGTTTTTGACCTTTCTCAAACATTGCATCTCTTTGGGCCTCAGTCCCTTCAGATGTAAAATGGGTGGATCAAAGAGATTTCTGGTCAAGATGGCAGAGTAGGTTAAGGCTGTGCTTGCCTCCACATCAAAATTACAACCTAACTATAGAAAACCGTCATTGAGAATTGCCTGAAATCTAGCTGAACAGGACTCCTATAACTAAGGAAAAACAAAAGAAACCACATCAAGATTGGTAAAAGAGGCAGAGATGTGGAATGGGATGGTTCCACACTCAGGTGTATCAGTTAAAAATTGGGAAGGATACCTCAGCTGCGGAGGTCCCACCTGAGGAGTGAGGAGTCCCAGCCTCACCAGGCTCCCCAGTCCATGGTTCCAGTGCTGGAAAGAGAAGTCCCCACAATTTCTGGTGCCTGTGAAAACCCATGGAGATTGTGGCTGAGATGGAGGGCTGCTGGAGTCCTAGGCATTCCTCTTAAAGGGCCCGTACATGGGCTTACTTGCTAATGAACTCACTTGCTCTGAGCAACAGTGCTCTGAGTCCCAGGCAGCAGCTCAAAATGTGCCAGGGACATATGGGAAGGAGCTGAATTGTGTTAGGGCAGGGCTTAGGGGCAGCTTTCTTCTGAATAACAGTGATGGCAGAAGCCATTGTTTCTTTGTTGAGCCCTCACAAGTCCCAGTATGCAGATTCAGGAGGCCACCACATATGAGTCTCCATCAACTTGGCTAACGCTGTTCACCCTGCCCTGGTGATCCCCTGGGACCCTAGCCCAACCAACGTGAGGACCTATCCAGCCACTTACAGTGGCTTTTCCACACAAATAGCCTGTCTAGGCTCATACTATGGATAGCCTTAAAATCCCTCAAAGTTTCATAAACCCCAGACAAGCAGTGTTTGGCCATGGCATGCTCTATACCTCTTGCAAAGCAACCCAAGCCTTGCACTAAGGGCAGCTGGCCTCAGTTCACAGCTAGCCTCTCCCAGTTACCTCCAAGCCCAGAACAAGTGGCAACGATCTGAAGATCACTTTGTAGTTCTTAGTGGCCCTGGGCAGGGCACAGCCAGTGGCTGACCTTGGCCTGCAACAGAGCCCCTCCCAAGAGACCATAGGATCAACACACTTGGTGGCTGGTTTCAGACCACACCAGAGAACCACCGAACCACTGCCACAAAAGGTAAGACTGAGCAGACACCAGAACACTGCTAAAGCAAATCTAATCTATAAGATCACCCCCTACACAACAGCTCTGCCACTATAGTCAGGGCCAGTCCTCACAACCAACCAGACTGAGGGTCAATCCCTCCTACTGACATGCAAACTTTGAGCAAGTCTCAACTGCAACAGGAGGGCACACACAACCCACACAAGGGACATACCTGCAGCACCCGGCTCAGGTGACCAGAGAGAGACTGCTCTACTGGGTCCCATAAGACACCTACTACATAAGACCACTCTACTAATACTAGGAGACATGACAGCGATACCTAATACATAGAAACAAACAGAGAAGCAACCAAAATTGGGAGACCAAGAAACATGTCTCAAATGAAAGAACAGAACAAAGCACCAGAAAAAGAACTAAACAAAATGGAGATGAGCTATCTAGCAGATGCAGAGATCCAAACACTGGTTATATGGATGCTCAGTGATCTCAGGAAGACTACAATAACTGAAATAAAGAATATATTACGGGAAATCTATAGTAGATTAGATGAAGCAGAAGATGAAATCAGAAATTCAGAAGATAACATAGCAGAAAACACCCAATCAGAACAGCAGAAAGAAGAATCCATCAAACATACCAATATTCACATCATAAGGTTACCAGAAGGAGAAGAGAGCAAGGAATTGAAAATTTATTTGAAGAAATAATGTCTGAAAACTTCCCTAACCTGATGAAGGAAATAGAAATAGACAACCCAGAAAGTGCAGAGAGTCCCAAACAAGATGAACCCAAAGAGGCTCACACCAAGACACATCATAATTAAAATGCCAAAGCTTAAAGATAAAGAGAGACTCTTTAAAGCAGCAAGAGAAAAATAGTTACCTGCAAGGGAGCTCCCATAAGACTCAGCTGATTTCTCAACAGAGACTTTGCAGGCCAGAGGGGATTGGCACAAAATATTCAAAGTGATGAAAAGCAAGGACCTACAACCAAGATTACCCTACCCAACAAAGCTATCATTTAGAATTGAAGGACAGGGCCGGCCGAGTGGCGCGGTGGTTAAGAGCTGGCCTGGGACACCAGTGGCTCCGGTTTGGATCCCACATGTGAGGGCCAGTGACATTGCCCTCTAAAATAAATAAATAAAGAAAGAAAGAAAGAAAGAAAGAAAGAAAGAAAGAAAGAAAGAAAGAAAGAAAGAAAGAAAGAAAGAAAGTAGAATTGGAGGACAGAGAAAGAGCTTCCCTGGCAAGAGAAAGCTAAAGGAGTTCATTACCACCAAACCAGCATGACAAGAAACATTAAAGGGCTGCCTCATCTGCCTGGGGTCGGTAGGGACATTAGGCACTAGCAGCTCCTGGGAGCTGGCTGGGAAGGTTCTGAGTGAACACAGAAGGCTCCGCCTGTCTCTGGGTGTCATTAGAGCCAAAGGAGAATTGAGCCTGGGCTCATTTCCTGTCATCTGCACCCCAGGAAACATGAGGAGGGCACAGCATCACCACTCTCAAGACTGCACCCCATGTGGTTGGCTAACTTTGGGACTCACTCTGTGGTCAGGGAGTTTCAGAGAGAGAGAGTACACTTGGACCCCTGCTACTTCCTGCAAGCTCCCAGCTGGGTTCATGAAGCTGCCAGGATGGGCCTGAGTGAGTCTCCATGTGCTGGGGGGAACAGATGGGTAGGGTGTCTGACAGCAAAGACGACTTGTTGGCATAAAAGTGGAGGCTCATTAGAGGGTCTTAGCCTGGGGTTCTTCACCAAGAGAGAATCTGGGGCACCCTGACCACAAGCGTTGTGGTCACAGGAGGATATGGGGTGTGGAGGGCCTTCTGCTCCTTCAGAGCCTGTCTCTGCCCTGGGACTCTCTTCTGCCAGGTTCCATCCCTGGAACCTGCATTTATGCCCACACACCCTTGGGAACTCCCTGGGTGCCTTGTGCTTGTCACTGTTTGTTGAGGTGTTTGGCAGGGTGGGGAGGGGGAGGATATAAAGCACCTGGCTCTCTTGCCTGCAGGGGTCCCCTGGGCCAAGGGGCCTGTGAGGCATGAGGAAGGACACCTGGGGCAAAGGTGGGATAAGATTAGTGACAGGATAGACCTGGGGAGAGGCTCAGTCTCATTAGCAATCAAGGAAATACAAATGTGTTTTAAAAAGGTACAATAAAAAAAATCTATGAAAATAAGGAAAATAGAAACAGGTTCTCCTCCTCTACCCCACCCCATGCTAGCTGGGGCGATGAGGCAGAGGCCCCCTCATGGCCCAGTACCCATGTGGGGACCGTGTTGTTGGGGCTGGTGGCCCTGCAAACCTGCCCCAAAGTTTGCCCTGAGCTCAAGGACAGAAATGTGATCAACATCCGAGTGTGAGCATGTGGAAAGGAAGGCTGAGAAAAAGCTGGAATGCAGGGTAATGGTAAAATGCCTTAAGACAGTAAATCCAAATAGGACACAGCATTGATGGGGTGGGTGTCACCATTGTGTCATGACCAGGAGTGGCTCCTCAAGGTGAATGAGACCGCAGGGTAAAAACTGTGTCTGTTGGAAGAAGGGGTTCACTGTCACTGCACTGGTGTCTGTTTGAAAAATTGAATAGTAAAAACTTAAGAAACAAAAAACAAAAGGAAATATTAAAGGGGCTTCTTGAAGAAAAAGGAGGAGGAGGAGGAGGAGAAGGAGGAGGAGGAGGAGGAGGAGAAGAAGAAGAAAAAGAAATAAAAAATATGAATAATAGGGCCGGCCAAGTGGTGCGGTGGTTAAGTGCTGGCTTGGGAAGCCAGTGGCCCCGGTTCGGGTCCCACATATGAGGGCCAGTGACACTGCTCTCAAAAAAAAAATATGAATAATAAAATGGCAATAACTACATATCTGTGAACCATTACTTTAAATGAAAATGGACTAAATGTTCCAATCAAAAGACATAAGGTGGCTGAACGGATAAGAAAACAAGACCTGTACATATGTGCCTACGAAAGACTCACTTCAGGTTGAAAGGCACATACAGACTGAATGTAAAGGGATGGAAAAAGATATTTCAAGAAAATGGAAACAAACAAAAAAGCTGGGGTAGTAATACTTATACCAGACAAAATACTTTAAAACTAAGGCTATAACAGGAAAGAAAGAAGGACCCAGTAATCCCACTTCTGAATATTTATCAGAAGAAACCCAAAACACTACTCCAAAGGGACATGTGCATTTGTACATTCACTGCAGCATTATTTACAATAGCTAAGATATGGAAGCAACCTGGGTGTCCATCAGTGGATGAATGGATAAAAAAGAAATGGTACATATACGTAGTGGAATATTACTGAACCATAATAATGAATGAAATCTTGCCATCTGCAACATGGATGGACCTAGAGGGTATTAGGCTGAGTAAAGTAAGTCAGACAGAGAAAGACAAATGCCGTATAATTTCACTTATATGTGGAATCTAAAGGACAAAACAAACAAACTAATAGGTACAGAGAGCATTTTGATGGTTGCTGGATAGGAGCAGGGGGGGAGTGGTGACAAAGGGAAAGGGATTAAGGAGTACAAATTGGGGGTGTACTCCTCGTAAGCTATGTCTAATTGCTATGTTGTACACCTTAAACTAAAATAACGTTGTATGTCAAGTGTAATTGAAAAAAAAAAATGTTTTTAAACGAGTGAATTGAAGTAAGCTTATGTCTGAGGGTATTTCCATGTCTAATGTTGAATGATCCTATGATTTTAACAGTTTCAGTATTACTGCTATGAAATATTCTTTGCTCTCATTGTTTAGTTGATTTGTTCCTGTGTGTCTGGGGTTCAGCTCCTATGGGCCAATTGGCTCAGCTTCATCTCATGACCACAGATATGATTCCTTACAAGGACATAATTTTTTTAAATAGCAAAGTGCTATCATGGCAAGAGATTGTACACAGATAATGGCACATCAATTGTCAGAATTGAGAGAAAATGTCTCAAGATACATGTCTTACTACTTGTTAATCTCATTTAGGAAGCATGGAGATAAGCAAATTCTATCTCTGCTGACCCCAAAGTTGTGTCCTGAGTTTAGGGTTAGCCAGAAGGAAGGGCAGGGAATGGAGGGCTGTGCATGAAAAATGACAGCTGAGTGGGTGAGGTAGAGAGACATGGGAAGTAAAAACTAAGGAACTAATCTAAGCATGATCGCAAGACCTGAAGGCAGGAGTTGCATACAGGTTTTTTGTTTTATTATTTTGTTTGTTATTTTTGGCTCTCACAGTGTTATTTGGAACAGTGTTTCTTAAAACAAAACAAAACAACAACAATAACAACAAAAACAGACTAAGTTGCCAACATGGGAAAGCACAGATTTCTGGCTTCTCTTGAAACATCAGACAGTTTGGCAAGCCTGGATCCTGAATTACAGCATGTCAGCAATTGGCTGAAAGTATGCAGTGGCTATGGCTGTTAGATGGGCATGTTGTGTTTCTGTTTTCCACAGTCCCTATCACTCCCTGCTGCCAACTCTGAGGCCTACTGTCAGTTGCCATTTACCTACCATCGCCCTTGGAATGTTATTTTCATGTAGTAAACTTAAGGTGAAGAAACTCTATTTCTTATATCCGTGTCTCCATTAAACGTGGGAAAACAAAACTAGACTGAGTAAGAAGTGTACTTCTTACACCCAGTCTTCTTTACGTGTTGATGTTGTATGCCTTTCTCCTACAAATAACTGAGTTTTCAAGTCCTGTCCTGACTTAAGCTTTGTCCTTTATTTAACTGGTAAAGAAAAATAAAAATCCAGCTAAACGAGAGAAGCGCAAAGTGTAAAATGTTAGCCTAAACCCTCTCCCCACCTAGTGTGTTCAAGTTGATTGAGATTCCTTAACCAGTTTCAAGCAATTAGGGCTAGAATTTTGAGGTTCTTCCTTATTTTGTAGGTGGGGTTAGGGGAGAAAGTGCAGGGAGGAGACACAGATGTGGGAGTGGAGGTTCTTCCTCCGGCCTCTTTTGCCTGGAAGCCAAGTATGCCAAGGAATGCCCTTGTGGTGAATTTGCCAGAGCAGCTACTGGCTACAAGTTAGTCTGCTCTAATTATTTGTGGTTCCCAGTTTAACCTGGAAATCTCTCCAGAGAAATACTGTAGGGTTTGAGGTTTGCTGTCTCAGGTTCTGAGAGCATTGCAAAAACCTGGAAAGACGGTTGCAATGACCTTTGTTAGTTCTTTTTAGATTAGCTCCACAGTCGCTGGTCTGGAGCGATCTTTCAGTCCCGAAGGAATACAGTCATGGTAACTCTAATTAAATATCCAAGTCTTGAGCTATGCTTTTGTTCTTGTATGACCCCTTTACTCTCCCCTTTTTTGTTCCTCAATTCTTTAATTAATGAGGCTATGAAAATTTCAAAGGAACTCCACAAATGTGGCACCATGAAAATGCTAGTATAGACACGAAATTGGATTATGAAATTGGGAATAAAGACAAGTCACAGCACTTACATTCTAAGTGCAATTTTTATCTATATTCTTTTCAGCTGTTCATTTATTCCCTCAAGAAAAAACAAAATCTGGAGATATCACGGGTAAAATTGTTAAATGACTATAGAAATTGGCTTGTTTTCGGGGACTCTTGTACAGAGAAACAGAGTTTTTGTGTATGTGCATACTGGTGGGAACTTGATGGAGTATTTAGGTAGGAAAAAGTCAAGCTCAAGACCCAGATAAACATGCTGACATTTCAGGGCTCAGTCAGTGCTTAGCTCTCTTTGGTTGAGAAACAACATGAGAACAGCCTTTGTGTTTATATTCTAGTTCATTACTGGTGGGACCTTAGCCAACAAGAAAATGCTGTCAGTACAGCTTCAGAATTCAGACAAAGAATCACGTCAGTTCTTATTTTAGATGAACGGTTCAGTCATTCCTCCTTCAGAGAAGCAGGGTGGGTTTCCCCTGGTGAGTCTAATTGAAAGGACTTGCTTCCACTTGAAAGATGTGGTAAACATCTGGCAAAGTGAGGAGAGCTTGGAATTATGTAGAAATCTTGGAAGAGACCAAGAGCCAGAGGCAAAACTAACTAGATTCAGGGCCAGGGTCATTGGTTTCATGCCTGACTCCTCCATTCATTTGACTTTGACCTTGGATGTGACTTGGTTATGTGTTTCCCCTCTGTTGAATGGGAGTGATGATATGATGAGTCACATTTACCATTGAGACAATTGATTGTAAATATCTAAAAAGCACTTGGAAGTACAGGCTTCCACAGGGACCCCATTATGCTAAAATAGCTAGAGGTATGATGGTACTATACAAATTTCAAGGCAGTAACATAAGAAAACATGTTCTTCCATAATTCAAGGATAACTGTAAGCTTTTATTATTAAAGACGGTCCATGGTAACATAAGGAGTGCAGAAGCAGTAGGTAAGACCAAAAATATTAAAAGAGACTTTTTATTCATTCATTCATTCATTCATTCATTCATTCATTCAATGTATAATTATTAAACTCTTTCTATGATCTATGCACTGGGTTGGAAATAGTAATTAAATCCATATAGTCCTTGCTCCTATGAAGCTTATTTTTTGTAAAGATTCAAAAAACAAAATGGTATTGAATGATGTGGGCAAGTAGCTTCTTGTGTCCCAGTTTTTACATTTGAAAATTGGGGACTATACCCACCCCCAGAATTCATTCTAGGATTAAATGAGTATCTCATATAAAGTACTTAGCACAGTGTCTGAGAACAGTGAGACATTTATAGTAATAGACAGTATCTTTATTGCAAGAATATATATATTCATGCGCATGCACGCACAGACACACACAAAGGGTGCCAAAAAAATGAAAGGAAAATACTGTTTTAATATTGTAATACTTAATATATACCAATAACAAAAGATGAATACAAGTCACATTTGACTTTTGCAATAATAAGAGGTGTTCAAAATGGTTACCATCAGCGTAATTTTAATACAATTTTCACATATATATACATATATATGAAAATCTAGATCTTTGTATAATTAATCATTGAAGGAATTATTGTTAACTGTTGGAAGACCTCCATAGATAGAGGTATGTTTGAAAAAAAATTAGACATTTTAATCGCTTCACGCAAAATTGTTGGCTCACATACAATACCTACAGAGGCATCCTGGTAGGCTTTTAAACAAACAAAGAGAAAGTGAAAAAAGGAGAGCTGGATTCTAGTCTTGGCTGTGTTGCAACTTAACTGTGAAATCTTGGAAAACTCACAGTTTTGTTAGCTTTAGTTTCTTCATCTGTAAATTGGTTGGTGATTATACTTATATGCATGATTATACTCATATTTGTGACCTATTCTAATTCTAAATTTGATTACTTTTCTATAATAAATATTACAGAACAGTAGTAGTCAACTAAATACAATGCTAGGACTAATTTCTTTTAATTGCTTTAGGCAGGGACTAAGACATGGGTTTATCCTAATAAGAATTATTTGTATGTATTGGATAGAATAATAGTTTAAATGAGGAAAAATATTCTAGACTAGACTTAATCCTTGATAGAAAGATTAATATGTATACACACACAGACACACATTCAAACGCGTACATATACACATATATAATCAGTGTTGCAGGTTACTATGGATAGTGTTGCTTAAGAAAATTGGTAAGCAAATCATACCACTGATTAAAAATATGCCCAAGCATAGTGATGAGTATGCATAGAATCTTTAAGTGGCTGAAAACTAACCCTTTAAAAAAAGGCAAGGCACCATGCAATCCTTAAGTAAGATAGACCAGTGGTTCTCAAAGTGCAGTTCCTAGACCAGCAGTGTCAACATCACCTGAGAACTTGTTAGAAATGCAAATTATCAGGCTGCACCCTGGACCTATTAAATAAGAAACTCTGAGCATGGGGCCCAGCGATTTGTTTAACAAACGCTTCCAGTGATTCTGATGCATGCTCAAATTTGAGACCCATTGAACAGTCTTTTGTCCAGAGAAGTGGTAAAAAACTGAGTAAAATGTAGCAAGAGAAAAATAAATTTGGTTTTAACTCATTCATTCATGTTCTTTTTTTTTTTTTTTGAGGGCAGTGTCACTGGCCCTCATATGTAGGACCCGAGCCGGGGCCCCTGGCTTCCCAAGCCAGTGCTTAACCACCGCACTACTCAGCAGGCCCTTTATTCACGTATTTATTAAGTATCTACTATGTATAAAGCACTCTGCTTGATTCTGTACGGTGATATCAATATATACTCTAGAATGAAGTGAGACAATATCATGGTTGACAACACAGGAGCCTAATGAAACCAAGGCCCATCAAAGTTACAACCTGAAAAAAATTGTCTCTCCTCTTCCTCCAACCTGTGATGAAACGCTGGACATACCATCTCAAATCTCTGGATCACGATTTCTTCTGCTGAACCAGAATTAGAATCTCTCATCCCGGAATTAGGAAGTGGTGGGCATATCAGAATCATCCAGGTTTTATTCAAAACAAGAAAGTTTCTATCCCGTCTTGCCTTTGAGAAAGTCTTGTGTGCTCCCCATGAGCTGGAGCAAGGAAACAAAAACAGAAAACATAAGACAACTAGACCAGATGCCTTTGAAGTGACTTTGACCAGGATCAGATATGACTTGGAAAGCAAACTAGGTGGAGAATTGAGGGTGCAGAGTTTTAAAAGTTAGGTGGAATGATCTGGAGAATGGGAATTTATAGACTGAGAATAAACCCAATGGTTTTCAACAACAAAGAAGTAGCTCTCAGGGATTTTACCTTGATGCTTAATATGAATGAGAATACACATAGCACTTTAATTCCAAGGATCTAATCTCCATTGTCTCTTTGCCTCTCCGTGAGATAGGCGTGGGTGTGTGCTATTTCCCCATCTCATCTTAAACAAGAACACCAGGAAGACCAGTACCTTTGATTGGAACAAGCTCACTCGGTCAACAAATATTTATTAAGTCTCTGACATTGTTTCCTGGCATCCCTATTTTAAACGTATGTATAGGAATGTCCCATTTGGTTTAAAGAAACTCAATGAATTAAGGGGAAGTAAAATCTCAATGGCTTGTCTAATATCACTGTGAGGGATAGTAAGAAGGCTCATACACTGTTTCTACCAAGTCCAATTCACCGCCATGACTCATTCCTGCCCTTCAAGGTGGCTTTTCCTGAAACCTCCTAGTGACCGGCTGGCTATGAGGCTGGCATGGGAAGGTGAGATCTCCATTAACCAGGATAGTTGGTTAGATCAAGTTTTCTTGTTAATTGAAGTTTAATCAGAAAAGAAAATGTTTCAACTCCTTGTTTTGTTTTGTTTTTTTAAAAACACACAAAACTTCTTAGACTATTAAAAGCGTGCAAATGTTTTTAGAATAGGGGGTAGGAGAGCTTGTTCTAGGCCTGCCTCTGACATTCAGTGACATTATGATGTCTGAGATATCACTTAGCCTGTTTTGGCTTCAACTTGCTTATCTGTAAAATGAGAGGGTAGTTCCAAATGATCTTCATGGCTCCTTTGAGTGTTCCTTTGAAGTTCTGTACTTTCTCTCTGATGGTCAGGGACATTGTCATTCCCAAAGCAGTTCCTATCCAGGCCTGCAGCAATAGACAGAGAAAGTGAAAGAGAATGGGTCCAATGTGCTCTGGGAATAAGAGAGAAGCCTAGTATTACCTTTTGGGGAAAAAAATGGTGTCAGCTTGTTTTAATATATTTTCTTTTTCCAAAGATTTTAATGGGGAATTGGGGGAGGGGAACAGCATTGGGGAATTGAGAAGGAGAACAGACAAGTTGCTGTCTTTTATTCTTCAGTCTAGGTGTGGAAGACGTTGCTTCACTGGCCCATGTTGGTATTATCATTGCACTCTTCCTGGGTGAGGCAGTCACTTACTGGCCATTGGATGGCCACTCACGGCGGCTCACGGCAGCTCATGGCAGCTCATGGCAGCGCATGATGGCTGCTGGCCAGCCCCACTGCAGCCTACATCATCTCCCGTGACTCAGGCAGCCCAGCTCCAGCTGTTGTTCACCATCTTAGCTGTAGAGGGCGCATCACCACTGGCCCACATGTCGGATCCAAACCGGAGCCCTGCTGCTCAGAGCTGCTGTCCCAAGCCAACTCAACCAACGCGCCACTCGGCTGGCCCTGTTTTAATATATTTTCAATGCCTAATTTATTCCAGTATATTTGGTAGAGGTTCATTTTGATATATTTGCAAACATATGTAAACTTAATATATTTGCAAGCCCAGTTACCTTGGAGTAGTAAGACAACATGTAATTTTGATTTTGCTGTTTATTGTTTGTTATAACTACATGATGAACATATATTGCTTATGTAATAAGAAAAATAATTATAAGAATGAACATTGTGAAAATAGAATCATAGAGCTTAAAAGCTGAAAAATTTCATAGGTCTAGTCCAATCCTCTCATTTTCAGATTGAAAAAATGGAGGACCAGAAAGACAAGTCTCTCTCAAACTCTTTGAACTTGTTAGAAGCAGTCTTGAGACTATCAACCACATTTCTAGTTTCTTAGCCCAGTACTTCTTTTACTGTAGCACATTTTTCATTTTGTTTTTCTGTTTTCTTCTTTAAGAAAAGGAGACAAACAACAATTATAATAGAGCATTCTTATGTAGATTCTGCTAATTGAGCCTCAGTAAGTCCCATAGCTTAGCCGGCAGTGCTGTCTTGTGCATTGGAGGTGATGTGTTGGAATCCAGGCTTTACCAATAGACTCTGGCCCAAGTTCATGTGCTATGTCAGCAAGGGTAGCTGACATGTGGGTCTCTGCTCTGCCGTGCACATTGTAGGAGTTTTTATATAAAGTACCTTCCTGATCATAATAGAGATCTTAGTAATAAGTTCAGGAGACTGAAGTAGGCAGAGGAACAAGGAGAAAAGACACTTGGGGGCCGAGGAGGAGAATAGAACAATGCCGAAGGCTTGGTACTCTAGTGATGAAAAGTGCACAATGCTCATTTATAGTTAGCAGTCCCTATGTGTGAAAACGCAACGCTCTCTGTATGTTGGCCTCATTAATTGGCCCTTCCATGATTCTGGTGATTTCAGGAAGAAAGAAAAAAGAGAATTATTTTTGTCAGTTTGGAGTTAACAGATTTGTATAAATAATCTAATTGTGTTATTACCCCAAATGAGAGTTTCTTCTCAACAATGAATGACAATCAAATGCTCTCCAGGATGATGAATGTTTGCAAGTGGATATGACAGGGATGTCTTTACATGAAACCAAGTTAGCTGAATAATTTTGGTTTATACAATGAACAAGGCTCTTCAAAAACAAGCCTAATTTTTTCTTATCTTCGTATGTAATTTCCACAAATAAACATTTCTTATGCTTTACATCTGCAAAAATTGCCTCCTACACAAGCCCTACCTTCCAGCCAGGTCCAAGCCTCTCACCACCAATGTTATCATTATCCTCGGGATTCCAGCTGCCTTTGGTTATGAGAATTTCAGGCAAATATGAACCAAAGGGAACAAAACACAAAATGTTGCCATTTTTTCCTTCCCAATTTCCTCAAGTTAAGTAACAGTTTATTATGCAGGCTTTCAAATCACTCCCACAAAATTGGCAATCCAATACAATCAACACATTCATGCTAATCCACCCAGAAGTAAATACATTGTGGTAAAACTGTGACATTTGCAAAGCCCGTAGCTCCCCAATTACTGAAGAATTAACTAGGGATATAATGACGGACGGCCAAGTGTGATTCAGCACGAGGGATGCAGCCTTGCCATTCTCTGTCTAATTCTCAAGCGGAAACTTTCTGTACATTGGAGGACTTAAAAGAGAAGTGTGGTTCATTTTGATATTCACTTTAAATAAAAATGTTGTACCCCGTTTTCTTGGTTTCCACCTAAGAACTACCAATATGTCCCTAATAGGTGTTGGCTTCAAGAATTTTCTGAACCTAGCCAATACCAGGATATGCTCAAGTCCTTGCAGGAATGTTTGCATCATGAAACCACAGTCCATTGGGTCCAATGTTTGTTGGATGTTCATGGAAAGCAAAGGAAATTCAGTCTGTTTAGCTTTTCTTGGGTCTTGGAACGGAGGTCAGCAAATCTAGATTTGAGTGTCAAGATTTACCCTGTTGCTAAAAATGGCACCAGGAAAGCCAATTTGTTCAGCACTTTACAGATCCCTGGAGTTTATATGCATTTCACCTTGTGTTGATCCTGTGAGGCAACAAAGGCACTAGTTAGTCAACCCCATTTTATAGATGAGGAAGCCGAGGCTTAGAAGGTTGTTGAGTGCATGTTATTGCATAGCACCCACTTCCCTCGTGCAGCAAACAACCCCAGGCAGAAGTCCAGAGAAGGTAGTTGCTTCACCTGGCATCACACAGCAAGTTTAGTGCTAGAAAGAGTATAAATAGTCCGGAATTTCCAGCCCATTGCTTAGGTCACTGGACCATGCTGACTCGGTGTGTCCAGGCTGGCATGAGAGGTCAGCCACCTCACATTTCATTCCCTCAGCCAGGAAACTTGTTTCTGCACCTTGATTGTGTCAAAGTGAGCACAATAACCATAGACAGGTAGTTGAGAAAGGAAATAAAATGCTAATGATGTTCTTTGCAATTACAAGAGCATCTCCCATCCCTATAAATGGATGGCTTGGATAGATTATCAGTAGTCGTAATAAATAAAGACTTGCCACCACTTTAATCTCTGATCCCAGTCCACCCACAGGCTTCAGGAAAATGCCTGACTGAGCAGACAGCCTCACAGATTTCAGTCTGTGTCTGATCAGGAGGGGAAGAACATTCTGGAGGCGTGGGCCCTCCGGGAGAAGGCCTAGTCTGCTCCTACACTGCTCCTAGAGTACATCAAGCAGCCTGGAGTTAGAGCTTTGACTAGAAGGCACTGGACATTCAAACACCATAGTGAGGACTCAAGAGGAGCATTTTTCTTTCACCACAAACTGAAAGTAAAACCCAAGTTAATTTTATTGAGCACATACTTTGTGCAGGACCAAATCCAAATATCTAACAAGTGCTAAAAATCAGTGGTGTAAACCTTGGCATGCTGAACCGTCTCTTTTCCCCAATATATGAAATACATTTGAAAAATTTAAATCATTGTGGGGAAAGAAATCTGTTTTTGAAGACACAGAGAGAAGAGAATGAAAGGGTTGTAGAAAATAGTTATTGATGTTATAGTTGTTAAAAGCACAATTTATAAATTTGAATTCACTTAGTCTAGAACAAAAGGTACATTTTGTACAATTTGGTTTGTTTGTAAACGGTCATGTTTTGTGTGTTCCTGGATATGAAACCCAAAAGTAAAAAAAATATAGAAAGATGTGGGATAGAGAGCTTCTCCCAGAAAAGTCTTTAGAAATAAATGTTTTTTTTTCTGCTTTATTTTTTTATTTCACTCTAAGAACTTAATTTATAAATACATTTTATTCTTTTTTGTAGTTACTAATTAACTGGAACAGAGATTGTTGTGACTAAAAAAATATGACTGTTAGGAAAAACAAACAAAAAACAAACACACACACACACACACACACACACACACACACACACACACACACCAAAAAACCCATCAAGAGTCCCCAAATCCATCAAATTAAAGCTACCTTATGTTATCCTTCTAATTTTTCTGCATTTATATTCAGTTTTCCTTGACTTAAGTATTATTTGTCTATGGCTTAGTAATTTCTGTGGTGCTCTCCCTCAATAAATTAGTTTCTATATGACAATAAGTATTTATTGCCTGTAGTTGCCCTCAGGGGGACCTCCGTGTGGTTGATTTTAAACCTCCCATCTCCCCAGCAGAGAGGAGCTCTCAGTTCTGGGAGACTTGTGCTTTCCTGTCTTCAGTAAATTCACACCTGTTGTGCACAGGAGTTTCCTCAGTTTCCCTCAGGGGCTGTGGGAAGATGTGGGAGGAGGAGAGATGAGGAATTGGAACTCCAAGTTAGGATGAATTTACACGTTTGGTTTCTGCTGCTCATTAATAAATGTCTAATGTTTGACTTGTCTGTTGGGTAGATATGGGACATAGGAGATTTTTTAAAAATATAAAATAATTTAAATATAAAAGATAAAATTAAAAAACCACAGTTGTCACATTTTACTGAATTAGAAGCTTTGAATCATGTGTGCATGTATTTTGTACCCCTCTGTGTCTGTTCACTTTTCATTCAATACTGAGTAAGCATTTACTATTAGGGGTTAGGTCCAAGGCTTTATCCTGGGGATTCGGAAATGAATGACACAATTTTTGCGGTTTCTGGGGCAGCCATCTCTCACACATTGTTTCATTTCATTTTTTCCCCCCAATAATGCTCTAAGGTACATATCTTCACTCCCATTTCAGAGAAATAGGAATGGTTTTGAAAGTTTAAGTGACTTGCCCCAGGTGATATAGTGAGTGAACGGAGAATTTGGAATGGCTTGATGACCTTGAAGTCCGTGCTCTCTCACATTGGCTCTGGCTGGTTAGAGCCTCCAGAAGCATTGGATGCAAGACTGTAAGATTTGAGAAGAGATGGAGCTGCAGAGAAGGGTGATGGGGTGCAAGAATGAGAATGTCTAAATAGGAGAGGAGAGGGTGAGCAGGCCTATTGAAGGGGAAAGGTGAAAGACGGACAGGAACATGCTGAGTGTGGGGCGGGAGTGGGGGATGGGGGTAGGGAAGGAAGTTGATGAAGCAGGCAGTGTCGGGGTCACCTGGCGTAGAGGCTTGAAAGCCAGACCACAGACTTTGAATCTGAAGCTATATTTGGAATGTGAGATTAAAATCTTTTGCTGTTGAAACATAGTAGAGATTGAATTTGGGTGGGAAAAAAATCAATTCCCAATGCAGCCACATTTTAAGTGGTGAGAAGGGGAGTTGTTCACCAACAATTTCAAGGTTGGTCTATAATCATCCATTCCTAGATTCCTTTGCCGTTTCAAGGTGACTGCTTACTCAGGTCTCAATGTGCCTTAGACATGCCTGAGAACTCCCATTGGGAAGGACTTGGAAGATCTCATGTGTAAAACCTGGTGTTGGTTGAGTCCAGAAAAAGAAACCAGAAAATTGAGTTATTTAACAGATATTTATTGAGCATCTACATGGTGCAAAATATTGTTCTGGGCATGGTTGAGAACAAGACATAATGTAGAAAAAAAGTACCTAGTAACATAGGAAACCTTGATACGTCATGTCGTAGCCACAGTGAAATACTTTCTGTTGATACAAACTAATATGGAAGGTGGTCCATGAGATAAGACAGTACTGACAATATCAAAGAGTGTTGTCTATGTAGAAGGGGGCACTGACTAGGGGTGGCTGTTAGGACCAATGGAAAGATGTGCATGGAACTCATGTGAATTTGAAGGTTGCTGTTTTACAGAAAAGAAAAACACAACAACAAAAAAAAACACAAAAAAAAACCTGGTGAAGGTGAAGATGACATGATGAAGAAGGTGATGGTATTGATGATGTCTGAGAGATAATGAGTCTGACTAGTAACTACTTTCATTTGAGCTCAAAAGGCTTGAAAACTGATGGTATCTGAAGGGCATTAAGCCAGCTGCAAACCAATATTTCATTTACTACAAATCTTTTTCATGTTAATAAACTTTGGCTAGTAGGAATCCTTGGGGCAGGGAGTATATATCCTGCAAAGAAATATTGAAAAATTAGAGAAACATTTTTATTGCTAATGACTTGGTCAGCAGAGAGTGGGTAATCGGCCTCATTTCTGTTTGTTATTAGGCATAACGTGTTTTATTCCTCAGTGTAGAAAATACGAGCTTTTGATACCACTGCTTAGTATAATTGACTCTTCTGAGCCCTGTTTGAACTTCGTGATTCATCATTTTTCAAATTAGTATGGACACGGTTAGTGTAATCTGAGGCTGTAATCAGTAAAACCTTCCGAGTGCCTTCCACAATAATGGATTAGGCTGTCATTTGTAGTATCTCTTATTTCTGTTATCGTCTGAGCTTAGGATGTCAATTTAGGCTTATTAGTTTAATTTTTAAGATGTTTCTCCTTGCTTCTGACAGCCATAGGAAGCACATCAACTTGATGTGTGCTGCCTTATTTGTTGAATTTGGCAGAAGTGACCCCCCTTGTAAAAGACAAGATACTGAAGTGTCAAGCTCTTACGGGGTCATCCATCTTCTTCGGCCCTTCCACCCACTGGGGCTGGACCACATGCACCCACTGTTCAGGCGCCATCTCTGCTTTCTTTCTGTCATTATACTGTTGTCAATTCTGCCGTTTATTCAGTGATTAATCATCATTTGGAAGCTTCTGCTGGGAGCCAACAGAAAGGGGAGTATTCCTGCAGGTGGTTTCTCTCTGATTAGTCAAAAGTGATAATGACTTGCTGCTGGGGCTTTGTCATAAGGAAGGGAAGATGGTGCATTCGTTTTCTTTTGAGGAAACAGCAATTGAATTTTATAAACCTGGGAAATAAACTTAATTGTACAAAGAATATTAGAATGGGTCTTTTAAAAGTGTTCCCTAGAGAAACTGTTTTCCTTAAAGCATATCTAGAATCACAACTTGGTTACATGCTTTTCCCCCTTTTCTTTTCTTTCTTTCTTTCTTTCTTTCTTTCTTTCTTTCTTTCTTTCTTTCTTTCTTTCTTTCTTTTTTTTTTAATTTAGGGTATTAAGATGCACGTTCATGCTAACTGAAGTGCCTAAAAATAACTCACTGGAAGATGAGACCTCTGATGGTTTATCAGCAATCACTTCTCACTGAAGTAATGATTTAATATTTTTACTTTTGACAGCCGCAAAGATGGATGATGTTGGTATTTAACTTGGTGCAGTATTACTCTTTTATATTATTTATTTAGAAAAAAATATCTCTGACAAGGAAGGCTTCAGTTATATGGTTTAAAGATGACTACTTCCATTAAAAAAGTGGGGGTGCATTGAGAAAGACCGACACCCTGGAAGATTTTCCAAGGAGGCCGAGGCTCTACAGAAAGTGGGGGTGCCTTGTGTGTGGTGGTAAAGTACAACCAGAGGAGGAAGTGTGTCTTTGGGTGGGGGAGGGAAGTTAGAACTAGGAAGGGTGGGGAGGAGCAAAGGGACGTTGGCCTACTTCCAGAGACTAGTCTCTCCCCCAGTTATTATGCATGTGATTTCTCAGTGAGCAGGCAGGGTGTCCAGCACAAGGAAAGTAAGTCCTTCTGTAGAAAGTAAGAAAGAGTATGAGTATGTGCCTTTTTTCACTTGTCAGTTGATCATTGTGAGAAGGATGAATGGGCTCAGAGAATTACTCATTTCAGTCTTATTTCTTTGGGCAAATTCAGAGATCCTGGATGCTGCTCGGTGGATTTATCCATCATATTCATCCTCTCCTAATGGGAAGTTTTTCTCAATGGACATGTGGGTAGAAGAGACTAAGCATGTCAGGATTCCAGGACCAAAGACTGGTGACTGGTACTTCACTTTAAGTAGTGAATTATCTCCTTCTCTCTAACCTTCCTCCTCTTTGCCACATTTTGCTGGTGATTCAAGTTTTTCCTTGGATCTTTCTTTGCTCCTGTGGTCTAAGGCTGAATGTGGCATTTGAAGCCCAGGAGATATCTCTGAAGAATCCTTATGTGAGTAGAGGAAACAGTGGCCACTTAAAGAAAACATCCTTATGGTGCACAGGGGTGGTGTGTGTGTGTGTGTGTGTGTGTGTGTGTGTGTGTAGTGGGAAAGGGCGTCCCCCCCAAGAATAGCTGTTTCTTGGTCTGGTACTGGGATGATTTGTATTATAATTCACAACCTCAGCCAGTCACTCCCTGACAGGCCAGTTTCTCCAGGATTGAGAGCAGCTGTCACCTGATAGGGAGACAGGCAAGAGTGACAGCCGAGCTGTCAGCCTGGGAGGTGGCTGGTAGTCCTGTGGTGAGTAAGAGCTCTTGCAGAAGATGAGTCCAGTGTAAGGGAGCCAGGTGGATGTGTGAGGGGTGCGGATAGATGCGGGGAGCAGCCCCAAAGCCCTCTCCTGGGTAAAACAGCAAAGCTCTGAACTTAAGCCTTGTGTCTCTTCCTGACCTTCAGGCCTTCCCCACCCCCACCCCATCACCCGCCGCCTCCAATATAACTCCACTTTGGAGCCTTTCTCCATCCTTGGGTGTAAGAGGCTAATGACAGCTTGAGTGTAATCTGTCCCAGTGGAGCTTGCTTTTGAGGGGACATCACAACCTACAACAATGGTTCCCAAAGTGTTGTCCCTGGACCAACAGAGTTAGCATCTCTTGGAAACTTGTTAGAAATGCAAACATGTTAGAAATTCGTTGGCCTTACCACAGACCTACTGAAGCAGAAACTCTGGGAAGGGGCATGTGTGCGGTACCTGGCTATCAGCTTAACAAGCCCTCTAGGTGTTTCTGACGTATGCTAATGTTTGAGAATCACTGACCTAAAGTGACCAAGCTATGATCCCGTGGTATTTGGGGCATTTGTCAATGAGTTGAGGAAAAGGGTGAACAGGTGAAAAGAACAGGGTCTCACGAGCCTTCTTGTCACTCCTCCTGGGAGATGACCTTGTCTACCTGTAAATAAAGCCATCCCATCCATGGGTCCCAAGCTGCTGAACGCAAGAGTGGATTATATTTAATTAGACAGAGTAATAGGCTTTCTAATTTTTCTCCCAGAATTGAACCATTGCTCTTTGGTGAATGATTCTCAAACGGCTGGGTGACGGAGAAAAGGGGTCTCCATTTATTGAGATGTAGCAAGCAAACTGGCTGATAAAAAGCTTTAGGTATAGGAGATTTCCTAGTGGTCAGTAAACTCCGTCTCAAACCCAGACCCCTGCCTCAGGAATGGACACTTGATGGAAAAGAATAGGACCTTCAGGAAGTTAGGAATACATCCAAAGCTGTGGACAGTACATCGCAGTGGATCCTCGATGCATTCTTATTGATTTGAAACCTGCTTCGCTTCACCTCAAACATCTGTTTGTCACTCTTCATTCACACATTTATTTCAAACTTCTTGAACCTAATTTTCATTTTGGTTTATATGGGCTCTTGCAGTAACAAGTTCCAGATGAGGTAATGAATTTACTACTCACAGTGTACAGGAATGTGTCCCTTTATTTATCCTAAAACGACCTCTTCCAAGTTTCAAGGGTGCTTATCTGAAATCTTGACTCTTAAATTTGGGTGTTGATGCTTCCGACTTTGTCTGAGATAGTCTCTTTGTGATTGTATAAAGATGAGTCAGTAGTATTGATAGCACTGCCACGCCACACCAGGTGAGAAACTCTTCAGGGAGAAGAATGCCATCCTACTCCATGCCAGGGCCTGGCTTCCCTGTGCTAGCGTTGGTAGTCATCTCCATAGGGTAGCTTAGGAACTCACAAAGACCCCACCACTGTCCTCTGAACTGGTGCCTCAAATTCTACCTGGAAACTCATTTCTTTGGGTAAAACATTTCCTTTAGAAGCATTTTCTCCCCCTACATTTAACTTCCATAAAGGCAAGGAGCAGGCCTCAATCATTTTTGTTAGCCCCTACCACCTGTCACAGAGCCTGAAATAATTGGCTTGCTAGAACTCTGTGTGTGTGCCTGGGTATGTGCTCTTAGAGATAAATACCAAGTCATTCATTTACATTTTAGTTTGAATGGGATGTGAGGATGAATGTGGCTTTACATTTGGAGGCAAATGACTGAGGCATGCTCTTTGCCTTCATGAAAGTTAAATCTAATAGGAGAACATACTCGCAAAGGAATGGTTTCACCCAGAGAAATGATTTTCTAAGGGTAGAAGTTTAGGCATTTTTGATCTGGCCAATTGGCCTGGCCAAAGAGGAGTCACCTGCCTCACACTCCTTTGTTCCTTAGGAGGTAATTCACCTTAGAGAAAAAATTTGGCCCATTCACTGAAAACCAGGAAAAGCAGGGCAGTAAGAGTGTTCTGGTGACTGGGAATACAGGATAAGAATACACTGAAAAAACAGCTAATATTTATTGAGCATTTATTATGTATCACGAATTCTTCAATGCACTTAATAATGATCAACTCATTTGATTCTCATAATAAACCCATGAAGTAGGCACTCTTAGTATCCGCATTTCACAGAGGAGAAAACCAAGATCAGAAAGGCTAAGTCACTTGCCAAAGGAGACCTAGCTAGTAAGTGGAAGAGCTAGAATTCAAACCCAGACAGTTTGATTTTAAAGCCTGGCTCTGAAACAATAAGCTCTACTGCCCTCCTGAAGAGGAAAAGCAGCACAGAAAAGCAAAATCAGGCTTGAAGACTAACTACTTCTATTTCAAGATTTTTGCCAAGGATGATCCCAGGATTGCAGGGAGCAGCGATCCAGGGATCCAGGACTGGATATTTCTAGGATTCTGGGAGAGAAATGCATGAAACAAATGCTCTCTGAGAAACCCGCTTTGTCAGGTAAGGGAAGGAAAGGGTTATTTAGAGGTAGATCAGAAGCTTCCTTTTAACTCCTGCAGTGGTCCTTCCCTCTCCTGTTCACCTCTCCCTAATAATTTGATCAGTTCTCTCTGGAAAGCACTTAGTTGCTATGGTAATGAGTACTCTATAAATATTAATAGAATAAAGCCAAACAGAATATCACCCCATTAATGCAGAGGCTCATGGAATTAGCCTTGAACATTGTGGTCTAATGATGTGCCACAATCATTTTGTTTTAAACCCCATTGAACATATGTGCTGGCTTTGGACCTCAGAGTGATGAGTAACCGAGATCCAGAGTACATGCTGTCATATTGCTTTTGAGCCCAACCCACTTCTTCTCAAGTGCTGTGCATATCATATATGTTCATTGTTTCAACGACTTTAATGGACCTTAATAAAAGCAGCTGGCATTCTCACTACTTGGTATTATATTTGGTCACTTAACTCATAAGATTTTAGCATTGAAGAAATACAGATTCATCCTTAATGCAGAAAAGGACCTTAGTGATTGCTTGGAGTGGGAGTCTCAAACTGAAATGCCTACGGGGTCGAAGCAGGTAAGGAGAAGCAAGCTGTGCACAAGGCAATGTCAGTGGGAGGCACGGTGCCATACCTAAAGCTTGAAATCTTATTCTAGATGCAATGTGTTTGTTTACTAATTTTCCCTCCAGCTTAGGATTCAAGGTGATGCAGTAAAAACAAGGAATGGGATAAGGGAAAACAACGATAAGAAAAATAAAACTAAGATCAGGTTAATGAGAGGAAAATGAAGAAAGAATGAAAAGACAGAGTTGAAAGAAGAGAGTCCACAGGGCGTCTTCAGCCTTCAGAACTAAGTAGCTTGGGCTTCTTCTGAACATTTGGCTCATGTTCCTTCCTTTCCACTGGCTGCTAGGAAGCTCAGAGACTTGTGACACACATCTAGCAACTGCAAGAACTTTAAAATCATTATGTCCATTAACCTGCTTACCCACTGATGAGGTTGCAACCACCAGCAGGCAAATGTTGACCACTCATACTTTTGTCCCCTAGTTTAGAACTCTCTTCTAACTTCCAGATCTATAATCCAATCCCAGTAGCCTAGCAGAGGTCTCATCACAGATGTCCCTCATGTCATCAGATCCTCAAACTGAATTCATTCTCTTCCTCTGCTTTACTTTTAACCCCTTTTCTTGACTGGCTCCTCTTCCTGTTTTCCTTGTCTAGTAAATTATACTATCAGCTCTAGCCATCAGATTACCCTAAACAAATCTAGGATTCATGACGGAGCCTTTCCTTCTCTCATTCCATATGCAACTGAGAAGGTGTGCTATTCTTACATCTTCTCTATGACTCAAATCTCTAGAGCTTTCATGCAAAGTCTTACAGTACCTACCCTAAGCCATGAAGGTCTGTCTCTGTCCCTCCAGCCAGGCCTTTCCTGACACACTCCTCATACCCTGTGTCCCAGTCACATGGAAAATGACCAGTCATGTAGAAAACAGCTCCACATGAGCTATAAGCTATCTCCTTCACAAGGAACAACCTTCTGCTAGGAACATGTCTTCTACTGTGCAACTATATTTAGTCACCACAGAATCCTCCTCTTTCAGAAAGCTTTCCCTGGACCTCCGTCCCCAGTTTTAGGATAGGAACCTTTCCTCTATGTTCCAAGAGATTCAAGGACCAGGGTCTTATATAAATATTTGAAAGTTGGCTTCCCGTCCATCTGTCTGCTTTGATTTTTCTTTCTGTTGAATTCTTTTCCAGGCAGACTTTCCTGTATGGTGGTTCCTAGCAGCTTCACACCTACTGTAAAAAACAAACAAGCAACCCACAAATCTGCTCTCTGTCTTTTTAACAACTTCCCAGTTCCCTTCCAATAAAAATGAAAATCCTTAACATGGTGTACAAGGCCCTACCTAATAGCTTTTCCTACTTCTCCCATCTCATTTTGTTTTATTGAGAAGTCACTTGTCAATCTTGCTGTTCCTTTGAAGTAATGTGACTTCTCTTTTTTTGACTGCTTTTTAGAATTTGTGTTTCTCTTTGTTTTTTTTAGCAGTTTTAGTACAATATGTTTAGGGGCTTTGTTTGTTTATTTGGGTATTTAACCTGTTTTGGATTCAAAGTGCTTCTTGAATCTGTGTTTTTCTGTCTTGTAAATGCTTCTTGTCTTATTTCTTCATATATTTCTGGCTTATCCTCTCTCTCCTCAGCTTCTAGGATTCAATGACACATATGTTAGAACTTGCACTCTGTCCCATGTGTCTCATAAACTTTTGTGTATAGTCTATGTTTTTTCCTTTCTGCCCTTTATTCTGAATATTTTCCACTGACCTATCTTCTTGATCATTTATCTTCTCTTCATCTTTGTCCAATTCTCTGTTTAAAACATCTGATAAGTTTTTAATTTCACTTACTGTATTTTTAGTTCTGGAATGTCCATTTTGTTATTTGTTGGGTAGATTCCAGTTCTCTGCTAAAATTCTCCATCCTGATATCTCGTTTACTGAATATATTGATCACTGTCATTTTAAAGTCCATAACTGATAATGTAATGATTTTGTATCACCAATGGGGTCTATTTTATTGTCTACATTTTTTTTCTCTCTTGGTCCTGTCTCTTGACACACCTGAAAACTTTTGATCAAATGCTAAACATTTTTAATGAAAAATCCCCCCAGAGAAGATTTAGTTTCTGACAGGCATTTAGAGTAGGAGTAGCTTGCATTAATCCAATTAGGGGCTGAGCTGGTTCCAGGCTGAGTTTTAGTCTTCATGGGGTCTAATCACTCCCCCAATTGCCCTTATTCTTAAAACATAGTCCTTCAGGAGTCTGATCTGAAAGCCTGAGGTAATTACCAGATGCCCTGCTCCTTGGCATCCCTGAGCTCCAGTGTTTGTCTCCCCGGCACCCTGAGCCTATCATCTGCTCTGTTTAGCTCCTCGGCCTCTTCTCTGCTGCTTTCTGCTCAGCTCTCTGCCTCTGAGTCCAGCCAACCCAGGAGACAGCGAATGCCTCGAGGGGAAAAGTGGCTCAAACCATCACGCTTATCCTCCCTCTTCTATGCTTCCTTTTAATCTGTGATCTTATTCCTGTATATCCTGAATGTCTTGTTGGCCACAAACCTCAATTTCTGTCCCCTAGTCTTATGAGACTATTAAAATCTTCACTCAGCAACTCTCTTTTCTTTCTTTGAGAAAGAGAGAAAGAGAGAGAGAGAGAGAGAGAGAGAGAGAGAGAGAGAGAGAGAGAGAGAGAATGAGAGAGAGAGAGAGAGAAAGAGAAATCATCCAGGTTTTCTGACTGTTCTGGGTTGGAAGGGTTTGTCTGCTCCCAGTTGATCTTTGTTGATAGAGAAGCCTCCTAAAAGTCAAGGAAGGAAACAAGATGCAGTCAACAACATTAACAATGTATCAAAACTTACTGCTTCCTTCCAAGAGTATTAATCTCTTGAGGGTCTTTCAGAGTAAATATGTTTTTTATAATTACGGTACCACTGTGGTATATATTTAGGAGTAGTTTTTTGGGGGGGAAATCCTCATCTCTAACTAATTAATTAACTAGCTAACTAATTTCACCAACTAACACTATGTGCCAGGGACTGTTTTAAGAGTTCTATATATACTATTTCATTTATTCCCCACAATACCTTTGAGAGATGGGTTGTTTTATTATTTCTGTTTTTCAGAAGAGAACACTAAGGCACAGAGATGTTAAGAAGTGATTTCATAAGATTACTCACCTTGTAAGTGGCAAAACCAGAGTTGTAACACAGAATGTCTGATTCCAGGGTCCCTGTTCCTAACCCCTTAATTTATTGCCCTTTTCTCACCATCAAATTATTACTTTTGTTACTGGTGGCAAAAGAAAAGGAGGAGTTCTGAAAGTATTTTGTGTAATGACAGTGCCTTAGGAATAAGTTTATAAACTCAGTGTAGGAGACAAATCTTATTCATATGAACAAACTCAGTTATGCTTGTTAGAATGCAGCTACAGTTCTTTATAAGTTAAATTTTTTATGGAAACAAATATACACAGTATATATATATATATATATATATATATATATATATATATATGCTAAAAACCTTTAATATCTTTATATAAGGATCAATTTGTGGTGAATTGATAGAATCAAATTTATATTCTATTGCCTGTCAAAAAGAAACAAGGAAACAGTTATTTAGACTTATTTTTCAGGTCTTGGTTTATTAAAATTATGACTCTGAGAAGAAATACTATACTTTGATTTTTCTAAGCACATGTGACTTGCATACTTTCTTTTTTATTACTCAACAGAACTTTTCTTAATATCACTTTAAAATCACAACTAACCTTCTTAGGATGATATAAGGTTGTTTTTTTGTGTTTTTTTTTTTAAGGATTTTATTGGGGAATTGGGGGAGGGGAATAGCGTTGGGGAACCAGGGAAGGGGAACGACAAGTTGCTTTCCTTTTGTTCTTCAGTCTAGTTGTGGAGGACATTGCTTCACTGGCCTATGTTGGTATCATCATTGCGCTTAGTCGCCGGCTTCTGGATGGCCGTTCACAGCGGCTATTGGCAGCTCACGCTGGCTGCCGGCCACTCACTGTAGCCTATGGCAGCCCACTGCAGCAGGGGCTGCAGCCCACACCGTCGCCGGGGCTCGCACAACCTAGCTCCAAGTGGAGCTTTTGTTAGCTGTAGAGGGCAGTGTCACTGGCCCTCATATGTGGGATCCGAACCGGGGCCGCTGGCGTCCCAAACCAGCTCTTAACCAATGCGCCACTCAGCCGGCCCAGATACAAGGTCTTTTTAACACTGTTGTCTTTCTCATAGACAAATTAAAACCTTGTGAATAATAGCTACCTATTTCCATAGTTTAAGTTGAGTCTTTAGCATGATTTAAGCTTCCAGTTCAGTCTTAAGTACTGAGATCATCTCTTTTTTCAGACCGTATCTGAATTTTTTAGGACTATCTTGGTTTCAAATATTCTAGTCTACTGGCTTCATAAAATACAGCCATATTTTGTAATTTGGGGTTCAGAAAATCTGGTGACCATACCTTTTAA
Source organism: Aselliscus stoliczkanus (assembly GCA_033961575.1). NCBI lineage: Eukaryota > Metazoa > Chordata > Mammalia > Chiroptera > Hipposideridae > Aselliscus > Aselliscus stoliczkanus. The sequence goes on from CM066729.1 coordinate 142,412,870, forward strand.
TCTTTTGTTTCCAACTTTTTTTAGAAAAAGACCTATCTCTATGAGAAATCCACATTGTTCATCTCTTACTAGCTAAGCACCGAAAAAGTATTGTATTTATTTAGAATTTGACATGCTAAGAGTTACAATTAGTTTTTGTTTCTTATTTTTATACAAGTTTTTGTTTTTGTCTTTATCCTTGAAGTGGAACTGAATCATCATATATTAGGGTAACTTTGTTTATAGAAACTGTTTCTTCAAGGAAACAAATAAATTTGTCCCCCCTTCTTTCATTTTTATAGTTCATATAAATATGGGGTTTTTGTTTTCTTCTAGGATAGAGCCAATTATTTATTGCTGTGTATCAAATTACCCCAAACCTTAGAGGCTTAAAACAACAAAATTTATTATCTCACAGCTTCTGTGGGTCAGGAATTTGGAAGTGGCTTAGCTGGATGGTTCTGGCTCAGGGTTTCTCATGAGATTAAAGTCAAAATGTTGCCCAGAGCACCAGTCACCCGAGGCCTTGACTGGGGCTGGGGGATTTGATTCTAAGATGTCTAACAGTGGTGTGTAAGCCTTGGCTGTAGGCAAAAGATTTAATTCCTTACCCAGTAGACCTCTGCATAAGGCTGCTAGAATGTCCTCATGACACAGTGATGGCTTCTCCCAGAAAGAGTGACCTAAGAGAGAGTAAGGTGGGGCGTGAAACGTCTTTTTTGGGTCTAACTTTAGAAGTCATAAACCTTCATTTACACAATATCCTATTAGAGGTCAGCCCTGTTCATTGTGGGAGAAGACTATACACGGGCATGATCTCTAAAAGGTGAGAATCACAGGGGGCATCTTGGAGACTGGCTTCATTTAACAACTCTTAATTAAATATTCACTTGTCAGATAGGAAGAAATACCAAGTGTGGTCTCCTGTCTTCACAGGCCCTAACAGTCTTGGAAAAGACACTAACAGCAAAAGACAATTCATGTTAAATAAACAGTGGTCATTTCAGGCAAGGATATCTGTTGAGAGGTGACCTTACATGAAAACGGTCAATAATGTCTTCAAGGGCAGGTGTGATTGGTCTTGGGGTTGGAAGGACGAATGAGCAATTGGAAAAAAGAAAGCTCCGATTCTTTTTACTCCCCTGTCTGAGCCACTGTCCATGCCTAAAACAAAATACCAAACTGTATCAGGTAGGATGTTTTGGTTCAAGCAAAGATGACAACTCTGGTCAACTCAAGAAAGAGAAAGTGAGTTACCAGGAGAATGCTGGAGTTTCTCCCAGGAACCAAGGATGAATGAATAACAAGGTCTATGGAAAGCCAAGTGTCATAGCAGCCCTGGGGATCATTGCAGCAGGAATGTATAGACAAGTTCTTTAGGATGCGACATTGAACGAGTCTGCTTCACTTCATTTTGAGTGCCCAGAAGAGCGTCTGATTGGCCCAGCTGTGTCATGTGACTACTCCAGTGGAGGAGATAAGAGGGCCCCTGATTAGCAGTCTCCCAGAATCACAAGGAGTGGAGAAGGGCTGACTGCCCCCGAAACAGAGCCTGGGTAGATACCAGACCTCTTTTAAAACCCAAATTGTTCACTACAGTTAAAAAACTATCTTTGCATTTTAAAGAAAATGGGAGTCTCACTGAGTCTCAAAAGCTATCCTATTTATTTTTAATTTTTTATTTTGGGGGTGATGCCACATTTCAGAGGGACAATTGCCTTAGGCACTGAATATTTTCCTAGAAAGGCACCCAATTTATCTTGGGTTTCTGGTGTGTTTGGGTTTGTAATTAATTTGCCTGAGATTTTCCAGAATGCTGTACTGTGGAAATGACCAGTTATCCCTTACTGCTTTGAAGCAATAAAGCATCCTCAATTTCCCAGCAATTTTTTTTCATGGTATTTCCCATTCCCCCCACCATGGTATTTACCACAGCTTATAATTACTATTTATTATTATCTATAATTATTAATCTATCTTTTCACTTGTTTGAAACATCTGTCCCCATCGCTAAACCAAAATCTTTATTAGCACCTATTAAAAAACAAGGTTTTGGGGCCAGCTGAGTGGCCTAGTGGTTAAGCGCTGGCTTGGGAAGCCAGCGGCCCCAGTTTGAGTCCCACATATGAGGGCCAGTGACACTGCTCTCAAAAAAAAATAAAATAAAATAAAATAAAAAATAAAAAACAAGGTTTTTTGCAACCTCGGTACTACTGAAATATTGGACTGGATAATTCTTTGTGTTGGGGGGCTGTCCTATGCATTGCAGGATGGTTAGCAGCATCCTTGGTTTCTTACCAGATGCCAGTAATACTTCCCCAGTTGTGACAACCAAAAAACATCTCCAGATATCCCCTGTGGGGCAAAGCCCTCCCTAGTTGAGAACCGCTTATGTGTGTGCGTGTGTGTGTGTGTGTGTGTGTGTGTGTGTATAATTCATGTATTAAAGGAATGCATGCATGCATTAATTAACAGGCTTATTCAAGAATGTGATGGGATTTCCAAATCCTTGAATCCTTGGGATTTTCCAATCTTTGAGTGAATGTTTGTCTGTCCCTTCTGATTCATTAATTTTTTTCATCTCTCCATTCACCAAACATTTACTGAGGACCTGGTATGGAAAGAGGTCAGGGTGCTATAGATTGTTTATAGTCTTTACATTTTGACTGTAAAAAATGATTGTTTACAGTCATTAAATCTTCAATGCTCAAGGGACCTGTGCTAGGCATTATATAGGGTTATGGGTGAAAAAAGTATGAATTGCCTTCAGCTTATTATACTCCAGGGAATGCGGTAGTTCCAGCAGCACATTTGGATCAAGCTTATTTACACTGCCTTCAGTGCCTTCCTGGCTCTTCCCTGGTTTTCTGTGTCTTAATCACCCTTCACAGCCAGTTCACATTCACTTTAAAGCCTGTGCAGAAAGGGCCCAGATCTAAAGTTCCCTCCCGACAGATCCCTTAATGCGTCTTATATTGGTCATTTGGCATTTGCATCTACCACACTGCATTAGTGTTTTATCCATCTTATAAATATGTCTGGACTTCCTAATTAAATGTTTGGAAGAAGTTTATTAGAATAGAAAATTCCTTAAATATAAATGCAGTTCTAATCTGACCTCTGCCATCTGTCTAGCTTTGTGACCCTGGTCAGTTGCCTAATTGCTGAGGCTCACTTAATTGATAAAATAGAAATGTTTTTACCTGTTCTGCAACTTTCCTTACAAGGATATTGTGGATAATACTGAGGATATTAAGTGAAATGATGGCTATCAGTATATTTGCTAAATTTAGAAACACTATACAAATGTAACATGCTGGCATTATCAACATTAAAATAATAATACAAATTTCTTGAAACAGGGGCTGTATTTTATATGTCTTTGTATCTCTGGAACCTACCATATGGCTGCATATCTAGTAGGAAGCTCCACAAATGATAGCTGGTGATGCTGATATGGTATCTTGTGAAGTGTGGATCTCATTTGTTATATAAATTTGTTATCTGTGATTATACACTAGCCAATAAATAGTTGTAGAGTCAAATTGAATTTCAGATAATCACCCAAGAAGTCTGTATTATTGCTTATGCATATTCATACTGACATCTCCTGAAGCTAGGAGTTGTTCACATTCCATATGAAACATATTTTAAGGACCTAATGGAATCTTGTGGATTTTTATTGAGAACTTTAAAGAATATTTTATACAGAAACACATTACATAAGTTGGAAATTCTGGTAAGATTTTACTCTGAAATATACAAAGATTAAAAGTAATGTATTTTCGGCACTTGGATAGATTCGTTTTTTGTTTTTTTTTTTTTGTTTTTATTATAAAGTGACAAATACTCCAGAACACCCTAAGAGATTAATCTGTCTAAAATATTCATATTCTCCAGCTATTCTCTCAGTCTTAAAAATTGTTTTAACCAATGTATAAACTCAATTGACTAAAATTTGTTATTGCAAAACTCATAGTTGGTTTTGACTTCCTGATACTGGCCCATTTTGTGGTAATGCTAAAATTGAACACCATAGTAACAAATTTGTTTTACTAAAAATATTGAGATAACACAAATAAGACATTAAGCAAACCCGTGCATTAGCTGAGTTGACCTTTCTTGAAAAATAAATACTAAGGAAATATTTTAAGAGAGTCCTTTTTTTTTTCTCTCACTTTAGGGCTCACTTCTAGTCAAATATTGCTTTTGTTTACCAAGAATTAGGTTGATATCTGTTAAATGCAGCAGTAAAGTTTTACTACATGTACTTAAGTTGTAAAACTAAATGGACTTTATGGGTATAATTCCCAATATAAGCTTTTATAATTTTTAATGAAAAATAGCTGACTAGCTCATGGTAGTAAATACTATACTGGCTATAGCTTTAAACATATTTAGTGTGTTTTTCTAAAATGGGAAATTCAGAATGAGGATTTTAAAAGTCCATTAATAAAAAAGTAATGTGCGCTGTATTTAATCAGTATAGCACTGAACTTTTTCTCTATATAAATTCAGATTCAGGGAACATTTACTAACCATTGTCTGTAGACCAAACATAATGTAAGCTTCTTCCTCATATGTGGTCACTTAATCCTCAAACAACCCAGTGATGGTATTTTCATTAGAGAGAAGAAAATCTGAGGCTCTTTGAGGTGAAGAAATTTGCCTACAGTTACAAAGTTTAGAAAGTACCAAAAGCTGGGTTACAAACTCAGGTTTCCTTATTGTGAAGTCAGTATTCTCACCAGTACATGTATTCAGGATGATGTGAACATGGGTGGCATTATGGTATCATTATAATCTTTCCCAAATCTAATGTGCAAACATCTGTTGACTCACTGAAGAACAACAGACATGTTTATAACCTCTAAACTTCTATAAAATTGCCTTGAACTTGACAAAATAACTATTACTTGTGGTTCGCCTGCGTAAAAATTTTCATTAGTTACTATTTTATTTCAAGATAGTGGGCTGAACTTGAGATTTTTATTGGTCAAAATTGGTGAGTTTCTTTGTATGTTATCATGCAGAAGACAGAGAGTTGAGTTGAAACCAATCAGTCTGTCATTCATCCATGTGCTTCTGTTTCCAAACACAGATTTATCTGGTTCTATCAAAAGTCCTATGGGTAAAAAAAAAAAAAAAAAAAAAAAAATTAAAGAAATCAACATTCTTTGTTTCTTTGTGAAAACTGGTCAAGCCATATAAACATGTTGGCAGCTCTTAGACAATGTTAGAGGAGGGGAGGGGAAAGTTAGGATGGAATGACTTGACTGGCCAGCTCTAGGGTGACACCATCATTTCAGACCCAAGAGGGGCTGTTAAAAGCTAGCCCAATCCAACAAGAATTAGACTCAAGGGATCTAACCCAGGGATCAGAGGTATGACAGAGCTTCTTGGCCAAAGCAAGTCTCAGCATTAGTGGGTGTCCCAGTGAAAATAGGTGTGGAATTAGGTAGGTTATGGTAGATATTATTAATTGCTTATCTAACACCCTGTCTTTCTTGCAAATGATGACAGAAATTGATACTTGTCTCTAATATGCATTTCCCCATTTCCAGAATTAGAATTCCCAAATATTAGCTGGACACATGGCCACCCCGAATTTATTTCTCCTCCTTCCTTTCAGCTGAGTGTGGCCATGTGACTAACGGGATGCAAGCAGAGTGATACATGGAACTTTTAGGAAGTATCATTAAAGTCTCAAGGCTTTCTTCCTTCTAGCTAGGTATGTTATAGATGTGAAGGATGAAACAGGATCAGCCATTATAGACTATGAAGTGTGTTATGGACTGAATGTTTGTGTCCCTCCCCAATTCACATGTTGAAACCCTAACACTCGCCCACCCCCCACTCCAATGTGATGGTATTAGGGGGTGAGGCCTTTAGGAAGTAACTAGATTTAGATGATGTCAAGAGGGTGGGGCCCCAAAATAGGATTAACATCCTTATAAGAAGAGTAAAAGAAACCAGAGCTCTCTCTGCACATACACAAAGAGAAGACCATATGAGCAAACAGCAAGATGGTGGCCATTGCAAGCCAGGAAGAGGGTCCTCACTAAGAAACTAATCTGATAGCACATTGATCTTGGACTTCTCAGAACTGTGAGAAACAGATGTTTGTTGTTTAAGCCACTTAGTCAATGGGATTCTGATAAAGACAATGTAGAGGTCCCATGATGAGGATAGTAGAATTACAAGGTAAAAGGAACCTGGGACCCTGGTAATTGTGGAGTCACCAAACCAGCCCTGACTGTTAATATGAACTTAATCCTAACTGATACACTAATAGAATCCCTATGTGATTGGGGGTGTCAACATGCCCAACAAGAAAACTGTTTCCCAGCCTCTCTTGAAACTATATGTGGCAATGTGTCAAAGTTCTGGCCATTGAAATCAAGTGGAAATTATGAAGGAATTCTGGAAAGTTTCCTTATAAAATGTATAGGCAGCTGGAGGAAGTCCTTGTGCCTCCCCCTCTCCTGGTGGTGGATGCAGTTCTGGGGGCTACCTTGGATCATGAGGGTCCTTGAGGGACAGAATAACAGGAGTTCTTCTCCTGCCTTTTCTGACGTTCCTTGAGGACTTTGTGAAGCTAGCTTATCAGAATTGGACCACTTGTTGTTGGACCTGTTTTTTTACACAAAGAAACAAAGCCTTTGGTTTTAAGCCTCTTTATTCTTGGTTTTCTATTAAGTGCAGCCAAATCGAATCCTATCTGATAGCGAGGTTTATTAGAGGTAACAAGAAGGTATAGGAAACATGGGTCAACCCTAGAGACCTGGGTTGTGGGGTCTGTGTCTCATCTGGTTGGGAAACTGGCATGGAAGTAGCAACTTCCTGGTAACAACCTGACTGACTAGTGAGGTTCAGTGTTAGATATCTAGCCCAATGTGTGGGTGTGGACCGTCCAGATCCTGCTCATTCATGGGTAAGAGCAACTAGTGCGCTGCCAGACCAGGTACTGCACTGGGCATAGTTGGGTCTGCAAGGGTCAGGCTTTTAGTGCCTGACATGGGCTGGGCAGAGGCAGAAGCAGGCAGTGGCTGACATAGTCCATGCCTGTTTTAGATACTGAGGCAGAACCAATATGCTGGAGTTCTCTCTTCTCTCAGGGCTGTTAGCAACTGGCTGACTCTGTCTAATATCCAAGCTTGTGAGAGTCAGCTTTGCTCCTCTCTCTGTGTCATGTGTGGGCCAGCTGCCTCCCTACTGGTCCTCATTTCCCCTGCATTGAGCTCATTTACTCTCTGGGGATTAATTTGACTGTGAATACTCTGGACTCCAAAGTGTGGGAAAACTGGAGATACAAACAACAGAACCCTTAATGCTACAGGGGCAGAGAGTAACATCTTTGTCTTGGTTAGCATCACGTAAAACCCGGCATGTGATTTGATTGCTGATGACATTTCCTAGTCAGAGACACTTCTAGGCAGTGACTCAAGGAGGCAGTCTGCTGCTGAGCAAGGGGAAAGCAGGTCTATGTGCTGGAGTTCAGAGAACCCTGGGCTCATATGAGAACTATCAGCCCAGAGCTTTTGCTGTCAAAGAGCTAAGGTGGGTGGAAACATACTGTGAAATATAAAGTGCCCTATAGGTTATTATAGTTGTGTTCATGGGGAAAACAACAAAATCACCCTTTTCCCCATTGTTACTGAGATCATGAGGCACTGACCCCTTTCAACATGCCCAGAGATAGCAGAGATAGCAGGGTGCACTTTTGTTCATTTCTCTCCATCAAGGCTGCCCTGGAATTTATTTTAACCAAATTTCATATAGATTATTATTTTTAAAAAATGAGGTAATAGAAGCTTTTGGAGTGACTTGTCACAGAATACTATTGTGAGCATGAATGACAGCTGAGTGTACCTTCAAAATTAACCATGTCGATAATGGGACATACTAATTGTGTGTGATATATATTGATCATGTACCCCATATACATGTTAATCACATACCCAATTTACTATTATTTACCCCATTTCCAAAAGTGTGTTGTATTGTTAATAGGTGTGAAGAACTGGCAATAGAATAATTCTGAGTAAGCATAGCTGAGCTGGAAAATTGTTATTGGTATGTGAGTCTAGATTGAGGGAACATCCAAAAATCACATCCTGGAGCATTGCTCCCATAAGGAATTTGATGGGGTAGATGATAATTGTCTCTGCCCCTACTAATCAGAGAATAGGCCTCCTTGTACCTGGGCTTGTCTGTTCAAATGCTTCCTCCTGAGACAGTTCATCTGGGGGATTGACATAAAGTCAAAGGAAGAGTAGAGATGACTCATGATGGCCATGGCAGTGCCCTAGCTAGATTGTTTTTGTGTTTCTCTGTGCCTGATATCCTTGGTTTTCCAGCCTTCCATCTATTCCGGGAGCTGCTTCGTGTCCTCTCTGTGACTCCCTTGTGCTCCTTAGGGTAATAGGCAGAGTTTGTCCTGCTGCCTGCAGCCAAGGACATTCACTAATGTGGAACTGAAATGAGTTTCTTTACTGCGGGCTCTGAGAACCTCTAATAGGCTCGTGTGATTCTCCAAAAGGTGCTCAAGAATGTGGCATTTTCCAATAGTATTTGCTGCAGAAGCTCTGCCTCCACACCCCCTTCCAACCCGCCCCCCCCCCAACATCTCTTAGGGTTGGTGTCCCGTGGAACACACTGGTGGAAAGGCTAATTTTGTAAGTCACTGCTTAGTGAAATCAGAAGACATCTTGGTGATAGAGAAGAGTTCATTTAACTGAAAAAGGTGAATAGTTTTCTTCCTGCTCTATAATAAATCTAGGATCTCATAATAAATTATGTTCTTATCTTGGATTCATAGTTAATCTTTCTCTAGAGGGCCATCATTGGTCTCACACACACCATCTCCTGTATGCACGCTCTGGGCTGGCAATGAGATCCTGGGACTCCAGTGGATACTTGTAGGGTGGTTTGCAGAAGCCAAAATACATCTTATTTTTACCTGATCCATTATGTCTGCTAATGACTTAGGTCAACTGGGTAAGCAAAATGGTCATCCATAATTAATTTTGCTGTTCGTTATAGCCAATTATTTTAACTGCTGGATGATTTGTATTTTTATACAATCTGCAGTCTTCCAGGAACATACAAAAGCTTAATGGGTTGTATAATGTGCAATCCCTGACCCATGATTAACATGCTGTTTAATGAGTACAATTTTAAGAAAGCTTGAAACTTTAGGCCCCTGGCTTCTTCTACAAAGCCAGGTACTGGCATGAAAGTTTGCAACAGTAATGGGTTTTGAATGTTTTAAATGGAAGATGATTCCCACCTAAATGAGACTCTGCAAGCTGGGAGCATCACCCCTCCCCCTTGCACAGCATGCTGCAATGTTAGCGGACAGGGGCAGCTCCTGGAATTTGGTGACAACTCTGATTTCTGGCTTTCAACTCTAGATATTCCTATTTAGTAGGTCCAGGCATGGTGAGGCATGAGCTTTTCCAACAAATGTACCAGGAAATTTTGACACATGTGGTGATGGGTCACACTGGGAAATATTCGACTAAAATTTATTTTGAGGTTTGTTGAGTGTGCGGGGCACTGTCTCTGCCAGCCTGGGAAGCTGGATGCAAAAGAATTGCTCAGGGACACTTGAACATGGTTTTTCTTTCTGGCCTCTAGCTGGCTTTTCTTTCTGGAAGAGTATGTGGCCTCACAAAGGCTGAATGTGATTCAAGAACCAGAGGAACCCAATATTTGTTAACATTCCCTTAATGTAGCACACAACTTATTAGTGGAAATTTGTTTGGAATAAAAAGTTTGTCTGAAATCCTGTATGGAAGGCTTTAGGATATAAAAAACTGGGCTTTCCAGGTTCTGATACATTTTATTTTCTGTAGATACTGGTTCCAACACCTAGCTGTGTCCCCCCTTTAGCAGTTCCAAAAGCCATCAGCAGCTCTACTGAGATATGCTATACCTGCTCCTGTCTCTGTGGCCACCATACTTCTAATAGTTTTCTGTGTCCTTGGCTGAATACACTAAGCACTTAATCCAGTCTGACAGGCAAGTGAATGTGTATGTGCCTGAACTGCAATGGAGTGAAATGATGACTGCTCTTAAGTTACTCCAGTTTTGTTTTGTTTTTTAAGATTTTTTATTGGGGAATTGGGGGAAGGGACCAGCCAAGTAGTTGTTCTTTAATCTTCGTTGTGGAGGGCGCCAGTCGCCATCTGGCTTCCCGTCGGGCAGGTCGTGGCCTCTAAGCTCAAGGTGCTGTGTTCAATCTTAGTTGCGGGTGGGCGTAGCCACCATCCCATGTGGGAGTCAAACCAGCAGTCTTGTTGTTAGGAACACACGCCCTACCCACTGAGCCATCTGGGCAGCAGCTCAGCTCAAGGTGCCAAGTTCAGTCCGGTGGGCGTAGTCCACCATTGAACAGGCAGTTTTGTTGTTACACCAGCTGAGTCATCCTGCCACCTGTTGGCAGCTCAGCAACAGCTCAGCTAGGGTGCAGCTCATTGGCCCACGTGAGAATCGATCCGGAGGCCCTATTGCTCAGAGCATGTGCTCTAAGCCAACTCTTAATCAACTGAGCCACAAAGCTGGCCAAGTTATTCCAGTTTTTGGCCAGTCCCATTGACGTGCCAGTGGAAAGGTGATGGCTAGTGATAAGATCATTTATTCAATCCTCTAACAATTTCTGAGTATTTGGCTTTGCTTCTTACCAGCAACTGTAGGTAGTTAATTAACCTTTGCGATTTTCTTAGCATAATAATAGTACTTCCCTTTTAGGGTTGTTGGTAGGATTAAATGAGATAAGGCTTGTAAAGTATTTAGCATGTTTCCAAGCATATAGGGCTCAAAAATTTAATCATCTCTCTTCCTCCTTCTCTTCCTCTTTCTCCCTTGAACTTCCTCTCCTACCAGCCCCCCTTCTGCCTTCTCTAAAGTGACAGACAGCTCTAGAATTTCTATTCAGGAAGGAAGCTTGGGTTGTACGATCAGGTTGGAGGGTGAAAAGGAGTGGGTTAGAAAAATTGTTTTAAGATTGAGTTTGCCAAGTGCCCTTGGATTATGTGTTTATTTGGGGTATCTGAGACTGGGACACTGCAATAACTATAGGCCATCCCTTGACACCACCAGGTACTATGTCAAGGACCTTGAGAGACACAAAAATGATGGAGACACTCACTTTCCTCAAGGTGTATAACCTAGGGAGACATTTGTGGTTTGATTAGCTACTCCATAAATAAGGCAACTTATATTACTCATGTTAGAACAGAAGTACAGTTGGACAGGAGAGCACAAAAAAGCGAGCAATTAATTCTTGGACAATGTGTTATCTCTATATTTAGAATTAGAAAAAAGGATCTGCCTGTCTGCTAAAAATAACAATACAGTTGTGTGTATATTGCATCAACTAGATTATTAGGGAGAATACACGCAAAGGCAATACTGTATATATCAAAGTACATCTACAGGATCAGAAAGACACTGGTAGTGGAAAGGATCTGAAGAGTTTATTCCCTACAGCAGAGTTCTGACTTCACACACAAACCTTGTTAAGGAAGTTCTGCTCTTTTGCAGAAATAGTGAAGGTAAAGTTGAGAGATAGCAGGGAAAACCAGTGTTTGCCTTTAGTGGTAGGCAATAAATTGTGTGGGGAAATGCCAATTTCAAAATTCCCCCTTTCTACATGATTCAGTGTGAGTAAGATAGAATCATTGTCGTTGACTATCAAATCCATCTCAAAGACTCAAAAATCATTAATGTCCAATACTACTGATTTGTTTTCTGTTAAATCTGAGTCTTGCTGGTTCTATTAGTCTTTCCTTTGGCAGGAAATTCAATAATTTGTTATCACTGAAGGTAAAGTAGACTCAAAAATGTTTAGTTTGGTTTTAGTGTTATACACCTTTAGTCCATAAAATGCTAGTTGTGTCTCTATAATTCTTTCCTGGAGAATTAATTAAGTTTCTTATTTTTGAAATTTGCAAACATGACCATGTTTTTGTTAGAGGTCTTATGGGAATTCTCATTTATTTTTGGTCTTCACTTTATGGGAACAATTTCTATGTTAAAAAGTGCAGAATGGAGAACCAAGGCCAATAACGCTATGATACAACAAGCTTTCTTAGCTTATTTGTTCTGATGAAACTAAGATGGGCAACATCAAAACCTGACAGAATTTTAAAAATCTGCTTCCTGGAAGTTTTCATCTTTAAAAAAAGTGCTGATTTTTAGACACTAAACTCATATCTCGAAGTTTTCTTTATTGAATGACAAATGCTATGTTGTCCAGCAGTCAAAAATCCCATGGTATAATGATATTCACCGGGGAAAGCTCACGGAACACATCTGCATGAAATTCTTTTGAGAAAACTTGAAGAAATTGCATTTTTAATGGCCTCAGAATACAAATAACAGAATGCAAAGCTTAGTTAGCTTGAGACTGTCCCAATTTGGATGCAAAATTTGAGTGTATAAATTTAGGGGATTTTTAAGAGGATTGATACGAGAAGCTTCTTTGAGACAGATCCTATGGGTGTCAGTTTTGACTGACTCGGTACCCTCAGTCTGACCTAAGTGGATTCTAGGTTTCTGATTTCCTTCTGTCCATGCTCTTTGAGATCAGGACTACTTTTTGAGAAAATATTATATATGGAAAACAGAAGAGGTTAAATTGAGAGAACCAATGGCACACTTTTACTGTGTTGCAAGCAATAACAAACGTCACTAGAGACACCAGTCTTTGTCTCTTGTCATGCCTCCTGAATAAGATTCTTTCCCCCAGATTCCTCAGGTTGGCCTGTTTGTACAACATGCCTCGTTCTTCAACTATTGGCCCCTGAAAGAAGGGGAACCCAACCAGGACTGGGCTGAGCCAATCAGATCCTCTCTCTTAAGGTTTGAACAGAGGGTCCTGGGATGGAGAGTTGTCAGGGCTGAGCTGAAAGGTTTCTCAACATTTGCGGCTACGGGAGTTGTTTTGTGTCTATATAACTTTCTGGAGCTATAGAGGAGCCATGAACAGAAAGAGAGGGACTAAGAGAGGTCCCAGGGAATGGAACTGCCCTGGCTTGAAAAGCAGACTTTGCAATCTCGGAGGAGATGCTGGGGGTAGACTCCGTCTCCCCTGAATCCTTACAAACACCCCTGCTACAGGTTTGCCACGTGTGATTATGCTTCTGTTATTTACAACTACAAAAGCCTGACCAGGACAGAAATGGGTCAATAGTGCTGTTGCTTCTCCTTTTAAAATACACTATTTTATACATATTCATGACTTTATGCAGTAATTTGCAGCATTGGCTATGAAGGCAGGATTAGCCTTTCAGAACAGAAAGAAGAAATTCTCTTCTTAGAATTAAGGAGAAGACAACTCATGGAATGACTGTTAAGTGTAGTTTGCCAAAAGCCAATCAGGCCCACCTGCCTTTACTGAGAAGTCTAAACCCAGTCCATTTCTACAATGAGCCTGTTGCTCAGTTGGGGAGACAAAAGTAACACCTGATGAAATACTGCCATTTAAGACAACATGGATGGATATTGAGATTATCATCAGACAGAAAAAGCCGAGAACCATATGACTTCACTCATATGTGGGATATAAAACTGAAAGCAACAAATGAACAAGACAAACAAAAAATCATAGACACAGACAACAGTTTAGTCGTTACAAGAGGGTACGGGAGGAGGGGGATGGTAGAAGAGGAAAAAGGGGGTCAAAGATATGGTGATGGAAGGAAAACTGACTCTGGGTGGTGAACACACAATGCAATATATAGATGATGTATTATAGAATTGTACACTTGAAAGCTATATAATTTTATTAACCAATGTCACCCTAATAAATTTAATAAATATTTTTAAAAAAGTAACCCTGAAACAACCAGAGAATAATTCAAGGCAGGGAATAATTACATGCTACATCATGGGATACTGACTAGATATACATTAGATCTGAGGAAGGGAGATCAGAACAGAATGGACCCTCGGAAGTGATTGAGTGAGGCAGGAGGTGAACTGTAAAAAAAGATGGGCATCTGAGCTAGGGTGGAAGAAGGTGTCAGCAAGTGCAGGGGGTTAGGAAAGAGCTATGTGTGAGGATCCCATGTGTGAGTGATTGCTGAATGTCTGTGGAGGTGGGACCCCACTTCACCTAAAGCCTCCGGTCCACTTGGGCAGACAAGACATACAGAGATGAAAATGCATTAGAAATTGACTGCAAGGCAAGGAGACATAGGTAGGACTCAAAGAAATGTTCTAAGGAGTTCAGATAAGGAAGAGTTCTTTATGACCTGGAGGGAGTTGAAACAGAGTGAACATACTGAGAAATGGTAGGCAGCAGAGTGGTTTGGAAGTGAAACTGGTGAAGCCGTGGGCCAGATGATGAGAAATGTGAACCTAGGCTTACAGAGGCATACAACAGTGGTTCTCAAACTTCTGGTGATGAGCTTTTTCTTAGTAAGAAATATCGAGTGGAAGCTCAATTAATAAAATAGATCAAAATGATTAGTTCTGGGTGAAGTAGAGGAGTGGGTCTGGAACCCACCTCTTAAATGCCATGTTCCCACTATACCCACAAGGCTTGTCCATAGTGCTTCTCTGGAAGTTGCTTGAAAACCCAGAGCAATAGGAAGCAGGGGGTCATCACAGAGTTTGGATGGTGAATGAGCATGTGTGCACCTTCACTGGAAGTTTACTGCTGGGTGAATGCGAATAGGGAGAGAGTAAGGAAAGGAGAACAAGGTAAATGATTGTGAAGGAACTCAGATGTGAGGGGCTGAGGGCTCGGCCTGAGAGTGGGAGTTGGGGAGGTAGATAGAACCATGTCTATCAACACTGATCATTATACTTTCACTGTCCCTTGACTTTCATTTCTAGCGCTGGTACTCATAACCTTCTTTAGAATATTGAGTGAGGAGTTTTCAACCTGTCCTTAAGCTGCAATCCTTATACTGGGAATAAAGAAATTATAATAGATGAGCAGTGCCAATTGCTTAATTCTCAGGGTTCAACTCATAGGTGTTCCTCCTAGAAGCATGCCTGTCTTTCCTCTTCCAGATGTAAGCTGTCTTTTATGTATTTCTGACATTTTATGGTTTCCTGCTTAGGAAGAAAGTGTGCTTCCCAGGGGGTTATATTAAATTGAATTGATTGTCAGGCAGCATTGAAGAGTTACAACAAAAAAGAAAGCAGGCCATATTCATCTCTCTAGCTCTTTATGTTCATGCACAATTTTTTTTTCTGCTTCCAAATTAAGTTTCTGTTGGTTTTGTCCAGTTATCCCAGCTTTCCATCCTAATACACTGAGCCACTTGAGCTCGTTTCAAAGAGTGGTGAAGTTACCATAACACAGACTCTAAGGGGCGACAATGGTGGACTCACCCATTCATCCACATTCATATTCTTCATTAACCAAGCTGAGCTGATTGAAGTATCTTAGCAACCAATCCATATTTACCCATATTGAAGTAATTTGGTGAATGGGAAAATAATGTTGGTCTGTAATGAAAGACTAATAGGTGAATCTCAGAGAAGGAGTTCCTAAATGGTCAGATTTACATTGTAGTTAAGAACCTAGCTAAGGAAATCCACATAATGAAAAGTAAAAAAGGACAAAAAGAACCCTGACCTTTCAAGATGGCCATTATTTTCTCTTCAATTATGAAAATTCCCTTATGAAGTAAAAGGGGGGGCACCAAATGGATCAAATATTTCTAAGCAAATACTTGTATTCTGAAGCATAATTCTGACTGCTGTCCCTCTGGTCAAAAACTGTCTGTAAGGTGATTGCATGCCTCGCTATAGCATGGCTCAAGCCTGCCTTGCCAGCCCATCTCCCCCTGTAGCCTGCAGGCACCCCATGGACATTCACCATTTCTCAGGCCCGGCCCCATGGTCCCACCTCTGTGCATTTGCTCCTGCTGTTGTGAGCTGCTGGAATGTCTGTGCTGCCATCCTGCCGGAATCCAAGGAAAACTCTATGGCCTGGTTTATGTGTTGCTGTTCCTTTTTGTGAAGACCTACTTCCAATGTCCGTGGAGGAAGTCTTCTCCTTTCTTTACTTTTTGCCATCCTTTAAAGATTTGAACTGTGGTGATAAGACATTCCCCCACCCCCTTTCTTTTTTAAGGTATTTGGATGCATGGCATGTAACCTACTGAGGCAGAGATTGATAATCTGATAAATAGTGGAGAAAATATGGGCTTTGGGATCAGGCTGATCTGAGTTTGAATTTTAGCTCCACTACCTAATATCTGGACTTAAGCAAATTCTACTTCTGCTTTGTGCCTCCATGTCACCCGGTAAACAGGAATCACATTAACTACCTTTCAGGGTGGCTGAGAGAATGCGAGAGATAAGTCCAAACTGGCAGCTGGCTTCTAGTAGATGCTCCCTGAATGTTAGCTTGCCTTTGGTATACTTGCCAAAGTATACTTTGGTACACTTGCCTTTGGTATATTTAGTATAGTTCCCTGCAGAGTTAAGGTGCTCAGTAGTAACATTTTCCAAATTGAATTACAGTGAATAAGGGGTTAGATCTGGGACTTTGCCAGCAACCTTAACTCTTTTCAATCCTTAGTGCTGCTTAGTGCATCTAAACAATAATTAGCAAAATAGACCAGAAAGCAAAGCACTGTTTTACATTTGTGTGTATGTGTGTGTGAAGATGAGGCCTGTTTACCAGTTATAACAGCCAAACAGAAAACAGGATGAGGTCATTTCTTCTCCTACCTCCTGCCTCCATCCTGGAGGTTGGTTTCTTTTCTGGAGAGGCTTTGCTGGCATCTGAGCCTCTCTGAGGGAGAAACCATCGCGGTGTGCTGGACTCCGTAGTAGTTAGGGTCAGAAGACATGGAGAACGGGTCCTGCTTTGGGGGTGGGCTCTGGGGTAATGTAAGCCTCCTGCCTCGGTAGGCCCGGCTTCCTGGGACAGTGCAGATGATTAAGCAGTGCACTTCATAAAGCCCTAATAGAAATAAAGTGCCTAAGCCAAGGCAATGTAAAGCACTTGACCCAAACCTAACGAACAGCTTTCTCAGAAGTCTGACATTTTGTTGTTAGACTCATAAATGCATACCTGTCTTGGATAGATTGTCTGATTTTAAAAATGTACTAAATGTTCATTATAGATAATTTGAAAAGTACAGAAAAGCTTATAGCATACCTAAATGTTTTTATGAAAATAAAATAGTTTATATACTATAAAATATTCATTTGATGAAATGTTATCATTTTTAACCATTATTTTTCATCGCAATGAGACATTAACGATGTCAATCCTTGAAATATGGATGACTAAATTAAAATACCACAATTACGTACTATAAATGCTGTTTTGTAGGTTATATTTGTATCTAAACAATTTATTGTGTTCATTTTCTTATGTCAATACGTTTTCTTCTATAACACCAAGTTAGTAGCTGCCTAGTATTTCATCACCTAGAGATTCTGAGTTTTACTTATCCAAGTCCCCAGATTTGGATGTTTTTAACAATGCTGAAATAAATATCCTTTTATATACCATTTCATATATCCTTCTTAAATAAATTCCTAGAAAAAGGATTACTAGATAGAGTTTATGTGTAAATATGGCCAAAATGCAATATTTGTGCCAATTTTCATTCTTATATTGTTTGACAGGTTATTTCCAGTTTTGTTACTATTGTGAGTTATACTTGTGAACATCCTTGAACAGCGTTTTTGCTTTTGTTTTTTTGTCTTTTATCCACATTTATTGTTTTCTTAGGATAAAATCCTTACAAATACAATTGCTGTATCAAAGATATAAACATTTTTGAAGCTTTTCACCCATATTGTCAAATTCTCCCCTAGAAAAGGTGCTTACACTTACCTTGAGTGATTAGAATTCCATTTATTTCTCAGGATGCTTGCCAGCATGTAACATCATTTAAAAAAAAAAATCTTGGGCTGGCCAAGTGGTGTGGTGGTTAAGCACTGTCTTGGGAAGCTAGCGGCCCTGGTTTGGGTCCCACATATGAGGGACCCAAAAAAAAAAAAAAAAAAAAAGATCTTTGTTAATGAGTAGTCCAGGAACACAGCTTAATATTTTAGTTTGTATTTCTTTGACTGTTAATGAAGTTGAACATAATCATGTGTTTTTTTCAGCCTTGAGATTTCTTTACATAGTGGCTCAGTTTTATAAGTAGTTTTTTAAAATATATATTAGACATAGATCACAAAACATATTTTAGCTGAATGAATTATCTTTGACATGATTTTTGAAAATTATTATTAGTTTCAGGTGTACAAAACAATGTAATAGATATTTCACCCCTCACAAAGTGAAAATCTCTCTCCTGCAATCGATTGCCCCTCTGGCATAGTATATAGCTGTCACAATGCCATTGACTCTATTTCCTGTGCTGTACTCCACATCCCATGACTATATATATATATATATATATATATATATATATATATATATGATTAATCAAGAACTATTAACTGAGCACGACCACCTACAGTACCTTGTGACAACCACAGAGAGGATGCAACACATGAGAAAAATGTGAGTTTCTCTCTTTAAGAAATTGACTTACTGGAGAGGAAATACAGATACATGCAAATAGATAATGTACAATGGGAAACCTTGTATATTTGATTTATTATTTATAATATCTAAAAGAATATTTGATAATATAAAATGATCTGAGACTGCTAACAACAAATAGCATAGATCCAAAAAAACCATTAAAACAGAGATTAGAGAATGGACTTTACCTTGAGCATACAAAAAAGAAAATTACTAATTACAATGCATAAAACTTTACTCTGAGCTGCTTGGCAGCCAGAGGGAAATGTGAAGGGTCATGTAGCTGTCATTAGCTAATGAAAGGATGTGTGCAAGTATGTTACAAAGGATAAAATCTTTCTAGTGCTGTACAAGCAGAATCCTTACATAGGTCTTTCTATATGAACAGTGTCTTTGATAGAATTTTACTGAAAATTAAGTCCCCACATGACCATTTCTTACAGTAACTTAAAAAAAAAAGTAGAAGAAAAGAAGCACAGTGTTACACTGTAGTCCTTAGCAAGTATAGAAATACTAAGGGAAGTTAGATGTATGATAATCTGATTTAGTATTGGAGTAGAGCCTTGAGAAGCTAGAGTCAGAACGACTAGCATACATCTTTAGATCAACCTATTTCAAAGTCAGTTGTTTCAATTGATATTTTGATAGGTTCTGTATTAATGATTGAAGATGATTAAAGATGACACCAACACAAGATTATTAATGCCCAGCAACCCAAAGTATAAGTATCCAGTTACTGATCAAACTGAGTTTTTTTTTTTTTTTTTGAGGGTAGTGTCACCGGCCTTCACATGTGGAATCCGAACCAGTGCCGCTGGTGTCCCAAGCGAGCTCCCAACCAACGCGCCACTCGGCTGGCCCCAAACTGAGTTTTTGTGTTTCATTTATTCATTTTGCACTCAACAAGTGTTTAATTAAGCCCAAGATACTGAGCTAGGGACTGCTCTACAGGAGGTCATAATCTGTGAGGAGGAGACAAACAAATAGTTAAAACATAATGTGGTACAACTATTCTAATAGCAATAAATGCAAAGTGCAAGGGAGCACAGAAGAAATAGTAAATCTGTGTGTCTCTGCAAGTGACATCACAAAGTTTTCTGAGGGGAGGTGACATTTGATCTAGGTTTGCAAAGCCGAATAGGAGTTCATCAGATAGAGAAGGTAAAAAAAAGCCCTTGTAGGCAAAAGGCACAACATTTGCAAAAGCATGAATGTATAAAAGTACAATGAGTGTAAGAAAAAGATAAGTAGACTTTTGGGACCAGGTGTAGGATGTGAGAGGATGGGGAATATAGGGTTTGCCAGGCCAGGTGGAGTGGGCTCTATCCCATAAATCTGTGCTGTCTGATATGGTAGCCACCAGTTATATGAGGCTGTTTATGTTTAAACTAATTAGAATGAAACATAATTAAAAATTCATTTCCTCAGTTGCACTGGCCACATTTCAAGTGCTCAATAGCAATATGTGGCTAGTGGCAACCATAGTAGAGAGCAAAGACATGGAAATTTTCATCACTGCAGAAATTTTTATTATATAGCAGTGGAGTGCATTGAAAGACTGCTAAACAGTACAGTAATGTGACCAGAATGCTGCCTTAGAAATAGATTGAATTGGAAAAGGAAGTGAGGGTCAAGTTGAGAGAAAATGACTGAGTGGTAATGGAGAAATGGGTCCAATCTAAAACGTTTGGAAGGTAGAAGCAATATGACCAATTAGATGGATGAAGGCAAGGAGTTAAAACTAACAATGACATTTCATGGCTGATTGGAGAGTGATAAGTGATATCACTTATGCAAATAGGGAATAGAGGAGGAGGTCTGTTAAAAGAAACCCCGTGAAGTTCAGTGTTGGACATGTTGAAACTGGGGTACTTATGGGATCTCTATATGAACAGGTGGTTTAATGTACATAAAAGAGGGTGAGTCTTCAGTATCTAAGTAGATTAATCATATAAAATAATATCAGTTAACAGGGATATAGGACTTATAGTGTGAGGTACTGTTACATGTGCTTTGCATATAGTGTAGCTCCTGTAATCTTCCCTAAAAATATGTGAGGTAAGGCTTACTATTATTAATCCCATTTTAAAGGATGAGGAAATTGAGGCACAAAGAGATTATAAAATTGATCATCCAACCTCACACTAAGTGGGGGAGTGAGATCTGAACTCAGACAAATTATTTAACAAAAAATCTGTATACTAAGGATGGTGTAATAGACAGGTGGATTTGAATATTTATGGGAAAAATTCCACAAAATTCTAAAAATTACATCACATTTAATTTTATAATAAAAGTCATTTTTATAGAAAAAAATAAAGTACAATAATTTGGAGTTGATTAGGAAATTTAGAATGCATAATTGCTGGTTGTGTACTATTAGTTGACACCATGGGAGTCAATTTGCCAAGGAAGAATGTGAGGGTGGGGAGGAAAGAGGACCCAGAACCCTGCAGAACACTGCTATACAAGAGGTGGTTGAAGGCAGAGGGGTCAGCAAATGAGACCATGAATCAGAGGGAGTGACATCCCAGAAGGCAAAGGAAAAAAAAACACTTATTAAAGAGGAAATGGTCAGTGGAAAGAGTTCAGATATAATGAAGCCTGAAAAAGTTTCCAGTGACTTTCCCAAGCAGGAGTTTATTATTGGTCTTTATCAAAACAATTTCCACGATATAGCAGATACTGGAACCAGAAGGTAGGAGAGTGAGAAATGCATGGGAGTGGAGAGTGTAGACAAGTCTGGAAATTTGATGATGATGAGAAGGGTAGGGCTCTAAGCATAAAAGTCTTAAATAATAATGTGTGTGTAGAAAAGGGACACTCCATCTCTCTGAGGAAATGGGCCACTAGAATTGTTGCAGACTAGTCTACAGTTTTCTCAAAAACAGCTTCACAGCAGCTCAAATGCTTGAACAAGGACTTCATTGAAACCATGGAGTCCTGAACCTTAAAGAAGGTCCACACAATATGTAATTATTGTACATTCAACATTCATGCTTTAACTTGTGAGAAATGCCAAGGAGAATCATGATGCATCTTTCACACTTTGCTGATATAGGAATTCTAACTGTGTGCATGTTGAACCTGCTGAGAAGGCATCCATCACTTGGCTGCTTCGTGAACCTAGCAGACAGCCCAGCATCCACCCCCATGTCATGTGAAGTTTTAAAGGTATTGTTTCGTTGTGAAAAAAACGTTCACCAAATGAGAGATACAACTCAAAAAGGCAATTTTCTTGCAGTGTATAGATGGTGTCCAGGCACACATGTGTCTAAATGCAAATGAAATTTAGGAGACACCCAGGAACCTGAACCTACTTTCATGATTTTGACCTTCTGGAAGTTAATGGGAATGTATCCTTCATGTCAGAGGCCCCTGGACCAAATAAGCAGGGCAACTGTGTGTTCTGGGTTGCCTGGGATATTCCTGATTGACCCCTGTTGAGCTAGATAAATTATAAGGCCACAACACACACAAGTAATGCTACAATAAATTCAATCAGATTAGGGGAAAAAGAGAGGGGTGGACAGAGGACAGCAGGGAAGGCTTTGCAGGTGTGGCCTTGAATCATGGACAGGTTTCCAACAGAGCAGAGAGGGAGAAAAGGCATCATGATGGGGCACTGTAAAGGCACAGAACTGCTTGTCTGACAGAAAAAAAGAGAGTTTGAATTCTCCCTGAAATCACATTTCTGTAAAAACCAGTCAAACCTAAGGAAGTTAAAATGAAAAGCAGGGGCCGGCCGAGTGGCTCATTGGTTAAGCGCTGGCTTGGGAAGCCAGTGGCCCCGGTTGGAGTCCCACATGTGAGGGCCAGTGACACTGCCCTCAAAAAAAAAAAAAAAAAAAGAAAAAGAAATAAAATGAAAAGCAGAATGCAGCAAGATCTTCTATGAGATTCATTGCCCTATTTTCAGTTGTTCAGTTCTGACCATTTTAAAGGTGTTTGTTAATATTTACATATTTTTAGTAAGTTGTTTTCTGTAGAGATACTATTGGGCAGTTGTATTGCATGATGATGACACCAAGAACAACTTCTTCAACCCATTCTTAGGTTTCAATCTTTTAGAAGTTAAAGGAATTATAGCTCCCTTACCTAGCTAAAGAGGGGTTTGGATAGAGAAGAAAAACTTAATTTAAATCATGGAGTGTTTCAAGGTTTCCTCCCCATTGTAATTGTAAGAATTATATTTAATATTTATGTAACAGATATTCACATCTTTTTGAGAAAACAACTCCCTTCACATAAGATGAAAAAAATTTTGCAAATATTTCATTATGTCAGTTTATTATTTCTGAAACCCCAACAGTGTTATCTTCCTCAAAATTAATCCTGATTATTGCTAACTGTTCTTTCTTTACTTACTTGATTCCTGGCTGCTTAGCACTGTATTTTTTTTTCAGTTGTTGTAAATTTGTGTATGTGAAGGTTTAGATATACTAATGAATTTTGAACCTTTTTGGATGAGGATGATATTTGCAAGATCACTGTCAGAAATCCTATTAGTACAGAATATCTGGTGATATCTCAGTGCACAAAAGTCATTATGACAAATATGGTTATATGTGGAAAATATGTAGTAACAAGAAAGCCTAAAAATCTTTTTGCATTAAAGTAACACTGAAATAAAAATAGGCCCAATTCTATTATTTCTATAAGTCTAATTTTCTTCTAAATTCCATGATATATTGATATGGTTTACCCACATATAAGAACATTAAAGACACTACTGATAGCCTACACAGAAGACCTCGATTCTATTTGGGATGGCAATGGACCTTTCCTAAAATAAAATTACATTTCCCATATTCCTTTGTAAGTGAAAGGTGTAGCCATGTGACCTCATTCTGACCAATCAGATATAAGTGAAAATCACCTGGTGAGACATCTAGGAAAAGCTGTTGTTTTCTTATAAAAAGAGTCCAAGTAAGTGGACCAAATAAAAAGCCAGTAAACATTTTTTTTTTTTTTTTTTTTTTGCTATTGTTGTAACCTTTCTTCCTCCCTGGACTGTAGATGTGATAACTGTGATGATGCTGCCATCTTATACCACAAAGTGATAAGCATGAATACAAAGGATGGAAAGACAGGAGTCTGATGGCACTGTGGCATCTTTGTGACAGGCCTGAAATGTCTTCTAGTGGAATTTTTGTTTCATTGAGAAACATAAACCTTTATTTGTTCAAGCCACAATTTATTAAATGTGTTATGAACAGCCAAACCTATTTGAAACTGACAAACTCCTGATTGATAAATCAGGAAATGACCCAATTTTAGTCATATTTATCCCTGTGATTCCCTTCTCCTTTGAGAAACATTCTCAGCATCTGTGGGCAACTGTTGGGATTACATGAGTTAGTAAAAATGTGGAGTTTCGAATAGTGACTGATATTCAGTAAATGTTGGCTGCCATTAGAATAAGTGGATATAGGTTCCAAGGAAAAACTCATTCCTTTCTCAGTATTTTAATCTAGGAGAAATTAGGTGAAATGAACATTAAACTTATTACAATGTTTCTGTTGGTAGTAGGAGATAACAATTTTAATTATAACAATTATTTTATTTGTTCAACAATTGATTTAAGATGGCCCACAGCAGAAAAACAAGCAATAAAGCAATCAAATAAAAATAAAAATGTGTGTCAGGGGAAATTAATATTAAAATAGGAAGTAAGGAAGGTTAAAAAAAAATAGAGTACAGATCTGAACACTACTCAGCCCAGTAACACAGTAGTGGATAAATTATAAATTTAGCCCAGTGGTTCCTGATGACTGTAGTGAAAAAGAAGTATAATTCAATAGCATTAATTCAATAGGTGTTTATTAAATATCTATTAGGTGGCAGACACTGTGTCAGGCTCTAAGAAGATGATGGTCAGAAATGCAGATATGTTCTCTGTGCCATTTTGCTCAGTCATTAGGGAGAAAAAGACATGAATTAAGTAATCATACACACATGGTTTTCAATGTGGACAATAAAAAAAAATGTATGTTATTTAAGGAAAGCAAAGCTTTTCTTGGCACTTCACTCTAGACAAAATTTCTCACATGGAGCACCCAACCCAAGCCCTGGTGGTGAAGCATGACTGTGAGGCTGTAACTCTCTCATTCCAGCTTGGTTCCAATGGTGCCACTTCCTTTTCTGCTACCAGGTTCCTGAATTTTTTTTATTATTATTATAAAATATTGTCATCAGCTTTTCCCTAACTGGTGGTTTGTTCTGACTGCCTAACAAAATGCTAAAATTTCAGACATCCTTATGAATTATATGAAACCCTGGGAGAAAGCAAAACGATTGAAAAAAATTTTTGTATGAAATGTATTCAGGTTTGTTGACATGGAGTAAAACAAACCCTTTCGGTTTTACTTAAATTTATTTTTATAAGCCTTTATGTAAAGTTTCTGAGAAGCACATTCTATAAGAAAAAAAGGCTTTCCTAGGCCAGAGAGTTTTGCCATCATCTAAATTAGGACCAAATGAGGGCCGGCTGAGTGGCGCGGTGGTTAAGCGCTGGCTTGGGAAACCAGCGACCTTGGTTCGGTCCCACTTATGAGGGCCAGTGACACTGCCCTCAAAATATAATAAATAAATAAATTAGGACCAAATGGAACTCATCTACCTTTTACCTGGCGTCATCAAGAGTGAAGCATTACGCACATTTTCTAGATAACATAGGCTGACTCCATCAAATACCAGGGCTTCAAGTTTGAGAAATTAACATGTTTGAAGTGCTTTTTATTTTTTTTAGAGGGCAGTGTCACTGGCCCTCATATGTGGGATCCAAACCGGGGGCCGCTGGGGTCCCAGTCAGCTCTTAACCACCACGCCACTCAGGCCGGCCTGAAGTGCTTTTTTAGGTGATGCAAAAATCATAATTATAAGCACCTATTTTGATACCAGGTTATAATGCAGTTCTGACTTTGAGTTGTTGTTTTTTCTCTAAAGGTCAAGCTGAACTTTTATTCTACAGCGGCTCTTGTGACTGCCTCTGTTAACACCACTTTACAATTTACTGATACTTCTAACTTGCTTAAGACTGTGAAACAATTATGTTTCCTAGAATAATGTGTCAAATAAGATCCAACAAACTGAGTGAGGGCCCAGACTTGGTGACAAGCTGTTTTCTTCTGAAAATTCTAAGACACCACTTATTTATTTCTAAATTTCAGATTACCTTCCAGAAGGATGGGGTTTCTACAAGTCTTATCTCTAGAGGCTAGAATTGCAGTGCTCCTTGAAGAATATGTTTGAGAGTCAGTGTAGAGGGTTGTTCCACTACACATGATGTGTGTGAGTCTTGGCTTATTGTGTCTGACCTCGGTGAGTAATCCTTAGTGTACTACAGAATATGCAAAGGTGTTGGCGGGAGATCACGGGCAACAAATCAAATTGGGAAAATTTATGGATCACCTGTTATGCGTAGGACTTAGTGTTGGTCCTGTGATCTAGGACAATTTTTGTCATCAAATAGGACACATAGCTTTCTGGGATTTTGAATGAAGGGGAAATAGCCATCAAGACTCAAAACAGCCTGGAAGCACTTACTTTGGAAGCACTTGTACCACTACTGAAAAGAGAAAGCAAAGCTCAACATGGCCCTTTCCCAAGAGGGACATGCAAATTCATGTATCAGTTTATATTTCTTGACTAAGCAAATGAAAAAAATGAAAGAATTATTACCTCCAGGAAAGACAAAATAATTACACAAGAATGTAATTAATCATACTATACCATGTGGCTTAGCAGCAAACAGTATTTACTTAATCATAATAACTAAAATACTCAAAATGGATTAATCCCAGAATTATGATGTAACTAATTGGGAAGATGAGGGAGGTGAATGATATGGGAAAGAGCTAAAATCTTCCTCTACTGTAATAAGAAGTCAGTAGATAATGTCTATAATTGATGAATAAAGAGATAACAGTATGTTTATATTATGTAAAGAAAGATTCAGGGCAAATTAGAGAAAAAAATCACTAAGAAGATGTAGTTGCATCTGGGTGAAGTGGGAAAGAAAAGGCACTTCTTAGGGATAAACATTTTAGACTAATTGACTTTTGAACTTTGATAAAATTTTAAGCTAAAAAATTCATTTAAAATTACATTTTGGACAGAACAAAAAAGGGAATTGAAGAGTGAAAGATCAAGAGGGAATGATTCCTTGGGAGTAGCAGTTGACAAAGCAAATTACAGAATATACTCAATGAGAATCAGATGAAACACAGGAGATAAAAGGCTTGGGACCAAGAGGTCCCAGGAAGGCATTCAGAAGAGAAAGGCGGCAACCAGGAAGTCCACATACTCACAGCTGCTTCCAGGCCCGGTGCTCACCCAATAACAAAGCCACTTCTGTCTGGGAAAACCACAGCAAGGCAAGGCAGGGAGCAAAAAGCCTTTAATTAGGGTAGCAAATGAGTGGCCCTGTGAACTCCAAATGCCTCCAGCAGGCTGGGGCATGCTTTGCTTTTTCTCCCTTTTTTACCCACCAGTTGGTGGCCTTGCTTCCAGGGTTTCTCACCCGGCATTGTTAGTCTTCGGGCTTCTCCCTCTGCTTTGGGTCCTGAGCTATCTTTGTGCCACTTGGCTTCCGTCTTGAGCACCCTGCAGACCAGTATCCCATGTTCTCACCTCATTCTCTTTCCCATCAAAATACTTCCATCTGGATTGCACTTCCTCAGAACTGACAACAGCCTAACACGTTAACCCTTTCTATTAACAATTTCAATTTAATAGCCACCTTTGGAGCTTTAACTCAAAAGAATTACTTATCTGGGAAAGTTGGACTCTCAGCATATGGGGTAAACATCTCCTGTGTCCCTGAAATTGTTCTATAGAAGAACCATCTGTGCGTAAGGCCAGCTTTGGTCTTCCAGCTAAAGTTTTTGGTATTGATCCTGCTCCACCTTTATCTTGTCTCCCTCAGCATTTTAAAAATCTAGTGCATTCTGCATTATTTTGTTCTTGCTGGCGTGTGACCTCCTTGAGTGCTGGCATCCTGTTGTCAAATGACATGATATCTTTATTTTCTTTTGTTATCTACACATGTCCTCATTAACTCATTTCTGAGGCCTTGACTGAAACGCAGCATCTTAATAGTTTTTTTTTTTCGTTTTGTTTTGTTTTGAGGGCAGTGTCACTGGCCCTCATATGTGGAACCGAACTGGTGCCTCTGGCTTCCCAAGCCAGCGCTTAACCACCGCGCCACTCTGCCAGCCCTGAAATGGCAGCAGAATGCTCTGGTAAGAAACTTGGTCCAGCCATGAGATGAAGTGCTGATGGGAAAGGAAAACACAAGTCTGTTCTTCTGTATGAAAGAGAGCCAAGAGGAAAGAAGAGGCTTTCTCCCAGAGCTAGAGAGGAGGAGGAGACCCAAGGAGGCCAAGAACTGTGGTATTCATCATGAGTAGATCCCAACAGGAAGGACTTTGTCCAAGGTGGAGATAATGCTGTATCTCTGGGAATCACCAACAAATGCCCAAACATGACCTTTTCAACAATACAGAAGCACAGTTGATTCAAAAATTGCAAATATTTTTCTTTAGCTTTAGATGCCATGCCACATAAATTTTCCAATTAATATTTCAGTTACATTTTGCCTCAAAAGACTTTCACATTGACGAAGAAATATTGTCAATTTTTGACCTAAAATTAAACTCATGATGTACATAGTTTTTAAAATCTGTCAAAGAAGAGTTTCTGCTAGATTTGGGAAAAATTACCTTTTATCATTATGGATGATGCTCCAACTGCGTCAGGTCAAAAATTCAAATTGTTTGGAATTTTAAAGATGGGACTGATGTTTTCCTTATATGACATACATGATATATATTGAAAATATTTGTGCTTAGTTTGCTGAGGCAGACTCTGTGAAAGTGCTATGGATATAGTTGTTAAAAATCCTTTAATATACATGTGCAAATGCCATGAATCTGGCACTTTATAGAACTATTGGAAGAAACAGAAGACAGCAAATTTAATGATCTTGTGTTCTTTGCCAACGCTCATTGGTTGAATTGTAGAAATTCATAAATTTACTGTATTGTTAACTCTGATTTTCTTGGAAGAAAAGGAATGCTTGCCAAATATTCAATGATAAAAGATAAAAATGGTAGTGTGATTTGCATTTTCTCACCAATATTACACCATATATGAATGAACTAAATTTGAAGGTCCAAGGAAAGGGAAAACTTATTTGTGACCTAGCTAGACAGATAGAACAATTATATCGAAAGAAAACTTTTTATAATACAAATTAATAATAATGATTTTACATATTTTTATAACATGAATCAATATGAAGAATATTTTTATGAAAATTGGCTGTCACAAGTACAAGGAAAAATTGAACATGTTGCTGGTACTGATAAACTTAGAGCTGTACTTTAATTTATTAAATATTTTTTTAATTTGATGGTCATAATCCTGATTGGGCGCAAGTACAGGTGTAGTTTTGAAACAGACATGCTTTTACTTCAAAGTCAAATAAAATCTTTAAAAAGAACAAGTTTTGTCAATGTGGATGAACTATTAAAGGAAATTGAATTTTGGATAATTGAGTCAATTGTTGGAAAACTTTTAATGTATGTTTGCAACAACCTGGGTTCTTGTCAAATCTATTTTTTAACTATAAATTTTGTGAATCTAAAAGTATTTCTGAGCATATACATTGAGATATTCTGTAAATATAAAATCTATAGTAAATTTTGAGGACTTAGTATGAATAAAAGAATGTAATATATCTCATTAATAATTTTTATGTTGAAATTATAATATTTTGGACATATTGGGTTAAGTAAATGTATTATTAAAATTAATTGTACCCTTTCATTTTTATCCTTTTTAATGTGGTAACTAGCAAATTTAAAAGTACATATGTTGCTTGTGTTATATTTCTGCTGCAAAGTTTTTTTGTTTTGTTTGTTTTTTAAGATTTTATTGGGGAATTGAGGGAAGGGGAACAGTGTTTGGAAATTGGGGGAGGGGACCAGCCAAGTTGTTCTTCAATCTTCATTGTGGAGGGCGCCAGTCACAATCTGGCTTCCCATTGGCAGCTCATGGCCACTAAGCTCAAGGTGCTGTGTTCAATCTTAGTTGCGGGTGGGTGTAGCCACCATCCCATGCAGGAGTCGAACCAGCAGTCTTGTTGTTAAGAGTGCATTCTCTATCCACTGAGCCATCTGGGCGGCAGCTCAGCTTAAGGTACCAAGTTCAGTCTTAGTTGCGGGTGGGCATAGCCCACCATCGAACAGGCAATCTTGTTGTTACACCAGCTGAGCCATCCTGCCACCTGTTGGCAGCTCAGCAACAGCTCAGCTCGGGCTCAGCATTCACTGGCCCATGTGGGAATTGAACCGGAGGCCCTGTTGCTCAGAGCTCGTGCTCTAAGCCAACTCTTAACCAACTGAGCCATTTGGCTGTCCCCTCTGCTGCAAATTACTTGCCTCAAATTTCCAACATTATGGATTTTGTCAAATAGTACCAAAATCCAAAAGGTATCAGTATCTGGTTATATATAGCATCACCCAGATCAATGTCAATTGTTATGTAATGCCAAGTTGTTTGCAAGTCACTGACCCACTTACATCTTCTCCTCATTGTAAACTAAATAGAGAATCTGCTGTGAGACGCCTGGTCAGTGTTCTAGGTCCTGTCGATATCCGTGGAACTGAATTTCCTTGAGAACACCACCTGTCCATGGAGGAGCTGCACTAGTGACCCTAGACTGATTATCTTATTTTAATCAACTGAGGTAAACCCTGACTGGGAGTATAGCTAGAAATCAAATCTTATAAGATTGGCAGTCAGTGTTGGTATGCTCACCTGTGCCTGAAAACAAATAAACTCATAATGCCAAGGCCTTTATGAGATATAACAACAACTTGAGTCATTGTGAAAGTTCCTGAGAGAGAACAGAGACCAGCCAGAATCAATACATTCCTGAGCCTGCTTAAGGAGAGAGTGCCATTTAGGGAAAAATAATCTAGAAGTCTCTCCCTATGTCTTCTACCCACCTTTTCTATACCGTCTTCATGCCTGGATTCGTGTCAGATTCAGGGTATTTGTGGTAATAACTTCTTGTGTTTTAAAAAAAAGCAATTACTGGGCCAGCTGAGGGGCGTGGTAGTTAAGTGCTGGCTTTGGGAGCCAGCTGCCCTGGTTTGGGTTCCACATATGAGGGCCAGTGACACTGCCCTCAAAAAAAAAAAAAAAAAAAGCAATTATTGGACTTAAGTCAGAAAATCTGGGTGAGAGGTTCTATCTTGTTGTTTACTGAATAAATGTTAAATTAAACAGTCTGTCACTTTTCTGTTCTGGGTTAGATCAGATGATCTATAAGAAACCTTCTAGACCAAAGTTTGCTTTTCTAAGTTGTTCTGGTACTTTCTGAGGCATGGAGCCCATGCTATGTAAAACTCACTTAAAATCTCAATTCCTTTCTAAGAATGGGAATTGAAAAGCCATGCATTTCCTTTCTTCTTCATTAGAGGAAGAAGAGTAGAATAATACCCCTGTGCAATTTTTTTATTTAGTCACTATTACATTGTTTTATAAGAGCTACTTGGTGTTTTATCCTTATCAAAAAATAAAATAGCAAAAAGCAAGATATAGGAGTGCTGTTCCATTTAAAAATCTTACTCTTCATTTATAAGTGTGGAACCCTAAAAATGAAAGGCTATGTATATATAATAGCATTATGGAAAAACTGGCCAAGGAATCATTTCTTTTTCTCACTCATTTGCTAAATCCTTCAAATGTTAGTCTGAACTAACTTTTAGTGGTTTTAGAAGTAGAAACTAGCTCCCCAGGGTAGGTGATTTTTATGCTAATTTCCTGTACCTCAATGTACACAGTTATTATAGGGCATGTGAATGATCCATTCACTGAATGAAGAAAAATTATTCCAAATGATTATTGATGAGTTAATCAAGGTAACCATATCAACTTTCTTTGTCCATTAGTGGCAACATCTACAGTACTTCACAATCATAATAATAAAAGAGCCAAATGCTAATGGGTGAGGTAATCAGACCTTAATGAAGAACAATGAAAAATCTGCTTTTTAAGATAGT
This sequence comes from Aselliscus stoliczkanus, assembly GCA_033961575.1. NCBI lineage: Eukaryota > Metazoa > Chordata > Mammalia > Chiroptera > Hipposideridae > Aselliscus > Aselliscus stoliczkanus. The sequence continues at coordinate 142,444,451 of CM066729.1, forward strand.
TTACAGTTTTCATAATCACTGAAGTGGTCAGTTAGTCCCAAGATTCTTCATATTTCATAATGTGTTTGCAAATTTTTTCCTTCACTTCAAAAAATAGTTGAATTTTCCTAATGTAAGAAAGACTGGAAATAAGTGGAGAGAGATTCTTTCTTTTAAATAAACACATATTAAAAAGCTATTCAATTGCAATGGTGATTTAGAATGGGGGAAATCTCCATCCATTTAAAAACTCAGTTACACTTTGATAGCTTCCCTCCCATCTTTATCCTTTCACTCAAATTTGGTAATTTTATTAATATAAAGTCAGATAAGTTTGGACTTGCAACTTTATTATAATTACTTATTATATGTTGTGGTTTCAAAATATATTTATATTTATTGATATAATACCCCAATGTATGTCATGATGATGTGAGAACCTGCCCCCACTACCCACTTTTGAAAAAATAGTTTAAAGTGATCCCCTGTGCACAAGTCACTATACTTTATATCATATGACCTCATTACCCTGGCATCATTAACAAAATATTCTAGGGAGTGGCAACTCACTCAAAAATACTCAGTTATCTATACTTGGCTGGTGACTCATAAGGTAGCAAGAACCCTGCCCCAAAAGACACACTATACCGAATGTTGACTGCACAACGTAATCAGATTCTTTGGGCATCTGAATGTGAGAGATAGATACCAAGAAATATAGGAGACAGACACATACAGAGAAAAAGCAGTGCACGGAATCCATGAGTAGAAGTTCTCAATAAGCAAGAGAAGCCATGAAATGGGTATGGAATGGGGAGTCAGCAGCAAGTAGGAGAAGCAAAACCAAATCTTGACGTTAAGCCATGAGTATGGCAGTGTGGCTTTTCTGATGGCACCACTAGGAGAGCTGCTGTTGGGTCAACGGAGTTGTTATTGGATGAAGAGATCAATTTATTGTTGTCTCTGGAGGGAACTTCTGGTTCTCTGTAGGGTTTGGTTATGTCAATGGTTTTCAAAAATCTTTCCTGTGATACCCCAGGGGTTTCCAAGAAGTTGTTTAGGGGCCTTCACGAGGAGAGAGGAGGATATCAAACACACACAAGACACTCCCCCTTGCCTCCAGCATCAGCCACAATGGTGCTGTTTGTTTGCTTTTGTGTACTTGTTTCCATATGAGATTTCAGGAGAAGGAATGTTTCTGTTGCTTACAAATCATTGTTCTTTCAAGGATTCACAGACCTCATGTTAAAGAAAATCCACTTTAACTGTTATTGAACATCAACTTAAAATGTAAGACTTAAGAGGCTTATTCTTTCCTTCATGACTCTTTTCTTCCCCTCTATACAGGTTTTGTTTGTTTTTTAATACTAACATTTTGTGATGAAATGTCAATTGCATACATCTACAATTCTTTTGTCACTTTCTCTAAGCATGTAACTTTTAAAACTACTCTTTGTCATTTATTCTTCAGTGCAATTGGACAGTAGTCCCCAAACCTGGCTGATAATGAGAATTATCTAGAAAACTTAATAAATAGCAGGTCCCTGGGCCTTACCTACTATCTACAAGAATACCTTTAAAGACTGGTTCCTGGGGAAATCTGTATTTCTAAAAGCTCCCCAGAAAATTCTGATTTATTTTGATTTTTGTTTCCATTTAATTTATAGATGAATTGTGGGAAAATTTATCTTAACAATACTGAGATTTCTGACCTATGAACAGGGTATATTCCTTTATTTATCTGTCTTCTTTAATTTTCTCAGTGATGTATTCCAGTTTTTAAATGTACAAGTCTTACACATCTTTTATCAGACTTAACCCTAAGCATATCATATTTTTGATGCTGTTTTAAATAATATTGTCTTGTTAAATACAATTTCTGATTGTTCATTTCCAGCTCATACAAATACAATTGATTTTTGTGTATTCGTCTTGTATCCTACAACCCTGCAAAACTTATTTGTTCTAGTAATTCTTTTATAGATTGCATCAGAATTTCTATATACATGATTACGTTATTCGTGAATTGATAGAGTTTTACTCCTTCTTTTCCAATTCAGATGCCTTTTATTTTCTTTTTCTTGTCTTATTGCTGGCTAGAGCCTCCAGTACAATATTGTAAAGAAATGAAGTGGACATCCTTGATTTGTTCCTGATTTCAATGGGGAAGTAGTCAGCCTTCCACCATTCAGTATGATGTGAGCTGTAGATCGTCATTAATGCCCCTTAAAAAATTTAGATAGTTCCCTTCTATTCTTAGTTTGCTAAGATTTTTTTTTTTTTAGGAAATGTATATTGAATTCTGTCAAATGCTTTTTCTGCATCTATTAAGATGATCATATAGTTTTACTTTTACAGTGTTGACATGGTGAATTACATGGATTGATTGTTGCTTGTTAAACCAGCCTTGCATTTCTGGGATTAACTCCACTTGGTCTTATTGTATTATCCTTTCTATTTTTAAATTTTATTTAATTTTCTTTTTTTAGGTTTTTTTAAAATAACATTTAGTTTTTAAAAGTTAGCGTGCGTACGACAGGAAACTGAAAAACACAAGAACGAAGCTATAGTCACAGCAGTTTAGTTTGACATGCCCTCCTAGGTCCTCTGTGTGTATCTACACAATTAAGCTTTCATTTTTATGTAATTAAGATTTTATAGTTATGTATCAAGCTTGTTCACGTATTATGAATATTTACCATTTTGAAATCCCAAAGCTATATGAATATTTTGATAACCAATAACATGCTATGCTAACTCAATCTGAAAGAAAAAAATGTAATCCTGCCTTTCTTGATGACAAAAATTTTCCTAAAGGACAAAAATGGCAAGAGGCCTCTATGATAAAGACATTGGCAGAGTTACAATTAAAATACTGCATTCCCTTAATGTTCAATTAAAAATGAAACATAAAGCAACAGAGTATGCAAAGTATTCTAAGAGAATTCGGTATGGTCTATACTTTTAAAATATTAGCGAGGCAAATTTCCACGGAAATATTTACCAATGTATTCCTATAGGAAAGCCCACAGATGCCCACACATCAGTGGTTATCATCACAACATAAATATGAACACATCTGCATCCATCCTCCCTCTGCCCTTCCTTCTGCCCCTCTGCCGCCAACCTCATGAAGAAATCTGGATGTCCATTTCTCAGAGATGGTTTAACAATTCCATGTCCAAGCTGACTCTTTTCTATCAACTATAACAAAAAAAATATATTTAGGAATTGGTTAATTCACTAGCTCTATTTTTTATCATAGTCACCTCAGGACATCTAAAAAGCTCAGATGCTGCAAAATGAAGATTGAACCTTATCCACAACAAACACAGGCATTTTACAAAAATGCACGTTATAAGCCTATGATTCTAACCTAAAACTGTCTTCTAGATGTGGAGATACTAGTCAAGAGCCCTTCCCTTCACAATTCCTCTTCTCTCCCCTCCCTCACTTCAATGACCTACATCTAGCTCCAAGAGGTGGATTAACAAAGACACTCCCAGAAGATAGTCCTAAAAACTAAGAAAAGGGCATTTGTAAAGGGATTATTTTACTACCTCTACTTTTGATATACTTTGGGCATTAGGACTTGTTTATCCTTGAATACATAGCAATGTGAACTAAAATGCACATTTATAACAATGGGTAGACCATCTGAACTTGTCTAAAGACTCAAAGGCACAGAACCTCTCTCTCTCTGTACTTCCTTCCCTCCCCCCTCCCCTGTGAGCAGTCAGCAAACGCTCCAAGACATCAAGTTTAACAACTGCATTCTGAAAATACAACTACTCCTAGGAATTAACAGAAAAACAACAACAATAAAAATACTTAAAGGGCGTTCCTTTAACTCTCTTTTAACATGTACACTTTTAAACATCTAGAAAAGTCTAGACGTTTCAAATAAGGATTTAAGTTTGGCCACTATGTGCAAGAGTAGCATTGAATAAACTGCACACAAAGACTATAAACAGAAAGTGTCTTCTAAATATAATGGGAAGGAACATTCTGGCCCAGAACCCTTCCCCTTCTCATCACTGTCAACCCAGTGGACACATATAATAAGCCTCTGTAATGCTTAGAGGGGATTTAAAAAATTTCACTTCCTCACGTTTTCACAATAGTCTTTACTAGGAATTTTAAAACAAATGGTACACAATGTATTTGTTTACTAACTCTACTTCTGTCATACACTGGCAACCTCTTTAATACCTAGAAAGAACTAGATGTTTAAATTAGGACATTTGTCCTTTATATACACTATATACACAGCTAAGAAAAACAAAATGCACAGACATAGGGGACAGTGGTTAATTTTGCCTAACTGTTTATATAAACATACTTGTTTGTATACGTTTCTTCTCCTTCCCCCGAACCTACACAAATATAGTAACATGTACTGCTCAGAGAGGTGGTTTGATCATTTTGATCATCCCATTTCCAAAACACAGTATTTCACATGAACTTGAACAAAGGGATATCTACAAAATGTGTGTGTGTGTTTTTTTTTTACTGCCTCTACTTTTAACATACTTTGTGCACTTCTAAACATCTAGAAAGATTAGATCTTTCAAATAAGGACTTAAGTTTGTCTACTATATACAAAGTAGAGCTGAATTATTATTTTTTAAATATATCATTGTATTTAATTTGTTAAAACTTTGTTTAGAATTTTCACATCTGGGCCGGGTGAGTGGTGCGGTGGTTGAGCGCTGGCTTCGGAGGCCAGCGGCCCTGGTTCGGATTCCACATATGAGGGCCAGTGACACTGCCCTCAAAAAAAAAAAAAAAAAAAAAACAATTTTCACATCTATGTTTATGAAGGATATTGGTCAGAAGTTTTATCTTCTTACAATGTTTTCATCTGTTTTTGGTATCAGAGTCATGTTAGCCCTGTAGGATGGGTTAAATATTCCTTTCTCTTCAATTTTCTGGAAGAGCTTATATAAAATTGGTATTATTTCTTCCTTATATGTTTGAAAGAATTCACCTGTGAAGCCACCTGAAGTTTTCTTTGTGGGGCAGTTTTAAACTATGAATTTAATTTTTCAGTAGATTTAGAGATATTTAGATTGTTTTTCTTGACTAAGCTGTGGCAGTTTGTATTTTTCAAGAAATTTGGGTCGTGCCAAGTGGCGCGGTGGTTAAGTGTTGGCTTGGGAAGCCAGCGGCCCTGGTTCGGTCCCACAAATGAGGGCCAGTGACACTGCCCTCAGGAAAAAAAAGAAATTTGTACATTTTATTTAAGTTGTTGAATTTATAGGTATAAAGTTTTTCATAATATTCCCTAACTAACTTTTTAAAGAGCTAGAAAAATGGATAAATTGAAACAATTAAATTAAGGGGAAAGAAATACAGTAGAAAGAAAAAAAAAACCCAACCAAAAAACCAATGAAAGTTAATTCTTTGAGAAAAAATCAATAAAATTGATAAACCTCTTGTGAAAACTGGGGTCATCGATAAGACCTTTTAAACTTTTTAATATAGGCATTTTGTGCAATGTATTTCCTCCTAAGTACTATGTTACCAGTAGCCCAAACATTTTGTTTTGTTTTTCAATTGCATGTATTTCAAAATATGTTTTAATTTTCCTTTTAATTTGACTCATAAGATATTTGAAGTGAGTTCTTTAGTTTTCAAATATTCAGGTGATTTCCTAGAGATCTTTCTGTTATTTATTTCTAATTTAATTTCATTGTGGTCAAAGAATATACTTTGTATATTTGAATCCTTTAAAATTTATTGAGCCTTGTTTTATTGTCCAAATATGGTCAATTTTGGTAAGTGTTCCATGTGTACTTGAAAAGAATGTATTTTCTCCTGTACCATGGGGTGTTCTGTAACTGTCAATTACATCAAATTTGTTGATAATGTTGTCGGGTCTTATATTATTGGGATCTAGAGGTTCATAAACTTTTTCTATACAGGGCCAAATATTTTGAGTTTTGTGGGCTATCTATTCTCTATCATAACTACTCAAATCTTCAGTTGTAGAAGAATGATACATAAATGAGTGTGACTATATTTAACTCACAATGAGCTGGATTTGGATCAAAGGCTACATTTTGCTGTCTCCTATTCTATATCTTACCTGATTTTCAGTCTAATTGTTCTATCAATTACTGAGAGATGAAGGTTGTAGTCCCCAACTATTGTACAACTGTAGAGTTATTTATTTCTCTTTTCAGTTCTATCAGTTTTTGCTTCATGTGATTTGAAACTGTTATTAGGTGCATAAGTGTTTAGGATTGTTATACGCTCTGGATGATTTGACTCCTTTATAACTATAAAAAATCTTTTTATTTTTTTATCCCTAGTAATACCCTTTGATCAGAAATATACTTTGAATTATTAGAGGTGCTGGGTCTACTTTCACATGTAATGAACAAACTTGTTCTTCTGTAAATTGCTTGTTCATAGTTTTTACCTTTCCCCCTCTTTCTCTTTTAAAAAACCTTGTGATTTTGAAATAATTTGGGACTTATAGGAAATATCTGCCTGACGTCACTGATGATGTTAACCTTGATTGCTTGGTTCAGGTGCTGACTGCCAGATTTCTTTACAACAAAATAACTATGTTTCCCTTTGAAATTAATAAATATTTTGGAGAGAGATCCTTTGAGGCTATGCAAATGTCTTATTTCCTCTTAACCTTTTGTTCACTAACTTTAGCATTCATTGGTGGATCTTGCCTATAATAACTATTACTGTGGTGTTCTAATGATGACATTTTTATTTCTTGCCATCCTTCTACATTTATTCATTAGAATTCTTCTATAAGGAGGAGATGCCACTTCTCTCCTATTTATTTGTTCCATAATTAATTTATATCAGTATACTTTTGGAAATTTATTTTCTTCTTTGGATTATAATCTTATAGTAACATTATTTTGTGCACAAATTATTACATATTTGGCAGTTCGGAGCTCTGTCTCATCATATTCCTCTGACTGAAGCGCTTCTCTAAATACTTCTTAAAGAGTATGTCTTCTGGCAATAAATTCCCAGACTTCACTTGTCTGAGAATATCTTTACTTTTCCTTACTTTTTGAAAGGGGTTTTTACCATTCACTTTTCTCATGCCCCAACTTTTTCCTTTTCCTCTGGCAACTACTAATCTGTTCTTCATATCTATAATGTTGTCGTTTCCAGAATGCTCTATACATGAAATCAGACAGTAAGTCATGTCTTAAGATTGCTTTATTCACTCAATAAAATTCCCTGGATACTCATCCAGGTTCTTGTATATGTCAGGAGTATGTTCTTTTTTAGTGATGAGTAGTATTCCATGATGTGGATGTGTCATCAGTTGTTTAAATGTTTACCAGTCAAAGGACATCTGGGTTATTTCAAAGTTTGAGCTCTTATGAATAAAGCTCTATGAGCATTTGTGTATAGGTTTTTTTGTGTGAATATTAATTCTTCATTTCTCTAGATAAATGACCAGGAATTGAAATTACTGTGTGATGTAAGAAATTGCCAAACTATCTTCCAGAGTGGTTGTACCATTTTCCATTAGTGACCCAGTCCTCTGTTTTCTTACCAGCATTTGGTGGTATTCTTATTTTTTATTTGAACTATTCTGACAGATGCAATATATTGTATCATTGTGGTTTTAGTTTTCATTTTCCTAATGGCTCACGATGTTAAACATCTTTCCATGTGCTTCTTTTCCATTTGTGTATCTCTCTCAGTAAAATGTCTCTTCATCTCTTAAAAAAAAAAAAAGAAATATACTTTGTATGATATGAATATAGCCACTCCAGCTTTCTTTTTATTAATGTGAACATGGTATATCTTTTCCCACACTTTCTCAGAGTAGTCTGTCTTCAGGTCAAGCTCATTTCCCAAGCTGCCACGAGGTAACCCATCTGTACCTGCCTGGAAATAGACCTAAGGTTATCCAGCTCCACCAGTGCCTGGTTGGGTAAGTCTGATTAACTCAGGCATGAATTAGGAAACCATTGTGGCTGCACGTTTAAATCATAACCCTCAGACTGGCTTTAATCCATAAAACAGATAGGTTCTGGGCCAGCCAATTGGCGTGGTGGTTAAGCGCTGGCTTGGGAAGCCAAGAGCCCTGGTTCGGGTCCCACATATGAGGAACAGTGACACTGCCCTCAAAACAAAACAAAACAAAACAAAACAAAACAAAACAAAAAAACCAGATAGGTTCTACTGTCTATATTTCCATCCATTCAAACTCTGGGAGAAGAAAGAGGTGTTTATAACTGGCCTGCTAAAACTTGTGCAGGCGGGTACTGTGGGGAAGAAGATACTGCCTGCACACTGGCTTTTGTTGTCTCATGAAGCACTGATTTTGAACACTGTACTTGCACCTCAGGTTGTTTAGCAAAAAGCAGAACATCTTTATGCCCATTTTGTATCAAAAATGTAAAAATGCTGCTTTCTGTTAGCAAGTTATTTTTGCAATAGACATTCCTCTACTGTGTTTTCGAGTAAGATAAGCAGTATCTCCCTATCCCCATGTTGCACTCTACCACTGGTCCCACTCCGTCTCTGAGTCTCACCACACTCAAGCCTCACTTAGAGATCTAGGAAGAATATGCTGGACATTAAGAGAGTGAGGCTCAGGGCCGGCAGAGTGGCACATTAACCAAGAGAGTGGCCCTGGTTCAGATCCCACATATGAGGGCCAGTGACACTGCCCTCTACAGCTAACAACAGCTCCACCTGGAGCTGGGCTGCAAGCCCCGGCGATGGTGTAGGCTGCAGCCCCTGCTGCAGTGGGCTGCCATAGGCTACAGTAAGTGGCCGGCAGCCAGTGTGAGTGGCTGGCAGCTGGTGTGAGCCACCAATAGCCGTGGTGAGCGACATCCAGAGGCCAGCGACCGATCTGCCTCATCTGGGAAGAGCACAATGACGATACCAACATGGGCCAATGAAACAACGCCCTCCACAATTAGACTGAAGAACAAAAAGACAGTAACTTGTCTGTTCCCCTTCCCCGATTCCCCAACGCTGTTACCCTCCCCCAATTCCCCAATAAAATCTTAAAAAAAAAAAAAAAAAAGAGAGTGAGGCTCAGAGAAGGAACTAGCCTAAGGAATGGAGTGAGGAGGTGGATGGTTCATCTTCTCTAGAAAGAAGAAACACCAGAATGTTTAGTAGTTCATTTTTGTAGTTGTGTTGAAATGAATAATCCTTTAATCCAAAAGCCAAAATGACTCTTTCAGCTATGTCACATGTTTTTAAGCACAAGCTGGCTAGACCACCTTCTCCAAATCATGGTGAGATCCTGTCACTTGGCCCAAAGTCACATCTTGGAGCCTGGGTGTTTATGCACACACACTTGACATTTTCTAAGGATGATTCTAAAAACTATTTGGGAGCAAAACAGACCAAATGTCCAAAGATAGTGACAAGGGCCTGAATTTTCTGGAGAGCACTGGTAGCACCAACCCAGTTCTCTCCCCATGACCTAGACTCCACAAGGCAACCATAACTTACACCTTAGATATTTATCACAGGATCTATTGAGGTCCATTTCTTCACACACTTCTTTGGAATTTCTTAGAATTTATGCAACTTGCAAAATTGTAGGGTTTGTCATCTGGGTGCTTTACCTCAGCCTCAACACACAAATGGCCATTCTAGGTCTTGTGTTTCTGTTTCTTGAAGATTATTTAAACATTTAGCCATGTAGAAATTCAAGTATCGCTTAATGAGGCAATCTGTATGACTTCTAAGTGGAGACTTCAGTTCATTGTTAACTACTTTGCAATTGCAAATGATGTGAAAGGTTCACCTAAAAAATGACTGGTTGGATGGAAGATGTCAGCTTTAAGTTCCCTAAAAAGAAAAAGTCATCCCAGCTTGTCCAAGGCCAAGTGCACACCTCATCTTTATAGCATGAGAGATATCAACCTGTTCAATATGCTTAAAGGGAAAACAGTGAAATATGAGTTGACAAGAGGAGAAGAACATCCACAAAGGGAGAATGAGCACAGAGAGAAATCAGTCAGAACCTCAGAGGAGAGAGCTGTGCTGGGTGTCACACTTTATAAATGTTAACTAGCTCTTCTTCTGACATTACCAATCTGATATGATTTAGAGAGACAGTAGGGCAAAGTGGACAGAAAACTTATTCTAGCCCAACATTCTTATAATTCCATATAGCAAGTGGCTTATTATAAAAGTTCATTTCTCCTCAAAGTTTCCGTACAGACAATTGGATTTATTTTGTCCCATAGTCCCACACTGGCTCCTAACCTTATCCTGCTACTTGGCACTTGGGGACCCAAAAAATGAAGGTTCTCAGAAAATAAGAGTTAGTTAATTCCAGTAAAAACAGTTCAGAGAAGGCTGTTGTGAAAATGGGTCTATAGAGAGCTCATTTTTATATAAGAAAAATATCACACATTAGATATATGTTGGCTACCCATGTTTTCCAGAGACAAATGGCAAAATGGCGTTAATGAAGGACAGCGCTGATTTCAACCCCTTATCAAGGTCAGGGTCAGGGAGCTGAAACATGTAAAGAACAGAAAGAAGGTTATATACTGTCTAAGGCTGTTGATTGCTCCTCTCCTCTCAGAGGTGAAATCTGGTGTCCTTTTGCCTGGGATGGTGTCTGCAGAGTTTCATGGGGCCAAGAGGCTTCCAAGGGAGAGAAGCAAGGAGAACTGCTTAGACCTATCCAGGAGAGAGACATGATGGGATACTTGAGGATCTCTGGTTTTCATTCTAGTGCAGCCTGCATTTGAAAGTCTATAGGAACTTAGGACAGAAGCGTAAATCAGAAATCAAGTGTGTAGATTTGGCTCAAAATTTGCCTGTGCCAAACCTCTTAGGAATGGGATATATATCTGCTCAGTGAAAGAGAATCCATCCCATGTAACTAGGAAATAGAATACCAATAAATAGAGTTCCCAACAGTTGGGAACTCTAAAAGTACTCCTAAATCAGAATTCCCTTCTTTCCACCCCCAGGAAACTAGCAAGACTTGGCCCCAGGAAAATAGCAAGTTGCAAAGGTGTTGAATCCAGGCAGTTAACAAGTCCACTAGTGTTTCTCCATTACTCACTCTTAATCACCAGGCATTCACTAAGAGTCCACTGTGAGCATGAACAAGACTATGGGCTGTTAGTTTGTGTCATTCCCTGATGGGCCTGCCCTCTTCAGCTGCTCCTGCTTCCAATGTCTATGTCATGTTCTTGTAGTGCCTGACAATGCAACTGGGTTGGGTCCTAACAAAGAAGGCCAGAATGAGCTCAAGGGTATTGCATTATTGCTGGAAGAGTGTTCCCATTAATAAAAGAGGGCATTGTGTAATGTCACTCACACATTACTGTACATTAGATGATGCAATGTAAGGCTAGCCTTTGACTAACCCGGAGCTTAATGGGAGAAATGAGACTGGTCATTCCAAATCCTTGCATTTTTACCAACTGAGAATTGTAAAATATTTGAGCTGGAAGGGACTTTAGAGACTATCTCACCCAACCTCGTTTGTTTCGCCCATGGGCAATGTGAGGCTTATGTTATTCTTCATTGAATCTACCAACTGGAATCTGTCCAAAGATCCTGTTTCTACTCACAAATGCAACATTTGAAAACAGATTGGGTCCTGTGCTGTCTGCCACCGTTCTCCGTAGACTGGAAGACTGAGAATCTAGACTAGTTCCATCTCATGCACTTTGTCTATTTTATTAGTATCCTGGTTCCAGAAATCCTCTCCCTTAGGGTAGATGATGTGGGGTAAAGGTAGGGAAAATAAAAATAATCCTTGTTTTTTTGTAATTTCATCTGATTCATCCCTGCATCAAGGTGAGCTCTCTAATCTTAGATCTCAGACCTCTAGGGCATAAGCCTAACCCTTTATGTTTTATACAGAGCTGTGAAGGTTGTCCAGCTTTGGTAACAATCTCAAAGGCATGTTTGTGTTGGACCATTTTAAAAATGACACAGTCTTCAGTGGAGCTTGCACCTGTGTGTTTGTCTACCTTCTGCCATGTCTCCTTCATAGGGGAGGTAGGTATGAATAGTCTACCATTTAGAATTAGTTCCGGCTAATAGTCTATACAGCATCAAGACATGGATGAGGTAGTACTCAGGTTACTTTTTGCCTGAATTATTTGTATAATTGTGGGATGGGTTACAAAATACTTCCTTAAGAATTATTTTTGGCTTTAATGGGCTTTGTTCATGTTTGAAACATGTTTGGCTTTGTGTGAATGGGCCTAATAGAAAAGTCCTGGACAACATCATTTTTCTCTAGGAAAGTTTTCAAATGAAAAGCACTACAAATATCTTGGGTACACAGGTCAAATGAATCTATTGACCCAGGGCTGGCCATCACAAGTGACTTGTAACCAAAGACATATTTTCCTGGGATCGAGATGATTAGCAGGACTCCCAAGAATGCCAGTAGGAAGGCTGGAAATGGGCAGAGCTTGCTTCTGTTTTTGAGAAGGGCCCTCCTATGTTTACATAATACAAAGCTTTGGAAATAGAAAACTATGGCCAGAAAGTTACAGGCCAAGAGAAGAAATAGAAATTAAATGAAATGCTTCCTCTTGCCTCCCCCTCAGTCCTGTAAAAATAGACAGAGACTTCCTTTTCCACTTACAGATGGGGAGAGTGCTGCTTTGCAGTTAGAGCTGAGTTGTGAGGCTGAGGCAAGCTGAGTGAGTGTTGACAGCTCTGAGTTATAGTCTCCCTGCATTTAAGCCTCGTCCCCAGGAGGGTGTTTGGATCAGGAAATAGTGTGACCTCCTGGGCCATGGATAAGAGTAGGAGGTACTCGACTTCACACTAGATCATCATTTTTTGGCAAGCCACAGAATTTAGCCAGACTCTTCTCCTACACACCAGAAGCTGGGTATTGAAACTCATCTTTGCCACTTACCACAGACAGAGTCAAAAATATGAGAATGGTCTTTTGAGGGATCTGTAGGTTCAAGAGAGGAGAATGCAGTTTTGCTTCATTTATTTGTTTACGTAATAAACATTTATTCAGCCTTTCCTAATCTTCATAATTTGACATGTTTGCGAAGAATGGAATATTAAATGACCAAGTCTTGGCCCTTGATGATCTTTTACACTAGTCGGGGAGATAAGACAGACCCACAGATAATGACAGTAAAAAGTGGAATGTAACAAGGCCTTTCAAAAGGAATAAAAAGTTGTAGGAATTCGTAGTTGAGAAGAACCTGGCTGAGCTGGGGAGAGCAGGGAAGGCTTCATGGTGGAGGTGACAGCAAGAATGGTGAAGAGAAGCATTCCAGCTGGTAAACAGCACGTACGAAGGCCTAAAAGCGCGGGGCTATGTTTGGAAAATGGTGAGTCCTGTAGTTGGAGGCAATATTGAGGATGAGATGAGAGTAATATGAGCTAAGGCTGAAGGGAAGTTTTAAATGCCAGGCCAGGAGCCTGAACTGTAAGGCAGGAGACCAATGAGGAACCACTGCAGAAATGAACCATGCTGTAGAAGCCTTTATGTGGCAGACGGGTTTAGGGATGAAAGACAGGAAGGAGGAGGTGAATCAGGAAGCTATTACAACAGTCCAGACCACAGAAAATGAAAGCCCAAATTGGGGGCAGAGGGCAGAGAAAGAGAGAGGCAGTAGGAACAAAATGAGAAGGCAGATATAGGAGACACTGTGGCACTTAAATGGTAACTGTTTAGATGTGCAGCAGGTAAGGCAGACCACACTGTCAAAGATGGCTTTGAGGATTTTTAGCTTGGTTGTGACTTCTCTGGGTTATAGTCAACGATTTTTATTTAGGGAGGAGGGCTTAAGAAAAGACTGACTGCCATGAAATATTTGTCCAGGCTCATACTTGGCAAAAATAATGATCTCCAAAGAAAGAAGTTAATAATGCCTGAGAGGTAGCCTCAGAGAATGTATTGAGGGCCACATGTGAAGGGACTTCCTGAGGATGACAGATACAGAGGAGGTGCAAGGCAGAAGAACTGCCTTCAGAGAACTTACAGTTGGGGAGGTAAAAATAACACAAAGAAGTAACACTAAACCTTTTAAGAAAGTATATAATTGATAGCTCAACATGTAGTCCAGATTGCGAATGACATAGATGTTTAGAAGCAAAGGAGAGGAATGAAGGGGGTCACGCTTTTTGGACGAAATGTCACATGAGGTGTCGTTATGGTTGCAATTTGGAAGAATGGAAGAGAGAGAGGCAGGAGAGCAAAGGAAGGCAGGATGCTGGGAGTGGACAGTCATGTTTATGAGGGAGTGAAGAGATTAAACTGGACATCTTTGATCCGGGAACTTAGAAACGTTCCCAATGTTGGTTGTCCGGGAGACATGAACAGTACAAGAGGAAAGACGCATTGGCTCAGTGTACTGCTTGGATCAGTGGTGAACAATATTTGCATAGTCATACTGTAAACCCTGACCATTGACTGTTTATTAAACAATATTATAATATTGCTATTGTGGGGTGATGGGAGAAGGAAAGTTGGATGTGTGTGTGTAAAATAGCAAAGTTCCTATTTTCTTTTCATGAAACCAATATATAATGCTTAAAATCAATAAGTCAAGAAATAGCACTGGAAGGGCCGGCCGAGTGGCGCGGTGGTTAAGCACTGGTTTGGGAAGCCAGCGGCCCCGGTTCGGTCCCACATATGAGGGCCACTGACACTGCCCTCAAAAACAAAACAAAACAAAACAAAAAGAAATAGCACTGGAAGCATATTGTTTACAAATACAGCGGTCTCTGGAAGAGACAAGAGCTGAATAAGCTGGGGGTGGTTGTCTCTGGGGAGCAAGAGGATGGGATTGAAGTGAGGCAGAGGGCAGCTAATTTTAATTTGACTGTGTGACTTTAAAAACTATTCAAGTGAAGTGTTACGCTTTTTGACAAAACGAAAAATTAAAATGTCTAATGCCTGATACTTGTTCTGGGGAACAATGCAGTGGGTGATGATTTGTGTCACTAAGTAAAACAGGACACTTGGATCCATTTTGCTGCCTTTGATAGGGATCCAGAGTGGCTTGCTGGGACACTGAGGAGGTTGTGTGTCAGCAGGACTGGCTCCCTGTGTTCTCCTGCTCCACCATCCTGGGGGCCTCCAAATTCAGCCTGCTTGCGTTCCTCCTCTGAGTAATACTGCTTTTGTCTCCCATTTGGGCTTCTTCTCTTTACCTGGTCCAGGGTCGCTTGGGGGGCAGGGTTTCTAGCTCCTCACTCCATTGATGACCCCAAGGAAAGAAGCTCCAAACCCCTTTTCATTTCCTCTCACTGCAAATGATTATCTGGACATAGGAAGGTGGTGATAAAAAAAGATAATTGTGAGAAAGCGATAAAGTTGAATCCATCTTAGGAGTTCTTGCACTCATGGTCTGGGTCTGTGGTTCTCTCGTCTGTTCCTAGTCCTCTGGCCTGAACTTGATTGCTCCATTTTTATTCTAGATGGTCAGTTCAATCAGGAAAAAGAGAGCCTGAGCAGAACAGTTAAGTGTTACAAGTGGATGATTTGCATTTCTGGAGGTCTTCCAAGCAGGGGGAAACCTATTTAAGTAAGCACTAGTTCTCCAAAAGAACAAGCCTTCTTTCTCCAGACTAAAAATGGTCACCAGATCCTGGGTTTATTTTGAACAATTTCCTTCAACTCCCCTTCAAAAAAGAAACAGAAAGGTCTTTAACCTCTCCAGATCTGGGAAAAGACAGTACAAAAGGTACATCAAAGTGATATACTTGGAAATTCATACCCTGCTATGCTGGATATGTGTGTAGCTGGATCAGAGCTGTGTTATCAGTCCAGGGAGAAAAACCTGAAAACCATGTGAGCTCATATCCGGGTCTTCATCATTCCCCAACAGTCCTTTCCTTTAAAAAGTCCCTGCTCCCAACACTAAGTTTCTGCTGAGAAAAGCAAAAGGTTGTCTTTTCTTGTTTTCTCTCCCTCTTCCTTCTGCTTGCATCAACACAGCTCCAAGCCCATGCTCTGGGGCATTCTAGTTTACAAAGGACCTTTGTCTCCAAGAGAGCAGTCAGACATGGGGCACTCTGATAGGTTGGCTTCTTAGTGATCAAAAGCCCCAGGCACTCAGGTGGCCAAATTTCTTTATCTGGCTTCCTCAGAGCCAACAATCAGTAATAAATGGGACATAAATATTCAGCAATAACTAGTAAAAGCCCACACTTCTTTCTCATTTGGTGGGAACCTCCATTTATGAATGGCATCCACTTTTATCTCAAAGAGGTGCCAGTAGTTTAGGAACCAAGCTGCTGGAGCTCAGGCCCTACGCAGGAGCATTTCTCTGGCTCTGGTGCATCATCCTGCGCCTCCCCTCACCCTATACATGAAGCTTCGATGGGATTAGGATTTGAAGCTTGGATGGAATTAGGACATAGTTTTCTCATCTGTCCCTGGATGACAAGCATTTTTGCTTTGTGTTGTTTTCCGGTTCCTCAGCAGAATGAGAGAAGGAAATAGGGCAAAGGGCCCCAGCAGAATGATCAGCCCCCCCCACCCCGAGGCCTGTACCCCAACTAAAGGGAGTGAGTGTGTGGGGAAGGAGGTAGCAAAAGGGGCAAGATGTCCTGGCTGGTTTCCTTTTGTATCTTTTTCATCTTTTGAGACTGATTCTGGCAGCAGCCAGAGCAGAAGAGTGGGCACTTCCAGAAATACCTTCACTGATTCCTGGCTGCCACATGTCCAGTCACGGCATGCCAGTGGAGGGGAGAAAGAGAGAGGCGGAGTCTCCCCAGTAGAGCTGTTTCTAACATATAGATCTGCAAGTCCATGAGAACCTCTCTGGTTTTCTCCCTGGACAATTCAATAGCTAGTCAGGCCTTTTCAGGCTGGCCTGACACTTCTTCAACGTGTCTGCTTGGGAATATTTTAATGATGACTCAAGTTCATTTTGACCTCTGAGTCTGTCTCCACAAGAGGTACCATTCACACACAATATTCCTTCAATTTCATGTTTCCCTAGTTTGGGCTGATTATTGAATAGCTTTTCTTTTTTTGTACCATATTTAGAGCCCTTTAATGTGAGGCTTATAAGATGCTGATTTTGGATGGACTTTATTAATTGCAGCCTCCTGGGAGCATTCTAAATGAACAAATATATAGAAATCAATGGGTCCAGTTCCTAGAATGTAATGAGAAATAAGCGAAATTCTGGCTACTTTATTATCATCGTTACTTATGTGTTAGATATATGTGTTTGGGTAGATGGAAAGACAGACAGATGGATGGAGAGGCGTCATTCTCTGTAGCTTCAGCAAGCAGACACTGCAAAGAATTATGAAAGTATTTCCCCGACAATCTGGTCTGCCAGGTCTCCAAACTGGAATTAGAAGTTGGGGATTTCCATATTTTTAAAGCCCCACCTCCACTCTCAGTTGTGTTCCAGTCTTCATTGTGATACTTGAGGTTTGTTCTGAGAGCTGATACATGACTCTCCCTGACGCTTTTCTAGAGTGAAAGCCCAACTTTTGCTGATAGACTATTGCCAATAGCAATATTATTTCTAGAAGGGTAATCCTTATCTTGATGGCTGCTTTCTAACATAAACAGAGAAGAGAAAATTAAAAATACCATTTCCATACCATACCATGGAGAAATAAACAAAAATGTGGCTAGTGGCTATAGTAGAGGTGTGCTTTTGCACGCTCAATTACCTGCCAGAGCTCTTGGCCTGCTTCCTGGCTGCTTTCTTTGCATTGCTTGACCTTTAGACTAATGCCATTAAAATACATCCCCAGTACCACATAAATGGTTTTCAATGGCCTGGCTGCTTAGGGAAAACTCATTGACATGCAGCTTGCAGTTACTTAAGCATGTGAAAAAAGAGATTAAGAGTCCTTTTTGACATCAGTTTGTCAGGATCACATTTTGTTATGGTCCCTCTAGAGATTAGTGACCTCCCTATGGATTGTTGGCTCCAAATGGCATTACAGCATCTGGCATCTCCTTCTCTAGCTACCTGGTAAGGAGATGTATCCATGACTGAGAAATTCCCTGCCCTGGGTTCAGTCCTGGGCTCATTGCTGAATCGTTGGTTGATAAAAAGAGTGACATTCTATTCCTTTACACTTCTATGTTTGTCTGTATTCATCTGTATCTTTCACCATATTCTTGATTTCATTTGAATCTAGATACTGGAGTTGCATGCTTTAAGAACATGAAGTTCCTTCCCCTCTTTTATCCTCTCCTACCATTGTTTTCCTATAGAGGAAAACAAAGTTATAAACCTGATATGGATTCTGACCCAGAAGAATTGCAGAGTGAATCTGAATGGATGAGAATGAACCTGTGAATTGAGCTGCAACATTTTGGTATTCATAGAACGATTCATCCAGACATGTACATTTTCAATAACAAGTCCAACTAATTCATTTGTTTTTATCTATGCCAAACATAAGGAGGAAACAAATAAATACGACATGTCCTTGCTCCCCAAGGAGAAGATCATTATAAGGCTAACATAAAGAGCGTGGGAAAGACATAAGGAACATGACGTGGAGAGCTGGTCATGTTCCAAGGAGAGATGGCATTTGAACTGGGTCCAGAAGTAAAGGAAAGGGCTTGCTGTGAAGGGGTGGTGGAGAAGGGCATCTGCCCTAAAAGAACTGTCTATCATATACACATGGCTGTTGAGGACCACTTCCTGTAAATCAGGGATTATTTCCAGAGAGAAGGGACCTCGTGAACCTCAGAAAGTGTCTACTGTATTCACCTCATATAGAACTGATTTTAGAGCAAGTTTATAACACTTTCCATTTGAAAACAGATCTGTGAGTGCCAGACACATGGAAATAACAGGCAATAGAGCAAAGAAGGGCAGTTCCTGTCTCATTTTCAGCATCAGCCATCCATGTGGCCAGAACATCTTGCCCATGCAAACTTATTTTCAACCTACCTACAGATACAAAAATATACATGTTATACATTTGCACACTCTACACAAAATATATAGAATAGCTGACATATAGTATAATCAATATAAAATAGATATATTTGTGAATTGATCACCATGCTTTTATGGTGTTCAAAATATTCCTTCATACAAGGTCAGACAATTAAGTTCGTGAGCTTTCCATGGTGTGCTTACAGAATTGTACCGTATATATTACACTATTATTATATAGTGTACTAGAGTAGTGTACTCTAGTGTTACTTGAGTATTTATTTATTTATTTATTTATTTATTTATTTATTTATTTTAGCTGAGCCATCCTGCCATCTGTTGGCAGCTCAACGGCAACTCAGCTCGGGCTGGCATTGAACCGCCCTTGCTCAGAGCTCAGCTCGCACTCTTGAGCGAGCACTTAACCAACTGAGCCACTCGGCCGGCCCCTTGAGTATTTATATATTATGTTATATAACCAGCATTTTTTCCTTCCTTTCCTGTAACGGTTATACAATATTTTTTCATCATACTTGTGATGATTATTCTCCATTTTCTCTATTTCTCTTTCGGGATCCATTTCCCCTTCCCTTGCCCTGCTCTGTGCCCTGGAGGCTGATTCTGTGGACTGTGTTATCCAAGCTCTTTTGCTGACTGGCTTGCAGTTGGGTTTAGCAACAGGAGGCACTGCGAGGACCCTGGGAAGCTGGAGAGAGAGATCTCAGGATGTGTCTTTTCTGCTCCTTCTCAGCTTCTTTCCTCCACAACTACAGCTTCTGTTTTGGATACTAGTAGCACTATTCCCCCTCCTTATCCCATCAGCCCTAGTTCTAGAGGAACAGGTTCCATTCTCTCTACTCCGTGGTAGACTCAACATCCCTTGTTTACTCCTTCCCTTAACCCTAGCCTTAACTCTGTATATATTTCTGTCATGCAAGTCATTTGAATTATCTGGAGGTGAATTCTGTTTCTTGATAGGATTTGCATGAATACAATCCTTCACCCTTATGGAATGGAATGGAAAGACCCAGTGTCCAGATATCCCTTTCTTCTATCAACTTACTGGGAAATTATACTTTAGAAAAAGTTGAACTGTTATACAGAGTTTGATCTTATTTTCTTCTACTCTTCAATAGAATTAAGTTGCATAAGAGACACATTATATTACTGCAACTCAATACCTCAAAACCAAATTTCTAGCCTATACTTGGATGTTATGAAGACTTCTGCAAATCTTCACCTCAGTAGCAACCCCAACACTGATTTTACTACCATAAGATAGATGAATAATAAAGTGGGTAAGAGACATCATATCTTCATTCTTGAAATTTTCTAGTTTTACACAACTATTCTCAACATAAGCAAAGTTGCAGAAGCCATTTTGTCCAACCTCATATACCATTAGGTAAAGATGGAGTCCACGCTGGGGGACATCTTGTTGCCAGTAGGCCAGGGTATCTTTAGTACTGTAAATTGCATTTATGTGCTCTGGAACCTTATTCTGCCAGGTGCTAAGGCAGGAATTACAGGAAAAGGAGAAGGCTCAGCTCTGTGAGTCTCCATACTCACCTCCTGCTGTTCTCTGCCTTACTAGCTAGGCTCTGGCCACACCATTCTTTCTGATCTCTGTCAAGGCTCATCTGGGATCTGCCTGTAATACTCATCTCTCCACTTTTTGCTTAGAAAACTCCCTCCCATCCTTCAAATTTATGGGGATTGATGGCACCAAGTCTGATTACTTTTATTTTTATTTTTATTTAATTTTATTTTTTTTTGAGGGCAGTGTCACTGGCCCTCATATGTAGGACCCAAACAAGGGCCGCTGGCTTCCCAAGCCAGCGCTTAACCACCATGCCACTTGGCCGGCCCAAGTCTGATTACTTTTATGGTGCCCATAATATTCCTTCATACGAGGTTGGACAATTAAGTTTGCTAACTTCCTACCTTGGGCTTACAGAATTGTAATTAAAGTATTTAAATGTTAAGATAGTTCTATAATATCTATTTGCCCTATTAGACTGTAAGTTCCACGAAAACAGGGATTATGTTAGTTTTGTACACCGCAGTTTCTCTAAAGCTTAAGCCAGTGCATAACAAATTCGAATGAATACTGAATGAATTAATTAAGGAAATTACAATCATAATGGGCAGAGTGAATGAATAAATGAATTAATGAATGAATGGATTTATTACTAAGACATTTCAAATGTTGGAGCGAAAACTCCCATCATTGGCAATTCAAAGTTAGAGAGATCGTAATGGTGCTTTCAGAGATCTTTGCTCTAGAAAAGTCCCCAAAAGTTACCATTTATTGAAAGAGGCCAAGAGCAACAACTGTTTGTCTCTAGCCTATAGAAACTGGGGATATTATTATTCTAAGCTTTAGAGTTGGAAAAGGCATGTAGAGTGAGACTTTGTTATTGGCAGATGTTCACCCCTCTTTCCACCTTTTTTCCCCTTTTATTTTCTCCTAGTCTTTTTTTCACCTCATTTTTACATCTTTTCTGATATTGATATTCTGAGGGCCCATGGATATGGCTTGGTTATGGTGATCCAATCTAAAGGGAAACCTATTTTGCTCTGGTGAAGTAAGGATTTCATGCTAAAATTCATAACATGGTTCTACTTTAGGTCACAGGTCTTGGCATAGGATGGTGGCCATCTGGTCTGAGAGCATAAACAGAATGAAATAGTTAGACCACAGTTCTGGACATCATTTTTCACCTTTTCTTTTGCTTCCAGAACGCCATCCAGTCTGTAGCAATCCTGCTGACTTGACCATCTCCCTCTTCCATGTCTTCAGCCATTTACAGAGGCTACTTCAGACTCTCACCATCTCCTTCCTGAAGTACTGAAGTAGTCATCAAATAAATCTCCCAGACTCCAGGAGTTATAGTTTCCAAAGCTTAGTTTGTATCCTACTGGCCAACTCAAAATTTGTGATGCCTGCTATTGCTCATATGAATTTCTAGCCTCTCAGCAAGCATTCGAGAACCTATTGCAAGCTGTCTCCAAAGTCTTTTCCATCTCTACCCCCTTCTACCACTCCCCCAAAACACACAATGCCCCTGTACCTTGAATATTGATGACCGTCCCTGTTTCACTGAGTTTTATGTTTCTGTGGCTTTGCATACCTCATCGTCATTGCTGAGAAACTTGCCTTTCCCTGAGCCTAGATATCCCTCTTCTGACGACCTCTTTCTAACCCTTAGAATCAGAATTTCATATTCTCAGCTCTGCACTCTCAGTCAAGTTTTCTTATAAGTCATTTATAGTTTGCCTTGTTCTGTAGTGAATTATTTCTGCGACTGCCTGTGAGCTCTGTAAAAGCAGAAACCATATTTATTTATACAATCTCTATATGATCTTGATTTCCCAGAGCAGTGACTTTTCAGTCTTTTTGCTCCTATAAGTACACACATGGCTATCTGATAGTACATCTATTCAGAAAACATATTCCCCTCTTTTATTCATTTTTATGTATTCCCATTACAGAAAAGTCTCAGACATTGTTTGGTTGTTAAATTGAATGAACTAGGTGACTCCTTAAGAAGTGGCATTCCCCCTGTGGTTCTATGATTCAATTAGAAAAAATATATTTATGTCTTTCTTGGAACAGCTTTGTTTTTCCCCAGATGTCCTGGCAGCTAGGGAAAGTTGGAAAGAAAAACACAACACCTATCCATAAAGAATAATGGCGACTGAGGTTTGAAGTGAGGAAGAAGGAATTCAATGAATGAAATCAGAACCATTAAACTTTTGAGGTACCTGGCCTCCTGTTCGTTGTATCGTTGTGTCAACACACAGCAACAGCTTCCTCTCCTTGCCAAAAAGGCCTCACAATATCTATCTTTCAGGCTGAAAAACAGCAGCTGAAGCACAACTGGAGAACAACACCGCTTCTGTACTGAGAGCCCAGTTTTTTGGAACTCTAATCATTTCTAAGATAGCATCTTCCCATTCTCAGAATATCCCTTGGAGGGAAGGAGGAGGCATGCATTGTTATTGGCTCTATTTTGCATATAATAAAAACAAGGCAAGCTGAGGTTAAGTGCTTTGTCCTTGGTCAGGTGTGAGTCAGACTGAGAGAGCAGGAGAAGCTTCACCATTCCCAAGCCATTGTTCTACCTTCTTGATATTGTCTTCAGGGTTTGGGAAGGCTATAGATGTTGCCTGATCTAGAAGAGTTTATAATGGGGAGAATAAATTGCATTATAAATTGGGTGCCATATAACTGAGGTAGAAACAGGAAATGAATATAGAACTTGACCCACCATTCTTGTAGCTGAGGAGGAAAAACTACAGGGGAAGTGCCACTTAGGCAATCCTTAATTCTCAGAATACACAGGTTAGCCACTAAGCCATAGAACTTTCCATGTGACAAGTGGAAGGGGAGCTTCATGTCTGTAGTTAATGTGTCATTCCTCAGTAACTGGTATCGTTGCAGGACTTGTGTGTGCCGGGCATTCTGCTAGCACGGGGGCATGGGGTCGAGTATGGCAGGCATTGTCCCATTGTCTCTACTTTCAAGGAGTATCCTCTCTAGTGAGATCACACACATTACACAGGGAAAGAAACTAATACATTTATCATGATAGATCAGTCATCTTCTTTTAAGCAGGCTGGGCCCGTGCATTAGAAAAGTTCTTCATCTTTTTCAGTCCTTAACTCTTATCAGAACATTCAAGATGCACTGCAACCTATTCTCAAAATATCTTCCATCTACCTCCAACAGTTCTCTCCCCTCCTCCCACAAACATACGGCACTCCAGCCCCACAAGACTCTCACTATCATTCTTGGGCCACTCAGTTTTATGTTTCTGTGTCTGCTGAAATGAGCTGAGAGATGCTTGGCTTCTCAGTTGACAAAACTCAGGCTGTGGGTAAAGGTGGCAGCTGTTTGAGGGAGAAGTTATGTCACTAAAATGCCTGGCTGGTGAACACATGCGTTGTAAGTGAAGAGGCTGAAGGATGGCAGTCATGATGCCCATTGCTGTGGTTAAGGCCCTTTGTTTGACATTTTAGCCAGTGTAGTGGAAAGAGTACTGTATTAGGAGACTGGATACCCGGGCTCTAACCTATATCTTAGGTAAATCACAAAATGTCTCTAACCTCGATTTCCCCTTTGATCACACAAGCAGATAAGATTAGGTGTTCTCTGAGTACATCAGAGTAAGACTATACCTATAGTTCTTCAGCCTGATTTTATTTGCATAAAATGTGTGTGTGTGTGTGTGTGTGTGTGTGTGTGTGTGTGTGTGTGTTGGGGCACAGTGTGGTAGGATAAGACAGAGTGGTTTTTAAATTTGGACCATCCCTTGGGAACTACTAGTTTGTTTGTTTTTCCAACTATACATAAAACCAGTGTTAAGGTAGAAGTCTAGATTCATATTTCTGTTTCTACTTCAGTTATATTGTGCCCAACCCAGAATACACTGTATTCTCTCTGTTGTAAATACTTCTGGATGAAGCAACCTCTATAGCCTTCCCAAACCCTGAAGTCCTTTCTCTGCTCCTTTCTTCTTCGGCCCCTAATTCTGCCAGGGGGGCCACAATGTGTCCAACCCCTCCAGAGGCCTAAAAGGTTGCCTTCTGGGGAATGTCCAAAGAGCCTGTCATCATGGAGCTAGTTACAGAGTCCCATCAACTTTCACAAGGGAAGCCTATGCTGGCTTCCAGGTCATTTACCTAGATCTTGATTTTACGTGTTGTTCATTTTGGGGGAGAAAGTCAATTTCCTGGCTTCCAGACTCACACAGATTGAGTCATCAGCTTTTCTCTTAAGATGCGAGACTATTTCACAATCCCAGTGGCCCAAAGAGCCTGATTTCTAAAGCAAGGAGACAGGTTGCAGACTTGCCAGCATCAGGTCCTTACAGCCAGTTGGGTAAGAGAATCTCTTAGTGACTCTTTGGAACAAATGCTTGGGGGGTTTCAAATCAGTGGAAGGAGTTTTACAGACACTGAATTGCAGCTAATGTTTACATGTTTTCAGGTATTTAACATTGACTCTTTCCAAACAGAGCAGATCTTTCCAGCCGTCCTTTCAATTGGGCTAGTTATTTCTTTGAACCATTTTCAAAGCTATGTCCTCCGTTGTAGATCTGAACCAGACAGAAAAGGTCTGTCAGAAATCACTTATTGTCCAGTAAATGATGATACGGGGTTTAAGCTACAGATTTTTCCCACCATGGAGCCCCAGAAACCAAGTCATCCTTCTCAGGGCTCTGCCAGGGTCATTGCCAGAGCCAGAAAGGGAATGACTCAGGAATGGTGCTGGTTTCGCAGTACAACATTTTACCTTCAGGCTCAGAAATCTAAATCCCATCTTAAGAATGTTGCTCACTTGGCTTTGTTTTTGTAGGCACAGAGAGTAGAGTTGGGGGAATCACACCTTTTATCCTTTGAAGAGGGCTTTGCCTTATGCATCTATCCCCTGGTCCCTTCAGTCATTTGCTTTGTACAAAGGCCAGGACACAAGAACCAGTTTCCATGGGCCCCTCAGTGCCTCCCCTTTAAACGTGAATTTCTGCTCCTTTGTGAACAGGTCTGGACTGCAATTCTTTCGGAAAGAAAAGCAAAACTGTTGGTTGATACCAAGTTTTGGATTATGTGTGGATGCAATTTATTCCCATCACCTCCAACCATTTATTATCATATGAAGTTTTGAGGTCTGGCTGCCTTTTCTTTTTACTGCCCAATAAAGAGTGTCAAGAAGAAGGCTCATTGGCCAGCAGCAGCTAACAAAAAGCATTTTGGTCTTGGGTCCTTAATTGTTAGGGACTAACATGCCAAGATCAACTTTTTATTAGCATGTCTCTTTTCCTTTAGGAAAAAGTTTTAAAACAGTCCACCCGAAGGTCTTCCCATTGCCTGTTCTAGAGATGACTTGTATTTGAATTTGGCCAATTAACATGACAATGTCAATGACAAGATCCATTTCCAGGGGAAAGAGTTGTCCTTTGAAAGGCAGTGTCTGAGGGTGTCGAGGCTGAGAGGCAGCTTCTCTTCTGGAACTATTTGGATTTTATGTTCCTGAGCCAAAAAAACATTTCTTTAGCATTGGCTGACAAAATGGGTTTCAGAACAGGAGTTTCTAAAGCTGCAGTGGAAACTTTAATTATGCAGGTCCTGTCAAAATCCATCTGCTTAATTCAACTGTTTCTGGGTAAGGTACTTTTTATTTTTCCAGCAGTATCACTTGATGACTCTCTGATAGGAATATGAAATTAGCTCTCTTTATAAGCGAGCTTTGTCCTTTATTCTTTTCAGCGTTAGGAATATTTGTGTTGGGTTGAGGTGTCTTCCTAGAGTTTATTTGCTTTATAGGTGGTTTGGTGGAGACATGTAGTGATTTTTAGAGCTCAGAGGTAGAATGTGTCATTGAAGGAAGTGCTGCCGGTGGTTTCAGTATAATAATGACTTAGTGATTGACTAGTGCCTATGACTTATAAGTAAAGCCCTTCTATAATTTTGCAAGGAGAAGGGCATCAAAAGTTGCTTTGGGTTGTACAAGACCCAAATACTTGAAGTGTTTGGGAGCACATCTGTGGTCTTAACCATCTCAGTGTGCCTCATCTGAAGCGTTGGAAACCCTATATTAGACAACATTTCCATTGATGATGAACACTTATATATTTGCTTTTGAGGAGGGACAGGAGAGAGGGCTTGAGGTTGTTGCTGAACGTATACATATTGAATGTGCCAGCATCTGGGCTCTTTCAGCTTTAATATCAGACCGTGAGCCTTATGCAGGCCATTGACTTAGTGAAACTATTTGTTGTTTTAGGGCGCCTGCCTAGATCAGACGTTGTAGGACAAAACCCAGACTTTTCAAAATCAGTGATGTCATGTGTATTTTAAGTAGAGATTAAGAAAAACTGATGATGATGATTCTCAGTGTTGGGAAAACCTCCATGAAATCATATATAAGAAAGTGGTGATAGCCTTGTATCTATGTAGGGTCTGCATACATAGGGCCAAAAGGGCTTTCAAAAACAAATTCCTCTTTACTAATTCCAGTAAAGAACTCTATTAATTTTACTAGGTCTTCAAACCAAGAAAGTTTCATGGTGAATTTGGGAAAACAACTCTCTAGAACCTTGAAATTGGGGAGGAAAAGAAAAGTATTGCCATAATGAGTACTCCTGTGGTAGAGGGATTGCTCCATGTGAAAGGCGTGTTTCCTGGGCCCAGCATAGGTGGTTTTCAGCTCATTAAACATCCCTTGCTTTTCTCTTCCCAGTTTTTCAAACCCTGACACTTGTCACTCCCGAGGGGTAGATATGGGCAGGGAGAGCTTGTGAACAGGCCTCATTCACCCTGCACCTTCTCCTTTTCCTGCAGCCTGGTGACTGCACCTGCTTTGCACTCACTTGCTTTGAGGCTTGGAGTACCTATGCATGGCTGCCTCTTGTTACAAGGCTCTGATTCCTTCCTCACCAGACAGACTTGGGGCTTCTCCAGCCTTCCTAGGCATGCCTTGGAGATGATAATCGTTTTCCACATATCTCCCCATTTAAGTCTTCACATCCTCAAAGAGAAGAGGAAATAGCCCGACTATTGTCTTCTAGGAACCATTCTGATTTGCTATGTGATGTGGTAAACTAAGTTGACCTTTCTGTGCCTGAATTCTGCTTATCCACTCTTCTGATCTCAAGGGCACACAGCCTTTTTTGAGGTGTCTCTGTATCTTTGGTGTGCATGTTAACAATTTTTGGTGCTCTATTAAAAATTCACACTTTGGGGTTCCTCTCACAGATCTATGATGGGGACGAAGTATCTATATGGTAAACAGGCTCCTTTGGTGATTCTGATGCTTGTGGTATGAGGACCAAGTCTGAGAAATATTAATGCTTTTGAACTTTAATGTGATAAGAATTAACTGATGAGTCCAAAATTCCTTATTTTACTGATGAACAAGTTGAGCTTAAACAAGAAAATAAGCCCACAGCTAATCAGTGGCAGACTAGAAACTAGGCCTCCTAACTTTTAGTTTATGAGATGCTAAGTCATATGGTAAGATACAATAACATAGAAGAAAAAGATCTCAGGGTTTGTGGGACTGGGCAACATGGCTGCCTCCATCACATGAATCAGAGGATGTCATGGAAATGCAGCAACATGAGGCCCACAGAGTCTTTCCCAAATTATCTGTAAGGGTCTTTGAGGAGGTCATCAAGTCTAAACTTGCATTTGGTTCTTAAAATTCCTACTATAACATCCCTGCCAACTGGACATCCATTTGGTTGACGCACTTGTTTGACTGA
Organism: Aselliscus stoliczkanus; assembly: GCA_033961575.1. Classification (NCBI taxonomy): domain Eukaryota; kingdom Metazoa; phylum Chordata; class Mammalia; order Chiroptera; family Hipposideridae; genus Aselliscus; species Aselliscus stoliczkanus. The sequence goes on from CM066729.1 coordinate 142,472,547, forward strand.
AGACTACTAGGGATGGACATGCTCTTGACCATCCTGGGCCTTCCTTCCCATCTATTCTCTAACAGTTCTGGTCACATTACAGATACTTCTGTGTTAAACTGGAAATCTCTCCTCATTACCTGTAGCTTCTACCTCTGATGTATTCAGGTGCTACTTTCATTTTTTAAAATTCAATTTATTGTTTTATTTTTCAATTACTGTTCACATTCAATATTATTTTATATTAGTTGCAGGTGTTCAGCATAGTGGTTAGATATTGATATAATTTACGAAGTGATCCCTCCGATTGGTTTAGCACCTACCTGGCACTACACATAGTTATTACAATATTATTGCCGATGTTCCTTATGCTATACTTTACATCCCAGTGACTATTTTGTACTTCTTAATCGCTTCACCTTTTCACCCTGCCCCCCAACCCCCCTCCTGGCAACCAATCAGTTTGTTCTCTGTGTCCATGAGTCTGTTTCTGTTTCATTTTGTTTGTTTGTTCACTCTGTTCTTTGGAGTCTACATATAAGTGAGATCCTATGGTATTTGTTTTTCTCAGTCTGATATTTCACTTAGCATAATACCCTCTAGGTCCATCCATGTTATCGCAAATGATAAGGTTTCATTCTTTTTTAAAGGATTAGTAATGTTCCATTGTATATATGTACCACATCTTCTTTATCCAATGTCTATCAGTGGGCACTTAGGTTGCTTCCATATCTTAACTGTTGTAAATAACACTGCAATGAACTTAGGGGTGCACATATCTTTTTGAATTGGTGTTTTGGATTTTTTTCAGATAAACATCCAGAAGTGGAATTGCTGGGTCATAAGGTAGTTCTGTTTTCAGTTTTGTGCGAAACCTCCATATTGTTTTCCATATTGGCTGCACCAATTTATATTCCCACCAACAGTGTATGAGAGTTCCATTTCCCCACAGCCTGGCCAACACTTGTTTGTTGATTTATTAATAATAGCCATTCTGACAGGTATGAGGTGATATCTCATTGTGGTTTTAATTTGCATTTCTTTGATGAGTAGTGACATTGAGCATCTTTTCATATGTCTATTTGCCATCTGTATATCCACTTTGGAGAAATGTTTATTCAGGTCCTCTGCCCATTTTTTAATTAAATTTTTTGGGGTTTTTTATTTGTTTGTTTGTTTTTTGGTGTTGAGTTATATGAGTTCTTTATAAATTTTGTATTTTAACCCTTAATTGGATGTATCTCTGGCAAATATCTTCTACTATTCAGTAGTTTGTCTTTTTGTTTTGTTGGTGGTTTCCTTTGTTGTGCAAAAACTTTTTAGTTTGATGTAGTTCCATTTGTTTATTTTTCTTTTGTTTCCTTTGCCCTAGGAGATATATCAGAAAAAAATATTACTAAAAGCAATGTCAGAGAGTTTACTGCCTATGTTTTATTCTAGGAGTTTTATGGCTTCGGATCTTATATTTAAATCTTTATTCCATTTTGAATTTCGTCTAGTATATGGAGTAAAAGGTGGTCTAGTTTTATTTTTTTTGCATGTAACTGTCCTTTTTTTCCAATACCATTTATTGAATAGCCTGTTTTTACCCCCATTGTATATTCTTGCCTCCTTCATCATAGACTAATTGACCATATAGGCTTGGGTTTATTTCTGGGATTGCTGTTCTGTTCTATTGATCTATGTGTCTGTTTTTATGTCAGTATCATGCTGTTTTGATTACTATAGCCTTGTAATGTAGTTTGATACCACATAGCATGACACCTCTGACTTTGTTCTTCTTTTTCAAAATTGCTGTGGCTATTTGGGGTCTTTTGTGGCTCAATATAAAGTTCAGTTTATTTGTTCAAGTTCTGTGAAAAATGTCATTGGTATTTTGATAGGGATTGCATTGAATGTATAAATTGCTTTGGATAGTATGGACATTTTAAAGATGTTAATTCTTCCTATCCATGAGCATAGTATATGCTTCTATTCATTGTATCTTCTTCAATTTCTTTCTTCAATGTCTTATAATTTTCTGGGACAGGTATTTTACCTCCTTGGTTAAGTTTATTTCTAGATATTTTATTTTATTTTGTTTTTAAAGATTTTTGGGGGGAATTGGGTAAGGGGAACAGACAAGTTGCTATCTTTTTGTTCTTCAGTCTAGTTATGGAGAACTTTGCTTCACTGGCCCATGTTGGTATTATCATTGCGCTCTTCCCGGGTGAGGAAGATTGGTCACTGGCCTCTGGACGGCCATTCACGGTGGCTATTGGCAGCTCACTCTGGCTGCCGGCCACTCATGCTGGCTGCCGGCCACTCACGCTGGCTGCCGGCCACTCACTGTAGCTTATGGCAGCCCACTGCAGCAGGGGCTGCAACCTACACCGTCGCTGAGACTCACGCAGCCCAGTTTCAGGTCGAGCTGTTGTTCACCATCTTAGTCGTAGAGGGCAGTGTCACTGGCCTTCATATGTGGGATCCAAACAGGGGCCACTGGCATCCCAAACCAGCTCTTAACCAACGAACCACTCGGCTGGCCCTAGATATTTTTTTGATGCAATTGTACATGAGGTTGTTTTCTTTCTTTCTTTTTTTTTTTAGATTTCATTGGGGAATTGGGGGAGGGGAACAGTGTTGGGGAATTGGGGGAGGGAACCAGCCAAGTTGTTGTTCTTCAGTCTTCGTTGTGGAGGGCTCCAGTTGCCATCTGGCTTCCCAATGGCAGCTTGTGGTCTCTAAGCTCAAGATGCTGTGTTCAATCTTAGTTGTGGGTGGGTGTAGCCACCATCCCAAGTGGGAGTCGAGCTAGCAGCCTTGTTGTTAAGAGTGCATGATCTATCCTCTGAGCCATCCCGGTGGCAGCTCAGCTCAAGGTTCTGAGTTCAGTCTTATTTGTGGGTGGGCATAGCCACCATCCCATGTGGGAGTCTAACCAGCAGCTTTGCTGTTAAAAGTGCACGCCCTATCCACTGAGCCATCCAGGCAGGAGCTCAGCTCAAGGTGCTGAGTTCAATCTTTAGTTGCGGGTGGGCATAGTCCACCATTGAACAGGAAATCTTGTAGTTACACCAGCTGAGCCATCCTGCCAACTTATCCTGCCAACTCAGCGGCAGCTCAGCTAGGGCGCAACATTCACTGGCCCATGTAGGAATCGAACCTGCGGCCCTGTTGCTCAGAGCACATGCTCTAAGCCAACTCTTAACCAACTGAGCCACTCAGCTGGCCATATGGGTTTTTTTTTTTTAAATTTCTCTTTCTGATAGTTTGTTATTGGTGTATGAAAATGCAACCAATTTCTGAATATTAATTTTGTATCCTGGCACTTTACTGAATTTATCAGTTCTAATAGTTTTTTGGTGGAATCTTTATGGTTCTCTCTATAGTATCATGTCATCTGCAAATAATGATAGTTTTACTTCTTCCTTTCCAATTTGGATACCTTTTTTTTTTCTTGTCTGATTGCTGTTGCTAGGACTTCTAATACTATGTTAATAAAAGTGGCAAAAATGGGTATCCTTTGTCTTGTTCTTGATCTTAAGGAAAACATTTTTAGCTTTCCATTGTTGAGTATGATGTTAGCTATGGGTTTGTCATATATGATATTTATTATATTGAGGTATGTTCCCTACATTACCATTTTTCTGAGAGTTTTTATCATAAATGAATGTTGGATTTTGTCAAATGCTTTTTCTGCATCTATTGATGTTATCGGTACATGCTACTTTCAAGAGAGATTCAGAATAAGTCTAATTTGCCTTCCATATAGGGTGATCATGTCCTCTACCCAAACCTTTTTGTCCAGGCTGAACAACCCAAGCTCATTTGGCCATTCTTTGCATTACTTGACTTTCAATACTCTCATCATTCTTATTATTGTCCTCTAAATGCAGTCTGCATGGTCATCTTTTGTATTAAAATATAGCACCTGATGTAGTCATAGTACTTACCACAGTGTGGTTTGACGAGTTCAGAATTCATTACTTCTAGACACTTTGCTCCTAACCATAAGCACTAAAAATACACAATCTTTTCTGGGAGGCCCAATCACATTCAACTCACAGTCTATTAAAACTCCCAAGTTTTTAACATGTGCTGCTAAAATCATATGCCCTCACCTAAATTGTATTGCTGATTTTTTTTTGACACCTATATGTTTTACTTTTCATTTATCTCAGTTGAAATTCATTTTGTTGGCATCATCATGCTGTCCCAGATTATAGGCACATTTTTTTTGCAGACTCTGATTTTGTCATTAATTTAAGATGATTTGATTTTATTCAATTATTCATTCCACAGATATTTATTAAAAACCTACAATAAGCCAATCATGACACTTGATGTTATGACCAGGATAGACATATCCCTTTCTTTCATGGAGTTTATAGTCTAATGATGTATATGAACTAGTTATCAACAATGTGTGCCTTACGCATTATGATGAGAATAGTTTGGCATGTTGTGGGCACTTACGGCAGGGGCAGAGAAGTCCAGGGGTAAACATCTAAGTCCAGTCTTCGTGGGCAGTGGTTAGGGAAAGGTTCCTTGTGAAGTGACCTCTACGTGGAGATGTGAAAGACGTAGCATTAGAGAAAGAAGAGTGTTTATTTTAGGCTGAGGAATTAAATGATTTAAGGACCAGAGATAAAAGAAAACATGACCTGGGGAGTGAGTAGTCCACATGTGTGGATGGGACTGGCAGACATAAATACCAGGAGGAAGGCAATGGGAGTACCTGTGGGCATTTATACTGTTTGGTTTGTTGATAAAAATGTTGGTCAGCGATGTTTGAGACCGACACCAATCCATTAATCAATAGTCTTTAGGGAGGACAGTTTGTTATAACTCCAACCAATCACTGCATTTCTCCATCCTGTCCACTAGAATATCCTGGGAGATTTGGCCAAATAGCTTGTCGAAAACCAGATACACTGTGTCCCCTGATTGATCAGACTAATAATCTTATTAAAAAGAAAATGTGGTTGGGCTTCGTCTGGCTTGACTTGGTCATTGTGAACCTGTGCTCACCACCTGTGACTGATGTCTGGTTTCTTGTTCACATGACGCCCCCTGAGATAGTCTTTGCTCTCCATCTTAGTGGGGAAGTCAGGGAAAAGCCTCTGGAAGATCAGCATCTTGATATGTCATGGTGTGCAATTATTAAATGTGACATGGAAAATAATTTGTCTTGTTCAGAAGTTGTCAGCTGGGTTAGAAGGAGCCCCCATGAAGTGTTATGTGGCTGCTAAGTAGAGTGGTTAAGAGCCAGGCCTAGGGGTCAGATTATCATCTGTGACTTTGGGCAAAAGCTTGACTTTCCTCAACTGTAAAAGGGAAACAAAATGCCTACCTTACAAGGCAATCTGTATTTATTTATTTTTTATTTTTATTGTTATTTTTAGCTGAGCCATCCAGCTCAATGGTAGCTCATCTCGGGCTGGGCATCGAACTGCTGTTGCTCAGAGCTCAGCTTGCACTCGTGAGCGAGCGCTTAACCACCGTGCCCCTCGGCCAGCCCGCAATCTGTATTTAAAGTAAATGAAATAATGCATGTCCAATGACTGTTATAAAGTTAGCACTTCCAAAGTGCTATTATTTTTCTAGAAGAAACTGTATTTATCAAACTACAAAGAACTTTTTTCTCTTCAATTTCTTACTCTCATTTGGTTCTCCTCATCTCCCATATATATTTTTTTTTTTTTTTTTGGTCACATCAACTATGAAGTGCAAAAGGAATGAAGTATCTGGAAAGAGCATTACGAATTTCTTTTGATAAAAGTGATGCTTTCTTTTCCCTCCTGTTTTTGGAAGCCTGGAGCCAGCTAGCCAGGCCCATGTGAAGGAATCCTTGTGGTGTGAGAAAGTAGGGGAGGGTATAGGCCTCCATGCCTGCACTATCACCCCCTTCCCCAACCCCCAAGTCTGCACTGAAGGCCGTGGGTGGACCTCTGACAGGAGGTATTCTTTCTCAGTGCTGTATGTAACATCTCTGTCAAATGGACAGAGTGAGTCTTTGTGATTTTGCAACCTCTCATTGTTAGTTAGCACTTTAGATTAGCAACTGTCCAGAGCTGATGGGGCAGTTGTTCTGACAGGCATGTTATTTTGTCAGCTTGTGTAAGTCAGCTTGTGTAAGTCACCAATGGACCAGAATTTGCACTTCATTTATAAATTAAAAAAGTAGAATGAGTCTTTGAGTCCTCTAAATTTGGAAATCTTTCCTACCATTCCAGCCATTCACATGACATAATATCTAAAGTTCTGATTGGTAATCCAGGGTATCTGGAGAAAAACCAGGGTCTTCTTCCATGATTGGAGGATTGTAGGTGTAAAGAAATCAGGGCTAAGGCCAATATTTTCCCTTCAAAACATTTTAGGGCCTTTCTGAAGGTGTCTAGAGACCAGCCAGTTAGTAATGTTTATTACCCTGGTTACAAGCAAGCATTCTCCCAGGAAATGGAGTGGTCAGGATATTGCCCGCCTCTGTCCCCATTTTTCTGTCTGAAACAAGGTGAGCCTATTTCAGGAAGACGCATAGAGATGGTATATTGTTAAGGAGAATGGCATGCCCTCTGCAGCCTCCTCAGGCGTGAAGCTGAGCCTTGAGCTGGGAACACTAGCTCTTGTGCTCTGTATGTTTCAACCCATTGAAAGATCTTAGTGCAAAATCAAGCATGGAATGATGTTCTGTGGTGTTCAAAGAGGTTCCTAGAGGGTTTGAGTTGGATAGGATGAGAACAAACTCATTCACCTGTGACAGACATCCAGTTTCTGGTCAGGGAGAACAGAACATGTTTTACAGAACCCAAGAGGGTTAGGCTCCTCATTTAGAACATTATTACTTGGCCCCAAATCCAGCTGAGCTCACAGCTGTGAAGAGGGTAAGTGTGTTTGGGTCTATGTGTTTATGCAATCCAGTGAAATCAAGTTTGTTCTCTCGAAAAACAGCAGATCAATTTGTTGCATCTCTAGATAATTTCCCCTTATATATGCCAACCCTTAACCTCATAAAAAAAGCTCTTGCAGTTATCTCCAAACCTAACTTTTCTCAGTTCCTTTGGATAAATAAACTCTCTATGAATCAATTAAAGGAATCTCCATTTTTTTAAATATCAAAGAATTGGATTAAAATGGATTATGCAGGAAATGCTGTCATTAAAAAGGCCAAGAAAAGGAGACATGCTTAATTATTGAGTGGAATATTCATAATTTTCCATATCTATCAGCTCAGTGTGTCCCTAACATGTTTTTAAGATGTACAAAAAGAACACATATTATAGCGCTTTTTTTTTTTAAGGAAAGCAAAACAAATGCCAACATAACCCTTGTTTTTTTTGAATACTTCATTTATCTTTAGTTAAACAAAATGACACCATTTCTTTTTCTATCCTCACTTTCAGTACTACCCTTCACCCAGCCATTGTCTAAAGAGCTTTGTTTGAAGGTTAAACCCTGCAAAGCTTTGGGAAGGTTTTGCTACCAAATTACTGTATGTAATCACAAATGATTACATACTAGTTCCTATCTTCTCTGCAGATAATTGCAGATTTCTGGTTTTTCAATCAAGATAAAAAAAGTTTAAATGTCTACAAGCACTCTCAGAGACCTGCAGGTTTACCATATTTTTCTTGGAGCACACTTTTTAGTCAGGATCTTTCTGAATGCCACCTTTAGAAACACCTCTTGTTAACCTGAGTGAAAAGCTGGTATAGGAACCTTGAAGTAGGAAGTTACTAAGTATTATCAAAACTTATTATTCTCAAAAAGCCTTTTATCAGGCTCCTATTCTCAGTTAGGATATCTGGTGGCTTGAATTTGGCCAGCAGTAGAAAAGGGACTTGCCACAGTAGTGTGAGACATCTGAAATTTCTAAGAATATGCAATAGAGAATGATAGCTGGACTCCGCTTTTGAAATACACATGTCCTTCCCTACTACCATCTCTCTCTTCCCCTGTCCACCTTACCTTTCTGCTTCTCTCTCTAGCACAGTTTCTCTCCCTCCCCACTCCATTCGTCTGTCACTACCTCTCACTTTCTCCTCTTAATGTTGTCCTGACTATTTTCTCCTAGATCAAAGGTAGATGTAAACCATTTGATTAATTGCCATGCAGCAGAACCCTTTGCTTCCTTGACACACAAGCCAAAGAGACAAAGGGCGCTCTTTAGAAGCCTTGAGCTGTGTGGGTGCAGGGTGGGGAATTCGCAAGCCTGAGAGCATGGAGGCCTCCCAGCAGGGATGTGAAGGTTCCTAAATCCTATAGAAGAATAAACTTGCCACTGCTGCACATTGTGTTGAGCCATATTTGCATTTGAGGGGAGAGCACACAGCCCCAGCATTAAGCCACGTGGACTAGATGGGAGCTTGATTTAAAGTTTGAAAAAATCTTTAATTTTCCATGTGTGGAAATTAGAAAGTTCCATGTGTGGAAATCAGTACCACTTGAAAATGAAAGGAGGTTAAGTAATAATGATTGACTGTTTAACATTCTCTATCCTGTACTGTGAAAACTCCCCAGAACTGTACTCTTCAATATAGAACCACTGGTTCTATATTCATTTAAGTTAATTCAAATTAACTATTAAAAATGTAACTATTTTCCTTTAAGTTAATTCAAATGAAATAAAATTTAGTATTCAATGCCACAGTCACACTAGCCACTTTTCAACAGCTGCATGGAGCTAGTGGTTATTCTATTGGACAGTGCAGGTATGGAACATGTCTGTCCTGGCAGAAAATTCTGGATGGTACTGCTCCTGACCCTTTGTTCTCTTAAGCCAGGTAGCTTAAAGGAGGCTGTGGAGTGTTCGACAATAGAAAGTTGAGGGGATACCAGAACTGGCTGAAAAGAAAGAAAACTTTTAACAGCATGTGAAGTTAAAGTAAACAAATTTGGAATCTGGTTGATCCAAATGAGATGTTGTTTGGGAAGGTGTTTGAGAAGTTGAAAAGAACTGTACAATAGTAGGTGGAATTCTTACAGTTACTGTGATTATTTCTAAGAGAGGAAGAATGTTCAACTGGGGGTGAAAATTTAGCCAATAGCCCTGTGCATTTTCTACTCATCATAATTGAAATTCAGCCCCCTCCCGCACCCCACAAGCCTTGGCCTCAGTTCCAGTTAGAATTTTTTGAGTGACTAGCCAGAACCTCCTTTGTAAGGTTGCTTTGAGTAAGTGAGAAGTGCTTAAACACATGAAGTGTGAAGGTCACCTTCCCAAAAAATTAACAAGATTCCCAGGTCACTCAATACCTTCAGATAGTGACATCGATAATTAAAGCATAGACCTTGTTTAGACTAACCAATAATCTTCTCTGTAATTGAGCAGAGATCCCACCGGACTTCATTCTTAACCTAACTCATGCTTCAAGTGTGATATAGATGTTTACCATTGTTCAAGGAACATTCACAAAGAAAAAAACCCTTGGGCTACTCCACCCAGTGTCATCATTGCAAAGACACAGATTGAGATAATTTATTCAAGTCTCCTGGCTTGCAGAAGGCAGGTTTTCCCCAGGCTGGGTGGCAATGCCATTGAGATCCAGTGGCCCTCAAAGTAAGAACACTGGGTTCTTCAGAGAAGGCACCTCTGGCCACTGTACTGTGACTTCCTAAATTCACTAACAATTCTGCCCTTCCTCCCCTCCCCCGGGCACTTTCATTTACTTATCAACCCTGTTGGCTCTGACCTCTTGAAGTTGCAAAACCAAATGGGTAAGAGGGTTGGGAAATAATCCACCAACCCCTCGTCCAATCCTAAACTCAGGGTTTCCCAAGCATTGGAGACTTTAGGCATTGGTCTGTGCTGGATCCTTCTCACTGTTCCTCTATGAGGTGGGTGGGTGGGGGCAGTCTGGGCATGAGATGCTCTGGTAAAATCTTAGGAAAGGTTGTGGAGGTCTCACTGCTTGGTCTGATGATGAATAGACCATGGGATTAACCCAGGAGAAGCAAATACGTACCTGAACCTGATCCTTCATTGGTAGCAATTAGAACTTTGCATTAACACACTTATTACTAATCAACAAGTATTTGTTGTGTGCCCTTCTTCATTCAGATACTGAGCTATAACAAAGGAATTTATAAGCTATTTATGTTTTAGACAAATTGATGATATGTTATGATTTATAAGCTTTGGAAGTTTCAAACATTTTGTGTGGACTATTTTAAAGTTTTTTTTTTTCTTTCATCAAATGTGACAAGTAGAGTGTGAAGAAGGATTTTGGAGAGGGAAAGTTCCCTCCTTGTCTGTGTTTTCTGGGCTTGGGATGAACTTGGGTAAAAATAGGTGGTTTGAAGGATGAGTCTATTATGAGCAGTCTGAAAACTAAAAAGTGACTTTTAATTACCTGGCTGTTTCTGCCTTGATGAGTTGCTCGTTGAAATAGAAAGGCCATGCCAGAGCTTTCTCTCACATTCCTGGGATCTGAATTTACATGTCTGCTGTTCTGCTTTTGGAGCAGCACAGTTGAAACTTGCTTGTCATTTGTCTTATCTCTTGATCGCCAACAACCTGTATGTTGTGGGGGAAGAATAGAGATTGTAAGTGTGTTTTAGAGAGGAAAGGACCTCCAAATTCATCTGTCTTCACTTCTTTATCTCACAAGTGAGAAGTCTGAGGTCCGGAGAGCTGAGACATCTTCCCCAAGGTTCACAGCTTGTTGGATCAGAGGCTGGACAACTAGCACTCTGCTTTTTACGCCTCTGTTAATTGGGCTCCCTCTGCACTGATCTGTCCAGTGTTTTAAAACCATCCCACTGCTGCTCTGTTAAGAAGTGACTAATGAGCAGATTTTTAAGATAAACATTTGGATATCTCTTCAAGCAAAATCAGAGAATGATTTCTAGAATCTGATAAAATTGATAAAATGAGATCGCCTAGCGTTACCTCCTGAAAGAAAGGACACTCTGTCAGGCACGTGTCTAGATAAACATACACTCAAAAGGCAGGGCACACAGTGATTTAAGCATGGATTCCTGGCACCAAACTACCCGAATTGCTAATCCTGGCTCTGCTATCTACAAGCTTCGTACCTTGGACAAACAACTTAATTGCTCCAGGCCTCAGTTTACCCATCTTTAAATTGGGGATAATAAGAATAGGTTTTTTATAATTCTGTTTTATTAACAGAAGAGTTAACAATTTAGAAAGAATCTCCTAAGAGCAAATGGCTTTCTAACTAGTTCTTCTAAATTTAACTTTTAAAAAAATTTTAATTGCCCCCTGATTATTCTGATATATTTCAATTTCTAGAAGATGAAGTGAAAGTTTTGGATATTGCCAGAGCCCTCTGAGAAAAACAAAACGAAACAAATCTATGAAAATATACAATAAAATTCCACCTGATATGAAAAAAAAAAAATGGGGGATAATAGTATCTTCCTCAGTTGAATCAATATATTATAAAGCATTCAGAATAGTGCCTGGCACATAGCAAACATTATATAAACATTAGCTATTAGTTTTTAACTTGGTTAAATGCAATGAACTATTTTCCTTATTTATTTCCTATTTTAAAATATTTTACAAGGAACAAAGTTGGAATAGCATAAGAAATCAAGGGGGGTGATGTGATTTGGGTGTGCTGATTTTTTCCTCCCCCTGATAGGCCAAAGCACATCACCAGAATACTCTACTATGGCTCAAACCATAGGCTATTAAAGGTGCTAGAAGCTTGAGAGGACACCTGACTGATCCTGATGGTTTAGGAAAGAACCTGAGACCCAGAGAAGGGCTTATGATCTTGACCATCAAGGCCAGGTGCTTGCTTTCCACGTGCAGCCTGGTCAAAGTCGCTCTCTTATCACTCAACATCTTCAAACAAGACATTACCTAGAAGAGGGAGAGATGGTCAGGACATTTTGTGGATCCCAGAGAGAAGGATGAATAACTGATTTCAGTTGTTGGAAGTGTTTCAGCTGAAGAGTGTTCAAGTGAAAGGGGACAAGTGGCCTGTGTCTTTTCTGAGACATTCTGCACTTCTCCTGAGCTCTGTTACTGAGCCTGCTTACTACTCATTTACAGGAGTTCAATTGTGTGTCTACACTGGTGGTAGTGGGAGCAACAGAATTTCTGACTCAGGTCTCCATGAAGCATAAACAAAGTTCCTCCTTAGTTGAATGGGGGTTCCCACATGTCTCTTCAAGTTTGGCACCCACAAGCTGCAAACAGAATTAGATGCCCTTAGCTTCATTCTGACATCCCAACAGAACCCCATTCTTGGCCAAGTTCCCATTGGGTCATAACCTCACTCTTCAAGACAGTAACATGGATGAGCTGGGAAGATAATGAGATGATACTTTTAGTGACTAACATCATTTAGGTTTGTATTATCCTTTTTTTTTATAGTGAAATAAATAATACAATCCAAAGATTATATGCCGTATATGTGCACTTAAAAGACAAATAAAATGAATACCCATGTACCTACCCAACTTTTAAATTAGAACATATTAATATTTTCTTACATGGGCCAGACCAAAAGCTCCTTGAGGCTGTGTGTACATAGTTTATATGTTTATGTGCATATGTATAAAAATGTTTAGTAATTGGCAAATACCATATATATTAAATGTGTACATGTCTACATACACACATATATATTTATTTATATTAAATAAATTGCTTAAAAAGGTTAAGCAATTCGACCAAGCTTCCACAATTATAAGAGGCAGATCTGGAAACAGGCCTAACGGCCTAATCTTTTATAACCCTTTGCTCTCCTCCACAACCTTTATTAAAGTGCTAAATGCATGACTGGCATTCAGTTAGGACCAAAGGTAGGGTTCGCTCATTGAGAATTAGAGTGCAGGCGAAACAAGGGCGACAGGCTGTGGTGGGCTGTAGCCCATTCCTTCTAAAGGGCTAATTGTGCTCATTTTCCCCCATTTCCATGTTCAATGACATCACATGGAGTGCTTGAAACGGGCTGTGGGGAGTATTTTCACCGTGTCAATCCTACAGATTGTGGCTCCCTGTTCCCTCCCTGACAGTGAATTTGCCAGAACACCAGGCTGGCACTCCTGATTGGAAAAGAGTCAAGCAGCTTGGGCCTCTGGGGCCAGGAAGCAGGCTGTCAGGTGAAGTGAAAACAGACTGCCCAGTGGGGTGGGGAGAATTGAGAGGGTACAAGCAAATGCAGCCTTTCTCAAAGGTAAGATCTGCATAGCTCATTAAAAACATGAAGTCCCAGCCTCCAGGTCCAGAGATTCCTGGTCAGTTAGATAGGTGGTGGTGGTGGTGGGGGGCCTAGATTTCTGCATTTATAAGGTGATTTTTTTTTTTTTTTTACTATTTAAAATTTTTTTTTTTTTAATTACGATAAGCATTCAATATTATATTAGTTCCAGGCATACAGCATAGTGTTTAAACATTTATATAACTCACAAAATGATCCTCCTGATAAGCCAAGGACCCACCTGGCACCATACACAGTTTTTACAATATTATTGACTCTGTTCCTTATGCTATACTTTACATCCCCAGGACTATTTTGCAACTACCAATTTGTACTCCTTACTCCCTTCACCTTTTTCATCCAGCCCCTCAACCCCCCACTTCCATCTGGCAACCATCAGTACCTATGAATTTGTTTCTATTTTGTTTGGTGATTTTGAGCACACTAAAATTGGAGAACTAGTCCAGTCCTTCTCAAACTTGAATGAGTAGACAGATCACCTCAGGGAAACTTGTTAAAAATGCAGATTCTCGGGCCTGCTGAGTGGCGTGGTGGTTGAGAGCTGGCTTGGGATGCCGGTGGCCCCGGTTTGGATCCCACATGTGAGGGCCAGTGACACTGCCTTCTAAAAAAAAAAAAAAAAAAAAAAAAAAATGCAGATTCTGATTCAGTAGGGGGAGCCAAGGGCTCTGCATTCCTACTGCATTCCTAACAGGCTTCCAGGTTGGCTCAGCACAGGACTGAGTCCAACCCTCCCATTTTACAGATGAAAAACCTAAGGTCTGGAGAAGATAAGTGACTTAGACAGTTAATCATTTCACAGCCACTTCCTTAATACAGTGAGGTATATACAAAGAAAAAAACCAGTTTTCTTCAAAGTATAAAAATTATAAAATTAATAAAAATTAGACTTTTTAAAGTCCCTTTTATGTGAGAGATGCTGAGTTACAAATATTCTTCATGCGTGGAGCATGCCCTCAGATGGCTTATAATCTGGTGGAGGAAGAGCAGTGTTTTCAGAGTACACAAAGGACAGGAGAAAGTGAGCCGTGGTGATAAAGGCCAGGGCTGGGGTTGGAGACATGGAGTTCATGTCCATTATGACAGCTTGGACCAGCAATATAAACTTTCTGGAATTCCAGCTTGTCCCGCATCAAACCAAGAGGTGCAAAGTCAGAGATACCGAGACCACATCTAGAGTTAGGGTTCTATGAAATATAAAAGGTTTTATTTTATTTTATTTTTTAATCAAAGGCTGAAAATGGGTGGCCCATGGACCAGATTTTTCCCATAGCCTTTTAAAAAAGGTTTTTATGAAAAAAAAGTTATATTTAACTGACTTAATTTTTAAAAATAAATTTCTTACTTTAGAATAATTTTAGATTACAGGAAAGCTGCAAAGCTAGAACAGAGAGTTGTCATATACCCTTCATCCAGTTTCCCCATCTTGTGTTACCACAGAACATTTCTTAAAACTAAGAAACTAATATTGGCACATTACTATTAATTACACGCCAGTTTTGCTTGGATTTTACCAGGTTTCCCATCAATGTCTTTTTGCTTCAGGATCTGTCTAGCATACCTCATCATGTTTAGTTGTCTTGTTTGCCCTGTCTCCTCTGGTCTGTGAGTCTCTCAGTCTTTCCTTCTTCTTCCTGACCTTGATGTCTTGAGGAATGCTAGTCAGGTATCCTATAGACTGTCTCCCAATCTCATCTCATGATTAGACTGGGGTTATGGGATTTTGGAAAGAATATGACAGGGGTGAGTGACCCTCATAGACATGTTTCTAATATTTATCCCTGTGAGAGGCCAGAACACATTGTCAGAATACTTTACTATAACACAAGTCCAAACCCTCAAGTATTAAAGCTGTAAGAGGCTAAAGAGGCCACCTGGCCCACCCTGTTGCTGTCTTAAAAAAATCTTAAGCCAACTTTGAAAAGTTGGGATATTCACAGAAACATCAGGATTTCTGCCTGCTCTTGAAAGCTACAAGACCTGGCAATACTGGACTTGCAATGATGCCCGACAAAAGTTGGCTAGAACTGAGTGAGTTACCCACTTTTATTGGTGCCTGAATTTTCCAGTTCACCATAGTTCCCATGGTGCATATGCATATATGCATATGAATCCATTGAATTTCCTCATATTCCATTCCCCTCTTACATCTCCTTGAGGCAGTAGGTCTGTCTTTGCATTGTATATTAACTCAAATGTGAAATAATACTGGGGAGAGAAGCCAGAGGGAACTGGGGTGCTGAGAAAAGTCTTCTCAGAGAGGTGTGATGTGCCTTGTACCACAGAGCAGCAGTTCTCCAAGTGTGGGACCACCAACATCATCATCACCTGGGAACTTGTTAGAAATGCAAATTCTTGGCATCCTCTCAGACCTACTGAATCCCAGAGTCTGGAGGTGGGGCCTGCACTCTAGTTTAACCAGTCCTGCAGGTGATTCCAACACATGCTAACATTGGAGAACCACTGCAGAGGCAGGCTGGATGGAGACGGGGAGAGCCTGGTGGTCTAGGCAAGGCTGCCTATATTCTGGTGAAGGGGAACTGGGGATGGGTATGGACTGTCTCATGAGATTACAGATCAGTGGGCTCTGGCATCGGAGCCAAGCGTCAGTGTGAGTTTTCAGCCTATGGACCCTCAGTGTATGTGGACACAGGCTTTGTTCCCCACTATTTCTGATGTTTTGTGTAAGATTCCAGGTAATCACAGCCTGCCTGAGTTGAGGCTCAGGATTCCATGTTTGTTCTCTCCCATGCCTCCTTTATCAACCACTTCTGTTCTTTGCACCATGAAAATCTCATCAACATAAGAAAAAAGAACCCATGTGGCCTCTTTTGATTGGCAGGTGATTAACCCCTTGGAATCAGTCCTTTTTGTTCATGTGGCAGTGTTCCCTTTGTCTGAGTTAGTGTGAGAGGGTTATGTGAATATGAGAAAATTTCTACAGATTTAAAGTGTGTATCATATATACTGTCCATCTTCATTAACTCTGTCTATTATTAAGGACCTAGCTCAAGTTTTCCTCCTTCCTGTCAGGAAGATCTCTCCTCTCTCTGCTGAGTTATTAATTCCTCAATATTTTCACAGAGCCTGTGCTCCTGAAACAGAGTTTCCTTCATAACCCCTCTCTCCTTTTGTCTTCCTCTCCATTCAGTGCCTAACTCTTACTCATCTTTCAGGTCCCTGTGACATGTCACCATTTCCAGAAACCTTTGCTGACCCTCAGGAATGGGCCAGTTTATTACAGTCTGCCCTGGCCAGGGCTTGTGTCTTCATCTGTGCCCAGCACCCAGGACAGTGCCTGGTACATTGGAGGAACTCATTCAGCACGTGCTGAAGGAAAGAGCTTCCTGCAAACACATAGTGCAGAGTGTGGTCTAGTGATTAAACTCCATGACTCTGTAATCAGTCAGCCTGGGCTTGACTCCTGGCTCCACCAAATTGGCTATTTGCCCTTGGACAGCCTGCTTAACATCCCTGAACTTCCTGTAAAGGGCATAGTGTCAGCAGTGACCACAGTGGGTTTTGTGATGATCACATGAACTAAAATAAAATACTTAAAACTGTGCCTGGGCGGGCTGAGTGGCTGAGTTGATTAAGAGCTGGCTTTGGAGAGCAAGAGCTGAGCAGCAGAGCCACCGGTTTGGATCCCACATGGGCCAGTGATGCTGCGCCCTTTACAGCTAAGATGGTGAATGACAGCTCGACCTGAAGCTGGGCTGCTGTGAGTCACTGGCAATGGCATAGACTGCAGTGGAACTGCAGTGGGCTGTTGTAAGCTACCGTGAGCTGCCGTTCAATGGCCGGAGAGGGACTGCCTCACCCGGGAAGAGCGCAATGATAATACCAACATGAGCCAGCGAAGCCACGTCCTCCACAACTAGACTGAAGAACCAAAAACAGCAACTTGCCTGTTCCCCTTCCCCTATTCCCCAATGCTGTTCCCTTCCCCCAATTCCCAAACAAACAAATAAAAACTGTGCCTGCCATAGGTAGTGCTCAATAGGTATTAACAGTAAATAGACCCCTGCTGATGATTTATGGAACTGGATTGATGACAGTTTCCAGCTTAAATTTTACCTGAAGAAATTCCATTTCTTCAAGGGGAGAGATTTGTGAGACCTGATCAAATAATGGGGTGGAGGTGTACCTACCCCGCTTGGCAAGAAGGGTTTCGCTGCTCCTTTTTCTTTTCCTTTTTTCAGGGTAGCAGCAAGTTGGGGCTGATCAAGCTACCAGACAGATTTGGGGTAGATGCACCCTGAGAGACAAACCCAAAGTTCAGAAGCATTTCTCTTGTTTAGACCATTCCATCTAAGAATTTCTTCTAAACAGCTTAAAGAAGGCGTTCAATCTATTTGCTTGCTATAGAGACATATGTACATGACTACAAGCCTATTTGTCTCTGGGGGAAGATTGTGAATGTGATCCAATTCCTGTGCATTTTACCTATTTTATCCCAAGTTGGCTGCCTTCTGTGACAGGGTTGTAATTAATATTGTTGTGGAACAGGAGGCTCATTAAATCGGTCTCATTATGACTGTTCAGGCTCCGGAGCTCGGTTGAAAAGAATTTCCCTATTATCAGTGCCTGACATATATTCCTAATCAAGCAGGCCAGTTCTCTTCTGTCAAGGACTGTCTACCAAATGGAGATGATATTTATTCTGACTTGTACTATTAATGTGAAAAATGTTGCCCCTGCTGACAGACGCAGAGGCCTCTGTCACAGGTGGGGCTTCTCTGCAGACATGCAGAATATAGGAATTTATAAGACGGTATGCCTTCAGTGGCTGGAATGACCATTGGTTTCCTTCTTAAATGAGACATTTTGAAAAGGAGAAGAAACATCATAATTATAAACTTGTGTAATCTTCCTGGTAAAAGGGGGCTTTAGTAGCCATTTTCTATTCAACATGAGTTTCTGCTTAACACTTGTGATTCCTGATTCTCCATCTTTCCTTGATTGCTTCCTTTGACAGAGTACTCACTACCTTCAGCATGGCCAATTTCATTTGCAAACTGATCTAAGGAAAATCATTTGTAATATTGATTTGAAATGGTCTCTCTCTTATTTCCCTATTTACCCTAGTTCTGCCACCCAGAGCTGCACCAAACAAGTTTGCTCACTCTTCCTCAGAAAAGCTTTCTGAATGTTTGAGGTAGCTCTCTTCTTCCCTTCTAATCTTCTCTTCTTCAAATTAAATGTTCTCATTTTTCTTTATAGTTAGCCAGATCTTTCATCCTCTTGTTCACTGATTCAAGGTGACATACTTTTAAGTTCTCTAAAGGTGTGGCATACAGAAGGGAATGAACCTTCCAGGTGTGGTCAGTCCACGCAAGGGCTCAGGGAGGCAACTGCCTCAACAGAGACTGGGTTTCTGTAATTTTCCCTGGAGGACTGTGTCACATGGGACCCTCTCAGAAATGGAAGTATTGTTTTTTCCTTCAGGACTTTTTGCTGCAGGTACCTGCATCTTGCTTCAACCATAGCTGCTCAGGGCAATGTCTTTGGGAGATGCTTCTGCCTTGAGCTTAAGCTCAGGGACTTTGAAGTTAAGGTGACTGGATTCAGAGCCCAGCTTGCTTGCTTGTTATCTGGTGTGATGCTGGCTGAGTTGCTCAACCTCTTTGAGCCTTGGTAGGGATGGGAATAGGGTCTACCTCAAAGCCTGTTGTAAAAACTAATGAGATTATGCATGCAAGTGTTGAGCAGAGCTCAAGAGAAATGCCTGATAGAGTTAATGATGATCAACAAGAATCAAACACCGATCATCTACACCTCCCCTCTTCCTTTACCCTGGGCTTCAAGTCTCTTAATTTTGACTTTTTGGAGATAATCCCAGTTCTGAGAAGGGGACAAGGTAGGCAATTTATGGTAATTCCAAATGAATTTGTCTTTTGGTTGAGTTTTTTCCTCTGTGTAGCCCAATACAAACATGCTTTGAGATCCTTTTCCACCTAGAATACTTTTTTTTTTTTTGAGGGCAGTGTCACTGGCCCTCATATGTGGGACCCGAACCGGGGCCGCTGACTTCCCAAGCCAGAGCTTAACCACCGCGCCACTCGGCCGGCCCAAGAATACTTTTGATATAAGATCTCATTTCATCAGAGAGAGGGCGCGTTCCTGAACTCAATGTTCTTTCCAATGATTTATTGGAATGATCTCTCTTTTGCTCTCCTGTTCCCCCCATCCCTCACTTGTATCTCCTTCCTTCAAATGAGGACCCCAGTATGTAAAACAGTGAATCCCTCTGACAGTTTTAATTTTCATTCCTTGTCAGATGCAGCCTAATTGTTTGGAAAACCCCTGGAGATTGCCTGGGGAATCCTGGGAATCTGAGCTCCACGTTTGAAAATCTCTGAATGAATCAGTTTCACATCCAGTTTCTGAAATTGGGCTCCAACCCTTCCACCTGCTTGCCTGATCCTCTCTTCCTGTAAGCTCACCTCCCCTTTGCCTTAGAATCTCTTCCTCACAGCCAACACACATTTCTCCCCGCTCCCAATTCCTGTGACATCTTCATAGCTCAGTCCTCCACATGAGATTTTACTTATTCTCTTCTGACCTCAGCCACTTCCCACCCCATCCTAAAGAAGAACCCCAGGGTTTACGGAGGGGGCTAGGCAAGAGAAAGCTACACTTCAATGGGGGGAAAGGGCACTGGCAGAGAAGAAGGAGAATGGGACAGATGTGCCTTAGAGCTGAAGAATTAGCCATTCAAGCAACAAACCTCTTTGTGGTCTTTATTCTCTGTGACCTTTTTGCAATATTCATTCATTCATTCATTCATTCACTCAACAAGTGTTCACCGAGTGCCCATTACGTGATATATCGTACACTGTTCTGTGCTGGGGCCCCAGCCCCTGTGATGCTTATAACCCAGTGAAAGAAACTGATACACTTCCCTGACCTAAGATGCTCCTGGGAATCCTTGATCACTTGTTCATTTGGTTCAAGAGTTACATCAGAGCATCCCTCATTTTCCTAACCTCATGTCCTCTCAGAGCTTAGCTTGTGTAAAACCGTGGTCTTCCATTTCCCAGGGCCTGACAAGTATGAGGAAAAAAACCACACACACTCATCGTGCAAATGTTTATATTGCATTGATGTGGCTTGATGCAGTTTTACAAAACTCCAGATTTGTCACAGCATTCTGTTTTCCAAAGATTTCCAAGCAAATTCTAACTCCTCAGCCTCTTCTCAGAGCTCCCCCTTGCTCAGCGAGCTCTCCTCTTCTAAACTCCTGGCCGTTGTTACAGATGTTGACCATCAGACACTAAATTCATTCTTTCTCATCGTGTCGTGTATATTGTTGTCGTGTTTATCGATGAACTCATTACTAAGCTTGTCATGTATTTAGGGCGTGCCTTCCTAATTACTTTAAACAATGAGAGTGATTACAGAAAAAGCAAAAGCCCCATTTAATCTAGGTCCATCCTAGTCTTTCCATCTCCTAGAGAGAAAGTATGTTTTCTTCTGTATCATTTTATTTTATGTATGTATGTATGTATGTATTTATTTATTTATTTATTTATTTATTTGAGAGGGCAGTGTCACTGGCCCTCAAATGTGGGATCTGAACCGGGGCCGCTGGCGTCCCAAGCCAGCTCTTAACCACCACACCACTCGGCCAGCCCTCTTCTGTATCATTTAAAAACATACCTTTGCATGCAGATATATTATGTATTCATAGGCTGTGCACAGTATTAGTTTCATCATCTGTGTGTTTGCATAAATGATATTGTGCCATGTTCATCATTCTACAATCTGACTTTTTCACTCAATGTGTTTTTGAGATCTATTAACACTGACATGTATAATCCCTAGTTAGTTCTGTTAAATTACTCTGTTGTATTCTAGGAAGCTGGTGTGCTGCATTTTATTTGGTCCTTATCCTCTTGATGGATATTTAGATTGTTTCTAATTTTTTCTTGTTATAAACAATGCTTCAGAGAACATCCCATACATATGCCAAACTACTTTTAAACTCTGAGAGGCAGGAGAAGCGAAATCTATTTTTTTACTTTCTTTTCAAAGATTTTATTGGGGAATAGGGGGAGGAGAACAGACAAGTTACTGTCTTTTTGTTCTCCAGTCTAGTTGCAGAGGACATTGCTTCACTGGCCCATGTTGGCATTGCCACTGCGCTCCTCCCGGATGAGGCAGATAGGTAGCCTGCCTCTGGATGGTCGCTCACCGCGGCTATCGGTAGCTCATGCTGGCTGCCAGCCACTCAGGCTGGGTGCCAGCCACTCACTGCAGCCCACAGCAGCCCACTGCAGCAGGGGCTGCAGCCCACACCGTCACCGGGGCTCGCAGCCCAGCTCCAGGTGGAGCTGTTGTTAGCTGTAGAGGGCAGTGTCACTGGCCCTCATGTGGGATCCGAACCGGGGCCGCTGGCATCCCAAAACCAGCACTTAACCAATGTGCCACTCGGCGAGCCACAAAATCTATTTTTTAACCCTCTGTTCCCCTTATCATAAGGCCCTGCCTATAGTGGATAATCTATATTTATTCATACATACTTCGTGCAGCATATGTATATATAAACTAATACCTAAAGTCACATTTTGAAAGGATTCTCTGTAATGACAGTACAGATTCAGAGCTGACAGCTTTCTGGATACCGGGGTCAAACCCATTTGATGCTCAGAAATTGGGGCCACTCTCTCTTCTGAATCAGCAACAGTAAGGACCTTTCCTGTTGAGGTGACCCCCACTGAGAATTTAGGGAGAAACAAACAGATCACATCCCCAGAAGAACCACTTGCCAGCACGTAGGTTTTTTCAGTCGCTGTCCTCCCTCCTCCCTCACCAGTTTTGTTGGTTGTTTTTTCTGATGAGGTCTGGCAGTCATGTTTGGAGCACTGAATGCCTTAACAAACCACTGCACCCAAATCCCTCCAGCTAACAGAACAGAGGTCTCGGAGCAGGGATAGGGGAGTTGTGATGGGGTGAAGGCTTTTGCTTACACTCTCTACCTCTCAACAACTAAGGCAGCAGAGATCAAGCTGGGAGACCAGGGAAGCTGTTTAACATGTTCTCCTCTTTCCTTTCCTGGTCTTTCCATTCAGCAGGAATTTGGGGAGCACAGGTGAATCAGAGATGAATCTCTGTCCTCAAGGAGCTTGTGTCTACTAAGAGAGGTCAGGCAGGAGAATCAGCACTGCTAAAAAGGAGGCACCAGGAGATTGCAAATCCTCCCCCATTGAGAAAGCTTCATTCAAGAGCTGATCTCGTTTCTGACCTTGCAGAAGGGTTTCGGCAAGTGTAGCCAGGAGTAGGAAGATGTGGGGATGGGAGTAAGGTCCATGCGAGGTTTTAGAGGAAGCTGAAGCTGTGAAGGGATACATTTAGGACGTCAGCTAGTGGTCTAGCTGTGTTTGTCCAGAAGAATATTAAAGAAGCCGGAAGGCAAGTTGGGGGAAGAGTGGGTAGCAGGCGCTGTGTGTTCCATGCCTCAATTCCTGCCACATTCAGGCACTCAGAAATGTTTGCCAAATAAACTCAGACTTATTTCACTTTATTTTTTAAACTTTCTTATTGAGGCTTAACATATATGAAGTTCATGAATCTTGAGTATAAGCCTCCATTCATTTTTATATATGTAATGAACACACAGATCAAAATACTGAGCATTTCGAACACCACAGAAGGCTCCCTCATACTTCCTCCTAGATAATAGTGAGGCCTCTCTCCACACACACGAGTAAACGCTGTTTTTGACTGTCACCTATAATAGATTCATTTTGTCTCTTCTTAAGCGTCATATAAATAGACTCATCCAGAGTATACTTTAGGGAGTTTCTTTAGCAGCACTGTAGAGAAAGGTTTAAGTGAGCAAAAGGTTGATTATTACAAGAGCCTGAGTGAGCAGTGAAATGAAGGCTTTGAACCAGGGTGGTGGCCATGAGAATAGGAAAGAGGCAATAGATGCTAAAGATGGTAGGGATGACCCGTTCCTCAGGAACAAACGGAATGAAGCAGGCTGTTTGTGAGTGTGCACCACCTCCAAGGGCTCTGGCAGCATCCTTCTGGGATGACCAGGTGTCTCTCAGCCAACCTGATTCGGAAAAGGCTCTGCAGAGGCACCGGAAGAAGCAGGGCTCTCAGCTGCCTCTCATCGTGTTCCTCAGGAGTGTGCACTGGAAGCCAGTCTTCATTCATCAGTCACCCCAGCAATACTGAGCATGAAGATACCCCAACCCTTCTGTGGCTGTTTCAGGCTCAAAGCTGCTGCCATAGGCTCCAGGTGATGGAGGAGTCAGATGGGGGTAAAAGAGCAATCCAGACCAATCAGCAGCACAGGAGCCTGCCCTGTTGGCGCTACTGAGCACATACCACCCCAGTGGACATTGAGGGTCTGGAAGTTTGCCTCCTCCACAGGCAAAAAGCACTTCCAGAGAACAATTGGCAGAGTCCTTCCTAGGCACTGGGGACAACTACTCCTCAATCCCACGTTTTCATCTGGATGAGCTCAAGTTTAAGAAGAAACTGAGGGAATAGGGGGATGGCCTTGCAGGAGAAGAGAAGAGACCACGTGCTCTCTGGTCAGGGGATGGGGACATTGGTGAGGAATGTATTAATTCAAGGAGGGTGAAGTTGATAGCTGTCCAGCACCTCACCCTATATTACCCACTGGGTACTGATTATACAGATAAACCCCAAGACTTTGAAGGTACCATTGACTCTCTCCACCCCCTATTCCTTTAGGAATAGCCACCTGGAGACCCAGGAGGTAATCATCAAATTAATCTCCTTGATATTTTCCCATCTTGGAAATAGTTCCACTAGTTTCTTGCTATTTCATGCCGCATTGGAACTTTGCTAATTATTGAATCTTTAATTTGCTGCATAAATCAGCCTCCTGTGTTGGACCAGGTGTGAGAAGAGAGGTTCCAAAACCAAGTAAACAATGAAGAAACCCTCCTTCCCTCATTCATGAGCTGCCAACATGTGCGGGAGGTGAGGCAGCGGTTGGGGTAGTGTAGGTAGCCTGTGAATGAGCCTCTAACAGCCTATCTCCTTCTGGAAGGCACCTTCCATCTGGGGAAAGAGATGTAAACAAATGATTATCAAGCAAAGTGATATGGTAAGCACAGTGACACAGGTGCTGTGGAAGCCCAGGAAAGGGAGGGATTCATTTTTCCTAGGCAGTTGCAGAAGGAGGGGGACATCGGATCTGGGACTTGTAGGGTGAGTACAAGTTCACTAAGAAACACATTCTAGGCAAAAGAATGCCTAGGGTGGAGTTGGTGGGGGTGGGGGAGGAGGAAAAGGAGACATGGGGAAATGAGACTTTGCTCTGGGGGGCTCATCTTAGGTGATGATCTGAGGTGACATGAGCCACTGTGTTCTTAGAAGAGGTACCAGTCCAGGCAATGTGGGTGGTAGGTTGTAGGCTGATTGGGCTTGCCTTGGGCAATAGTGTGAAATAGTTTGTGTTCCTCCCATCACTCTCTGGACTCCTTCACCCCTTTTGTTTCCCTCTCTGTATCTTTATGCCTTTCCTCCTCCCCCTCATAGCAAATCCTAAATCATTGTGCCTGTCATTACCAAGTCAGAAGAGGTGACAAGTAAGTGCCAGATTTCAGGATGGCTAAGCATGGCCAGCACTTGCCTCGTATCAGGCATCATGCTAAACTGGTTGTTTTCTCACCACATTTAAATCTCCTGAGACCTCCATGATGTTAGTAACTGTTACACACATTTACAGATAGAAACTATGGTGTAGAAAAGTTTAAGTAATTTGGCTCCAATTTATACAGCCTTGCAGGAGGTGCTGTGATTCCGACCCAGATTGTTCGGATTCTGGAGTCCACAGTCTTAACCCCACGCTGAGCCGATAATCTCCGAATGCCTTGCCCCTCCAGATCATATATTTGCAGTAACAAAGTCTACAGTACCTGGAGCCAAGAAGACAGAGGGGGAAGAGTCTTAGGTAGCAGACCATCAGTTCCTTGTATAGGGCTGGCTCTGGGCACACTCCCATAGGACGCTCAGAAGAGCGCCAAGGGTCCACATATGTATATTTAGGGGCCCACAAAAATGTTTTGATTTTTTTTAAATCAGACAGGAAAAAATGTACTTTTAGGACAAAAATGTTTTATTTTATTTTATTTTTTTAAAGATTTTATTGGGGAATTGGGGGAGGGGAACAGACAAGTTGCTGTCTTTTTGTTCTTCAGTCTAGTTGCGGAGGAAGTTGCTTCACTGGCCCATGTTGGTATCCTCATTGCACTCTTCACGCATGAGGCAGATTGGTAGCCAGCCTCTGGATGATCGCTCACCACAGCTATTGGCAGCTCGCTCACCACAGCTATTGGCAGCTCATGCTGGCTGCCGGCCACTCACTGTAGCCTATGGCAACCCACTGCAGCCAGGGCTGCATCCTACACCGTTGCCGGGGCTCACAGCCCAGCTCCAGGTGGAGCTCTTGTTAGCTGTAGAGGGCAGTGTCACTGGCCCTCATATGTGGGATCTGAACCAGGGCCGCTGGCATCCCAAAACCAGCTCGTAATGAATGTGCCACTCGGCCGGCCCTAAATTTTTTATTTACAGTTGACACACAATATTATGTTAGTTTCAGGTGTACTACATAGTGATTACACATTTATATAACTTACAAAGTGATCACCCCAATAAGACTAGTACCAATCTGGCATGTACATAGTTATTACAGTATTATTTCTTTCACTGAGTTAACTGATTTCAAGTTTTTTTCAAAAATGTGTCAGAGATCCACAAAAAACCAAAAGGTTGATATTTTGACTATTTTATGCATTAAATAATAACAATTTGAGCTGCTTTGCATATAAATGACATGATTTTTATGTATAAAAATTTATTATTGGTATTCATTCTTGAAAAACACAAAAATATAGAAAAATGTACATATGCTTTCCTAAACTTCCTTTCTGGAAGTTTCTATCTGCAGTCAGCAGATGGAAATACTCATTTGGATATATCCGACTATCGTGGCAAAAGGGTTATTGACTATATTCCGTCCGTTGTACTTTTACATCCCCATGACTATTGTGTAACTTCCACTTTGTACTTCTTAATCCCTTCATTTTTTTCACCCAGCGCCCACCCCCATCTGGCCTCCATATGTTTATTGTCTGTATCTATGAGTTTGTTTCTGTTTTGTTTGCTCACTTATTTTGTTTTTTAGATTTCATATGTAAATAAAATCATCTGGTATTTGTCTTTCTGTGTCTGACTTATTTCACTTAGCATAATACCCTCTAGGTCCATTCACGTTGTTGTAAATGGCAAGATTTCATCCTTTTTTATGGCTGAGTGATATTTCATTGCTTATGTACCACATCTTCTCTATCCATTCATCTATCAATGGAAATGTAGGTTGCTTCCCTATCTTGGCTATTGTAATTTAATGCTTCAATGAACAGAGGCATGTGGGAGGGCATATATTTTTCTGAATTAGTGTTTTGGATTTCTTTTGGATAAATACCCAGAAGTAGGGTTGTTGGGTCATATGGTAGTTCCATTTTTAATTTTTTGAGGAATCTCCATACTGTTTTCCATAGTTAGTGGCTGCACCAATTTACCATCCCACAACAGTGCACAAGGGTTCCCTTTTCTCCACACCCTCACCAACACTTATTGTTTGTTGATTTATTGATGATAGACATTCTGACAGGTGTGAGGTGATCTCATTGTGGTTTTAATTTGCATTTTCCTGATGATTAGTAATGTTGAGAATCTTTTCATGTCTATTGACTATCAGTATGTCCTCTTTAAAGAAATATGTATTCAGGTAGGACAAAAATGTTTTAATCTAAAATACTGATATATTCATCCTTATGCCAATGTGATCATAAAATATAATTAAATTTTTTTTTTAGTGAAGGAAGGTACCCTCTAAGGCAAAAGTGCCCAGGGGCCATGAAAGTCATAATGTGGCCCTGGCCTGGCATTTTTCACGTTTTTTATGCTTTGTGCCACATTCACTCAGCATCTGAGTTCTCTCTGCCTCTTGTAGATATGCTGTCTTCCCTTTCTCTCTGCCAATATTCTTACTCAGACCACCCTGGACCACTGTTCCAGCCTCCTATCTGGTGGCTCTGCCTTCAGCGTCTCTCTCTTTTCCAACGTTCTCCCAACTTGCAGTGCTCTTTGATCTGTTTTTATTTATTTTACATTTTTGCAAGATTGTATTGATTCTTATAGTTATATATATGCCATGTGTTTAGCTAGAGGGTTTGAAGTCACTTGTGTCCCTTAGAGCTAAGGCAAACTCACTTAAAAAAAATAAAATTAGCAAAATATATATACCATGAAGTTTACCAAGTTTAGCAACTATAGTCACTATACTACACTTTATGTCCCCAGAATTTATTTATCTTATAACTGGAAGTTTGTACCTTTTGATCACCTTCAATCATTTTCCCCATTACTCCCCACCCTCCCCCCACTGCAACCACCAACCTGTTCTCCATTTGTATGATTTTGATTTATCTAGATTCCGTATATAATTAAGACCATACAGTATTTATCTTTCTTTAGTACCTTCTATTCTACTTTCTGTCTTTACAAATTTGCCTGTTTTAGGTATCTCATATAAATGAAATAATGCAATATTTGTCCTTTTGTATTGCTTATTTTACTTATTATAGTGTTTTTAAGGTGCATCCATGTCATAGCCTGTGTCAGAACTTAATTCCTAATTATAGATGAAAGTATTCAATTGTTATGTATATACCACATTTTGTTTATCCGTGCATTTGTTTATTGACGTTTGAGTTAGTTCTACCTTTTGACTATTATGACTAATGCTGCTATGAACATTGGTATCTGTTTGAGTCCCTGATTTCAATTTTTTGGGTCTATACTTTGAAGTGGAATTGCTGCGTTGTATGGTAATATTGTATTTAAATTTTTTTTTTTTTTTTTTTGAGGGCAGTGTCACTGGCCCTCATATGTGGGACTGAACCGGGGCCTCTGGCTTCCTGAGCCAGTGCTTAACCACTGTGCCACTCTGCCAGCTCAAACATGGGAGCCTTTTATTTTAGCTGAGCCATCCTGCTACCTGTTGGTAGCTCAGTGGCTGCTCAGCTCGGGCTGGGCATCGAACTGCTGTTGCTCAGAGCTCAGCTCACATTCTTGAGCGAGCTCTTAACCAACTGAGCCATTTGGCCAGCTCTTGTATTTAATTTTTTGAGGAGTTACCAAACAGCAAACCCATTTTTTTCCTTGTGTGATGAACTAAGCTGTCCTAAAATTCACTTTACAAAGCCTGGCTCTATACGTTAAATGACATTTTGTCAAAACTCATCAAATTGTGCATTTTAAAACGGTGAATGTCATTCTAAGTAATTTTAACTCAATAAGCTAGACTTCAGAAATATAACCTTGTATAAGAGATTTTTGAGCAGAGCCTTGTGGTGAATAAAGCAAAGGAAGAATGGTAGAAATAAAGGGGGTTTCTGAAGAGATGAGGAGAGAAATGAATGATTAGCATCACAGTCTTGTTTAGGTAAGCCTAGGTATTAGGGTTAGTGAGCATGGTTTATGCAACTGAAATTGTTCTCCTTTTAGTTTTTGATTCAGCAACATGTTGAATTCAGCAACATTTATTATGTACTTGCTGTGTGTGACATTTTAGAGAACTCTTTGTCTCAAGTTACAAGCGCATAAAGTGTTAAAAATAAAGTGTCACTGGGCCAGCCAAGTGGCGCGGTGGTTGGGCGCTGGCTTGGGATGCCAGTGACCCCGGTTCGGGTCCCACATAGGAGGGCCAGTGACACTGCCCTCAAAAAAAAAAAGTGTCACTTAAAATATATAGAAGCCTGATATACAAATCAATGAAAAGCTATTCTGCATTCATAGATTGCAAGACTTAATATTATTAAGATGTCAATACTACCCAAAGCGATCTACAGAATCAATGCAACCTCTATCAAAATCCCAACAATGTTTTTTTGCAGAAATAGAAAAATCTGTCCTAAAATTCATGTAGAATCTCCAGGAACCCCGAATAGCCAAAATAATTTTGAAAAAGAACAAAGTGGGAGATCTCACACTTCATGATTTCAAAACTTGCTACAAAGCTACAGTACTTAAAATAGTGTGGTACTGGTATAAAGACAGATACATAGACGAATGAAATAGAATTGAGCACTCAGAAATAAACTCCTGTATATATAGTCAAATGATTTTTAGTATGGGTGCCAAGACCATTCAATAAGGAAAGGACAATCTTTCAACCAGTGATGTTGGGGAAAACTGGATATTCACATTCAGAACAAATGAAGTTGGACTCTTATCTTACATCATATAAAAAAAATCAACACAAAAATGGATCAAAGACCTAAATGAAGAGCTAAAACTATAAAACTCTCAGAAGAAAACATAAAAGAAAAGCTTTGTGGGCTGGCCGAGTGGCGCGATGGTTAAGCGCTGGCTTAGGAAGCCAGCGGCTCCGTTCGGGTCCCACATACGAGGGCCAGTGACACTGCCCTCAAAAAAAAAAAAAGAAAAGCTTTGTAACTTTGGATTTTTCAGCTACTTCTTAGATATGATGCCAAAAGTATAAGCAATAAAAGAAAAATTAGATAAGTTGAATTTCATTGAAATAAAAACTTTTGTGAATCAAAGGATATTATCAACAGAGTAAAAAGGCAGTACACAAAATGGGAGAAAATATTTACAAATCATAGATATGAAACACAACTGATATCCAGAATATATAAAGAACTCTTACACCTCAACAACATTAAAACAGACAATTCAAAAATGGGCAAAGGATTCAAATAGATATTTCTCCACAGTAGATATATAAATGGCCAATAAGCACATGAAAAGATCTAGATATCACTATTTATTAGGGAAATGCAAATCAAATCAATAAGGTACTAGTTCACCCCTTTAGAATGGTTACTATTAAAAAAACACACACAGAAAATAACAAGTGTTAGTGAGGATGTGGAGACATTAAAACTCTTGTAAATTGCTGATGGGAATGTAAAGTATTGTAGCTTCTATGGAAAATGGTATGGAGGTGTCTGAAAAAATTAAACTGAATTGCCATATGATCCAATAATTACACTTCTGGGTATAGACCCAAAAAAGCAGGGACTTGAACAGATATTTGTACACTCATGTTCATGGCAGCATTATTCACAATAGCCAGGAGGTAGAAGCAATTTATAAATGGATAAAGAAAATATGGTATATACCCACATGGTATATTATCCAGCCTCAAAAAGGAAGGAAATTCTGACACATGCTACAACATGGCTGAACCTTAAAAATATTATTATAAGCGAAATAAGCAAGTCACAAAAGGGCAAATACTGTATGATTCCACTTATATGAGATACCTAGAATAATGAACATCATAGACATAAAATAGAATGGCAGTTGCCAGTATTGGGGGGTGGTGGAATGCAAAGTGTTTAATAGGTATAGAATTTCAGTTGGGGAAGATGAGAAAATTCTGGAGATGGCTGATGATAATGGTTGCACAACAATGTAAATGTACTTAATAACACTGAACTTAACTTAAAGATAGTTAAACTGATAAATTTCACTTTCTGTATATCGAGAGAGAGAGAGAGAGAGAGAGAGAGAGAGAGAGAGAGAGAGAGAGAGAGAGAGAGCCTGGTAACAATATTTCACTCTTGTTTGGGTCAGGGATCTTTTTAAACCTTCAATTCAAACCCTTCAAAACCTGGCTTCCACCCACCTCCTAGAACCATATTAACTCCTAATGCCTTCACTCACCCAAAGCTCTGGCCATCTTGTTTAATTACTGTATTCCAATATTTTCCTGCTCTGTCTTCCCTTATTCTTCTGCATTTCCTAAATTTGTTCCTTTACCTAGAAGGACTTTCCTTCCTCCCCATCTTCACCTTTAAAATCCCATCCATTCTTCAAGAGTCAATGTTATCTCCTTTATGGTCGTGACCTCAGTTCTTTATTTCAGTACTTTTCATCATCAGCCTTGTTGGGATTCTTTCACATTTTTGTCTCCCTTGATAAACACTCTTGAGTGATATATATTTCAAACCAGCTAGAGAGTTTAGCCTGTAGTAGATGAGTGAAGGTTTATCAAATGAATGAGGCTTCTTCACAAAAGTGGCCTGCAATGGGAAAACTGAGAAAACTTTTGATCTTTGATCAAAAAAATCTCAAACAGATTGAAAACCTTAGATAAAATTTTGCAGATTTACTCTGTCAGTATTTTATATGGCCTGGCCACCCCAGGTAAACAAAATGACATTCAGAATAAGTAGAATTGGTCTGCAAATGCATTTCCTAAGGGTTTTTGTTTTGTTTCATTTTCTTCAACTAAGATGGGAGTGTCATGTGATGTAATGTGTAATGAGCAGTTCCTCAGAAATCTGTATTTTGTTTATTCACAACTACTTTAGACATATTAGGTAAACACCCCAGAAAGCCAATGCAGAGAGTGAGCAGATGGGAAAGCAGTTAGTCATTTGCTTACTGCTCAGTTTTGAAAGCAATGTCCTTGTTCACAGAAATGATCAGTTTAGTAAATTCCACTAAAGGCAATAAAGGTGTGATTTGGGGGGGAATAGGGCCATTATGTAAGATATAAGCTGCATATTCAAAAACCTAGCTCACGGTGGAACAGGTCTTAAATCATTTCATGAACAATAGAAAGACCTCTTTAATAAAACATTTTCCAGGAATAAAACTGAAAAAAAAATTGTTTTTAAAAGTGCCTTAGGAAGTAGCTATTAATCCTAGAAAGTGGTGACTTAGTGGGAGGGGCAGGAGACAGACCTGATCAGGGATAATACCTGTAGTTGAGGTCCAGGTTACACCCTGATATCACTTAATCTGGGATCCTTTACTAAGACAGCCTTTCAAGAAGTGTTGTTTTAGATGAACTTGACTGGAAACAGTAGTATCGGAAAAAAGGACATTAGAATTAGCGAGAGCCGGGGCCGGCCGAGTGGCGCGGTGGTTAAGCGCTGGCTTGGGAAGCCAGCGGCCCCGGTTCAGGTCCCACATATGAGGGCCAGTGACACTGCCCTCAAAAAAAAAAAGTATTAGTGAGAGCCAAAATATGATCTTTAAAAAAAATCATTGAAACGTATCATAGATACAGAAAAAGTATGTGCTATAAAGTGAACATATCTGCTTGACCAGCACCCAGATCGAGAAGATAGCGTTACCCAGCCCCCCGGAGCCCTCTCATGTCCCCTCCCAATCTCTACTCCACCCTCCTCATCAATGCCTATTGATGCCTATTTTTGAACTTTATATAAAAGGAATCAGATAGTATGTAAAAAAAAAATGTTAAAAATAAAATTATGAAGTTCAATTTGAATAAGAAGAATCATTTTAAAAGGTGGCCTGAGTTCACCAGTGTGTTTTGAAGACGGTAAGAAGAAGCACAGAGGGATGACTACTTACCCCTCTAGGAGTTTGCCAGCGATGCTATTGTTGGGATCTGTTAGTAAGTGTTGGTAATTATACCACACAAGCCACCAAACCTATTAATTTTTTTGAGTTGGTGGATGAATCAACCATTCTCTCCTTTCAGCCTGACAAGGCAGGATGCAGAAGCCCTATGTGGCTTTAGCATGTGGATGGTAAAACCTGGCAGATTCCTGAGCTCTGAAATAGTATCACTAACAAAATGGGCTGCAGGAAGCTAATTTGATTTGATGGGTCCAATCAACGCATGCTCTCAAATGCACAAAATCCATGTGTCTACGGAACTAAAGGCCTTATGCAGAATGTGGGACCAATATCTGAGCAAAATAGGGGCTTGTTAACAAAAGTGGGAAGGAATGGCTATTGAGGAGAAGTCAAAAGTGCCATGATGTCATTGCCGTGCTTGCCATTGCATAATCACAGTGACAACAGACAGCCCAGTTCTGGGGGGCTGTGGTGGTAAAGACTCACAAAGGGATGTCCTCTGTTTACTTTCATGGGTGGGAAACAACAACCCTCCACACAACTCAGGGGTGAGGAAGAGTGTATTAGTTTCTTAGGGCTGCTGTAACAAAGTACCACAAACTCAGTGGCTTCAAATGACAGAAATTTCTTGTCTCACAGATTTCTAGAGGCTAGAAGTCCAAAATCAAGATGTCATCATGTCCATGCTCCCTCTGAAACCTAAGGGAGAAGCCTTTCTCTCCTCCTCCTAGCTTCTGGTTGTGGCTGTCAATCCCTAGCATTCCTTGGTTCCTTGGCTTGCAGGTGTAGCCCCTAAATGCCTCTCAAGGCATCCTCCCATCATGTCTATATCTGTTCTTCTCCTCCTGTAAGGAAACCAGTCATAATGAATTAAGGGGCCACCTTACTCCAACATGACCTAATCATAACTTGACTAATTACAACTACAATGACCCTATTTTCCATAGGGTCCCATTCTGAGGTACTAGGGGTTACGGCTTCAACAGGGGGTTGTTGAAGGCAGATTTTCCTCACAGGCTTTGGTGGCTGCAGAACTAGAACTGGAAACTGGCCTTAGATAAATATTTGCTATTAATATATAGGCTATGGAACACCACTCCAAAGTTTACAAGAGGCATAATTACAAGCAACGAGGAAGCAGTGTGGTAAAGTAAAACTCTAGAGCTTTGGAGGCATCTCAGAGCTGGGTGTGAATCCAGTTTTGCCATTACTAGTAATGTAACTGTTTAGTCCCTCCCACCCCCACCCCCGTAAAATCATATAAATAGTGATTGCAAATGAGTATTAAAAGAGGCAATTTATGTAAAGTGCTGAGCTCTGTGCTTGACCCTTAATAGGCTCTGAACACAGGGCAGACATATGCGTTGGTTTTCTGCAAGGGACAAAAGGTAGGAGGCATATTTTTATTCATGATATTGCTAGAAATTTTGAATAGGTGGGACTTTGTTTCTTATCAGTTTCTTTTTTCAAAGTCTGCCTTTATCCTGTCATTTTTGGGATGCTTAATTTCTTCCCCGCTACAAATGTAACACTCTTACTTTATTTTTTGTCATATTTTCCCAACTTCGAACTTATCTTCAACACATAAATTAGAGACTCTGTTGGCTTGATATTACTATGGTTTTGCAAGTCCTGTGGAATTTAAGCTAATCTGATTGACAGGTAATAAGTCAGGTGGCCAACATTGGGATTGGCCAACAAGGAGAAAGATTACTCCAGAAAAATTTTAGCACATGTTTGAGAAAAAGGTCAGAGCAAAAGTTTCAATCTAAACTGTGTATTGAATCCATGTTATAGCTTAGAAACCTAATTTTAATAGATGTCACTTATTGAGCAGTTACTATGTACCAAAATTAATTTTAAACTTGTGTATATTTTAGTGCATAATTTTTTACAACAACTCCACAAGTTAGGTACTATTGTTGGCCCCATTTTACAGACGGAGAAACAGAAGCCCTGAAGGATGTTAGAACATGTCCAGTCACACAGCTGGTGGAGTAGTAATTCTAACCAACGCGGTCTGACTCAGGACCCATGCTATTCTAGCATTTAAGCGGGAAAGCTCATGGTGAGTCTGTTGGGATCTGAGCACAGGACAATCACCCAGTTGAGTCTGTGCCCTGTTTACCTATCTGTAGTGTGACTCCCAAGGTTAGTTAACCTCCTCCAGACTGAAGTTCACACACCACCCATATTCAGCCTCATGGTGTCTAACTCAGCCCCCCCCCCCCCCGGCGCCCCCTGAGAACATCCTAGCTATGTGGCTGCAGGTTACATGCTAAGTTGCCACTGTGAGAAAATGTGCTGACTTTGCACAGCCTGGGAGGCAAACGAGCAGAGTCTGAAATCAACATCAGTAAGGTAGCCTTGGTAATTACAAGTGAGCTAGAGCTCAGCGTACCTGATGGGATCGTCCAGTCATCTACGACTGATGCCAATCAATGAGTGCATGAATACATCCCATAGACACCTGTAAATGTCCATTGAGTGTCAGTTATTATGTCAGATAAGGAGCTATGAGGGTAAAGGAGATATAGTCCCTAAAATCTAGGATCTCACAGTTCGTTCAGTAGGGGAGACAGCTAGAGAAGTAAGTAAGCAAAGAAAACACAAGGAAATGATTGCCTTAATAGAAGTTTGGATAAAATACCACAGAAGTACTGAGACTGGAGACCATCATTGTCTGAGAAAGGCAGGAAAACATAGTAAGCCTTTCAGCAGTGTCTGGCAGAGTGCAGAAGTGTATGCCAGGCAGGAGAACATTCCCACCAGGCAGAGAAGAGAACGGTGTGTTTCCCAGATGGTATCTGTGAACTTCATCTCAAATCCATGCAGGATGCTTAGGAAAAAAGTGGATTCCTGTGTGCCCCACACTTTCGAATCTGAATTCTTGGAACGTGGTCTAAGAATCACCATTTTAATGGAGGCTAGAATATGCAAACTGCAGTGTCATGTTGCATAAAATCGAGGGTTCTGACAGTGGCTGTCCTGTACAGGTTTGGGATGGGGATGTAGATTGTTGGGAACAGGGGATGTAGAGAGAAAATGGCAAGAAATGACACACTAAGCATAGGTTGAGGCCTGATATTTTAAATCTCCAAATAAAGATGATGGACTTGATCTTGCAAGCAATGAGGACCCAGGGAAGATGCTAAACAAGGGTGTGACATGATCAAGTCCTTAATTGGTAATAGGTGAGAGAGGAAAAGCCAGAAGGGTGATTAGCCTACTTTTAGGGTAGCCTGCTGATAGGGTGGTCAACCAAAGCAGGAGTTGTGGAGTGTTTCCTTGTAAAGATAACACAAACATGTGGCAGAAAACAGAAAGGAGATGAAATTTTGCTATGATTTACCAGCACATTATGTATCTGGCACTTAGTCAATGATTGATAAATATTTGCAGGGTGAATAACTATTTAGTCAGTGCCACTGTGGGCCAGCCCTGTGCTTGCTGTTTTACATAAATTATCTTACTTAACCCTCACAACAACATGGAGAGATTGCTACTCCATTTTACAGGTGAGAAAAACTAAGTCTTAGAGAAGTTACGCAGCAAATTCAGAAAGCTAACACGCAGCAGCTGAGCTGCAGACACAGGCAATCTGATACTAGAGCTCGTGTGCTCAGCCGTTGTCCACACTGCCCTGCAAGGACAGTGCATTTCCTCACTGTCTCTTCTTACATGCATATATTTTTATGTATTTATTATTATTAGCTATAAAATTTTATCCTATTACACCCAAAGCATTCTGCCACATCCTAAGATGTTTCCATAAATCTAATTTCAATGAATGCATGATCACTGAATGGATATAAACTACCAATTTGACTCAGTATCTTCACTATTGGTATTTTGGTCCTTTCTCATGTTTCACTAGTATAACTAATATAGTAATAAACTTTTTCATGCATATAATATTTCCCATATAAAGAATTATTTCCACAGGCTAGATTTCTATAAACAGAATAACCATTGGATCAACGGTCTCATCGCAGTAGTGAACCCTTGATTCACATTGCCAAATTGCATGTTGGAAATGTTTTACCAGTTCACACCGTCACTACGCATCATATAGCCACACGCAGAGTATAAAAGTATCAATTTCAGCCCACCCTTATTTTATTTAAACATTATTTTCTTAAAAACCCCTCTTATTTAAAAGATTTAAAGTGATATAGTATGTGCAAGTTTAATCTGCATTCATTTGATTACTAGTAGGGTTTCATATTTTCCCATTTCCTTGTTGATTGATTACATATCCTCATTTGTGAATTATCTGCTTGTGCACTTCACCTGTTTATCTTCTAGAGGGTTTTTAAGTCATTTCCCAGATACACTATTCAGATTTGGGGAAGACATTAGGGTGAGAGGAGGAGTGAGGAAGGAAAGTCAGGATTAGAGAACATTTTCATCACTGATGGTTAAAATGATCATATACTGTCTCAAGATCAGAATCAACCTAACTATAATATCTGGAAAGACGATAAAATAACCCTTTTCCTTAGATGTGAATTGTGATCCACAAATTAAATAATTGGTACACAAAATAATTTAAGCATAGAGTGTTCACTTTCTTCTAAAGAAATATAGCAGTGGTGACTGTGCAGCATTCCTACTGAAAGACTTAAAGTGTAGAATTGATACACTTAATTATTCCACAGTTTTAGGGAACAAAGCCTAATCAGTGTTTCCCAAAAGCGATCTGTCTACCCCAGGTGCACTGATTAAGTGGTACCTGGACACATACTGTTTAATAGTTATGTTCTTATTATAATTTGTATTAGGAAAACTGTAACTTGTTCATCAATCTTGAAAAAAGCAAATAATTGTGCAGTTGGTGGTACTTGGCTAGAACAGAAAACACAACTTGGTGTGCTAGTAATGGAAGTTTCAGAAACACAGAATTACATTATTATCATTGATACACATACCTTGGATGCCCACTATGTGCCAGACACTGTGCTCAGTGCCAAGGATACAGAGATAAAGGGACGTGTTTCTTCCTCTAGGAATTCACAGTCCAGGCAAGAGAGGACATGTAAACTGGTAAATGTGGGAAGTCTGTAATGATAGTGGGACAGGGTACACACCAAACAGCCAGAAAACCATAGACAACAGTGATGAGTTAGAATGAAACCCAACATCAGAGGCTACCCATTGGCATATTACTGATATCATTCTGCTTATTTCCTTTCACAATCTTCTTGCCTGGCAAGATGAAACTGAATTCTTCCTCCTTTCTTCTTTCCTTCTTTCTCTCCTTCCATTTTTTCCCCTTTCTATCCTTATTCTCTCACAATACCCCTCTGACTACAGATTTATTTTACATGCCACCAAATGGCCCACCCCCCAAAATTAGGCTCCCAGGATATCCAGGTGTATGCCACATGGGGCATCAGGGAGAGACATTATGTGTATACATCTGGTAGAACAGCCTGAACTGGTAAATCAAGTCTCTGTTCTTCTCACCCTGATGATTTCCTTTTTAAAATTCATCTTAGGGGAAGTTGTGTAACATTTATTTTCCACCCTGGGCTTCTAGCTCACTCAGCTTTGAATAAAAACTGGCCACCTTGAGGATTGTGAGCCCTGCTGCCTGTGGGGATGGGGGAGGGGAAATATTTCTTGGTGATGGCTCACAAGTTATCATCAGTAACACTACCTTGGAAGGATTAGAGTGACCTTTACAGGACCAGTGAAATGTATTGCTAGCAGCATCCCCCACTAGATATGGGCACCTGCTCTGAGCAAACAGTCATGTAAAGTGCTCTGGGAACAAAATAGAGGCACAAAAGGCCTCTGCCCTCAAGGACCATGCAAAAAGACTGGCTGGAGAAATACTGATGCATGTAAGAATAAGAACCCCTAATCAGGGAAGCATGTGAGAAATGCACAGAAGGTAGACAATCATTTCTGACACAGAAGATCTGGGGAAAGACACATTTAAGCTTTCCCAATCTCTGTTCTGACTGGCTGGCTGACTGAATGAATCAACAAATGGGCCCTAAGGGATCTTTGGGTAGGATTTCAGCAGAGAGGAAATGAGGGCATATGGTTAGAAGAAGGTAGACAGAGTGAGGAGGGAAAAACAAAAAATGTAAAAAGTAGAAAGCACAGGTTTTATTTGGGAGACAAGAAGTACTTTGGCACATGAGTAGACAGGGCTATGGTGGAGGGTTTATTTAGGGAGCTGGTGGGTAGAAAGTCCGCCGGTAGATGAAGGGATCCATCTCAAGGGCAATGCTTTTTTTGTAAGAAGAGTGAGAGTGACATTACATTTTTTTCCTTTGGGAATATTATTGTGGCAGCTGAACGAAGCATGGGTTGGAGGAGGAAGAAACTAGAGATAGGAAACCAGTTGGGCAGCTATTGCCATAGCCATTTAAGAGCTAATGGAGACCAGACTATGGCTGTGGTGGTGAGACTGAGAGAGAGGCAAAGGTGCAAGAGGCATTCTGAAAATAGAATTGCCATCACCTGGCAATTTGTTGGATATAGAGGTCAGAGAGAGCTGGAAGATGGCTTTAATGTGGAGGCTGGAGAGCAAAAGTGCCCCTAATTGAGGCAGCATTGCTGGTTTATGGGGAATGTTTGGGAGTCCACTTCATCTCTGCATAGATTTAAGCAAAACAGGGCTCCGTTTTGAGGGAACCGTTTGTCCCTGACTGTGCCTGGAGGAACAGGAGTGCTAATGGTTAACAGCATATGTGGTTGCAATTTTCTGGTGATGAGAAGAAACTCATAGATAGTCGAAAGGAGGGTATGAAAAACTGCTTGAAACACCATTGGGTATCATTCTTGTAACCTAAGAAATGAGTATCTTCAGCACATTTACCATTGTGCTTGCCCATTCTGTGCCCAGAGCCCTGTAATTTCAGATTGTCCCCATGGAGCTGTTCACCAAAGCCATAGTCAAAATTTACTAATCTTAATACCCCTTGTCTCAGGGCTGTAATCTCTGTTAGATGGCAGTTAGCTAGACATTTCATTCATTCATTCATTCAATCAACAAATATTATTGGATGTCTACCATGGTCAGGCACTGTGTGAGACATTTTACTGATAAAATTATAGCAGCAAATAAAACAGACAAAATCCTTGACCTCATGGACCAGAATTCTAGTGAGGGACTCAGCCCATTAATAAACTAAATAAGCAAAAGATATGTTAGTGGTAAGTGTTATGGAGAAAAGTAAAGCAAGGGAGGATGCTAGGAATTGTTGGGTGGGGAAACTGATGTTTTAAGTATGGAGATTAGGATGGCCTCTCTGACAAAATGACATTTGAGTAAAGACTTGTAGGAGAGGAGAGGGTAAGCCATGTGTATATCTAGGAAAGAGCATTCCAATTGGAGGGAACAGCAGTTGCAAAAACCCTGAGTTGAATGCATGCCTGGAATGCTTGAACAGTAGTAAGGAGGCCAGTGTAGATGGATCAGAATAAGGGAGTGGGAAGGTTTGCAGCAGGATATGTGGAAAGAATTAACAGCCATGTTTGAACAGATGGCTCACCTTGGTAACTACATTTTAGCTGGGATCGTCTAGAGACAATGCCTGAATCCTCTAGAGTGGCCCTAAAAATGGGAATTTTAGTCATTTGTAAAGAGATGTACTTGGTCATCTTTCACTTATGGGTGGAATTTGCTCTATAAAAAAACCAAGTGAATGTCCGGGCACAGGAAGGAAGAAGGAGATTTTTGGTCAGAAAACACCAAAGCTCTTGCTCCATCTGGTAGAGGCGACACCAGTGATGGAATTATCCTCCCCACCCCACCTTGTACTATTATGGCTGGCAGGAGGCCTGGGTTTTCCCAGCAGTCTTTGCGAAGTTGATACACACCAGTATTACTAACTCTTTGCATCAGCAGTTACATTTAGTTTACAGTTCACTTCTTTTTAATATATCAAACTGCAAGGTGGGGCTAGGAAGCACACCATGCAGGGAAAAGTCTCTCGAATTCTATACTTAAATTCCATCTCCATGGCAGCATGACAGCCTCTGACCATGTGGAACTGTCACAAGTTTTGAAAAACAGCTTTAGAGATATAATTTTTCACTTATCTAAAAGCTGCATTTGCTTAATGAAGAGGTTTATTATATCTCCCCCACAGCTATTGACCATTAAATTGGTGAGGGGGGTGTTTTCCTTTATTTCTCTGAATTGGGCAACTCACTGCTTTCATTCTGGCTGGGAGCCTAAACCCTTGCAAAGGCAGAGAGACAAACACAGGAAGGGGGAGGGGAGAACAGGACAGAAGGCCTTGCCCATGGTGGAGTCATATGAACTTGTAGATCAAAAGAGCAGTCCTGGCTTTAAAAGACTGTGGCACTATTCATGAACCCGGTGACTGCCCCAGAAGGAACACAACTGCTTGTTGTCACCAAAGATAAAAAGCTGCAGCTGGTTCCCCCACCCCCACCCTCTACCCAACTTAGATCCCCCCTATAAGGAAGGTGGAGGCTTTGGCTCTCCTTGGTCTCATGCGTTGCTGATACAGGATAGACCCATAAAACAGGACCAACCAAAGGAAATTGGCAAAGAGGGAGACCATAGTTTCCTTTCAGAGAAAGCTCTCAGACCTGTCGTTTTCTTTATGTTATATCCTTTGTTTGGTTATGAGATGCCCTAGCCTTCTACCTAAATGTGAATGAATTTAATCAGAGATTAGTCCTTGAACAGACTCCAGCGTATCTACTCCAGCAATTCTCAAAACATGTCTGTTCCCTAGAATCCTAATTCCATATATGAGAACAGATATTATGGAAATGGGGGAAGGAGAGGCTCCTTAATCAAAAGAATGTTGGGAAATGCGACACTAAAACAGTATTGAACAGGCTTTTTTTTTTACTGCAAGACTCCCCAGAATTTTTAACATTCTTAAATGGAAAATAGGAGCTGTCACACCCATTTCCCACACTTGGATCACCCAATCTATGTTCATGGGAAGCCCAGAGAGGTCACAAGACTTAAACTTCAGTCAGAACTAGAACCAGAAGCCAAATGATTTGCACCCCCTCCCCAAATTCTTTTCATTTGCTTGGAGAAATACAGAGCATAAAACACTGAAAACAGAGGTATTCATGAACCATCATGGCAAAGGAAAAAGTATATGTCAGATCTAAAATAGTGGGAGGTCAGACTTGAATCAGTCAGTAAGTGAAAGATGCCAGAGGCAGAGTGTGAGGGAAAGACCAGAAACCAAGGATCAGGGGCAAGTAAGCCTACAGAAGACAAAGGTTGTTCATTTCTTCCTCAAAACTTTGCTGAATGTCTACAAAGTGTTAGGCAGCATTGGGAATACAAAACTGAGCAAAATCTATTAAAGGCTGCTCCTGTGGAATGCTCACATGGAACTATACATTCAAGGTGCTTTTGATGGACCTCCTGTCCTCTTAGGCAGCCCTACCCTTCACACTGGATAAGGTCTAGGTTCTGCAAGGCTCCGGTAAGCACCTTCTCAACTTCAAGTTGTCCCAATTACTAGGTGCGAGACAGGGTTGGATGGTCCTTCTGGGTTTGGTAAAGTGGATCCAGCTGGGCATGAAGCATGTGCTTCCATGATGCTGGGACCAAGTGGAAGAGAACCACTTGGATGAGGAGGGCAGGCATGGATACAAATCTTTACTACTTTCTCCTATATTTCAGTAAGTCCGAGAAGCAAGGAAATGACACAACCCCCTACTACAGTAGCTTATGGGTATCTTCAGTGATGAAGACTCTCTCAAGGAGCAAATCAGAATTCATAGGGTCAGTGAGCTGAGAGCTTGTGAAACCCTTAGAGCAAAGAATCCCCTGAGGGGGCTAAGTACTTCAAGTCCAAGCATGGTGGGTCCACCTTGATAATCTTCAAATTCGAGAAAACCCTCAGATAATGCTTCCGGATGATAAATTTGGCTCGGTGGTCAGGAGCTCCTTATCTATAAAGGGGCATTTCATTGAATCAGATTGAAAATTTTTTTCTTTGTTTTCTTGAGCTACAATGAGGAAGAAAAATGGGGCCTTGAGGTTTTCTTGGCAGAAAAAGGCAGAAGTGGCCATATTTGAACATTTATTTCTTCCAGCAATAAATGGTGAGGGGTAGGGTTGGTTTACAGTTATATTTTAGACTCTTGCAGGCTTCTTTGGCCATTGGGAATACAAAAATAGCCAGCCACTCCAAGGGTTGTAACCTCAACTGTCTACAGAGGCAGGTAGATAATGTAAATGCAGTAAGTGACCTAAGAATATTACAATATGGAGAGGTGGGGACTGTGTCCAATTAGGGAGCAAATGCTATTCAAAGGAGGGCAACTGCCGCTCATTTCCCGCTGATTGTCAGCAACGTGAGTACAGGGTTGTCTGATTTTTCAGGAGAAGCTTGATTCAAGAGAAATCAAATTTTTTTTGTGTGTGAAATTTTCTAATTTTGTAATTGTTGGTATCCATATTCGAATGGAAAGCAGCATGCAAGACAACATTGTATTGCAAAACTGGACTCATTCAGAGGCTGGAAGCAGCACGCGCCACCACTTTAAGCCCTGCTACTAACTCCACTGTGGATTCCTTAAGCAAACAAAATATGTCTTTTCCATCTCCACTTGGTAAAAGCCAAGTGGCTAGGATCTGGCTGGAGCATGTACCATGAAGGGAATAGGAGAGAAAGGAATACGACAAAGCTG
This sequence comes from Aselliscus stoliczkanus, assembly GCA_033961575.1. NCBI lineage: Eukaryota > Metazoa > Chordata > Mammalia > Chiroptera > Hipposideridae > Aselliscus > Aselliscus stoliczkanus. Next base: position 142,515,788 of record CM066729.1, read on the forward strand.
AGGGTGGTCCCTGAAGCAAAGTGGGAGACGCGCCTGAGTCTCCACTGCAGAACAGGAGCTGGCAGGGCTGAATGGCTGGGAGTGGCTGAGACAGGCAGTCAGAGGTTCCTATGGCCAGGTGTCTGGTGTCAGAGGTGCATTTAGAAGGCCAGACATTTAAAAAAAAATTCTTTTTTTAAATTAAAGTTTATTGGGGTGGCAATTGTTAGTAAAGTTACATAGGTTTCAGGTGTACAATTCTTATTTATTTATTTATTTATTTATTTACTTTTTGAGGGCAGTGTCACTGGCCCTCACATGTGGGACCGAACCTGGGCTGCTGGCTTCCCAAGCCAGCTCTTAACCACAGCGCCACTCGGCCGGCCCAGGTATACAATTCTATAGTACGTCATCTGTATATCACATTGTGTGTTCACCACCCAGAGCCAGTTTTTCCTTCCATCGCCATTTATTTGACCCCTTTTACCCTAATCTACCACCCCCCTATCTCCCCTTACCCTCTGGTAACCACTAAACTATTTGTCTGTGTCTGTGAATTTTTGTTTCTTTATTTGTTTGTCTCATTCTTTCGTGGTTTTCAGTTTTATATCCCACATATCAGTGAAATCATATGGTTCTTGACTTTTTCTGTCTAAAAAATCAATAAATAAAAATAATAAAAGGCCAGGCATGCACCTAACTGATAAAACTTAAGAATGTGTGATACTGGTGCTCAAGGCCAAGGTCAAAGTAGTTCCTGACTTCACATTGTGGAGTCTCTTTTCCAAGAGCTACTCAATCTCTTTCCTATGCCTTCTATCTGTAGTGTCTTCCTATTCTGAACGCAAGCTAGGAACCAAGGACCTTTTCCCTTAGAATTTATGATATGAAAAGTGTTACAAGGTATAGACATTACATTATATTTCATTATACCTATTTATGAATCTTTATTCTTTACATAAAAGAAAACATTAGATAAAGAGAAATACAAAATTTGGTAAATATATGATAAAACCCATTGAACTGTACAACACAAGGAGTGGACCCTAAAGTATAAATTGTACTTAATAATAGTGCATTAATATTGACTCATCAATTATAAAAAATGTACCATACTAATGCAAGGTGTTAATCATAGGGAAACTATGAACAGGGGAAAAATGAGGTATGTGAGGACTCTCTCTACACTATGTGCTCAATTTTTTGTAAACCTAAAATCTCTAAAAAATGGAATTTATTAACTAAAGTAAAATAAAAGACATCTGACTGCTGCACTGAAAACAAGCACAGAGAACATTAATGAATCATAATTTGTGTATATACACAGACATATATACACACACACACATACATATATATTTGTATGCATATAATTCAATACAATATTTGCTTTCTCAGATTTATCATTTATCTAGCAATGAGGTCGATAGCAAATTATTTTCTTTGCATTTTCTTGAAGAACTCAGCTTGCTCAATAGTTGTGCATTTCATCTAATTTTCTCAAATATCTCTAACCAAACCTCTGAGCACTGAATTTGAATTACTAAGTCTCTGGGTTCAGTGTTCACGGAAGATGTTTCATGATGTCCCAAATTGTTATTTGCTGAAATTTGCCTCCCTGTCATGGTATACCCAGTGGAGAGGATGAATTTGCACTTTAAAATAAGACTGCAATAGTAATATACACAGGACAAAAACATCTTTCTGCATATTAAGTTGTTTCTCATTTGTAGATACTTTCTCCCTGCCCATTAGGCTAGTAAGTTCTCATTAAACTATAATTTAAGGACATGGTGTTCAATGAAAAAGATCATTGCATGATAAAGAAGGAGAAGCACTTTGAAAGGGATTTATGGCTCCTTTGCATGATTTTATTTATTTATTTATTTTTAATTTCCCCCATTTGAATCCAGTATTAGTGATTGGCCCTAGTCAGACTTACCTCTCCCAAAGTTTTGTGATTTAGACAGTTTGTATATAACTCATCTATTAGCAGCAGATCAGATCAAATCAGAGTGAGAACCGCTCTTGGTGATGTTCTTTCACAATTCTCTTAGTTTGAAATGAAAGTGAAAACTTTAAATTATTTATGACTTTTGTGTGCTGCTAAGAAAGCAGAGTCTTTAGTGTTGATGTGTTTTGCTTCCTTTAGGAAGAGCATCATGTAAAATAGGGGCAACAGTTTACTTAAAACTAGAACCAGTGTCTTGAATTATAATCTTTAATTATTTTTTACTTTTCTTAGACTCATGAACTATTGGAAATATTTTTATCCTTCTTTCAAGAGAAAGTGTTCATCTCAGGTATCTTGGATTTAACATAATTGTATTCGGATTTTTCTTTGACTAAATCATCAAATTATCATAGTGACTATATCATATGAATATAAAAATATTTTTACAGGAACAGTTTTCCTCAAAAACTGGAAAATCATCAGATGTGTTATTCACAGAGTTCATATGAGTGTACTATTAGAATTAATCCTCATCGGTGTTTTGATGAAGTTAGTCATCAGTTGTTTAAAAAAAAAAAGTCTTTGAACTGATAGAATTTTCCATGTCTGAAGTTAATATTAATGCTATCAGCTGACATGCTAATCATCTTATCAACCTGTACTGAGCTCAGAGCAGAGAAAGTATAATCATTTAATTGGTCACTTGTTGCACCTGGCAGGACATCAAGTCCAAAACTTTTATATTATTTCCAGGAACTTCATTAAAATAACTTACTAATATAGGGACAACTTTCTGATTTTTGTGGTTAGCTGAAGATGTCATATTGCTGAGACATAAAGGTTTTTCCCTAGCTCTTGTCAAATGTTTTGAGGCACTAGAAAAAAAAAATTTAACATTATACCTTTGGTTTGTGCTGATGGAAATATTTCAGTTCAAATACCATGGAACTGAGCTCAGAGATGCAATATAGTCTAAAGATCTGAAGCCATGATTGTGTTCTGTGGTTGTATGGAATTACCGCTTCTTTTCTGAGCATCTTTTCTGAGCTATTTCATCACTGAATCGTGGAAGCTCCAGATCTGACAGATAATGGCTGTTTCCTTGAACTGAAAATGAAAAAACATAGCAGCTTTGGCCTCAACATTATCTCACTACGACATAAAAATCAAAATTCTACATGTGGGTTGACACTTCATTTTATATATGAGTATTCCTTTTACAAACCTCATTCAGTGTTTGCTTTTCTTCCTGATCCCTCAGATCTATCTAATAATTTCGATGCTAAAATAAAAAAGTTTCAATAATTTTTTTTTTTTTTTAAATTGAGGGTCGTGTCATTGGCCCCTCACATGTGGGATCCAAACCGGGGCCGCTGGCCTCCCAAGCCAGTGCTCAACCACCGCACCACTCGGCCGGCCCAAAAGTTTCAATAATTTTAAGCACACCTCACAAAGCTCTGAACTACAGGCAACAGAAGAAATAGCCACTGTAATTTTCATCCCCTATCACAGGAACCTGCTTTGCCTGATAATCACCCTACACTTATAAATATATCCGTAGCTTCAGATTTACCTAACAGACTAATACCCCTCCCAGTGTTCACAGGAGCCAGCTTCTCCCTCTCTGCTCCTTTTTCTTCCTCAACATTCTAATACTGTGTTTCTTTCCCTTAGAGGGATCTAGTCTCTTGCTTCCCTGCCCCAACCCTCACGCCCAGGTGCCCGTGAACCCAACCATAAACCCTATGAGATATTTTACACAAACATTTATGAGTTATTGAAATAAATTATTCAGCTTAGAATGCTTTATCTTTCATAGTTCTCAGTCTTATATTTCTTAATTCTTTAAAATGAATAATCACTGATTTGAGTCTTTCAATCATTATCTTCTAAGATCTTGGAAGTTTTGGAACATTTTTATATTTATGTAAAAAAATGGAACAAAATATGTGAAATGAAAATTTCATATCAAAACTCAACCCCCTCCCAAACCTGTGTACCTTGGCTTAAGTGGTCATTCTTCCACCCTAACCCAGCATTCTATCCCATCATCTTAGATCCCAGAATACTAGAACATATTGTATTATGTCTTTCATTGCACTTATTATATAAATGTAGCTTATATGTCTATGTATTTTGTGTGTATGTGATTTTGGATCACGATTCTTGTTCCTTCAGAAGCAGGGGTTTTGTTTTGCTCACAGCAGTTCCCAGGTGTCTCAAGCAGTCCAACACACGCTCAGTACGGACTGGATGAAAGGGAAATAAAACTGACGAGCCGCCATGGCAGTCCCCATCTTCAGAACTAGGACACCCACAAAAGACCTTTGATGGGGAGACGTGAAGTTTCCTTAGGATATCAGAGTTTTGCTACCTCTTGGTGGTATTACTTTTTGGAAAGGGTTGCCTCCTGACTCCCGTAGTGAAACACAATATTTTGATGGGTAAATTATATCTATTTACAAGTGATTAAAAGAAGCTCCACGGAGGCCAGATAAGGTCATTGAGGTTATTTAGAGACCAAGGGCCAAGCAGAAGCCTTACCATAAAAGAGAGCTGAATAATTTTTCAGGACTCACATTAGTGTGTTGTATAAACAGGGCTGCATAAGGTAACATTTTTTAAAACTAAGAAATGATGAGTGGTAATAGCTTCTTTTTCCAAGAAATTTATTAGCATTGAATTATGTTACAAAGGCATGGATTTCTAATTCCACATACTGTTTCAAGAAGTATTTTATAGCAGCAACTATATCCTGGTCTATTGAAAATATCTGCCTCTGGAAATCTAAAATATTAATATGTGAGTGTTATTTTATCTAGAGTCATAGCATCATTGAGTGCCATACAGGGAAGTAACACAGATACTGTCTAATAATCCACCCACTCATTTTCACTAATAAAGAGTCTGAGGATCAGAGAGTAAGGAGACTTGTCTAAAAGGATTGAACTCAAATCCTGGGCTGGATAATCTTTATTTGCCCCTGAAGATTCACAGTCCCTCTTTTTCCTCTCTGTTCTGTGAACTGAGATCAAGTTCTTGCCTTCTGGTTTCCCCTTATATTCACTGGGTAGGAGGCAAGAGCAAGATAGTGGAGGCTGACAGGAGGCAAGGCTGGAGTACTTATTCCCTCAACAGTATTCCCACTGGGCTGTGTTGGCTGGGTTGTGTGTTTTGACCTAAGGCTGTCTTCTCTCAATTCTAGTAACCGTTTCCCGCTTCAGACCTAGGGCTGGTAAGGCTTCTGGTTGTTGCAAGCCTCGGGAGTGCATCATCAGACTTTCCTGGCTCCCTTAACCCTGCCTATGCCTTTGCTACATAGTCCCTTTTGCTTTAATAGTTGATGAATACATCATGAGTGTTTTACCCTGGCTCTGGCCACACACATTTGCATCCAGGCCCTCTGACTCCTGTCCAGTGCTCTTTTCTTTACACTCCCAAATTCATAAGTTGAGTTGGAAATGCATATGAGTCTACGTGTTCAAACTATATGGAAATATTTTCAAATACATTGATGAAGAAGTATTAGATACAAGAATCTTAAAGTATGAGTAATGACCACAGAAAGGGGAAAGGCTGGTTCGACAGAAGTTCTGCAGGAAATCTTGCAAAGGTGAAATTTGACTGGGGCAAAGTGAAACTGTCTAGAGAAGTAGGAGGGCAACATGGTATCTGTGGTTAGGAGAACTGGGGTTGTAGCTTTCGGTCCTGCAACAGCTGAAGTTAACCCACTTTAGGTGTGATTTTATGATATGTGTTTGCATCCAGCACAGTCCCAAACATAAGCTAATATGTTACCTATGCTCAACTAAAGAAGCAACACCTCTTTCCCACGCTAGATGGGAAAACTAGCTGTGCTGGATTTATTTATTTTTCTTTTTTTTTTAGAGGGCAGTGTCACTGACCCTCATATGTGGGATCTGAACCTGGGCCTCTGGCATCCCAAGCCAGCGCTTAACCACCACGCCACTCGGCCAGCCCTGTGCTGGATTTATTGAGAGGCAGTCTGCTGGCTTCCAGCGGGATGTCTAATTGAGATATTTTCAAGGGAAAGTTGACCAAGGCAGAGTTTTCACCTTACATCTTGACTCCACTGGAACATCACTTTCCCGTATTGGTATTTCATCTTCATTCACTCCCATGTGCTCCTTTTATCCCTGTGAAAATGGAGTATGAGTAAAGCCATGGAACATAGAGGGAAGTTTCCAGAATAGAGCTGTTCCTTAGAAGTAAAAATAATTTTGTTCTAGTCTTGACTCTCTCATTAACTTTGTGTGACCTCATTCAAGTCTCTAAGACTCAGGTTCCTCAGAATAAAATGAAAATACTAGTTAGAATAATGTTGGAGGTCACTTCTGTTTCTCAGATTTTATGATCCTCTTAAGAGCTGGACTAAATGACAGCATCTTCCATCTTGAGCTCTTTGTCTGTTTGACAAAACAGTTTATACTCTCAAGGCCACTTCATTCTAGATCTTGGGATCTATGTCACAAGAAAGAAATAAGGTTCCAGTGCCTCCAACTCTCTCGGATCTCTACAACTGATATCAGATGCAGAGACCATAATTTTCTGGACCTCATCCTCTTTCTACAACTCTCTCTCTGGAGACGTGTCATATAGCAAACGGGAAGACAGGAGGTGAAATATTCTACTATTTGATTGTACTGTTGGGAGGGCCAAGAAAATCATTCTGAGTTTGGCTAGATTATCCAGATCATGTTTCCATTCTATTTGACTCCAACTGTCAACATGTATGAAAAAAAAAAAAAAATCAGTCAAACGCTTTTCCTTTTTGATCTGCCCAAGGTCAAGTAATCATTTTGGCTAACTTCATTAACCAGTTATTTTGACACATATGGATGCAGCCTATGGAAAATAATTTTAGTGTTTGCTTTCTGTAAAGGCCACTTAAAATCAAGTATCTTTCATTTCTTTTCTGCCTGGCAAACTTTGCCTCATAACTTTAAAGTGTAGCTCAAATAGTACCTCCATTAGGAAGCATTGTGTTGATGACATTGCTTCTTTATGTAGAATTAATTCACGTCCTCCTCCTTCTCTGTGCTTCTCAGGCATTGGGCACCCATCTCTTTCCTGGTATTTACCACCTCATGGAGGAGTTATTTGTATCTACTAAAGGAGGAATTCCTGGAGGTCAGAGAATTGGTTCTTGTGTATTTCTGCCTGGAATAGTAACTGCTTAATGAGGGCTCCTTAAGAAAGGAGGAATAGTACATCTGAAGCTGCCGCTGATTAATATTAGATGTTAACTATAATTTAACACATATATAGCCATGGGATGTAGAGTATAGTGTGGGGATGGAGTCAATGGAATTGTAATACATATGTATGATATTGGGGGTGGGGGAGCAATGAATGAGGGGAAGAGGGAGTCACTTTGTAAGGGGTCGAAAGGGTATCTATAGCATTGTTTTGTACATCTGTAACTAATAATAATAATAAAAGAAAATAAAGGAGGAATGGATAGAGGGAGGGAAGGAAAGAGGAAAGAATTTTTTGTTAGTCAAATGCTTGATGCTCTCTCTTTACACATATTTTCAGAGTGAGTGACATACTTCATAGAAAATGTATGAGCATCTTTGACAGTGAAGTAAGAAAAAACCAACTGTGGCAGAGTACTGCTGAATGGTTTTTCTCTTGTTCTCCCATACCTGACTTCTCTGTGGCTTGTCTTCGGGTGTCCAAAGTTGTTCATTAGGAAGGGCAGAGGTTCTGGGGGGAAAATGTAATGACCTTAACTTTATTAGATACCTATAAGAGATGGTTTTCTGTTCTGAGAAAACCCGTCTCTATACTTCCCCAGAGAATATGGCATAAAAAAAATCGCTGCACTCAGAATTGCTTTTGCTCTGGGATAAGGGAGTTGTCTGAAATTTCAGCTTAGGCATAATCAGTAATGCTTGCTTTGGGCAAAACAATCTGGTGTGAGAATTAGATGCCATGGGATTAGCCAGGGAGTGGTGCAGCCAGGAAAATTAGGATATTATCTCCGCTGGAAAGGAAGTCTGTCCCCAACTAGCCTGGGGTCTTGTCAGCAGGGGTCTTGGCTTAAGTGTGAAAAAGTTATTGGCCCATGCAATCTTCAAGGATCTCAAAAACCTCCAAAAGTTCTGCTTCATGTCGTCTTGGTGGATAAGGCAGAGTTTCCACAGGCCCTGTACTGTTGAGAAGGTGGAAAATATTATCAACTTTATGTTTGTTTTCACTATATGATACTAATAAACAATCAATTTGCTAACCTTTTCAAGAGTGTGACTGAACTGGTTGGTGATTTTGGCACTGAGAACATTGGGGTCACTGCCAGTAACGTGAAGTGCATTTGTGCTATCAGTCCACTAGGGGACTGTTTACCATGAATTGTTCTGATACAATCTTAGAATCTTAGCAAGGGATCTGTAATAGATCTGGACGTCAGTTATCTCATCTAGATTTCTGTATAAGAATATAGCCACAAGAGGCATTACTGTACTTTTTTTTTTTTTTTAAAGATTTTATTGGAGAATTGGAGGAGGGGAGCAGACAAGTTGCTGTCTTTTTGTTCTTCAGTCTAGTTGCGGAGGACGTTGTTTCACTGGCCCATGTTGGTATCGTCATTGTGCTCTTCCCAGATGAGGCAGATTGGTCGCCGGCCTCTGGATGGTCACTCACCGTGGCTATTGGCAGCTCACGCTGGCTGCCGGCCACTCACTGTAGCCTGTGGCAGCCCACTGCAGCAGGGGCTGCAGCCTACACCGTCGCTGGGGCTCACAAAGCCCAGCTCCAGGTGGAGCTGTTGTTAGCTGTAGAGGGCAGTGTCACTGGCCCTCATATGTGGGATCCAAACCGGGGCTCCTGGCATCCCAAATCAGCTCTTAACTAATGCGCCACTTGGCTGGCCTGGCATTACTGTACTTTTGATGACTGATGGGAAAACTTGAGTTTAGTTATTTTAACCTAGCCTTATTAAAATATCTATTTTCCAAGACTAGGTTAAAATGACTAAACGCAATACACAATCCATTCAGATCAAAAAAATATTAATTAAGCATCTACTATGTGCCAGGCACTGTCCTACTTGCTTGAGGTACATCAGAGAAGCAAACAAAGACCTCTGCCTCCATGGAGCTTCCATTCTATGCAGGAAAAGGACAGCCAGTAAACAATACACATAGTAAATAATTATCAACTTAGATGATTAGAAGATGCCAAGTGCTGTGGAAAAAAAGGAAAAGTAAATTATGGTAAAGGAAACTGGGTATTGAGGGGGTACTCAGGATGGGTCTCACTGAGACACTGATATCTAAGCAGAGACTTGAAAGAGGTTAGGGAGTTAGCCAGGCAGATAGCTGGGAGAAGGGTGTTTCAAGAAGAGGAAACAGCTAGTGCAAAGATCTGAAGGTGTAAATGTACCAGTCTTGTTTCAGGGATAATAACAAGCAGGCCAGGGTAGGTGGAGCAGGGGGAGCTGGGGGAGAGACAGGGGAGGTAGGAGGAAGATCATGGGGAGTCTGGAAGGCTTTATGCTGAGTGATAAGGTAGCCATTGCAGGGTTTTTGCACAAAGATGTGACACAACTTCATGTGTTTTAAAAAGATTACTTTAGTTTCAGTGTAGCGAATGGACAATGTTACAGGCAAATTTGCATGGTAAATTCGATCAGGCGGACCCTGATAATAGGACACTTCTCCAAGAAGATTCACAAGATACCGCCTTCTAAAAAAAAGCATTTGGATTCTACTTCCAGAATGTCCCTGTGGGTGTACTGCCATGAGCTTGATTGAAATAGCGGTTGTATCCACATTGGTAACAGAAAAGACCATTTCCCCAGAATCTCTTAGAGTTATTCTCCTTCATCCACTACATTAAAATGAAAAGTTACCTTCTTATGCAAAAATCCTATCCTAGTCAGAGAGTATGAGAGCGAAGGATACAAAGGGGGATAAGATGTGGTCCCCATCCTCTCCTAGAGTTCTCGAAAATTTAAATTCTTGATCTCAAGATGATAGATTCCTCTGCTATGTGTCAGGTGCTTGTTTCTTTTCTTGAGATAATGTTTTGTTTTGTTTTTTCTTGTTGTTGTCGTTGTTGGTTGACCCTTGCTTGAAGTAGAGTTCAGTTTGTCGTGGTCACTGTGTGATGAGCAGATGAACTCTAAATTGTCCTTTCTATAAAGTGCTGATTCTCAATCCATCATCCTCCAAGAGGGATGTGTGGCTATAGGGGATAGGATAGAAAATGGTGGTATCTAAATAGATACTATAATAAAATATACTATTCTTAATCCATTATCTCTGGACCTAAAGAGCAAAGTCAAATCCAAGAGTGATATATAGTACTCAGAATATTCAACAGATATAACTTGGGACCTAGAGAGCTAAGAATTTTTGTGGGGTTAGTATAAACCACCTTAACAAGAAAGAAAAAACAGATGGTATATTAGTTTCTTAGGGCTGCTATAACAAAATACAACAGACTGGGTGGTTTAAACAACAGAAATTTATTTTCTCACAATTCTGGATGGTAGAAGTTCAAGATCAAGGAAGGCAGGTTTGATTGCTATAGTTACCTTCTCCCTGTGTCCTCCCATGGTCTTTCCTCTATGCATGTGCATCCTGATATCTGTGTGTCCAAATTTCTTCTTCTTATAAGGGTACCAGTCAGATTGGATTAATGGCCTATTTTTAACTTAATCATATCTATCTCCAAATACAGTCGCATTCTGAGGGACTTAGGGTGAGGACTTCAACATATGAATTTCACGGTGGGGGTGGGGAGCGGGGGGCGGGGACACAATTCAGCCCATAACAGGTAGGGTAATCTCACTGTTTAAGTCTAAGATTTGTATATTGGGTGCACTTAGGCATTTCCACAAGGGAAGCTTCTATGTTTTGGAGCTGACTTCCTGTGCAAAAATATGAGACTTGGTGGTAGACAGGACCCAGCTCTGAGTTAGGTTTCTAAAAGAAATCATGGCCTTGTGTACCCTTTCATTCAAGCCCCTGGGTGTAGACTGTGACTATAGAGGTCACTTGTTCGGAGGACTGAGCCAACTTTGGTCTTAGTGTGGTCCTCTAATTAACTGACTCAATAGACAAAGCCCAGTAGGAAAATTGATTGAAAAACAAATGGTTTCCTGGGCAATGTATGGTACATTCTGAAAGGGTCTCACTTGGTAAGCATGTAATTCTTATTTTCTAATGATGACTCTGAGATGATCTCAGAAATCAGGCAAGAAAAGAAGACAATTCGTGGTTAGATGTTCTGTGGTTGCTACTACATAGGAATTTTGCGTTAGAATTTGAGAGTGGTCTGACAGACAAGGCCTGCAAAACGGGGATGGGTTAGTTTTTAGGCTTCCACATTCTCACCCTTTTTCTATGAAGTTGGCTGGACATAGTCTCATGAATACAAGGCAATCGCTCTTGTTCTCTGACCTCAACACACTTTGCAAGTGGCAAATATCTCTTAAGTCATAGAATCTTCTGTTTGAAGTTACTTTAGAAGTCATCGCATAAATTTGAAGGAACAAACGTGCTTGTTATTATATTAAACCAAGTTGATGAGTAAGCTATCTGGAGAAGGTTGGTGGTTCAGATCACTCTTCACTGAGGGGTGTTGTCTTGATCGCCAGAGTCCAGGGTTTGGTCTGCAGACCTTAAAATATCAGGGTAACTAATTAGTTATCTTATTGAAAGAGAATTTGTTTTAGAGAAAGGATTATCAAGAACTGAATGAATGAGGCTTATGTATAAATCTAGTGAAAAACATAAATATCAAGAGGACTGGAAACTCCTGTCTTCAGAAAAGTCCATTTGGTTTCTGTCACCTCTATGGGAAACTATGTTACAATCGGAAAGTTGCTCAGTGAGTCAGAGACCCAAACAAAAGGAGTTAACCTATATGATTCAGATTCAAATGTTTAAATGCAGGGATCAAAGATAGATTTCATTTCAGGAGCAACTCTTATTGATTGTTAAGGCCACAGTTAGACTTGGTGGGACGTGACAGTTGATTAGTGATGTTTGCCAAAGGCATAGGATCAAGAGGAAGTGACATGTGTGATATATTTGAGCCATTCCTAGTGTAAAGTCATCAGACAAAGATAGCCTTATGAATTCACACACACACACACACACACACACACGCACACACACATCATTGGGTGTAAGGCTCAGGCACCCTGGGCAGTGCTTGGTTGGCAACCACCAACATCCTTTTGCAGTGCTTCCCCCAGGGTGATGGATCTTTCTTCTGACCAGCCCATCCTTTCTGTGGAAATGTTCAGCCAGGTCAGAGTTAAGTGCTGTAGGTCTGAGAGCGAGCCGGTGTCTTTGAGATGACTGCATACTTCTGCTCTGAGCCATTTTAGGCTGACACTTCTTTTCAGTCGCAGAGGATCATCTTATTTACCAAGTTTGGACACCTCTCTACAGCCCTTGTAAAAGGAAAAGAGTAATATACTTTAGTGATTTTCATACTTTAGGAAAACTTTTTTCTAGCCACGTCTTACCCAGAACTCCAATACATTAAGCAAATAAAAGCAACAGGTAGGTTTCGCTGGAAGTCTCAACCTTCATTGTTTGGTAGACACTATTTATCCGTGTATGGAAGCCCAGAAACACATTTATAATGAGCCTTCGGGATGCATGGAGTATTATTTGAAAACCACTTACCTAGTTCAATTCCTTCAGTCCAGGTATGGGAAAATCCAGGCATTGGGAAGTAAAATGGTTGACTCAGGACTACACAGAATAGAAGAGGCTGTACTGGGATGAGAAACCCCCATCTCCTAACTCCTTCACTGGTGTTCTTTCTATGACCCCAACACCAATGGGTTTGGGGACAGTTCCTTGTCAACATCCTAGTGGCCCAGCCTTGTGTAAAAGGTGAGTCTTCAAGGGGAAGAGTAGCCCCAGACCCACCTGAGGGGACATGCTGAGGACCCCATAGAGAAATGTGTCTGCTTTGTCTCTACTCTGTTTCATAAGTGAAACCTGACAGCATAGATTAGAAAAATAATAAAAGGCCATCTCATCTGTGTTCCTTATTTATTACACATTATCCAGGTATCTGGTTGCAAAACCTGCACTCCTACTCCTCTCTCATTGTTAACAACGTTTGAAGCAGAACACACTGACCTGTTTCATCAGATAACATCGGCATTTCAGTGAGTGCTCCCTTCCCAGGTGACTTCCACCCTTCCTCTCAGTTACCATTCTCCTCACTCCCCCCAAAAAAATTCAACTGGGGAACATTTTAATTGGCAGCAAAACACCCTTCCTGTACTTAATATGACTGCTTCTATATTCAGTCATGGAAAAAAAAAATAAAGAAAACTAAAATTGCACCCCTTTAAAAGAAAATAGATGGACTATCCAGGTTGTAGGATCAGATAATGAAGCCTAAAGGAATGTCACCTGTTAACCATGGGTGAGGTGTTTATCTCAGCCCTCCTCCTCTGGTCCTGCTCAATGCCCCTCTCCCCAGCCAATGGATCACCCCAAACTTGTGTGGGATAGCAGCTCTTCTTCATCCTTTGAGAGAGAGAGAGAGAGAGAGAGAGAGAGAGAGAGAGAGAGAGAGAGAGAGAAAATGTGAAGAAGAAAAGGGAAGAGGTGAGGAGAAGAGTAGAGAAGGGAAGAGGAACTGAGGCAGGAACAGAAAGAGATGGAGAGAGACAGAAAAGTGGGGAAGAGCCAGGAAAGAGGAACAGAAGGAGAAAAGAAAAAAGGGAGGAGGAAGGGGAGAGGGAGCTTTGCTTTTAAAATATATAAAGTAAAAATGAAGTCAAACAGTCCTAGTCTGGCCTGCCACATAGAGGCTCATGGGGTAGAAAGACTGGACGGCATGTGGGTAAATCTAGGCTCCAATCTCACTTCCATCAAAGAATCCATATCACTTTGAGCAAGTCTCCTTTCCTCCCTGGGCCTCAGTTTCCTCAACGTGCAGTGAAAAAGGTATGTGAGAGGCCCTGAGTATCTCCCACCCACGCCCATCAACTCCAACTCTTGCCCTGAGGCAGTCGTGAGTCTGTACTGAGGAGCCACCAGGAGGAGAACAGAGCCCTTTGTGGTCAGCTGGGGACCAACAACTTGAAAGGCGACAGGGACAGTGAATTGAAGTATTTTTGTTGTGGAGGAAAGTGTGGGCTGTAGGCAGGGAGCCAGAAACCACTGACGTCACCGTAATACTTGGAACAGGACTCTGAGAGGTGGGTGGGAGCCTCAGGGAGTGGGAAGAGTTACCTGGCGAAGGGATGGAGGGCCTGAGCCTGGCCCAAGAGCAACAGGGACACTTGAAGGGGCTCATGGACCCTCTCAGAATCAGAGCACAGGCAGCCATAAATATGAAGACAGGAGAAAAATGTGTAGAATTTGGGACATCATTTCTTTGGGACTCAGCTCCTTGGTTTGGGTCTTGGAATAGATGGGAAGGGAAGATGAGTGCAGTCATCTCTAGGCAAAAATCCATTTGCCTTTATTGCTGGACCTCAACTTGGAAACGGTTGATGCAGTAAATATTGATGTCCACCTTCTCTCTTTAGCCCCCAGAGCATGCCCAACAGGTAATGGGACTGGAGTCTTCCTGTAGGGTTATAGGAGGGTACCAGGAGTTACTTCTTTGCCCTCAGATGTGGCCTTCATTAAAATGCCACAGTGCTTGTAATCTCCACTATTACTAAGCCCCCCCCCTTTTTTTTTTGAGGGCAGTGTCACTGGCCCTCTTATGTGGGACCTGAACCAGGGCCGCTGGCTTCCCAAGCCAATGCCCAACCACCGCGCCACTCGGCCGGCCCTAAGCCCCCTTTTTTATTTTTATTTTTTATTTGTATTTTATTTTTTTTTAGCTGAGCCATCCTGCCTCCTGTTGGCAGCTCAACGGCAGCTCAGCTCGGGCTGGGCATCGAACTGCTGTTGCTCAGAGCTCAGCTTGCATTCTTGAGCCAGCTCTTAACCAACTGAGCCACTCGGCCGGCCCCAAACCCCCTTTTTTAGATTAAGCAAGGCCCTCTTCCCACAGACCTTTTGTAAAAATAATATCTCATTCCTCCCCAGGGACTTGCTAATACTAACATCTCAGTGCAAGCTTATCAACTCTCGGCTTGTGCTGTACCACTCCCTACTGCAGTTCGAATGTTATGTTAGGAGAGAATTGTTCAAAGCATTACAGATTGAGGTACTGAAATACATGGAAAACAGACCAGGGGCTCATTCCTTTGGCCTGAGGAAGCTGGTTTCTGTCCATGCTTGCAGGACACCGGAGATGCCTTACTCTTCAGGATAGCCTTTGCAAGATCCTTAAAAGTCCACACCCCTCTTCTTCAACCTCTTCAGTGATGGGAACCTCATTACCTCATGAGCCAGCTCATTTCATTGTTGAATGACCTAAGTGGTTAGAAAGTGGTCAGCTCACACTGGGTTGAAATCGCTCTGCTTGACAAATCCTCCCATTAGTGCTGCTTCACAGAATATATCTACTTCCTCTTCCCCTGTGTCAGCCTTTCAAGTTGTTTAAGATGGCTATCATGGGCATATGAAGTTTTCTCTTCCCTAGACTAAATATCTCAGTTTTTTGACCCTGCCTCATGTGACATGGCATTAGAGCATTTCTCATCCTGAGTAACCCCCAGGTTGTCAGTGACTGTCTTATGACCAGTGTCCCAAATTTTAAAAAATATGTAGTCTGACTCATAGAAGTTTATGGGATAGATGCTTGTTGAATTGATCAATTGATCCTGTGATCTGGAAATTATCCTTTTATTTATGTAACCAAAGAGTTTTTTTTTTTTTGAGATACTGCTTCATCTTGCCTTGTATTAAGCTTGTAGTCAGCTAAGATCCTTAGATTGCTTTTACATAAGCTACTAACCATCCTGTGTTTAACTGATAGTAATTGGTAAAACTGGTTACCACTGTTGCTAAACAGGAATGTGTGTTGACTGTCTATTTGTCTGTGGTCCTGTGCTGGGCACTGGACCAGAGAGATAAGCCTTTGTAAAATTATAATTTGGTACATATTCATTCAACACATATTTATTGCTAGCACTGGCTTTTTAGTGAACAATTTGTCAGAATCAAAATTTTATATGTTCTTAGCATTTGCCTAACTATTTATCCTTATTTTACAGATCAGGTCAGTCATATAATGAACATAAAAATATATGCACAGGATATTATTTGCAGCATTAATTTTGATTATGAAAAAATAAGAAAACAAAATTTCCAAAGTGAATAGTTAAATATAGTACAGTACATCCATAAGTAGGATATCGTGAAGTCATTAAAACTAATAAATTAGATCTGTATGTAATGACATAGGAAGATCTTTAAAATATATTGTGAAGTAAAAAGCTCAAGTCATAGCAGAGTAGGTATATTGTAATATTATTTGTGTTTTTTAACAACCAATTACATTCAAAAAAATATTTTTATGTATATTTAAATATAAATAAGGGTTTAAAAATACATGATTAACTATTAATATTTCCTGTTGGAAGAGTTAGAAAGAGGAGGATGGGAGTGGAGAATGGAGTTTGTTTTTTCCTCTACATATTTTGGTGGTATTTTTACAAGTTTGATTTATTACTTGCATGATTTTTAATAGTTTTATAGAAGACAGAGGCAGTAAACTCCAAACAGGTACTAGGAAAGCCCAAGAATTCAAAGATGGAGAAGGCACTGTCTCTTTCTTTCAAAACAAAATAAAATCCAATAGGAGGGCTAATGCAGCAGATAGTGATGGCATGACTCCATATGAGGTGTTGGGGAACCTGGGTGAAGGAGAGATTCCCCCTGCCTGGAGAGAAGAGAGAAGATCAAGAGGTGGGTCCCAGTGGATGGCAGGGTTTTAACAGGAGATGGCATGAGAGGGGGTTGTAGGAAGATGGGAAAGGCTGCACCTTCTCTGGATAGGACGTTCAGTCTAGTTTGTTGGAAGAGTAGGGTTTATGTGAGGCACTGTCAGCAAAACGTCTAGAAGAGTCTAGAGCTCAGGTAGCCTTTGATGTGCTTCCCTTAGTAGCCTTGGGAAATAGTCTGGGTGGCACTGTAGGTAGATTAATTCAATTGTGATGAGATCAGAAGTTTGAAGGACAATGAGACTGGAGGCAGAGAGACCATTTAGGAAGCTAGTGCTATATATTACTGTTTTTTCTAGGTCCTATTCAAAGTTGATAGTGCTTTTCCCCACCTACCTGTCTAAATATATTCGACAGCTAAATAATCTTGGAAAACTTGCACAATAAATCTCTTCTTAGGGATTTGCAATATTGTTAGTATAGTATAGGCCCTGCGAAGTCCTGCAATAAAAATTTGTTTAATTTTTACCAACCCAGTATTTCTCAAATTCGTTTGAAACTGGAACATTTAGTTTGCAGCCTGTATTTTTCATAATGGTATTGAGAACAACAGCAAGCTCTTTGGAAATCATCAAAGTCTGAATGGAGGTGGCTGTAGAACAAGGGAAAGGAAGGATGGATGAAACTATACTGGAGGAGGAGGAATTGGGAGGACTTGGCAAGTTGTTTGGAAGTGGGGTCAAGAGAGAGACATGTCACAGGCTTCCAGAGATTTTCTTCCTTCTGCTATGTTCCTTCATATCAAAAAGCATAAGCATCAGATCTAGCCCTCGAATGGTTGACCACACACTGAAGCCATTCTTGTTTCAGTGGGCCTAGCATAAATTACTGGCCTGGGGACAAAAAAAAAAATCAGTTTCCTTCAAGTCCCCACACCTCAAGAAAATGTCTAGTTTACAATAGGATGTAACACAATCAACAGAGTCAAAAGACAGTCCACAAAATAAGAGAAAATATGTGCAAATAATATACCCGATAAGGGAATAATATCCAGAACATATAAAGAACTCCTATGACTCAACACACACACACACACACACACACACACACACACACACACACACACACATAATGGATAGACGACATCAACAGGCATTTCCAAAGAAGATATCCAAATGACCAATAAGCACATGAAAAGATGCTCAACATCATTAATCATGAGGGAAATGCAAATAAAACCACAAGGAGATCCCACTTCACATCGCATTATGATGACTATTACAAAACAAAACAAAATAAAAAGTGATGGTGAGTATGTGGAGAGATTGGAACCTTTGTGCACTGTTGATGGGAATGTAAAATGCTACAATCACTGTAGAAAATTGTATGATAGTTCCTCAAAAAAATTAAACATAGAACTACCATATGACCCAGCAATTCCTCTTTTGGGAGAACTGAAAATAGAGTCTTGAAGAGATATTTGTACATCAATGTTCATAGCAGCATTCTTCACAATAGCCAAGAGGTGGAAGCAACCCAAGTGTAAATGGGTAAAGAAAATGTGGTATACATATATACAATGGGACATTATCAGCTTTAAAAAGGAAGTAAGTTCTGACACATACTACAACATGGATAAACCTTGAAGATATTATGCCAAGTGAAATCAGTCAGTCACAAAACGATGAATATTGTATGAGATACCACTTACATGAGATACTTAGAGTTGTCAAATTCAGAGACAGAAAATAGAATGGTGGTTGCCAGGGGCTAGGGGGAGGGGGAGGGAAACAGAGTTACTGTTTAATGGATACAGTTTTAGTTTTACAAGAAAAGTATCTGGAGATGGCTGGTGGTGATTGTTGCACAACAGTATGAATATACTTAATGCTTCTAAACTGCACACTTAAAAAGGGTTAAGATAGTTAATTTTACCACAATTGGAAAAAAAAATAGTGGGATATAGAATTTTGGTTCCTGTAGTCAGAAAAAGGCTAACGTTCTTTAACTGATTTTTTTTTTCTACAAGCTACCATCATTGTACCAGTTGTCTGCAGTTTTGAAACTTACATATAGAAAATATTATCAACTATAGAACATTCAAAAAATGCAAATGCAACACATTGTCCACTGTAGAAAATATGGAAAATATAAAAATACAAAAAGCAAATGACATCACCCAATTCCTTCTCCCTGGAGATAAATAATCAAGCTACTGAAAGTAGCATTTTGGTGGATTTCCTTTAAGTCTTTTTTCCAGAGTATCTCTATGTGAACCCTCAGCCCCCTCTTCCTCTCTTTCTCTCTTGCATTCACTCAGGGTATGACAGGGGCATGACAATCGTCATGTAAGACAGTGCCTTTTGGCAGGTCCCAGTTCAATTGGTGGAACAAGGTAGCTGGTTATGTCACCATTGAATAAGGAAAAACTAAAGATCCCTTCTCTCATGAGGTGGATGTGTTGAGCGCTAATTGATCATTTGAACTGTGCCCTGCCCATTCTAATATATAAACATAATGGGATTTAGAAGGGATTTGTCATACCAGGAATTAATTAGACTACTGGTTCCAAAGGCACCCTGCAACTTTCCTTGTCTTAATGCTCATTAAACTTTATTGTAATGAGTAGCTTGATGTCTATTTCTCACCAGAATATAATGTAGGAACTTTGTCTGCCTTTCCATTGTTGTAGCCCATTGCTAAGAAGTATCTGAGGTATTTAATAAATATTGGTTGAATGAATGAATAGACATTCATAATTACATTCAGTTTTATAGGAGAAGAAAGGGGAAGTTACATAGAGTATTATTTAAGAGCATTGCTTCTGGACTCAGAATACTTGCTTTTGAATCTAAGGTTGTATAATGTTGAACAAATTATTTAACTTCTGCAAGTTTTTTCTTGTCTGTAAAATAGAGATGAATATAATATCTATCTCATAAAGTTAGTGTGATAATTGAGATAATCCATTATAAATCATTTAGAATGAGTGTGGAATACAGTAATCACTTAATAAATGTCACTTATTATATTTAGCTTTTTGTTTGATAGTTTCATGAACATTTCCTATATCATTAATGTTTTCTGAAAAAACAAAACAAAACATGTTTTAGTGGGTATATTGGAAATTTACCATAATTTGTGGACATTTACATTTGGATTCCTTCTATTTTAAACAATGCTTGTATGAGCATTCTTGTTAGGAGCACAGGCTCAGGTACCAAACAGCCTGGGTTCATATACTGGGTCCCATCTTACAAGCTGTGTGACCTTGGACACTTACTATCTCTATGCCTCATTTCCTATTGGTAAGGTAGGGACAATAGCAATTCATAGGATGGTTGGGAGAGTTAAATAAAGTAATGTATGTAGGCTGCTTATAATAATGTCTGGCAACATTTAGAGGCTTAATAAATGTTTGCTACTACATTGTTGCTCAGCTTTAACTTTATTTGTTAATTCTTTAGGCAATTGAAGACTGTTGAATTTGTGAGGGGAAAGGTGTTTTTTAATTTTTGTTCAACAGGATAATCCTTTACTATAGTTTAGATAGGAACCTCTAACTTAAAATACGTTTGGTTTTTTTTTAAGTTGCAAAAACCTGGCTATCATTAATTATTAGAACTGTGTTAATCGTGACCCTTCAGTAGTTAACTGCATTCAATTTGATATGTGAAGAATTCCTTTAGATATTTAAATGTTTATAATTTGAAAAGAATAGCTAAATGTTAACTCCTAAACATTATTTCCTATTACTAATCTTATATCTTATTAACAATAATCTTGTGTTTCTGAACAAAGATTATTTGATAAATGAACTTATGCTTAATTCAAGAAGAACAACATCCTAAATATATATCTGTGGCTTGGATATTAGTAATAATGCCAGTATATTTATATGATTTATAAATAAATTACATTTATTTGGTGGTATGGACATACAAATACTAATGTAATAAGAGTGATTAATTTAAAAAGATTGGTCTATACATTTAAAACTCAAATCCTTTTGAATGGAGTGAAAGACCTATTTTACAGATGGGAAAATAGGATAATATGTGCTGGTATCAGGATTCAGATCCCTGTGTCTTGAGGATCCCTTAGTGTGGGATGCCCCTAAGTGCTGCACAACGTGACTTTAGATGGTAACATTTCTCCACAGAGCAAGAAAAGTATTTTCTCTTACATTATCTTTCCATCCATTTGGTAGCATCAAAGAAATAGCCCCTGTGCCAGTTGCATTTGCCAGTTTTTCCTTATAACAAGGGCCTCAAGCTCAAAGCCTTCAATAAACAACAGGGTCTAGTTTCAATATGAAAATTTGTTTTGTTTCCAATTAAAAGATATACTTTCCTTTTCTTAACAATATATAAGAATATTGAGAATAATAGAATACCCATATACCCATCACATAGCTTTATCAATGTTAACATTTACCATATTTGAGTTAGACTTTAATAAAGATTCTGGTTTTAGGTGGACTCATAAGCAGTATTTTGTTAGATTTTTAATTTTTTTTCAATCTTATCATCTCTAGCATCTGTTCAGGAATTTAACTATTTACAGACATTGCAGGTTTTGACTCACATGAACTTATTTCTATCGTCGTATTTTGGATGTGCTGTTAAACATACATTTCCTTTCTCTTTTTATCTCCGTTATTGACTTATATTAGGTTCATTATACTGTTTTATTTTTTCCCATTGACAAGTTAAAAGCTATGGATTGTGTGTGTGTTTGTGTGTCTGTGTGTGTGCGTATGTGTGTATACATCCATATATGTTCACATATATGGATATGTGCCCCTGCACCTATATATGAATACATAATCGTATATAGCTGTATATACACATAGGAGTTTTATTTACATATACGTTAAGTGTGCAAATCTTAGGCTTATAGCTTGGTTACTTTTTAGCAAATGAGCACACTTATGTAACCACCATCCAGATCTATCAACATCTCAGTAGCCTCTGTCATGTCCCCTCCCCGTCAAGGCCCCCAACACCAAACATCACCACTATTCTGATCTTGATCATCATATATAAGTTTGGACTGGTTTTGGAAATATGCATATAAATGCAATATGCATGCACTCATATGTGTCTGTCTCCTTTCACTCAACATTATGTCTGAGATTTATCCACATTATTGCAAATGTTTTTTGAGTGGTGGGTAGTTGTCCATCATTTGCATGTACTAAAATTTATCTAGCCTTCTTCTGATGGATACTTGGATTATTTCCAGTTTTTGACTCTTATGAAAAATGTTTCTATATACATTCTAGTATGGGTCTTTTGGTGTATATACCCGTAAATAGATTAAATTCCTGTGTCTATCTTTTTTTTTTTTTTTTTTTTTTGGTGAGGGCAGTATCACTGGCCCTCACATGTGGGACCCGAACCAGGGCCGCTGGCTTCCAAAGCCAGCGCCTAACCACCATGCCACTAGGCGGGCCCCTGTATCTATCTTTCTACATTTCTTTAAGCTTAACCTCAGACAGTGGGTCATCAATTTTGTAAATACACATTATATGTGTATTTGGTAGTGAAGAGCTTACCTCAGCCCTTGGTCTTCAGGTGTGAGCCAATTCCTGTTCCCCATATTTAATCCTTTTTATTCTCAGAAGCTGAACTTCATTTAGCAGCCACTTGACTGTGTTGGCAGGAAACACCAATATATTTATTCATATGCTTTATTTTTATTTATGCCAAATGATACAAGTTTCTGCTTTGCAGTAGTAATATAAAGGTTTCCTTTAAAATATATTTATTTATTCAAATAAGTCATTTAAAGAAAAATAAATAATAGTACAGAATAAAATAAAAGGGACTGACATTTGAGAGACCTAGCACTGAGCCGCACTGAGATTCTTTGATTCAAATGTTATTGGCAGGGAAGGTACTAGAAGCTGGATCTCCGAATGGTCTAGGCTCTTCTACTGGCCTTTCCTGAAGAGTAACCTGTACAGGTTTTCCTGTGTAGCTAATGAATGTCTGTCACTGTTTGGCAGTAGGACATAGGTGTGAGGCATCATGTGTCCAATGAGGCTAAGGCAGTGAACATGGAAGCCACTGGTTTGAGGGACATGAAAATTAGAGACCTTCTCAGAGGTGTGCTGCTTGCAGGGACCACAGCAGTTCACCCTGACTAGCCGAGCACAGTCATCCCACATGTTGGGGGGACCATGGTATTGGTGCTTGGTGTTAAGATGGGGAATCCTGGATCCCCTTCCTGGCACAATGTCTGAGTCTGAGGTTTGGGGATAAATGACTTGACTGCTCCAGAGGTGACTCACTGAAATTTGGAAATTCTCAGCTTCAGCCTGTTCTTTAAGAAAAATTGTTATTATCATCTCTGACTAATAACTAGCGAATTCTAAGTGAAAAATAACTCAGTGGAGATAAAGTGTATTTTTTTAAAAATTTTCATATTGAGCTGAAATGTACAATAAAGCAAAAGCAGAGAAATGTAGATAACAAATCTTATAATGTTAATTGGGTAATTATGCCAATTAACGTTTAGTTTTATCTATGCCCATCACATTTTATCTATAGCAGCATCACAGATAGCAATTATTGCTGTAGACTTCTGAAAGTTAATTAAAATAACTAACACAGAACCACCAAAAGTCCATTCCTTTTTTTTTTTTCTAATTCACTGAAGTTTAAATAGTCAATTTTCCATTTTGAAAATTCACTCCAAACAGAAATTTTGAGATCCAGGGCCAGAGACAGGTTTCTTTCTTTCCTGTCAACTGCCTTATTATGAGACTCATTGCTAAACCTCTCCCGGCTCTCACTGAGGCAGAATCTACATGAGAGGCAGTGGTGAGGTAGACGCTAAGTCCCTGTGTCCCCTGAGTTCCTGATGTCTGGTCCTTCAGCCTAATCTAAAGGGCTACCTGCTATGAAATGGGCTTCCCCCTGGATCCAGATTCTGTGGCTGCAGCTTAAGTGAGTTCTCAGTCCCCATTCTATCCTGGAGCCTTGTGGATTTACAAGCAGCGGTGACAACGTAAAATGTGCCGGTTGATTGTTCCTCGTGGTTCATTTATAGTGGAGGCTGTGGATCCTGGGAGCTGTCTGTATAGTGCATGCAGACCGAAGTTGATCAGCTGATGGGGAGAGCAAATGTGGAGGGTTCAGGGACCAAGGCTTAACATGGGCATCTTTAGGAGCCTGTCATATATATATTGGGGGTGGGGGGTCCTCCAGGTTGTCAGTTCTGCACCAGAAGCTAACTTTTCTATCTATCTATCTATCTATCTATCTATCTATCTATCTATCTATCTATCTATCTATCTATCTATGATACAAAACCAAACCTGCACAATTCAGAGCCCACCTCCTTCCCTCAACACAGCCACATAACCACTTTTTGGTGAGGTATCTGTGGAGTAATTCTCAGAGCATTCTGATGGAAAAAGGAAGTTAAGCTGATGCTAAATGCAACCTCCTCCATTTTTGAGTAGGCTGCACAAATGCATATTTCTCCTTTCTTGATTGGGTTCAATAATCTTTGCCCAGAAAACTAAAAATGATAAATCCGTACAGAACTTAAGTTTTATAGGTCTGCAACTATGGTAGCCAAACTTTACATCAATCTTCAAGTAAGTCCCTGGGATCCATTAATTCTACCAATTAACTGGTACAAGATATGTTTGGAATATGTTTCCTTTGCCTTTTATTGAGTATCAATCTATCAATGTTTACTGGCCATTTCCCACAGCCATGCCACTGAACTAGGTATAAGGTAGAGAGGTATACTGAGTTATGAAGGACATAATGCCACCCAAATCTGAAAAGTGAGTGACCTTCATGTGCATTGCTTTACTTGATCCCCAGTATCAACACTTGTGATTGTTCTTTCTCTTCTTGGGACCTCATAGCAACATTTCTGAACATGTCTAATAATCCTTACTATGTCCTTCATGAATTCTATTATTCGTGCATTTGCTTTACCTCCTTCCTGGACTACTGGTTCCAAAAGGCAAAGACTCTATCTAATTATCTTCCATTCTCTGTAACTTCTGGCATGGGGCCTAGCACCCACAAGGTCTCAAAAATACTTAGCAGATTATTTTGTCAGCATTGTCCCTACCCTGCAATTGTAACAGATGATATTTGTATAACTGTCAGTTATAATTTACACCTAACATTTTTTATTCTTTTGGAACATGACAATAAACATTTTTTACTTTTTTCTTTGCACATACATCGTCCTCTTTACATCATTTGTTCGTTTGTGTGTGTGTGTTTGAAATAACCAGTCCCCAATTAAGTCAAACCATTCTTGATCAACTTATTTTTGATTTTCTAAAAATTATATAAACTGTAGTTTCATTTCTATAGCCCAAATTAAAATACATCATTGAAATTGAAGTAAGCCTACAGGAGTGCCATTAGTATATTCAAAGCCAAATGTTAATAATAATGGCATTTACTTACTGAAATTTAGCAGTATTCATTCAAAAACAACATGCAGCCTCAACTGCCTTAGACCAAAGAATACAAGTTACTTTAAGTTTCTGTACTCTAATCAGGTAGAAAAATAAGTTCTTTTACTCTTATTAACTGTGTCATTTCCATTGTAGTCCATCTCATTTTAAGCAGAACATCCATTTGAAAGAATTAATGGAATCCTGGGGTCTTACCTGGAGATTGAAAATGGATAAATCACCTTTATTTATAAAAATAAAGAGAGATTCCAGTAATTGCAGACTTAGTTAAGGGTAACTTCTCAGCATAACTCATGTTTATATCTGAAAATTGATTTGCCCCATCCATTTGCAAGGCAACAGGATTCAATCTGAAAGATTTCATGGAGAACACTTCTTATCTCTTCTTTTATTGAAAAGAATTATCTGATTTTTTTCTTTAAAAAAAGCAGAGGCTGATGTTTTCTTTGTAGCAGGAGGAAGGTCCCTTCTATGGGCCTGATGTGTTTTGCTTTATCATGACTTGCGATGCTGCCTTACCTAAAAAATCACAGTCAATTTTGGGGTGGTGTTGATGCTACAGCCCTTGGGCTCCTCATGGGTTCCCAGGGCCAGTTAATAACAGACTGTCAAAGCTTTGTGGGGCCTTAAATGTCACATAGGCTAATACCCTTATTTTACAAATGAGTTAACTGGGACCCAAGGAGGGAAAGGGATCCATAGTGGGTCCCAGACCTGGCTGATCATTGCTCATTCATTCCATTCATTGAAGAAATGTTATTGCACACTCCTCTATGCCAGCATTGTTCTTGGTGCTGGGCATACAGTGATGGTCAAGACAGGTATGGTCCGTACTGTCATGGGGCTTCTACTCACTAAGCATATTAGCTTATTAAGAAAATAAAGCATAATAATGAATAGGGTGATCAGGGAAGAGTGGGAAGAACCAGGAAGGAAAGGCCCACACTAAGAGCTGAATAAGATGTCCATTTGGGCTGCTATAATAGAACGCCATAAGCTGGGTAGTTAATAAACAACACAAGTATATTTCTCACTGTTCTGGAGGCTGGGAAGTCCAAGATCAAGTCACCATCAGATTCGGTGTCTGATGAGAGCCTGCTTTCTGGTTTACAGACAGCTATCTTTTCACTGTATTCTCACATGGCAGAAGGGACAAGGGGGCTCTCTGGGCTCTCTTTGATAAAGGCACTAATGCTGTTCATGAGGGCTCCACCCTCATGACCTAATCACCTTCCAGAGGCCCCACCTCCTAACACCATCACACTGGACGTTAGGTTTTACAATACAAATTTTTTTCTGGGTGGGGGCCCACAAGCATTTGGTCTATAACAGGACTAGATATGGAATGATCAAACGGTTGGGACAGGAACCATTCTAGACCATTCTAAGGGAGTAGTGAGCACACAGACTCTGAGATGAAAAGGAGCTTGAGATGTTTAAGATACAGCTGAGCATGGTGAGCATGGGGACAAGGGAAGAGCTGTGGTTGGAGGGATAGGTCAAGACCAGGTCATGTGAAGACTTATAGGTTGTGGTAAGGAGTAAAGATTTAAAAAAAAATAAATATATATATATATATATATATATATATATATATATATATATCTCCAGCTGAGTGGCTCAGTTGGTTAAGAGCATGAACTCTGAGCAACAGGGTCACCTGTTCGATTCCCACATGGGCCAGTGAGCTGTGCCTGGGCTGAGCTGCCACTGAGCTGCCAACAGGTTGCAGGATGGCTCAGCTGGTGAGAGCACAGCTTCTAACAACAAGGTTGTCAGTTTGACTCCCGCATGGGATGGCGGGCTATGCCCACCCGCAACTAAGATTGAACACAGCACCTTGAGCTGAGCTACTCTAAACTGCCGACGGGTGGCTGGATGGCTCAGAGATTAGAGCGTGCACTCTTAGCAACAAGGTTTCCAGTTTGACTCCCACATGGGATGGTGGGCTATGCCCGCCCACAACTAAGATTGAACACAGCACCTTGAGCTGAGCCACCACAAGCTGCTGATGGGCAGCCTGATGGTGACTGGACTTGGAGCTGAGCTAGCTGAGCCCTCTACAACTAAGGTTGAAGGACAACAACTTGGCTGTTCCCCTTCCCCAATTCCTCAACACTGTTTCCCTTCTCCAATTTCCCAATAAAATTTTTAAAAAGAAAATAATATTATATATATATATATATACATATGGCAGTCAGTTCATTGTTGTTATTGTTTTAATAAGATTCTGATGAGTCAGATTTGAAGGTGGACCAGCACTGTTACTGGCCAGTCCCTGGGTCTGCAGTTCAGCTCCTTCCATTGTATTAACCACCCTCTGCCAACCCTCTGGGCAACAATGAAAGCCAGGGCAGTATTACCCATTAAACAAGTTAAAATTGGCCACAAACACAAAAGGTTTCACCTAAAAATTCTATTGTGATCATCTTTTAGCAGACTATGGCACAGGTTAGCTAAGTTTGGAAAAAACAAAACAATTACTGCCTTCTGTTGACGAAGCTGATGAATTGGACTCCTCCCCCTGGTCAGGCTGGTCACCCCAGGAGGGTAGACCCAAGCACACTTAAGCCACCCCACACAGATGAGAATCTCTTCTGATTGCACCAGAGGCTGATAACCCGGAAAGGGGTAATCAGTGAATCAGTGCCAACCTCACAGAAATAGGACAAATGAGCACTATAAGGAATGGACCTGGGACTGGTGGCCCAAAATTTATGTCGATGACTTGGAAGGCTAGGATCTGGCTAGTTGGTTGTTGTTGTTGAACTTTATGCTACCACTCTTTATCCATTGGGGTAAAAACATAAGGGTAAAGAACAGGGTCAGCACACACCTGGGGAAGAAAATACATGACCTAAATGTTAACTGGCCACCAGCCATCAAAGTGTCTTAGGGATTTCACAAGCATTCACATGCCTGGGCCATCCCAACCAGTAGTTGAGGCTCACATTAGAATAGACAGAGCTCTCAACATCAGCACTTGGGAGACTTGGCTAGGAACGCCGGCTCTGCCTCCTTACTAGCTATGTGAGCTTAGGTAAGTTACCTGGCCTCTCTGGGTCTCACTTGGTTTCTGTGGGCAGTGGGAAAGGTGAACGTGGCCTTGCCAACATCACAGGGTTATAAGTTCCACAGGAAGTAATATGTGTAAAAGGGATTTGGAAAGAGTAGAGTGCTACGTGAAAATGTCTTATTAGGCTTTGCCAGCACTGTGGAAGTGTGAGGAAATTAGGAAGTTCATCAAAGAGCTGACATGGATGGTGAAAGGATCCAAAAGTAAGAATCCTAAGGACAGGCTGCAGGAGCTGAGATTTTTCCACATTAAACAGAAAAGGTTGAGAGCTGTATTCCAGTCTGGGACTGGTTCTTACTCAGAACATCAAGGCTAACTTTTTTCATGTCTTCTGAGGAAAAAACAAAACAAAACAAATAAAATACATAATAAAAAAGGGGGTGTTTTTTTAATCTCTGAAGAATGTCTTGCAAGAGTGTGAAATACCAGAATGGGTTACTAAAGCAAGTTAGGTATTGCCTCTCCAATGACCTTAGGAGAGATTTGTATCTGGGCGTGGGTGGCTTCAAACTGATTCTGGCTGAGGACAAGGGGAGAGACTACCCTGAGGTTTCCCTGTTTTTGGTTCTTGGAATTAAATTCACAAGAATGATCAGGCTGTAAGCTACATGAAGACAGGGCGTTTTGCTAATTGATGCATCCCAAGCACCTAACACAGTACCTGGTATATTGCAGGTACTTAATAAGTATTCTCTAAATGGATGAACAGAATATCGTGAACTTGTCCCAGCATTTGGAAGCAAGGCAGGCCCATCCCTATGTATTCACTTGCCCTCTGGTTCACCTACCTACGCAGCCCCAGCCCCAGCACATGGTGAGCTTGCTCCATAAATTACAGCAGTGGCTTCCAGACCCCAGGAGACTTGCATGGAGTGGAGGGAGTCAAGCCCACTCTGGTTTAACTGGAACTTCCCAGCTTTTTTCTGATATATATATTAGGAAATTAAGAAAAATATATTTCCTAATATATATGGCTTCTAGATACTATTTTTCACTTTGGGGTAACAGTCCACTCAAGTTGCCATTATATGAGAGAGCTTTGTGATGAAAAGCCTGAAATGCAGGAAAAGCAAGAAAAAACGTGTCCTATGAAGGCACCTTCCATCCCTAAGATTTCTGAGTAACGGATGAAGGAACTAAAATGGTCGTTTTGGTTATGTCTTTGGTGTCTCTTGTTTCATAAAATCCAATCAGAGAGAAGAAAGGCTCTAAATTGTTCTAGTTTTCCTCTTTTTGAAGTTTCCACAGGCTGTTGCCTAAACAATAATATTTTTAAAAAACAAACTTTTTAATCCTAAAAGGCTAGGAGTTGCCAGGTCTCTGGGGAGGGCTCTGATTGTGTGCTTACAAGGCCATTGATTAAAATTGTTCTGTTACATAGTGGTGATTGCATTGTAACCACAATATTCTCTCAGGCACAACAGCCCTTGAGCAGAAACAAGCATTCTAGTTAATTATTAGAATCCAAGAAGGCGTGCGACCATGTGTCTAGGCCTGTTATTAGCATCAGGAGAAGCAGGCCTGCCAAGGACTTGTTCCAAAGGCCCCAAGCCTCCAGAGGACACCTTCCCCAACCCCATCTCCAGATGAAAAGGAGTCCTCTGACCTGGACCACCCTGCAGTGTGAGGTGGGGAAAAGAGGCCATTTTGAAGGGCCTTAGGGTTGGTCAGCGAGCAAACAAGTTAGACGTGCAGTTCAATTGTTGATGCCTTGTCCCTATCCTGGAATCATAAATGTCACCTTCTATCCTATCCCAATCTACATTCACTGCTGTTGCTGACAGTCCAGTAACCCAAACAATTGCTCTGGGAGACAATTAGATTTGCATTGCATGCCTTGCTTTTCAGACCATGTTTTTAACCCTTTTCCTTTGATTCACTACAATACTTTGGCCAAAGGCAGTTGAGGGAGACATACCCAGCCCCATTATAAAGATGAAGAAACTGAAGCTCAGAGAGGTTAAGTGGCTTATCTAGTTACACAGGCTTGGGTAGATACTGAAAACTCAAGCAATGAAGTCAGACTGCTTAGGTTCACATCTTGGCACTTCCATTTAATTAGCTCTGTGACTTGGGCTTTAGTAACTCAGTTTCCTCATCTGTAAAGTGTAAAAAGTAATGAAATCTGTTTCATTGGGTGGTTGGTAGACTATGAGGTAAGGCAACATAGTCAGCAGAGTGCTTAGCACACTCAAATACTCCATAAATATTAGCCATGATTATTATTAAAAATTATTATTAGCAGAGACACCATTTAACCTGGTTTCTAATCTAGTGCTTTTTCCATTACACAGGGCTGCACCCAGAACCAGTTTCTGCCATTTTCCTCTACCCAATTTTTCTACCCAGTTTTTTCCCTCTGCTCCGACCATCTCTCTCACTCAAAATAGTGAAGACTTAAACTCTCTTTCTAACAGTGTGGCCTTTTCGTCTGCCATCTAAAATGCTGGGCAGGCATGAGGGGACATGATGTCTCTATATCTTTGTGGCCTGTAGTTCAGAAATATCATCACATACAGGGAAAGAATAGCCTGTCTCCAAAGGCTGCCCACAAAGACTCGAGTGGATGTGAGTGTAAAAAGCACAGCTGGTTCCTCCCAGAATCAATTGCCAATCCAAGATAATATCCTCAATTGGTAACAAAGGCAGAACTGAAAAGGGGGTCTTGGGGCTCTTTGCCTTGAGTCCCTTCCATTCCTCAGCTGCTTGCATTGCCCTGCATCTATGACCATTATTATGCTGGAGGGAAGTGTCAAGGAGGAGGGAGGGGTGGCCCAAATAGGGCTTCTGGGTAGATAGGTATCTCTATAGTCATCTTCACTGCTGGCTGCCATGACCTCAGTGGTATTAGCTATGGTGAGAGCAGAGGGTGGCAGCTCAGAATTTCATGACTAAAACATACAAAAAAGGGCATATCTTAGGACAAGTCCTAAGGAGGATGTTTTCTGGGGTCCTTGACTTTGCTCTGAAAGCCAACATCTGAAGAAATCATTAGACACAACATGCTGTGGGCTGGGTAGAATTAATTAATTGGGAATTCTCTGACAAGATAGATATGAAAATAGCTGGGCCAGGCCTCATTCCGTCTTGCTGCTGGGAAGGTGTATATTGGGTTCCTATCCAGAGCTCTGCTTGCTGGACTACAGTCAGGGAGCATACTCCCAGGTCGCTGCACTAAGGGAATGTATGGGAGTTGAAAAAGTCACAGCATAGAGACTACATGAGATAACAGTACAAGGCAAGTCCCCTAAATGGGTTGCACTAAGGCTGAAAAGGTCTCTTACAGAACACTGTCTTCAGATTTTGCAGGCCACTCATTAACCCAATCTTTCTAAATTTTCAATTTCTATTCCACATTTTCAAACCTTTTTAGAAAAACAAGAGTATCATCATTATGCATTTTGATCTTTCTGGGAAAAGAAGGCATTATATCAATTAGGTTATTATTATTACTGTGGAACTTAGCTTTTGAAGTTTAAAGGACATTTTCCACAAGGGTCTAGCTTGTTATAAATTACATGCAAATAACCACTGCTTTCTGGCTTATCTTTTCTCCTTATAATCTAAACCTGAGCCTCCTCAGTAGTACTATAGTCATTAGTTTTGGAAGCTGAAACTCAGAGTTAGGGAATAAATATTACTAATACTTCACATATCAATATCTGAAGTACAGCTACTCTTTCGCTTTTATCTGCTCTAGGTTGCTCTGCATAACATATGTACTTGAAATATGTGGGCATTGGTTGTTGAGAGAATAAAATTTCAAATTTTGGCCCTGCGACTTTCTAGCTGTGTGAATTTGGGTGAGCTCCATATCTTCTCTGAGCCTCAGTTCCTTCATCAGTAAGATAGGAATTAACAGCCCCATTTTTCAAGGTGGTTTTCAGTTACAAAGCATTGAACCCAGAAAAAGTATAGTGTCCGTGTTCAAAGTGGGTATTCAATAATAGTGACAATTTTTTTTTTTTTTTGAGAGCAGTGTCACTGGCCCTCATATGTGGGACCCGAACTGGGGCTGCTGGTTTCCCAAGCCAGCGCTTAACCACTGCGCCACTCAGCTGGCCCAATAATGGTGACAATTTAATAACTAATAGTGAATAATTACTATGTACCAAACAATATGCTGTGTGCTTTACATGTATCACTATGTTTAATCCTCAATACACCCTGAGATATGTTTGCATACATCATAGATACATAGAGAAATTTTATAACTTGTTTAAGAATACACAGCTAGGTAGTGTTAGAAATTAGGATTTGAACCCCAGGCCATAGAGGCCTCCAGAGCTCATAATATGAATCACAAAAAGTGGTGACTATTCTCATCAAGATTATTTGGTTGAGGGCCAGCTGAGTGGCGCGGTGGTTAAGCGCTGGCTTGGGAAGCCAGCAACTCCGGTTCAGGTCCCACATGTGAGGGCCAGTGACACTGCCCTCAAAAAAAAAAAAAAAAAAGAAGGATTATTCGGTTGAAATATGAAATGTATGATTTTTTTCTTTTTGGTTAAAATGCTGCTCTGACAACTGGATATACTGACTTTCCTCATCCTTTTCTAAATGAAAAACAAAGCTTCTAGAGGAAGTCTGATATTATTTGGAAAAAGAAAAATGACTTCCTAAAACCTGGTAGTGTAAGCAGGCTAGTGATGCATGCATTAAAAATATCCAAGAATTCCCTAGTTATAGTGAACTTCATTTTTCATAAGTTAAATGTATGAATTGAAAGATTTAAAATCTAAAGGCACACACATAGAAAGGTGTAATTTGAAAGGGTATTTTGCTGCAAGCCTTTATGACCAGCCTGACAGATTATCACATATGGACACTAGGTTGATATGTATCGTGTCTTAAACAATAGTGGAAAATGAAGCATTGATTTACCTTTTATTTTTTTGTCAGCAATGGTAAACTGATCTGTAGGTTTGACATGATACATTTCTACTAAAAAGCTGCATTTCTGTATTCATTTTAAATGGAACAAAATTCACATTGTCATTTCCTTATTGAGAAATAGACAACTAAGGAATGTTATTTCATTAAGATTGTCACTGAAACACAATGCTATGTCAATAAGCATTTTTGTATATGTTCTCTTCTTGCTGAAATCTTGTCGGAGTGTTCTTATTTGTTTGCAGGAGCTGAGTGGTAAAAAAAAAAAAATCTCAAATGTAAAAATTATAATGCCACTGTCATTAGCCAGAAAAGATAATGACAGAAAAAGGAGAGGCATAGAGGTTTAAATCTCTTGGGGGGGGCGGGGTCAGGGACACAGCTACCATGGAGGCTGCCTGTATGGCTGCCCTCTGCCCCAGTGCACTGGGCATGGAAGGCGGCCTAGAGGTTTCCACTCACACTGCACTTTCTTTATTCCATGAATGCGCTTTACTTCCTCCCACTTTGGGGCCTTTCCACACATGCTCTTTTTCCCTGGAATGCCCTATCCACTGACCTTCCCTCAATCCTTGTATACCCTTCAGATTTCTGTCTGTTTAGAGAGCCCTTCTTCAATTCCCTAGACTCGATTGGGTCCTTTGTCCTTCCTTCATTGGGATCAAACATTGCCATCGTTTGCAATTGTATATTTGTGTGATTGACTACACGCTCCATGGGGACAGGAACCAGGTGTTATTTTAGGCACCACTGAATGCCCAGGGTTTGGCATAGTGCTTGACACATAGTAGATGCTCAAGAAGGACCTAGTGACTTAATGATAGTTCACCCTAAAGGGAACCTGGGCATCCTTTGCTTAGGCCAGTGCTGCTGCTGCTACAAAATAAGATAATAGGGTCTTATTTCCTCCTTCCCAGATTATTTGTGCCAACGAAAAATAACTTCGGTTGCTCATTGGGCTGGTGTTAAGCAATGCTTCTTTCAGGCTTCACAACAACTTTGATTGGCATAATCTGAGCTTGGTTTATAGCCTCTGGGATTACCAGGTTTGTAGTGAGATGCTGAATGTAGGGAACCATTGATCAGTTTGCTCGGCACACAGGAGCGCCTTTAAGAAAGGCTTTGCTGTATGATATGGTTGGCAATTAGCCTGATTTTTACTGAAGTGTATATGTCCTATGTCATTCGAGTACAGGATCCACACCCTCATGTATGTGTCCCCAGTTAAGGGAAATTCTGACACTCTTTTAAAAATTTCCCACTCCAGTAGCAGCATTAGAAGGGAAGTGGGTGAAAATGACATTACAATAGGAATAGTCTATAATGGTGTTCAAAATGTTTCTTAAATCAAAATGCAAATGTTAACAAATTATTTGTACGTGCCTCATGGCTGATTGTGATTCGCAGGCCTTGTGGTGTGGTAAAAAGCTGAAAACTACTCAGAGAGAGAACTCTGGGAGCCAGTGAGAACCCTCAGGGTGCTTCCCCTGCACCTCGCCCCCATCGAATCCCCCACCCGTAGGGGCAAGCCTACTAAAGGGCTCCTCTGCTTCCTTCTTCTTTTACTTTCTGGGTCTGGAATCAGAACAAAGCAAATCAGAATCTGCATCAATTTGCTACTCTTTAATAATCCTGATACATCTTGGAGTGCCCTCATTTATTTGGGTATTTTGACAACTCTATTTTAAAGAAAGGCATTTATCTGTTCAGCTTTTGATCAGAATAAGTTCAAGTGCCTGAAAGTAGAGCCCATGGTACATATCTGTATTCAACTGCCACAGCCCCCCTTCCTCTAACAATCAATATGGGTATCTTACTTTATAAACACCTTTAGAGTTTTTATGTGTCTCTATTTTTTTTCTCACTTCTTCTTCACTCCAGGATACTGTGGGATTGGCTTCTCTTATTATAGGGTCTATTAGTATGCTGGCTTTATGCCAACCTGCTCACCCCCTCCATAACTAGGTCTGGAGAGCCCCAAAATTCTAATTCTCCAGTTCACTGTGTGTGTGTGTGTGTGTGTGTGTGTGTGTGTGTGTGTGTGTATGTGCAAGTCCCTTGCCCTTTGAAAGCCCTGACCTCAGCTTTCCTCTCAGAAATGCGGAAGAAAAGAGATGAAGTTAGTGAAGGTGACCTGTTTCTTCCCTAGTGGGCTGAGCCAGGCTCCCAATCCTCAAAGTACTGTTCCATTTCCAGAACTGGGTTTTCCTAAGAGAAAGATGTAGCGACCATAGCACTGTACTTGGATTCAGAAAACCTGGTTGCAAGTTTGGACACTGCCGCTAATCAGCTGCGTGACTTTAGGCAAGTCACCTTAGCTTTTTGAACTTATTACCTACCCACGGGGTGGCTGGCTTGAAATGAGCGTGCCTAGACTTTGTTCCATTACATTCTTTAAAAAAGAAGAGGAAGAGAAAGGAAGAGAAAGGAGGAGGAGGAAGAGGAAGAGGAGGAGGAGGAGGAAGAGGAGGAGGAGGAGGAGGAGGGGAAGGAGGGTGAGGAGGGGAAGGAAGGGAGAAGGTAACAGGAAGTCTTTACTGACCCGTTTCCAGCGGAGATTGGGGAAGGCCTCTCAGGACTGGCCCCAAGCACGCTCCGGGGATCCCACATAGCCTCCCTGAGGCTCCTGGTTGCCCCTGAACCCAACCCACCCCGGCAGAAAGTGAGCTTGACCAGGCGCAGCTCTTAAGTGAGTTGTTGGAAAACTTCAAATAATTCCAGAGGGTCAGTCACTCCCATTTACTCCATCCAACTTGCTTTCCAGACCAAACAGGCAAGCCCGCCTGTCCTTGGTGGGGATCCCTCCCCCATCTGAACCCCCGCTCAGCCTCCTCCTTCCGGAAGGGTAGCAACAGAACGCGCAGCTCCCCTTCGCCCGGGCCGTCCCCAGCCTGCGTCCTGCCTTGTGCGCCCTGCTCGCCCCTGCGTGCGGGGCGTCCAGGAGCTCCCTCTCAGGACACCTCGCTGTGGCAGCCGGCGGGGTAGGTAGCAGCGCCCGCCACGGGACGGCCCCAAGCAACTCGCTTGCCTGCCCGCCCACGTGCATGAAGAGGAGCGAAGCGCTAGCAGTCGCCGCGCCAGCGCTTGCCGCCGGTGGGTGCCTCACCTCGGAGGCTGGCGGGGGCCGTAACCCGAGCCCCACTGCCACGACCTACATTTGCATAACTGTCATCCCGCGCTCTTTTTCCGGATTCAGGGCTGGAGATGCGAGTCGGGATCCCCTCCGAGGCGTCGTCTTGCCGGTGGTCAGCACGGGGGCCGCGGGACCCGCCGGAGCGCAGGCGGAGCGGGCTGACGCACGTGGTAAGAACGCGATTTTCTTTCTGTCTTTTCGTTTATTTTAGAAAAGGGACTTCGCACGTTTTTGCCGAGGGTGGGGTACCTAGAAGGGTGCTAACCTTGCTGCGATTTCCTTCCGTTTCCCTTTTATTTTTAGCTCCAATTGGAAAAGAGCGCGCAGCGCGAGCGAGAAACTTTCCCAAAATTGCTATGGGCGTTTGAAATCAGTAATATGGAGGGCCGCCGCGGAACAGATATCGCGGCTGGCAGAGGGAGAAAGGGCACTTGGGTGGAGGAGCAGAAGGTGCTCCTGGCCGCCCCGGGGCCCTGACCTCCGCGCGTGGGGCCGGGAGGGAGCAGGCTCGCTGCAACGGCGGCCGGGGCAGGTGAGCGGCTGGAGAGCCGCCTGCAGCGCCGCGCTTCCTCCACGGCGTGGCGCGGTGGCTCTCGCCCGCCGGGGTCCCCACGAAGCTGGTGTAGTCCCCGACTGGGGGCGGGAAAGGGCCGGCCCCGGCCCCTAGAGGCTGCCCCCGCGCCCCATCCCAGGCCTTGGTTGCATTGGCGCGGGAAGGGGCCAGGCAGGCAGCGGCGCGCCAGGCTTGAGCACTTGGGACAAGCCTCCCGCGGGGCCCGGGCCAGGCCTGGAGCGCTCCCGATGCGGGCCAGGGCGCGCCGGCAGGTAGGAGCGGTGCATTCAGCGAGCCAGAAACCCGTGACTATCTGGACCTCTGAAAAGTTTTTAAAAAATTGTTTTGTGAGCTAAACAGAAAGGTTTACGTCGGGATCAGAGTTTTTACTCGCAAAGGGAAACGCGTGTGGGATGATGTAGTTCCAAACTGGCATTAGCGACGCGGTTTGCGGTCATTTAGGATCTCTCTGAGCTCAGCAAGGTGGCTCTTGGCGAGAGAAAGGAAGATTATCTCTTCTAATGTCTGTGCTCTGAAGTAGGGCTCGGGTGCGGACAGGGCGCAACACCTGAATGTATGCTCTCTGGGGTCGGGGGCTGCCGTGGCGGTCCGCTGGTGCAGGCCGTAGAATGAGGATGGGTGTCTTCGAAGAGCACTTTGTCCAGCAAGCCCCGGCTCCCGCTCTGCTGGCAGGGCACACTGTTGATGAGGCGGGCGCAAGGGCTCGCTGTCAACAAGGGAGGTGTGTGTAGCGTAAGGTGTGCAAGTGGGTGTGTGAAAAAGGCAGCGGAGGCGGGAGTGTGTGTAGCGGAAGTGGAGCGTGTGTGTGTATGTGTGTGTGTGGTGTGTGTGTGTGTGGCGGGGCAGGGTGAGTGTCCAATACTCCATCTGGACGCCCCCACACAGTCGACCGCCCAGACGCGCCGGGAAGGGCGCCCGCTTCGCGCGGCAGCTGAAGGGGGGCGGGGAGCGCGCGGGCAGAGGAAGGGGGGTGTCTCCGGCTGAGAATTTTTCTTGAAGCTCCCGCAATTATTCTGCTTCTCCTAGGGTCTACCCCTTAGCCCCAGGGTGCCCAGAATACTTAAACAAACAAACAACCCCAAACCTGTTCCGTTTTCGCTCCTGTATAAATAGAAGACTTTCCAAAAAAGCAATACCGCATTCACTCTTATCATCAGCTACTTCTTTCCACCAAGTAATTCAGAAAAAAGCAGTCAGCTTCCGTGAATGCATGCAGCTTTTTTTTTTTTTTTTTCTTCTTCGCTGCCTCCTTTTTCTTGCGGTTTTGAGCTGCCAAGAAAGTGAGTAGGGGTTTGACTGTAGTGTCTCGGCTCCGCTCGGTTTCTTTCCGAAGTTTAATTTTCCGGAATGGTTCCCAAACAAGGGCTGGGGAGGCGGAGCCGCCGGCACCGGATCTTCGCCTTTTTTGGAAAGTCCCGGAGAACCGGAATTCCTCCCCGCCCCGGGAGGCCCCGCCGCAGCCGCTACCCGCTTGCTCTACGTAGTGGCCTGAGCCGGACCCGCGGCGCTCCCCTTCCCTGCTAGGCCCTGCGCCCTGGACCCGAGCTGCGGCTCCGACCACGCTCTGCGGATCCCCGCTGGTCCCTGCGGGTTGCAAGCCGGGATCGCGAGCCCGGCGGAGCCCGCGCTGCCGAGCCCGTATGCAAATACCATGTGACGGCAAAAGCCGCCTAGCCCAGCCCTGTTCCTCAGTCCATATATGGGCAGCGACGTCACGGACTTTGAGGACCTGTCCATAAATACTAAGAGCAACACTTTCCGTCTAACCGAGAGAGCAGCAATTGATTAATAGCTCGGCGAGGGGACACACTGACTGTTATAATAACACTACACCAGCAACTCCTGGCTTCCCAGCCGGAACACAGGAGAGAGTCAGTGGCAAATAGCCATTTTTTTTTCGTTCTTAAAAATATAGCAACTTGTTTGCTAGTTTTATTTCTGTTGGATTTTTTAAAATTTCTTTTTCTTTTTTTGGTGGTTTTTAAGTGTGGAGGGCAAAAGGAGATACCAACCTAGGCTCAGTCCAATCCCTCTCCAAAACGGCTTCTCTGACACTCCAGGTAGCGAGGGAGTTGGGTCTCCAGGTTGTACGAGGAGCAAATGATGACCGCCAAGGCCGTAGACAAAATCCCAGTAACTCTCAGTGGTTTTGTGCACCAGCTGCCTGACAACATCTACCCGGTGGAGGACCTCGCCGCCACGTCGGTGACCATCTTCCCCAATGCCGAACTGGGAGGCCCCTTTGACCAGATGAACGGAGTGGCCGGAGGTAAGCTGCGCGCTCCCTTCGCTGGCAGGGACTAATGCCGCTAGAAGGTTGTGGGTGGGGTGCGGTGAGTGTGTAGGACTTGGAAGAGAGGGCTGGGGCGCGAGGTGGATGGTGTTGACTGGCTTTAAAGACTGGAATTGGGTGCCGGAGGAGCCCGCGGGACCCGGACACTGGAGCTGGGCGCGCGGGCAGATGCACCAGGTCGCCAGTGAGCCGGCGTGAGTGCGCTGCGCGTGCCGAGCCCCTTGGCGAGTGCAGGGATGAAAGTAGGATAGGTGCACCAACAGGCTTCGGGGCTTGTGCGAACCCTTCCGCCGGCTGTACCGCGGCCTCCCCTCTCCTGGGGTAGGGGCAAAGTGACGGGAAAGTTCAGGGCTCTGGAGGAGAGCTGAGCGTCTGGAGAGCCAAGCGGCGGAGAAGCTCCAGAGGAAAGCTCCCCTTGCCACCTCCTGGGCAGAGCAAACCCGGAGAAAGTCTCGAACGCGCCATCAGTGCAGCCTGAAGGAGCGCCCCCACCTGTGCGCCGCCCGCGAAGTTGAGGGGGTTATCAAGACGGGGAGGAGGAGGAGGAAGAAAGAGATGGAGAAGGAGGAGGAAAGCGGGCCGCGGGAAGTGGCTCGTTGGCTGCGGAGGGAGGCCCGCGGGGGCATCAGCGCCGCTGGTTTTCTTGGCGATGAGGTGGAAAGTGATCCCTCGCGGCCCCCGCGACTTCCTCGAAGGCCTGCTACTGGCCTTGGGCTGGGACAGGGACGCGCGGGCGTGGGGCAAGGCTGAGAAGGTTAGGAGGAAAAAGAAACCTAAGAAGTCCTTACACCTCAGCGCAGCGCCGGATTCCCTCTAGCAGCCGTCAGCAGAAGCTCAGCGAAAAAGCGAGGGAGGGAAGGCACTGGGGATGGGGAGCAGCCGGGATCTCGGACTCCTTCCTCGGGCTTTCCTTTAGGGTTGGCACCTTTGTGGCACTGGCGGGATCAGTCGCCCCAGCGGTGGGACCCCCAGGCAAAGGAGAGGGAGAGAAGTTTTGGGCAGATGGGGAATTTTTAATATTGTTGTTGCTATTATTGGGTTTTATTGGGGACTAGAGTCACAGATGGCTGTGCGTGTGTGTGGGGAGGTGGTGTGGGGTGGGAGGGGGGGTTGGGAGTAGCTCATCCAGCTTTCCTGGAGGTAGTTTGAATCCCAGACTGTACTGGCTGTCACGGTAGGATCTTGGGCTAACCTTTTCTTACTGTCTCTGGGCAGTGATTTCCCCACCAGGTAGAATCTGCCCTAGCCCTGAAGTGCTAGGATTCTGGGCCTTGGGAATGGACCCATGTGAGAAAGGGTGAGAAGGGATTCTTGGCTGCATTCTCATTGCTCCATCTCCATTCTTCCTTCTCCCTCCTCAGATGGCATGA
This sequence comes from Aselliscus stoliczkanus, assembly GCA_033961575.1. Classification (NCBI taxonomy): domain Eukaryota; kingdom Metazoa; phylum Chordata; class Mammalia; order Chiroptera; family Hipposideridae; genus Aselliscus; species Aselliscus stoliczkanus. The sequence continues at coordinate 142,556,312 of CM066729.1, forward strand.
TCAACATTGACATGACTGGAGAGAAGAGGTCCTTGGATCTCCCATATCCCAGCAGCTTTGCTCCCGTCTCTGCACCCCGAAACCAGACCTTCACTTACATGGGCAAGTTCTCCATTGACCCCCAGTACGCTGGCGCCAGCTGCTACCCAGAAGGCATCATCAATATTGTGAGTGCAGGCATCCTGCAAGGGGTCACTTCCCCAGCTTCGACCACAGCCTCATCCAGCGTCACCTCTGCCTCCCCCAACCCACTGGCCACAGGACCCTTGGGTGTGTGCACCATGTCCCAGACCCAGCCTGACCTGGACCATCTCTACTCTCCACCACCGCCACCTCCTCCATATTCTGGCTGTGCAGGAGACCTCTACCAGGACCCCTCTGCGTTCCTGTCTGCAGCCACCACCTCCACCTCCTCCTCTCTGGCCTACCCACCACCTCCTTCCTATCCGTCCCCCAAGCCAGCAACGGACCCAGGTCTCTTCCCCATGATACCAGACTATCCTGGATTTTTCCCATCACAGTGCCAGAGAGACCTACATGGTACAGGTGGCCCCGACCGCAAGCCCTTCCCCTGCCCCCTGGACTCCCTGAGAGTCCCCCCTCCACTCACTCCACTCTCCACCATTCGCAACTTTACCCTGGGGGGCCCCAGTGCTGGGGCCACAGGGCCAGGGGCCAGTGGATGCAGCGAGGGACCCCGGCTGCCTGGCAGCAGCTCAGCAGCAGCTGCTGCTGCTGCCTATAACCCCCACCACCTGCCGCTGCGGCCCATCCTGAGGCCTCGCAAGTACCCCAATAGGCCTAGCAAGACACCTGTGCACGAGAGGCCCTACCCGTGCCCAGCAGAAGGCTGTGACCGGCGCTTTTCTCGCTCTGATGAGCTGACACGGCACATCCGAATCCACACGGGGCACAAGCCCTTCCAGTGTCGGATTTGTATGCGCAACTTCAGCCGCAGTGACCACCTCACTACCCACATCCGCACTCACACTGGCGAGAAGCCCTTTGCCTGTGACTACTGCGGCCGCAAGTTTGCCCGGAGTGATGAGAGAAAGCGCCACACCAAGATCCACCTGAGACAGAAGGAGCGCAAAACCAGTGCCCCCTCCTCATCTGTGCCAGCAGCCTCTACGGCCTCATGCACGGGGGGCACACAGCCTGGGGTGCCCCTGTGCAGCAGCAACAGCAGCACTATTGGTGGAGGGTCCCTAGCCCCTTGCTCCTCTAGGACCCGGACACCTTGAGATGAGACTCAGGCTGACACATCAGCTCCTGGAGGAGTCCCTTTGTCCACTGGAGCTGCACAACAAACACTACCACCCTTTCCTGCCCCTGTCTCCATTGGGCATAGGGCCTTGGTGGAGCCCAGCACTGCCCCTCTTTCCACTTAGATGCAGGTCCTTCCTAAGTTAGCCCACCTTAGTCTCTCTGGTGAGTTGACTGTCCAGAGAGACTAATGGGGAGGTTCCGAAGGGGGTTGAATGGGGGTCCGTGGCCTAGAGGGCTGAGGCCTGACCCTGCTTTAAAAGGTTACTAGGTTTTGCTCCCCACCCCCCCTTACTCTGACTGATTACAAGTTTTTGACTCTGAATGTCAGAATTGATTTAAGACTTTTTCTACAGTAGGTTGGGAGATGTTGATCCCTCCAGGTGGGGACAGCAAAGACAGAAGGAAAACTGATGTGCACTTTATGGCTTGGGGCTGACTTGGGGGATGCTGTACAGTGAGCAAAGCATGGTCTTTATGCTGCATTCTGTGGCCCTAGAACAATGAATCAAAGCGTATCTATTCGTCTCAACCCTTTAAGCAATATGTATTATAAACTCAGAGAATAGAAGTGCAATGTGATGGGAGGGACATAGTAATATCTGCTCTTTTTTGAGTTGTTTGAGAAACGTAAAGACTATTTTTGCAGTGTATATCCACTCAGATTTTGTGTATTTTTGATGTGCACTGTTCTCCAAGTTCTGAACCTTTGGGAAAAAAAAAAAAAGGTAAAGCATTTATGATCTTTTGACATGAGTCAGAGGTTAACTTATTTAAAAGGGGATGTACATATAATTCTCTGAAACTAGGATGCATGCAATTGTGTTGGAAGTGTCCTTGGTGCCTTGTGTGATGTAGACAATGTTACAGGGTCTGCATGTAAATGGGTTGCCTTACTATAGAAAAAAAAAATCATCACTCCCTTGGTTTAGTATGGCTGTATATTTCTGCCTATTAATATTTGGAATTTTTTTTTAGAAAGTATATTTTTGTATGCTCTGTTTTGTGACTTAAGTGTTATCTTTGTAGTCAAATTGCAGATAAGAATGTAAATAATGTTACTGGAGCTGACTTATTAGCTCTTAATAGTTGTGGAAATACAAATGATTTATTCTAACACAAAACCACTAACTGAAGTTCAGATAATTGATGGTTTATGACTATAGTGTAAATAAATACTTTCCAACAATACTTTTGCAGCAGAAATCATTTCTGAAAGGTTAACTGGATGGGAATTCAAGTTATCCAGTGGATTTTAGTGCATCGATCAAGTAGCATCTCCAAGTTTTCTTTGCTAGTCTCTCAACACCAGCCCTCTCACCCCCAAAGAAATCTCCATTCATAATCAAACTGTAGTGTTCCGGGGATTTCCCCCTTGCATTAGTGTAAAAATGGGGAGGCGTTGTTTTGACTCATTGTTCCGTCCTCTTTAACAGCCTATAGCTTCTCTCCACTCCTGAGTGGGCTCCGGAAAATAAATACTTACAAACAAGTGCCCACTCGGAGACTACACATTTGCGGCTGCTTTTAGAACCCTGACCAGGGCCAGGAACTCAGTGGAGATGTGGCTTTGTGGAAAGTGTGGTGGCTTGGTCAAGCTGGAAATGACTTTCAGGTTCCAAGACTAGTCTCATGACCACAGAAAACTTTTTGAAAAGCTTTTTGAAAAGCGCTATCACCTCCTCAGATCAAAAATTCATTCAGACACTGCTGATGACAGCACTAATGGGTAACCAAAGGAATTACCCCAGGACTCATTTCTCTCCTGCCTTCTCTCCCCAATTACCCCTATTCAGAAAGATCATTAATCTGCCACGGATCTGATGGGTCTAGAGATCATCAAAATACCCAGCTCATTACATGAGATAGGTGTACACCAGCCTTTAAATCTCAAAGGCCATCTATCTGAAACAGGCACATATGGTCCTCTACGGTATTGGAGAATGGTTTCACGACTACATACATTCTATGCGAGCCTTTTGTAATGATTTTAAAATATAAATTCAAAAAGCAGTTATCTACCTATCATACAAAGCAAATGATTGTAGTCTTTGTGAAGTTATCTTTACTCTAAAATTGGGCCTAAATACTTAAGTTCACCCACAGCTTTTGGATCCTCGTACAAGTGTAACATGTTGGTGCACCCACTATTTAACTACACGTGAAAACTCGTTTCTGATAATTGATGGCCTGTATTTTAGCAGAGAGCAACGGCTCTCCTGGAAACTACTTTTTGCCCTTACTCAGCACTAGAGTTTGAGATCTAATTTGTGGAGGTAATTAACCTTTTTATTTTTTCCTGTCCAAATTTGAAAGACGCAGAATACCTCTTTCTATAACTACAAATAGGAGTTTCTAAACTTCAGTTTCAGATTGTTCAAGTGACTGGTGTTATTCCATTAGATTTATATTTCCTAGCTTGTTTGCATATTATCACTCTTGTGTGGCCAATTTTAATATATATAATACCACATTTTTGATAATTAGGTTTTTAATGAATACTTCCCTCCTACCGAAATTTCATGAAAATATAGTATACCTGCTTTATAAGATCTATAGTTGTCTTGCCAAACTTTAATTTCAGAGCACTTTTAATCAAGACAATGTAAATAATGGTTTATGAAGCAACCAACTAAAACCGTTTTTAGAAGTTTTTAAAATAAGATTAAATTTTATTAAATAGTCAAATCAGTTACATAATCACTTACACCTCGACAGTGGTATAACCCATAAGGAACCCACCTTGGTTTTTTTGTCAGCCTTGTGGCTTTTACTCCTTGATTTCAACGTTTGATATGTCTCTAATCAGATTTTACTCTCTGCTTGAAACATTCAGGTATTTTTCACAGGTGTCTCATTTTTTACTTTGCTCCAAAAATAAGGCATATAAAGCCAAGTCTGATCCTTATATTCAATAAGCTTTATTGAATAATACTGATGTTTCAGCTGCTACTAGGAATTTTTATTAAAAATAAACCTCTGGAGAGTAAATTCCTTAAAGAACGTAATGCATTTGAGATGGTTCAGTACACATGAAAAACAGGTCTATTAAGGTTTTCAATTATTCATAAAACAGGCTAATTTCAATATTCTAACTACTAACGAAATTGTTTGGTATATATATTAAAAATAGCTGTAGTGATAGTCCAATACAATTTGTGTGTGTGTGTGTGTGTGTGTGTGTGTGTGAAAGAATGGTCAGCATCATTGTGACTAATATGCTTCCAGTCCAAACAATTAAACAAATTTTACAGAAAAAGGAAAGACAAGAAAATATTTAAGTCCAAAGATTTTTTTCATTGTGGATAAAAGTATTTTTGTTTTCTTGCACTAGCCTATTTTCCTTAGGTTAAATATAAAAGATATTTTTTGTTGTAGCAAAATAGTATGATTAAACAGTTTCAGATGCATTTTCAATCACTGTTTCAAAACTCACTTTCAAGGAAATAAACTTTTAGGTTTGTTATTACTGCATTTTAGAATCTGCAGAATGCCACCAATTTTTAGTACAACATAATCTTACAGAATAGACAGTGAACCTTTAACAGTAATTAAAACGTAACCATTATAACAATATTTTCCTTCTCCATTTTGCAATAATCAAGTAAGATTTACCTCTAAACAATTTCAAACATGCCTTTATTTTCCAATAAGTACACTGATTTTGAGCCAGAAATGTAAACATCCCTGGACCTGAAGATTCAGTAACTAAATGGGGTTTAACAAATGATTTCCTTGACAGTAGATGTCACATTGCACTGAAGTGATCAGTGGTCAGCTTGCTTGTAACATGAAGTTCTGAATTCGGACCAGGAGTTACATGAATATTACTGCCCTCAGGTTAGAGTTGAATAGCACTGGGCAGAGTCCTGAATTAAAGATATATTGCTTCTTCATTGAGCAGTAGAGCCATAGCACAAGATTCAAAATCATTTGGAACAGATGAGTGATGACAGAGTCCTGAGATGCCAAGACTGAGGCACCTACAAGGGGATAATGCAAAAGGAGGAATGAAAGTTGTGGATTTGGGGAGAAATTAAGGGCTATGTTAAAAGGTCAGAAAACCCACTCCTGTTGACAAACACATATTTTAAAAATAGGCCCACCATTTTCATTAATAAACAGCAATTGGTATAAACTCAATCCATGCAAATCAGGCTTAGTAAAAATTCAATTCTCATACAATAGTAGGTAGGTACACAATACTCTCCATTGATATTAAGTGGCCTTTGATATAACCAAAGAATTAAAAAGCTTTAGAAGTATTTAGACAACTTCTCACTCATGAGTGGCAATTATTGCATTTGTTATTCAACAGAAAAATGAAAGTGATTGGTATCATTGTGCTCATTAGCTTTTGTAGAGGAAGACAACTTTTTCCCGCAGTTGTTACTAAAATATAGTCTATATTGCAGAAATGCAAGGAAACACCATAGCAGCACAGAGTCATGATTAAGTTTATGCAAAAAGGTGTAAGATTTTTCTGCACATATATCTTTGTAGTTAATATTCTTTTCTTAGTGGCTCACTGAAACAAGGTACATTTTGTGTTCACCATTAAGTTATTCAGAATTTATTTGTGAATCAAAAGTTTCACTATTCTTATTGAACTACATTAGAGAGATATCATATTGCTGTTTTGGCCTGTAACTATTTCACTTATTCTTTTGAAAAGCACCTTGGTTTCTTTCCTTCAACTTGCTTGTACTTGAGAATTTTAAAACTTTTCATAATGAAATTTGGAAAAACAATTCCTCCTTTATTACTCTTCTCTTGCCCGAATTGAGTTTTTGTAGGTTAGTTTAATGTACTCCAGGTTGTATTATAACATACACATCACTATTGACAATCTTTATAAGTTAATCAACTTTTTGCTACAATAATTCAAAACAGGTAGATATGCGATCGATAACCATACACATCCATTACTGTGCTATGAAAAAAAATCCACTTAGTGAACACTTCTGTAAGAAAATCATCATTTGCATGTCTAGAACTGATTTTCAAACTGAATGGCATGAAGGACTGCTTTAAGTTGCCTCCAAGGTATATTAAACCACACCAGAACATGAAGCTACCATAAACCAACGTTAGGAAATGCTTGGTATTATGCCTGTGTCAGGTTTTATAACATAGTGGCTTTACATGTTGAATGAGCATCATTTTTGTACAAAGAAAAAACAAATGCAAGAATTTGCTTTTTCATTCTATTTCAAAAATTGGGAACAAATATTCCTGTACCCTGGGCCTCTAAAACCCAGTGTGCATAAAGAGGCAAAGGCACATACTGTTTCCCTACAAGGTCGACACTTTCCACCAATAACAAATCTCCCTTTATTACAGCTATTAGAACTCAACTGCCACATGGGCAAGTCAATCAAGAGGGCTTAGACAACAGCTGGGCAAATTTTAATGTGTTGATTTCTACAGTTTGTTTTTATTAAAAGTCTGTGAAAAAAGGAATCTTGTCAATAATGAAAAGGGGGAAACAATAGTGTTCCATGACCTGAAGGAAATGGCGCCAATGCCTCTGTAAACAAGGTCAAGTTGCTCAGCCTACTAACAGACAAAAATAAAACTAGTCATAGATGGCACAACTGTTCATTTGGAGACCAGGAGTGGGAAGTGTTTGGTCCCAAGTTTTGGTGCTCTAAAATGGCCAGCAGTGTTGTTAATTCTCAACTCTCCAGCACTTGTCTCTTTCTTCCTACAGAAAAGATGAAGCACTGGCTCTCTCCTGTTTGAGGGAGGGTTCTGAGAATACTGCCACCAACAACACAGCTGAAACCTCCAGCCCTCTGGTACATCAGAGCTGAGAGAATTTAAAAGTCATCCACATTTTCTCTACTTGTGCAGAAAACTACTGGAAGTAAATAGGGACATGGAATTCAACAGCTGGCTAGGGGTGTTTTGCATTCAGGTATTTGGAAGCCTGCTGATTCAGCTCTTCTTAATCTACTGGTTAGACAATACAGAATTACCCTAAAAAAAGTCACGAGGATAACATAGTTTTTGCATTAAAGGTGAATCTGCAAAAAGAATCTGCTCAACTCACAGATCTGGAGACTAATGGGGAAGATAAGCTCCGTGTGACTATTTGGCACTGCGATTCGCAGGTGTGAATTTCTTAGTAGATGCTGCCGGAGTAAACCAGATGTGGCTACTGGGCAAGGGAAGGAAGGAAATAAACCTTGTCCTCTACATGCATAGTTATGTTTTGGGCCTAACTCTGGAAAAAAACGATTCAATTTTCACAACAAATTAATCAGGCAGGACAGCTCACTTTTAAACAGTAGTTCATCTCTTTGAGTCTAGTTTTTAACCAATGACTTGAACTAAAAAAACAATTCAAACCACTGGGTCATGCACAGTCAATAAGTTAAAACTATAAAGAGTAAAAGGGCGTAAGCACGTAAGTGGAAAACAAACCCTATTTACCCAAGGCGGGGGGGGGGGTGGTGATGAGAAAACCTCTCAGTGTATTTTGTATGAGGAACAGAGGGAAGAATATTTTCATTATGGCTTTAGGATGGAAGCGCTTCAGATAGTCCCCTGCTCCCCTCCCCCCCAAAATCAAAACTCTGGTGGCAGTGACAGTCAGGAAACCACCTTGCCTCCCCGCCCCCATAACCGTGCCCGGTGGCTGCAGTCCATTCGTCCGCGTTTCCCAACGCTCTCGAAGCAGCAGCTACAGCCCACTCTAATATATCCAATGCCCAGGCCTGGGGGTAGGGAGAGAGCCCTTGTGGCGGGTCGCTGGCAGCCAGTCCCAGATCTGAGTTGGGCACGTCTTTGGCCGATTCACTTTAGGGCGCCTGCGGCTTCAAGGGAAGACCTTGGGACCTGGATAAGGCTCCCCCTCGCACCAGAAGTCATCGGCCTGCGGGGTCTCCAGGAGCCACACCTCTCGGGGAAGGTCAGAGGTCGATCCAGAGGCCTCCTTGGCCCTGACGGGCTCCAGCACCCGGTAATAGTGGCAGTCCCGGCCATCCTCGGGGTCGTAGGGCGGGGCCAGGATGTCTAGGAAGGCGGCGGGCCCGTCCACAGCATCGATCTGGTGCAGGTTGTCCCGGTGTGGCGTGAGGACACAGGGGCCACTGGCCTCGGTGTACTCGGCCCGCGAGCGCAGCACGCCGGGGCGCACGGCATCCCGCTCCCGGGCCTGCAGCGGCGGCTCGAATTGCTGCTCCGGCGGTGGAGCCCGCGGCCGTTGCCCGCCGCCCGCCTCCAGCTTGTCCAGGCAGCTGATGCGAACGGTGCCGTAGAGCACCTTGAGCATGCCGTGCATGCCCGGGTGGTCGTGCAGTGGGATGGACGTGCCGCTCTTGAGCAGGAACACGCCCAGGCTGAAGCCGTCCGTCTCGTAGATGTGCATGTAGGTAACCGGTGGCAGGTTGGGCGGCAGCGGCTGCAGCGTGGCCTTGCGCGGGACGATGTTCAGGTCCTCGGCGCGGACCTGGGTCAGCAGGCTCTTCAGTTTGCTCAGGTTCTCCGGGAAGCCCTGCGGCCCCGGCGCGTCGGGGTCGGGCAGCGCGCAGCGGTCGGAAGCGCTGCGGCCGCCCCCGCTGCCCCGGAAGGTGAGGCACGCCTGGCGGGCGATCCGCTGGATCAGGGAGGCCATGTTGTCTCCGAGCATGCTCGGAGGTTCCCCCGCGTGCCGCGGCCGGCCCCCTCCTTTCCTCCGCCCCTTGCGGTCTCCGGCGGCCGCCACGGCTGCGCGCAGCCCGGGGCGAGGCGGGAGGCCCCGCAACTACCGGTCCGTCGGGCGCGCAGCCCCGCTGCCGCCAAACGCAGCCCCCACGCGCCCGCAGCGGCCCGGCGCGTTTGCCGCCACACGCCCCCCTCCGAGCGCGCACGCGCACGGCCCACACCCCGCACTTACGCTCCGGGAGCAGGTACCCGCCGAGTGAACGGTGGCAGGCTTTGCCTTACGCCCGATGCTCCATTCATGCGGCCCGCACCTACTTTAGGGTTCGGGCGGTCCGGACGCGCGGTGCAGAGCATGCTGGGAGTTGTAGTCCAATATTTTGCATGCTCTCTGAGAGTTCCCTTTGTCAGCTGAAAAAGGGAAGGATAAGATTTTTTGGCCATATAGACCAACGGTCCTTACGGTTCCAAGGTGTTTGCTTATTTGAAAAAAGGTGAATTGGGGCGCAAGCGAAGTAGGCAGTTAACTACAACTCCCGGTATCCCCAGCAGACTGGGGTGACGCACTTCCGGCAGCTGACCTGTGCTATGGTGAAGGATTTTGGCCGTCACAAGGAACAGGGCAAGAGGGTCATTAACCTTTGGCGCCGCTCCGGCGTGGTCAGTTGCATACAGGGTCGCTTTCCTTTGGCCTCCACCTCTGGGAAGGAGTCTTAACTTTAACTGTCTTAACTGTTGAGTTAACTTTAGCTCCTTGTGGCCTCCTGGGTAACACGGTTTGTCATGGGGATTATGGGACGAAGCTTGGAGCTTTCATAATTTTTAAAGATTTTTAGATGAGAGGGTCGAGGCCTTCCCTGGTGATCACAACGACTACTTTGCACAGCCGTCCCCAGCTGTTGTTTGCATCAGTCTGGTGGCGCTGCTCTTCTCGTTACAGACGACAGTTGTTTTTGGCTGGGACTTGGGAAGCCATTTGCTGTGGTCACGGATCCTGTATACTAATAGTTATCAAACCTTGGTTTGCCTAAGAAGTACCTGGTTGGAGGAGGAAGCTTTTTAGAAATACAGATTACTGCTCATCACCCAGAGATTGATCCACTAAGATGATTCTGAGGCATCCCATGAGAAAAAGTGTTGTGCAAGAATTAGGCAAGCTCTTGACCCCTGCCTTACCCTGAGTTTAAAGTCCTTTTATACTTCCAAAGTTAAACATCGGCTTCTTGTTCATTTTGTAATTGAAGTGGTTCAGTAAACCCTCTTCGGTTAAAAAAGGCATGCTTTTTTTAGGGAGCTATGTGACCTATATAGTAAACACTCAGTATGTGCTAGGCACTATGTTAAATGTATTGTCTTATAGATATTATACTATCTAATCCTCAGCAACTCTTAAGAGTTAGTCACTATTATTCCCAGTTATCAGATGAGGGAATAAGTTGCAGGAGGATTGTAATCCACAGGTCATAAGCAGCAAAGCATAAATAAGTACAATTTTATCAAAAACAGCTTGGTGTTAGAAGCACCAAATGTGGAGGATATTGTTTTTCCATCCTATTGTGCTACTTTATGTCTTGAGGCAGATGCCACCCTTTTAGGTGCTCAATTTTTTCACTTGTAGAATGCTGGGGTCAGGGTAACAGTCGTTGTGAACCCTGGTTATTCATCAGAAGCCTATGGGAGCTTTATAAAAATAAAGATTTCGGCGTCACACCCTTGAGATCCTGATTCAGAACTGATGTGAAGCTTAGAGTTTTTGTTTTTAAGCTGCTCCTCAGGTGATTCTTGATTATCAGCCCAGGTTGAGAACCACTGCCAGATCTATAAATAGTGAACAAGTTTAATATTTAGTAATTTTGATTGAGGGGGTGATTCTTTGTTTTAGAAAAAGACTCTTAAGATTTATTCATTTTCAGAGATTGCCATACCATTATAAGGTATTTAAATGTACTGTCAAAGTTCATCATGTAATGGAATCCCAGGCAATCTTTTTCTAAAGTGAGGAATGTTTAAGAGAAAAATCCCCTCTTTTCTTTACAAATCTGTATTTTTATTTATTGGTTTTATTTTTAATACGGTATAATTAATGGAAGGTATAGAGTCTATGGAACACAGACTTTAGTAACATACAGATGTGTTTGATTTCTGAATTTGTCACTTCTTAATAGTAGTCTGTACTTATTTAAGTGAAGCTCATCTATAAATGGGATAATAAAATGCATATGTAAAATACTGATGATAGCATGTAGAACATAGCAGTTGTCCTATAATCGTAGCTATTATTATAGTTTTTAAAATGGTTAAAAGCTGTAAATACCTGTGATTTAAATATTCAGCAAAAATTAAAATGGAATTTGATTTGTTTTGAGAGTCAGCTTCAAGGTAGAGATTAAAAAAAGGGTTTTGTTGGTTAAACTGTCTATTTGGTAATACCATCCCTTGGGTCCTTGCTATTCTCTGTTTGGCCAAAGCCTTCAAACTTTTCCAAAGACTGCCTATATCAGAATCACCTGGGGGGTATTTGTTGAAAGTGCAGATTCCCAGATCATGTCAAAACCTACCTCATCTGAATCTTTTGCTTGTTAAAGTTTGTAAGAACTGCTGAGTGTCCAAAGGGCATGTAGTACTCTTTTTAGGCCACAGACAACCTACGGCCATAATTCCTTTTGATGCTGCCCTTCAGAGCTGCACTAATGGATGAGATCATTCCTAAGGGCTTTGCCCTTAAGAAGTACTTTACTTGGCCTTCTGCCCCATTGCTAGTAGCATAGGCTGAGTAGGTTTCAATGACCATTAACATCTTTCTTTTTATTCTCCTTGTTCTGTTTTCCTCTGTGTTACAGTAAGCAGAATGAAGACCAAAAGAAATTCAGAAAAGGAAACAGACTAAAGAGATGTGATAGTGAACAAGTGCTAGAAATACAAAGCAGAAACAAGATTTGGGAAAGTTTGGGATAGATGGAATCTATCATTCAATAAATAGTATCCACTAGGTATCAGGCACTGTTCTAGGCTTTGGGGATTCAGCAAGGAATATCTGCATTTCCAAAGAATTTGCCTGTGTGTGTGTGTGTGTGTGTGTGTGTGTGTGTGTGTGTGTGTGTATTTTGGGGTGCAGGTTGTTACACAGTATAAATAAGTGAGCAACATAATTTCAGACAGAGACAAGTTTATGAAAACAAAACAGGATAATAGGGTGTGTGTGGTGTTTTTTTTAAATTGGGTTGTTGGAGGTGACATTTGAGCTGCTTCTGAATATTAAGGAGTCAGCCATGGAAAAATCTGGGGTCAGAGCATTCCAAGTCCAGGAACCAGCCCTAAGGTTGTTAAACAGGGTATTGGATACTGTACTTTGACCAGGTGGGGAGGAACTTGGTATAATTAAGGACCAGAAGGAAGGCCTGTGGGGTTAAAGTGTACAGCGACCTGCAGAGTTCCTGGAGGGAGGTGAAGTTGGGAGGTAGGCAAGGGCCATATTATATAGCCTTATAGGCATGCGTAGGAGGTCAAAGGAAGTTAGGGTCATTGTAGGGAGCTGGGTTTTATTATAAGTGCTGTGAGAAGCTTTTGGAGAGCTTTAGGCAGGAGAATACCTTGATATATATTTTTCAGAAATTGGTGGTGGGGGGCGGTATGTAAAGGCAGAGAAATCATGATTGGAGGCAGGATTCCAGAGGAAAGAAAAGAGAACTAGTGTAAAGATTAGGAATATATTTTGTAGGTGGAGCTGACTGGGCTTGCTGATGAGCTATTTTTTGGCCATCTATTTCTTAAAGTATATTCTATCCACATTTTCATTTTCATGAGTTGACAGCTATGTGGTGATAGGTAAGACTTGATAAAGCTTAAATCTCACCTCATGTGTAACTATTACATTTAGGAATGGGGGAAGCCCACAGAAGCTTTAGTAAAACCAAGATTTATTTTATTAGTCGCTTAATTGACCATGAACCAAGAATAACTGGAAGAGCCAGCAGCATACATATATACATATATACTGTATATATAGATGTTTGTGTGTGTGTGAATATATATATATATATATATATATATATATATATATAAAACCAAAAAATGTATACACATTTTAAGAAAGGAAAAAAAAAATATTAAAATTGTAATACTCAATATATACTGATAACAAAAGATGAACACAAGTCATGTGTATACATTTTTTGGCACCCCTGTATATATAAGGTGTGATCAAAAATATGGTGAATGTTTAAATAAAAATTTATTACAGTAAAAGACACATTGCCATTAATCCCCTTCAAAATACTCCTCCTTGCTTCAAACACACTCATCCCATTGTTCTTGCCACTTTCTGAAGCAGTTCTGGAAGCCCTGTTTCGTGAGTGTCTTTAGTTGTGCTGTTATGGCTGCCTCCATGTCCTGAATCTATTCAAATGTTCACCTTTCATGGTCATTTTGACTTTGGCGAAGAGCCAGAAGTTGCATGGTGCCAGATCTGGTGAATAAGGTGGATGAGGACACACCATAATGTTTTTATTTGACAGAAATCGCCGTATACCAGAAGCGATGTGTGTCATGATGGAGGATTATTTACGGCACACTTTAAAACACACCTTCTCTCAACTGTAGCTCACACCTGACTACACCGAACAAGTTGACACTTGTTACATACTGTTACTAAAGTTTGATGCACCACTTCCTGTATTGAAGATCCCTGCCTTTCTGTTGGATGGCACTTGGCAGCAGTGTTCACTGAATGTTTTGATCATACCTCATATATATTTAACTCCGACTGCTCATTTATATGATTTCTTTATTCTTTGGGAAAGAGGCTTGTATTTTGTCTTTCACCTTTCTTCCCCTGGTGCTCCTCTTTATGAGGACTTATTTTTCTTAATTCACAATCTAGATTACCATCTGACTTTTTCTCAAATCTTTCTTCAGAATTCTGAAGAATTTTGTCCATCTCTTTTGATCACACCCAGTCAAATGAGTACAAAAGTATTGACATTCTCAAACGCTCAGGGTTACTAGCTTGCAGTGTTTTTCTGTTTGTTTTTTAGTGGGCAGGAAGTTTCCTTTTTTCCTAATAGCTCTTGCCACCTTACTCCTGTATCTGCCTCATATGTTAGTATAGAACATGGTAAATAAATTGATTACAAAAAATTCCCTACTTTTAGACTAACTTTGAAATATTTGGGGATTATATTGTGGATTTCCTTTCAGTTTTAAAAAAAGTTAGCATGTATTTGTATACATCCATTATCATGAATGAATGTCTAGTTGTAAGAATAAAATAAATCATTGCAGAGGCAAAAGAGCTGGTTCCACGCATGGCTTTGTCATTAACTAGCTGTGTGTTATTGAGCCAATCACTTGACTTCACTAGATCCCAGTTTCTTCATGGTTCAGGGAGATCATCTCGAAGATTCCTTCCAGCGTCTCATTGCCAGTATGGATAATGGAGACAATTATAAGGAGAATTTAGACAAAACCAAACATGGGTTTTCTCTTATCTCACATTATTCACCATGACTTTGAGCTCTGTCTCCATTAAGATCTTATAAAGTAACTCTGCTTCATTCTACTCTGATTTAACTTTGTGTGGTTATCTAAAATCAGATTACTTTAGTATATGGGCTATTCAGTTAAATATGCTAAGCTCAGGAATTTTTAGTATTCAAATTAGGTTTTAGATGTATACATTGCACCAAGAAATTGCAGAGTTTGTGTTGTGTGATATCAGCTGTACACATTGTTTTTTTTTGTTTTTTGTTTTTTTTTTGAGGGCAGTGTCACTGGTCCTCATATGGGACCCGAACTGGGGCCACTGGCTTCAGAAGCCAGCACTTAACCACCGCGCCACTCAGCCGGCCCCATAAATGATGATTTCTATTTTTTTTTTTTTTTTGAGGGCAGTGTCACTGGCCCTCATATGTAGGACCGAACTGGGGCCGCTGGCTTCCCAAGCCAGCGCTTAACCACTGCGCCACTCAGCCGGCCCTGTACACATTGTTGTTTAACTGTGATTCTATAGACTAGTACATGTAGGGTTGGGATGGAGAAGGACTTAAATTGATTTCTTTTTTTCTCTTCCTTTCCAGTGTCTTATTTCAGGCAAGGGAAAGTAAGGGAGGAAGAAATTAAAAATTAAGAACATGCAGAATGAGGTTGAGGGGTAAAAAAACAGTGTAGCTTTCATAAGTCAGCTTTTGCTTTTGCTTTGCTCAGTCTAAAGCTTTCATAAGGGAAGCTTTTGCTATGCTCAGTCTAAAGCACTGCCAAAGGCCAGGTATTACCATTTTGAGAGGTGATTTGATTATAACACTTTCCTACTAATTTGGTACTAGAGGTTTCTCTCTTCTACTTTAAGTCGTGCAATTATGAGACCCAAAATAGTTCTGAAATGTAAATTAAATCCAAACACCCTTTACCTCTCTTATTAACTTTCTCCCTGCCCCAATTTCATGCTTTTTCTTTTTTTTTCTTTAAGAAGACATCAGCTATCTCTACCTCCTCCACTTCCCCATCTGTCCTTTTCCTCTTGGTGAAAAGGTTTTTATTTTATATTTATTTTAATTAATGGATTTGAATTACAAGTGGTGAAACAGTTGATGTTCATCTTCAAGAGGCAGTGAAAGGAAAACTCATCTTCTATAACTTGGCAGAAAAGAATTCTATGCTCATTGCTGGTGTATGCCTGAAAAGTGACTGCCAAAGGGGCAGGGGAAGGTTCCAGAATCTGTGTCTTTGCAGGGAACAGACACCATATCTAGGATCACGGGAAGTAAAGACGGGTAAAACTCTTTAGAATGAAACTGTATTTTCTTGGGAAATGCCTTTCTCAAGGGATGCTTAGTAAATATTGCTTTAATGGTTTATGGTCTACCAATTTAGGATCAAATTCCCTAGGAACAAAACAGCAGGATGCAATTTAATTGCTTGAACATTCTGATTAATAAAATCCACCATAAGTTTCTCGTATATTACTTTTTAGTTGGGCAAGGTAATGATACCTTGTTGTTGTTTTTTGTTTGTTTGTTTTTTAACTTGCTCCCTTGTCTACCTTAGAATACATCCTGGAGTATTCGACTGACTTGAAATAGATAGGGGCAGTACTACACCTGTTTCCTTGGAGGAGTGAAATGCTACTAATCAAAGCCTTCTTTTGAAAACAACAACAACACCAACAAAAACAAACAAACAAACCAAAAACGTCCTACTAGATGGTCTGTTGCAGCATTTTAGAGAGAACATGATAAATGACAATACAATTTGAAAGCGGAACAGCAGGAAACGGGGAAGAAAGAACAATCAACTGAGAGGATGCCAGTTCTACTCCTGGTTTGAGCAACCTGCTGTATGACTTGGGAAAGTCATTTCAGTTCCCTCGCTTATAAAGAATTTAGCCTAGATAATGTGCTAATTTCCTTCCAGCTTTTTAAAAAAAGTTATGAATTTTAAAAATTGTAATTATAAGAAATTAAGTAATATAATTTAATACTGTGAAATACTGCAAAGCATTACAAAAGACACTTTTTAAATGTATTTTTGAAAACAACATATGAAGAGAACACTCAGTAACATGTATACAGTGGTATTTGATTTCCCTGTTGCGTTTGTGTTGTTTCTACCTAAAGCAGATTATATTGACATTATATTGACAATGAATATAAATCATTGAACAGAATGAGCAAGAGCTCTTGTTTAAAATAATGTTTACCATTATTATTAAGTGTCCACATTATTTTTTAAGGAAAAGCTTCTTTTTTCATTCTAAGCATAAATTATCGTGCAACAAGAGTGCTGTATATTGCTATAAGAAAAAGCAAAACATGCCTTGAGTTAACTACACATTTCAACAGGACCTGCTGAGGTAATTGACAACCAATATCACTGCTCAGAGAAATTCCTCTAAAGCAGCAGAGCTTTAGTTTAATTAGATAATTACCTGTGGTCAGCCTATAATGAATGCACAAACAATTAGCAATGAATTTGGCCTGCTGAAACCTATTTTTTTTCTTTTGTATTCCTTTGCTTTCATTAGCAACTCAAACTACTGAGCAATTTATATCTTCACACTAACAGTCAACTTTATTATCATCAAACTCTGCAAGCGATAAAGCAATGAGACCTGACATTAGTTACACAACATTAAGTGATTATGTTAAGTAATGCCATTAATTGCTTAGCCATCCCACTACTATATTATATCAAACAAATAGGGTTTTAAAAGGCAGTGCACACTCCTTGATTTTGATGATTACTTTATTTTTCAAACCCAAGCAACTTGCAAGAGATGTACTTTAATTTTTTTGGAGTTCTTTCTCAATGGCTTTTAGCAGACTTGAATAAAAGGAAACAGTTCCATAAATGTACCAAAAGCAAGACCCTCAAAAGAGAGCTTTTTGTGTGTGTGTGGCTTGAAGATTCCTATGTTCAGAAGGGCTTGAGGTAAATTTCAGTTAAGTGAAAGCCCTCATTGGCTGGCTTTTCCTGTTTGGGCACAGTTTTCAGCCTCATGAATGTCTGAAAGAACCATTATGGTTTTTCCTCATGTCCCTCCACTGCAAGTGTTTCGCATCCATCTGCCATTCATTGTGGGGAAAATGGCAGAAGAGAAAAGGAAGACGAGAGGATAGTTATAAAGGGAGGAGGGAGAGCTTTCAGATGTGAAGGAAGCAGAAGTTACCAAAGATGTAGAGGTCATGTTTCTATGACTTAATGTTACTAAGTGTTCACAGCAAGAAGACATTTGTGTTGCTCTGGTTCTGAGCATGTAAACCAAAACACTTCATTATGTTTCAATCACAAATAGATTTGGAAAACTGAATATTTTGTTTCTATAGATTATGTATCTACAAAGAGATATCATTTTCTATAGCAGAAACCAGTCAGAGTCCAATAGAATTTATAGAGTCCTTAATATACAGAGTATTCTAATAAAAATGCTGTTCTACTTATTAATAATCTAATGAGATTTGTTAGAAAATTAACCAATTTATAGCAGTTTAGGAATTAATTTAAGAAATGTGTTGCTTACTATTTAAGTAGAATTAAAAATGTAGACACAGATTTTCTTCTGATTGGAATATGAACATTGGCTTATACCTTCTTATCTTGATACTTGCCATCTTGCTGGTCTTGGAAATATTTTTTTTCTTTTTTTCCCCAGCAGTAGCTAACAGTTTCAGAAATGCCAATATTAATGAAAACTCTCATTTCCAACCTAACTTACATGAACTATATAAAGCCTCGTTGTTTTATTTGATTGACTGTTTTGAGAAAGTAACAAATAATTCAGAACCAGAATTAAGATGTTCTAAAAATATTAAGAAAATAGTGTAAATCCTTCCAAATTATGGTCATTTTTATTCTTACCAGGGGCACAGTATTTCATTGGCATTAGTGTTTATGTCATCTAAATATTGACTTTATCTCTTTCACTACATTAATTGATTTCAAGTTTTTCCCCCCAAAATGTGTCAAAAATCGACAAAAAATAAAAAAGTTGATATTTTGACTATTTTATGCATTTAATAACATTTCGAGCTGCTTTGTACATAAATGACATTATTTTTATTTTAAACCTTTGTTACATAGTAGTAAATTTACCATTTATTGAATTTTAGCAAAATATACTAAGTGCATCAATTAGATTTAAATATAGAGAAATTAGAATCTAATGGCATTGATTACATAAAAAATTTATTACAAAATGTTACACAATATGGCATACAAAACATCTTTGTTACTGATTGTGCAAGCCACAGGAAAACATATCTGAATGTCACAGCAAGAGTTGTAGCAGTTCATACAAAGCAGCGTTTCTCAGCCTTGGCCCTACTGACATTTTGGATTGGCTAATCCTTGTTGTGGGGGCTCTCCTGTGAATTGTAGGGTGCTTAGCAACATTCCCAGTCTCTATCCACTAGATGCCAGTAGCATCAACTGCCGCCCCACCCCAACCCTTTTGTGACAACCATAAACATCTCCAGATGTTGACAGAAGTCGCCAGGCTGGGGGTCAAAATCACCCCCAGTCAATAATCAATCATATACAATAGGATCTTGGTAATTTTTTCCTTTAAAAGCATTTCAATATGAAGAAAATGAGATGTATTGTGTGGATGTTTACATAGTCTTTCAGAAGTGAACCCTTAATAGAAATAGTTGCATCAGAGCCTTGCTTACCTCCAGTTTCAAGTGGTTTGGGGTGGGGGGTGGTACTGCAAGAACATCCCTGCTCTCAAATTCTGCTTGACTTTCCCACATCGTCTGCTATATAGCATTGGAAGTTTGCACCCTTAGAAATGTTTTCCTTCTGTTAAAATGCAAAAATATTCCTGAGAGGAGCATCCCTTTATGCTAACGCTGAAGCTTTAGTTTTCAGCTAAAAACTAGCATGGTATAAACATGTACCCATTTTTTTTTACTTATGACAAAGCCCTTCAGGAAGAGGACCTAGAAGAAAATTACCTTGGGAATTGAGAGTTGGTGGGTGAATGGGAAACAAGCACCGTGTGTGGGAAAAGGAATGATGGAAGCAAGATGGAAAGCACTAAAAAGATCCTTCAGACCACATTTTTAATGAGTCAGCCTGAATTGTTCTTGCCAGGTTTCAGTGTTTTTTTTTCTACTACTTCCTGTATCTTTAAATCCTATTCTTTTTTTTTTTTTAAAGAAAAAAGCAGGAAAGACTCTAGTAGATTGTCTTTTAATATATTTCTTTGCTTCTCTGTGTTGATTCCCCCGAGTTAATTGCCCAAGTGAATTCTCAAAAGTCGTTGGTACATGAAATCTAAAAGTTTCGCTAAGTACCGACTGTGTTTTCTGGCGCCTAAGCCTGTCTGTCATCCGTGCTGATGGAGGAGACCTGAGCAGTGCCTAGTCTGCTTCTCCTCCATTGTTGTCTGACATGTCAGTTTCCTACCTACAGCATGGCTACCTGCATCTTCCAGTACCACCCAAAGGGCACTATAAGGCATGGCCCTGCTTATGAAATTCCCAACCTTTTGTAAGTAGACGTTCAGGTTGATATTCAAGCAAGAAAAAACTTTCTAATGATTAAAATAATGCTCCGTTACAAGGAACTTTCTAAAATATAGGAGAAACATGAAGATGGATGGTTAGCAGGCTAAACCTGGTTCTAGGATATTTTCATAACTGCCTCAGTAGCTCCTCACACTGAGCTTCCACATAGCTACATGATTTCGGTTATTCATGCTGGATTTTTGTCTGATTGGCTTTTTTTATGGAATTACTGTATCACAGCACTCGTACTGTGACTAAACCTCTAAGTATAGGTTCTGTTTCTTTTTCTTTTTCCCATCCATTGTCACTTGCCTCTTCATTTCCTGATTTCTTCCTGAAGTAAGGGAGCCAAAATACATCACAGATCACAGCTGAATTTAGACAACAGGCATCTCCTTTGCAGGGACCTGCACAGAGCCCAACTTATTTATGCAAACAATTCACCACTCACTATGTAAAATTATGGACTTCTTGACTAGCTACTGATCTTCTATCTTTTAGAGGTTAATCCAGCCTGACTGAACATCAAAGTAATATATTTTTCTTAGTTGTTTCACCACTTCTTACTTTCAAGCTATACTCGTATAGTTTAACATTCTGCATTGACCACACTTTTCTTTTTAGGTTTCTGGCCTCAAACTAGACTAAATAGTTCCTCATTTTTAGCTTTGACTTACACATATTATATAAGTATTATATATTATATTATATTATAATTATATATTATAATACACATATATATTTGAGTGAAAAATTTCACACATCTCTTTTGCCAAGTTGTTCTTTTTTTATTTGACATTTTTATTTTAGGCTGCAAAAATAAAAACAAGCAAACAAACAAACAAACAAACAAAACTTGAAATAGGCTTGTCAAATGATGAAAAGTCATCCTTTCCAGGGAAGCAGAAGGTAGACCATCCTGCTTCACTGCTGCTTGCACTCTGCTGGGTTTTGATCCTTCTTTGAGTCATAGTCTGGATCATTTTCCTCATCTTCTTCTTCCCCTTCCTCATCCGCTTCACCTTCTTCATCATAATCATCATCATCATCTTCAATAGCTTCTCCAGTAAAGTATAACACTGATCTTGGGATTATACTCTCACATAAAAAGTGACCAATTTCAAAGTCAGCAGCAAGGATAGCTTCAGCAGCATCATCCAGATCTCCACTCTCAGGAACTTCAGGAGGAGCGAAAAAATTAAAGAATCATTTGAAACTGTTTTGGTCACAGTATGAGCTGTCCCTCATCCCTTGTGTTTCTGCTTCTTTTTAATGGTTTTCAAAGTGACATTCTTCCCTTTTTACCAATCTATCTGGCACCCTGTACAACCCATAATTTCTGGCCCATCAAAAGAAAAGGGATCAGAATCATCTGGTTCTGACCTCATCCTGTATGTCTTTGTCAACACTTCATTTGTGAAATATTCATTGGGCTCAAAGTGAAATTCTAAGACAAAACTCATAGGCTGGCCCACATCTGAGAACTTCACTTTAATATCTTTCAAGTGCTTCAGAATAGGCTTGTCATGTTCCTGAACCATATCACTGAGCAAGTCAACATTCTTAAAAACAGTCAACCAAAATTCAGGAATTCCCTTGGGGTCTTCTTTTTCTTCATCCTTTTTCTCATCTTCAATCTTGGCCTTTTCTTTCAGCTCCTCCGAAATTTCATCTTCCTCATCTAGTTTCCATTGACATTCTTCTTCTGTAGGTTCATAAATTGCATTAATGATGTCAAATCGCTTATCAAATAAAGGCTGATAGAGAACAGCATACTTTCTTTCAAGATCGTGAACTTCCTTATAGAACTTGGCTTCTATGTGTGCACATTTAACTTGAAGGTTTTTGAGAGCATTCACTCGCCTTTTAACTACCCTAGGCAAGCTTTCAATGTATCCTGTTGGTATTTCTACCAGACCATCAAGTCTTTCTTGGAGGGCTGCAAGAATCTGAGGATTTTGCATCATCTGAACAGTCAGCTGACACGCTTTGATTTTTGTTTCTTCACCAGTTTCTTCTTCTACTTCTTCAACATCATCCAAATCTTGATCAAGTTCAGACTGTTCTTTGTTGTCAATGTCTGCCATGTTTTAAGAACGCCAAATATCGGTGGCCAGCACGGGGAACCAGGCGGCCGGAGCTGCGCAGGCAGTGACCTCTTTTGCCAAGTTTTTCCAATCTAGCATTATGTTTTTACCTTTCTTTTCTCAACTCAGACTTTCCCTCAAGTTTTCACATAACGTTTCTTATTATTGATAAATAATGATGTTTTATTATTGATAATAGTAACAATAGTACATGAATATAGATGGCCATATGAGTGTTCACCTTTTAATAATTTGCATTAGCCTTTTTTCTCCTTAAAATAAAGGGATCTGTAAAAATGATCCCAGTCCTGCTTACCTTGTTTTCCTTAAAGTTGTTCCCTTCCTTCCTTTTCTTTCTTTCTTTCTTTCTTTCTTTCTTTCTTTCTTTCTTTCTTTCTTTCTTTCTTTCTTTCTTTCTTTCTTCCTTCCTTTCTTTCTTCCTTCCTTCCTTCCTTCTTTCCTTCCTTCCTTCCTTCCTTCCTTCCTTCCTTCCTTCCTTCCTTCCTTCCTTTCTAACAATACCTAACATATACTATGGCTATTCTAAATCTGACAATGGCATGTCACAGAGTGATAATTACAGACAAGGTAAAATGCTGAATATGATTTTAAATTGTTCCAAAGAAATAGTAAGTAGGAAAAATCTTTACTTATTATGAATTCATTTTTAATTACCTTTTATTCTTTACTGTTAGCTGCCCTGCCCCTTATTTATTCAGATAGATATTTATAAACTACCACCAACATAAAAGTTGAATAGAAACCCAGGGGCTGAATATGAAACCTTGTGATCCAAATTAAGTAAAGCCATCTTGACCATGTTTAGGACACTCAGAATCATGCCATAGAGTTCTTAGATTATACTTCTCTAAACATACACAGTGTGTTTGTAGAAATTATTTGATATGGTCAACAGAACAATTATCAGATACCGTAGACCAAAAAAACTGATCTCTTACTGTCTTGAAACTCCACAGATTTTTTTCAGCAATTCCCTACATTATATGGCTGATAAAGTACTTTCCTTAATAAATTGTTGACCAAAATAACTTCCTACAAACATTTTACAAGATGACACAAGACAGAGATATATTTACTTTAAAATCTTGCAAAAAATGAAACTGCACACTTGAGTTGCTTGAGCAACTCTTGCTTCAGGCTAGGTATCCTACTGGGGTTGATAAATATGGCCACCAAATGTATAATAGGTAAAATGGCAGAAGCCCTGGAATTCAGGCAGAGTGTGGGAATCCAAGTCACCTGGGCTGTGTCACCATTGGGGGCAGGGATGGGAGAGGGGATTCATGGACTGGGTTATACATTTCTTCAGGACAAAGACTACATCTAATTGATGTGTTTTTAGCAAAACCAAGGATGATACCATGAATATCTTAACACATGTTAATGACTATCAGGCTTACTCCTTTTGCTGTCTTTCAAGCAGGGCACATTTTGGAATACACTCAGAAGAAGTGGTCATTGGGGAAAGTGAGGACATTGGGGAAAGAGGAGGAAGGAAAATCTGGTGCAGAATTGCTGCTTAAAAGTGTAATTTGCCCAGTTGATGGAAGAATGAATTCTGAATTGCTTCTTTTTTGTTTCTATTAAGAAAAGAGAGTGGGGTGGGGATAAAACAGTCTTATTTTAGATTTCTGAGCATCAGGCGTGAAACATTAAAATGAACCGTAAAAGAAATAAGCCCATCTGAGAATTTGTGATTAGTGATGGCGCTCTCACTTCCCCTCCTCTTCCTTCCCTGGTAAGGGATGCCCCTCTCCCCACTGGGAAGCACTGCTGACCTTGGCTGCACACACATCAACTAAGAAGAGAGCACCCTTCTCCATGTGTGTTACTGCTTAGGAGACAAGTTTTAACCTGAAACCCGGAAAGGTTCCTAGGAGGAGGCTTCTTCTGTCTCCCATCTTTTGCTGATCCCTTGGGTCCCACAGGACAGCTGGGTGCTTTGCTGGGTCCCTCTACTGATTAGGTCAGGTGGTCTGGGAAGGCCACTCTGGAGTGGCCAGCAGCAGACACTGGGAGAATTGAGCCAAGCCATGACAACTTTGATTGCCCAAGAGACTTTGAAACTAGAAGGAATTATCTAATTAGCCTTTATTCTATCTTTAAAAGAGAGATAGATGAAGTGCCAAAAAAATATCACCATGGAAATGATGCATGAATCATCAGGTTTCAGTCATCACATATCATCAGAGCTGGGTGTAGTTGGGGAACATACTACTCCGGAACTGCATTTGGGACACGAAAGGAGTTTGGGGGAAACCTTTGCCTAACATTTCTCCTTCAGTGTTTAGCAAATGAACTTGGTTGTGCTGTGACTACGAGTATGATCTATTCCCCCGTTCCACCTTTCTTCTACCGTAGTGCTCCCTTCACACACACACACACACACACACACACACACACACACACACGCAGCAATGTTCACTGTACCTTATTCTTGGCTCAACATTTGGCACGTTTCTTTTAGACACCCTCACCCCTTTTGGTGCCACCCTTCTCTCCTGACCTGAGCCTTCTCCTGCTGGGTCCTCTCAGTGCTTCCTCTCCTCTACTCAGCCCTTACATCGTGCTGTTTGGACTGGAGGGTCCTTGCCCTCTGCTGGGGAGATGTCAGTTGTTATTTAGCTTTCCTTTTAGCCTAATATATTTAATCCTTTTTGTTCTTCCTATCACATTTCAGTATTCCCCCAACTCCAATTCTTATGTATGGGCCCACTGGTTTTCAGGAATGAATCCGATGAGAATATAATTTGCTAAGCTGTTACTCCAGCTTTTATTAAATAACCATTTTGTGAAAATACTGTACTAAACTCTGGGGGGATAGTAAGGGACATACCTCCTTGCTGATGGGGAGATTATCATCTACCTCTAGACAGGACCTACAGGGTCACTAGAATGAGAACAGAATCAGGTTAAAGGGATTTCTAATAGCACCCATTACATATTGATAAAGACAAGCAGGGATTCACAAAATGCATCAAAGTCAACCCTCCACAAGATGTGTTAGAAAAAGCATTCCTGAGGAGGCGCAGCTTGACCCAGGTCATGAAAAACTTTGGACAACTTGATGGAAAGGATTGAGCAGAGGACTCCAGGAAGTAAAACAGAGCTAAGCCTCAGCCGGTATTCTCCCACTTGTGCATCTGCAGAAGAATCACACACGTGTCTGTCTGGCTGAGTGTGCACAGAGGCACAGAGTCTGCCTTACTTAATGCACTTCTCTCCACCTTCTGGTAATGCTGTCTGAACTTTCCCACAAGAGTGCCTCTCCTTTTATGGCCTCTCCCCCAGATATAGCAGGCGTGTGTGTTCTCTCCCATGCACACATTTGTTCTCCTGTTGGGGAAGCCCACAGCTATGCATTGTAGTGGAAAGCCAGGGACAGGCAGCAAAACAGTATCAGACACATTTTATGTGAAATGTACAAAATGGACTTTAGGTAGTGGTGCAGGTTTCTGGCTCTAAAGCTAAAACAGAGAATTATCTGCCTAAATGAACAGGGCTAGTGACAATGAATGTTCCATTTAGCCATAGTCCCACTATACAATTTATTCAATCCTAAAGAATTTAGGAAGCCTGGTGGATGCAGCTACTTTTATCTTGGTCCTTTGGCTTCCAGCTTCTCATTTAATTTACAAAGTACACCTCATACTGCAATATTTATTTTGTCTGTGAAGAAAAGTCTTTTTGGTATTTCTTACTGGTTGTGGAATTTTCACGTTTTAGCAGGTAACTATTTTAGCATGTTAAAATAGTTACCTGCTAAAATAGTTACCCCACATTGGGTGGGGCCGGCCAAGTGGCGCGGTGGTTAAGCGCTGGCTTGGGAAGCCAGCGGCCCAGGTTCGGTCCCACATATGAGGGCCAGTGACACTGCCCTCAAAAAAAAAAAAAAATCACATTGGGGTAGCAAGAAATACTGTTGGTGGGATAATAGCTTTATATAGCATCAGTCTTCTGGTGCTTCCGGATGTAAAATTTGGGACCCTGCTCAGATTTCGGGGAGGGATGAATAATAAAAAAGAAATCATTTCACACAGTGAAGGTGGTGAAGAAGGTGCTCAGAATGCAAAGTAAAGCACCTGGTAAACTTTTTTTTTTTTTTTTTTCAGGGCAGTTTCACTGGCCCTCATATGTGGGACCCGAACCGGGGCCACTGACTTCCCAAGCCAGCGCTTAACCACCGCGCCACTCGGCCGGCCACCTTGTAAACTTTTAAAAGTTACTAATTTTACTCTTCCCAAGTTGCTACTGAAATAAAGAGGTGGTCCTTATATTCTGCAATTCCCTGGTTGTCAAAAAGAAAGATAAAGTAATGGTATATTGGTCATAAACAATATGTAATAGAGAAGTTTGTTTTGTGATTGTGACTCATAGTCTGGTAGTTCACATTCTCTAATTAATATCTTGTACTTAGAGAGAAGTTTTATTCTTTAAATTGCTTAGATTATCTCAATGACAACAAGCTTTCCCATTTACCTGTTTCATTGACCTGGTATTATTGGGGAATGAAGTTTTCCTCACAAGAAAATTTGTTACAAGATCCATTGAAGACAAGATCTATTAGTTTGAGTTACCAGAAATTCACAACTTTCCACCATTGATTTGGTCATTCACTTACTCAACAAATGTGTATTAAACACCCACTGCATGTATTAAGTACTCTTCTACAGGTGCAGGATATAATAGTGACAAGATGGGCGAGATTCCTGTTTGCATAGAACTTACATTCTGGAAGGGGGAATAGATAATAGATAGAAAACAAAGAAACAATATAATTTAAAAATGCCCTGAGTACTGGTATAAAGATAACAGAGTGAATGTCACTGGGTAACTACTTTGGTCTAGCAACTGAGAGAAATCTCCTCCATGAATGTAATGTTTGAGCTGGACCTAAAGGACAAGAAGGAGCCAGCCATGTTAAGATCTGTGTCAAGCATTCCTGGCAGAGTTTCTAAGGCAGGAATAAGCTCGGTAGCTTGAATCAGCTAGTTTTTGGGGTGTACTCTTTTATTATATACTGAAGATCATTTTTTATTAATAATTTGTACCTCTTGGTTTTTAGACCCTATGTCTTTTCCTGCTGTTCCTCTTTTTTCTGTTGAACATCTATCTCAGCGTGTCATCCTCAGAGACCCTCCATCCATACTTTGGTATAGCCTCGGAAGAACCGACGCAGGTTGAGATAGACAAATTTTTTGATATCAGTAGACTGAATGTATACACATGTTGCAAATAGGGGTGAACCTACAAAGGATACTATGGGCTGTTAGAGTTTGTATGGACCCCACTCCTTCCTCATTGCCTGGATTTTAAGTTCAGCCCCCACAGTGATGCTTAGAGTTAACATCTACTTCCTGACTTCTCCACCTTCTCATGACAATTCCTTTAACCAGGAACTTTCCTTTCTTAGTTTTTAGAAAAGGTGACTTTTCATCCCAGCTGGTTCACAGTTAAGACAAGAACAGGCATACCTTGGAGGTTCAGTTCCAGACTAAAATAAAGTGAATAGTATCACAATCAAGAAAGTCACACAAATTTTTTTGGTTTCCCGGTGCATATGAAAGCTGTGTTTACACTATACTTTAGTGTATTAAGTATGCAATAGCATTATGTCTAAAAAGCAATGTACATACCTTAATTTAAAAATACTTTATTGCTAAAAAATGCTAACCATCACCTGAGCCTTCAGTGAATTGTGATCTTTTTGCTGGTGGAGAATCTTGCCTCAGTGTTAATGGCTGCTCACTGATCAGGGTGGAGGTTGCTGAGAGTTGGGGTGGCTGTAGCCATTTCTTGAAATAAGACAACAATGAAGTTTGCCACATTGATCGACTCCTCCTCTCACAAATGATGTCTCTGTAGCATGCGAGGCTGTTTGACAGCATTTTACCCACGGTAGAACTTCGTTCAATATTGGAGTCAATCCTCTCAAGCCCTGATGCTGCTTTATCAACTAAGTTTATGTAGCATTCTAAATCCTTTTTTGTTATTTTAATAATCTTCACAGCATCTTCAGCAGGAGTAGATACCATCTCCAGAAACCATTTTCTTTGCTCATCTAGAAGAAGCAACTTCTCATCCATTAAAGTTTTATGAGATTGCAACAATTCAGTCACATCTTCAGACTCTACTTCCAATTCTAGTTCTCTTGCCATTTCCATCACATCTGCAGTTATTTCCTGCACTGAAGTCTTGGACCCTCTCAGAGTCAACTGTGAGGGTTGGAATCAACTTCTTCCAAACTCAGTGGTGAAACTTTGACCTCTTCCTATGAATCATGAATGTTTTTTAATGGCATCTAGAATAGTGAATTCTTTCCAAAAGGTTTTCAATTTACTTTGGCCAGATAAATCAGAGAAATCACTATCTATGGAAATTAGTTATGGCCTTTCAAAATGTATTTCTTAAATAATAAGACTGTAAATTCAAAATGACTCCTTGATCCATGGGCTGCAAAATGGATATTGTGTTAGCAGGAATGAAAATAACATTAATCTCATTGCACATCTCCATCAGAGCTCCTGGGTGACCAGATGCATTGTCAATGAGCAGTCATATTTTTTTTTTTTTTTGAGGGCAGTGTCACTGGCCCTCATATGTGGGACCTGAGCCGGGGCCCCTGGCTTCCCAAGCCAGTGCTTAACCACTGCGCCACTCGGCCAGCCTAAGAGCAGTCATATTTTGAGTCTTTATTTATGGGCAGTAGGTCTCAACACTGTGCTTAAAATATTCAGTAAACCATTTTGTAAACAGATATACTGTCATTCAGGCTTTGTTGTTCCATTTACAGAGCACAGAGCTACAGAGTAGATTTAGCATAATTCTTAAGGACCCTGCGATTTTTAGAATGGTAAATGAGCACTGGCTTCAACTTAAAGTCAACAGCTGCATTAGCCCCTAACAAGAGAGTCAGCCTGTCCTTTGAAGTTATGAAGCCAGGCATTGACTTCTCCTCTCTAGCTATGAAAGAGAGGTGGCATTTTAAAAAAAAATATAAGGCTGTTTCATCTACATTGAAAATCTGTTGTTTAGTGTAGTCACTATCATTAATTACCCTAGTTTGGTCTTCTGGATAACTTGCTGCAGTGAAGACCTTACACTTTTATGTTATGTAAATGGCTTCCTTCCCTAAACCTCATGAACCAACTTCAAACTTTTCTTCTGCAGCATTCTAACCTCTCTCAGACTTTATAAAAGTGAAGAGAGTTAGGATCTGACTCTGGATTAGGCTTTGACTCAAAGGAATATTGTGGCTGGTTTGATTTTCTATCCAGACCACTAAAACTTTCTCCATATCAGAAGTAAGGCTGTTTTGCTTTCTTCTCATTCACGTGTTCACTAGAGTAGCACTTTTAATTTCCTTTAAGAACTTTTTTTTTGCATTCACAACATGGCTAACTGGCACAAGAGGCCTAGTTTTTGGACAGTCTTGCTTTTGATATGCCCTCCTCACTAAGCTTAATCACTTCCAGCTTTTGATTTACAGTGAGGGATGTGCTACCCTTCATTTCACTGAACCCTTAGAGGCCATGGTAGGGTTATTAATTGGCCTAATTTCAATATATTTGTGTCTCATGGAATAGGGAGGCTTGAGGAGAGGGAGTGAGATGGGGGAAGGACTGGTCAGAACACATCACGTTTATCCATTTAGTTTGCTGTCTTATGGGTGTGGTTGATTTCATCCCCAAACAATTACAACAGTAACATCAAAGATCACTGATCACAGATTACCATAACAAATATTATAATGATGAAAAAGTTTGAACTACTGCGAGAATTACCAAAATGTAATACAGAGACACAAAGAAAGCAAATGCTGTTGAAAAAATGGTGCAGATAAACCTGCTTGATGCAGGGCTGACACAAACTTTCAGTTTGTAAAACATGTAATATCTGTGAAGTACAACAAAGCAAAATGCAATGAAACCAAGTATGTCTGTAGAACCATGCAAGCTGTCTCTGTTTCATTGCACCATGCACTTGGACTATAAGTAGACATAGGTTTGACTAGACATTGACTTTCTCCTAGATTTTTCTTCTCTGGTCTGTTAAAGGAGGATGTTACTATGAAAAAAATTTAAAAGGATATGGATGACTCGAGGAGTGTCAAATTTTAATCCATAAAAAGCAAATTTATTCCAACATTCACTGGCATTTCTCAGTGAAATGTTAATGGATGAAAGTTTTTCTAAACTTTTGTCTAAGACCTTTGGTATGTGGTAAGGATTTAGGCATTGCCTGCAACTAAGATTTCTTCAGTATTTTAGGAAAGCAATCACAAGTTTTCTGCATGGTCCAGATGCTAATGTATAATCTAATTGTAATGCTAGTACCCCTGGACCTGACTCTTCTGATGGTACTGCCAGAATATTGGACAGTTGATAAATGAACAGATTGATCAAAGAGGTCTGTATGTATGAGCCAATGAAGAGAAATAATCTTTTATTGTGAAAATAGTACCTAGTCACTATTTCACAATTGAAAATCCCCATCTCTTCCACACCCACTAGTCAAGCTTCTCTTCTGTTTAATATTTAAAATAAAATAGTTCAGCTCTCCAGAGGCCTTGGGACTTCCCCGGTGCCACAGGTTGTGATGTGTCTTTTCACACCTCTTGGCTGGGGAAACCCCACACTGGGCAAAGGGCCAATTTTAACCCAGCTGCTCATTAAGGAGATTGAGAATCTAAGGAGCCCCAGAGAGACAATTACAGGAAGGAGACAAATATAGGGAAACAATACCTGAAGCTGGAACTCTGACCAAGTTAACAGTTATTTTAATATCTTAGAAAGAGGCACAGGGATTAGTGAATGAGGCTGTGTGGAAACTGGGAAAAGATGTTAGTTCGCATATGTGAAAGGAAATTTCATGCGTACCAATCTTAGGGAGGAAATAAGGCCATTTATTTTACATGACCCAAAGAGATAGTATATGAGCTGTGAGAGAAAAATCAAACTCAAAAACCTCATGGTTACACCACTTGAGAACAAACACCAACAAACTATGGCAGGGCTCTTGGAAATCACCTGGTATATCCTTTTTTTTTTTTTTTTTTTTAGCTGAGCCATCCTGCCACCTGTTGGCAGCTCAACGGCAACTCAGCTCGGGCTGGCATCGAACCACCATTGCTTAGAGCTCAGCTCGCACTCTTGAGCGAGCTCTTAACCAACTGAGACACTCGGCTGGCCCCACCTGGTATATCCTGATTCCAGTTGCGGGAATGTCACTCAAAAGCTCCCTAACCCCTGGTCACCTGACTTGCACATAACCTTAGTGGAACTGTAGTGCCCATTGTTGGCCATGTATGGGCAAGGCAGCCGTCCCTTGGCTGGACGGTGCAGCTGGTAAAAGTTCCTCATGTCAGGATGAAACTGCCTTCCTCTCATCTCAGCCAGAGCTCTTCCATGGACATACAACATGTCTTCTCTCCTTTTCTCATGACTCATTCCAAATTTTGAAGACAATCAACCATCATGTAACTTCTGTGTTTTCTCTTGTGCCTGCTAAGCATATCAGATACTTTAGCTCTCCTCATGTTGTTTCTATCTCTCCATGCTCTAGTCACCCTTTCCTGGACAGACTCACTTTTTAGAGGTCCTTCATGAAACCCAGGGCTGGGTGTGGAACACAATCCTCTGGCTAAAGTCACCCAGATTAAGACCGTTTGTCTTTTTATGATCTTTCTTGGTGAATGTTCCATGTGAACATGAGAAGAATGTGTGCTCTGCTGTTGTTGGATGAAGTCATGTATAGATGTTTCTTACATCCAGCTGATTGATGTGTTGTTGAGCTCAGTAATGTCGTTCCTGATTTTCTGCCTGCTGGGTCTGATCTTTTCTGATAGAGAGGTGTGGAATGTAAAATAGCACTAACTGAATCTAGTAACCAACCTTATTCACTGGATTTTCATTAATTTTTTTTTTTTTTAGCTGAGCCATCCTGCCACCTGTTGGCAGCTCAGTGGCAGCTCAGCTCGGGCCAGGAATCGAACCAGTGACCTTGTTGCTCAGAGCTCACACTCTTTTTTTTTTTTTTTTAGAGAGCAGTGTTACTGGTCCTCATATATGGGATCCGAACCGGGGCCGCTGGCGTCCCACGCCAGCTTTTAACCACCGCACCACTCGGCTGGCCCCGAGAGCTTGCACTCTTGAGTGAGCTCTTAACCAGTCGAGCCACCTGGCTGGCCCACTGGATTATCCTTCAAAAGATTGTTGACTGCTTCAGTCTCCCCATCATTTCCCTTAACTCTTACCACCTACTCCCAAACAAAAGAAACCTTTAAATGACAACAATTTATCACTATGGAGGATATTCTAAAGAATTTGCTGAAGGCTCTGAAGGAAATGCCGAAAGAGTTCTCCATTAGTTTCGACCAATAACAGCATCCTCAGGTTAGATATATACTTGCCCAAAGTACCTATCTAGAACCCTTTCTAGCTTGAAACATTTTGTTGTATGTGTTTAAAAAATAGCTGTGATGCTTCCCATTCCTCCCAGAGCATCCTGAACTACAGTCACTGACCATTCTTTTGTTTGGTGGAAAACAGCACTCAGTTGTTACAATATCGATATCTAGGAACAGGTCCAGATTCCATTTTGCTTTTGATTAAATCAGCTCTGACCTCAGCCATTGGGATCTGAAGATGGCCCTGAATAGATTGGGCCTAATTAGCTCCCTTGGTAACCTGTCCCCTTCTGGCTGCATGATTCTAGGTATCTTTAACAGTTTCATTTTGTCTCAAAAGCTTTCGACTGAAAAACAGCTTTGAAATGTAAATATATGAAATCACAAGTTTTAGAAATACGCAGAAAGCTATGTTAGGAGATATAAATAAAGTGGTTTACCCTATCTAGTTGGGCGTCTGGGCCCAAGTTCTTCTGATATAAGTCCTGCTCAGGCCCTGTGGGCATGATAAACTTGCGACAAAATTTGCAGTGTGCTGTTTCCCCTGCCAAGGTAGAAAGTATTTATTTCCCCTCAGGGTACTGTCCTTATTCAAGAAGGAGTAAGTGAGGGGGATTTTTATTTTATTTATTTTTTTAAAGATTTTATTGGGGAATTGGGGGAGGGAAACAGCATTGGGGAACTGGGGAAGGGGACAGACAAGTTGCTGTCCTTTTCTTCTTCAGTTTAGTTTTGGAGGACTTCACTTCACTGGCCCATGTTGGTATCCTCATTGCACTCTTCTCGGGTGAGGCAGATTGGTCGCCGGCCTCTGGATGTCGCTCATCATGGCTATTGGCAGCTCACATTGGCTGCTGGCTGCTCACCCTGGCTGCCGGCCACTCACTGTAGCCTATGGCAGCCCACTGCTGCAGGGGCTGCAGCTATACCGTCACTGGGACTCAAGCAGCCCAGCTCTAGGTTGAACTGTTGTTCACCATCTTAGCTGTAGAGGGCAGTGTCACTGGCCCTCACATGGGGGATCTGAACTGGGGTCACTGGCATCGCAAGCCAGCTCTTAACCAATACACCACTTGGCCAGCCCGAAGTGAGGGGACATTTTTAAAGCAACCTAAAATGGGCTTCAGAAAAGCCATACTCACTGACTATCAGGAGAGATATTTTAGTTTTGGGAGTCCTTGGTATTAAGAATGATACCTGATTTTATTTTGCAAGATTTTCTTTTTTTTTAAAGATTTTATTGGGAAATTTGGGGAGAGGAACAGTGTTGGGGAATTGGGGAAGGAGAAAAGACAAGTTGCTGTCCTTTTGTTCTTTAGCCTAGTTGTGGAGGACATCGCTTCACTGGCCCATGTTGGTATCGTCATTGCTGTCTTCCTGGGTGAGGCAGATTAGTTGCTGGCCTCTGGACAGCCACTCACAGCGGCTCTTGGCAGCTCACACGGACTGCTGGCTGCTCATGCTGGCTGCCGGCCACTCACTGTAGCCTATGGCAGCCCACTGCAGCAGGCGCTGCAGCCTACACCATCACTGGCAACTCATGGCAGCCCAGGTCCAGGTTGAGCTATTGTTCACCATCTTAGCTGTAGAGGGCAGTGTCACTGGCCCTCATATGTGGGATCCGAACCAAGGATCCCGAGCCAGCTCTTAATCAATGTGCCAGTTGGCCGGCCCTGCAAGATTTTCTTATATAACAAGTGTGTGGCTGTGCATGACAACTTTGTTTCTGGAAAAGTGTGTGTGTGTGTGTGTGTGTGTGTGTGTGTGTGTGTGTGTGTGTTGACATTTTAGAAATATAATTCATGACAAACCATTTAATAGAACCAAATACTATTTTTCCAATTAATAATAAATCTGTATCTGCATATATTTTTGTGTATTCACAGCTTTTTCATATCCTTATAATTTGTACACAAGACATATATTAGTTTATAAAAATAAAAACCCAGAATGATAGTCTGTTTGTTATAGACTAATCTCTTTTTTTCTGTCAAGCTATTTCATGATTTCCATAGCTCTTCTTTTTTTTATGCTGCCGATACCCCTTTGCCTGTACTTCAGGAGCAGTGTCTATGGCCTTTCTTACAATTAATGAGGTACCTCATTGTAGGTGGGTTGTGGGCGGCTGAGGGGAAATAGAGACTCTTTAAGTGGTGAGCCTAAAGAGCCTCAAAGCCTTCTTTCACCACTGCTGATGTTAGATTTTCTGACCGCGTGGCCTTCAGACTCTCTGGTGCTGCTAAGGCTAATGTGGAAGCATGGAGTATGATGAAAAATCAGCTTGAGTTTATCAATAAGCTGCACAGGATCCTACAGATAAGTGGAAATTGATAACAGCATGATGATGCTGCAGGTGAAATAAGTTTATTTATGAAAATTTAGAACCTGGGACATGTGCTAACAGGGTATCGCATCAGTGAGGAAGCCATACTCACAGAAAACAAAAAACTATAAGTCTCTTAATTAAGGCAGGATTTATTATCTCACATAATAAACACCTAGTGATAGGGCATTTTCAAGGTTGGTTAATTCAATGGTTCAACAATAATACCAAGTCCTCAGTTTCTGTTTTGCTATTCTTAACATGTTGGCCTTTTCCAAAGTTTATCTCCTCATGGTTGCAAAATGGCTTCTGATGCTCCAGTTGTCATATTATCACATGTATTTGAGATAAAGAAAAGGGCAGTTTCTCAATTTGCCTCTTATCAAGGAGGAAAACTTTTCCTGAAGGTCCTTAGCGGATTCCCACTCACAAATCATTGGTCAGAACCATGTTGCATGCTCATTCCTAAACCAATTACTGACTTGGGAAATAGAATTACTATGATTGATTAGGTCACCCCTTAGACATTTAAAAGTGCAAGTTCATTGAGCATATGGTCATACAAAGGGTGGTCAAAATTGGGGTTCAATTAACAAAGAAGAATTGGGGCAAATGGTTATAGGGTGGGAAACCAGTACTGTCTGTTACAAGCACTTTGTGTTGAAACAGTACACCTCATATCTCATTTAATAAAATGATTCTATGGCACTAGAAGAGAAAGGTGATTAGTTTTATCCCATACTATCATTGGAAACAAGATAGAAGTACTCTGCATTAAAAAATAGAAGTCATAGTTCTGCTTCCCTGTAAGAGTAAAAACAAAGTTTTTCATTAAGATAGAAAATCAAAACAAGGGGACACTAAAGACACTATTCATTGCTACTCAGCTGCCATTTTTACTCTGTTTGGTTTCGTCCTTGCCAATGAAACTTGATTTCTTCTGGCAGCCTTGTACCGACCCCTGAGGCTGAATCACGATTATCCAAGCTTATCATAGTAGTGTCATTACCAGATACACACATTTCCAGCTTGCCTTGCTGTTAGTGGTAGCCATATGATACTGGTCTGGCCAATAAGTAGAAATCCTCTTGGGAGTGAGGCTTCTGGGAAACCTTTTATTTTCTTAATAAAAGGGACAAGTGTTAGAAGAGCGCTTACTGGCATCTCTCCTTCTTCCTGCCATGAATGTAAATGTGATGTCAGGTGCTATAGCAGCACTCTCCACAAGTGGAATAGCAATCATGGGGAGAAAACATTCACATGAGCAAACAGTAGAAAAAAAGATCTAGAATCACAAGACCAAGCCTGGAAGTACCTGCTTTCAAATTTCTGGTTATGTGAGATAACTTAATCTTGTTTAAATGACTGGAGTTGGGTATTCCATTACTTGCAACTTAATACATACTAAGTGGTACAAAAGCAATGAACACTATCTCATGTAGATACTAGAGCTATCCTGTCACTTCTCTTCCCCCAACATTTTAGTTAGACTTTCTTTACCTCTAGGATCAGAGAGCCCTAATAGCATGCCCACAGCTAGATAGCCCTTCAACTCCATCTCACTGAGATTATTCTTATATACCCTTAACACGTTAGGATTTCCTTGATTTTGTACTTCTTTTCTATTCCTATTCATGTTTTCTTTTCCAATTATATTTGAAATCCCTTCAGGATGGAGAGTGGGCCTCTTACTTTTCTGGTGTCCCTTCCTGTAGTCGGTGTACAGAGGGTTCTCAAGGATGGGGAAGTGAATAAATACTGTGGCTTTTCTTCTTTGCCTCAGCAAGCAGGGAGGGAAATAAGCAAATGACATATCTGAAGAAGGTACAAACTTACCACCTTCTTGGTCACTATGTTGAAAAACAGAAGCAATTTCTTCATGTTGGATCACGAATCATCAGAAATGGACAGTATTTGAACTTTGGTTACATATTAATATTTCCATTCTTTATGGAACAACTGAGATACAGGATTGGGTGGTATCCTGTAATGGTTATCTTGAAATAAAGCCTTTTAGGGAAGCACCCTCCTGCATTTGAGTTACAGATGGCAAATGTGGAATAAGGGAACTTCATAGCAGAGGAAAGATATGCAATGGACACTGTGCTTTTGAGGGTGGTTGGATTGCTACAACTAAAAAATTCCCTTGCATGAGTTTGTCAGTTTAAGGGGATTTTGGCCATGATTCAGTGAAGTGGAACTTTGAGTTGAAATGAGAATATCATGGCCTTTGTGCATCTTTGCTCCTAGCCAGGGTAGCACCTTGAGCATATTAATGTCCTTCCCCAGCTGTTCCCATGTCCTTGCTTACAGCAAGCATAGGCTCTCGCTGGGTCACCTCCTCATCCAAAGCCACTGCTGCCATTTCTTTTCTCTTCAAGCACAAGTGTCTTTTGTGGCTACAAGATATAACTCCAATGCCGTGCTTCATACTGATGACTGTGGGTTTTCCTTAAGGTAACTGTGGGTGGCCCCTCCATTTATTTTCTTGCTTCCTTTTTATTTCTGTAAATTCTGCCCTCCACTTTCCCCTGAAGCACATGCTGTTCATGTAATCTGAATGGCCATTTAGAGGAAAGATCAGAAGTTTGTTGTTTCATTACCAACATAAATCAAAACTTTGTGTTCGTACTGCAATCCGAATGAGTCCAGGAATAGCTTTGGGATTGCTAAGTGTCTGGAGAGCACTGACTACACAGACATGTTTTGAAGCCGGCTATAATAGTTTCTACAGCTGTTAACAGTTCGTAGAAGAATGGCAGCATTATATACCCGCATTTAAAATGTGCATGACTTGCATTGCACAGAAGTCAGATTGGGATAGAATCAGATTTTTTTTTCTGAAAAGTGGCCAGGAAAGTCTTCAATAACTAGAGAAATTCTTTTCACTGCTGAAATCAACATGAAGGACATTGTGTTATTGTAATTGCTTATAGCTCACCATGAAAGTTGTCATTGTGTGAGTGGATGTACGGGCTGTACTGTTTTGTTTTTATTTATTCTGCATTCTTTATTCTAATGTCCTTTTCCTTTTTCCTGACCAGAAAGATTGTTATTGAGCCCTTCACAAAGCTGAAATAATGCAGTGTGTTAAAAAAAATGTTAACAATTCAAAGAAGTTATAAAAATTTATAAGTTGGCCGAATGCTTGGGAAATTTCTGCATATTTTAATATTAATAGGTAATGCAAATATTTGTTCTTTGCATTGAGAGGTGAGTCTATGTTTTCCCAGAGGCCCTGCTATTTAGAGTCACTTGATTGTATTGAAATAAGGACAGTTTCCATTTTGAATGATAGCAAGTATTAAATACCGCGGTTGTTATCAAATACAAAAAACTTAGTGAGTTATATGTGTAACTGCATCATGGGGTTAAGAAATTTCCAGAAATCAGTAGGAATTGCTTCATGATTAGAATTCCCATGGTGGTAACTTGCTTAATAATTTTTTTGAGATTTCCAAGTTGAGACTGAGGTTTTGCACTTGAAAAGAACTATCTAGACCACCTCTGTATTCTGTCAGTTTTACTGTCTCTATAAATAAAAAATTGACAGCCTTAGTTCAGGGTAGGAGTAGAAGAGATATCTTGGGGAGATATCTCTTCTACTCCTACCCTGAACTAAGGCTGTCAATATATGAAAATAAATTGAGCAAAAATTGGAAAAAAAATCAAATTGTGAGAGGAGTTCTTTCTATCGAGCTATAACATTAAGAGACACACATTTTGATTGACCACACATCAGAGGTCTTTGCAGAAGGATTAAGATCTGAGGTCTTAGATCTTACTGAAATAGCATACCAAGGCTCACCCATTGAGAAGCTAGAGCTTTCCAGGTGGAGCTACCCAGGGGAAAACCCACTGAATGGAGTCAGTTGCCAGAGGTGAAGTGGAGATAGGCCAAGAATCAAGTCCGAGGCCAAGCATCCAGGGCACGGTGGCAGTGGGCTGCTCTTTCCCAAGCCATGTAGGTTGTTGGGTCAACTTGGTGGTCTGAGGAAACCTCAGCATAGACCCTGAGGTTTCCTTTGAGAGTGCTAATGAATTCTCATACCTCACTTTTGTCTGCTCCTCCTTTACCAGCAAATGCTTCAGCCATTAGCCATCATGGTGAGTGGGATACAGGGAAACAATAGGAAAGGATAAAGGAAGACTCCAAGGGTGCAGGGGGTACACCCCACAAAGTTTACATACCACCTCACAGTTTTACTCAAGCATTGGCCGCCATTCCCTCCCTTCTTTACACTCATGGTGTAGGGTTAGGGTTACAAGCATCATTCTCTGAGGCTTGTGGAAACTAAGGTCACATCTGGAGGAGGTTACACCTTAGGGGAACTGACTTGCCTAAGAATTAAATTGATAATGTTTTCCAGGGAGAATAAGCACGACAACATGAATTTTCACTTTGCTAAACTAAGAGGCCCTACATGATTGAGAAATAAAATCAATAGCTGACATTTTTGTTCAGTGCTTATGATGCGCCAAGCACTGCATTGTCATGTTTAAAAACACAGATGCCAGTGGGGAGCAGGACCAGCACAGGGAAATGTAAAAGTAGTTTGATGGAAGGTGACACATAGACCAGAGGTGAACTAGAAAAGAAACAGGAAAATGGGACTTCAGTTTGGGTTTCTTTGATCACTAAGGATCCTTGGTAAACACTTTCTCCTCATTGAAGACAGGTTTTGTTATAAAACAACAATAAATACGAGCCTGGAATATACAATTCAGATTTCTCAGCCAGGAAAATGGCTGGTTTTGGTTTTTGTCTTCTCAGAGCCATAGAAGGAACTCTTAGAAACAGAGTAGTGCTAAAGGCTCTCTTGTCAAGAAACACACACACACACACACACACACACACACACACTTATGAAAAATGTTGCACACTATTTCTGGGCTTGCCAGCTTCCTTGGAGCCAGTCTTCTTAGGTGGGTGGAATGTGTGTCATTAGCAAGGTCTGGTAATCAGCAATACTTTTAGGTCCAGGCAGAGAGTCTGGCTGGCAGGAGGTTCAGAGAGAGACTGGCAGGGTTTCCCAGCTGTAGGAAGGGAGCAAGCAACAAATTGTATTTCATCACGAATGAGAGGTGGTTCTGGGAATGACTAGCTATAGGTGTCAAAGCCTAGGCATGGGGATTGAGATTTAGGGGTATAATGTTCATCTGGAGACTTTTGGATTACTGGGAAAGGAGCAAAGAGAAAGCATCAGGAATCATATAAGAAGAGAGTAACTGAAACTAGGCTAGAAGGTACAGGCTGGGTCACAAAGAAAGCCCAGTAACCAAAAGCAGGGTTAGACCTGACTTGGATGGGCTCAGGATTACTCAGCAAGATTTTCCCATCTATGAGACAGTTGGCTTCAGACCCTGGCAGGGGCTAAGCCCTTAGGTAGGGCAATGTGGGTGCATCTCTGGAAATCTGGTGGGAAGGAAGGAGTTGGGCAAAGAAATCTGCCTACTTATTACAACTCTGGTGCTATCCCTCTTCCAAAGCTTTAGTAAATTGGCTAAGGGTGTATGTGAATTACCATTTTCAAATCTTCTTAACACATTAACTTTGAGAGCAGAGAATGCTGTTTATTTTTTTTTGCAGTTTTTTCATTTTGTGGGTTTGTCCACTTATTTCCTGTACCATCAGCCAGTTCTGTTGCAGTCTCTCACTGGGAGACCCATCGATCTTCCTGCCTTGGCATTCATCAGCAAAATAAAAGTTGGTAGTATTTGTTAGTCCATAGATAATTTTGGAATTTGACTTCTCTGTAAAATTTAAATACTGGGAACTATTGGATTATAGTGTCCTTGATTGGATAGAGTAAGCACTCAAGAAATATTTATAGTTATATTGAATGAATGATTAAATGAGACATGAATGTCATCACATAAAACTAAGGGCTGAAATGTTCACTACTTGCTCACCTCACTTTGATATTTCTTGAAAGACTAATGCCAAGGTCCACATATGCATGGTAAATTAGTAGATTGGTCCACTCTTGACTATTCAACAGAGTGGACAATCTTTCTACTTAAATGGTGGTACTTGATGGCATTCAGTATATTCAAGTAGCCCTGTTGTCTTTGGTAAAGTAGTAATTGTTGTTCACTATTGGTCAGTTGCTGGAATTTTGAAATAGAACATGGCATAAAGGAAGAGACCATTTAGCTGATGGGGTAAATTGGGACAGGGAAGACTCCCAGTTCTCCACTCTGGTGGGTACTGTTTCTCGAGTGAATCTGTGGCCTAAATCATGAACATTTAACATCAATTAATTAAACTGATTTAGGAGCTTACGTAAGTATTAGCTGAAATTTAAAATGTGGAATTTGAAAAGTCATGAACACAATGAAGATGAGAGGAAACAAGTAATGGGATATGAAGGAGAGTCATAAATCTGGCGTGAAGGTCGGGCCAAGTAGTGCAAGAGAGCTTTTGTTCTTGAATTGATGAGTTTTCTTTCTCAGATTAGATTAAATTTTAAAAGGGAGGCTTTTCTCCCTTTGAGGCTGTATTCAGCAGGAGATTGGTTGCCCAAATTTACCCTTTGGTCTACGAGAAAGAGGCACAATGTCACTTGAAGTCTAAATCAATGTAATTTAAAATATAATTATATGTGTACAGGAGTGCCCAGGACAAGTTAGAGGACTGCCTTTCTGAAGAAGGAATAAGAGTCCAAGAATTGAAGAGATTCTTGTCCAATAGAAAATAGTAAGTAGACAAATTTCCTCATTAAAAAAAATGGATCTATACGTTTCTAAGAAAAACAATAATTTAAAGGTGACTGAAAAAAATATAATACTCCTCATAGAGATTGATCATGCTTTCAAGTGGCTGTGTGTGTAGGTGTCACAGTGCACAGAGTAGTAGTAAGAGAAGAAGAAACCATGAGAGACAAGAGGACAGATAATTTGGCAAAAGTGTTGGGGCAAAAAATACAAGCCAATTCCAGGAATGGCATGTGATTCAATGTAGCTGGAGATAAAAATGGGTGCAGAGGGCTGGCTGAGTGGCACGATGGTTGGGAGCTGGCTTGGGATGCCAGCGGCCCGGGGTTCGGATCCCACATGTGAGGGCCAGTGACACTACACTTAAAAAAAGAAAAAAATGAGCGCAGAAGGTGTACACCAGGTTATAAGAGGTTATAAATGCTAGGTTAAGATTTTATTTGATATACAAGTAAACTCTTTACACAACTCACTAATTATGAATGTCCATCTCCTAAAACTTTTGCTTGATAAGGATTGATTTTTTTCACCAACAAATACTTTCTAAAAGTAGTGATACAATCATACTTTGCTAAGCCATCTCTTAGTGTTTTATAGGCAGGGGCTTGGCCAGCTCAGCCAAAGCCTGGACTATCTATGAGGTTCAGGAGATTACAGAGCACTTTGTGATTCTAAAATATTGTGTGTGGTGATTTCTTATTTCTTTTCAAAAATGTATGCATCTTTATCATGTAGTCACTTACAGGGTACATGTGGAAGGTTGTATTTTCCATAAGTGGCCAAGTCAAGTTCTCCCATTACACACCATCTTATTATGCGGTGACCTTGACTTTCCTCCTGAGAAGAGGTGGGATCTGTGTTCTTCTCCTTAGGCTGGCTTGTGACTGTGGTGAAAATGACACCATATGACTTCTGAGACTATGTCATAAAAGGCCACGCAGCTTCCTCCTAGCTCTGTTGGAACATTGGCCTTTAGAGCCTGACATCCTTATTAAGGAGGTCAGGCATCTTCATGCTGTGAGGAAGTCCAGGCCACCTGTAGGCTTTCTAGGTGGTAGCCAGCATCTACCACCAGCAATTGAGTGAAAAAGGCCTCCAGCTGATCC
This sequence comes from Aselliscus stoliczkanus, assembly GCA_033961575.1. NCBI lineage: Eukaryota > Metazoa > Chordata > Mammalia > Chiroptera > Hipposideridae > Aselliscus > Aselliscus stoliczkanus. The sequence goes on from CM066729.1 coordinate 142,598,890, forward strand.
TTGGCTCACCCAAGCCTTCAGGTCCTTTTTGCTGAAGTCCCAGGTGTCATGGAGCAGAGCAAATGGCCTCCATTTGGCCGCATTTGGAATTGGTCCTTTCCAAATTCCTGGCACACAGAATCAGTGAGCATAATACAATGGTTATTTTATACCGCTAGGTTTGTGGTAATTTGTTATGCTGCAGTAGTACCAGAATAGTAAGCAATGATAGCCTTTTCTGGTTCATCTCTCTGTTCAGCAGGATCAGTGTTACAGAGAAGGGAGAGAGGGACTGATCATTGTGTAAAAGACCCTGTTAGGTGATTTACATATATTATCTCATTTGATCTTCCTAACAACGTTATGAGATTAATATTATCAACCCCATTGTACAGAGAACTAAAGCTCAGAGAAGTTAAGTGACTTTCCTTAGGTCACACAGCTAGAAGACAAATGCAATTTTCTGGCTCTATAGTTCAAAGGATTTCCCCTACTACATGAGGCCTCCCTAAGCTGTGAGTGAGAACTCCCCCAGTATCATATGAACAGTGAATACCACTACATAAATCACTTCTCCATCAGGTGACATACTTGCTGAGTGCCTGGGCCAGAAGCTGTGAGGGAGATCAAAAGATCTCCTGCCTTTGCAACAGTGATAAGCATTTTGGTGGCAAGGTAGCTGTAAGTCCCATGGAAAGAAAAAAGCAACACAGGCAGGGTCTGATCTAGCACGATGGACCTTCACAGGGGAGAGGGGTTGCTTTGGAGGCTTGGGTAAGTAGGTGGCCTCCTGGTGATCTCCTTTCTAGCTGGTGAAAGTAGAGGTGGGGAACCATATCTCCCAGTTTTCCTAGACGGTCTTGGTTTATGCCTCTTGTCCCAGGAAAATTATTAATGGCATCTCCTTTTAGTCTTACAATGATAAATTACATGGTCAGCTTAGGGTGGTACTTTCAGATTGAACTTTTTTCAAGGGAATGGGGTGAAGCACTGTTGAGTAACCCTGTGAAATGGTGTGAAGACAGTGACTAATGGCCCCAAACAGGTAGTGGAGTGTTTTAATTCAGTGCAAAACTTGTCCATTAAAAATGTTCAGCAAAAAAGTCAAATAATGATTTTTGTCCCACATAAACATTTTTTGGGCATCCGTTGTGTGCCACAATTAAAAATCTGAATTGAAAAAGTTGAAAAGGATTAAGAATTACAAATTGCCAGTTATAAAAATAGTCACAGGGACGTACAGTGCAGCATAGAGAATATAAACCTCTAATCACTATATTGTACACCTGAAACTAATATAATACTCGTATGTCAACTGTAATTGAAAAATAAATTTGAAAACATCTGAATTGACAAAAACAAACAATTCAAACCTCCCTAACAACCAAACAAACCACAGTTGAATTGGCCATCGAATCTAAATTGACCTAATCGGTTTGTTCTGGCCAAAATGGCAAGGACAGTCCATATCTCCCTGGAGGAAAATGAAGGTAAATCAATCTAATACAAGGACCAGGATACGTTTCTCAAAGTGTGGCCCACAAACCATGGGCATCAGACTTGCTTGGGGTGGGATGGGGTGGGGGGAGATGAAGAATGCAGATTCTATGTCTCCCCTCTGGACCCCAAAATCATTCTCAGAGGATGGTCCCTGGACTTGACCTATTTAGCATATTCCCTAGGTACCCTACAGTTTGAGGATATCTGGAATTAGATGCTTAGAATCAAGGGAACACTAGGCCCGAGAGAAAGTTCATTATTTGGGCGTCGTTGTTAGTTGGTTAGTTTATTTAAAATCATGAATACATTTAGAACTTGGACCAGTGGACTGACCCCAGGGGATTTAGCACTGTGGAAAGAAGATGAAGTTAGTCTTCATTCCAAATTGCTTCCCCAATTTATAAGCCCACCCATGGGAATGAGGAAATGGTTGTATTATTTTATTACAAAAAAAAGGGATATATTTATTTAAACATCAGTCTTTTTCTCATTATTACATCTGTCATTGGGATTAATTTCATAGTGGATTCACTAAGTGCTCTCTAATAATATTTAGGAACTGCAGAAAAAGAGGATCTGTATTGATCAGAGTTTGATCCATTCTGGCTAATTCTAACAAAGTTGGACAAAGGGAAGAGCAGTACAAATGGTATCTTGAAAATTCAAGGTAGTGTAGATTTAATATCTCCCCTGCCCTGGATATTTGTGCCTGTGTAAACAGAACTTCACAACGAAGTGAAAGAGCCCTGGTATTAGAGCTGAGAGGGATTTCAGAGTTCATCGAATCCAACCTCCTTATTGTAGAGACAAATAAGCTGAGGTCCAGAAAAAGGAAATGGCTGGAATAAATCCTGGTTCTGCTGCTTCCTATCTGTGTAGTATTTCTAGATAAGTCTCTTACTTGTCACTTGTCATCTCTGAAATGTGGGATAATAACAATGCCTATTTTTTGTAGCTTTGGGGAAGACTAGGTGAAACGAGAGCGTGTACCTGACGTGCCAAGCATACAGCTCGACACCAGTGTTAGAGCGCCTGACTTAGGTGCTGTTTTCTGTCATTATCGGCTAAAGTCACATAGCTAGTTAACAGCAGAGCTAGTCCCAGATCTGGATCTAATGACTCCCTGTGTTTTCTGCAGTATTCATGGAGTTCCAGAGATCAGTCCCATGAGATACCTGTGTGTCTCCACATTGTCAAATGCTATTTTAAGACCTTCTTTCAGAAGGGCCCCAGGACAATGAGCTCTAGCTGGCTGCCTCCAGCCGTACAGTTTGTTCTCAGGGGCGTGTGGGCTCTGTGCTCTGTCTGGCCACCTGTCTGTGCCCCATAAGGCCCTGCACTGCTGGCTCCTTCACTGATCCTAAACTACATGGTGTCATGAATGGGGAACTCAGGCCTCAGATGCCCAAGCCACTTTGTAGGAGAGTATTCCTCAGTAGTGAGACAGTGGGTTCCAAAGGCAGACTGCCTGGTTCCACCAATTCTTGGCTTGGGACTTGAATAAATTATTTTCCCCTAAAGAAAAATCCTCAGTTTCTTCATTTGTAAAATCTTTAACAAGAATGTCTACTTTACAGGGTTGATGTGAGGGTCAGAGAAGAAATTTACACAAAGCAAAAAGCCTGGTCCACAGTATACAAGTGGTGGCTTATTGCTAACTTTTAATACAAGTGATGGCTTATTGCTAACTTTTAATGATGCTTCATGGAGTTAGAGGGGAACTAGGAAGTAGAGAACTTCTTAAGGGATCTTAAGGGAAGGGACAAAAATCAGAACATAGAGTTATAATTTGTGGGCCAGCCGAGTGGCGCATTGGTTAAGAGCTGGCTTGGGATGCCAGCGGCCCTGGTTCAGATCCCACATATGAGGGCCAGTGACACTGCCCTCTACAGCTAAGATGGTGAACAACAGCTCCACTTGGAGCTGGACTGCTGTGAGTCTCCAGGATGGCATAGCTGCAGCCCCTGCTGCAGTGGGCTGTCATAGGCTACAGTGAGTGGCCGGCAGCCAGCGTGAGCAGCTGGCAGCTGGTGTGAGCTGTCAAGAGCCGCTGTGAGTGGCTGTCCAGAGGCTGGCGACAGATCTGCCCCACCCAAGAGGAGCACAATGATAATACCAACATGGGCCAGTGAAGCAATGTCCTCTACAACTAGACTGAAGAACAAAAGGACAGCAACTTGTCTGTTCCCCTTCCCCGGTTCCCCAACGCTGTTCCCCTCCCCCAATTCTCCAATAAAATCTTTTTAAAAAGCAGTTATAATTTGTAATGAGTAATGCAATAGTATTTTGAATATCATAGAAAGGTAAGGCTGAAATTGAGAATTGTTTGCAAATATACGCATGGCCACTGATGAGGTAAATCAAATCAGCTGGTAATAGCTCTGCAAAGGAAAAATTGGCAGTGCCTGCTACACATTCCTGTTTGTGAGGCCCTCCCCTTCTCCTCACATGCCCACTTCTCCCTCAGAGTTTGTTATAAGAAACTGGTGTTTAAGAAATTAGTGTAAAAATAAATATACTATAAGTTTCTATCCATGTTTATATGCCAACAATGTATTATTTTTGAAAGAAGTTTCAATTAACAATAAATTACATTGATGGACTTTGTTAACATTTCTATTATTTAACTAAATAATAGAGGACTGATGGCCACAGAGTAGTAGGCAAGTGAAATGTATTTTGCTAGGTTTCAAAATGAAGGAAAAACCTACTAATTCTCTTTGAAAGAACCACTGCTATAGGTTAAGTAATGTAGTTGATGACTTACCTAAAACTCTGGCTTCATAATACTTTTCTGCCTTGTTAGACATTTACCACATTAGTCAGGATGGGTTAGGTAATGCTGAGGTAACAAAACAACCCCAAAATTCTCAGTGACTTAAACAAGATTTATGTCTTCCTGATGAGAGACATTACCATATCAGTTTGTCTAGGGCCCTGCTCCAGATTGGCTTCCCTGGGAACCCAGACTGATGGAGCAACCACTGTGGGGACATGTTGCCAGTTAGCATGGCCCAAGAAAACAGAGCAGTGGATTGAGCCCAGGCTTTTAAAGCTTCCACCTGGAAATGGCACACATCATTTCAGCTTACATGTCACTGGCAGAAGCATGGACACAATTGTAAGGAGGCAGAAAAGTACAATCCTACTATGTGTTTGGCTGGAGAACAGAAATGTTGGGTCAACAGCACTAATCCTACCACATTTACATACATGTCTTACCAGCTATAACTTTTTGAAGGTAAAGACAGTGACTCATTCCCCTTTGTCTTTCTCCCAGTACCAACCTACTGTGGAAGAGTGGTAAATGTTAGGTGGCTGGCTGACGGTAGAGCTTCACATGTGACCGGTACAAAATGGGAAAGAGGGCCAGAGCACTTGGTCTTTTCTTCTCCCATTTGGCACATCTCTCTTTCCTTTGTGCCTGGACTCTGGAAATGATCATCTGGATGATCCTGGACCATCATTTAGACACTTTAAATTTCAGTTCCTGCAGCTGCAAATAGGGCACATTATTACTTCCTGGTGAAGACCGAGTAAGATGACATGTATGAAAGGCATTTGTGGCTCTGGCTGTTGCCCAGTGCTGTCCCTGAGGGTTCTTGGGTGTCCATCATCATCTGCTGAGCTGCCCTACTGAAGACTGCTGTCCTCAGGCAAGGCCTTAACACGCACTCATTTTCCTCTGATCTGTTCCCCACTTTTCTTCCTCGATTTCCCTATCAAGACTTACCGACTTCATATCCTGCTTCTTCAGAGCTCAGCTTTCTACTAAGTAGAATAAAGTAATTCTTATTAATTCATTAACAGATATTAATGGGTTAAAAAATTCCCCCAACCCCCAACAATGCTTGACCTAAGAGATAGTTTATCCACGGTAAGCTACGAGCAGTTACAGATTCACAATATGTCTAAAATAAAAAGTGCCTTAGAGGTCATCTAGTCTGTTGGTTTTCAAACGATTCTTTTCAACTGAAAGATAATTCAGAACCTTACCTGTAAAACATAAAGGGGTCTGCTCTGATTGAGAGGGGGTGAGCAACACCTTCCTGCTCAGCTTTCCCCAACTCCAAAGCCCTCGAGTGTATACACAGAATTCCACTGATTCTGGACCACACCTCTGGTTTTACAGAAGAGAAACCAAGGCCCAGATGGAGGAAGGGACTGAGGGTCCCCTAGTAGGACTGAATGCTCACCCCTGTCTACTCTGACAAACACACCTGGGAGAGGAAAGTGGAGAAGGTGTGTTTCTGATGACTCACAGAATTTGCTCATCTAAGGGCAAAGCAAGTGTGTGGTGTTTTTTTTCTCCTAAGGCCCTGGGTGACTTTTGCCAGAAATAATAAGATATAAAAACTTTTACCTCTAAGCTACTGGTTTCAATAGTAGTACAGACTGTTAGTTACTCAAGGTCATTATTTTTTGATGGGTTATCAAAGTCCCATGTGAAACGTGTGGGATTTTTATGAGCTTGTTTTTTTTTTTTTTTTAAAGTAGCCTGTTTAAAGGCCCCTTATGTACAAAGCACTTTGAAAACTCTAATGGGGCCTCATAATCAGCTGCATAATTATGAAGGTCAAATTGTGCTGAACAAACCCGAGAGCTGTTTTTGACCAAATTAGCGGATGAACAGAACACAATGTTAAAAAAAAACAACCACACACACAACTTTTTTTGGTCACCCCTTTCAGTTCTTTTGGATATAAAAAAAATCTTATCTCTCTGAGCTGGAGAAAATGGCCGCTGTGATGCACTTTCCCACTTTGTATAAACTTGGACAGGCTTTTTCTATCTCTGGGTTTCAGACACAGAATGGACAAACTGTTTAGGAAGCCTCAGAGTCAAGAGTTGGTGGTAGTGAGTATTCAGCTATGTTTGATTAGGAGACTTGCTTCAGTTTGTTTTTATCCCTCTCCTCCCCCCTCGACCTTCCCCACAGTCAACATATGCCCCCTCCAGAGCAGGCCTGGCCTCACCGGATGTCCTTCTATACAGATGCATGCTGCTTTCACTTACCATCCTCAATTTTCCATTTTACACTAGGAAACTGCAAGGTTAGAAAACAATGGACCATTTCCTTCCTCTTTCTTTAAACTAAAAGGCTGAAAGGAGGACTTTGTATTTATTACTCATAAGCTAGACTTGAGGATTAAGGTCATTATAGTTCAACTGTAGCAAAAGTTAAAATCTACAGGTCTCAGTGGGTCCGCCCCCAGCCCAGCTTGGGTCAAAATGGCACTTGTCCTCTCATTAGGGTTCTTGTCTTCAACAGAAGTTCACCTCAAGCTTTGTTAAGTATGTTGTGCTGTCATTTGAAATCTGAGCTTGCTAAAAAGAGCTCAAGATTGTGGGCAGAAGGAGAGGGAAGAATTGACACAAAGAAGTCTCAAGTTGGGGGACGTCTTCCCTTCCAGGGCCTTGCCATTTTAATTTCCTTTCTGTATTAACTTTTTATTGTGGACTGTTGTCTCGTGGCTAGACAATTTGTGGCCAGAAAACCCTCAGCAAACAGGTGATGTAGATGCGCCCGCGTAGCAGCGTTTCCTCATCACACTGCAAGGAAGAAGGAAACCACCTTTTACCATCTCACACTGGGTTTCCAGCATGTGGTATTTAAGTTAAAGAGTAGCTGTCATGCTTTCTACAAACCAGACCTCTCTGTTGCACTTGACATCCACAGGGGAGAGCTACAAGTCACAAAGCAGCTGCAGTGTGCCTGAGGCCAAGAAGGGAGGGAGGGAGTGTGCGTGCAATGAGAAATCATATCAGTAACAAAGAGAGTGCTGACAAACCCTGCACAGCCAACAGGCAGGGCCATAGTGGTACTTTCAGGGGGCTCTAGACAGTTTTGCCATCATAGGCCCCTTGTGCCGTAGAAATAAACAAATAATCATATTTCATGACTAGGTTGGTATAAAGACAAATATAGTAATGTTATATATCACAACATTTCTTTTGACCTGATGTTTATTTTTTCCCTGTTATTTTTTTAAAAAATTAAAATATCTTTGTGGGCCTGTGAAAGTTTTGTGGAGTGTAGGAATTGTGCCTGCTGTATTTAATGGAAAAATTGACCTATCAACAGGAAGAAATCACTTCCTTGGTACGATTTGGAGAAAATGAATATTTATAAATTAGGGCAATCATTACTTTAAATGACATGCAAATTATAAATGGGTTTGGTTCATCAAATGGAAGAGATTAATGAAATGTGTATACATATTCACAAATCAAGAGGTCATAATTAACAACAGGCTGTATACAAGGCCTTTGACATTCCAAAGTAAATTTTGAAACTTTGGCTTGGGGACAAACTATTATTACAAAATATTTTATAATATTGTTATAAATATTGAGGTGGTATGGCCTTGGGTCAGGATCCTGGTTCCACTACCCATAAACTTGGGCAAGCTACTTTATTCCTTGAGCAAGTTACCTCATTCTTTTATGCCTTCACTTCCATCTCTATCAATGAGAGATAATGATCATGACCTCATCAGGTGACGGGGAGGATGAAATGAAGTCATGTTTGTAATGCACTTAGTATGATGTCTGAAGATATTGTAAATTTCCAATACGTGTTAATTACTGTCTTTATTATCATCATCATCATCATCATCATGAAGTGTTGTTATTCTGTTCATCAGATGCAGAAACTCAGGCTTCTCCATTATTTTGTTTAGACGATCATTGTGCTAAACTCAGGTATTAAGTTGTTAAAAAGAAGGATTTATCTGAGATTGAAATTCATCAACCGATAGCAGGGGAAGAGAAGAATGGGGAAGTGACTTGGAAAGTTCAAAGATAATTAAAATACAGATCCTGGACTCAAGAGACCTGCAGAGTTAGGAGGTCAAAACACACCCAGAGTGGGCCAGCCGAGTGGTGCGGTGGTTAAGCGCTGGCTTAGGAAGCCGGCGGCCCCGGTTCGGGTCCCACATATGAGGGCCAGTGACACTGCCCTCAAAAAAAAAAAAAAAAAAACATCCAGAGAGGGTCAGAGACAGTAAAAAGGGCAAGCTCAGTGAATAGCTGAGAAGAGAAAGACCACCAGGGTGATAAGGAAGGTACCTCAGACAATTAAAACCCTGCTCAGTAGGTGAGGATTCCTCCTGGAGGAGCAATTACTTCAGACTTTTTACTGTAACAACCCCCACCAAATCCTTTTTAGAATTGCCAGATTTCAGTTTGGAAAAATGTCCTGTTGACCAGGTAGGCAACAAAGGTGTTTTGGTGCTCCCCCACCACACTGGCAGGATTGGATGAAAACTCCATAGGACATTTATGCATTTGACTGGGAGTTGGACAGAGACAGCAGCAAAAACAAAAACACAAAGGTATTTGGCCATTCTAACAATACCAACAATTATATTAATAATATTTTATATAGTGCTTTTCATATATAAAAGATTTTTCATTTTTATTTTTCACCATTAAAAGTATATACTCTACAGCGATTGCAACTATTTTCATTTAAGGATAAGGAAACTGAATTTGATTGATTTTTCTAATATACAGCTAAGTTTTGGGCCTTCAGGTGTGGAACTTAGATCTACTCCTGTTCTATCTTTGTTGAATTACCACAAAATCTTCATGTTGATCATAAGAATAATTATGAGAGTGTTTACTCTTACTTTGTCACATATAGACTGTTTCTCACCACTATTATTTCTTGCACATCTGTTTTTTTTTTTTTTTTTGGCACATACACTGTTTCTCACAGCTACCTTATAAGGTGAGGCTTCTCAATTCCATTTATAGTTTAGGAAACTCAGGCTCGTCCAGGTCAAGTAACTTATTCCAGGTCCTAGTTCTAATAACTAGATCTTACTCTAGGTTTGTCTGACTTTAAAGGTCAAGTTCTTTTCTCCATGCGTCTTCCTCATTAGCTACTGGAATTTGTTTGGATATGATTTTTACTTTAGTGATTGTTGGGCCACGCGATAAATAAGTAAAGATTATTTTGAGATAATATCCAGTTCTTTTAGAAAGATGTTTTTGAAAATAATCCTTAGTGTTGTTTATATAAATAAGCTGAAGTATAGATTTTTCAGAAATTAGGGTGAAGCATAGTAGGAAAAACAGTATTAATCTCACCCCTTTATTTGGTCACAGGGAGATTTTGTATGTATTCTGGCGGACTTGAGTCTGAAGGTCTGTACTAGATGGCGTTAGCCTGTGTTTTCACTTTGCCAAGTGAGGAGAGATGAACCTTTAGGCTGAGTTCAAGTAAGGGAGCCATCATCATTTGTAAGTTGCCAGCCCGGGTTTCTCCATGGGGTCATCTGAGCCATGGGACTCTGCGCCATACATCTGATGGAGCTGTCACTGTGGATAGTGTTGAATATGACACTCCCTGCCCTTCAGAGTAAGGGCAGATTGTAAATGGTGGGAGACCAGTTGGGAATTGGCCTCTTATTCCTGGACCTCAACCTTCTCCCCATTTAAAGGATCCATTATTCATAATGACTTCCCTACATGATAAAATAACCTCTACTTCCTGCCTCAGTGATTTTTCATATTGCCTTTGTGAACCTAAATTCTTTGAAGAGCATGGGTTTGATAAATAAACAATAAATAAAAATTCTGAGAAAATTTTTAATGAACATCTCAAGTCAAGTTCCAAGTTATAAAAGAACTTTACAATAACTCTCTTTAAGTATATGGAAGCATTGTGCTAAGAATGCAGCTGGCCATTTATTACTGTTTTGTATTAACTAATTGGAAAACACCTAAATTATAATTAGTCACCTCCACACCACAGTTCAGGGTTGATTAAACAGCCCATGACACTTTTTCCCTCTTAGGCTGTTTTGGTGTAATTATCAGGAGTTTGCCCATTGGACCGAGTTAATTATTCCTTATGTTTTCTAGTGTTCCTCTCTGCTCTTTGTAAATGTCATAAAATTTTGCTATCATGTTGCACCATTTTTTCTCCTTTATGTTTCACAACGGACACATATAACCAGGAAAGTTTAAGCAATTGTTTAGTTTGGTTTGGTTCTTTCAAAGGAATAGATAAATCATCATGCTACAACACGAGAAAGGAAGTGACAGTTTTTATCTTTTATTCAGGTAGCCTATATTTACATGAGACCACAAAAAGTTCCTGACAGGATGTTATTGATTGCGTTTACCCAATTGGGGCTTGAGATGAGTCTTCCTGCCACATCACAAGGCATGCTCTTCTTTTTCATTTCTGCCTGAGAATCAAATCCCAGATCTTCTGGACTCTCCCATGAAATTATGAATCTTTAGAATTTAGAGATTTCAGGCCCCTTGACAGATTTCCTATGAAGTATTCTTCTGACTCAGCCCCCTTCTCTCTGTGCCAGTCATGAACAATATCCTCTCTTGTTGGATGCCTTGAATAATAATAGTTCAAAGGAACTAAGTGAAGATCAAATAGTCACTATAGTAACTAAGGTTTACTGAGTACCAGGCCCTCTTATACATGATTTATATGTATTAACTCATTTAATTCTCACAACAACTTCATGAGGGAGGGACTTTTTTTTTTGAGGGCAGTGTCACTGGCCTTCGTATGTGGGACCTGAACCAGGGTCGCTGGCTTCCCAAGCCAGCGCTTAACCACTGCACCATTAGGCCAGCCCAATTTTTATTATAATTTTATAGGTGAGGAACCTGAGACACACTGATTTTTTTTTTTGAGGGCAGTGTCACTGGCCCTCCCACTGCGCCACTGGCCGGCCCTAAGACACACTGATTTTGATTTATCCAAGGCGCAGATCTCCTCCCTCCCTCCCTCCCTCCCTCCCTCCCTCCCTCCCTCCCTCCTTTCCTCCCTCCTTTTCTTCCTTCCTTCCATCCATCCATCCATCCAAGTCAAAAATATTAACTGAGCACTGAATGTGTGCTGGGCAGTCTTATGGTCATTGGAGTTGGCAGTGAACACAGCAGAAGCCCATGCCTTTATGGGGCGTCTCCACTGTCCCATATTGCCCCAAATTGCACATCTCCCCCAAGGAGATTTCCCAGATTAATTCAACCCAACTTCTAATTTCTAATCCACCTGGATAATCTCAATCCACCTTTCATTTCAATTCACTTAAGTAATTACAAAATTCAAAGGGTCATATTTTAGCTGATGTGACTTCAAAACCTTTATGTGTGCCGATAGGCAATGTCTATCTTTATTATATACCTTAGATGCTTTGTTGCATGGCCTTGCTTCCTGTGAGTGGTCACAAAATTCAATGTAACTGCTAGACTATCTGTGTTAAAATGAGAGAGAGATACCTGATACATGATTGGACCCAATTCAAAACTGGATATTTTATTTTACCTGATGAAAGCATAAAGAGAGTTTAGTTTTCAACAAATGTGGTCATGAAGCTGATTTAGATTTCCTGAATGACATTTGCAGTCTGGGCATAGAGCATTTAACCCCAAAGCCATGGATCATGCTAGCTCTGGACATCAGCCTGAGCTTTATTAAAACATTCACCTCTAGGAAAAGTTTCTAGATATTTTCATTGTAATCAGTTAAGCTTACTCTTCCCTCTCCAACTTTCACACTTCTCAAGTTACACTTCCTCTCATGTCAGGTGGTATAGGGGAAGCCATAGTCTTATATATTTTAGAAATCTGATGTAGAGCAAGTACAATTGGGACTATACTTAGTATGGGTTTGGTGGGATATATTTGTCCAGTTTTGGTCACTTCCATGTTATGACTGTTATCCCAGTATACACACATCTCTCAGGAAAATTTCTATTGCCTGTTGTGCCAACTCAACTGACACCCTGACACAGACATTCAGGACAGAGGTTCTGTCGTGATATGAATGTGTCTGCTGGTCCCCAGTACTGGAAGCATGTGGATTGAAGAGAAGAAATGAGGTTTAAAATATACAGAGTTAAAAGCCAGTCTGTGGGTAATTCTTCTAAACCTTACGGCTCATATATGGCAGAAACTTGACAGAGATTTCCCCAAAGTTGGCAAAAACCCTAAATATGCATGTGACATTACTATCAATAAAATTTTGACCAGCTATTTTAAAAGAAAGATATTTATCTTTCTGTTCTTTCTATTCAAACAATATAAAGTCATTGTCATAGGAAGGGGTAATAAAAGAGTATGCAGCCAAAAAAATGTAAGAGTAAATATTATGTAGGGGTGTCAGGCAGTTAATTAATAAAAATATTATATTATCTTCTTTGGATTTTTTGATGCTTATGGTGTTTGTCAGCTTTTAAAATTTTCAGTTTGTTGTAATTTATTTTCTAATTTTCAATAAACATTTACTTTTGTGCCTAATTTTATTTGTCATTTGTGTTCTTCAAGAAGATCTCCCCCCAATTACATCAGTTTCTGTCCTTTAAAAGCCTGAATCCACCCTATCCAAGAATATTGATGTAATACAGAGCTGTGTGTGTGTGTGTGTGTGTGTGTGTGTGTGTGTGTGTATAACTCAGCTGTCCTGGATCATTCCTGAACCACTTAGTCATTAAGATTTTTCTCTGTCAAATATAAGAGAACACTAAAATCTGAAGACAACTTCCCTCATTGTCTCTTTATTGTTTAAAATATTTGGTGTCACTGTATTCTAGGCATTAAAATGATTCCTCCCCCCCCCCCCATTAGGGTAAATCACTAGTGCCAAAACAAAGAGCCTCAACATGTTAGTGGCTCTCACATTGAAGATTTGTTTCTTTCTCATACATGTCACAGGCCATTGCTAATCCATGCAATCATTCAGACACCCTCATTCCTTCTATCTAGTCTCCTTCACTGGTTCCTTTGCATCTGGGAGTCAATGGGATAAGAAGAAGAACATGGTGGATTGTGAGAGTGATCAAAGAGATCAGGTCTGAGAGTGGTATGCATCTATTTTGACCACAATCCACTTGCAATAACTCCATTTGCTTTACCTAAAGAGACTGAGGAATTTCTAATGTGTCTCCTTTTCTAAAAGAAGAGAAGAAACCTGCATACAGGTGAGTAGTAGTTTCTTGGCCACAGGCTTCAATAGATATGTAAAGGGCAATTTTTTGGGGGGTGGGGAGGGGAACAGCGTTGGGGAATCGGGGAAGGGGAACAGACAAGCTGCTGTCCTTTCGTTCTTCAGTCCAGCTGCGGAGGACGTTGCTTCACTGGCCCACGTTGGCATCATCATTGCATTCTTCCCGGATGAGGCTGATCGGTCGTCGGCCTCTGGATGGTCGTTCACCGCGGCTATTGGCAGCTCATGCTGTTTGCCAGCTGCTCACGCTGGCTGCCGGCCACTCACTGTAGCCTATGGCAGCCCACTGCAGCAGGGGCTGCCGCCCATACCATCGCCGGGGCTCACACAGCCCAGCTCCAGGTGGAGCTGTTGTTAGCTATAGAGAGCAGTGTCACTGGCCCTCATATGTGGGATCGAATGGGGCCGCTGGCATCCCAAAACCAGCTCTTAACCAATGCACCACTCGGCCGGCCCAGACAATTTTTTTTGTGGATGGGACTGGTCTCACAGGGGAATTATCATAGCTCCCAAATCTGTGTGCATTTAATTGGGGATTTCATTGTGCTTTGGTGAAAAGACTATGGGATTTTAAATCAGATACCTGGATTTGTGTTTGTCTTAGCTCGTCACATATTAGCTCTCTCACCTTACACAAGACACAATCTTTCTGAGCACCAGTTTCATTAACTATAAAATAGGGATGATAATCATATCGGCCTCATCTACCAGACAGGTTATTTTCAGGGTCAAGCCAGATCAAAGGGAGAGTATATTGTATTCTTGTGAGGTACCTTGTGAAAATAAGTGCCCTTATTTCTTCTTTTTGGTCTAGTTTCCACTTTTACTACCAGGATGATATGTTGCATGTACCTGGCTATAAGGAAGACGGACAGAGATGCTAATGCTTACGTTACTAGAAGACCAAACATTATTTTCAATCTTCCCTCAGGGACTGAATATTTATTTAAAATATATATTACTGTATTGGGGTGGGGGGAAACCAAGACGGAAGGTATTCCTTTTAAACCAGCGTTAAAAACAAGAAAGCAAATTGTCAGCATCCCTAGGTGTTGACTCATGCCATCAGCCCTTAAAATTCAGTGTGAAAAATCTTAAGTGTCCTTAAAGCCACCTTCTTCCTTCTACAGAGGGAAGACTTTTATAAGAAGATGACACATATGTGGAGAATGTGGTCTCTTGAAATATTGTCTTTAGTAAAAAAGTGGAAGATAAGCGTCCTACCTTGAATTTTCCTTGAGTTGAGATTATTGAACAAGTGGTATATTAAATGGAGTAGAATTTTCTTAATGAGGATTTTAAATATTGTCATGTCTTATTGATGAATTCTAGATATGTATATCTTAATTATGGCACTGATTAACTATCAGTGTAAATTATTTGATTTGCCTCTGGATTTTTGTCTTGGATGTCAAAAGAACCCCTCCTAAAAATGCAAATAAAAACTACAATGAGATACCACCTTACCCCAGTCAGAATGGCTATCATCAATAAATCAACAAACAACAAATGCTGGTGAGGTTGTGGGGAAAAGGGAACCGTGGTGCACTGTTGGTGGGACTGCAGATTGGTGCAGCCATTATGGAAGTCAGTATGGAGGTATCTCAAAGAAGTGGAAATAGAGCTACCTTTTGACCCAGCAATTCTACTGCTAGGTATTTATCCTGAAAAACCCAAGACACTAATTGGGAAAAATATATGCACCCCTATGTTCATTGCAGTGCCATTAACAATAGCCAAGACTTGGAAACAATCGAAATGCCCATCAGTAGACGACTGGATAAAAAATGTGGTACATTTACACAATGGAGTATTACTCAGCTATAAAGAAGAATGAAATCGTACCATTTGCAACGATATGGATGGACCTAGAGAACATTATGCTAAGTGAAATAAGTTAGAGAAAGACAAATACCATATGATCTCACTTATATGTGGAATCTAAAGAACTGAATAAACAAGCAACATAAACAGAAATAGTCCTAGAGACACAAAGGAAAAACTGATGAGGGCCAGATGGAATGGGGGTGGGCATGAGGGAGAAGGGGAAGGGACGAGGCAACATAAACTGGTAACTACAATATTGCCTCAGGAATAGAAAAGACAGGGGAATATAATCAATAATGTTGTAAATATTTTTTAAGGGACCAGATGGACTCATGTCTTGTTAGGGAGACCACTTCATCGACAGTGTAGTGGCCTTACCACTGCACTGTACATCTGAAGCTGCTGTTGAATAATATTATATGTCAACTATAATTTAACACACATTAGTCATGGGATGTGGAGTACAGTGTGGGAGTGGAGTCAATGGAATTGTAATAGATATGTATGATATCGGGAGGGGGGCAGTAGATGTGGGGAGGGGGGGCTGTCACTTTGTAACGGGTGAAAAGGATAACCATTGCATTGTTTTGTACACCTGAAACCAATAAAACAAAAGCAAAAGAACCCCTCTTAAAATGTGTGCAAAGGATATAGTTTGGATATAATGAGGGTTTTTGGGGGGTGTGTTTGTTTTCTTTTTTACAGTTTCCTTACTTCTTTGCTGCCCTCCACCCATTGTATCAATGGAACTTATTACTTTAAGAGAAGACTAAAATAGCTGATTTTGAGAAGTCAATTGAGTTTCTGAATTTATTTTTTAAAGTTCTCAGAGAGACAATATTCTTGAAAGTTGAGATTTTTTACTGCAAGAGCCTGGGCTCCAAGAACTTAAGAGTCTGGAAGTTTCACTGCAGAATAGGAAGGAATGGCTTGTAGTGCTTTCCTGCATAAGGGACATCAGGTTTGAGCAGCAGGCACCCAGGAGGAGAAATAGAGGTTAGAGGCTGGTGAGGAGCTGGAACAAGTGTTTAGTGCCCTGCTCCCCTCCTATCAAGCTTTTGGGGAACCTAAGGATAGGATAGGATGGATCTGGGGCCTTGTGCCTTGCTTCCTGTTGAAGCTCAAGGAAAGGAAAGCAATTCCTGTAGGTAAGTGCTGTTCCAGCATGACTCTGCAAATTATAAAAGGCAACAGGAGGGTCTGGGCAGAGAAAGTCTAAAGCAGCATCCTTGATGCCTGCAGCCCCAGGAGACACCAGAGTCAAAAATTTCCCATTCCCCTGAGATGAGTGTGTAAAAGGAGCATCATGTGTTTGCCATTTTCAACATGTAAAATCCATCACTGCTACACAGATGAATCATTGCAGTCTAATTTTTCTCTCTTATGTCTAGATGTCAAATTATTCAGTAGTCTCTGGAGTTATCTGTGTGACCTTCAAGGACCCATCAACCTGAACACAGAACAGGATGCAGGCATTTCAACCACGGATGCCATAATAGTAGATCCCAGGATAAAAAACAAATTCCATTGGAAGTCAGTGGATGGTAGCGATAGGCTGGGTTCACATCACCTGGCAAGCACCTGCAAGGCCTTACCAGTTGTGTGTGTTGGTGTTTGTTCTGATTGGTTGGTGCCTGTACCCTACTGCTTGTTAAATATTTTGAGCATCACACTTACTGATGACTGCAGCCTGATGCCAGGAAGTTTCAAAACTCTCCTCCCCCAACTTGGATCACCCCATAGAGATAAGGAAAAAAGAAATGGAAGGGGGCATCCTGAAATGGTGATTCCCTCCCAAGGAGACTGGAATAAACCAGTGACTAAGATTACCTTGACTTAAGCTTAAGTTTCCCACCATCAGTTTGTCAACTAATTTAACTTCATTTACAGTGAATAAAAGAGAGCTCCAGTTTTTTCACATGTAAAATTCATAAATTGTACAGACATCAATCATTGCATTCTTGCTTTCACTTCTCACACCTAGATGGCAAATGTGTCCCAAAGCATCTAAAGCCATCCAGCATTAGCTTGGGCACCTCTAAGGGGAAACATGTTCTGCAATTTTAGGGAGTGGGAGGGAGGGCTCTGTGGTGGTGGGCTACCAGTGGAGCTGGACTCACAAGCTAGCATAGTGGAAACTTCACCTTTCTACTTTGTAGGGACTGAGAAAATCTGTTAAGCAAACCCCATGACAGAAAAGAAGCTGAATAATATGTTTCTTTCACATGGGTTAAAATCAGGAGAGCTTCATTTCAAATAGGAAAAGCAGCAAATGGAAGAAGCGTAAAAACCAAAACAAAAATACTAGGAAGGACACAGACTGATGTTAATAGCTTATCACAGAGTTAATCAAAGGGGCTTCATTTTTTTTTTTTCAGGGAAGGGATTTATGAGCATGTCTGGGAATGAATTTTTAAAGGTTTTAAAAAAATGTTTTGAGTCTATGAAAGCAGCAGATAAATTCAGAGAGATGTAAGGTATAGTCTTTATTGAAAAGTTATCTGCCCCTTAAAAATGTTTTATTTGCCTGGATAAACTCGGATGGGCTCACTGGATGCCTCTGGTTAGGACCCCAGAGACACGGAGAGTCAATTCACAGAGATGTCCATCATGCCACGGATGAGTGCCACATGTGGAAACAGTGTGGACATTGTTTGACACTGGAATGGGTGATGGGACAAAGTGATGAAGTCTCTTCTAAGGAGGTTATAAACACAAGAAAATTTTTTCATTGGTCTGTTGGGTTCTAGACTGCTTCAAGGTGAGAGAGAAAAGAAGAAGGTAGAGCAGCTGGGTCAGATGTAGTGAGCATCTTGGGTCAGTGCTATGATACGTTGTCTTTAATATGAAATTACCTTTAATTGAAATTTAAAACAATTATAGAATTTTCACTTAAAGTAGTGGATAACAAAAATAGGTAACAATATGACTGACATGAGACAAGGGAAATGTTCTCACTGGTGGTTTCAACATTTATTTTGATTTTAAGAGTCAATATATTTTTAAAAAATTTCATTTATTGCTACAAAGTGTCATCAAGTGACTGTAATGAATGATATTCATCACAATCTAGAAACTGTTCAGAGAATTTTGCACTAAAATAAAGGGCTTGTGAAAATTATTGTTTAGTCGGTATTTCTAGGTTTCAGTACGATTTTTTAAAAACTCACATAGGACCAGGATCACCTTTACGCTGTACAGAGCCCTGGAAAATATTTTTTGGAGGGCCCCATCTATATAAACAATTTGGTTTTAAAAAATAAAATAATGAACCATGTGAGGAATAGTAATTTATCAGTGAAGATTTAGATGGGTAAAGAAGTGATACATATTTGTTTATTGTCTGGTAGTACATCTGAAGATTCTTCATTTTATCTAGGTATCAGCTCATCCTGTTTAGATTCAGGAACTACCTCTCTGTTTTCTTTTTTGCCAAATGCATCATTCCTAGCTAGTTTCATATCTCCCACCATGGGAGAAAGGTGAGAAATGCGTTATCATTCACAATGCCACAGCTCTTTGGAGCGTGTTTGTATTGAAGCAATATGGATAGATCTTACATTTTCAGGTCTCTAGTCATTTACTTCGTGCTGGTCATAGTGTTACTCATGGCACTTCATCCTCCATTGTGTTGCTTATGAATACTGGCCTCCACTGACTCTTAAGAATTGTTTCTGTGCTTCTTTGCTGATGACCACAAATGCAAACTTTACCCAGAGTATGCCCCCTGCCTTCCCACTCCCAACCCCCCCCAAAAGGGACCAATAATTCACTTTTGGTCATGTTAAATTTACTGTTTGCAATCGTACAATATAAATGTAGAATAACACATTTTTCAAACACATGTTCTCTTGAAAACGTTAGGCTGTAATTATTGCATTCCTAGCGATCTCTTTCAGTGTTGACGATGGGAGAGGGTCCTGTGGACCCAGTGAGAAGAATCGTCCCATTCCCATGAAAAGACCAACCTGGGAAAATGCAGTGTCACCACGTTGATCAGAGACAAGGGGACATGTATTGCAAGGGTCTGTGGCCATTTGCAACGTGGAGGAACAGTCTCTTAAAACCTTGGAGGAGATGAGTGAGGCCACTCTCTAGGACTGCCTGACATGTGGCAAGGAGCATGTGAGAGTAGGGTGACCACCCATGAGCCAGCATCAAAGGTGGGGGTCCAGTGTGACTAGAGGCAGCACTGCAGTGGGAACTCTGACAAGCCCACAAACACCAGGCTGAAGTCCAAAAGTGGACAGTGAACCATAGCCCTGAGTCATCCTATGTCCACCACAAGTGAGTCACCTGAAATCAGTATGCCAGCACCACTCTGGTGGCCCAATATTATGCTGGCTTGTGGGAGTGACCCATTTGCCCCGCTAACCTCCTAGAACAGGGCCTGACCACAGGCCTCAGACAACCAGAGATGTGAGGTCTGGGGTTTCTTAGGGCATCTGTTCAACCCTACCCTGGGGCAGAGGGTTGGAGAGTTCCCTGAAAAGGAGAAGGGGGGCCAGACCATGCAATCTCTGGTTGCGGGTGGGGGTCCCTGACCTGGATGACATTGCTAGTCCTGGTTGATCCCAGGCACCTGAGGAATACTTTAAAAAAATTTGCACAAGACCTTGAAAGCACAGGCATTCTGAGGTGTGGATGGGGATCAGCCGCTTGCCTGAGTCTAATAGTGGTACCGTGTAGGCTGTTGTATTGTAGATTTGGAAGCATTGGAGGGATCATATGTAAAAGGCTGCACTGCTGACTTAGAGCTGAAGATACTTCGGCCATTCACTTTGCAATGGTTGGTCAGAGCAAAGTGGTATAATTTCCCAAAAGACAACAACTATGTATAACTTGTTAGGGAAATGTTTGTATGTGTGTGTATTCCCCTAATGCACACATGTGTGCACATATACACATCTCTATATAAATTCATGTAAAATAATATATACACATTATTTTATGTATTTTATATAAATCTGTATAAAAAAATATACATATATATCTTTCACACATACATTCCATTTGATAGAAGAATTTGGCTTCATTCATTTTACTGATTTTTTTTTCATTCATGTAACCTATTTATTGCAAAACAACCATTTTCATGATTTTGATTCAATAAATCATTCCAGTATGTGAAATGATGACACTGATATGATATTAATATTCACTTCTTCTCTTCTTAAGGTAGCCGGATAGGTATACTTCTAGTGAATACTGGATTTTCTCTATAACCATATTTTCTTTATGGCTGATACTTTTGTGCAACTTGGAAGATTTCCTATTAATTTGACCCTGCTTATCTAGTCTGACTTTTTCCTTTTGGTGTATAGTACTTCTTGTTATATGTTCAAGAGAATACTTTATAAAGAAAAATTATTCAGCAAATAAAGGAAATGAAAACCCCAATGGATATTGTGTAAGAATAGAATTGTATCATTACCAATGAAATATTCTTTCCTATAAACAAAATGAGGAACCAGTCTAAGAAGCATTGAGTATGCTTAAGTATGCTGAGGTCGTGGAAATTTTAACTATAAGAAGAACACGCATCACTAAACGTGTTTAAGGGGCTATGACTTTCTCATTCCCTACGTTCGTTAGAATTTTGAGAAGTGGTATCAAGTAGTATATATTTTGAGCCTTGTGACTTCGAAACTCAGTATTAATGCAAGGTGTGGTAACCGTATCTCAAGTGTGAGGAAGTAGAGAATACAAGGTCAGAGTGGATTTCATGGTGAGGTATTGGTAAATATGGGTCTTGAGGGCCGGGCAGTGGTTTGGAAATTGGAGTAGTGGATGCAGTAGCGTACATCCCAGACATGTTTCAGGAGGAGACACCCATTGCCCAGTGCAGGGAGCCTTGGCTACTGAAGGATCTCAGCCGAGTCCCCCTCTGAGAACTTCCCTTTGCCCAAGGCTATGCTCCTTCCCTGGGGGAAGCCCACCACCAAAGGCTAGTCAATGTGGGGTAAAGAGCATGGACACGATCTATGACATTCCTGAAGGGCCATCTCAGCTCCAGAGCTTCACGTGTAATCAGCTAGGATCTCAGTTTTGGACGCATCATGATTCAACTTCTTTCTCTGCCCAGTCCTGTGTCCCCCTTTCCCTCTCAGGTCTTCCTGAGAGCATCCCAAGAAGCCTTGTGCACCAAATCTCAGCATCTCCTAATCTCTTTCCAGGATGCCTGATTTAGGACAGTGTCAGACTTTCTAGGCAGAGAGTGAGAGGCTTGGGAAATAGTGAGATGTCCAGTTTGGCTAGGCTGTTGGGTTGAATGTAGGAGAAAGTGAAGCAGAAGTTTGGAAAGTATTCACTATGGTAGACAAAGGGGCAGGGTTGGGGGATGGGAGGATCGACAATTTTAAGCATGGGGCAATGTTATGCCCAGTTTAGGTCAAATTATCAAAATTGTCTTTGCGTATCAGGGATTATATTATTATAAGAAATGGAACTGAAAGAAGTTGGTATATAATGTGCTATCATTTTTATATGTAAATCCCATCATCAGTGGGCCATGTTTTTTGGATTATTTTGTTCAAGAAATAGAAATAGATCTGAGCAGATTGTTTATATAAGTAAGCTCCACCTCCATTTGCAAAGTAGCTGGTAAGGTTAAAGCTTTTGCCTTTTCCCTTTACAATATTTGCTCCTATTTGTGAAAAACCTACTATGTACCAGGGATTATGTGTGTTATCTCTGAGTCTCACAACAACCCTGTAAGGTAGTATTAATGTCCCAATTTTAGGGATGAGGAAACTGAAGCTCGGATAAGGTAAGGGACTTGCCCAGTGAGTGAGGGACAGGGATGGGATTCAATTCTAGATTTCTTTAACTTGAAAACTTCTGCTGTCCAAGTCAGATGAGCAGGTCCCATGGAGCCCATGATCTGGGCCTCGTGGTTTTGGGCTGTGACTCAGCAGGCCTAAAGTGGTGACCGAGGCATGTGCTCATTAACCCTTACAGGTCATCTGTTCAGCCAACTGAAGCTGCTGTTCAATAGCTTAGCAGTTGACCCAAACAACTATTCCTTCTTCAATATCAATAATAACAACAGAAAGCACTTATTTTTTTATAATTTGCAAAGCCCTGTTTATGTTTGAACTTCACAACAAAGCTGTATGGTAAATAGAACAGGGCATTATCTCCATTCTACAGATGAAGGCTCAGAGAGTTTCATGCGCTAACGTACATTTGGTTTGAAAGCGGCAAGACCAGGCCCTAAATTCTGGTGTTCCCTTTTGTGCTCCACGATGCTTCTCTTAAGCCACTTATCTAAGCATCTGAGAGGGTATGAGGCACTAAGGACAATGTACTTTCTTACTCTTTTTGAACTTGGTTGAACTAAAATCCTTGGTAAATACATTGAAATTGTCTGTGAAAGATGCATCAACCAAGAAATAAAAATACCACTTTCAAAATGATGAAAAATGAGCTTCAATTCTACTGTAACTTGCTGGGTAGACACCAGTATCCTGGCTTCCTCGTACTTGACTATAATTATCTCTAATTATCATTCCATTCTGGTGAATGCTTTCTACTTCTATCAAAACCTGATATTTTCCCCTCTTGTCACCTGGAGGGCCCTTTTTCTAAACTATCTAGGATTGTCATTTAAAGTTGATTGCCATGTCTCATGCAAAAATATCCTGGGGCATTGAAACAAACACCTTCTGGGTTTTCTGAATCACTGTTTACCTGGCACTTGTACTTTTATAAGTTTTAAGGATTTTCTTTCATTTTTTTTTCTCTCTTTCTGATATCATCTCATCAAAACAACAGTGATTTCTAAGCACTGTAATTGTGCTGAATTCCTGGCTTTGCAATATATCTGGTATTTGTTAGCACCACAGTCCTACAGAAGAAAAGAATCCAGAAGGGTACTATCTGTAACTGGGAAAACTGGGATATGGGAAGAGTAGCCGAGATGGGTGTGGGGAGAAGTGTAGGAAGACAAGTGTGAGGCATCAAAGCCATTGAAATGGCCTTCATGAGAAAATGCTCCTTTCGTGCATTGGGGCTTCTCTGTTGAGAGAAACTTCCCCTCTTTTTTTTTTTTCAAAGAAGCAACATGAAAGTGAATTGTGTGTGAAGGAAAAATGACATCATACATTACTCTGCTTTCCATGAAGTAAAAGATAGTGGTGGAAAATTATAAGGAAAACAATTTGATTTCTCTATTTCTTTTGCCATATCATTTTCAATATTACTCAACATTTGGACCATCCCTGCTAAGTGTCGGTCCTTATTTACTTCATTTGTATTTCCCAACCACTTTATTTGGCAACTTGCTAAATATAATGCCCCCTCACCCTGGGTCTTTTTTTAAACAGATGAAGGATGAGACAGGAAGTAGTGACATAATTTCCCTGGATTCACACTGCAAATAACAACAAAGGCCAGGGCTGGGTAAGAACTCAGAGCAGCACTTTTCCTAACTCTGCTGTAGGGCACGAATCGTAGGAGATGGACCACCCTTCCAGGGTGAAGTTTATCAGAGGTTAACAGTTTAGTCATATAGAACAGGGGTGGGCAAACCACGGCTGAAGGCCAAATCTGACCTGCTGTCTTAATTCTTATGGCCCTTGAGCTAAGAATGGTTATTTGCACGTTATAAAATTTTAAACAATGAATAGTATTTCACAACACATGAAAATTATACAAAATTCTACTTTCATGTCCATAAATACAATTGTATTGAAACACAGCCACACTTGTTTGTTTATGTATTATCTTTGGCTGCTTTCCCACTACAATGGAAGAGTTGAGTGGTTGCAACAGAAACTCAAAAGGTCTAAAATAGTTTATAATTTGTAAATTAGATGGCCTGCAAAGCCTAAAATTTTTACTGGCGAACCCTTGACAGAAAAAGCTTGCTGACCTTTGATAGAGAAGATTCTGAAGGATGAGGCATGGAATACGAGTTTATTTGTTGGCTCATGCTTAGAGGCCAGTGTCTGTTAGCAGTGAGAGGCAGAATAGGTGGGGCAATGTATGAGCTACAGCAGGATTCTAATTTTTCTTCCAGTGGATTCTATATGAATCCCTAAGTACATAAAAGGACTCCCTCCTCCTCCTTTTTTTTAAATTGGTTCTGAGTTTTTCAGTTATGGGAAAGGAAATAACAGAGAAGTTTAGTGATTTTCTGACAGCCACACAGCTGGTCAGGGGTCTGCCTGTGAATTAAGCCCCAATTTTTTTAAATTAAAGTTTATTGGGATGACAATGGTTAGTAAAGTTACATAAGTTTCAAGTGTGCAATTCTGTAATACATCATCTATATATCACATCATGTATTCACCACCCAGAGTCAGTTCTGCCCAAATTTTCTCTTTCAAATCCAGGGTACTTTCAAGCATATCATGCTTTCTTCTACAAGATGGGGTAGCTGGAGTACCCAGGGAACATGGCTTCTCTCCTTTTTTTCTGTATTGAGAAAAAGAGAGGGGTTATCCTGGGCTTGTGCCACCAGGGCCTGTCCTAGCACTCCCTGTCTGTGTCACTCTTCTTAGCATGCTCTGCCTGGTAGTGCTAATGGCCACGTGATCACATCTTATTCCATCAACTAGAGTATGAGTCCTTTGAATAGGGTTTTTGGATTTAACACATTAAAATATAGGATGCCCACTTAAATTTGAATTTTAGAAACACAAATAATTGTTAGTGTATGTGTGTCCTACGCAATATTTGAATTTGTTTACATGAGATATATGTAAAAAGTTATATTAAAAATTATCTATTGCTGATCTGAAATTCAAATTTGACTGGGCGTCCTGTAGTTTTTCTGATTACCCTTCTTTCGAGGGCAGGGATCAAGGACTTTATTTAGTTTTTTTGTTTTGTTTTGTTTTGAGGGCAGTGTCACTGGCCCTCGTATGTGGGACCGAACTGGGGCCGCTGGCTTCCCAAGCCAGCGCTTAACCACTGCGTCACTCGGCCGGCCCCTAGTTTTTATATATCTACCTCTTCCCACATGGCCATTAGCACTTAACACACTGCTTTCCAAAGATACTTATTACTATGCTAACATTTAATGAAAACCAACCTCTTCCAGGCTAAGCACTACCTCCCACCAAGCTGAGGAGACAGACAAGTAAATATTGTAGATTCATTTCACTATATTCTGTTACCTGCTATAAGAGTGGGATGAGCCAAGAGCTGTGGGAATCTCAGGGAGGGAGTCCCTCAGCCTTTGGGGTAGAAATTGGAAAGGCTTCCCAGAGGATGTGATCCCCAAGGTGGGTTTTGAAGTAAGAGTAGGAGTTTACCAAGACCAGGGGAGGGAAAGAGGATCAGGGAGAGGAGTACCATGTGCCAAGTCATAACTAAAGAAAAGGAAATGGAATGCCCAGGAATGATGAGATGAGCTAGGTGATTGGTGAGCTGGTGTCTGGGACATAGTAGGTACTGTATAACTAGTGATTCAAAAATTAGTCCCCAAAACTGAATTCAGCAGCTCCATAGAAGCAGCCCCGGAATTAAGACCACCCATGATCCAATTCTGTTCTCAGAATTGTGACTCTAACTGCCATCTCGTGGGCCACTAACCTAGCAGCCTTTATAATCAGTCCTTGGTAAGTTCTTGTTTGCTTCAGGTTAGCCCCGTGACATAGTTGCCATGTCCTTTGCCATGTGTGAAGGAAATCCCATAGTGAAGTTACTGTACTTGAACTGGTAGTGGGAAGAGACCCATAGCCTGACCGTGCCTGAGGTTGGGCATTTCTTCTATCTCGAGGATCTAACTGACAATAAGTGATTGTCTGTGATGTCAAAAAATTTGTTGTTAGTCAGCCTTATACCTGTTAACATTAACCTCATGCATTGCTTTCCTTAGTCTTTTCCCAAACAACACTAACAGATACTATGCACAGTACATGTCTCCCTTCTCCACTCTTCTCCATCTTCCTGGGTATGCCAGGAGGCTGCATTGTATGGACTGCCTCAATGGACAACCTTTCACTCACCTCAGAGGGTAGCTGGCGAATGAGGTGGCTCTCTCCCTACTGAGTCACTCTAAGTTCACTGTGTCCTTCTACAAAACACCTCCGCTTCCATCAGATTTCTTCTCCATACAGCTGCCCCTCTGGTCCCAGGAAGTGCTCCCTGCACTTGTTCCTCCCCTACAACAGGCTTTAGGTAGAAATGGCTCCTCACTCTTTCTTACCATGGAATATGCACTCTTCCTTGTTGGTTTTCCTAAACACTCACTGTCTACACCTTGATAAATAGTCATCACTTTATTAACTCTCCTCAATTACTCAGTTTGAGTGTGTCATTTGTTTCTTGATGGGATCCTGACTGATACAGATAGAACAAGTATTACAATAATTTATTTGCTTATTAATTCATATTCACAATACTAAAGATGGGGAAAATGTTATTTTAAGAATATCTCATACTTCACTTTATCATACATTATGAACAACAGGTGACACAATCTGTTATATAAGGAAATATACTGGTTTTGAAAATAATTTGTAGTTCAACTCAGTATTGCTAGGGTGTCTCAGGTGTTGAGTACTTAAAACCGAGTGACTTATTCAATACATTTGCTATTTCTTTTGTAGGTGTAGATATAATGGTAAAGAGCATGACCTTTGATGTTAGAAAGATCTGGTTTTGAATCTGAGCTCTTTTAAATACTACCTTGTCATTATGGGACAAGTTACTTTACCTCCCTTGGCCTATTTATAAGATGAAAGTGATAATTCTTCCTTCACAGGTGGTTGTGAAGATTAAATGAGATACTGCTAAAGGACCTGAAGAGACATTTTGCAAAGAAGAAATACAAATGGCCAAGAGGTACATGAAAAGGTGCTTATCACTAATCATCAGGGAAATGCAAATCAAAACCACGATGAGCTATCACCTTACACTTGTTAGGATGACTACTATAAAAAAGACTAGACATAGTATAACAAGTGTTGGTGAGGAGGTAGAAAAAAGGGAACACTTGTGCGTGTTGGTGGGAGTGTAAATTGATACAACCACTATGGAAAACAGTATGGAAGTTCCTCAAAACATTAAAAACACTGCCTACCATTTCACTAACACATTATGCAGCATCTCACACCTGGGTGTATATCTGAAGAAAATGATATCAGGATCTTGAAGAGACATATCTGTACTCTCATGTTCACTGGAGCATATTCACAACCAAGATATGGACATAACCTATGTGTCAACAGACGAATTGATAAAGGGGTTCACACACACACACACACACACACACACACACACACACAGAGGAATATTATTAAGCCATGAAAAAGGAGACCCTGTCATTTGCAACAACATGTATGACTTTGGAGTGCATTATGTTAAATGAAATAAGCCAGACAGAGAAAAGCCAATATTGAATGGTATCAGTTATATATGGAATCTAAAAAAACAAAGAGAGCTGATCTCATAGAAACAGAGAATAGTGGTTGCCGGGGGCTGGAGGAGGGAGAAACTGGGATATGTAGGTCATAGGGTATAAACTTTCAGTTAAAAGATGAGTAAGTTCTGAGGATCTAATGTACAGAATAGTGACTGTAGTTAATACCATATTGTACACTTGAAGTTTCCTGATAGTAGATGTTAAGCAGTCTCACCATAAAATAAAAACAAAAAATAAAAAAATAAAAGATTAAATGAGATAAAGTTTGTAAAGCACTTAGCTTGTTGCCTGGTACATAACAGGATTATTGAAATGCCTAAGTGATGTTTACAAGCATATCATTTTCATTGTATCCAACCTTAGGATCTACAGCCACACTTCCTAATAGAATTTTCTGTAACGATGGAACTGTTCTATATTTGTGCTGCCCAATATGTGCTTATTGAATACTTGAAATGTGGCTAGTGTGACTGACGAGCTGAAGTTTTTATTTTATTTAATTCTAATTAAATTCAAATGGCCACATGTGGTTCTGGGCTGCCTTATTGGACTGTGTAGATCTAGAGAGTAAACATAAAAATAACAGATCATTTTTTTTAAGATCAGCAATGTAATTTGGACATGTGACCATAAAGCCATAAGTACAATAAAATCAGGAGTATCAACTGTTCATGCTCCCAGAAACTGACCTGATATGGTGTATGCAATAATCATACAAAATGATTTTTGCCCTGGAGAAAGCAGGTAAATTGAAGACATACATAAACACATCAACATACACGCACTTAAAGGGAATACACGCACTTATTTTGGATACACTTATTTTAAACCTTATTAGATGGATAATTATCTCGATTCTCCATTTTGCTTTGGTTCATTAAATAGTACTGTGAGGTCTGGAGGAGTCCATGGCGGGCTTTACTCATCAACCCAGCACTTGCTCCTGCTGAGCCTAGTAGGGCCTCCTAATCCCCAACTCAACAGTGTCGGCAGGTCCAGCTGATTGACTGGAATTAACACGGGAGAAAAGGCCCAATTTCCTACTCTGGATTTAGACCAAGACTTTTAAGAAAGTACTTGGGTAATCCGGAAAGAAAAATACCAAGTTGTTTAATAAAAAGATAAATAAATTTAGAGTTATAGAATTTTAGAGCTAGAGGAGGCTTAAAGAGATGTCTTGTTTTTCTTGAACTTGAATTACTTGAATGTATACAGAAGCACCTTATCCGCTGCTTGTCTCTCGATTACCCCTCTAGATCCAGTGTCCACCCTTCTCCACTCAGTTCTGTGCCCTTCAAGGCTAACCTGTGGACTGATCACTGGGCTTCCTTGTCCTTGCCTGGGCTCTCTGTTGGAATTGGTCAGTTGGAGGCACCAGCAGGAGACTTGGCAATCCGGTAAGAGTGAATTGGGGTATTTATTCCCCTGACTCGCTTCCTGTGGGGACGGTGTGGACTGTCTGGGTTCCAGTGCTGTGAGTCATAGCTCCTGCCTCTTGTTAGGGACCCTCTCCTCACAATCCTCTCCTTGGAAACAACTCCTTTCCATTCTCTCTTCAGGCCTAGGGACAGTAAGGGGAGAGCCACTGCTAGCCCCAGATACTACACTATTTCTTGTTTCTCCATACTCTGACCACTTCTCTGAAAAGAGTCTCTTTAAAACTCTCCTCATATTACACAATTTGAGTGTGTCATTATTTTCTGCTGGGACTTTGTCTGATATATCTATGAAATAGTATCTGGATGCCCTCTCTCTGGGCCTTTCTTCCTAGAGGCAATTGCTACAGGGATAATTTAGGACATTGCTTTTTAAAGCAGTTGTTTAATCTCACTGCCTTACCAGACACCAACTCAGACCCCTCTGGGGTGAGTCACTCTATTTGTGTGGGTGTGGTTAGTTAAACTCCCCAAAGTGTAAGAAAGATTGTCTTGATAATGGTGACAGAGAATTTTCTCAAAAGTCCAAGTGCATAGCCCCAAATAAAATAAACAACGAAAAAAAGAAAAGAAGAAAAGGCCTGTGCATTTTAGATGCCTTGGGCAGTGACCCACAGCTCAGCCCCTCCTTTTGGGGGCAGGATGTGGTCAGAGACACGGTTAAGAAATTTCCCTTTTGAGCCTCTTCATCCTGTAGTTTGGTGTGGATGAAATCAATCCCAAGTAATACCCTGAAGTTGAAACATTATATGTGCAGAATTAGTAGAAGGGTTTTGGAAGAATCAGGATAGCACATTATTTTTCTTTTGCTCCAGAGACTGCTAAAAATGACTCTTGGCGCAAGATTCCCTTCTTTTATTTTTGGTATAAGCAGGAAAGGACTGGCTTTTTACGGCAGCAGTGCTAGATGGCAACTCACCTGAACTCTTCTTGCCTATCCAGTGTAATGCTTGTACAGGTGCTAAAAGCTCCTCCTCCCCAGGCCCTGAAATACCTTTCTTCCCAGAAGTTCTGTCAAAATTCCAGAAATCCCCATTATTAGCGTGATACCTTAAGGGTATTACAGAGTGATCCTTTTTACTGGGTTAAGGCACCATTTTGTGGGAAAGGGCATTACATAGCAGCTGGTTGACATATTGCTAGGGTTAACCTATCACCACCTAATACCATATGCAGGGAGAATGGGGAAATGGGATTCCTGGTTGGGGAGGAGGTAAGCAAAGGTGTGAGGCCTGCAGAGTCACTCAGGGATGGCAGAACTGGTAGGGACAACAGACCAGTTGGAGATGGCACAGTAGAGCAGTTGGTGACCACCAAAGGCATTCGATGCCTGGGTGTGGCGGGGTATGGTTAACACTGTCATCAAAGATGAGCTCCGCTGAAACCTAACAACATAGTCTATGTGAAATGTTTCAGGTTCAAGCTTAATAAATAGATTCCCTTTTCTGTTCTAGGCCATTGATGGCTGAATGTTATCCCAGACAGGAGATTGTCACAAGATACATCAGGGTATATCTGATCTAGAAGAACTAAACCATTATGATAAATCAGGAGCCAGAATGGCAATCATCTCTCAGGCTGACTGATGAGTTGACAGTGATTGATTACATGAAGTATTGTGTTGAAGGGTGTGAGGCTGTGTCTAGTGTCAGTGAATAAGAATAGTATTGTTGATTAGCAATGGGCTCTGTGGGCTTGGACCTGGAAGTAGGGGGAAGTGATACACTTACCACACATTTGCCAGGCTTAGCAAGGACATTTTTCTGCTTTAATCCGTAATCAATTTCTGGGTGTTCAGGGGCCCTAGACTGGCTTCAGGAATCTCTGGTCCTGCCCTCCTTGGAGTTTACTGTCACTGGATCAGTTTTCAAGGCGTATATACATGAAACTTGTCACTTCTTCCTATGAGTAAGTCTGTTATTTGGGTTAGATGCCAGTTGATGGTTTGGGGATTTAGGCTAAGGTCTCATGGGCCACAAGGCTTGGGCTCCAAAGGGAATGGCTGGTGAGGAGCCCATTTTCATGTGCTTGCTTTCTCATTTCATACCTCAAAACTAGGTCAGGACTGAGAGAAGCCCTACAGGTCATCCTTGACTTCTCTCTTTCCCTCATATTCCCCAGCCAACCTATCAGACAGAATATATGCTGATATGACCATCTCTCATCACCCGCACTGCCACGATGCCATCTTTCATCCGGCCTGCTGTCATAGATCCCTATCTGTCTCTATGCTTCACTCTTGTTCCCTGCAGTCTGTCTTTCACATGTCTTAAAAAGGTAAATTAGGCTATATCATTTCCCTGTTGAAACCCTCCATTAGCTTTCTAACACACTGTGGGTACAATCAGAATGCCTCACCGTGGCCTCAGAAATCCACACAATCTGTGATCTGGCCCCTGCCTGCTTTGTTGGCCTCAACTCTTCCATTCTCTTCCTTTCTCAATCTCTTCCAGCAACCCTGGACTACATTGTGTACCTCCATCTTGCCAAGCTCATTTCCACCTCAGTCCCTTTGCTAGTTACGTTCTTCCCCTACATCATGTGGCTTTCTCCCTCATTCATCCAAATCTTCAAATGTTACCTTTTCCTTGGCTCCTTTGACACCCCCCACCCCCATGCCATGTTACTCCCTATTCTTTAAACTTTTTTTTTTTTATTGTATTTTTTTTTGAGGGCAGTGTCACTGGCCCTCATATGTGGGACCCAAACCGGGGCCACTGGCTTCCCAAGCCAGCGCTTAACCACCGTGCCACTTGGCCGGCCCTAAACTTATTTTATTTTTAATTCATGGTCCTGCTTATTACTACCAAGTAATATGCCAAATAGTTCTTTCTTTGTGTGTGGATTTTCTCTTCTCCCCCTGGAATATATTAATAAGTCTTTGAGTGCAGGGACTTTTACCTGTTTGTTGTTCTAGTGCCTAGAAGAGTGCCTAAAACAGAGTAGGTATTCGGGAGATACTTGTCAAATGGATGATGGACTGTTGAAAATAAGGGGTCTTCTCTAGGCCATGGGATTGCATGTCAAGTCATGTGATAGTGGTGCATATGGACACAGGATGGGAATCCGCGGCAGGAAGTGAGGTGCTTGAGGCTGGGCCCAGCCAACTGGTGGTCATGGCAGATCCGGGAGCTACAAGGCAAAGTAGCCATCAGAGTGTACAGAGCTTCTAGGGAATTGTGATTCAAGGTCAGAATCCAAGTGAGTGATTATGATAGCAGCTGTGAGTCCCTAGCATGAAGTTAATACTCAGGCACTTTCTGTCTGAGATGGAAAGCTTCCTGAATGCTTGTGGCTGGAATGGGGCCACCATGTAGAGCCTGAGTAGGATCTGAAATTGAGCTCAATTCAGAGATTATAAACTGGTTAATCCAAGGAGGTTGGTGATAAAAGTCTACCTGCTATGAAGCCATTACTGATCAATCCATGAGCCTGGAGAGAGACCCACACCTTCCAAAATCAACTCCCAGCACACTACTATATAAGCAACCCCCCTTGCAGATGCTCCCCTCAAAAAACAACTATTCAGAGAAGTTGTCATGGTGCTGATAATCCCCCAGAGACCAATGAGTTCTTAGGCCCACTCACTTTTCATGTCGGGGAACTCCATTAGCAGCAGGGGCTTCTGCACTGGCTGGGAATCCCCACTGCAGCAGCAGCTTTATGGGGTTGAACTGCCAGCTCCTTTTCAGATTGAGTACACGGCTCCACGAGGAGGCAAAGTCGTGTTGCCTCTGATGAGAAACAAAGCCAGTGATGCTGAAATATCTGGGAAATGGGAAAATTATTTCTAGAAGTTGGAAGCAAATGTCCAAACTGGAAATGTGGCAGGAACTGGCCTTTTTGTGTCCCTACCCCCAACACTATTTATACATTCCTGGGACCAAGTACATTGCTATGTGTGCATAACTCAGCTCATCATTTGAGGGTAAGTAGAAAAGAGGGTTGGCGTGGCTTTCAGAGGAAGTAAGGTGAAGATTCTTCCCTCCCAACCTACTAAGTAAACCACTGAGGGCTTTCATGACTCAGAAACCACAGACCCCCTCAGCCAACATTCATCTATTCATTCTTGTCTAGAAATATTGATTGAGAGCCTATTGTATGACTAACACAGTGCTTGGGTTGAGGACGTAATGATAAAATAAGATTCACCATCTTCCTTAAAAGTAGATAATCCTACTTTACATGCCCAACATGGAGGACAGCATAATCTAGGCAAAGGATGTAAACTGAGTTTTTCCACTAACTAGACTATGTGACCATGGACAAGTCATTTCCCTTCTCAGAGTTTTAATTTTCCCATGTATGTTTCAAGGAAATTACCCATGTTATGGGATTTAATCATGTGTATCAAGTGTTTAGCCTATGTGTCAATAAATGTAAGCTATGCTTCTGGTTATGATTTTATGATAATAGTAGACAGAGTTGTGGGGGCACATTTATATATCAAAATACCATATTTTAGGGCAAATATACTTATATTCAGGGCCTACCCTAGAAAAAAATTGAGTAATTGGAGATCCTTTTTTTGTGTTTCTTTTTCTTTTTCGTTCTGCCTGGGAGCCCCTCTACCCAGTTCTGTCTATGCCTATCCTTCCCTCTTTCCCGGAAGCTCTGTGGGCTCTGGATTTCCTTCTAATTGACATATTGAAAGCAAGATATGCACATCACATGTCATTGATTTAGAGAATTGCCCTTCCTGGGGTGTTCACATCTCACCCCAAAACTGATGTCATTTCAGTTATCAGTGAGAACTGCTTCTTCTGAAATGGATGAAAGGGTTTGGTATTTGTGCAGGGAGAGACAGATAGACTGATGAATAATCCCAGAAACAGACTCATGAATACATGGGAACTTAGTTCCTTACAGACATGTCAATACAAAGGAAGAATTCTTCAAGTGCTGGAATAATTGGCTGTGGAAAAATATCCCTACCTCACACTATACACACAAGTAAATTCCAGATGGAATTAAGACATATTTATGAAAAGGAAAGTTTAAAACTTTGAAGAGAAAAAATAGGGAATTTTTAAACATAGGAATCTATGTGTAAAAGGCATATACCCAAAGGAATAGGTTTTTAAATATGGTTATATTGAAATATTACAGTTATGTACCAACAAAGACACATAAACAAAGTTAAAATACAAGCTGCAGAAGAAAGAAGCTATTATTTATAGTGCCTACCACCATACAAATATATATATTTAAATTATATTTTAAAATTATATATATTTAAATATAAATATATATTTAAATTATAATTTTAAATTAAATATAAATAATGTAATTATATATATAAATAAATATAATAAATTATATATAATTATATTTATGTAATTTATATATAAATTATATTTATATATAATTATATGTAATTATATATTATATATATAATTATATAGAAAATATATATGGATCAGCAGAAGATAGCAAATGAAAAATGAGCTATTGAGTACAAAATAAACAGGTATTCATTTTTTATTTTTAAATTTTATTTATTTATTTATTTATTTATTTATTTATTTATTTATTTTACTTTTTGAGGGCAGTGTCACTGGCCCTCATATGTGGGACCTGAACCAGGGCCGCTGGCTTCCCAAGCCAGTGCCTAACCACTGCGCCACTCGGCCAGCCCTTAAAATTTTTTTAGCTGAGCCATCCTGCCAACTGTTGGCAGATCAGCAGCAGCTCAGCTTAGGCTGAGCATCAAACTGCTGTTGCTCAGAGCTCAGCTCGCACTCTTGAGCAAGCTCTTAACCAACTGAGCCACTTGGTCGGCCCTAAACAGGTATTTATATACTGTGTCCCAAAAGCTGCAACAAATCTTTTAAGAAATTTGTATTGACACTGCCTTGTAGATGACACTTATTGGATCAATACATTATAGTTGATTCTTTCTCTGTATGTAAAGATATAGCTATAACTTGAAGTCAGGATCGTCCAGATTCTATGAAGTATGAGATGTATTCACTGTTTTGTTTTTCCTTCTAACCAATCATCCCAGAAACATCTGTTGTGTGCCCACCAGATGCTAGATGCTAAGGATACAAGATTGAAAAATAAATTGTTTATTTTCTCAAGGACGTCAGACACTCAGATAATTACACTCCAGTGTTTTAGGGACAGTAAGAGAAGGGAACGCAGGAGACTGTGGGATGGCTAACTCAGTAGCTGGAGAGGGTATGTGTGTGGGTCACGGAAGACTTCCTGGAGGCAGGTGATGTCTGAGCTGGACTCAGAAGGCTGAGGAGGCTCTTCAGTTGGGAAGAGCATTTCAGGAAGGGGAGGCAGCCTGATTAAAGGTAGGGTAAATGGCACCTATTGGTTTTTTTGTCCAGCCATGGCTGGACTGATAACCCATTGGGGAACTTCCCCTCCTGTATTTGGAGCAAACCTGATGGAGCTGTCAGTCAAAGTGTCCTGAGATCCAAGCCTGGGCTCATGGACTTCTCTTGCCTAAGAATTTGACTCTTCAGCTCAGTCCAGCAAAGAGGGAAAATAGTTGTCGCAGAGTCCTAAAAAGAATGTTCATAGCTCCTACTACCTGGATCCAGACCTGTTCTGGATCCCAGTTCTGGTTCTCAGCATTCTCATTACTGGTTCTTTCGTTTTTTTCTTCAAATCTGTGAGCTATCTCATATCCTTACAATAAAATCTTTTCTACTTGTTATCCAGAATTGGTATGTGCAGCTTGTAACCAAAAAATCCTGTTACAAGAAAAAAAAAATCAATGATAGAAGCTATAATTAGAAGTTTAGGAAGTCTACTCTGTCTGCCAGGGCTCCTTCAGGAAAATTTCCAAATCCTTCAGAGGTAAAAAAAGAGAAAGAAAAGAAAAAAGAAAGAAGAGAGGCAGGGACAAGGGAGAGAAGGAGAGAAGGAGGGAGGGATGGAGAGATGGAGAGAGGGAGGGAAGGAGGGAGGGAGGGAGGGAAAGAGAAGAAAGAGAAGAAAGAAGGAAAAATTTCTCCATCATGCCATGACTAGGCATTTTCCCAGACAGACACATGAAAGGAATATACATTCCTGGAGCTGGCTGGGATTGCATGGTGGATCATATTGGCATCATTTAAACTTCTGCTACTGGGCAGCCTCTGTCTCTCTTTCCACAGAATAGCCGTTACATACAGCATGCAGAAGAAAAGAACTGGTTTGATGCTGCTTCATACAGAACTCAGCAGGAACCCACCAGAGACCACTCTGTATCCAGAGACAATCTACCTGATTGGCCCTCAGGGCAGAAGTGTGTCTGACAAAGAGCAAAGGATGTCAGATATTGAGCCTGCTGCTGGCTGAGCTTTTTTGCTTCTAGCCCACAAATCCAAGGTCTATTATTACAGTGGAAATAATTAAGAGCTCTGGCTTTTTCATTGTATTGTAATTACAGCAATATCTCTGGTACAAATTATGACTCATTTACTCTTCAAGGCAGTTAGTATCTGAACTGCCACCAATAAAACCCTTTTTAGATTTCAGAGTAGTATCACC
This sequence comes from Aselliscus stoliczkanus, assembly GCA_033961575.1. Lineage (NCBI taxonomy): Eukaryota > Metazoa > Chordata > Mammalia > Chiroptera > Hipposideridae > Aselliscus > Aselliscus stoliczkanus. Next base: position 142,635,485 of record CM066729.1, read on the forward strand.
TGGTGCCCTCAGAAAGTGGAAGACTCTAGTTCATGGAGGAAGAGGCTTTGCTCAATGCAGGAATGGGGGGACAGTTCCCTTCTTCATAGACAGGGCATCTTATTGAAAATACTTGGGCTCTGACACCACTGGAATGTTAGAAGACTTTATTGGTATTTTCAATATTGTGCATATTGCTATTATCAGAATTGATCTGCAAAATGATCATGGTAGTTTAGCCTGCAGGGAAGTACCTTATGAATTTATGTGAATTGTTTTCACTTAAATTAAACTTTTGCTTTGTTTTCTATTTCTGTGTTGGAGGCAGCTAATAGAGGGTTTCCTTTGGCAATTGTATAGAATGTAGTGTCAAAAAGAAAGCAATCTACAATTCTGTAGCAGCTCTTGGAGAATCAGGGTTTTATCCTAGTGAGCACTTATCTCTCAAGTTGCCTCTAGTATCACTTACAACTCTTGCCAGTGACAAGAGAACAGGCTTAAGCACAATGGAGAATTTACCGTCTCTGGCCATTGAAAACTCAAGATGCTGATTTGGCTTTGACTTGATTTGGAGTTCAACTCTCTCTCCTTTTGACTCTGCTTTCTCCTGTGTCAGATTCATTTCCAGGTTCCATCACATATCCCCAGAAGTTCCAGATTTATTCTAGCACAAGGCCAGTTCCACCAGAGAAGAGCAAACATTTTGACCCAGAATTGCCTGCCAAATCCCTGAAATTCACCAGATTGGACCAATTTAACTCACATGTGAATTCTTTTCACTTAAATTTCTGCTTTGTTTTCCATTTCCGTGTTGGAGGCACAGAACAAATAACCGTGATCAGGGAAGCCAATGATCTCATTGGCTTAAGTACAACCTGAAGCTGGAATCTTATACCCTGTGAGGCTGAGAGTCGGAGAGGATGGATCACCACAAGCAAACCAGCAAACAAACAATCCCAAGATATCAGTGCCTTTGCAGGAGGAAAGGGGAATAGCTGCAGAGGAAAATGTCAATTGCCCATCACACCTCTTTACAGGCTGGGGCACCTCTAAGTATAGTCTGTATATGGTAGAGGGAGCAGGGCCTCTGCCCTGAGCGGGTGCCTTCATTTCCAGTTGACCCCAAAGATTCTTAGATTCTTCTAACCCCAGACATCCATGGACAGGCAGCCACAGCCATAACCCTGTTGTGAGGGTATGAGGAAGAATGAACTAATGTGTAATCAGGACATTTGTCCAGAAAGAGCTCTTCCAATTGCTTGCAAATCCCCCCAGAGAATATGAAATAGAGTTTAAGTATTTATTTTTTTTCTAAAGGAATTTTGGGAGATACATTTATGCAATCTAATGATTTTTCAATAAACCCCTGAGAACAACTAACTTGAACTCCCATTGACCAAAGACCTACTCTATGTCAGGGTTGGTACTAGATGCTTGGTTGTTTCCCACAACAGCCCACTGGGGAAAATGTCGTCATCTTTTTTCCAGTCCAAATGAAGAAACTGCAGGTCAGAGAGATTAAGTAAGCTTCTGGTCCTAGCAAGGATTCAAGCCCCACTCTGGTCAACCTCAGAGCTGCAGACATTGGCCATCATGCTTCATCCTTTCTCCTATCCTCGGTGAAATTACATATGACTGAGAAAATCCATCTCCTTTCCATGAGAGAGCAACTAGAATGAGAAAACCTTCTCTCTGCGGTGTTAAGATGCATGTTTGTACCTTTTGTAGTAGGAAAGGAAGAATAGTATGAAACATTTCTGGAGCAGCAATTGGATTTGAGCCACTGAGAGTGGAGGGAAGAATACTTTGGGGTCTCTTTGAAGACAACTTTTAAGTGGAGGACAATATGGTTTCACAGGCTTCATATTAGATATAATTCATGCATCAAGTTGTGCAGAAAGTACAATCAGTGCCAACGAGAGTGCTGGAGGTTGGCCTCAGCAGACACCACGTTGCTCTCCACCTGCCTGGCTGCGACTCCCTAAGCACTAACGAAATGATGCATCACAAAGCTTCCCTGACTCACTACTGGAGTCTGTTCACAGCAGCCTCTGCCACCCCCGCTCCACAGAGACCACACTTACTAAGATCACTGAAGATCCTCACACTCCTAAACCCACGTGGAAATTCTTCTCTGTGCCCCTTTCTGGTCTTCACGGTGCCTAGTCCATTCTATAGCCAAGACTTCTTGATGCTCAGTATCATCTCCAACAAGCGATAGCAACGCTGCTGTGCTGTCTTCTCTCCAAGAACATTTCTAAGGCATTTCCCACAATTGCTAAGAGTTCCTAAGTATTCCATCTGGGGTGGATGAAAGTGTTAATGACAAATCAGGACCCTGAGAAGTGAGTTCCACTTGACCCTGCATGTTCAGTGTGCAGGAATCCCCTCAGATAGGCTCAACACTAAATCTCAAGATTTTAATAAATGGCCTGACTTCTGCATAAAGGTCATCAAACAAGAGTACCGGACACACAAATCTATTAATGACCTTCTGTCCCATTGTAAACCTACTATAGAACCATGTTTATATTTTGAACTTTGATGTATAGACGTTTTATCATCAATTTAAGGCAAGCACAATATATCTTCCCTCACTTAAATAGAACTTCATAAGGAATTAGTTAAACAGGTATTGAAGGACTGAAAATTTACAAAGGGGAATACTGAATTGATCACAGAAGTCTTGGCTATAGAAAGTAGCTAAGGAACAGAGGGAAGAGCTTGGAGTGACTAGGAACTTAGAAGCTTGGAGAATGGGACACACAGAGCTAAGACCAAGACCACTGGGAAGGGCCATGGCCAGCTGGTACAAGTACCTCTGTGGGAGTTCTGGGTGTGTAGAAAAACTGGAAACTGGACCCAGCAGATATTGCTTAGATGAAGACCATAGAATAGAAATAAAATAAACAAAAAGCATACAGGAATGAGCAAGTCGTTTTCCCTTCTCTCGTGTTTCCTTCTTCTGCCTCCATGAGAAGCACCTGAAAAGATCCAGCTGGTAAAAGTGAGATACAGTTTGCTGAATCCCAGCCCCTGTGTTACAGGGCAGATGGAGGAGTGGATCACAGCTGAGACACAAGAGCTTAATCAACACACATCGCTGACAAAGCACCCTTCAACCATTCACTCTCACTACTGTCTTTGAACTTTCCGCAAGAAGCATCATTTGCCCAGAATTTCCATTCCCTGAGTCATTATTCCTAGACATAAAAAAAAAGCACCAACTATATATTTCCTTCATGAGATCTTCCTGGATGGATCATAGAAAACAGCAGGGTTGACCTTGCCCTTCGCGTTGCCTGTACTGCTCTCCAGCCTTACCTGCCAACATCAGCAACGATGAAAATGCTTTTTTTCCCCAGCTGTTGTTTCCTTTGTGGTTTAAGGGTGTTCTGTATACGTGGTGTCCTAGGAATGACTGAATAGTAATCTCTCAGCTGTGCGAGAACGATACTTAATTTTTTTTTTATGAAGCACTTAACGTTTCTTTGACAAATTCCCATTCCCTCTTGGAAGAGAGGACATGAAATTTTATTCAAACTGTGAAATTAGGTCGGATCCTAAACATTTAAAGTCACTTATGGTTTAGAAAATTCTCATTTCAAATAAACATTCAATCCAAATCAGGTATTTTTATACTTAGCCACTATCCTGTTTAAAACACCAATTTCTTGGTTTCCATCCATTTCTCAAAGATTTTTCTTCCCTCCCTTCTGGAAGCTTGGGCTTACCTATGTACCTCCATCAGAAGGAGGGGACAGGAGGAAGTGCTCCCACAGATGAGGGTACATGAATGGAAAGGGAATTGATCAGCTGGAATGAGGAGTCAAGTATTTTTCAGCAGGGCCCTGCCACTGGTTTCTTGCTGGTCTTCTCTCAGGTGATGATGATGCCAGCTCTCCTGACAGGTGGCTCTCTTAGCTCAAATGGTACCTGCTTGCTACTTTCTCTTGGGGCTCCAGCTCCTCCTGGATGGGCTCTCTATGGTCCCTGGCTGCTGTACCCCAACAACAGCACCTCCTCCATCTTGTGTCCCTCCATCCTAGAGCTAATATTCATTTCTACTTTGCTAATTTCTGGATTGTCTCACCATTCCTTGTTTGATTCTTGGCTCCTTCATCACCTGTGTAACCCACTCCCTGCCTTGAACTCCTTCTGTAATGAATATTTAAGTGGCTTCTGTTTTTCCATTTCTATAGGTCCAGCCTGGCCTAGATCAATGGGAACCTTAGAAACCCCCTGGTTCTGTGGAAAGTGTAAGGGTGATCTTTGCCAGTTCACACTCACTATACTGCTGTGCCCGGGCATGTTGGCAGATCCTGCCATCCAGGAAATCCCAGATGAGTAACTGCCTCCAGTCCCTATTCCTAGAAAACCACCTAAATTCAAGGGAGAAATATCTGGAAACTGCAATTCCCATCCAATTACAAGGTGTGCAGGGGGGAACGATCAAATACTGGAAGCTCCACAAATGTCCTCCTGCAACCTCTCTCCCATCCCAAGTGCTTTTATTTCCCAGGTGGAAGAACTGTCAAATGAGTTCTGTCTTGTTCACACCTTGATGGGAATTAGGTGGATCTGACTCTGTTTTCAGTAACTCCCATAACTTCTGCTTGACCAGTGGATGAAGGGCTAATAGGCTAGTCAGGTAACCAGAGGAAGCAAGAGAGTAACCTCAGAAAATATTTCACCGTATGCCGTACATGTACCTGTGTAAGACTGCCCAGAGCCTAAAGTTTTAAAGACATGCCTAGAAAACTGTAGGATATGGGTAGATCCTATCATGCTAATGTGTTGGATCAAATTTAAATGAATATCAAAGGAAATCTTGTAGGGGAAGAATACATCACAAAAGGGAAACCTGTGTGCGTCTTGCAGGAATGTGGGCTTGCCCAGGGAAAAGAAGAAAGCTCTTTCCCTTAATTGTATTGTATTCCTGGATATTCCTAATACCATATGCTAGAAGTGACCTCCTTTCCCAGTGACCCACACCCCCATCACACTAACTTCCCTGAGAGTAAACAGTACTCTATGGAGAGTCATTCATTTTTCTTTTCATTTCTTGCCCCCTCACCCCTTAATCATTAAAAGGTACATTGAAAAACAGGGTGGCTCCATGGAGCCTTCAAATGGAAGTGATTCAAAGTAAAGCAAAACCCCAAACTCTACTAAACTAAAGCAAACAAACCAGCAAACTCCATTAGTTCTAATTCTATATGTTATACTAGACACATGAATTAAAATTGTGACATTCACACTTATCAAGCCCAGACCTTGCCACAACCCCTTCAGTTTTATTTTTATTATCTGAAATTCTCCAGTGGTTCAATGTCACTTTTTCTCTGTGGGACCATTAATTTTCAGGGTTAGATAGAGATCAATAGTCATAGTGTGAAATTGGGATCTTTGGAGGAGAAGTATGCTGTGTTGCTGTATATAGACTGGACGGTGCCCCGGTTAAGAAAATGGTGTGCTCTTTCATGATTGTGTTCATGGACAGTACCCCGAGCATTATTTTATTCTGTTGCAGAGATTCTGACAGTCTTTTGTAGCATCTTATCTATCACCAAGTTTTCTTTCCTCTCCTTTCATACTTGATCTCTGGAGTGGAACTTTATTTAAAAGGCCCTGCCATGAGAAAAAAAATGGCTGAGGCCAGGCCATTCTCCTTGGGCCCTGAGGACAGCGGCCAGATGGTCAAATACCCAAGTCAAGGACTCAGTCTATGCCTGAGCCCCACCCCCTAGGGTGTGGCATTCAAAGTAATCAATCTCATTTCGGGGACTATATGACAGTGGGTGTTTTGATCTTACGTAACCTTGAGCAAAGCTGGCACTCACTTCCCTGAGCATGGTCACTGCCTGATGCCTGACTCAAAGGAAGGCAGCCCTCAGAGTCACTCATCTATCTGGGAGGGCGGAATTCACTTTATTCATTTGTCCTTTCAATAAATATTTGTTCAGTACCAATAATGTGACAGGTGTTATAAATACAGCAATAAACAAAATTGATAAAAATCTCTGACCTCGAGGAAACTGTGTGTGTGTCTGTGCGCGCGCGCACGCGTAGACAGATAATTAAAAAAAAATTAACCAGGACTCTATCTATCTATCTATCTTTCAGATGGTGATCAATATTATGGAGAAAAATAAAGCAGGAAAGATTGTGCCAGGATATGTGTGCAAGAGAAGAGTAGTTATTTTAAACAGACCGGCCAGGGACAGCATCACTGGCCAGATGACATTTGATTAGAGACCTGAAGGAGGTGCAAGAATAACCCATGCAGATATTTGGGGAAACAGCAAATGCCAAGTCCTTGGGGCAGAAGCATGTCTGATGGACAAGCAAAGAGGCCAGGCTGGCCCAAGCCAAATGACTGGAGAGAGTGGCAGGAGCTGAGGTTAGAGGGATAGTGGGGATCAGATTGTCCTGAGTAAAATCTTTACTTGAGGTCTATTAGATATTATTATTTAATATAATAAAGAAGCTCATGTATTACAATATCACAGCTTTGGACTTATTTAATTTTTGTTCACTGTATTTCAAATAGTTTGTTTCTCTTTTAAATCCATGTATTTTATTTTATGCATTTAAAAATGTTATTCTGAGAAGGAATCTATAGACTTCAACAGCCTGCCAAAAAGATTCACATCACAAAGAAGGTTAAGAATTCCTCATATAGGGACTTCAAGCCATTGCAGGACTTAGCTTTTACTGTGAGTGAGATAATAAGCGATCACTCTGGTTGCTATGTTAAATATAGACTAATAGTAGAGGGACAGGGTGGGAGCTGTGAGACTAGGTAGGAAGCGATGGCAATAATTCAGGCAAGCGGTGATGGTGGAGCAGTGGGGGGAGTAGGAAGAGGCCGAGTCCTAGAGAGATGTTAAAGGTAGAGCCAGCAGGATTTCCTGAGGATTAGACATGAGCTGAGAAGGAAAAGGATGACCGTGAGATTTTTGGCCTGAGCAACTGGAAGGATGAAGCTGCTTTCCTCTGAGGTAGAGAAGTATGTAGGGGGTGGGAGGCAGCAAGAAGGTGTGGGAAAGATCAGATTTAGTTTTTGGACTTCTTAAGTATGAAATGACTATTATATGTCCAAGTGCAAATGTTATATAGACAGCTGGAGATAGATATAAATCTGGAAGTGTGGGGAGCAGCCCAGGAGGGAAATGCAAAGTTGGGAATCATCAACCTATACCTGGTGTTAAAGCTGTGTGACCAGATGAGATTGTCATCCTGAAATGTGGTACACATGGAGAAGACACAAGTTTTGATGACTGTGACCTGGGGCAACCTAATGTTTAGGATTCGTGAGAGGAGAAGGGATCAGACATGGCGAGCAATCAGTGATTCAGGAGGAAATCAGGAGGGTTTAATGTACTTGAACCCAAGGGAAGAAAGTGTTTCAAAGAGGAGGAGTGATTATCTGTTACATGAGACATATAGTTGAAATAAGGCGAGGCCTGGGAGTTGGCCATATTTAGCAACTTGGAAGTCATTGGTGACCCAGAAGAGAGAGTTTTGGCCAAATGACTGGGACAAACAGAATAATTGATTATGGAATGTAAGTAAAGTAAAAGAATGAGGCCATGAAGAAGGTGGTGTGGACAGTAAAAAGGTGGTAGAACCCAATGGATTGAAGGTTCTGGTATGTTGGAACAATTTCTACAATCAAGGCTCTAGAGGGAGAGAACTGGAAAGATAGGGGATGGGGGTCAGAGAGTAGAATGGTTACAATAGAGATTATGGAAGGGATGTGGCAATTGGTAAGATCTAGGTTAAAGTGTGGCTCTGAGAAAGAGGAGCTGAGTTAGGATGGAGAGTAAGATCATCAGAAGGGAGGAGGTCAAGGAACCAAGAGGCCAGTCTCTTGGAAGGATCATCTACTTGAACACTGAAATCACTAAGTTCAGGAGTAATATTGGCAGGGATAGTAATTAAGCCTGGAAATCAAGTCTTCAAAAACTAGGAGTAGTGGTGAAGAGAGGGCATTAGATGTCTGCAACAAGTAAAAGAGTGTGAGGTATAAGTCTAAGGGTATAAGATTTAAAACTGGACACTGCAATAGTGATCTTCTATCTGTCAGGATCAAGGCAATGACAGTGGTAATTTTTAACACAAATTTTCCTCGACTCTGTCTCTGGGAACTTTCTTCATCAGGCAGGTAGATGGAGGAAGCATGTAATTACCCTTATCTTTTCTAATTTCAGGTAGATTTTGTATTTTTTATCTTTATTTTGGTGATAATCCTTTTTTATTATTCATTACCATGACATGCACTCTTGTAAGTAATGGTGAGGGTTGACCTAACTTTCATCCATAGCTCTCTTTTGCCTAGTGACCTTCTAGCTAGTGCTGGTTGTGTGAGCCCATGAAATATAAGTCACTGAATGAGGTTTCTGAGAAAATTTTCCCATTCCTGAGAGAAAGAGACAGACTCAGTAGTCATTTCTTTTTACTCTTTGTCCTTCCTACTTCTTTTCCTTTCTCCAAAGCAGATGGGCCATCTCAAAGTGCAGCAATCACCTCATAACCATGAGTAACGAGTATGAAGCACCAAGTATGTCCACACACTAAGGGTGGCAGAACAGAAAGATAGTAAGAGCCTGGGTCCATAGTGGCATTGCTGAGCTGTCACTTCAGTCCTTGACTTCTGCCTCTGTAATTCCTGTCATGTAAGCCAAAGAAATCCCTCTCCCTTGAAGCCAGCACATTGGTTTGGTTTCCTGTTATTTGTAACTTATTGCTTCCCTAATTCATAAAGCTTCTTTCCTGTGAAGATAGAAAGGTTAGTTAGTTAGCTTTAAGGGGCAATTTCACAGACTTACCTGTGAGTAACCTTATTTTGCTACATCTGTCAACCAAAAATGTTCGCTTGACTCTACCTCTTCTTTAAATTACTGCCTTATCCTCATTCATCACTTTGCTGTCATTTTTTGGATGAGTGGCCCACTCATGCTTTCTCTACTCCTTTGCCTTCCACCATGTATCAGACCTGTAGAGTTGATCTCTAGATGACTTCTGTGGAAACTGTCATAACTAAGACTACTGATGACTCTGTGGCATCTTTTTTGGTTCTTATCCCTCTTGAAACATTTATAGGGATAGTTCAATTGGCTATTTTCCTCTATTTCCTCCTCTTCTTCCTCTGTGGGTTTCTGCAATACTACTCTGCTACTAGAAGTTCTCAATTTCTGAATTATTTTCTTGATCCTTTTCATAGCTCCTTGTCATCTGCCTCTCACTGTTTCTTCTCCAATATAGTCCCCTCGGTCTTCTCCTCTTTCCTCTCCCCAACCCACCACACCCCATCTTCTTTTCTTTCACACTCAGGATGATTTTATACACTGCTAGGTCTCTACCTGCTTCCAAGATGTCAGTAACTTATAAATTTATAATTTCATTCCAGACATCTCACTAGAGTTTTTTATGCCTATTTCTAAATGCTTCCAGAACTTCTTACTTCAAAAGTTACTTTACCAAAATTGGATTTAATCACCTTTTCCAGAAATCCTACCTATACTTTCATATTTTGTTTCTTCTATTACCACCATTCATTCAAGAGCCCAAGCAAGCACCTTTGAAGGCAACTTCAACTCTAACTCTACTTAACCTTTCCTTCATTTTTCCCATTTAATTGTTGAATAGCCCTATGAATGGTGCCTTGGAAATATTTCTCAAACATCTCCTCTCTTCTCTTCTCCATCCTCATCACCTCTGCCTCTATTCAGGACCTTCCCTACCTGTATGCTCTCTCTTGGCTCACTTCCAGTGAAGAAAGTTTCTCTTTAGGTTCCCCCATCCTTATGAAGAGCCTCTCTTGACTTTTACAAGAGATACCAGCTTTTTCCAACTTGATCATCTACTAAGACAAAAAGACCTATGATCAATGGTAGCACAAAACAGCTTGTGTCTCTTATCAGTTGGGGCCCATTCCAGCTTTGGGCCATCCTGTCTTTACCAAGAACTCAGCCCAGAAAAGCAAAATGAAGGGAGGATGGCTTGAAGGACCCTTCCGGATCAAATGTAACCCTATAGCAAACCAGATCTGCAGGGAGCTAGCTGAAAGATTATCAAGAGTTTTATTCATGACTCCACAGAGCCCTTCTTTCACTCAGGAGACGTTCCTGTCTTGTGTCAATACCAAAAAGAGTGAGTTGTACTTCTTTTGGGGGAATTGGTAACAAATATGTAGAGGATTTATTTTTAACTCTTGATTTGTGGCTCCATCTCAAATAGAATCTTTTGACTCTTGTTTTTTGTTCTTCTTTAGTTCCACATTTAGCTTATGCCACTTTATAGTTTACATATTCTTGGATGCTATCTTTAATTTCCTCTACAATAAGGTGGAAAACAAATAAAGAAACAAACAAACGTATAAATTGTTCAGGTCCTCAGTATCTCTTTCCTTGGCTGTTGTATTATTGGCCTTCCTTGTTTACCTCATATCTCCCTATCTACATAGCCTTTACTTACTGATCACATCCTTATCCAACTTCAAAGAATTTTTAAAAAACTTTATTGGGGAACAGTGTGTTTTTCCCAGGACCCATCAGCTCCAAGTCGTTGTCCTTCAATTTTAGTTGTGGAGGGTGCAGCTCAGCTTAAAGTCCAGTGGCCATTTTCAATCTTAGTTGGGGGGTGGGGGGGCACAGCCCACCATCCCATGCAGGAGTTGAATCGGCAACCTTGTTGTTAAGAGCACGCACTCTAACCAACTGAGCCATCCAGCTCAGAGGCAGCTCAGCTCAAGCCATTGTCTTCAATCTAGTTTTGGAGGTGCAGCTCACTAGCCCATGTGGGAATCGAACTGGCAACCCTGCTGCTCAAAGCTCGCGCTCTAACCAACTGAGCCACCCAGCCACCCCTACTTAAAAGCATTGAGCATGTCCCTTCCTTGCTTAGCAAAGCCCTTCACAATCTTGCAACTATCTTTTCCTAACGTTGGCCCCTGTGCCTCCCCCATGCCCTCTTTTCCAGCTATGCCAAGACACTCACTTGGAAATGTGTATTTTCATACTTCTAAACTAGTAAATGGTAAATATAGTTAATTATGTATATAGGCTATGCCTGCTACTTATATTCATGACTCCTAGTCATTCTTTAAGACCCACATCAAAAGTTACCTTCTCTTTGGTTTCTTCCTGAAGCTTTCTAAAAGTTTCTCTTTCCTATGAGTACTCCCATAAAGCTTTCTAGATTCTTTTGCTAATAGTAATTATCACGCTGCATTTTATTGGTTTGTTCTTTTTTATATTTCTTAGCAATTTGCTTTCATTCGTCTTTGTGCACTTTGGACTCAGCACAGTGCAAGCACTTAATGGAAGTTTGTTTTGACTATACAGATGAACATTATAGTACTTTCTGGTGGATGCCTGTGGCTGTCATTTCACCACCTCATGTGATACCATGGCCACATGACATTTTGGATTTGTGGTTTTTGCTTAGTTACAACAGTAAATCACTTTTTTAAAAAAGTTTTGATTCCAATAATAGATTTATTGAGTCATAATAGTCATCTGTGGGTCAAACTAATAGAAGATGGTATACTGATGGCTTTTAGTATCTTTAGGGGTCCCACCATTCTATCTTTAAAAAAATCATTGTCAATCTGTAGCAGAATCTCATTGACTAGAAAGTTAATGAGAAATTAGTGAAGAGTGGGCTTCTTGAATTAAAAGTGGAAACAAGGGCTATTATTAAGGATGCTGTGTTTATGGTGGATAACTGCATGATGAACTATTATGAACTGAGAGGTTTTTGAAACACAGATTTGATGTGTCTTATTAACTAGCACTCTGACATATATCTTAGCACCCATTTGCCAGCAATATATGAGTCATTTATATGTCTATAGCTTATTTCTTTGACTAGATTGAAGGCAATCTAAGATCATAGATTGCACACTATCTACTATAGGCCACAAACTGGGCACACCGTTGGCAAAATACCATCTTCCATAGCCCTTTCGAACATGTGTATAACATAGGAGGGGTTCTTACTGCACTGTGGGAACACAAGTCAGTTTAAGTAGCTCTGAAAGTGGAACATCCCTCTTCTTCCTCCTGCTATAGGGCTCAGTGAGTTGTGTTTTGTTTTGTTTTCTCCATATTTGGCTCTGTGGGAAGTCATCTGACTTTGGGTCCTAAGCAGGGACTAATGGGCACATGAGATCTTGAGGGTTTGTGTCCAAAATACAATGAAAATAGCAACCTACTGTTAGACTGTTTCTTTCAAGGCAAGACAACCAGCCAGCTCTGAAAATACACCCAAGAAATGAAACATCAGAAGGATCATAATGAAGATTTCCCTGACCCTGGCCCAAAGTAGTGACTGCATTCATGTAAAAGGATCTCCTGGAGACAAAAACCAGGACATATAAAACATAAATTTTCTGTTAGGAGTTAGTACACACTTTTAAGGAGAAGAGCTGCCCTAGAAAGTGAGTCTATGCTTTTAGGAGAGCTTGTCCTGGAAGCCTTTTACTGCTCTTTAGCTCTGGCATTGCAATGCATGTTAGAAATAAGCGTCCTCCCTGTATCTATGACATCAAAAAAAAGTGGACAAAAATATACATAAATACACAGAATCAATCTGCTAGTGAAGCAAGAAAACACAGGTTAAACCAAGACAATAGAATTAGCTTCTTTGTGCATTAAAAAATACCAAAACCAAAGAAACAAAAAAAACTTGAATGTTATTATGCTAGTTTGGATTGGATCACAAAAGGATCAAATGATTGTTGAGTGGTTCTAGTTACGAAAAGAGGAGTACTTAGTAAATATATTTTCCTCATTGGTGCTGGATTGCAGGCATCCATGGGAGCATACCATTTAGTCTCTGATTTGTAATCTTTAGCATCTGACTTTATTTTTAACACCAGTAGCGGTGGGCAGGGTGAAAAATAGTCTCACCCTAAATTTAGATCATTTGCATAGTATTCTTAGAACATAGTCTCTCTTGGACCTTCATAAAATGAATAAGTGGGCCAAGGAGACCAGGACACAAACGAGGCATTTTTGTGGGGATCATTCAGTCTTTGCTAGCATAACATATCTAGAGAGCATACTTGAAAAAGTCACTTGGAGGGTCCTTATTGTACATGTCAAGTGGTTGCTTCTCTAGTTAATAAGCTAAGACTAAGTTGTTAGAGGAGAAGCCTCCAACGCTTTTCTTTGTATGGTGTTGGTAACATTGAGTACGCAGGATAGAACTTACAGTGACAGAAGATTTCATCACTATGAGTAGCTACAATTCCTAATAAATGGGAAGGGACAGGACTGCAGCTTCCAGTTCCCCTAAGTGGTATAGGCATGTGGGAAGGCAGTGGCAAAAGGAACTGAATGGATTGATTAAATACTTTGAGGTTCTCTGATCTTCTAGCTCTGTGTTTTTGAATGCAGAGGCACCACCACCACTATAGCTCTTACAACAGGCATAGAAGTGTGTGTGCCACCCAGATTCAGAAGGAAGCCAATCTTCTTTGCTTAAAGTACCAAAAATCTTAGAGAAAGTTTAAATATTACAAAAGTAAGTTTTCAAATGAAAACACTTTTGATGTGTTTTCAAACAATTCAATTATTTTATTAATTTAAAACAAAGCTTAGCTAAATGCCTGACTTTAAAAAAAAATGACTTTAAATATCTTTTGCTCTTCTTAAAGCTTTTATCCTCTTTTACTAGCTGATATAGAACAATACTGAAGTTAGTGAAATTCATCCAAATATAGGGCCTTTTAAATGCCTTAATAATGTCTAAGAAAACTCCCAATCCCTTATGTGATTCATGGATCAAGGAGGACACTAGTTGTGTACAAAATGCCAGCAGCCTAGGAGTTAGTGCTATGCAGCATTTCACAGTGAGAGTTTGGCCATCCTCACATGCCAATCTATGTGTATAAACTTTTCTCTAACTCAAATCCCTCAATGCCAACCTGGTTCTAATTTTATTAAAATTTTGTCAAAGCTGTTCCTGGACTGGAAACTTGCCTGCTGAGTTTTAGCCCAAGGCAGATTTTAATGGCCAAGTTCTACAGGCATCAAAGGGAGGAGGAGTTAGCATGAGGGTGCTGTCTCTTCCCAAACGTGACAGCCTGCTCTCATGCGAAAACTCCATAGAAGTATCACAAGTTAGGAGAGACTGGAACATCTCTGACAGGCAGCCTGGAGTTTAATCACTTCTCTCCCTTCCGGGATGCCACCTCGGCGCAGGCATTTCATGCCTGTAGAAGTTTTCAAATGCTCTAACTGATCAAAGCATTTAGAAGTCAGAGCTAATTTCACCTACACACATGTTCCTTCATCATAAGCTGTGCCTTTCATGTATTAATTTACTTCTTTTTAACTTGGATTTAGCTCTGATTATTCACTCATCATTCATTTTCCAGTTTCTTTTCTCCCTGAATGAGACCCATGAAGACAAAGGAAAGGGGAATGTCTGAATTCTGAGTTATTGTGAAGACATTTGAGCTTTACACTAAAAAATTTTAATGAGAAAACAATGTACAGACAGGCCACGGCCCAAGTTTCACCTCCCTATTATCCTTACCTTGCAATGGGCATGATTTTAGTTAAGACAAGTTAAGGAGAGGGAGGCAGAGGGCATGATTAATTTATAACACTTTTTGGTGATGGATGCCAAGGGATTCAAGTGGACCAATTATGTTAAAGGGCATCTCCTTATTGATGGGGTTCAAAAGGAAGTAATTCCCCATCAGAAAGGGGTTGACTAAAATCCACACATTGATGGTGGTTTGGGGCAGCTATGTGAGGCACAGCTTCAAGGTTGATTAACAGCTTTGCTCTATTTAACTTCTCTGAGATCAAGGAAGACAAAGAAAGAGGACCCACTAAAAGTTGAGGCTACCCAGGTTCTATGTGATCATTTTGGTCCCTGTTCATGTGTGTATTGGGGTAAGGAGGTAAGGGGAAAGAAAGAAAGAGGCTAAAAGAAACATACCTTCATGACTCAGGCAATAGGTTAATCTATTTGGAGAAAGGTCAAACAGGGCAAAACCCATCACAGACACATCAGCCTTGTTCCCCTCCAACCACCCACACTAACCAGCTATAGGTTCATATATTCTGGGGCATCTGTAGGAGAAAAAACAATGCAAGTTGGAGATAAATATTCCCCTCCTCTATGACATTGACTCCTGACAACTTCACTGCCTTTTGCTTCAGTGAAGGTGAGCTCAATGGCTTATCCCTGGATCCTCACCAGGAGTCCTATTACTTGGTACAGAGTGTCTTGCAAAAAACCCAGAAGTTGGCTACTACCATGTTAGACTAAGTCTGTCTCAGACCAACTGAATCAGAATCTCTGGATATGGGACCTGCACAGCAATGGTTAACAGCACCCTGAGTGACTCTAACTTACAACCAGAGCTGAGAACCAAAGAACCACAGACACACAGTTCTATACATCCTGTGGCTGCAGGATGCATGCAGGTTCTCTGAATAAAAGCAAAGCTAGCACTGTTTTCTCCATATGTGCAGACAACTATCTAGGCAGACAGTTACTAAGGGCCAGTCATATCTAGGTCCTGGGTTAAGTGGTAAAATTCTCACATTTTAATATGCATGAGAATTATCTGGAATCTTGCTAAAATACAGAGCCTGGTTCACTAGGTCTGGGGTGGGGCTGAGGTTCTGTATGTCCCTTGAGTTCCCAGGTGATACTGGGACTGCTGGTCCATGGACCATATTAGCAGGACTAAGAAGGTTCTTTTTTTCTTTCCTGCAACAATTTCAGGGCTGACACAAAGCCCTTTTTGACAGAGAGGTCTGCTTCCCCACGTGGGTCCCCCTCCCTTCCTGCTACCCAACCTTCCTATGCCTCCTCATGCTTTCTTCCCATCAAAATCTAGTCTCTGAAGAGAATCAACATGTAAGTGTGTTTTATGAGGACAACGATAGCAGTTTTGTGTTAACTATTTAGTTGTGCTCCCTCCCACTCTTCTTCCCACACCCATTTTTGACTAGGTTATAAAAACTTAAGCTCAGGTTTTAATGAATGTATCTCAGGAATTCATGAGGCTTCCCGAAAGACAGATTTTTAGAGGGTGAGGGAAGGGCCCGAGAGTCAACACCTTGACAAATCCTCTAAGATCACGCCATACAGCAAGAATAGAAGACATTTGTATCATGTCTGACAGCTGCTTTGTGTACTGACAACCTTATCTTTCTCAGTGTAACAAAATTGTGACCACAGAGAAACCATGCTTCTTCCTTGGCACCTATCATAACAACTAATATTTACAGAGTGTGTTTTACAAAGTACTTTTATTATAGAGAATTTGAACATACCCTAAAAATTGGCCTTGTGTGCCCATCACTCAGCCCCATCAAACACCAGCCCATGGCTAACCTGCCCTATTCACCTTGTCATCACATTGATTACTGAATGCTCTGTTTATGAGCCAGCCATTTGAGTGATTTACATATATTAGCTCATTTAATTCTCACCATGCTCTTATCAGGGAGGCTCCATTATTATCACTGTTTTATAGATGAGGAAACAGAGGCACAGAAAGATTAAGTGACCTGCTATATTCACAACCAGCTAAGAACTGATGGAGTTGGTACTTGATCCTGGGCGGTCTGTCTTTGGCGACAATGCCCGGAACCCATGGACTGTACTTCTCAGATGATTAAGGTTTGGGAACTTGAGCTTTCTTTTTCTTGCACTAGGACCTCTGCTCCCCATGAAAGGGCTAGAACTAGTGATATTTCAGTTCCGGCTTTGTGCGCCATACTAGCAGCCCTGCTACAACATTGTTCCTTGGGGAAAATAGGGCACCTTTCCGTCTTTTTTACAGGACCATTCATAGTGGGCAGTCGGTCCCAAGATGATCCAGCTTCCTGGCTTTGTGCCCCTCAGGGGTGTTTGACAGTCGGTTGACTCTAAATTTTATGGCATGATATGCAGAAAAGGCAAAACTGTAAAGTATAACCCCATTTTTGTGAAGAAAAGTAATATATAACAGCATCTGTATGCAGACACAGAGCAGATATGTACACACAGATGCATAGCAGGCACACATACTAAGGCACATCAAATACACACACTTTTACACAGAGACATATACACAGACATACACAGGTAAGTTTGCTAATATCTTACATAATTTCTGTGTTTTTTTTTTTTTTTTGAGGGCAGTGTCACTGGCCCTCATATGTGGGACCGAACCGGGGCTGCTGGCTTCCCAAGCCAGAGCTTAACCGCTGTGCCATTCGGCCAGCCCATAATTTCTGATTTTACAACATGAAATTAGTAAGTGCTCTTTGTCCATTTTTTCTTCTATTGGTTTAAAGTTATATACGCCATTTCTATATTTTAAGTTTTTTTTTACATTTCCATTTTTATGTATACATGAACATATTTTTATAAAAAAGACAAGAGTTAATCAGCCTATGTCCTTCTCTAGACTGAGACAAGAATCTTCACATCTCTTTGTGCTTCCTCCACTTTCAATGGTCATATAATCCCAGATGTTACTTCTAAACTTCTGTGACAAACAGTCCTTTTAAATAAATACTTGTTTAGAATTAATCCATTTATTGTATTCTTTGCTTCTGAGTGCTTCTTACATCCCACTCCTTTCTTCTGTGCCCATCTGACCCTTGGCTGGAATAAATTCTGTAGTATTTGTTTAGAAGATCATTTATGATGCTAACCATTCTCAGGCTTGAATGGCTGAAGAATTTTTCTGTAATTTTCTCTCTTAACAAGTAGTTTTTCTTTTATATTTTCATGTGTTCTTGAGGTTCTGAAATTTCACTCTAATGTCTGTAGATTGCGTTAAAAAAATATCCTCTTAGGTACTTGGGCACTTAGTGGTTGGGATGGTGGTACTCATTCAGTTTGAGAATGCTTACCTTTCTTTGGTACTGGAAGGTTCTTGGTAATAATTTATTTAAACATTGCCTTCCTTCCGTTTTCTCTATTCTCTTCTTAGAACAGTAAGCTCCCAATTGTTACCTTTTAACTCTATATGCTCTTGTTGTCATTTATTTCATTTCTACCTATGCTATGTATGTCCAACATATAAAGTTGGGTAGCATACAAATGCCATTGTCAATTTTTAAATAGTTTAATAGTCAATTGAAATATGAACACATAATGTGCCATGTTGTTACAACATATTGAAGGTAGTTTTAGTTCTGGATGTTTATTACATTTTGGATAACATTATTGAAAGTACTTTATTCATTTATATATTAAAGTTTGGTATAAGATTTTGTTTCAAAAAAATTCTCTTTCTAATATTTTTGAAAAACCACTGGCTTAGATGACACTGTGGGGATCAGGTTTTGACTGGCGGTATTTATATGAAAGTCTGTTTTGATTGATGTTTGGATCTGTGTTTCGTTTGACTTGAAAGAACCCTCTTCTGTGGCTACCCCTCTGTGATAGGAACCTAGTTTAGGATCCGTAGTGGCTCACTAGGGACACATCTGCTCCAAATACTAGCATATTTTCTGCCTGAAGCTAGTGTGGACTCCCCAGGAAGGCTTTCTTTACTGTCCTGGCCGAGTGGAGAACTCTAGTATGGCAAATTAACTTTTTTTGGTTTTAATGTTAAAACTTTTTTTTTAAATTGAATTAATATTAAACAGAAGGTGCCTGTATCCCTGGATAAAGCAGGAAACTTCCCAAATTATAGTAAACATATTAATAAGCATTTATTGAATGCCCTTGCTAACCTGAAATAAAATGGTTCTTTTAGTAGTATTCGGTACCTAAGTTACTTTCTGGGCTATTTGATTTGGGACCATATTATGTAGATCAATTTATTTGTGACAGTAGCACCTGGTGCTGAGTTTATCTAGTTTTTCCTTTCCCCAAAGATCAGAGCCAGATTTCCTCTGGCACCAATGAAGCTTAAGCTCCAGTGCCCTCACTTGCATTGGCGCCCAAGACAGCCGAGGGTTGTTGGGAGTTGTAGAGTGTTCTGGTGAGCAAGGGAGCCAGATTGCAATGAGAAAGCACGCCCATATAAGCCTTTCTAGTAAGTTACCTAGAGAGAAAAACTCTAATTTCTAATTTTTTTGTTATTTATTTTCTCATTCTAAGTTGAAATCCACATCTGTCTCTGATTTTATAATTATAAATTTGTTTTCTTTTCACAAAGACTGCTCCATGAATCGTGTAAGCCTCAGGCTCCACATAGACTCTTATTTATTACTGGTATAGAAGGTAATTATTTTTTTTTATATTATGTGTTTTTTCAAGATATAAAAATATAACAGAGCATATACTAGTATGCTGGATGGTGCCACTGTATGAATTTAAATATAACCAGTATCCTGCATGGTGCCATTTTATCAACTTAAAAAGGCAACCTCTCTGAACAGATGTAGTACATGGGTATATGACTTAGAGTGCCCCATCGGCTTGGTTCCCTTCTGCAGGGTACAACCCACACAACTGCACGTGGCAACACTGAGGGCAATCTAAGGATTCAGAAAATGTAGAGATTTATAAATGGAAAGAAAGATTACTTATAATCCCACCCCAAATAACCAGAGTTCACATTTTGATGTACAATTTTTGGATACACACACACACACACACACACACACACACACACACACAATTGTTATCATATCACATACCCAATTTTTTATCTCTCTTTTTACATAACATTATATATTCCCATGTAGTAAATACCCTTTGAAACACCATTTAAAATTGGCTGCATAATAGTCCATCATAGGGCTATTTCTTAATTTATTTTATGTTCTTCTAATTTTGGTGATTGAGATTGGTACCTACTTTTTCTATTATAAATAACATTGTGTAGAACATCTCTACGTATATCTTTTGGTTCCAGCTTCTGAATATTTCTTTATGACAGGTTTCTGGGAGGGGAATTATGGGTCAAATGGTGTGAACTTTTATTTTAAAGAGTGTAAAGGCATGTTCCCAAATCATTTCTCTGAAATGTAATTCAAACACATGGACTACCGTGACCCCAGTGTATTCCATGCCTCCAGGACATAGTTTTTTTGTTTTTTTTTTTTTCTTTTTGAGGGCAGTGTCACTGGCCCTCACATGTGGGACCTGAACCGGGGCCACCGGCTTCCCAAGCCAGCGCTTAACTGCCATGCCACTCGGCCGGCCCCTCCAGGGTATAGTTTTAATGAAGGCAGTGGAGCTTACTCAGGCAGCCCCTTCAGGTAATCCTCTATGTGCTGATTTGGTTATGTGACTCTAGACTAGAATAACAGCTCACACAAGACTATTTAATGTCTGACCTAAATTTTGCAAAACTATCTCATTTTTCCACCCTGGAGTGAAGCAGACACTCATGTCTGACAGCGTTATAAGTAACTCAGATCAAAGTATTGATCAGGAGTGGATATGTTGTTTTCCAGTGGGAGGATAAGGATGGAGAAGCCAATCTATTATTGCCTCTATCAGATATCTCACTGAAAAGCAATTGGGCTAATGATACCAACTTATAATTGTCGATTTATTTTAGCTAGAAAGTACACAATAACTCATTGTATTGTCATGGCATCTGTTAGGAGGGTATTATTGAGGATGGCAGGTTCCAAATTTGATGCTCTTCTCTTTTCATGTACTTTTTTTGTTTTTTAAAAGAGCAACAAAAACCAATCTTTTTTAAAATTGAAAGCACAGATGGCTCTTCATCCTTTCTTTCTGACCTCTGAGAGCACGTGTTTTGGCATTAGATTTGAATTCTTTTCTGCCTACCTGAGCTCTGCAAGTGCCAGAGTTCATTCTCCTCAACTAGATTATATAGAATTAATCAGAGGCTAATCAGTGTCTTGCTTTCATAAAATGGAATCATAAAACCTTACGGAACCTGCACAGACCCTTGAACTCCTGCAGCCTCTAGACTGAATCTGAACTATAGATATATGTAGTTTGGTTTATGGTGTTTTTATGTCTTATGGATAATTACAGCTAATATTTTTTGAGTATTTATTATACACATTACCTTAACTCTTTTAACGTGTTGTGTCATTTAACCCTGGCAATAATCTTATGAGGTGGGTATTATTATTGTCTGTTTTACAGATGAGAAAACCAAAGCATAGAGATGATAAAGAATTTGCCCAATATTGAAATTAGTAAGATGTAGAACTAGGATTTAAATTTAGGCTATGTAGCTTTAGAACTCACCTTTGGATCTGCTGGAAGGTGTGAGTTGCCAACATAAAAAAAAAAAAAGTCAAGTGATTTCACATAATCATGGAATTCATGCTCTCTCTCGAACAATTATAACAGAAGGTAAAGATCTGTTGGAGATGAAGAGAGCCTTCCCCTTTCAATAGGATACATGCTCTTGAATTTGCCTTTCTTTCATCTGGTCTACTTCTCTCATTTTTATAACAGCTTGACCCTTGTTGGCATTATACTCCTGATTTAATGCAATGGTTCTTAGATGGGGTGATTTGGCTTCCCCTCCTCCACTCCAGGAACATTTGGCAATGTCCAGAGACTTATTTGATCGATGGTCACAACTGGGTTGGAGGTGTGTGTGCTACTGACGTCTAGTGGGTAGGTGCCAAGGATGCCGCTAAACATCTAAAGAATTATCTGATCTAAAATGTCAGTAGTGCTGAGATTGAGAAACCCTGGTCTAATTCAGCCTCTCTATTTCATAGATGGGAAAACTGAGATCACAAAGGACACAACTTGCTTAAGTTCCCAAAGCAAGTCAGAGTCAAGGATGGGACAAGTCTAGTTATCTCCATTCTCCATGACCATCTCCTGGTTATAAGTGTTGTAGGCCTTGAACAGAGATTATTTATAAATGATGTCTTTCTAGTTTGTTTTTATAAAATTGGAAAAAGAGAATTAAATATTACAGTGGTTGTGAAAAATCTTCATTGTCTAATCTATTGGGTGAAAGATTTGCTAATTAAGAATCCTCTAATTAGTCTTAAGTGAAAAATTGAATGCTTCAAGGCAGCTGCCAGGATCCAACTATAAATCACTCCCTTTTCAAAGAATATATAATGTGTATTTATTATATAACATGCACATGTTCACTGGGAGTATTACTGCTTTTTCTTTCTAAAGGGTACAGTTTTTAAGGAAGAGGAGAAATGCTACTTTCAGTTTTGATTCAGTTAACAAACAAGGCCAGGAAATTCACAGCAATGCTCTATGTCCCTTATTGTGGGTTTTTATGATATTGTAGTCAGGTGAGATAAGGCAGTGGTCTTAGCTCAAATATCTGAACTTCTTTGCTTTGCGTAGATTCCCTTCAGACTGTTACCATGGTTCAATATGTTTTGAGCTTGAACATTTCTGAGACTTCTTAAAGGCCTGAAATGGGTTACACAGGCCATTTGCATTCATTATTAGCCTTTTAACTCAAGGATCATGGGGAAAGACACAGAGCTGGGAGCTTTATACTCATACAACAAATATAATAATAACTCAAGTTTTCTAAATGGCAGGCACTGACAAAAGTGCTATGTATGGATTACCTTATTTAATTCCATTTAACCAGTGTTTCCTGCACTGTATTCTCTTGATACATACGGAAAATACATATCTTACATAATCAAAAGTCCAAGGTAGGACAGCTCGAGGATTGGTTAATTTGGTGACTTAACAATACCTTCAAGGACTCAAGTTCTGTCCATCATTCTAGCTTGCCCTTCTCAGGGTGGTTGGATCAGTCCTCAAAGGGGATAGCCTGCAGTTCCAACCATCACATCCTTTCATGACAATGTTCAGTGGAAAAGAAAAGATCATTGCTTTCTGTGTGTGTGTGTGTGTGTCTTTTTTTTCTTTTTTTCTTTTTTTAAATCCAGTGCAGAAACATTCCCAGAGCCTTCCTGTATAAATCCCTTCACTGATTGGCCAGAATTGTCATTTGTCCATTCCTTAGCCACTCACTGGCAAGGGGGATGGCATTACCATTATGGATGTAGTGAAACATTGGACTGTGAGGAGGAGGATTCTATTAACAGAAAGAAGGGGAGGGATGACTAACGAATAGTTAGGAAACCAACAGGGTCTCTTAACAACCACATTGATTTGGGTTGAGTTTCTGTTGTTTTTGCCTTACCTCTGGGAATGCTAGAGGTCCTTACCTGATCATTTGGGTCAAATTCCATGCATCAGGATTACCCAGCTGCAGTTCTAGGGGCTCAGGACAAGCTAGTGTCGTCTCCTTCCAGCTGAGACAGGCCTGAAAGACTGGGTTACTCCGCGCTACTGGCAGGACCAGGAGCTGGAGCCCTATATGCTGGTTTTGACAGGCAACTTCCTAGCGCTCCTCACTCTGCCTAATGGCAGTGCCTGCTGAAGAGCAAGCATTGGTTCCACAAGCTGATGCCAAGAAAGCATTTAACTCATATCCACCATAAGCCCATAAGCTTTCCCTCTCAAAACCAAGGAAAGACCTGGGGTCTCCCTCACCTGCTTTGGTGACATGATCTTTTATCTTTTGAGATTTTCTGTGAGATTCATTTTCGACTGATTTCATCCAGATTGAAACTGGTGAGGAACCTAATGATGAATGCCTCACTCCTACACTTCGTAGCTAGTTCCTTCTACTGTGATAGTCCAGACTTGTGGACAGCAAATCCATTTTATATTGGCTATATAGGGACACTGGAGTCTGAGTCTGAATTCTAACTCTGGCAACCACTAGTGGGGGACCTGGTGAGCTATTTGATTTCTCTAACCCCCAGTCTCTTCAGCTATAAAATGTAGATAATGATCATAGTAATACCTGTCTCTCAGGGTGATATTACCTTGCAGATTAAATGAAAATATGTACGTAAAGTGTTTAGAGCTGGGCCTGACAGTAGGTCTCAATGGATAGTAACTATTAGCATTATTATTTAAGACATATGCAAAAGTTCTAGAGTGTTCCATAGCTGACCAACTGACATACTGTAGTAGTCAGTGTCAAGATCTAGAATCAGACAAATATGTTTCTTCTAATTATGGATGATCTCTAAATCTCAGTTCTGTTCCCAGAAAAATGTCCTGTAAATGTAAAATGAGAGTGTTGTGAGTATTCAGTAAAACAGTACATCCAACGCTTAATTAAATACTATTAATAATATTCCAATTTTCAGCATCAGAGTGCCTTTGCCCTGTCAAGACTAAGTGTATCCATATTTCTGAGCTCTAGATTTTGGATTTTTATCTCTCCCTCCCCACTCAGTGTCACAAATGCCCTCTCTCTAGGCCTCCAGAGATTATGGAAGTTTGTTTAAACTTCTGATTTACAAACTGGCTGTCATGCTTTCCTCCCCCACTCTTCAAAGCCCTGGGCCTAATTGGGATGCAAATGTCTCCCCTGGTAGCTAAGCATTGCTTCTGTCACCAGAAGAAGGCCTTTGGCCATCCTGGGCAGGATGATGGGCCAAAAGGACCCCTCCCTGGGGCTCTCCATCTTTGTGGGGAGAAACCGATGATGATGTATGAGACAGCGATGCCTTTGGAGTCCAAAAAGGACATGACAGACGGGATAATATGGGAGGCAAATACTGTCTTCGTAATGGAGACTGATGGCCTCGGCTTGTCTTCCTGGCATTGTTAGGACTGGGGCTGGGCCGGGCCTCTTTCATACAGTGGCAGGTTGGGCATGGTGGCCACACTGCCCTTAGCGGTAGCCTTCAACCAAGGCTGGGTGCTGGGAGACACAAACAGAGGGGGTTGTGGGGGCGTAGAGCGCAGGCCTCAGCTCTGCTTGGCTTTGACGTGTGTTTGTCAGGAATGATAGGCCTCACTTGATCTCTTCATAATTGCTGGCTTTGGGATTTTTTTTTTTTTTTTGCCTTCCACCCTTAACTCTTCTCTGCCTATCCCCAACCCCCCAAAGGAAAAAAAACAACAACTAAGATTAACTAAAACCTCTAAAAAAAAGAACCCCAGTTTCTCCCCAAACCACTCCTACTCCCCCTTCAGGCCCCTACTTGGCCGCCGGAAAGAAAGCCTAAAACTAGAGTAGGAATGTCATCTTTAGAAATCATTTTTCAGAGCAGTTTTATTAATTTCACTTCTCTGTGGTTACCACATGTTTGGGGAAGACAATTGATTTCACAGATCTGTGTGGGAGGCTGAAGATTGGGCTCTGAGGCGGCATAGAAAACCTACAGCAAGAACAGGCTCACTAATTGACATACAGCAAAGATGTTCTTTAAGGAAACTTTTCTCTTAGTGCCTGATTTTTTTAAAGTTTAATTAAAAAAAATTTAAGTTAATTGTATTTTTTAGAAGAGAAGCTCTAGTTTTCTTTTCCCCATACTCATCCAACCCCAGCCCCACTCCCTCTTCAAGATTTCCACTTAAGAAATTAAAAGGAAAACTGGCTCAAGTGTTAGGTCATAATTTTGTCTTCAAAGGCACTGAAAATGGCTACCAGCATGTCCAAGGCCAGAGCTCCAACAGAGCCCTCTCACTGCCTTGAAAGGAATTGTCGCTTCCAGTTACATTTTGGACACCTCCAGGTGAGGTATTTCTGGTCTGATGGGGGTCTCAGACCAAAAAGGTCGGAGGGGGAAGCAAGTGATTCAAATAAGGTCATGAGTCCCCTTGTATTTGAGACAAGTCTACCCACAGCTATGGAGGTCACTGTCACAGAACCTCACTGGTATTTCTTTTTAAGAGAGAGGGGCTGTACTATTGGATGCTTTTGAGATGTCAGCTTGAATGACTGCATCATTCAGATAGAAATCAGTTCTGATTCTAAGTAAATAATAGGCCAAGTTGAAAAAAAAAAAATCTCAATCAGTAGTTCTGTGGGTGGTGGTGGGTGAGTAGCTGCTGTTTTAGAACTTTAAATGTGGGTTCCTTGGCATTAGCTTTATTTAAAATAGAGTGGTAGCTCTTCACACCCTCTGTAAAGTTAATAGCCCACCTTAAAGGAGATGGTAGCCCGGCAGTGTTTTTATGTTACTAATTATACTGCCCTTGTGGGAGGAGTACATTGTGCTTTAGAGAACTCACAGAAGACAGAATTCCTCCCCAAACAGCTTTCATGGTGACTGGAGACAGATAAGAGGTTGATCAGCAAATGTTTGGGGACCTGATACGAAATGCACAGGAGCAGTGATAGGGACTTGTGTCTTTGCCCAAACAGTCAAGAAATCCCTCAACTCATCATGCTGGTGTTGCTGAAAGCCAGCTGTGGTCATCTTTTTCCTTCCTATTATGCTTTCCTTTGCTCTGTCCTCTACTCTTTTGTTCAGTGCTATCAGGTCCAAATTGAGTTGGGTTGGGGGCTTGTCCCCACCATCATGGTTCTGCCCTCAAGTTTCCCTGAGTAGCATGAAGCTGAGCAGCATGGCAGAGCTGGTCATGGATGTGGTGGAGAACAGACTCTGTGAAGTTATGGGAAGGAAAGGAGGTGCCTGAGAAGACTGGGCGTGGGTGGGAGGCCGTTCCAAGTTCAGATGATGACAAGAAAACTGCTATGGGGCTCATGTAGAGACTCCTGGGGTGAGGAATTGATCTCAGCTCTGTTGTTTCTAAGCCTTTCTGTGACCTTTGCCAAGATCAAAACTCTCCCCAGAAAAATGGAAGTTCTATCATATCATCCTGCCAAAAGGGTATTATTTCAAACACGAAAGCGTTACATGAAAAAAAAAAAAAGTGAGACCCAAGGGAAGGAAGGAAAAAGGGGGCTGTGAGTGGAGAGGAAGTGACACGTTTCATGAAATCGGAGCTTTTTAAGGTTGTTTTGGGCTCAGTTTCAAGAGGAAGTGCTGGTTATTAAGACAAACAATCGCTAATCTAATCTCTATCAGGAGACATATTTAAGTTCAAGCATACTTTTTTTTTTTCTGACTCTTCTGGATTCTGGATTTTCAATTGAATGCTGGAATATGAGTGTAAATCCGATGGAAGAAAAACAATTTAAGGAAGAACCATTTCTGATTTCTGCTACATGTATGAAGTTGGGGAAAACTGATCAGCAATCAAGAACAATCTAATTTTTTTGGACCTCTGCCCAATGCCCCATTTCCTAGTTAACTAGTTAACCTCCTTTAACTAAGATTTCCTCTTGTGAAGGCTTCCTATGTCCCTTTCTGGTCAAGCTGCTCTCCTCTAGGCTCTGCGGCCCCTCAGGGCATACCCACACTGTGAACACATCACACTCAACTGGAATGGTGTGTTACTGGTCTGCTTTCTGTACTAGACTGGCTTTTTGAAGACTGAGAACATCTGGCTCATGTTAGATGCTCAACAAATATTAGGTCAATATTGAATGTAGATGGGAGATAGAGATATGAGGATATCCCTGTATTGGTTTTATATTGTTGTGGAACAAATTACCCCAAACCTAGTGGCTTAAAACAACACACATTTATTAACACAGTTTCCATATATCAGGAGTCTGGGCACAGCTTAGCTGGGTCCTCAGCTCAGGGTCTCAGCAGGCTGCCATCAAGTGTTGACCTGATGGGCTGCAATCTCACCTAGGGGCTCTGGGGGTTGATTTTGTTTCCAAGCTCATTGAGGTTGTTGAAAAAATTAATTTCCTTGTGTTCGAATGACTGAGGATCCCTGCTTCTTATTGGCCATCAGCTGGAAGTCACCTCCAGGTCCTAGAGGCCACCAGGAATTCAACATGGCTGTTCACGTCTTCAAGGCTGGCAGGAGAATCTCCTAACTCCAATTGGCTATGACAGAATCTGGATAACATAGCGTAATCAAGGAAGTAACATCCCAGCACCACTGCCATATTTTATTTGTTAAAAGCAATCCCCAGTCTCACCCATACTTGGGGAGAGAGCAGGTGATGGGATTATACAAGGGCATAAACCAATGGGGTAACCTTAGGGTGTCACTGCCTCAATCTCTCTGTATAACCAATTCCACTATTACAAGGACTTTTAACACACACACACACACACACACACACACACACACACACACACACAATTTCTTTTCTTTGAGGCTTGCAGGAGAATAACTTAGTATTTCTAGCCTGTGCTCCATTATCTGAATCAGTTTTTGTAGTTTTTGGTTGATTCTTTAGGAAATCAATGTAGCAATCTGATATTTCTCAAGTCATGTGCTGTGTAGAAGTCCTCATGTTAGTTATTCTACTAGTTCTCAGTTCTCAACCCACCCTTCTGTAGTCTTTGGGATGCTGGGACTCTGCAAGCTGTATTTCTCCTTTGTTAGATGGCTTCATGTTAGTTTCTTCCAAAAGCGGGCAGGAAGGCAGGAGCCGGGGAGAGGCCTATTTGGCTGTTCATGTCAGTATGACCCCAGTACTGGCCCTTCACCCCAGCAGTAGCGATTGGTTCTGACTCAGCTTCTTCCAGCACTTCCAGAGGCAGCTTCAATCCACTCATCAGAGAGCAGCACTAGCCAGACAGCAGTCTCTCCATGGAGGTCTGACTCCCAGCTTGTAGGTTCTGAAAACCCCATTCTTTCCTCCTTGTTCTCCTTAGTGGTGGTGACAACTGCCTGCAGCGATTACCTTGTTGTTAGCTCAGGGTTGTCATTTTGCTTTTTCAGTCCTCCAACCTCCTATTTAACCAAATCCCTACATTATATTCTCCCTGTTAAATGCCCAATATGGTTTATTTTCCTGCCTGACACTGACTGATACAGTATTCTAATTTTCATGTAAGTCGCCAAGAAACTATAGGGCCTCAATAACTACTATTGCAATTTTATACTTCAAAGGACCTGACAGCAAATAGACAAAACCAATCTTCTGGCTTCTAAGTTGATGATTTTAGAATGGGTCCATAGCTGACTTTGACAGTCTATTTAAGGCTTCCTGGCTAAGTAGTAATAGATATGAATAGGCTCACAGTGGGTGATTCATTCATTTATTCCCAAAAATTAAGTGAGTCATGACTAGAGAGACTCCAGCTCCTGAGAAACCCATACTTAGAAATCAGCAAATCTATTTGCATTCAGTTATGGAATATACTCAGATATCCCCATTTCACAGATGCGGAAACAGAAAGGTGAATTTCCATCAAAGGCCTTGCCAACAGAAGCCTTTGAGTCTGGCACTACAGCTACAAATGTCTTCTCATCTGACCCCTGAACTGAATTCTCTTTCTGCATTCCGTAGTTTATTTAATGGCATATGTATACAAGTTCAAAATCTATGAATCACTGAAAGATGACTCCATCTCTCCTTCTTTCCTAAAGTAGGCCTGCTGATCTTCCTTCAAAGATGTTTCTCCCATCTGTCCCCTTCATTTGTATTCTACAGCCTCTGAGTGTTGATCGGCTCTCACTATCTCTTGCCCAAGCTATTAAAATAGCCTTCTGATCAGTCTCTCTGCTGCTGTCCATTGGATCCACTGCTACCAGAAAGATTTGTGTCACTTATAACTAAGAAAATATTACTCCTCTTCTCAAAAGCCCTTGGTGACTCCCTATTGCTTATAGGATAACAATCAAATATCTCAACTGGGAAGGTAAAACTTGTTTCAAAATTTGATCTCGACCTCTGTTCCCAGTCTTACCTCCTGTTGCTCCCCATTAGGTATCCTTCATTCTGGCCAAACCTGTGCATGGCCTCTAGAATGTGGCCTATACTCCTGCAGAACCTGTCCTTCTTTCTACTGATGCTGAGACACCTCCTAATCATGGATTCCCCCTCCCCAGTTCTGTCTCCTCTCCCTGAAATCCCATCCATCTAAGTAAGATCCAGCTCTAATTCTACCTCCTCCATCCAGCCTTTCTTGACTCCCCTACTTGAATAATCTCTTCTTTCTACTTTCTGAAATGACTATGTAAGGCATATAGATGATGATAAGAACTGTAAGAGTGGTACAACTAACATCTGATGATGGACTGTTCCATTCCCTGCACTGTACTATGCTCTTTACCCACATTATCTCATTTAATCCTCCTAGGGATCCTATGAAATAAGAAGTTTCTGTGTTATAGGTGAGGAAGCTGATTTAGTAAGGTTACATAAATTGTTCAAGATCACATAGCTCCATTTCTGTCTTATGTAAATTATTTGTGTTCACTCTTATTTATCCTCCAAATGGATAACTCATTGAGAACATAGCATTCCTTGTTTAGTTATTCTAAGCTTATGGAGCTATCTTGTGCATAAATCACCGATTTGCTGAAAAAGTCTCAGAATTCACAGCTTTTACCACCAAATTGTTTTGCCTTATTCATTAGTGCTGGATTTTATTTTTTTGGTCATATGTCAAGCAAATATATATATATATTCTATGTAATGTAAGTCAAAGGGGAGGGGAGAAGTGTTTCTAAAAAGTTTGGAACAGGTTCTTGCATTCCCTTTGTTATAGTTTGAGGGATAATTTTTATTTAACAGTGGTTACTTAAGTCTCTGCTTTAAGGAGCTACAAATAAACATTTAAATTCAGGAGTGCTTTCAATTTGTAAAGAAACTGCTGTGAGTGCTCATCATGCATGGACTCCTTCTGAGTGTTTGCTAATGATCACTCTGTTTTCTAAATTTGAATTTTTGCTTATTAACATATATTTTTAAAGCAGGGCATTGCCTGATACACAATGAGGGAGGCATATCTCTTTGGAAAAATTGAATGTAATCGGGGTTGGGGTGGGAATTATTCAAAAGTTACTCTAATGACTTATTAAACAAAAAAGTCAGGAGCACAGATTCTGGGTCACGAGCTAGAGATTTGAGGTCAGAAGGAGCTCCATTCTCTTGGAAATAATAAGGCTGCCCTTTCAGGAGGGCAGCTTTGTGGAGATGGTCGTACAGATAACACCTCAGATTCACGTGCAGAGGGACACATTTTTGGTAAATGCATTTCGTTTCCTTTATCTTTGAATTCAGAGCGGTGGGAACTGCTTCTGGATTGGAGATGGCTTTCAAAGAACCAAGGGCTCCTTATGCAGCTCCACTTCCGGGTGGCCATTTCGTATTCCTCTGAGGGGCCCAGGGAACAGAGATGGAAGTGTCTGAGATGCGGGGGAGGAGGGAGGAAGTTCAGGAAAGAGGCTAGTGGCAACCAGGCTGCTTGTCAAACAAGTGGAGGAGGCGTGGGGGAAAACGGTCATTCAGCGTTTCTTTTTCTCTTTTCTGGGCACCTTGTCCAGGAGCCACTCATATAACCTTTGATGAGGGTTGGTTGCTATAATGAATTACTCCCCCTTTGTGCATAAAGGCCCTATGTGGGACTGGGGTTTGAAGGATTTCCTGCACCAAGCATCAAGTTCTGTTGCCCTCTCTCCACTGCCCTGGCCTCTGTTAGAATTGTTCAGGATCATAGATAAGGCAGAGATAACGTCACCATAGGATTGTGCGCACTCCTTGAAAGTGTTATTATGCTCAGTCCCTTGATTGCCTCCCACCCTCAACACACACACACACACACACACACACACACACACACCACACACACACTGAGTGGACGCAGACCATGCAACCTGAATTGGCAACCTCTTCGCCCTGGCCCCATGGCCATTTGGGTCTGGCCTGGGGAAGCCAGGAACACTGATCTGCTGGCCAGCACTGGGAAGAGAGGCCCTGAGAACTGTCTATTGTTGGCCCCACAGATAAGCTGAGCAAACAGCCACCTATGCAATATGGTTCAAAGAATGGTAAAAGGTAGGGCAACGGTATCATTTATTATCTATGTGGGGTCACTTTTGCGAGTAGAAAGGGGCACTAATTAGTAACTATGTTAGGGCCACAGGCAAAAACTGTTGTCTCTGGCAAACCTGGAATCACTGTGCTGAAAAGTATCTTGGTCTCAATTCAATTTAACGACATTTCTTAAGCACCTCTGCACCAGGCATCATCTCCTTCCATAATCGGGCACAGCTTTGTCAATAAGTACTGATAGGATAGAGGATTAAATGCAATAAGGGAAGCAGGTGCAAAGGAAACAACAGGAGGGCAAAGTTACTCTCTGGGACAGGCGTTGGGAGCGTCCACAGGGCAGGCTACAATCAAGGACTTTTGAAAGACAAATGTTTCACAGTCATATAGATAGGGGAGGGGCCTCTAGAAAGGGAGAGCAGCAAGTGCAGGGTCAGACACTTGAAAGTGCATCGCACATTTGAGGGGTTGCAAGAAGTGCGGCATTGATGGAGAGTGAAGTGTGAAGTAGAAGTGTCAGAAGGTAAAGCTCAATGGACAGGCCCATAAGCGACGCCGACCAGCTTGGATATACTTGCTTAGGGTAGGGCTGGCAAATTGTGGCCCATGGACTAAAGCTAGTCTGCCACTTGTTTTCTGTAGATCAATTTTTATTGGAATAAGACCAAGCTCATTCATTATGTATCATGTATGGCTGCCTTACACTACAACAGAAGAGTTGAATAGTTACAACAGATATTATATGGCCCATAAAACCTGAAATATTTCCCCTTTCTTTACAGAGAAAGCTTGGCGACTCCTGACTAAAAGCCATGTTGGAAATACTGAAGGGCTTTAAGTGATAATGTACATACATCTCTGATTTAGAAAGATCTCATGGGGTAGGAGGGATGATAGGCTGTGGGGAAGCGAGGGAAGAGAGAGGTGGGAGACTCCTGCGATAGAATTTTATTCATGCAGTCAACTTTATTGACAGCCCACCATATGCCATACACTGTGCCAGGTTGGGAATTCAGAGATGAGGACACAATATACACCATGACCATCGCAAATCAGACAAGAAAAGGTAAGAGGCTGGACCAAGGAAGTAGAAATGAATTTTGTAGGAGAGCATGAATCAGAGAGAGGCGTAGAGAGATGTGACTGGAGATCTCGGGGCTCCGGGTTAGGGTCTGGGTGGTTGATGGTGCCCTTCTTTGAAATAAGGACATCAAGTAGAAGCAGGTTTACTCACATTAAGCTTCTCCTTTGCCTCCTTGAACTCACTACATTTGTCCTCTTGGTTAAAGTTCTTAGGAGCTTTCTAGAGACACAGATGTCTTAACTGGGTTCAGATTTATCTTATCCTGACACCTGAACAAGAACTAGTTTAACAAAGTATACACCATCTTTATTCATTCTTACCTAGAAAAGAGCAAAGCTCTGAACAAATTTAGAGGCAAATGTCCTGTGTGTGCCTGTGGCAGCCATTCCCCCACCAGTAGGTGGAAGGGACTGACTTCTTTATGCTGGTAACCCCAGTGACAGATTGACTTGCCAGTACATAGTAGGTACTCAACAAATGTACATTGGATGAAAATCCGAGGTTGAATCACTTAGGGCCCTGGAAAAACAGATGGTACCCTCACGGGCTTCAATCAAAGCCTGTTTAGTTTTGGGGCTATTTACAGAGGTGAGGGCAGGTGAGTGGAAGCAACAGGGATAGTGACGCAACCGGAGACTAGCAACAGCGGAAACTGCCCCCTTCTCTAGATCTGAAGGAGCAGGAAAGGTGTCACCAAACCCAGAATGAGTCATAACCATGAAAGAGGGGTCATTCAGAGAGAGAGCTGGTGCTGAGCTGGGGCTGCAAGGAATTTCAGTCACTGGGGAAACTACACCCTGGTATGGAGGGAGGGGGTGTGGATGGGGAGGAGTGGGGCACAAATACTCCAAGCGCTCCCTCCTACCTTTTGATCTACTGATGTCTCCAATGGCCGGACCCCATCAGAAGGCCCAGGGCAAGGGAGCCAGGATAACACAGCAGGCAGCTGCCATCTTCCTGGCGCACAGCGCTGGAAAGAAGAGAGCCTCTTGGTGATTTCTTTTAGTTTTGCAGAACGCGGGTCTGGACATACTTACACTATTGAATTGTTTGTAACACTAGTGAACTACTTGGACAAGAACATCATTATTTAGCTAAATAAATATTTATTGTTTGTATATTCCCGCAAGTAGCCCTGGCACACCTAACGAGTGCAGGTGCTTTACTGTGAGTCATGGACAGAGAGGCACAGATGGTGCCATCTCTGAGCTTCCTGGGACATAAAACTTTCTGAGTATTCCAGTAGTATAGATTGCTGGAAGTGGAATCCTGGGCCAAGGGGAACTCAGTTTATACTTTGATAGCCACTGACAAACCAGCTTTCTAAAAAGGCCAATGCTTACTCCAAGGGTATTCAAGCATGTCCATTTCCCATACCTTCTCCCTGGTCACTGGTGAGGGTAAGCATCTTTTCCTATGTTGATCAGTTCTTTGTAATTTTGCTTTTGCAAAACATAGTGGTTTAGAGCTTGGTGCCTGAAGCCAGGTTTGCTGTGTGGATTCAAACCCTGTCTATGCCACTTATTGACTGTGTGACCCTAGGCAAGTTATTTTTGCCCCCATTCCTCATGTGTGAAGTGGGGATAATGATATTTTGTACTCTTTGGAGTTTTGGAGATTATGTAATGACTGGCCATCACAAAATTTGCCCACATATTTTGCGCGTTTTTCTCTCCTTCCGATATTGAAGTGAGACCAGGGGTAAGGACCACCAAGCAGAAGAGAACCCATTCGGTGGCTCTCGTTCTGTGGCTGAAATGGTCTGCTGTGCCTGTAACATGACCCTGCACTGACATGACAGCACTTTACTTTCCTACCTGGACTATGGACAAGGGTGTATTTTGAGTTAGCAGAAAATCATCTGAATTCCTTGGTTCTCCTCACATCTTTGGAGTCCTGGGCTCTTGGGATTTGACTGGAGATTCTCCTACAGTCAGTTTTGCCCTGCGGAGGAACACCCAACTCCTATGCTTTGGCTGCTCTGGGCTTCAAGCTTGGCCAGCCTTTTCTCCGGCAGCCACCAGATGGAACTGCTCCAGGGCTCTGGGCCTGCAGGAGGCCAGGTGCTCTGTGTGCTCATTTGCAGCAGCTGAGGGCTGTGGTTGTGGCCGCCTGAGCTATTGCTGCTGTTGGGGAGATCACACGCCCACAAGGGGAATGCCTCAAGTTGCTGTAAAAAGAAAAAAATTTGAAGGAGGAAGAGAAGAGTAGCTTCCTTTGTAGGCCAGCCTCACAGTTACGCAACTCTGACTGTACGCTTTCAGACTTTCCGTACTAGTGAAGGTGACCTTAAGAAAAATTGAAAAGCTTGTAACATAGTCACAGGAAAGTTCAAGGGTGTGAGCATGGTTTAGGTGTTACTCAGAGATGAATGTGTGCATAGAGACCTACAGTGAGGCTGAGGCTAACACAGGCAATGGAAGGAAGTCTTCGGCATGCCACCAGCACAGCCAGCCCAGCGCCAGCATCACTCCCTTTCATTGATGGCCGCTACAGGCCAGAAATTGTTTGACATGTGAGCTCTAATTTTCATAATAATAGAACAAGGAACATAATAACCTGGTTTTAATGATGAGGATGTTAAAGTTCAGAAAGTTTAACTGTCAGGACCAAGATCCATCATCTAGAAAGTCGCAAGTCACATTTTGAAAACAGATCTTTCTGATGTAAAAGTGTATGTCTTTTTTACTGCCCAATGCATAGAGTTGCAGAATTTAGAGTCGTCAGGGACTTTAGAGTTCATAGTTTCTCTGTGCTCAAGATCATAAGGTCAGTTAGTGACAACATTAAAACTAGAATCTTCTATCTCCTATTCAAGTACTTTTTCCAGCAAGTGAGTTTGTTTCATAAAAGTCTTGGCTAAAACATTGTTAAATGAATAGATAACATCTAATAACTGGGAGTCAGCTGGGGAAGGTGGAAAGGAGCTTCTGAAGCTTATAGCTTCAGATTTTCACTCTACTGCTTCCTAGCTGTGTGGGCAAATTATATGATTTATATCAGCCTCAGTTTATCATCTGTAAAAATGGCAATAATAATAACACTGAAATAAGAATACTGAAAATAAAAGGATGTAAGCCATATGGCACATAGTAGGTAGTGAAATTATCTATATCTAGAAGAATGATTTTGAAATAGTATTGTATGCAATTTTTTTTTTCTTTTTAAGATTTTATTGGGGAATTGGGAAATGGGAACAAACAAGCCGCTGTTCTTTTGTTCTTCAGTCCAGTTGTGGAGGACATCGCGTCACTGGCCCATGATGGTATTGTGATCATTGCATTCTTCCTGGGTGAGGCAGATCGGTCACCGGCCATTGAACGGCCACTCACAGCGGCTCTTGGCAGCTCATGAAAGCTCACACCTGCTGCTGGCTGCTCAAGCTGGCAGCCAGCCACTCATGGTAGCTTACGGCAGCCCACTGCAGTCCCACTGCAGCCTACGCCATCGCCGGGGACTCACGGCAGCCCAGCTCCAGGTCTAGCTGCTGTTCACCATCTCAGCTGTAGAGGGTGCAGCATCACTGGCTCTCATGTGGGATCTGAACCGGGGCCTTACTGCTCAGAGCTGGCATCCCAAGCCAACTCCCAACCAACGTGCCACTCATCCGGTCCTGTTTGTTTGTTTTTGTTTGTTTGTTTTAAAACTCAAGGTAGCTTGAAAGCAGGATCTAAGGGCAGGGCTGTTTGTTGATACTGGAAGCTATAGGTTGGAGCACAGGCTTTAGAATCATGACTGTGTGTATACAGATATCAGCTCCAACCCTGGTTAGCTGTATGACCTCAGGCAAGTCACCTAACCTCTCTGTGCCTCAATTACTTATCTACGATTGACAGTAATCATGATATTTATTTTATTAGGGTTATGCATGGATTACATGTGACAATGCAGGGAAAGCATGAGCATGGCACATTGATGCAGTAGATCTCCAGCAAATGGTAGTCATCATTGTAAAATTAGGAAAACAGAATCTGAGAGTAGAAGTAATATCATGCAGCAAGAATACATACAAGAGCAGCAAGACATGCTCTGTGGATTCAGAGTGCAATTTGTGAAATAGTAGTTTACTGTTCTATCTGTACCCACAACTTGATTTTGCTGGGGAGCTCCAATACTTATTGATGCGATTTGGTCAATTTATTTATGAACTACCTTTTAAAAAATAAGTGATGGTTTGGCTGAAGACATTTAAAAGGGAGATCTGCCCTTTACACTCTAGAGATGGTAATGGGAGTGAATCATTACTATGTTTCTGGAGTACAATTGAATAATGTATGAAAAGTCTTAAAAATGTGTATGTTATGTGAGATGGGCAGATCCAAACCTGATACTGAACTACACTTCACCCCTACTAAAACCCCCTACATTTCACCACTATATTAAGCTGTAAACCTAGTACGTCCTTCAAAAAAAGATTTCTTGTTCCAAAGTTTTATATATATATATATATATATATATATATATATATATATTTGTTTTTAACTTTAGTTAAGAAAATTTTAGCTTTACTTAAGAAAACAGTTAAAGGTGCCACAAAAACTCATTCATTTATTCAAAAATATGCCCACTCTGCCCTTGCTAGGCCTTGGGGATGGAGTCATAGTGCTGCCCTCATGAAACTAATAGTCTAGAAGGGAAGATTGCCATTAGAAAAAGAATTCTATGACTAATTAATTAATCAAAAATATTTCAAATGCAGTGAAGCAGCTGGGTAGGGTCTACAAGCACAAACAACCAAGAGGCCTGATCTAACCTGAGCAGTCTAGGAAGGCTTCCTGGAGGAAGCTGCATTTAGCTGAGACCTGAGAGACAGCATGAATTAGCCAATGAGTGAATGGAAAATGAGGACAGGCACTCCAAGCAGATGAAGTGTCATGTGCCAAAACCATGATCCCTCCAACTGCAACGTGGCAAAGGATTTGGAGGAGGATGTGAGGAGTCCAGTTGGAAAACTTCAACCACAGAGATATGCATCACAGACTTATTTACAAGAGTGAAAAGCAAGAAAAACAAAACAAAAACAAAACTCTAAATGTCTAACAATGAAGAATTGGTTAAATAAGTTTTGGTGCATCTATTCAAAAGAATAAAGGTGTCCTATACAGCCTATTGTATCATAGAAGACTTTTTATGATAAAGAAGTGCATAATATAGTGTTTCATGAATGCAATCACAAAACTGTATACACTATCTAATCCTAGTTATATTAAAGAATTACAGATATATAGAAGTCTTGGAGCACATATGCCAAAATGTTAGCAGTAGTTAGTTCTGGATGGCGGGATAACGGTATTTTTCATTTTCTTATCTTTTGTTTATCCATACTTTACAATTACCACCCCCCACCCTACCCCCTACCCCCCTGCACATACACGGTGCGAGTATGTTATTTTTGTGCCAAGAAATCTTTTTTTGAAGGATGTACTAGGTTGACAGTTTAATATAGTGGTGACATGTAGGGGCTTCTAGAGCTGGCAGTTTCAGGTTTGGCTCTGCCCATCTCAACATTGGGACCCCAGGAACTTTTCTGTGAGACTACCTTCCTATCTGCAAAATGCATTGTGGTTGTTGTGTGGATTAAATAATGCAATGCCTAGAAAGTGTTTAGCGTAGAGTCTGGCCCATTAGTAATAGTTAATAATATTGAAAAGAAACACAATCAATGTTGACAAGCATTCACCACCTAGAAAAGCTGCTTTAGGCTGCTTGGTTTTTCATTTAGGATGGCGTCAGGGGAAGAAAGTCATCCTACAATCGTGGCTGCTCACATTGTGCCTGTGTAGATAGCAGGGAGGGATGAGAGAGAGTGCCCAGAAATGGGGTGGGGGAGAGCAGACAAAAGGTTTCCATGACAAACCATGAGACTGGCAGGTCCCTTCCACAGCCCACACCCAATTCCTCTCCTTCCCTCTCTCGACCTCCCACCCTTTTTTCGCACTTTCCTCCCACCACGTCCTTCCTCTTTTCTGTGCTAAAGTGTGAATTTCTCTGAGGCCAGAGACCATGTGTTAGACTGGCTATACATCAGTCCCCCCATAGCAAGCACCTACTGCTGTACAGCTGCCCCCCTTGACTGTTATAAGCAGGGAGACTTATTAGAGACTCCCCTATTGGGCGTGACAGACAGGGGTGGAAACGGGGGGATAGAAGGGAAGGCAGATGTAAGAGGTTGAGGTGAAGGATGAAGAGAGAACAGACTCTGGAGTCAAACAGACCTAGGTTTTAATCCCAGCCTTATTTTCGAAGCTCTACTTTCTAACTTCAGGCAAATTCTGTAACCTCTATAAACCCCTGTTTCCTCATTTAAAAATGGAGACAATTTTGTCTGCCTCCTTGCCTGTTATGAGGATTAAATGAGGCAAGGTGTGAAAATACCCAGCATGATGCCTGGCATCCTAGTTATATTAGTTTTCTTTTCTTCCCTCTAAGATTTTGAGAGCCTGTTGATGGAGGAATAGTTCAGAGAACTCGGAAAGCAGCAAGCCAGCTTCTTTTGTGGGTACAGATGAGTCCGACTTCGGACATGTTGAATTTAAGGTCAAGAGAGCCAGTTGGAAATCTCCATCTGGTGACTGAAATGAGGATGAGGAATAGGCAGAAATTTCTGAACCATCTTCATAATTTATGTCCATCATATGCCTGTAGGTAGGAGTTGATGATCGCTTTGAAGGAGAGAACACAGAGAGGAAAAGAAGAAAAATGAAGTTTGGAGTTCAAGATTTTGGAGGGGGCAGTTTTAAAGTTTGATGCAGGGTGATGACTGGATGAAATTGGGTGAAGGTCAAAGTCATCAGAGTTAAAGAGGTCCAGACACTAAAACCTACACTTGTTTTTCGTTCCAAAGAAAAGATTATTGAGATCCTTCAGCATAACCCATCTGCAGAGCTAGTATAAATTCTGCTCTCTCCCACCTCCTGTGCTCTCTGAATATACCTGGCACTGTCACTCATCATCCTCCAGGAAGCTCTCTGTGGGTCCTGAATATTCTGTAAGGTCCAGTACAGGTCATAGCCCTTGACTACTTTCTTCCCTCTCCAACCCACCCCAATCGAACTGCCTCCAAACTCCTAAAGCATTTCTTGACTACTGCTTGTTTAGCATTTATTCTTTATGGCTGCAATGGGAAGTGGATTCATCTCACATACCAATACTGGTCAACTCCCAATGGCTGCCCATGGAAAGAGATGTTTTCCAGTCTCAGTGGGACGAAGCCATATGCATGTCTCTCAAGAGCACTGGCATGGGAAGGTGGGCACATGTACTGGGTATCTGCTGACCATAATAAATAGCTGTCTTATTTTGAGTTTCCCAAAAGAAGATACTGAGACAAATATCTGGGTGCAGGTAGTTTATCTGGGAAGTGATTCCTAGCATAACAAATGACAAAATGTGGAAGATGAGACAAAGAAGGGAGAAAAGTCAATAAGTGTATTTTACAATATGGGCTACCACTGGTGCACAGTCCCTCCGAGGACCCCAGGAAACTGTCAGGTTGTTCCCCTGGAGTGTGGGAGGCTGGGCATTTACCTACCTATTCTCATCTTCCATTGACTGAGGGTTGCCTCCTGAGGTGCCAGAGGAAACTCTTAGGCAGAGAGCACCAGTGATGCAGATACCTGAGTGAAAAGCTGTTGGAATGTGATAAATGGTCTCTCACAGGTGAGCCCCGGTCAATATGGGCAGGGTGCCCACAGATCCACTATGATGGCCCGGTCATATTGTCTTTTCACTACTTTTCTTATTTCTGTTAGCTACCTGTGAAAAGCAGATGGCACAGTTCCTTATACCTAAACCGTTTTCAGTCCACATAAAAAAAATGATTGTTGACTGACTTATGAAGAAAGAGAAAGGGAAGAACAATTAGATTCACCAATTGGGGTTTCTTTTTTGAAGGCCCAGATGGTGCTGGTTGTGTGGGCTGCTGTGAAGTCCAGCTATTTGGCCAATGCAGCACATTTCTAATCTGGATCATTTTCATCACACAGGTATCACTCAAGTCAGAGAATAAGAGAGAGAGAGCAGGTTCCCAGGAAAACAACTCTAGGTTCTGAGGAAAGGTGGGGATGATTTAATGAAGGCATGTTAACACAGAGACTGTACCCTCCTAGAAATGGAGCAGTGTAAACTGGCCTCCATTGAAAGGACTTCATTAAGATGGGGTACTGGACCATCCAGTCACACAATATTTATGCCTTTACATTTTAAAATTCTTTTGTAATTAAAAGTGCTTCCACATTCTACTTGCCATGGATAATGACTATGAACAAAACAAAACAAAACAAAAGTTGTGTAGAAATCTGTGCCAGAATCTCATGGCTATGAACTGAATTGGGTCCTTCCAAAATTCATTCTTCAGCATCCTAACCTGGAACATGACTTATAGGTTCCTATTTGGAGATGGAACCTATAAGGAGGAAATTAAAGTTAAATGAGGTCAGAAGGGTGGGACTCTGATCCTTATAAGAAGAGACACCAGAGAGCCAGTGTTCTTGCCTCCCCTCTCTCCCCTCACTCACCCCTCTTCTCTCTCCCTCATGGGAGGACACAGTGAGAGGGTGGCCACCTCTAAGCCAGGAAGAGAGCTATCACAAGAAACTGAATTGGCAGGCACCTTCATCTTAGACTTGCAGCCTCCACAACTGTGAGAAAATAGTTTCTGCTATTTAAGCTACCCAGTCTGTGGCATTTTGTTATGGCAGCCTGAGCAGACTAATACAATCACTCTAACCCCATCTCCAATGTCCCCAATGGTTCTTGCTGAGCTCCCAGAAACTGTGTTATCAAAATGAGTCTTACACTGGATGAGGGCTTTCTCATCTAAAAGTGATTTCCATCACAGCCTTGAGAGAGAATTTGGCCAGGAATGTTGATGCCCATCCCAGAATCATAGAACGGAGGTCCCCCAGCATTTAGCCCAATGCCTGGCTCATAGTAGAAGCTTGATAAATGTTTGATGATATAACCTGGGAACATCCCAGGCTTAGAATGGGAGCATTCCAGCTTCTTTCCCAGGGCTTTTTATTCCCGTCAGCACTGCCTTTTCTCTACCATCGCATAGTTTAAGGTGCTAAGAAAGAGTTTCTCAAAGCTTCCCGCAGTTGTTATCTTGGTTCAAAGTCTTAGCTGGGTGATGTTGGGCCAGTCAAAAGTCTTAGTTTGTGTTCCCCAAGAGCCTCAAATCCAAGTGGTTTATTTGGGAGCTGCAGGGAACACCAGTGTGGTGGTGGGAAGATGACAGGGAAAGGAAGACAACTGATCAAGTTATGTTGTCAAGCAAATCACCACTGTGGGCCACGGAACTTAATCCCCCTGGAGACCTCTGGGGATCATGGTAGGACACATAACCTTGAAATATATCCCCACCCTACCACCAACGGCTGAGGGAGTCAGGGTATGTCTACAGTTCTCGTCAATTATGACTTTATGGCTACTCCTGGAGGACACTGATTCCCCCACACATCTGGCATGCCAGAACACTGCAGGCAGGAGCTCTCAGGCCAGGTTCTGACATTTGGAAGTTGAGCTTGTAGGCCCTGAAATAGTAAGGACCAAGGAGATATGGGTGGGACACAGACAGCTTCTGCCATCGGTAAAAGGAAGACTGGCACCCAATTCATTAAATGAGTTCATATTTGTAATGCATTGAAAACACTCTATGGTGTACGACTGGTCTGAGTGAGTGTGGCAGATTCTATTTTTCACACAGACACAGTAATTTTCTGGTTCCATATGTTCTTTAAGAACCTTGCCACTCTCTAGTAAGGGGTGGGGTCTATTTCCCCTCTCCTTGAACCCAGTGGGACTTTGTGACTGTCTTGATGAACACAATACTGCAGAAGTAAAGCTGCTGGCTTCCAAGGCAAGGTCAGGAAAGGTGACATAGGTCTGCCTAGCTCCCTGTCTGTCTCTGTATGTATGTATATGTACACACACACACACACACACACACACACACACACACACACTGCTACACGGAAGAGATCACATGAAATACAACAGAAGAACAGAGATAGATGGCCAAGGAGCTACAGCTATCAGAGTTGTCCCAGATCAGGTGCCGGCCATCTAATAAATACCAGCACAGGAGAGGCTTGGAGCCAGACATGCTTAACTATGCTGGACCTGAACTCCTGATCAACAGAAACCATGAGAGATGATAAATAATTATTGTTATTTTATGACGCTAAGTTTGGAGATAAGTTCTTATGTAGCCATAGTAACTGGAATAGTGCTTGATAAATAAAATAAATACAGACTTACTCCTCTACTTACAATCCTCCTAAGATATGATGGGACACCTTCATATTCTGGGTTCCACATTCTAGCAGATGGTTACAGCCCGGGCTCATGTTTTTACAGAAGGCAGATCTGTACCTTACTAATAGGGTAAGGCATTATGTTAAGATTGTGTGAAGTTATATGTGAAGGTTAATATGCACAGGTAGGTTTCGTATTGGACTGGACATTGCGGTGATTCCCCAATACCCATTTTGCTTGTCTTCCATCTGGTGGTGGCCTGGTTGTTTGGTCACTCACCTCCAGTTCCAGAAAGAGGCCTTGAGTGGCCTGTGCCACCAGGGAATCCCAGGCTCTTACCATAGTGATTAGGCCATAAAAGTCAAGCATA
Organism: Aselliscus stoliczkanus; assembly: GCA_033961575.1. Classification (NCBI taxonomy): domain Eukaryota; kingdom Metazoa; phylum Chordata; class Mammalia; order Chiroptera; family Hipposideridae; genus Aselliscus; species Aselliscus stoliczkanus. The sequence continues at coordinate 142,678,718 of CM066729.1, forward strand.
CGCCAGGAAACACTTGGCTTTCCCTTAAGATTGGTTAAGGATGGTGTAATCAGCACCATAACCAAAATTTTTGGGGGGATTCTGGGGTATAAATGCATCCTTCCTCTGGGAAGTGTTGGGTTCAGACATGCACGCTGGAGCCATTGCAATCATTTTTGCTACCATGAGGGAAAGCAGCCCGAGGATGGAATCAGCACAGGAAAGGCAAGATTGAGAGAATCATAGAGAAATTTATTTACAGTCTTGATCAAACCATGCCTAAAACCCAGACTACATCTGCATTTTTAGATATGGGAGCCAAGATGTTGCCTTTATTGTTTAAACCACTTTAATATGGATTTCCTATTACTTGGAACCAAAAGGCCCTTAATTAATTCAAGTAGCAACACATCAGTCATTGTCCCCAGAACTAATCCGTCAATCTAGTGACTAGTGTCACTAGAACTATTCTCCAGAGTGGAAGAGAAGAGCAATATTTAATCTATATAAAATTTTCTAACACTCCCTTTGGACATTTTTTCTGTAAAACCTTGAGTTTTGCCAAGAAAATAACTATCATGTTCCTGACTACATCTTGGCTGTGTATACATTCTGGAAGCACCAAGGAAAGATCTGTTCTGGGCCAATCTCTGAGATTTTGGTGGCTTCAGGCATTCCCAGGCTTATAGATGGCCACTGTCTTCCTGTCTCTTCATGTCATCTTCCCGCTCAGGGTGTCAATTGTGGGGTCCAGATTTTCCCTTTTGAAAGGATGCCAGTCATATTGGATTAGGGCGCATCCTAATGACCTCATTTGACTGTGATTACCTGTGCATGGACCTGATTTCCAAACAAAGTCACATTCTGAGGTACTGGAGGTTAGGGATTCAACATATCTTTTTTTTGGGGGGACACTATTTAACTCATCACAATGGGTTAGGGGAAGTGGCTTTGGGAGGGTGTATATAGAAATGATGACACCAATTATAAAAAAGTTTTAAAAATACCTTATCAAGCACCATTTTGTAGTTGTCCATGTGTAAGAAGGCCTTGCTTTGATTTGTAGAACAGAAGGCATGGGGTTCCTGAGGAAGACACTTTCTCTGAGACATGGTGATGAGATGAAAGATTCAGAGCCAGGTTCATGAAACACAGAGCCTGTGTTGCTTCTTTCTTCTAGCCTAGATGTTTCCATTACAACAATCTTTGTTTTGTTGGGTGGTTTTTTTCTTTTTTTTTCTTTTTTTTTTTTAGGGAATACACACAAAGCTTTGACTTATATTATTCTCCTTGCCTCCAACTGAATGAAATTTATGAAGTTTCTTGCACAGTGTGTTCATTGTTTTGGATTGGGATAATTGAAGTGTCAGGAATATTTGCTTATTGAAAACAACTCAGGAACACTCTGAATGCCCGGCCAGCCCAGGGCCACATTCAGGACAGCTGCGTCTGAATACCCTTCACAGCAGAAGTGCCTTCCCAGGTAAACTAATTTCACAACTGGGGAGGAACACTGGGTTAGGAGTCAGAGGGCCTTATTTCTAATATGAACTTCACAGTTCACTTGCTGTGGGACTGTAACTTTGGATAAATTATTCAATTTCTCTGGGCTTCAAAGGTAAATCAACTTGAAGACCATGGTTTTATCTACTTCACAGGGATACTGTGTAGCTCAGAAGGGGCGATCTATATGAAAACACATTACAAAGCATAAAACATTATACAAATGTGTATTATTAATGATAGAAATGAATCCTTTTTGCTTCTTCTCAGTATATGATATTGAACTAAGGAACCAAAAATAGGTCAATATTCGGATTATTCTTCATTTTCTCTCTAAGATCCATTCTCCACCCTTTTCGGCCCTGCTCTGTGCCTTGGGAGACTGAGCAGTAAGATTACATCAGCTAGACTTCCTTACCTTGTGGCTTATGGTTGGGTTTGGTCAATGAGAACTGCCAATAGGAAATAGGAAGGTGGGAGGAGAGAAAGGTCGGAGTATGTATTCCTTTGCTTTCTCCTGGATGTCAGAGCACCAACTAGAAAGCCACAGCTCCGACTGGAAAGCCGCTTACACCCCTGTAGTCCTCACAGGCTCTGGGTCAGTCACATCATCCCCTCTCCTCTCCTTCAGGCTGAGGAGGATAGCAGTTACTGCTGTGGCTGATCCTTGATGCCTGTCTCTCTAAACGATCTCTTCACTATCACCCTTCAGCCCTTTGGTGATTCCAGGGGACCCTGGCTGTAGCCATCAAGACCACAATGTGGACACTCACTCAGCTTATTCTGAGTGAATAATTGCCTCCCTTGTTTGGGATGATCTGTGCTTTGTCTTGTCGTTAGCTATTGGGCAGGTCTGAAAAATGATTCTTCTCTTATAGAAATGAGCATCATTGGATCTCAGGGAATTATAGAGATTTGGATATCTTTGCTGTTCTCCATCAGCACTAGATGCTTTCTTTTGGTTTATGGGGGACCCAGTCTGTGCTTGTTCTTTCTTTGATAGATCCTGGTGCTCCCTGCATTTGTGCATTCCCCAAGTTCAATCACCCCTTCTCTCATCCACTCTGCTCTCAACCAGATCCCAGGTCTTTGTCTCTGGACTCATCTCCTACCCCTGTGCCTTAGGTGGTACTCACTGAACCCTCTGACGGAACACAGCCTCTTTTCTCTTTTCCATTCCTCACCCTCAACTCCCCTATTTCTCTTCATGCTGCCTAGGCTTGGAATCTTGGGTCATCTTCAGCATCTCTACTTGCTCCTTATGTGCAAGCAGGCACCAAGGACTATGGTTTGTTCCCTTCGAAATGTTTCTTGGCTTCCTCTTTGCCCTCTCATCATCTCAGTTCAGACCTCTCTGGACTTCTGTGACAGGATTTCCAACTGGCCTTTCTTTCTCCAGCCTCTCCCCAACTCAGTGTAGCCCATAGACTTTCACCACCATGTTAGTGCTTCTGAAACTTGGCTTTCATCATGCCCCATCTCTCTATGACCTTCAGTGACTCTGTGTGGTCCATGAGGTGGAATGTGAACCCCTGATCTTGGCATTCAAAGCACTGCATAATCAGCTTCTTGACCTATTTATGACCTGACAAAGCCGCTCTGCTCGCCTAACTCTCTTCTGACCGCACCAGGAGCTTCCCAGCCTCCAGCTCAGTGCTCAGCTCGTACCCCACTCCAGTGTCCCTTCCTTCCTCCTCATGTGAACACCATCCATTCTTCACAGCTAAACCCGAATGCCACTTGCTCTCTGAAACCTTCCCTGACCACTACAAGCCAGTGTGATATTTCCCTCCTTTCTAGCCATCTAGGAAGTTGGCTGAACTGAACTTGGTTTATGCTTGTCATTTGAGATCTGTAACATGTGTTAGCCACCTGTGTCTTGCATGGTAGTAGGCCCTTACCATTTACTGAATAAACCAATAAATACGGGAAATACACTGGCTTATTCAAATTGCTGATTCTTTAAGGGACTGGGCACTTACATGTATTTTCCATGTTAGTGGGTGTGTGGCACTAAAGCTACATGTTTACTCCGTAGGCTCTGGATCTAAGAAGGAACATAATGATGATGATAATGATTCAACAATGAGGATGATAAAAATTAAAATGCCTACTATTTCCATTTGTTGAATACCTACTATGAGCCAATAATTCATACACATGATCTCTTTTTCTACTTATAATCAACTTATAAGTATTATTACTATATCTATTTTATAAAACAGGAAATGGAGGCTCAGAGCAATTAAGTAAATTGCCCCAAATCATACATCTAGCAGGGCTAAGGCTGAATTTGAACTTGGGCTTAACAATGCTAAAAACTATTTTACCAACCAAATACTAGGCAGCTTTTTGGAAGTTTCCTGCAGTCATTTGGGGGTGCACTGTGTGGAAGTGCATATGTGGTGCCATGTCTATCTTATCTTCATCTTAGGGCGGGCAGGATCTTATCTCCAAGCTCTTTGTACCCATCCAGTGATGCTGAGGACACTGCCTAATCCATCATCAACACTCACTAATAGTTTATTAATTGATTCCCAGCTCTAACCAACTTCATGCCTGAATTTCAAGTGTTTCTTGTAGAAAGTTCTGGCCAGGGTTGGACTGTGGGTTTGAATAGGAATTCTCTTTCTGCTCTGCCCACATCACAAAGCCTTTAGTTTATCTAAGTACTTGTCTCCAGGGCTTTTCCCTTGGAGTGTTTTCTGTTGTGTCAATTTAGCTAAGCTGGCAGTGTTTCCCAGAACCCTCTTGTCTGCATGCTTCCAAATTAGGGCTGGCCACAAGAGAAATTTCCTTGAGATTGGGATGGCAGAAGAAAAGCAGCAGCGATTCTTTGCAGATTGGTGTAGGGTTCCAGACTGGGGCGGGGGTGGGAGGGGGTGGGGGGTGAGGGGGTGGGGGCTGAGTTCAGGCTGATCTAATGGCTCCTCCTGTTGGCATGGAACAGCCCCTGGGTCTGCAGTTCCCCTGGCTCTCACACAGCCTCCTCCTTCAGATTCTCTGCGCCACAAGCTTGCTGTGTATGAGTGGTTCCAAGGAGAAGGTACAGGCTTTTGCAGATGCGCTGTGTTGTCCAAGTTGGAGGCATGAGAGACAGACATGGTTCTGGCCTATGAGCATTGGTTCCAGTGTTTCCCATGCTTCCAGTTTGTGTTGTCCCCCACATTCCCCAGATCCCGTGCTCCTTCCTGATTATCAGACCTGCTGACCCACAGCCAATTCAGGCCCCCACTGGATGCAGAGGAAATAGCCTGCCATCGACTCCTCCAGAACCATTGTGCAAGGTCTAATCTTTATAACAAGTCCCTTGTTCTGTATCACTCAGAGCAGCTCTACTTTTCTGATCTCTCTTCCCCAGGTCACCAAGATACAGTGTCCTTGGTCACGCGGCTGCCCCAAAGACATTTGTGCATAGTGATTGGGCAAAGTCACTGTCAAAGCAGGAAGAAACCCAGGTTTGGTGAGCCTTTCGTACCTTTTCTCTTTCCCTCCCCACAAGACTGTGGTGTTGTTTCTGGAGGCCAGAGCTAGATCAGATCTGACTCGTAGTGAAACCCAACTTAAGACTCCACAGGGTTATTCAGGGCTGTACCTGCCCAAGCAAAGCTGAGTTGAACTCAACTCCACTATCACTGCTTTTGGAGGTTGTGCCACCTCCACCCCTTTGTGGTTGCTCTCAGATGTCACTGGCCTCAATCTCCTGTGCATGGAGCTGGGCTTGTGATTAGTCACAGTCAGACTAGAGTAAGGGGTTGCCTATTTTAAGTGCGGTGATCTCAGAGGCTCTGAAGACTTATGCTGAAAACTACTCGCCTTCATCCAGGTGTTTTAAAGTCTGAAACTTCACCATTAGAGTATCATTCTTTTGGATTATTCTCTCGGAGGTTTGTTATTAAAATAACATGCATCTTTAATAAAAGGATCACCTGCAGAATGTAGTCGTAGAAAGAACATGGTTTCTGCAATCATATAGCTCTGAACTCACATATTATCTGTGCTATTTAAAATAGCTGTGAGACTACAATAAAATAAGTATTTAACCTCTTTCAGCTGAAGTTTTCTCACCTATTAAAATGGGAATAATAATATCCAGTTTGATATATGTTTTAGTCCATTCAGGCTGCTATAACAGAAGTATCATAGACTGAGTGATTGGCTCATAAACTACAGAAACTTATTCTTACAATTCTGGAGGCTGGAAGGCTATGATCAAGGTGCTGGTAGATTCAGTATCTGGTGAGAATCCACTTCCTGGTTCATAGGCAGCCATGTTTTTGCTGTGTCCTCCCATGGTGAAAGGGGCAAGGGAACTCTCTGGCACCTCTTTCATAAGGGCACTAATTCCATTCATGACTCCATTTTCATGACCTAATTATCTCTCAGAGGCCCCACCTCCTAATACTATCACATTGGGAATTCAGATTTCAACATATTAATTTGGGGGAGTCACACACATTCAGTCCATTGCAGCATGCAAGCTAACAAATGTGAAAGTACCCAGCACAATGCTTGGCACATAGATGTCAGCATTTACTCCTAATTTCCTTTTCTTGAACTGATAATGCATTGGAGTCCTTAGTAAAACACTTGAGTATGCACCATCATTTTTGGATTCTCATCACACTTGGGATCTAGTGGGTGAATGGGTGAGGTCTATGAATGTGCGTTATGTTGTTTTGATAGGGTGGGAGGAGAGAGAGAGACAGAGAGAGAGTTTAAAGAAGAGAAAGTTCACTGGAAGAGGAGATAAGTAAGTTAGGAAAAACTGGCTTATTTCCATTTCCCTTTCTCTAGTTCCATTGTGACCATCCTAATGAAAGTTGCCTCTCTTACCTGGTCCATTTGAAGGTTATTATTTTAGTTTACTCCTTCTTGGAAGCCAGTGATCTTTTCAAAATGTAAATCAGATCTTACTTAAAACCTTTAGAACCTTTTGACTCTTCAAATTATACTTGGCATTTAATCTAAACCCTAATCTTGGCCTGAAAGCACTCCCTACCCTACCCCTAGTCCATCTCTCCTTCCTCAGCTTCATTTTACTCTCCTCCCTCCTTACTCAATACATTTAAGCCACATTAGAATTCTCCCAGAATCTTGGATCAGTGAACTCGAGGTCTTTGCACATGCTTCTCTCCTCCTTTTCCCCCTCTTTTCCTCCTCTTTTCTCCCCTCCCCTCCTCTCCTACTCCCCCCCTCCCCCATTCTTCTGGTTTATTCCTACCCAGCCTTCACATCTTTGGTCATATGTAATTTTCTCAGGGAGACTTTCCTGATGGAACAAAATCAGGCCCACCTCTTATTCTTTCTCATAGAAGAGCTCTTCTATGATTTTTTGCATATGGACTGTGTTACATTTCTAAAGGATAGAATTATGCATGTAGTTTCTTTCTGAAGTGTTGACTCCTCTTACAGAGTGAGACATGACAGTATTGTGCCCCATTGGGTTGCCAGCAGTTAACCCCACTGCCTGGCACACACAGGTCTCCATAATGCTGATTAATGATGAATGAATACTTACAGAGTAACCCTGGGAAAGATCTATCTGTACGAGATTCACATTTTCTCTCCTCATGGAGGAATGATAGTTCTTGGGTTTGTGATCCCAGAGTCTTACAAAAGTCACCCAGAAAACACAGGTCTTGTTGACTTCTATATTTAATTTTTTTGTTCATTCTCTTATTGTTCTTTTTAAAATTGAGGCATCATTTACACAGAGTAAACTGAACAAGTAGTAAGCATGCAGGGATGAGCTTTTCATGAGTATATAGCCCTGGAACCACCACCCCAATCAAGAACCAGACTCTCTCAGCTCCATCCTGTGTACTTCCAAATCCACAACCCCCGTCCCCACCCCACACGGGACAGGTTAACTTCGCTTCTGATCTCCATCTCCATACATTAGTTCTGCCTGCTTCAAATTTTCAGGGAAATAGAATCATACAGTGCATATGCTTTTGTGTGTAGCTTCTTTTCTTCAACATGTTTTGAGCTCCAATCAAGTTGCTGTATGTAGAAATAGCTTTTGAGAATTATTTTTTTAATTCTTGAGTATTTCATTGAGAGTATATACTACAATTTATCCATTCTACTATTATCAGACACTGGGTTGTTTTCAACTTGGGGCTATTATGAATAAAGCTGCTATGAACAGCCTTTTTGTGGACATGTCTCTGGGGATAGAATGAAGAGTGGAATTGGTGGATCTCTATCTTTAAGGCAGGCTCTTTTGTCCTATTGGCACATCCTTCAAAAAATCCTGGTATATTGCAATCTGAACTTAAAATGAGGTAAGTCAAGGGTGATTCTCCATATAGCACTAAGCTTCTTACCTGGGGCAAATACTTCATATGGCTTTTCTTTAAGTGCATTTCAGGGGTTTGTGTCAAGGCCATTTGAGCCTGTGTGATGACAGGCCCAAGCAGCTTAAAATCATGATCTGCAGGGGCTTTGCCTCTTGAAGCTTAGTTTGAAACCATGATAAATAATTTCAAAAATGGTCATCTGAGCCAATAAGAAAACACTATTCTATTTGTTTAAATCATCGAGCTACAGAAGCGTTTGCAGGGCATATTTTTTTTCAATTAAAATGATCCTAAGATAATTGCTTTGGCTGTTTCTATAAAATGCTGTAGGTATTCCTAAAGTGACATTTATTCTCTGATTCATGCTACTGCCACTAGTAATAGTGACCATTTGCTAATCCCAGTCACAGGAGACTGTCTCATGTGGCCGTGTAGTGCTTATTTTTCTTTCTACAGGAACACATATGGTTCATAAACTGTAACCATTAAACGACATTCACCAAATTCTGTGTGCCCTTTTCCCAAAAGGTAAATTATACTAAGGAGGAAAAATATAATCCCTGCCAATTCTCTTGCTAAACATCTCCTTGTCTAGAAAGGACGCTCGCTTGTTTTTTCCCTCATATCATTATGCGAGAATTTGCAAACATTTCCCTCAGTGCCCTGCAGGAGGTAGGAAAAGCTCAGAGTATGCAGGGGAGCTAGCAAGTGCAGTTAGAACATCTTCCCCACTTCAGGCAGTGGACTAGTTTCTTCTCTAGACCTCCCTATATCTGTTTCTAAGAACTCACGCAGCTTATTGGCTTAGGGACTGGGATATCCCAGTAGGGTAAGAATAGAACCTTTGGCAGAGAGATGGAAGCATGCAGATCTGATCTGAATCCTGCTTTGAGTGTAAACGAAGAGACAGCCACATCATTTGGACACCTGCCTCGTAGTGTCCAGAAACACCCTTCTAATTGCAATGAAAAGCACCCCGGGAATGGGAGGAGCCCCCAATTTGAACTAAATCCCCCAAAATAGCATGAAATGAAATTTAATTCTCACTATTAGCCTACGAAGCAGATATTGTCATCATCCCCAATTTAAAAATAAAGAAATTGAGGTTCCAAGAGGTTGAGTATTTTGACTAAGGTCACACAGCTTCTAAGTGGTGGAATGGGAATTTGAACCCAGGCAGCCCACCTCCAGAACCTGACATGGTATGGGGAAGAGTGAGCCCCAAGGCAGGCTGACATCCTCCCATTCTTCACCCTATCTTTTAAATTTTCATCTGAAAATATCATGCAAGGTCACCTTTACCGCACAGAGGAGATAAAGAAACAAACAAATATGGGGGAGGAGGAAATGGAAAATAGAACTCCCACTGGGGTCTGGCTATTAATGTGTTCGCACTGTTCCTACACTTGAATAGATCTGGTTCTGAGTCTGCTACTGCAAAGGAACCAAAAATGACCTTGAATTGAAACTCCTTCATTGGAAGGTGCTGTGATGAGCTCAGAGCCACCACAGCATATCTCTGCAAGGTCTCAGAGTACCATTGTCATGGTTGCTTCCAGGAGGCTGAGGGGGTGCTGGTGAGATGATTTCCAGTTCCGATGAACTACCTGCCTGCCAATTCCAAGTTTGGGTTTTTCTCTCTACAGGATGGAGAGAATGGGAGGCGAGATGGGCTTTCCAAGGGGGAGACTCTTCCATCAGTGGCTTTTCAAGATGTCTTGCCTTTGTAGAGGCAGAGCCTCAGTTAACACGAACATGGGGAGGAGTTCTCTAGCAATACCATTGTCAGCCAAACCCTCTATTTTTTACCTCATTTCCTAGTGTTCTCCCTCTTTTCTCTGTATCAGCCTCACTTCACCCTTGTTCCTGGAACATGCCGAGCACACTCCTGCCTTGGAGTCTTTGCACGTGCTCTTTCTTCTGTCTGGAATATTTCCTCTAGATATTCCCCCTACCCTCATGCTATCTTTTCTTTTCTCAAGCCTTTTCTCAAGTCTTCTCACCAAGACCTTCCCTCATTACCTGTCCAGCAACAATTGCATTCTAAATTCCAACCTTCCTTTCCCAACACACACACACACGTCCTCCCTCTTCCATTCCTTGTGTAAGTTTTCTCAGAACACCCCACTGTCTCATCTACTATACATTTTACTAACTCTTCTTGTTTTTCAACTGTCTCTACCTGAAGGTTAGCTCCATGAGGACAAGGATTTATGTGTGCTTGGCTCCCCTCTGTATTCCAGCCCTTAGGGTAGTGTATGTAGCCAGTACCCAAGAAAAACATGTTGAATGAATTAATGAGTGAATTAATGAATCCCAGGTCTGCCATTCAGCAACCAGGCAGCCTTTAGCAAATTAGCTACCTATTTCTGTACTGCATTTGTGCAACTGTAAAATTGGAATGATAATTCCTATCCTCCTACTGTGAATTTTAAAGTTTACAAACACCACATACTTTGCACAATACTTACATATGCTCAATGAGACTTTTGAGTTCAATGAAAGCAATACAAATAATAGCAGTAAACATTTGTAGAGTATTTCCTATGGGCTATGTACTGCTTTAAGCAATTTATGTACCTTAATTCATACAACATTCTGTAAGGTATGTACTATTATTATTATCATCCTTGTTTGAGAAATAGAGAACCTGCAGGAATAACTTGCTCAAACCACATGAGTAGAAAACCATTGAGCTTGAATTTGAACTCAGGCCCATCTTAACCAAAATCCATTATTTAACCGCTTTATCACACTGCTTCCCCATGGCAAGAAGACATAATTTATATGATATAGACATAGACAAAATCCACTCAAGTAGTGAAAAAACTTCAATTACAAAGCTTAGTTTTAAAGTAGTGAAATGTCTTCGTGAATCAAGGCATGATAATAATTCAATTTCTCAATCAATTGGAATATTTAAATAGCAACCAAATGGTATTTAACTCCAGGCTATGAAATATCTATCTTTGGCAATGAAATGTTACCACTGAGGAGATATTTGGAAACTAAGATTTATTTAGACACAGTCTATATGAAATAATACATTTACATTTTTAAATAAAGAACAGTGTTATTTAGTTTCCAAAGTTGAGTGGAAACAAAAACCAAGGCTATGCAGACACACCCTAAACCCAGCACCTGCTTTTAGGCTGCCTCAAATATTACTATCTTGTTTTTCTTGTGAATTGGCTTCAATCACATGTGATTCTTGTGTATCTAGCATATCTCATAACTAGCAGTCATTCATAGTTTATTTTAGGTTTGGTTGCTAAATGCTAGGTTTTGCTCATGAGAGAGAGCTCAGTGAGGCTGTGTCTTCTCCATTCATGGTGTTGGTTCTACAAGCCACTGCATACCCAATTGGGAGGCACACACACACAAACTTTCCAAATCGTCTTTAAAGGCTTTCAGTTCCTTTTTTTCTTTTTTTGGTTTCTATTGCCTTCCCAGTAATGGCTAAGACATTGCCAGTCTGTCTTCTTATGACTTCTCTAGAAGGCCTTGTGACCCAGGAGTTCAGTTGGGACCCAGTTTTAATTTTCCATTGGTTTTCCTCTCTCTCTCTCTCTCTCTCTCTCTCTCTCTCTCTCTCTCTCTCTCTCCAAGGAACAGATAGCCATTGAACCAAGCTCAAGACAAAGGGCTTTAGCATATTGTATTATGTCATATTATTTTTAAAAGATAACGAAATGTTCATGGAAATCTAAGAACAGGAGTCATATTAAATCTTGGCCTTAAGGATCCCAGAGTTCAAAGGTGGTTCTAGAATCACAAAGGCTCCCAGGGTTTCAGCAGCAGCAGGAGCTCATGGATCTTTGATTGCTATGAGTAAGTGTAACATGCTCCATGTCTACTTCTTCTGGTCCTAGTACTAACTAATGGCTGTTTGCTTCAAGTTCAGAACCTTCAGAGAGAATCTGATTGATCCAGTTCATCTTTCAGGGTAGACTATAACTCCCTAATCAGCCTGTGGATTGTGATTGTGTACAGTTGGCTCAGATGCCTGAGCCAGGACCAATCATCTATGGACAGAGGAGGTGGGGCACTGGGAACTGAACATGGCTGCCTGGGCCTGCCCCTTCAGCAGGAAGTGTGGGCACGGTGGATCCCCTCTGAAGAGGCTGTGGGTAGGTTGGCACAGTGCTGACCTTTCCAGAATACCATCTTGTAAGAGAGTGATGTGTTACCCAAATCACAGTGTTATACCAAAGTGAGATGGTGTTATATTGACACATGCAACTCAGAAAGACATTTATGCAACCACAGGCATGCATTTGTGCAACTGGCATACTTAAAGCATGTGATATGTTTTATCCAAAACTGCTTATTTTTTTGCCTGAGAATCCTACCTGTTGAAGCCCTATAGCTTTCTCAGTCAGGGCCTTCGAGTTTTGGTGAGTAGATTGTACTCAGCACAATTCTAGCCAGTGCCATTCATAGAGATTTCAACGTGATAACCAAACTGAAGCTGCATTTATTAACTTTTGAAGTTGCCCAGTCAATCATTGAGATTTTCTTGTGATTGAGCTAGTCAAAACCATTGATTATTACCATTGACTAAGTATCCTCATTGCCGTGGGCCACAGATTTAAACATAGGCAGAATGTGTTCAGGACTTCACAGGTTACTTTTGTCAAATATGATGTCACTATGATGCTCTTGGTGCTGGTGAGCTCTTCTCTGAGGCCTGGCGCACTGCCACTCAGGTGAGCAAAACCCAAAACCTTACACTTAAGATCCTAAGATGATGAGTTGAGGTTGGAGGCTGTGTGTAAGAGAAGCTAAGTTGAATGGCACAAAGGTTTGACTTGGTCCTATCAGACAAGGAAAATTCACCCTTCCAGGAACTTAGGTTTCTGCATACACACTGCCAGAAGAAGGGCAGAGACTACATAATTCTTCAGACATTATACTTGGCCAAAGTGGAGAATTGAGGTAGCTTTCAAAATTCTGGCTTGGCAACACAAGTACTTCATAATAATGCAACACTATGCATATATCCGGATGCTCAGAACAGCCAGGCCTATACTGGCACTCAGTAAATATTTGTGGAATAAATGAGTGAATAGAAAAAAATCTAGAAGGGCATCAATTGTAAACATTGAATGTAACATCTCTTTATTTTTTTATTTTATTTTTTTAGAGAGCTGTGTCACTGGCCCTCATATGTGGGATCCGAACCAGAGCTGCTGGCATTCTAAGCCAGCTATTAACCACCGTGCCACTTGGCCAGCCTGAACATCTCTCTAAATAGCTACAAATTCTGTTTTTTTTTTTTAATATAAATATGTGTTATTGTATGATAATAGTTTCTTAAAAAACTATAACCTCAGTTTTCCAGGAAATTACTGATTTGAAGCTAAAGTGAAGGCAAAGATAGGACTGGGTTTTGGCGGCTTTTTTTTTTTTATTATTGCCAAGCTAAGTTTTATCGTGAGTAAGACACCTACAACCCTTGTGGGTAAGTTCCTGGAAGACTGGGTTCTTTTCAGAATTCTTCTGGCCACTTTCTAGCCAATGGGGAAGTAACCACTTTATTCTCTAAGCCAAAGGCTTCTTAAAAATCATAGAATGTTAGATGTTGTCTTGCCCAATTTTCTTAGTTGTTAGATGAAGAAACTGAGTCCAGAGAGGTGGTTGGTCTTGAGCAAGCCAGTGATGAAACTGGCATTAGATCTCAACTCTTCTAACTCTAAGCACATTTTTCCATTTCGCACTGTGTCAGTCAGAAACCCAGCAAGCAACTGGTGGCATACTCAACTGGCAATTGAGGAAATTTTTTTTTTTTTGAGGGCAGTGTCACTGGCCCTCATATATGGGACCATATGAGGACCAGGGCTGCTGGCTTCCCAAGCCAGCGCTTAACCACCGCACCACTCAGTCGGTCCGGCAATTGAGTAAATTTAATAAAGGGACTATTTAAAAGTTGTGGGCAGAGCTAAGATGACCAGTGAAGAGAATGAAATACTCCAGCTCATGCAAAATGGAGAGCCGTTACACCCTTAGGCATGAGGGAGGCAAGAGTGGGAGCAGTCACAGAACCCAGGGAGAGTGGGGTACTGAGAAGGTGGCTAACAGGCACTGAGACCTTAGATAGAGGGACACAGCCCATCGGCAGGAACCTGGGAACCAAGGGAACAAACAGCTCAACCTCATTATTTTCCCAACTGAAAGCCAAAATCAAGAGAGCTTGCTGATTCAGTTCAAAGAGGTCAACATCCCAGGGCATAGGGCAGAGTGAAGGAGAGTGGAGGGTGGACTTGGAGGGCCCACGGAAAACATCCAGCACATTCTCCCTTTAGAAGATAAGCCCACTCCTGTCTTTGCTCTCATTCAGCTTCAAATCAGTAATTTCCTGGAAAATTGAGGTTACATTTTTAAAAACTATTATATAAATAATAGTTATACATACAAAGTCTGACAACTAAATTTGCGAACTTGGCATGGTGCGCTGACATGTATAATATTTATAATAGAAAAACCAGAGCATGCAGCTATTTAAAGAGATTATAATTACTCTCAACATTTATGATGGATACCTTTCTAGACTTTTTCTATTCATCCATACATCCTTGGATTCATTCATTTATTCATGCCACAGATATTTATTGAATGTGTGTCACACGGCTCAAGGCATGTGTACATCAGAATAAAAAAAAACAAACAGACAAAAAGTCCTTCCCTCAAGAAAATAACATTCTAATGGGGAGTCATAACAAACAAGATAAATAACCAAAATGATAGTATGTGAGATACTAAGTGGTAAGAAGAGAAATATAGTAGGGGAACAGGGAAAAGGAATAAGAATATTATGGGGCGGTACTATATGTGTGTGTGAGAGACAGAGACAGAGAGAGAGAGAGAGAGAGAGAGAGAGAGAGAGAGAGAGAGAGAGAGAGAGAGAGAAAGAGAGAGAGAGAGAGAGCAATGACTGCCTCGTAGGGCTTTTCCTCTGGCTAACTGCTGAGTGTTCAGGTAATGGGCAGTGTAGGTGGTGTGACTTCCCCCCTCGCAGTTTCTAAATGTCTCTCCTTAGATTTTTTAAAGGGCAAATCTTTCTATAAATATTTTTTGCATGAGCTGGAGTATTTCATTCTCTTACTATATTAACCCTTTAAAAAGTGCCCCATGGAATGTCCTCAGTGCAAGTTTATTAGCCAAATTCTTGGTGTCTATCTGTCCTTTTCTAGCTGGGTGCTTTGGGGAAAGTCATTTAATCTCTCTGAGCCTTAGGTTCCTCATGTGCAAAAAACGAGGGTTTTGGTGACAATGAAAGGAAACAAGATTAGATCAGAGAGGAATATAATGCCAGGGCTGCAGTTGATGGTCAGTAGATGATGGTGGCTTCTTTCTTTCTCTGGGCAGAGCTGCAGGAAAAGGCATGTTTTGGTTAAATTACAGACTTGACATCCACAGAACTGGGGAGTTTGCTGAACAGTCTATTAGTAGTAATAACTGGCATTAATTGACCACCTCTGTGCCGGGCAAGCCTTTTACACATGTATCTTGCTAAATCCTCACAGTTTAAGATGAGGGAATGGAGGCACAGCTCCCCAGACATAGCTGGTAAATCACAGAAGCAGGGCGTAAGTCCGAGTCTGGCTGATATCAAAGCCAGTGCTCTTTTTATCAGAAGCTGTGTCCCTCTCCCCTGCCCTGCCCTTTCCCCATGAAGAAGAGTCAGGTGGGATGCAGCTAGAGTATAGGGAAGGGTTTTTTCATAATTTGAAAGTCCGTGAGGATCTCTAGACTGCCAAATAAAGACCACCTATGACCCTGGGAAAAGCTCTTTACTGAACCCCACTAATGCAGTAGTTCTGAAACTGGGTGCTAGGCTGATTACCTGTAGATTACCTGGGTGATTTTTTTTTAAAATGCCAGTATTTTACCTCTTGAAACCCTAGTTAAGTAGGCCTGGGGTAAGGCCTGGGTGTCCATATTTTTCAGCATGGTCCCAGGTATTCCTGATGTGTAGCCAGGTTTGGACAGCTCCCTAGGACCCAAACTACCAATGCAGGATCATGAATTATCTTCCCAACTGTAGTGAGCATGCTTGGTAATCTAATCCAGGCTTGATCCAAATCTTTGGCAAAAGTATTGGGACAGGACAAAGTCTAGTTGACTTGAAGCATTAGGATGAGAGACTTCCTCCTGGTTGGTCAATGGTCAGTGTCCTTTGACCACCGAAAGAACAGTCCACCAGCTGTACTCCCACCCCTCCAGGCCACAGCCTCTATAAGAACCTTGTCAAGTTCTTTGCCAAAATCAAGGTACACATAGATGTCACTGGGCTGCCCCTTTCACTTAACACTTTACAGCCCCATCCAAAGCAAAGTGCAATTGGTTGGCACAACTTTTTAGCAGGGAACCCAAACTAGCAGCCTGTGAGAGTAGCATCTTTTCCAAGGGCTCATAAATCTCTTTTTTGAGGAACAAAAGAATCTGGGCCAGACAGGTGGCACATTGGTTAAGAGCTGGTTTTGGAATGTCAGCGGCCCCTGTTTGGATCCCACGTATGAGGGCCAGTGACACTGTCCTCTCAGCTAACAACAGCTCCACCTGGAGCTGGGCTGTGCGAGCCCCGGCAACGGTGTAGGCTGCAGCCCCTGCTGCAGTGGGCTGCCATAGGCTACAGTGAGCGGCTGGCAACCAGTGTGAGCTGTTAATAGCCACGGTGAGCGACCATCCAGAAGCCAGCAACTGATCTGCCTCATCCGGGAAGAACACAATGAGGATACCAACATGGACCAGTGAAGCAACATCCTCCGCAACTAGACTGAAGAACAAAAAGACAGCAACTTGTCTGTTCCCCTTCCCTGATTCCCCAATTAAAAATCTTAAAAAAAAAAAAAAAGAATCTATGGTCTTCTTGGTAGGTTTCCACAGATGTGAGCTGGAAAATGGTGCTAACTGCAATTAACTGTAAAACTAATGTGGGCCTTGAATTGTGCCATTTAGGTCTTGGTATTGCATTTCTCAAGAACAGGGGCTCAGATTACCGGTGTATCTAGGGACTTCGGAGGAAAGAAAGTGCTGGAACAACTCTAACCCAGGATCCTGAAGTTGTACATTTACTACCTTTCTTTGATAATCAAAAAAGGAGAAAGCTGCATAGTCATTCATATTCAATGTAGATCATTTAGCTAGTCCACACTGGCAACCTCAGACTCACATCCACCTATTGCTTCCATGATAACGGCAAATGGACCTGACTACTCCCCTCCTCCATCGAAGCAAACATGGAGTCAGTTCCTAACTGGAAGGGAAAATTTTTTTTAAACTGTTTATGTTTTTCATTTCATTTTGTTTTTTAAAAGAGTTGATTTTTTTTTTTTTTTGGCATTTGGGACTACTGTTTAGGGTGGCTGTCAATTCCCTATGCATCTTTTCTTTTCATATTTTTCTTGTAGGTCCCTATGCATCTTTAAATGTCCCAGGCAGTACTTTGAAAATGAATTTTATTATCTTAATGATATGGCTTAATCAACACTGCCAACATATGTGATGTCTATGTCACCTTTCATCTTGGTGTTCATGTTTCTAGACACTGAAGGAGACCCCTCATTTAGCTTATCTATCCTAAGATGTCCTATGTGTATGAGACCCTATATATAAAAATCAACATATTCAAAAATTATCGTATTAATACCACCTTGAATAAATTATTCTTTACTTTACTAAAGGATTCAATAAGTGATCTTTTAAGTAATGAACACAACCAAGAGAATAAATTTATATCTATGCTCTCATTTTCATAACTGTATGTGTTGTATATACCAGTCTATACATGTAAAGAGCATCCTATCATCATCTGTTCATTACTCTCTTTTCTTGTAAATTAACAAGCTGATATATTCTTTGGTCTTATAAATGATGATTTTAAGTTATTCTTTTTCTGAGTATTATTGAAAAGATGTAAAATTGTTGAAGAGTCATAATGATAGCCACCATCTGTTGAGTTCATTTATACCGGGCACTGCTCTCTAAATGCCACACATGCATTGTTATTAAACTACATATTAAATTATGACATTAAGATGTAATTATTATTCTTTCTTTACATGTAACCATTTTGCTTTTCTTCCTCAAATACCATCCCAAATCTTATAATTCAGAGAAAGCTAGTTTTTTCTTCCTTTTGGGGAAAAAAGAATTCTAACACATTAATAAAATATTTCTCTATCACTTTTTTGGCTTTTTACATTAACTCGAGCTAAGGCTGCATGAATTAGTCTTTTACATTAAGATTGGAAACTTTTATCAAGAAGAGATATTAGAGCTATGTTACTAGACCCATAGTGGGATTTAAAGATGGCAGAGGGTTACTAAATTCATTTATTTTGTTCATTCTCATAACAAGAATTGATTGAGCACTTACTATATGCAGGGCACTGTGATATCCATTAGGGATACAGAGATAAATAGTGCACACTCCTCAGCATTCTCATCAACACAGATAACAACACATTACCTAAGTGCAGGTTCCGCTTAGGCCAATGTGCAAACATCTGGTTGCATTTTAGGGGCACATTCTCCCTACCCACTGCCAGTGCTCACACCCACTTCTCTGATCCTCCCATATAGTTATTTGTGTACTTGTCTTGAGGACGACAGTTTTCATTGGATTAGTTGATGCTTTATGACTTGGTGTGATCCAAGGCTCTTGGTGGCACAAGATTCATTTAACCCCCAGCCTAGCTCCCAGAAGATTCCTTCTGTTAAGTGCATCATTTGAGTCTCATGCCCCTGAACTACCCAGTCTTTCAGAGACAGAGGGGATTTCACCCAGAGACAGTGATGGTTATCTGACCCAGGGTAGATGTTAATTAAACAGTAATGCTCACCCAGTGCAGGAGTCATCACCCTCTCTTGGATGTTCTTTCTTCCAAAGAGGGCAGAAGGTCCAGCCTTGTGATTTCTCTGAAAAACTTTTTAAATGCTTTGTCTCTGCAGCTTCCTTTTACTTCACCCTTTGACCCAAAGTTTACAAGTTAATTTGTCGGGGCCAATTCTTATAAAATCATAATAGTGCCTTACTTAGGCTCTGATCTAGATGTAGGTTAGATTTCTTGCAACCATGGAAATAATTGGGAGGGCGAGTGGGAGAAATAAAACCTCAGAGCAGCCAAAATAGCAGTCATCAAGGTCAACCACCAAAGCCCATGCAGTTTTCTCTGTTTAATAGACTTCTAGAGCCAGTGTGTCAGTTTTCTATTGCTGCTATAACAAATCACCCCAAATTTCGTAGCTTAAAACAACATAAATTCATTGTCTTACACTTTTGGAGGTGAGAAGTTTGAAATGGATCACACTGGGTTAAAATCACGGTATCAGGAGGGCTGCGTTCCTTTCTGGAGGCTCTCCGGCAGAAGCCATTTTCTTGCCTTTCCCAGCTTCTAGCTTCCAGTTGCCTGAATTCCTTGGTTGGTAGCTAGCTGCCTTTCATCTTCAAAGCCAGCAATGGCTGGTCAAGTCTTTCTCATATCGAATCACTCGGACACAGACTCCCTTGCTTCCCTCTTGGACTTACAGGGACCCCTGTGATTACACTGGGCCCACCTAGTAATCTAGAATAATCTCCACATCTCAAGGTCAGCTGATCAGCAACCTGAACTCCCCTTTGCCATATAAAATGACATAGTCATAGATTCCATGTTTAGGAGATGCACGTCTTTGGGATGCTATTATACCGTCTCCCACACCCAGGCTTAACTATACATATCCTTAATTCACAGTAATACAAATATGGTTATTTGGTATACAAGCTTTTAAAAGTAGGGTGCACTGTGAGTGGTGGACAACTGTCTACAATAGGAAGTGAGAGCTCGGAGCCTAATGTCAAAAGAAGAGATCAAAACTGAAAATCAGCCATAGAACTAGCGAATCACAGGAGTCTGAGGTCACAGTGAATGAGGAAAATTCTCTCTACCTGCTGCAGTGGCTCCTGGGGGCATTCTGTTTGATGGTGCAAAACTTTAAATACTGTTCAAAATAATGATCCTGAGTCATTAAGAAAATACTTTATTCAGTTTAAAAAGCAAGCAGCACACCATATTTTTAAAAAGGGATTTAAAAAATGAAACCACAAAACATCCAGAGAAAATCTAGTGAATATTTGTCTGACTTTTGAATGAGAAAGGATGTTCTAAGCAGGAAAGCAAAGGAAGAAGTAAAAAAGAAAGGAGCCATATTTTAATATATGTAGATGTTAATATTTACATATTAAAAATCATAAAACAAATTAAAAGGTAAGCAGCAAGTTGTGAAAAATATTTGTCACAAATATGATCATCAATTATCTTAACAGAATTCACACAAATCAACAAGAAAAATATTAAGGCCACAAGAGAAAAATAGGTATATTCTATGTCGATAAGTCATAGGAGAATAAAATGTTAGTGGAAATAATTGAGGAAAAATTAGTATATAGAAATGTTTAAATTCACTGGTAATGAAAAGTGAAAACAGCTAGGGCAATTTTAACTTATAAATTAATGCTGATTTTTAAAAAAATATAATATTGAATGTTGGTGAGGGTGTGATAAAATATCACTCTCATAAGTTGCTGGAAATATAATAAATGGTAAAAACCCCCTGCAAGGCAATCTGATAATGTGTATCAAGAGCCTACAGATATTTGTATACTTTGACATATTAATTCTACTTATAGGTATCTATTCAAAAGAAGTAGAAATAGAGACAAAGATTTCTGCAAAAAGATGTTCATCCTTATTTCTAATAAAAACCAGTGATTTATCTGATGAAGGTAATGGTTAAATGAAGTATGATACATTTATATTACAGACTATAATAGAGCCATTAAAACATATTTTCAACAAATGTTTAATTATATAGAAAATATTAAGTGAATTGTGGCATTGATTTTATATTTCAGCAACAATTTTATGCAGAATAAGATGAGAGAAATTACATCAAATGTTAACAGAGTTAAGGGTTTGTAACTTTTGCCTTATTTTTTCTTTTCCAAATTTTCAAGCTTTTAAAAATAAGCATGTTTACTTTTATACTCAGAATTGTATTGTTTTGTTTTTCATAATCAAAAGTAGAGAGGTGTGTAATACACTTTAGAAAGATTTTCAGATGAAATGGTGTAATTGTATTGGTGTTTGAAGCTTCAGTGATGTAGACAATTCATCTATGTGCAGCCTTATCTCCCAAGATGATGGATAGAACAGTGTACTTTGGAAATACTGGCTTACTTTAATTAAAGATGAAGCTCTAAATTCATATAATTTGGTTAAGTGTTTTGTTTTTGACAGCATTTTCTACACCGTGTTTCAGGACAATGGAGTGCTTTAAGTTGCCTTGTGAGAAACAGTATTTGGAATTCAAACAAAATTAGAAAAAAATTTTATACTACATTCCCTTCTTATAGAGCCACAATTCACATTAGCATTTTTAAGGTTTTGAAAAGTCCTGTAGTGATGAAACCTGCTTAGTTGTTTTGTTTAAACAAGTTTCCCCAAGTATTCAGGATTCTATTAGGTAACGCCTACTGACATCTGCAATCCCTCACCCCCATCATGTTTCATGCATGTTATACACTTTGGAAAAACATGGTTTAAGAAAAGTTCAGCTGACCCATTCATTTTAACTCACAACTTTGTAGACTATAAAGTTAGAAGATATGAGTCCATTTTGATGAACTTCTTAGGAACTTTCAGGAAAATTCTAGCTGGGAGGTGGATAAGGTTATAATTGGCAAACTTGACGGTCTTTATGGTAGCTGTTTGCTTGGGAAGACCTCAAACTCTATTTCAACCTGCCAGATTCTTGTCTCCCACATCCTATGACCAGCCTCAAGCCAGTGAGTAGCTGCCAACCCACAGTACTCTGAGCGGCTGGCAACTTTCCTTCCCAAGTACATTGTGCCCAATGGGGATGGGACTTTCCAGGCATAGAATCTGAAGGGAGGCTGCTTCTCCAACTTTCTGCTTTAGGTTGCAGAATAATGTGCAATCCCTTAGTCATACCTGTTACATCTGAAAAGGTGTGATGATAGAGCATGTTGCTAGAAAGTAAATCTTACATTAGAAGATAATGAATACATGTGTGATGACTAGAGAATTGTGGAAATGAGCTCTTCCATGTCTCAGTGAGTGGCCTGTGAATGTCTTTTCTCTCCCTCTTCTCCAAGGTTCTTTTCATCCTTTTTACTTTTCCTCAAGGTTCAGGATCACCTCTTTTGGGAGCTGGAAGAGACACTCTATGATTGTCAGGTCCACTCAAATGAAGCAATGTCTTTGGCTCATATTGGCATTCTCAGGTAGCGTTCATTAAATTCATTAAGTGTCCTATTCTACTCCAGAGCCTCTGCTCTTCTCTCTGGCTTAACCACACGCTCTTGGCTTAACCACAGGTGAAAAAGTGACATGAGGAAGAGGAAGGAAGGACTCTGGTGAGAAGCCTATGCCACTCTACTTAGATTGACAGGTCCCCATGACGGGTAAGCCAGGAGCTTTGTGAGCATCTCATCCAGTAGCTTGTGGGTATCTAGATTTTAGTGGACAGAGGTACATTTAGGGGGTCCTCTAGATCCATATTGGCCCCGTCAACCATATGACTCTTTTTTTT
Organism: Aselliscus stoliczkanus; assembly: GCA_033961575.1. Taxonomy (NCBI): domain Eukaryota; kingdom Metazoa; phylum Chordata; class Mammalia; order Chiroptera; family Hipposideridae; genus Aselliscus; species Aselliscus stoliczkanus. The sequence goes on from CM066729.1 coordinate 142,701,103, forward strand.
TTTTTTTTAGCTGAGCCATCTTGCCACCTATTGGCAGCTCAGCGGCAGCTCAGCTCATGCCAGGAATCGAACTGGCGACCTTGTTGCTCAGAGCTCACATTCTTGAGCGAGGTCTTAACCAACTGAGCCACTTGGCTGGCCTGACTACTTTTTAATATATTGGAGCTAAAGATAAGATTTTGTTTGAAAAAAGATCCCTGCTGCTAAAAGAAACCATTGAAGACAATGGATCTCAGCCAGCTCCCTGCATGAATCTCTCTGCAACAAGCAGTCATGCAGCTTCTTCTCAGACCCCTTCAGTGACGGGGAGCTCATTACCATTCCATATTTGGTTGTATGTTATGTGAAACAGATATCTGCTTCCCTGAGACTCCTACCCATTTGTCCCAGTTCTGCTTTCTGGAAAGAAATGGAAAGAGTTTAAACTGATTTCCAGCTTTAAGCTCTACTGGGGCAGGGACTTTGTCAATTTTGTCCTTTGATGCAGCTCTGGAACAATTGCTGGCACACAGTGGGAGCGTAATAAGTGATTTTTGAATAAATAAATGGACGAGGACCTTCGGGTATCTGTTGTAAGATTATCATGTTCCTTGAGCCTTAAAAATTAACACACTTCAAGGCTCACATGATGACAAGCTCCCTGTCTCACCTCCATCTGTATCCTCTCTGTCAGTGAAATCTGAGCTAGAGTGGCAATGTACTAAAGATCTTCAGACAAGGAGCAAGGACCTTTGGAATTTAACTTATTCTGCCAGTGTTTCTGAAAACAAAACAAACAAACAAACAAACAAACAAACAAACAAAAAGCTAAAATAGACACTGCATAAAAGCAACTGCATAACAATGAAGAAAGCTATCAGCTTTCTTCATGAGGGTCATGCTTATGTGTGCTCATCATCAGTGGTTACCAATACAGTAGGACTTGAGAAGCACTGGGATATCCCATGACAGGACCAGAAACTTCACCATTAGAGAGTCATTCCTTTGGGTAAAGTACTTATCTCTTTTCTAAATGCAAACACTAGTCATATTGAGTTGCCAACACCTTGGAGTGAATTAGTTGGTTGCGTTGTTTTCTTTAAAGATAGGAGATCCCAAAGATGTTGGACTCTGAGGGAAGAACTGGGCATCAGAGTGAGAAGAGGTGATGACAAGTGAGCAGGCGGGTGGAAAAAAGTATGTTTTTAAAAAGCTGATACATGTGCAGGCCCCATGCAAGCTGCTTTAGCATAGAAAAGGATATTTTGGGAGAGGCGTTGGTCTGGCTTCATGGAAATCCTTTGAAACTGCAGAAGAACTCCTATGCCCTACCCCAGCCTGCCACTGTGAGTCTGCCACATGAATTTGGTGTAATGGGACTAGTACACTCAAACATTTTGGAAGATGGGTGCTGAATGCATTCAAATAACTATCAGGCTGTTGGGGAAGGTGTCCAAGCTTGCTTGCAGCCATCCTCTCACCACAGAAGGGAAAAACCAATCCTGACAAGCACAGGGCTGATTATTAGCCGTGTGATGAAGTGTTACTTCCTGTGGAGGACATTCACAATTCTTAAGAAACTCTTTCTCAATCATCATAGTGACAGTTTTAGAAAATGAAGGCCTTTGTTTTTTTCCTCTCTGTGTGTGCTCCCCACTTCCCTTCACTTCCCCCAGATTGCACACCTTACCCCAGAGGAAATATTTTATTTGGGAGTGTATGTGGCCATACTTGGGGGAGGCAGTTAGAAAAATGCAATTTACCTGTCCTAATAGAACTTGAATTACCCGTACAGACATCTCTTCATACTCCTTGCAGCCAAATGTTGCCTTTTTTCCTTTCCAGATAATGCAACTAATATCATTATCCATGTGGGGGTGTGTTTACTATTCTGAGATCACATTAAGATTACTCATTTAACGATCTGCACTGTTTTGAAACCAACATGTCTCACCATAGCCCAAAGTGGGATTTTTTTTCTCCGCTGATGCTTTGATTGATAAGGACCGCCCCTGTCCATGACCTTTAAGGATTGGGGTGCAAGGAGACAAAGGGCATCCAATCAGGGGGACCATTGTTGACACCTGCTCAGCAAATGACAACGCACACTTCATGGCAAGTTGGATGTTTTCTGAACTGGTGAAGAGCTCAGGAAGCTATTCTGAGCTGGCCAGATGGAGCAACTGAGACTGAAACTGAAGCCGTCAAAGGTGGCTTCTTGGGTTTTCAATTCTGGTTGATTTGAAGGATAATGAGATGCTTTGTTCTCTTATTGATCACACATGGAACAAAACCCCTGTTTTATGGCATGTCCTGTGCACAGGGGTGAGGGTAAAGACCAGTAAGACATCATCCCCACGCTTAAGGAGTTTTCAGTCTAGCGGAGAGACAGACATGTAAATAAGTGTGGTAGATACCTTACAAAGATATACTGTGGCAGATCGGAGAAAGTAGTCAGCTCTCTAAGGAAGGGGAGGGGTAAAATTAGAGAACAGTAAAGACATAATGCTTGGACGAAGCATTTGTGAATAAATAAACACTTGTTTAGGTGGGAAGGAGAAGCAAATGCAAAAATAAGTATATAAAATTTGCATTTGCAAATACTTAGAAAAGCACAATGCTTTAGGGGAACTTCTAGAAGTTTGATGCCCAGGGTATAAGTTGGAGAGAAGGGAAAAGAGATGAAATATGGGGGCCAGGTCAAAGAGACCCTTGCAGGCTCTGCAAAGAGGTTTTTATCCTACGATATAAGCAAGAATTGGTGGGCCACTTGCTAGACTTTAAGTAGGTGGTGACTTAGACTTTCATTTTAGAAAGGTCACTTGGGTATCAAGGGGAGAATGGGACTGAAAGTGGCAAGACAGGAGGCAGGAAAACTAGTTGAGAGGCTATTAAAAATAGTTCAAGAAACACGTGAGAGTTGCAACCAAGGCAGTGGGAATGTTAAAGGGCTAGAGAAGATTTTGACAGAATTCCCAAGACTTGGTGGACATGTACTAGAGGGAGGGGGTTGGGAGTTAAAGGAACATGAGAAATCTAAGATGACACCCAGGATTTTGGTTTGAGTGATTAAAGGTGATGTGGGGAGAAGAGTGTGTAAAAGAATTCAGTTTTGTGCATGTTGAATTTGAGATGCCTGTGGGATAGCTCAAGTGGGGAAGCCTAGCATGCACTTGGCTATTTGGGTTTGATGCTCAAAAGATTAGTCAGAGGTGAGGAGAAAAACATGAAAGTTATTTATATGTCGGTGGTCGTTAAAACCATGGCAGGGGATGACCATGCTCTGTAGGATGGACAGAAAGCTAAGGCTAGGTCCTTCAACTCATTGACCAAAAGCAGTGGGCAAAGAAAAAGGGGCCAGGAGGGGAAACTGTGAAGAAGAAACAGGGAAAGCTGTCTCAAGGAAGGCAGAGAAGAGGGCTTTGAGATGAAGAGACTAGTCAATAATGTCAACTATTTCAGGGAGGCCATGAGGTGAAGGCTGGAAGCACCCACTGGATAATGCAATTGGTGGTCTTGAAGGAGAGCAGCTTCAGTGGCGCTGTGGGGACAGAGGTCAGATTAGAGTAGCGGGGAGCACTCTAGGGTGGGAGGGGAGTAAATGGAGACCGATGATGTCGACTGTGCATTTGGAAGGCTTGCCTATAAAGAGGAGAGGACTGCACTAAATTATGTAGGATCCTGATTTTGTGCGGAAATCGTTGCACAAGCGAAAATGAGAGGGCAGCCTGATGGTACAAGAAAGGTTGTAAAATTTGAAACTCTTGAGCACGTCCCCCTATGTTCTATGTCCTGAGCTGCGTACTTTGACATCATAGTCTTCAGTCTTTTTTTTTTTTTCAATCTGGTTCTTTTCATTTTCTTCCATGTTCTTTGCTGCCATCCCACCCCCCACCCCCTTCCCCTTCAGATTCCATCTCCACTTAACTGGGCTGGCTCCTTGAAGGCATTTGACATCTAGCTGCAATCTTAGAAGTACAAGAGGTTTTCAAAATTTTTGAATAAGCAGGAGTAAGAGTAATAAATAAAAAATGTTAAACAGTAATAGATAATGTCCCTAAACTCTAATAAACCATTAAAAAAAAACTTAGGTAAGAGTAGCTTCAGAATGGAAATGGGGTACAGCCCCAATCATGTCAGGGTAAAGCAAACTTGGAGGCCCAGGGAGGTGAACATGTCTTAGGAGGTGGTACTGCCTAGCATCATCCATCACATTGAACTTAATCTGCCCCTGTCTTGTTTTGAACAGCAGATCCTAAACCTCTTCTAATTGTATAATTGCAGAGTCATAATCATCTATTACAAAGAACTGGGAGCCTCAGGCAACCAAAAATCAAAATGCAGATGTGACCATAATACTGGAGACACACCCTCCTGAGTATAGAAGTGGTGAAATGAATGGAGTAAGGGTGGAACAACTGTCAGGGTTTCCAACTTCTCTAACTTGGAAGAAGTCATTAAGTGAATAAATAGCACACCTCCCACTCAACCCAGCAGAAGCCAGAATGACCCATTAGGTAGATCGGGAGTACTAATAGAAGTGTTTCTGCATCGGGCTTTTAATAGAGCTCAGAATCCGATGGGGCCCTAGGCAATTTGTTAAGCAGGCAAAGTTTAGTCCCTCTCATCTTTTCTTCCAACATCCTTCTTCCCTCCTAGAGAATGGCTTCTATATTACAAGCTCAGACTAAGTATCAGGCATTGGACTAAGCATATTGAATGTATTCACTCATTTGCATCTTGTAACCACACTCTGGAATAGGGACTGTTATTATCCCCATTTTACAGTTGAAGAAACTGAGGTTTAGAGGGTTAAATAACTTGATCAAGACACGTTGTTAAGTGATCTAGATATGTCTGTACTTTTAATAATTTAGCGATAAAGCTACAGCTAGGATATAATCTTTGAGTTTTGTCCTCAGCGGGCTATTTTCTCTTAAAGTGTTACTCTTTTAAAGTTTTTTGGGGACTGCAAAAGGCTTTTAGAATTTCTAATGTGACACAAGTCACTTCCTGCTTTGATATATACTACATTCATGGAAACATATGAAATTCAAAGTGATGGATATCAAACAATAGGTTTAGATATTATTTGGTTTAAGGGACTCCCAGAGATTTACAAAATAATTATAAAAATGCTAACTATGTCTTGTCATTTGGATGCTATATTTGACACTACACTCCCAGAATTTCACCATGCTCTTTAATTTGTTCCATTTCTTCATAATTGAACACATTGAACATCCAATTGAGGCTAGAGATTGGCTACTTCTAGCACACCTAATGATTTTATTTTTCTTAATTTTATTAAATTGATGAGGCCTCTCTGCTTATTTTCATGAACACCAGCACATTCTTTTTTTGTTTCCCATGTAGTTTCGTAAATGATTTTTTTTTTTTTGAGGGCCCTCATATGTGGGACCCAAACCGGGGCTGCTGGCTTCCCAAGCCAGTGCTTAACCACCGCGCCACTCGGCCGGCACCGTAAATGAATATTTTAATACTCAGATAATTGCATGAATCTTTTGATGCCAAGATGGCACTGCTGTCGAAACTGAACAGTTGTACAGTTCCATTATTAGTAAAACCCCTGTGTCTTTTTGTCAGCTAATGAATGAACATCTGAACTTAGTATGTGGAAAATTTAATTTAGGGGTAAGAGTGTCCAAGGTATTGAAAGTGTGAATTGTAAGATAGTTAATCATATGACAGTCAATAAATAGATCAGTTTAGCAAATATTTTTAAGGAAGGCTTACTGTGTCTCAGACTTGTGCTAGGCTTGATGGACACCAAGAATGAATGACCTGCCACTCCATGGTCCTTTGGAATGGGCCCATTTATAGGGGTGATATTTGGGATTCAGAGGGGTGATGCCAAATTTCTTTGGTCCAACTTCCTAGGTGGCCACTGAGTAGCTTCTAGCTCTGAAAGGGTTCAGCACCCATTTATTAAGCATATATTAGGTACTGGGAACTAGTCCAGGGGCTGAGGACAAAGAGACATAGTGATGAGCCCTAAGGAGCTTCCAGACCAGTGAGGACATAAACAGATACAGGGTTAATCCCTTTACAATGCAGTAAATGTGTTGATAGAGTATAACAAGGTGCTATGGGGACATAGGAAAGGACTCCCAGGCCATCCTGAAAATTCGGGAAGGCTTCCTAGAAGATTCCTGAAGAATAGGTAGGAGTTGGCCAAGTGCAACAAAGGAGAAAGGGTGTTTTAAATAGAAGGAACAACAGAAGCAAAAATGTAGATGTATATGTGGGTCTGCAGTTCTGGATCACTGCAGCACAGAGTGAGGGATGAGGTTGGAGAGTTACAGAAGGACCAGGGCATGCTAACTACGGGATGAAAAATCTCACGTCACTGTATCTGAAACAGGACCTTGTAAAAATGGTTCCTCATTCATTATTTGTAGCTGAAATACTGAGTAATTCTGGTGTTCCCTGAAATACAACTAAAACCACCTTCTGACTCCAATGATTGGACAACTTTGGAAGTCTCTGAGGGAAGTCCTCGTAAAATGCAAAAAGAAAAATACTGCTACCTGGAAGAACAATTAATTTCCAAGGATCATAATGTACAAACTAACATTCTAATTAGGCTTCAGGAAATGAAAAGAGGTTAGTTTTCCATAGCTATAATCCTTTCACAGGAGTGAGATCCACCAAGCTGACCAGGCCCAATATTGACAGATTCATTCTTCTAGAATGGGAGTTGATTACAATTTTCCTGCTGTGACCTCCAGAGGTCTTTTCCGTGAGGGGAGTACCCATCTCAGGCCTTTTCAAAACACATGAGCTATAGCTGGAACTGTATAAAACCTCTATCTAGAGCAGTGTGACCTTCCTCCCAGGACCACCCAGCAGACCATCTCCTATTAGCATTGTATCTCACTGCTCATCACTCAACTTTTCTGGATTTTTTCACATCTCAGCTCTCTGAATGTATCATTTCTTACCTTTTATTTTTAAGAGTCTTATTCAGGAAATTATTCTCATACCACACAATTTGCCCAATTAAAGTACACACCAATTGCTTTCAGCATATTCACAAAGTTGTACGTCCATCCCCATAATCAATTTTAAGACATTTTCACCACATTCCAAAGAAATCCCATACCCCTTGGTCATCACCCTCCAACCTCCCATATCCCTCAACCCTAGGCAACTACTCATCTGTTTTCTGTATCTATATATTTGCCTATTTCAGGCATTTCATATAAATAGAATCACACAATATGTGGTCTTTTGTGACTGGCTTCCTTCACTGTTTATCTTTTACTCAGTGATCTGTCATGGGCTTTTGGACCTCAGAACATTGTCCTTGGACACCACATGGGTGTCTTCCTCTTGGCTTCATGCACCACTTTATCCCAGCCTTGGCCCATATCCTCTAAAAAGTTTGAACAGTTACCTACTTAGCCTGTCATCAGAGCAGATGAACTAGACAAGTGAGGACATATGTAGGACATGACAGGGCAGATAACATGGAATTGGACAAGTCACCCCAAGATGTCCCCAATTTCTCTTTCCCACTAGTTGACTTTCTACTGCCATTGCCCAAAGGCATGGAGTTAAAGAGTGGGGAAAAAACGTCTTCCAAAGTATGTACCTTGAAGGTGGCAGCATTTTTACTTTTATTTCTCTGAGCTATTTCTTCTTCACTGATGTCTCTTTGGCACAGTCCAAGTTCAACTGACTGGTTAGAATCAGATATGCCTGACTTCTGCTCGCTGCATGATCAGCTCAGGGAGCATCCTTGAAACTCACCCTTTCTCTTGACACACCAAAGAACCAAGGGGAAAGCTGGAAAAGGTGACCCCTCCCACTTCAATGGTGAAGAGATTGCATGTACCCCTGGGGTATCAGATTACAACAATTTACTGGACACAGCGCACCACTCATTTCACTGAGTTTCCTTGGAGATCATCATTTCAATTAGACTCATGAATCCTCTTGCATATCCATCTGCAAAGACTGTAAAAATGCTTTATCATCACAAAGGGGAAATCTTGCTGGTACCATCTACAGGTAGGAGGAGAAACAACTTTCTTTGGATATCACATTATTATTATCTTTTTTAAACAAAGCATTCACTACACAAGTTGTAACCCAAATGGTGAGGTGAATTACCTTGAAATCTTTCAACCTCCCTGGTTATTTCAGCCAGGAAATATACCAATGACTAGACATGAGAGACCTTATGATAAGACTGTGAGTTTAGACACCCCCAGAGTTTGGCTTGTGCAAAGAGGAAACTAAGAGGAGGAACTGTTCATCAGTACCCATTCTCACCCACGCGTCTATAATTACCAACAGCGGTTGCAGCGCAACCCAAAAAACATAAACATGGTGAGTTGGCTGAAGCCCTGGGCTTTATTAATAGCCTCCATGGACCTACTAATAGCCTTAACACCCTCCTTGAAATAGACCCCAAACTGGGAGGAGGTGGTGAAGGGGCAGTCCCAGTTGGAAGATGAAGTAATGACTCTACACCTCCAGTTCAACATGGCCCATGTATGAATGGCCATCAAAAACATCCAGCCATTCTGAGAGAGGCATGTTTCAAAATAAACTTTTTCCTGAGCAGGCCAGACAAGAACACAGAGCCAAAGAATTTCCAACTCAGACTTAGAAATTATAGGGTTTAATTGGGAGGTGTGACAGGGGCACGTCATCATTGCTTGGATGTGTGACCTGAACTGTGTTTGTTCAGGCAAGGCAGGAAGTGGTTGAGAAGAAGTGTGACACAGTGGAAAGATCAGGTGCTGTGGAGTCAGACAACAACACATTTAGCTGGGTGGGCTGGAACAAGTTTCTTGATCTCTCAACCTCAGTTTTCTCCTCTGTAAAATGGGAAGACTATAAATATCTACCTCATAGGGGGCTATTAAAATCATATATGGCATGCAGATCATCCAAATGGGAGCTTTTATGAGCACAATTGTTAATGATGAAATATTATAAATCAGGATTTCTGAAAGATTTAGCCAGTATAATTCACAGTGGGTAATTCTGTCATGTCTTTGAGATGGACGATATTATTTTTTTTTTAAAAAAAGAATCCTTGAAAGAGATTTTTAGAGATTCTTCTTCTACATAGCTCCTATAAACTTATTTCAGAAAGTTGAAAGTAATTCAGTCTGCTTTACATTTATATACTTTCAATATTCAAAAATAGTATCCATTTATTTACATAGAATAATTTCAAATTCCATTTCTTGTACATTTTAATAAGGAGCAGCCCATCTGATGGGATTAGAAAGTAACATTATGTCTATTTTAATGTTCGGGAAAACAAAGCATAGAAATTTTGTATTTAGGTAAAATTTTATTTAATTTTAAAGAGGATCAGAGAGGTCATTGAAACCCATCTCCTCACACCCCATATCATCAACATCCCAGAGACATGGGCAGCCAGCTTCTGCTTGAACCCTTCAAGAACTAGGGACCCAGAGGCACTCCATTCTATTTTGGTGGCCTCTGAAATGGCAAAGAAGTTCTTCCTTTTGTTGGGCTCAGCTTGATCTCTCTTATTCTGACTCATTGGTCCTGTTTATCCCTTGGGGAGGGAAACAGACAAACTCCTTCTTCTACATGATGGTGCCCCCCTCAAACTTCAGAAGAATGAGACCAGAACTTTCCCAGTCCTCCTCGCCAGGCAAACATTATTGGCTCTGTCACATTACCACAGGAAAATTTCTGATCACTTGCTGCATTAAATAAATTTCTTTCTTTCGGCGCGGTGGTTAAGAGCTGGCTTGGGATGCCAGCAGCTCTGGTTCACATCCCACATATGAGGGCCAGTGACACTGCCCTCTAAAAAATAAAATAATTCTTTCTTTGGTTTGTTCAGTTTTCTTTTTTTTTTTTTTTTTTGAGCATTACTAGTTGCTCCACTTCATTCCCTGTCTTTCAAGCTACTTTTGGTTGTCTCTGTGTGGATGGATCCAAGTGTGTAAACTATATGCAATGCCATTTCCTCTTTTGCCCCTCCACTACTTTGACCATTCCTGTTTCCTCGGTTTGTGGATGCATGTTAGAGAATACAGATCTCATTTGGATTTTATATTAATCCAAGCTAAAAATAGTTTGGAGGTAAACCTGCTGAAAGAATGAACCAGATAGGGTATTCCAAAGTCAAAAGATTAGTTTTTGATTATCCTCTTTGGGTGTCTGTGTGAGTATAGATGATTACTTATGTGTCCTTGAAGGCATCATATGCGTTTGTGTATGAACATAGAGAAAACTTCTAGCCACCAAGTCTTCTATTACAGCCATTACACCAGGACCAAAGTGATGTTTACTTTACGAGTATAATAGCTCTTCTAAGATGATCCTGCACACGATGACAATGATAGTCATAATAGCAATAATAACAACAGCAGCAGTGATACTCATAACTTACTGAGAACTTGTTATTTCTTAGGTACCATGCTAGAAAAAACCCATCTTTTTAATACAAATATATATATATATATATATATATATATATATATATATATATACACATATATATGATCGATATTATTATTGCCATTTACAGATGAGGAAAATCAAGTCACTGAATGTGGAAGTGATGTTGCCCAAGGCCCAGGGTGGGTAATCGCCCACAGTCACTGTCAGTATCTGAGCTGTGGTTCTCTACTCCCCAAATTCCAGCAGCTGGATCCCAAGCAGCTGCTGCTTAGTTATTTGAAGGCAGAATTGTTCAGATAGGAAGAACCGGAGGAATGCTACAAGGACTCATTAGAGCATAGACTTGAAAAGTATGTCAATCCATACCCAGCTGGAACCAAGACAAAGGCACCAACAAAAGCTGGGAGGTTGTCTGAGGCCACAAGAGGGTCCCTGATGCAGGTATGAGGGACACTGCCCAGAGGTCACATCCAGAGAGGGCTCAGTGAAAACATGGGATTTTTCTTTTTGCTCAAAACATAGACTTATACAGACCCATGGCTGGGCTCCACGGTCAATATCAGCATATACACACTCAAGGTATTCATTTCCAGACCAAGGAGGGGTAAACTGCAATTCCTTCTTATCTGATGTTTGAAGTCTTGTTTGCCAGTGTCCACTTGAAAGCTTAATTTGTACCTGGTGTGTCACTATACCCTTTGCAAACTGGGTTCAAAACGACATTTTGTGTATTAAATCACACTTAAAATGAACTAGGATAGCCAGGTCCTTAACACTATTAATTATAATAATATATAACATTAAATGATAATAATAATAAACTATTGTCAATTATTCTGTAAAGTGAAACATTACTGAGAAATCATCCCCAAATTCCTTTTTAAAACCTAAGTATTAATTTTGAGGAGTCAGATCACCTTTTGTTCATATCCCATAGATATTAAAATCTAGCTCAAAGATAGTAAAAATAATATACAAGCAGAGACACAGGAACTCCTATGATAATCATTTATATTTTGATATCTTTTCTGTTTTCAGTCTCTTTCACACACACTCTTGTGCCTGATGTGAATTAAATGGTTCACATGAATACAGGTAGAGTGTTTTGCAGCTGATAACATTGTTCCCTATCACCACTTCTGAGAAGGAAACAGAGAAGGGAAACCGAGGCTCAGAGAAGTAACTTAGTCAATTACCCAGTTAGAAAGGGTGAAGTTGAGATTTTTAATCCACATTGTTTTAAATCTAGCATATCATGCAACTTCTAGAGCTTAAACAATAGATGATTTTTGAGCTATTTTGAGGGGAATGGTAATTGACATTTAATGATTCCCCATCTCTTAGCAACCATGGGAGTTTCATGGAGTGCATTTGATCTTTAGCAAGATTCACACCCTGAACCAGGCTCCCTAACCTTAAACTTTTGCCCCAGCCTAGTTCTCAGAGGTCATGTGCAACATGGAACATTTGTTGTTTCTAGTAGAGAGAGAAAGAGAGGAGATGACTAACGGGCATGTCATCAACAAGAAATGGACAGAAAATTCTTGCCCTTTCCCTGATACTGAGTTGTCCAGTGCAGTCAACCACTGGAAAAGCAAGAACAAACCCTAATTCACCACAAAGGGAAGGGTAACATAAATTTCCAAGATGCTTTCTCTTAAAACCTCCAATACCCAGGTGCTGTGCTATTCTAAATACTTTGTCCTGCTCTTTCAGCAACAGAAATGCAGACACTTATGCCTGGTGTTTGTTTTCCCCCGTCTCCTGATTTATTTATTTATTTTATATTTCTTTGTTTACATATTTATTTGTTAATCTTTGTACAAATACAATAAAGACCACAAAGCAGGTTTTTTTTTCTACCATTGTAACTCATCAACCAGTTCCTATTTGATGTACACGTGAGTATGTACACATGATGCTTCTGTAGATACAAGGAGGGGGCCTGCGTTTGTGTTTTACTTAGTATTAGGAAGAAAACAATCCTCATGCTTTGATCAAACTTTCTAATACCTTTTCCACTGATCAATTGTAGCTTGTGTTAATACAGGACTTAAAGCCACAAAGATAAGAACTTCAGGGAAAATAAAAGATCTAACTGGGTGAGACTGGTCACTTCCCTAGGACAGGTGGTCCTCTCTGGTCCACATTCACAGATTACAACATAGGCCAAGGGTCAGTCCCACATGGAGGATCCTACCTATGACAAGAGCACACTCAACACTCAATACACGAGCCCTTCTTTGTGATGATCAGGCACACGAGCCCTTCACAGTGATGATGGGGCACAAGCAATACTGTCATGCGGAAGATGTAATTTTCTGTCTTGAGAAGTTCAGAATCTAAAGGTAAGGACAGATGTTGAAACATTTCAGTGCAGGAGAGAATGGAAGACTATAGAACAGGTGATGGGCCTGCTCTAGAGAAAGGAGCAGTGGCCCCAAGGACTAGGAAGTCTTCTCAGAGAAGCGGGCATTTGGGGGAGCTGGTTTGAATACAACAAGCATATTTGCTATTCTAGAAATCTTTCCCTCACTAATGCTTCTTTTATGCTCCTCTCTGTTCTATTATCTCTCTGTTTGTCTCTCCTCCTCACCCCTCTGCCCATGGCTCCCCATTCTCTGTTGGGGAAAGATGGCTTTACTTTGCACACTGGTGGTAAATAGCTGTCTAAACATTGTTTTGGCCTGCCTAAAATGCTGACCTTCCCTGGCTTCAACTCTCAGGAGGCCCACTAAGTTATTTGTTGTTCTTTTTAAAGCTTTCTCCTTCCAGTGCCAGTCTGCTGCAAGCTGTATGTAAAGCAAAGATACAGATAATGTTGACACAATACTTAAGGAAGCCATGTGGTGATGATGTCCACTGTAAGATGAATGTAAAATTGCCACAAATTAGTATTCGAGGTCTGACAATTAAGTCGCGAACTTGTTGCAATGATGTTGCTAACCTTTATTGATATCAGAGGGAATATTCATTATGAATTTGTACCAACTGGACAAACAGTTAACCAAGTTTACTATTTGGAAGTGCTGAAAAGGCTATGTGAACAAGTTATATGACCTGAACTTTTCACCAACAACTCATGGCTCTTACATCACGACAATGTACCAGCTCACATGACACGATCTGTGAGGGATTTTTTAACCAAATAACTTTATTGGAACACCCTCCCTACTCACTTGATCTGACCCCCAATGACCTCTTTCTTTACCCGAAGATAAAGGAAATATTGAAAGAAGACATTTTGATGACATTCAGGATATCAAGGGTAATATGACTGACAGCTCTGATGGCCATTCCAGAAAAAGAGTTCCAAAATTGCATTGAAGGGTGGACTATGTGTTGGCATTAGTACATAGCTTCCCAAGGGGAGTGCTTTGAAGGTGACTGTAGTGATATTCAGCAACGAGGGATGTAGCACTTTCTCTAGGATGAGTTCGTGAACTTAATTGTCTGACCTTCGTATAATGGATTGTGCTTCCCAAACTGCAAATTGATTGCTCCTTCCCTTTGAGGCTTTCCACCTCCAGAGATCAGAGAAGAGGAACTTTTAATATGCTTTTCTCTGACAAGGGGTGTGTGTACAATCTATAGTCCAAATCTACGATTTCTAGCCAGGACACAACTATGCTGAAAGCAGCCAGGTGTCCCTTCGTTCTCCTGCAGAGCAGTGGGACCATTACCTAGATCTTTAGTAAAGCAGCGAAGCCTAGAGTTGGGAATAGAAATGTTTTATGGGCTCCTGCTCTAGCCACAGTTATTCTCAGGCTCATGAGTTTATTAACACCCCATGTAAACTGCTGCTTGAAGCTCCTTTATTCCAGTTCTCTCTTTCCTTGATGGTTTTGTCCTCATGAATGAGCAAGTTTGGTTTTACCTATCTAGAGGGTTCCTCCTCAATAGGTAACCAGGAGTGGAGGATAACCCATTCCTGCCAAGATGAACATATCTTCAAGAGAAAGTGACTCAAGTGGTGGCTTTGCAAATATTGCTACATGTACTCTGCCCATTCTCCCTCCCCATGCTCCCTCAAAGACCACTCAGCATGCTCTCAACTACTGAGACCTTGAACGTTACATTCACAAGTGGAAAGAAAAGGACTGCTCTCTCGCTACTGGTAGCCTGGTTCCAGCTACATTCAAATAACTTCCTGATGCCAGCCCACTGCCTCAGGGCCTATTCTGAGCTAGTACTCCATCAGAGCTTTGAAAAGAAAAAGACACAGATGGGATATGATGGCTCCACTTGTGCCCTGCAAGTTGTTCTCTGCTCATACTGGACTCCTTCCGGCAGCTGCTCCTATGCTCCACATGTACAAATGGGATGCGTGTGGGAGAGGGGCGGGAAGGTGCCTCCATGGTTTCATGGTGCTGTGAATTCTTCATGTGCTTTTGAGTCCAGACCCATGTAATACTTTAAGAAAGACTCCCCAAATACTTTCTACGTAGCAGGTAAATTTTGCATAGTTATTGAATTACATGAAATTATACTTTTTTTTTTTTTGGCTAGTGACTCCTGCTGTTATCCAGATGTAACTCAGTGCATAGATAAAATTGAAGTTCAATAAATGTTGACAGACAGAGAGAGAGAGAGAGAGAGAGAGAGAGAGAGAGAGAGAAAAGTGAAATAATTCAAGATAGGCACTGATATCCTGATATGAAAGACAAGGTAACTGACACATGGAAAATTTAATTTACTTGCAATGTGGCAAAGAGACTGTGAAAGCAGAGAGACCTGGGGGATTTCCTGGCTCCATCACTTTCTAGTTATATGGTATTGGTCAAGTTGCTTAATTGCTCTCAGCCTGTTTCCTCATCTGTAAAAATCTATCCCATATGCCTATGTAGATTCTACAAGACAATGTCTGCAGAACAATTTTGCATAGGACTTATCACATAGTTAGAGGTCAATAAGCATCGTTGAATATTAGGGACATTTGCATTATGAGGATGCAATGGAACCATGTCTGACTCCCAAACCCTTCGGCTGCTTCTATGAGGCCACTTGTGTGCCCATCCGTTCTTCCTCTCAGAGTCCAGTTCTAGGAAGCCAATGCGTCACTGCCTGCTGAATCACCCCTGACAGGGATCTGGCTATAAACAACACATGCTTCTAGCTCTCTGGTTGCCTGAGTCTTGCTTCCACAAGCTCAGGGGGCAGTTGAGGAAGTCCATGGGCCTTGCCACAAGGATTGCTCAAGAGGGCCTAGTAAGGGCCACAGGCTTCTCCACACCAGGTCCACTGGAACCCCTGCCCAGGGAATAGGCTGGGGAGGAGGGTGAGGGGCTGTGTACAACACAGTGCATGGAAGGGGAAAATGGGTAACCAGCAGGACCACTCCACCTAAACCACACATCCATTCATATCTTCTGAGTGCTCACCTACAGCAGCCATGGAAAACATCTAAAGATTTCCAAGAGAAAGGCAGTTAAAATGATCCAGGGCAAATGGGGGCTTGAGGAGACACTAAATAATGAGAATCTCTCAACCCAGAAAGATGGTGATTTATATAGCCAAAACCTAAAAATGTTAAAAAAAAAAAAAAAGGAAACAGAGAAAGAATTGGGAATATAACCACAAACACAGGCCACACTGTCAAATGGTGGAGTATTAAGCCTAAGGGAAACCATTCAAACCTGCAGCACTTAGTTAAAGAAAAGATAAGGAAATACCAAATTGTGAAATGAGTTAGAAAGAAACAATGAATCTATGCTTTTAAAATGGCGTAGTTAAAAATATATATTCTTTATCATGGATACTCTGCCTGTCTCCAAAGAAAGGATTTAAAGCTGCAGTTCAGAACGAAAACTACTTTGGCAAAAAAACCCAAAATGTTTCCAAACCATCCTGAAGTGTGACAGGCATTGCAATCCTTGGAGTTTCCCCACTATGCAGGGCCCCACAATCCACAGATAACATGAAGCTGAAATAAAACTTGATAAGTACTTCCTCCAGTCTCATTTACAAACAGAGAAATTGAAGCCTAGGGAAGGAAAGGAACATTCTAAAGAGCACAGTTAGTCAGTGTATCAATCAGAGTCCAACCAGGAAAAGAGACCCCACAGAGTGAAACAGAGGGAATGTCACCCAGGAATTCATTGCACAGGTGATGACGATGCAGAAAAACCCACAGGGACTAGGGAGGCGACCCAAGATTGCCAAGAAAGAGCCAATAACTCCCCATCCAGAGGGGAAGGCCAAATTCTGGCAGCCTAGGGGCCACTCTCCTGGCAGAAGATGGCAGCCTTCCCTGTGCGAGCTGGTACCACCAAGGTTATAGATTACAGCCTGGGATGCTGCCTGAGGCAGAGAAAGAAGAGAACTAGCCTGGCTTTGCCCTTACCCCTGCCTTCCAATCACCTTTCCAATCTTCCCATTGGTCAAATCCATCAGGAAGAGTGGAGATAGAGCGGGTGGGGATGTGACAGAATGCTGAGCAGGGGAAGAGCAAGGCCTGGGTCTGAGGACTCAGGCCTGGACCCACACCATGCATCGCCAGAGAATCGTTTCTTGGGTACCCTTCTGGACAATGCCAACTGTCCTGGCAGAACACACTAACTTTTGGTGGCAACCATCAGAGCTGCTTCTCATGTGCAAACTATGGGAGCTGTGTTATATTTTGCCAATGAATGCCTTCCTGGTAAGTTTCCCATCAGGGAGAGTCTCACACATAATGGAACTCTATTATCCATCGTTCTGAATGACAAATATTTTAAGTATTTGTGTGGATTTCGATATATTTAGTTTGTTTTCATTTTCTTTATGAAAGAGAATTTCTGGAAATATAGGCAGCTTAAATTTTTTTTTTTTTTTTTGAGGACAGTGTCACTGGCCCTCATATGTGGGACCCGAACCGGGGCCTCTGGCTTCCCAAGCCAGCACTTAACCACTGCGCCACTCGGCCGGCCCTTAAATTTTTAAATTTAGAGTAGAAGCCTTGCCAGGAAGTAGTTTGTTGAGGTAGGGACTTTAGTCCCTTCAAATAGCCATCAGCTCCCCTAAGCTATCCCAAATAGACACACAAAGTAAAACCTATGAACTCGCTGTGCATATGAAACTTCAAGACAGGTCTCTAACTTACAACCCCTAAAACTTCTCTATATAGGAACTCTACAGCTGCCACTTACCAAGTGGCAGGATAAATTTCAGAATGGTGGACAACCCGCTCCCGTGGGCACTAACCAATCAGAAGGCTGGGGTGGCACCAAAGCATTGTCCTGGAGATGTGTGTCAGGAATTAACTCTTTCTATGCTGCATTCTCAGGTGGTAGTGCGGGCAGTGTGGTTGGTCGGGACAGCAGCAACGTGCCAGCTGATGCAGAAGTATCTTGATAGTTGGATAACCATTATGGCTGTACTAGTGCATACTGGATAAATTTCACTTTTGCCATAAGATTCCTGAAACCTTGTGCTCACCAACACACTGCAAAGCCCTCCCAGGTATCCCAGAAAAAGGGTCCTAGTTGCCAGTACTGAGGTTGCCTGTATATTTCTGTTTCTTCCCCAGGACCATTGTCAACTCCAGGGAGGTGAAATCTCTTAAGCTGTGCTCAGGTCTTGGTCCCCAGCACAGTGCTGGGCACACAGATGAATGGTATATAGGTGAAGAAACTGAGTGCTTGTTGAACAGATAAAAGGTTGAGAAGCTCGCCCTCCGTCACGGTCAAGGTTTTGGGCTTTTTTCTTTTTCCAAGATCTTCCAGAAAAAGCAGAACCTTTGCCCAGACAGGGCAAGTGTGTCACAAAGTTCTGCTTTCACTGTGTGTTAAGTGGAAATGATTAGGCAAGCAAGTAGTAAGAGATTCCTCCCTGCATTTCCTCTGTACTTGGAGGTCCTGCCTTAGACTTCTGCATAACCAGACAGACAGTGAAAACTGATGATTGGTGCTGATAACCCCAGGATGCCTTGCTTATCTGTCATCATGGCTTATCCACACAGAATGTTGCTGAAGAGGCCACTTCCTGGACACATACGTAGGTGTGAAGATGCTGAGGTGTGTGTGTGTGTGTGTGTGTGTGTGTGTGTGTGTGTGTGTGTGTCCAAGGCTGACTTGAGAAGTTAGTGTTTGACAAAAGTGATGGCACTTGACACAATGCAGTTCTGCCATTGGGTTGTGAGAGCTGTACTAGGTTCAGAAAACTACTAACCCTAATTCTGACAGCTGTTTTCACCTCCATTGCCACTTACCGAACACTTACTCTGTGCTACAATAAGCTTTTTATATTCTCAGTTATAATCAGTAGTTCTGCGAGATCTCATTCTCCCCATCCTACATGTGAGCAAACTGAGCAGATGTCCTCTGCTGTCATGGGGTATGACGGGGGCACCTGTCTGCCCACCCTGAGGCACTTTCCAGCTGGACTGGCTGAAATATGAGATAAGGGGAAGCATTTTGGTTGGTTGAACTTTAGAATGGGAGTTGATAAATCTGTCAGTGAGTCTCAAATGTGGCTACAGCTTTTAGAATCTCCTGGAAAGCTTTCCAAAAATACTAATGCTAGTATCTCCCCGGGTCAATTAAATCAGATTTGTTAAGGATGAAGCCGGGGCATTGTTTTTTGTTGTGTTTCTAACGATCTAGGTGATTCTAATGAGCAGCCAAGGCTGGGAATCACTGTCTGGAACTCTAGCTTTGACCTTATCTATTGGGCAGCTCATTTCCCTTGAGTTGCCTTACCTGTAAAAGGGATTCCATGGTAGCAACAGCTCTTCTCCCGGAAACAGGAGCAAGGGCACAGTTGCTGAGAGAAATCAGGTGTTAGAGTCCCAGTTACTACAAATGTGACTCTGGACACCTTTCTTAGCCTCTGGCAGCAACTCAACTTATGTGGCTTGTGAGAGTTAAATTAAGAAAATTAAATGAGGTGACCCAAGCAGTGCATTTATCACTGACATATACTAAGTGCTCCTTGATTGTTGGCTATTGGCAAAGAGTTCCCTGAGTTCCTTAGAAGGGCTGTCTTCTCGAGATAGTGGTTGTCTTGAAACAATTCAGTATTGGTACACAGTGAACTGTAGTTCTTCAGAAATGGAAAGTGTCCAGAAATTAAGGGAAAGGAAGGAAAAGGATGGACCTAGGAAACTCCAAACCATGAGGCATTTCTCAACAGCATAGAAGTGTTGGCCTGACTGGTTTCCTCAGGCCGAAGTGTCAGAAGTGTAATGGGTAGCGAGGTTTCCCCAGCAGTTAACAGACCTTAGGTGGAGGTTCCCTCACACACACACACTCTCTGGGGATTAGATGAACTTTAACGGAAGGCCACCAACTGGAGTGGACAGTGCACTGGAGGCTCCATGTTCTCTGTGAGGCAAGGAAACGCCAGCAGGTCAGGAATGAAGATGAACCCACTGCCTGAATTCACCCCGAGCTGATGCTCTGGGGTCCTCATGTGAGTGACATGTCTCCACTAGCTGCCAGCGCATGGATAAGACTCTGCAAGGAGAAAGCTAATCCTTTGCCCTGGCTCTTCAGAGCCCTGGCAATAAAAATATTCTGGCCTCATAAAAGAGGCGACCAGACTCTGCCTACTTAAAAATATGAAGTCCACTTAAATAACTTCCAGAAGGAAGAAAAAAAAAGAATTTTTACAAGTCTGAACACAGGCATGATAAACTCAAATATCTCATCCATTGCCTTTCCGTGGAAGACACTCCATGTTTTCCAGAATAGAACTTGATTTAGTCACACTCAGGAAGCCGAGTGGCTTCCCCGGGGGTTTCATTCTCCTTACTGCAGGGTTGCATCATGGCCAAGAGTCTGAAGCATGGGTTCTAAGAAGCCTCCCCATGGCAGCTAGGCACAGTGGGCTCGGGGTCTAGATGCAGAGACGTGCAGTCTGGGACTCCTATTCAACAGCATCTCAGACTGTAACACCCCACACTCACAGGGAACAGTGAAAGTCAACACAGCAATAATAGAGCTTCTAGTCTAAGTTACCTATTAATTCAACCTTTGCTCCTCTTTTAATCAAACTTAAGTTGATAACCTGCGCTAGTCTGTTCAGTAACTGTTTGGTGTTCTGTGCCAGGGTTCCCAGAAATGCCTCTGGGCACACTGGTGGACATTTGGGTATTCTTTGAAACAGGTTCTGAAGGCCCTGCTCATTATTGGGCCTGGAATGAGGATAACTCTCCTGGGCGTCTGCTGAGGGAACATACATTTCAGGGTGGTAAGAATGAAGAACTATAGTGCTATGTGATGGGAATCCAGGTTTCCACTGGAGTTCCATTGGGAAGCGACACTTCCTGCCAGAAGGAGGAAGTATAACTCTCCAACCACTGCAGGTAGGCAGGCAACACAGCCAGCGAAAAGACACAGGGCATTCATCTCAGAGACACAGCTATTTTAGGTTATGTAATAGAACAGCAGCCAGTGTCTTTCAGGATATATTTGGAGAAGCATCTAAACTTCAAACCCAATGGATAAACACTTGGTTCCTGAGAGCAACCACATTAGTAGAGACTGAACATCATGAAATCAAATAGGAATAATTGCCCTAAGCCAAGGACAATGCCCATCTCAGTCCAACAGCACTGCACAAGAACAGCATGGAACATAGAGACCAGTCTGGAAGAAGAGGGCCAAGCTGGGCCATGGTAGAGTCTGTTCTGTAAACACTGGCTGCTGGTCCCTGCTGGGCAAGGGGATGCCCATGAGTTTATATCAGACCCCACAGCCATAGGTGGAACCCAGCTGTGCGATGTCACTGCCTTCCTCTCTGAGCTCTTCTCTGCTCTCTGCCCAATAACAACTCCGCCTGCACCAGGGTGGAAGGAAGTTTGGGGCATGCCTGGTGATCCTGCAGGGCACTTGGATGAGGAGATTTACAACACACAGCACTCAAAACCTGGGTCATAAAATCTGTTAGACAGATTTCTTCTCCTCCTAACCCCTTTTCTGCAGGACCATTAATAGGGCCTTCTTTTCCTGTGATTGTTCCCCAGAGAAGTTCTGGACTCCCACCTTCTCCCTTCTACTCTCCTCGATATTTTTTTTCTGTCACATTCAAATCTTCCATCCTTATTCAAAAGAGTGGCTTCCCACTACCTCACGGAACTAGACAGGGAGGCTGCCTCCCGCCCCAGTATGGATTCATCCAACTACATCTCAGCCCCGGCAGCTCTCCCTACGAAGGGCTTCGGCTTCGGCTGCACAGATACTTCCATTCAAAACGTGCTTGTTGGGGTCCTTCCTTATGTTAGGACTTTCTTCTGGAGAACAAAACAGATACAAATCTCTGCTCCTGGCACTTCCATTCTAATAGGGGGAGATAAAGTTTTATGTAATACACATAAGCATGCAAACATCTTCTAAGGTTGATTCGCACGTGCGTGGGGGTGGGCCTGTAGGTGTATGTGTGTGTGTAAATCAATAGACAAATCTGTGTCATCCTCACTCCAGCGTTTGGGTTCATTCTCAACAAATCCTGGCATTTTCTTCATCTAATTGCTCTTTCGCTGTGAGATGGTGTGTGAGTGGGAGCGAGAGCAGCTGGGTGATTCCCATGGGGGTTTTAGGGAGCATGCTATCTGAGGGCCTCTTACTTGCAGATATGGTGTTTATAAGGAGAATGAGGCCTACAGGTACATCACAGAACCAGGTGAGATGACTGTTTGAGGGGTTGGGGGGAAAAGAATGCTGTGGGGATAAGGTTCAAAATAGGAGTCAAGAAATCAGAATGAGCAAAGTGAGAAGTGGTGGAGCAGCCAAGGGGAGATGGTCCCAGACAACACCAGAGCCAGAGACATTGCGGCAGTTTAGGCAGGTGTGTGAGGTGGAGCCGGGTTCAATGACGTCTGGGCACACCTTGTACACCTCTGGTGTACTTTCCCTTCTTCCTCTCCTAGCTCTTCAAAGCCTCACCACAGACCCCACAAGGTCAGGTATCTTGTCGGTCTTGCTCAGAATAATGCTTTGCAAATAGCAGATGCTTAGTAAATCTTGGTGGACTGAATGATGGGCTTTCTCCTCTGAAGCCTCCGGCCCAGCTCAGCTTTTTGATCTCTCCCTCTTTTGAACTGAACTCCTCAGTCACCTGGCAGGAAGCTCTTGCAGTATGGAAAGCACACAGAGCTAAATCCTGGCTCAGGCTCTTACCGAACGTTCCCAAGCCTCTTAGATTCTCTGCCCCCTCGGTTTTCTCATCTGCAAATAGGGATGTTCCTAACAGGTTTGTAGCGAGATGCATGACAACAATGGTAGTCCCTGACACTTTAAACTACCAATTCAGTAATTATTTTACACTGCCATTTGATGACTCTGTTTGAATTCCTTTGAATTCTTTAATTTTTTTCAACAGTAGGAATAGCCGTCCTTTAGGGAGCAACTACCCTTCACCACACACTGCTTACATGATCTCTAATTCTGACATCCTCCGTGGGAGGCAGGTCCTACTGTTCCTGTGTGTGGACGAGGAAACAGGAGCTGGGAAAGGTTACAGGAATGAGTTGGGCTTGCACCTGCTGTCAATGCTGGAGCCAGAATTCGAATCCTGAGCTGTCGCCATGTGGCTTTGCTGTCTTCCAGCTAGAGTATGTATGTGCTTAGGCTGTGTGCTCTTAAGGCCATGCTGAACCTAAGGCCAGGAATCACGTCTTCTGTTTTCAGGTTTTGTTATAGTTTATTATTTTATTTTCAGCATTATTGGGGTATAACTGACAAATAGAAATTGTATATATTTTAGGTGTGTAACCTGATGTTTTGATATATGTATACATTGGGAAATGATCCCCACAATCAAACTAGTTAACATATAGCCATCACCTCACATAGTTACCTTTTATTTTTTTGGTCATGAGAACACGTAAGTTATGTCCTCTTAACATATTTCAAGTATACAATACAGTATTGTTACCTTCAGTCATCATGCTCTACTCTACATTAGATTTCCAGGATTTATTCATCTTGCAAAATTGAAACTTTGTATTTTTTGACCAATATCTCCCCATTCCCCGTCCCCCAGCCCCCCGGCAACCACCATTCTGCTGTGCGTTTCTATGATTTCAGCTTTTTTAGACAGGAATGACATCTCAATTATCTGTGTCTCCAACAGTATCTAATCCTTTGCTTCCTTGTAACAAACAGATATCGATGTATTTTCTGGCTTTTAATATTCTACTAAAAAATAGTACTGAGATTATCTGACTCTAAAACTTTATGATGCTTTCTACAGGTTGCAGTCTCTTGGCTCCAAGAGGTTAAGTAAACCAAAGGTATGAACAGTCTCAGGAAAGTGTTGTATTTCTGCACAATAGAATTATAAGATACCTCGGGGATGCTGGTGGAAAACCCGAGGGTATTTGGAGGGCACTGTCCAAAAGGACAAACACTTTCCTTGACCTGGATGGACCATGGGCCTAACGGGGTTGGCATGTGACTCCCTGCCTGGCCAAACAGGACAAGAAATGAATCAATTGCCTAGCACAACGGTATGTGCTATTTCCAAGCTGCATAGCACATGAGTGCCGCACAATCCAGCAGCCCACTCTGATTTGTCACCAAAGGCTGCCTTCTTAGTAAACAGTTGTCCACACTTCTGTTCATTCTGAGTCACCACTTAGTATTCAAGCTGAAATGCCAGAACAGTCCTTGGACTACACCATGCAGTGTGACGCCAGGGGAGGCAGGGCTGGCAGGACAGCGCTCCCCGTGGAAACTTCCGTGTCCTGCAAGGGAGCCGGAACCTCCAGTCAGCATTCTGCAAAGGATGGTGGCAGGGCAGCCCTCTGTTCACAGCTAGCCTCACCTCTAGGTGAACCTCCTCCTCCCTCTATAGCTGAGGAAACTGGAGGTGAGCCAGTTCAGTGACTTGTCCAAGGTCTCACAAGTCTTTTTATGACCTGCCTCCTACCCTCTCCTACATTATCCCCGCCTTGTCCCACACGTAGCCTCTTCCTCAGTCAAAGGAAGTCATGTTAGCTCCTTGAGTGTGCCATGTTATTTCACTTCTCTTGTCTTGGCACATGTGCCCCCTAACCTTGGAATGCTATTGCTGCTTCTCCATGGCTGGTAAACAACTCATTCTCCAATACCTGACTAAGCATTTTCCCCTTTTGGAAAGACTTGCTGACCAGTTGCCACTCCCCAGAAATCCCCCTCCCTCATCAAAAAGAGCTGTTCACTCTGTTCTATGGGCCACCTGTGCTGTGTTCACATAACTGCTAGCACCCTGGATTATATCATTTGTTAGAAGTTGGTTTGCTTTCCTAGGCCTTGGAATCAAGTGTCAGTTAGGATTGTGTTAAGTTGTGAGTAACAAAAAGCCAGGTTAATTAATCCATAGCGTAGACAAATTAGGGGGGTAATTTTATTTATTTATTTATTTATTTATTTATTTGTTTGTTTGTTTGTTTATTTAATTTATTTTTACACAGCCAAGATTTTTATATAGCCTATCTGCATGATTCTCATTAGGGACCCAGTTTCCTATGTTCATCATGTGGCTTTTCATCATGCTTGTTACTCAGTGGTCACAAAATGTCTGCTTCTTCACATATCCACATTCTAGGCTAAAAACAAGTAGGGGTGATGGATAATGAAGTCACATCTGCTCCCTTTACAGAGTTTTTCTGGAAGCCTCACTTAGTGATTCCAGCTTGTATCTCCGCTCAGAATGGGATTATATAGATGCCTGTTTGACTGGGTGTTCATAATACAATCAGGGTTTGGTTAGGAAGGTAGAAAGGTAGAATCGATACAGGGTAGGCAAGCATCAATGTCTACCATATGCAGGAATTGAGTTATCATTGTCTCCCTGGGGCTTAGTATTGGACATGGCACACAGTAGGTACTGAATAAATAAAAGTCCAGGAAACAAAGGAAGTTTCCTGACTACTAGGCCAATGCCATTTGTGCAGCCTGACCAAGCACATCTTTGAGCTTTCAGACATGAAGTGGAGCCTTCTGGAGATGGGGACAAACCACAGAGGGAGAGGTGACTGGTCAGGTCTCAGATGTGTATTGTTCAGTTGTAAACACTCAGCTGAGTGACACCTGGGAGCTAGGAGAAAGGGTAAGAAAGGCCCTTCTAGAGATGCATGTTTTCTGTGGAGTCCCGTTCCCAATTCAAAAAGAACATGCTGTTCACTACATGACTTCAAGAGACTCATAGGATTGTGGGACATCTCTATCCCATTTTCCACTCTTTGTAGTTGAGAATTCCTCAGTTACAGAGCCAGGCTCAGTCTTGCTTCCTCTACGGTTGGGCATGGTTTCTGTATGTCATGCTTGTTTCCAGCTTTTCACAATTATAAACAACTTTGCAATGAGCATCCATGAAACAAATCTTTGGATTAATCCTTGTGCATCTTAATTATTTTTTTCCTTAGTCTAAATTCCAAAAAGTAGACATGCTGGGTGAAAAGGTATGCTCCTTCTTAGGGTTTCTGATGAGTGTTTTAACTGCCAGATAGTCTAGTTGCTTTATGCTTCCACCAGTCACAAATGGAAAAGTCTGCCATCTTTCCAGCAGTGGCTGCCTTCTCCTTCTGAAGGTTTCAATTGTCTGGCAGTCATTCCAAGGGTCTAGTCCTTCCTTCCTTCCAAAACAACAGCAGAACAACTCCAAACTGGAAACAAAGATGGAAAACACCTGACATTAATATGTCTCAATTCCCTCGTCGATTGTAAGTTTCGCTCAGGAAAGAATGAGGATCACAGATTCTGTACGCATAAAGGAAACATTCACTAACCGCTTGATGAGGGAGCGCTGAGATAGTTCCATGGCCCCAGCTGGGATCCTTGACTCCTCTCTATAGCTCTCCATCAAGTCACCAAGTCTTGTCAATTCGACCTTTTAAATGCCTTTTGCAGTCAGCCTTGTCTTCTAAATCGCCTTTGCATCTGCCTCTGACCCTGTCTTAGTATCCTCATCATGTCCCCCAACTCACTGCTTTGCCACCCATTTCTTTGCTTCTCCCCCTTCAATCCATTATCCGCAGCTCGAGATTGATTTTTCTAAATCCTTATGACCATGTCACAATCCAGCTTCATCCCTTGTTTTTAAACCTGTTCTTACAACCTAGTAGCTCACTAAAGTGCTATGTTCCCTCCTATCCATGTGCACGAGGATCCATCACCCCTTGTTCACTATTTTCTACTCCTCTTTCTCCAGAGAACCATCTTAGAAGCCATGTAGGTGAACTCCTTCATTATATGGACTAGGAAATTGGAGAACTCACGCCTCACACACCGTCCCCCTCCATCCAAGTAACAAAATGATGTTCCCTATGAAAAGTCAGCTCATCATCTCTTCCAGGAAGGCTTGGGACACCCCCTCTTTATAGCCCAGGCTATGGGCCCCTTCTGTGTGTCCTCTTAGCACCCTTACCTACCATCTTTCTATATTGTGACTTTTTTTTTTTCATTTGCCTTCTTCTGTTCCTCAATTAGACTGTAAATTTCTTGAGAGCAGGGATTGAGCCTTATTTGTCTTTCTATTTCTATAGGCTCCAATAGTGTATGTAATTTGTCATTGCTCCATGGAGGTTTATTGAATGAATAAATGAATACTTGGTTACAGATCAGAGGAAGGATTGGTGCTGGTAGAGAAAACCTATTGATAGTGACTCTCTCTAGACATTTAGACAGTTTCCTGCTTTCCCATCACATGTCCCAGGTGCCTTCTCTTCAATGAAACACCCTGAAGTAGTATGTCCAAGTAGTGTGTTTCCCTTTGGATTGGAAACTGCTCTTCTCTTCTGGGGTATTGTTTTATTTTTGTGGGAGAACCAAATCAGGAAGTAGATAATGCACCTCGCCTGTGCAAAATGTGACAGGGTTCGAAAACATGTTTGCTTCAATAGCTACATTTTTTTTTTTTGAGGGCAGTGTCACTGGCCCTCATATGTGGGATCCGAACCAGTGCCACTGGTGTCCCAAGCCAGCTCTTAACCACCGCACCACTCGGCCAGCCCAAGAGCTACATTTTTTAAAAGCTACCATTTATTAAAAGTTTACTATGTACTGGCCCTTTGGAACCCATTACGTGCATTTCTTCTTTACAATAATCCAAAGAGTTTAGTTGAAAATGAAATGTACAAATTTACAAATGAAAAACCTGAGTGATAAAGAGGTTAGAAACCTGGCCAAAGCCATGTAGGTAGGTATTGGTTTAAAACCGATCTTTCAGCCTCTAGTGCTTACACCCTAAGTTATACTATGACACACTTTCCAAGCACAATTAGTCCTTTTAAACACCCAGTGAAATACACTGGGCTTGTGACCCTGTCCCCACTTTAGAGATGAGGACGCTGAGCCTGAGTGATAACAGAGATTGCCCAACAGCACCTGTTTAGTACCACTAGGCAGGTGGGACAGGATCCTGGGTCTCCAGGCCCTTAGAGATCTACTAGAACTACTACAACTCATCAGTTTAGTAGACACATTTTTTTTAAAAAGGTATGAAAAGTGTGATTGGGGTTTGTTCATTGATGCATGAAGTTTTTGAAGAGCCTGCTGCTCACAAGCAGGCCAGCTGCTGTGGTCTCATATACAAAACCCCAGGCTGCCTGCCTGGCTGGCCCCTCGCTGAAGGCATGCTAAGGAAACAGCTCCCTCTTTAGGCAGATTGGAGGAACAGCAGGGACTCTGGGTGCACGGATCCCAAGCTGAGCTTGAATGCCACAGGCCTGAGTGGGAGCACTCCCCCAGGTACCTTCTGATGTCTTCAAATAGCTTGACTTAGGTTATTGTGGCTGTTGTTGTTCTATTAAAAGGTCAAATGTTATCCAGGATTGTACAGTTGAAAATCGGCTTTGGTGGCTAGGATTCGATTACGTATCAATCTTAGCTCTGTGACTTTGCAATGCTCACGTGTGAGGGAATCTTATTGCCTCTCTTTCTCTCTGTCCCCATCGTGATGGAGAGTAAAGAGGGGAAGAAGGAACCAGAGATGGTAGCAGAGGCTACAGAGGGGTGGGGGTAGTCAGCACCAGTCTCAAGGTAAGGGCAGATCCTGGGCCACAGCCCTTGGGTGGATTGGCCTGTGACTCACCGGATAGAAGAAGAAGACAAGCAGCTGGATGCAGGATCCTCCCTGGTGGGCCTTGACTGAACCTAAGGAGCAGGACTGGAAGAGGGGAGGGAGAGAAGAACAAGCAGGTTGGGCCAAAGACCCAAGGAAAAAAGCACAGGTTGAGATAACTCTTTCCAGGATGCCCATAAAACCTCTGATCTGAGTCAAAGGGTCCCCAAAGAATTCATATTCCCTTTCTATTAGGGACAATTTTAGGATGTATAAATTTGGGACCAATTTTCGTCCTGTGTGGAGAGCTGAAAGGTTATATAGTTATAGCCATACAGTTAAAAAGCAAAATCTTGCTGTCAGAGAGCCCTTAGTGACACAGCTTGAAGCCCTTTGTTGCACCATAGAACGAGATGCACTTCCAAAAAATCGGATAAGCAGCCAATACCAGCTCTTCTCCGAGGCCAAGTGGATGGCCTGAGGTGTCCACACACTCGTCCAGTGATGCAAACACTGAGTAGAATGTGCCCTTTTTCCCACTGGCACAAGGATTCCAAGGTTGAGAGTGAACTCCTAGGCTCCACTGCGTAGCACTGAGCAAATCCTGCACTTCTCAGGTCCTTACTATTCCTATCTCTGAAATGAGAAATTTGACAAGGTTAGGGCTTCCCAGCTCTGCTCTGCAGAATCGAGAGAATCTTGGGGTGCAGGCCCCTTGGTCTCTCTCATGGACTAGAGAGGCTTCTCTTGCATCTGTGTGTCACATTGGGTGTCTACCAAATATTTTGTTAGAACAAAGAGCCCACAGCTCCAAACATGTTTGAAAACTACTGGATTAGGTGATGCCTGCTGTGGTTCACTCATTTATTCCCTCATTCAACTAATATTTATTGAATACTTGCTGTGTACCAGGTACTGTTGTCAAGGAAACAATGGTGAGCAAAAAACATATTTCTTTGTGCAATATAAGCTCCCCTTTAAAATCAGGGGCATTTGGCCCTTCTACCATAGATTTGACTTTGGACCCAGAGACCACATCCTCATCTTCAGATGGGCAGCAAGGACGTATACTTTTGCACACATATAACTTCCTGCTTTTTCGTTGTCTCACTTCCTCATGAGAACTTGGGTCTTGATTGGTGAATATATAGTGTTCAGAGAGTCACAAAGTGTTAAAGGAATGCTATTTTCCTAATCAGGCATTATGACAATTGAGCTGACAAAAGAGGCTTTTAAAAAATGATTTGTCTATTTATAGGGAAATTCTTCTGAAAGATATAAAAATATTATCATGTTTCATGAAGCTTACTTGACAGATTATT
Organism: Aselliscus stoliczkanus; assembly: GCA_033961575.1. Lineage (NCBI taxonomy): Eukaryota > Metazoa > Chordata > Mammalia > Chiroptera > Hipposideridae > Aselliscus > Aselliscus stoliczkanus. The sequence goes on from CM066729.1 coordinate 142,730,793, forward strand.
TTTATTGAAAAGAACGATTTCTTGGGAAAAAATAATAAATGTATCATAATCTTTCAATTATATATTATATATGTGGTCTTTTTGTAATCATTTGTCCACTTATGGTATTATATTTGAGTAAAAAGAATCTAGGATTGATTGAGGGCCTACTCTGTGACCGGTATTTTTCTAGGCATGTTCACATGCATCTCTTGCCTCATTTAGTCACTTAATCTTCAGAGCAATTCTGTAAGAGCTATTTACCAATTTTTAGAGATAAAGAAACTGTAGCTTAATAATGTTCTCAAGTTCATGAAACAGTTAGAAGTCCACATTTGAAATCCATAGCTGAGTGATCCTAAAGCCTGTCTGGTTTTCTTCCTACCACATGATGCAACCTTCCCACTTGCTCAATATTATTTGTTCCCAGTTCTTTACAATCACCTTTGGGCACATCTCTGAGTAATCATTAGGAAGACCAAGTGATATTTTATCATTTCAAATGTCACCAGTGGCTTCTCTAACTCTCTTTTCAGCAGTGAAGGGACAGTGTGTACATTTTCTGATTTAACCCTGAGTAGGGTTACCAGTATTCTAGGCACCAATATCTTCTGCTTCATAGATAATTTTACTTTGTCCCACTTGGCTACCAAGTTAACCTTACATTAAGGACACAAAGTCCTTTAAAAATAGGATTTCATAATGAAGCACTTAAAGATTTGCAGAAAGAATAAAACAATTTTTCACCCTAGATTATCCCTATCAGGGCTTTTTGCATCCAAATAAATCAGGGATAGTTGATGAAGACTAGTGAGTTATGTCCTTCAGGTCTTCATAATTAGAACTATTCATATATAATTTCCTTGAAAATTCCATATCATGGTGACTATTATCAGTAACAATTTTCTTAGAGAATTTTTACTTTGTAAAGCAAAGCTGGTTTTTTCTCTTCATAATTCTTATGCAAGTATACATGCACACTTTTGGCTTCCAATGCCAACATTTTCTGATTTCCTCCTCAGCATTGCCCCACCATACTTTTTGCCTTCTCCAATTTTGGGAATCAGATTGTAAAAATCAGTGATGAAGAATATTTGAAACAATGTTTAAAAAGAACAAAGTTGAAAGATTCACATTTCCCAATTTCAAAATCTGCTAAAATCTATAATAATCAAGGCAGTGTGGTACTGGCATAGGTATAGAAACAGAGATCAGTGGAACAGAATTGGAAGTCCAGGAATAAACCCTTACATGTACAGTCAATTGATTTCTGACAAGAATACCAAAACAATTAGATGGAGGAAGAATAGTCTTTTAACAAATGGTTGCTGGGGTGAAGGTCCAAGATGGTGGATTAGGTAAACACTATGCCTACTGCCTCCCAGGATCACAACAAAATTACAAATAAATTATAAAACATTCAACTTCAAGACTCATCTGAAGATTAGCTGAACAGAGCCCCTATAACTAAGGATTTAAAGAAGAAGCCACATTGAGAGGTAGGAGGGGAGGAGACACAAAATAGGCTGACCTCAAACCTGCAGCTAGCGGTTGAACACTGAGAGGGCCACTTCCTTGGCAGAGGACCCACAAAAGAGGGATGAATTCCAGCCTCACACTGAGCTCCCCAACCCAGGGGTCCTGGGCTAGGAAGAGGAATTCCCACAACATCTGGCAGTGAAAATAAATGAGGACTCTTTCTGTCTGTCCCAGTGAGACAGAAGGTGGCTGGAAACCCAGATGCCTTCTTAAAGGGCCAACACACAGATGCACTCATTTGCAAACACTCAACTGGTCTCCAGTGGAGGGGTGGCAACTCGAGAGGCACCAGAGACATACAGGAAAAGACTGAGTTGTGTGGCTGTGTAGTGAGGGCTAGAGGGATCAGCCATTGTCCCTGTGTGAAGCCTGCCTCTGTGTAGCCTACAGGAAAGAACCATCTTTTCTATGTTGAACCCTCCCCCAAAGGGGCAAATCTGAGACCCCATTGGCCTGGTAAAATATGTGCATGTGCACGACCTTGGTGATGCCCTGGGTCTCCACCCCGCAGAGCTAGTACTGTCGCACTTGGGGCACTCTTGGCTACTGAGTGGTCGACCCCACCCCACAAGCTGTGAAAGCCTTTTACAACAGCAGATGGCCCACAGCAGACTGGGCAACTTTTGGTGGTGAGCAGTGAGCTATATACTGTGCCACAGCCTCTCTTGGGCAGTTCTTGGGGACCTGTGGGCTTGAGGCAAGGGGTGGCTGGCCATGGTGCTCTCAGGGCATTTGTGTGAAGTGGTCACAGGCCAGGTACTGGTGCAAGACCAAAACTGCATTAACTTTGTAAAAACCACTGCTCATAGCCCATAACTCGCTGGAACCCAGCCTTGCCCACTGAGGGCTGCATTACCAGGGCACTGTCAATAGCGGGTTAACCAGCCTGGCCTACACACCATAGAAAGCTCTTTCAATGCCTGAGGTTTACAGGCAGCTGGCAGGTAGCAAAAGGCACAGGGGGCCCTGGGCCTTTTGCTAAGCTGCCCCAGGCCCAATACTGATGGCAGCCAGCCTCAGTTCACAGTGAGGCTACTAACAAACCACATATAGCTGTGTAGCTCCTACCGGCTAGCCCTGGGCTGGTCATAGGTAAGGCTGAAATAGGCCTGCATGGGAGCCCTCCCAAGAGACACCAGAGACAACACATTCAGAGGCCAACTTCAGACTACACCAGAGCACTACCTGGTTGGCCCCACAAGAGGCACACCCAAAGGGTGGACTCCACAGTCACAAGAGCCCACTGGGGCAAACCCCACTCTGAGAGGTCAGCCCCCACACAGCAACTCATACATTGTGGGCATAGACAATCCTCACAGTCAGCTTGGGATGAATCCCACTCACTGACGTGCCAAAAACAATCTAGGATCAACTATAACAGGACAACACACACAAGGGACACGTCTAAAACACACACACAGGAGATCAGGGAGATTGAGCCACTGGACCACACAGGACACCTACTATGTAAGGCCACCCAGCAAAGACTGAGAGACATAGGAGATCTACCTAATACATAGAAGCAAACACAGAGAGGCAAGCAGAATGAGGAAACAAAGAAACATGTCCCAAATAAAGGAACAGGAGAAACCTCCAGAAATAGAACTAAATGAAGTGGAGGCAACCAACCTACCAGAAACAGTTTAAAACACTGGTTATAACAATGCTTAAGAAACTTAGTGAGAATTTCAACAAAGAGATAGTAAGCATAAAGGATATAGAAACCATAAAAAATAACCAGTCAGAAATAAAGACTACATTAAGGGACATGAAGAATACACTAGAAGGAATCAACAGCAGATTAGATGAAGCAAAGGATCAAATTAGTGATATAGAAGACAAGGTAGCAGAAAACACCCAATTAGAACAGCAAAAAGAAAAAAGAATAACAAACAAACAAACAAACAAACAAAAAACAAAGATAGTTTCAAGAACTTTGGGGACAACATCAAGCATAGGAACATTTGCATCAAAAGCATACCAGAAAGAGAAGAGAGGGAGCAAAGGAGTGAGAACCTATTTGAAGAAATAATGACTGAAAAATTCCCTCATCTGGTAAAAGAAATAGATGTGTAAGCCCCAGAAGTGCAGAGAATCCCAAATAAGATGAACCCAAACACGTCCACACCAAGACACATCATAATTAAAATGGCAAAGGTAAAGACAAAGAGAAAACCCTAAAAGCAGCAAGAAAAAGGAAACTAATAACTTGTAAGGGAACTCCCATAAGATTATCAATTGATTTCTCAACAGAAACTTTGCAGGCCAGAAGGGAGTGGTAAGAAATATTCAAAGTGATGAAAAACAAGGGCCTACAACCAAGACAATTTTACTCAGCAAAGCATCATTTAAAATTGAAGGAGAGCTAAAGAGCTTCCCAGATAAGAAAAAGCTAAAGGAATTCATTACCACCAAGCCAATATTACAAGAAATATTGAAAGGACTCTTTTAAGCAGGAAAAAGAAGAAAACAAACAAAAGAAGGTCAAAAGTATCAGTAACAAAATGGCAATAACTGTGTACCTATCAATAATCACTTTAAATGTAACTGGATTAAGTGCTCCAATCAAAAGACATAGGGAAGACGAATGGATAAGAAAACAAGACCATGTATACGCTGTCTACAAGAGGCCCACCTCAGATTGAAAGACACACATAGACTGAAAGTAAAGGAGTGGAAAAAGTTATTTCATGCAAATGGAAATGAGGAAAGAGTTGGAGTAGCAATGCTTATATCGGACAAAAAAACCCCACTTTAAAACGAAGACTATAATAGGAAACAAAGGAGGACATCATGTAATAATAAAGGAATCAATACAACAGGAGGACATATCCCTACTAAACATTTATGCATCCAACATAGGAACACCTAATTCTATAAAACAAATATTGATCAACATAAAGGCAAAGATCAACAGTAACACAATCATAGCAAGGGACTGACACCAATGGACAGAACCTCCACACAGAAAATTAACACGGAAACAAAGGCCTTAATTGACACACTAGACCAGATGGGTTTAATTGGTATTTTTAGAGATTTCACTCCAAAGCAGCAGAATATGCATTCTTTTCAAGTGCACATGGAACATTTTCCAAGAGAAACCACATATTAGGCCATAAACCAAGAAAGTGAAAAGACAATCAGAGAATAGATGAAAATATTTGCAAATCAAGGTCCTTGATAAGGAACTTACATCCAGAGTATGTAAAGAAGTCCTACAAGTCAACAATGAAAGAAAAATAACCCAATTCAAACGTGAGCAAAGGATTTGAATAGATATTTCTCCAAAGAAGATAAACAAACGGCCAATAAGCATATGAAAGAAGATCATTAAATCAGTGAGATGCAAACAAAAACCACAAGATGCCATTTCACACCCACTAGGATGGCTGAAATGAATTAAAAAAACAAAACAGATAATAAGTGTTGGTAAAGATGTGGAAATTTTAAAATCCTCACACATTGCTGTGGGATTTTAAGATGGTGCAACCACTTTGGAAAACATTAGCAGTTCCTCAAATTGTGAAAATAGAGTTACAATATGACTCAGCAATTCCACTTCTAGATATATACCCAAGAGAACTGAAACAAGAATGTTCATAGCAGTGTAATTCATAGTAGTCACAAAGCGGAAACAATCCAAATGTCCATCAGCTGAGGGATGGATAAAGAAAATATGGTGTGTCCATACAATATAATATTATTTGGCAATAAAAGAAATAATGATATATTATGATTCTAACACATTATAGCTATAACATGAATGAACCTCAAAAACATTATACTAAGTGAAAGAAGTCACTTATAAAAGATCATATATTGTATAATTCCATTTATATTTAATATCGAGAATAGTCAAATTCATAGAAACAGAAAGTATAATATGTTAGTGGTTCCCAGGTGCTTCAGGTAGGAGGTAATGCAGAGTGATTGATAATGGGTTTGGGGTTCTTTTGGGTGTTTGAAATTAGATAGTGGTGATGACTGCACAACCTTATAAATAAACTAAAAACCACTAAATCACTGAATTGTACACTCTAAAAGGTGAAATTCATAGTAAGTTAATTATATATCTCAAAAAAAGTTAAAGGAAATTAATAGTAGCATTGTATAACAAAAATCAGTGAGACAGAGATTCCACTGCCATGTCATATATGCTTTCTCTTCTTCCTGGGCACACAACTAAATTATTTTCTCCAAACTCCCTTGCAGTTAGGTATGGCTGGGTAATTGGGTTCCACTCAGTGAAATATGAACCTCAGTGATTCTCACCACTTCCAGGCCTAGACTATAGAAGTCTTCCAATGAAGAAACCTCCATGGAAATAGAGGGTGGTCAAGCGATAACATGGAGGAAGCCTGAGTCCCTGAACTGCATGTGACATGTGTAAGAAATAAACTTTTATTGTTTTCAGCCACTGAAATCTGGAGGTTGGTTGTTTGTTATAACACTTTGCTTGCCCTAACAAACAACAACAAGTATGAAAATTATGACTCAGGACCTCGGAATATTTTCTTAAGAACCATTTATCATTTTTAACTGATAAAGTTAACCTTACAGAAGTTAAAGTATTATTGGTATCCTTCAAGGATAGGCATTAATCTTGGAAATCTTATATTCAAATATAATCAAATTTGTCTGCAAAGCAGTTGGATAAAAATCACAAAATGATTTCAGTGTCTCTAGTAGCAGTGTATAAATATGAAAACATTTGAATATTTTATAATATCAACTTCCATATCAACTGGAAGAACTTCAGATGTATTTTCACATAATTCTTTCAAGCTTTTGCCATGGGCATCTATCCTCACCAACGTTATGCTTCAATTATTTGATAATTTAAAAAAATATATCCTTAGAACCTCTTAGCACCTCCAAAATTAGTATTTATAATGTTATAAGGCCATACCAATAATCTTACCAACAAGTGTTGTATGGTTCATAATAGAAAAACAAACAAACATATAACTGTTAGTTGCTTGTCTAACCTGACAGGAAGTCAAGGTCAGAAACATTCATATGAACTCCAGTGTTAACTTTTTTTTTAAAAGAGCTTTTTTGAGGTATAATTATGTAATTCCATTTATATGAAATAACCATAAAATCCATCCATTATAAGTGTACAATTAAATGATTTTTAATAAATTTACAGAGTTGTTCAGTTTTAGAACATTTCTATCACCTAAAAAAGATCCTTCATCCCTGTTGGCAGTCAACCTTCATTCTTTCCCCAGCCCCAGGCAACCACTAATCTACTTTCTTTATTTGTAAACTTGTGTTTTCTGAACATTTAATATTAATGGAATCATATAATTTATAACCTTTGCACCTGTTTTTTTTAGTTAGCATAATGTTTTTGAGGTTCATCAATGTTGTATGTAGTATGTAATAATAGCTAGTTCCTTTTTATTGTTCAGTAGTATTCCATTGCATGATGCACCAGTTTGCTTATCCACTCACCAGTTGAAGAGCATTTGGATTTTTCCTGGTTTTGGTGATTATGAAAAAAGCCACTATCAACATTTGTGTACAAGTTTTGTGTGAACACAAGTTTTCATTTCCTTTGGGTAAATACATTGGAGTAGGATTGTTGGGTAGAACAGTAAGCATATGTTTAATTGTATTTAGAAAAAAATCCTACGAAATTTTTTCTCAAGTTGGCAGTAGCAAAAATGTATGAGAGTTTCATTCAGTTTTTCTGCATCCTTAGCAGCACTTGATACTTTATGGGATTTAAAAACAAATTTTGTTAATGGATGAGTAGTCGTATCTCATTGTGGTCTTAATTTTTATTTCCCTAATGACTAAATTAATGTTGAACATCTTTTTATTTCTTTTTTGCTATACATACATTTTCTTTTACAAAATGTCTATTCAAATCATGTCTATTTTTTATTTGGGTTGTTTGTCTTTTGTTATTGTGTTGTAAGATATATATATATTTCTGTAGAGGGCAGTGTCACTGGCCCTCATATGTGGGATCCAAACCGGGGCCACTGGCATCCCAAGCCAGCTCTTAACTACTGAGCCACTTGACCGGCCCTCTTTATATATTCTTGATACAAACCCCTTATCAGATGATTTGAATTTTTCTTTCTCTGAGTCTGTGGTTGTCTTTTCCACTTTCTTAATAGTACCTTTTGCAGCACAAAAACTTTAACTTTGATGAAGTTCAGTTTACCAGTTTTTTTCTTTTATGAGTCAGGCTTTTGGTGTCATATCTAAAAAGTTGGCCTAACTCAAGACTACCAAGATTTTCTCCTGTTTTATTCTAAACGTTTTATCATTCTGTTCTTACATTTAACTATATGATTCATTTGAGTTACTATTTTTATATGGTGAGAAATTAGGGCCCAAATTAATCTTTTTGCATGTGCATATCCAAGTGTCCCAGCATCATTTATGGAAAAGAACATTCCCCCCCCACCACCACCATTTAATTGCTTTGGCACCTTTATTGAAAACCAATTGACCAAAAATATGAGAGAATCTGTACCTGGATTCTTAGTTCTGTTGCATTGATCTGTATGTCTATCCTTATGCCAGCACTCTAGTGCTACCTTTTAAGGCATGACTTGCTATGACAGGGGCAGCTTTTTTATCCTAACAATAAGCTAAATCCATCTTTATAGTGAGACATTATGTTTTGCCCAAAATCTTGAGCTTCTGGAACATGGTATCTTTTAATTATTCATATTGATTCAAAGTTAGGTTGGAGCAAAGTGGAAATTAGAGGTACAGTCTAAATATCTGGAGCCATAGCTGTGTCTTACAGAATGATATGTGATTTGCTATAAACTGCATTTTAAAAGACATATTTGTAATAAATTTCTTCAATTTAACACTCCAAGCTATAAGGCTGACAGCCAGCTTGTGTTTATCTAATATAATATAAGAAGTATTATCTAATTTTCTACTTCAAGTGACATTTACATCACTATCACTGTATATTATTGAATGTAAGATGCCATTGATTATAAAATGTATCATTATTTTATGAACCCTAAGAAAAGAAAAAATGGTTTCAATTAAAATATACGATGCCACCGACTGAAAAAGATGCATCCTAGTTTTGGAGGTATAAAATTCCAAATAAATGTGCATCTCAAAATTGATGAAATGTAGTCTAGCAGGGACAAAATGTTATACATGCTTTTGAATTGCCACATTTTTTTTCCAAAAGGGCATTCCCATTGCAGGATCCCTTTAAAACTATATTTTTCCTCCTTTGCTTTGTATATATTTTGATAGTAAAATGAAATTCTATAATTACTTCAATGATTTTTAATGTATTTCAAATGATTTGAAGTGGCAGATTGGACCTAGATAATTTTAGACACATGGTATGTCTGTTTCCACAAATCATTAATATTTCCTCAGCCAGTGGGAATCCCATCTTTTGAATCCATGTGCATCCTTATTGTAATGCCCACGAGTTTGGATTATTTTGAAACTATTTACCAAACACGGCCACTTCTGGGATAGATCAATGATTTATAGCAACCCTGGGACAGCATATTTGAAATCTGACCAATCCCAGAAAACTGGGGATGTATGAGACTCCCTGTAACATGGACATTAGTCACTGGCGAGACTTTGAGAAGCCACAAACTCAACCCTCTGTGGAATGTGCATTCCAAAGTGGAGGAATTGCCAGATGTGACTAGATCCCCAACATTTTCTCCAGGACCGAAATCCTACCCTAGGGCTAGAACTGCACAGAGGCAGTTCAAATGACCCTGAGCAACAGCTTCTGCAGGGTCATCCAAGGAGCAGTGAAACTAGCCTCACTTCCCCCAAATCTCCCACTTGCTGACCTACCCCAGTGCCTTGGTATCATCTCTTTGAGGTGAGCTCCTACCTCTGTGAGTCCCTGTCTGTGGAGAGATGATACTTATTAGATATCATTGTTTGTTACTTGTCTAGAGGAAAACAGGACCTTGAGGGGAAAAGGTAAGGGTTTGGGGCACCAAGTGCTCTAGGTTTTTCTGCTTATAAGAAAGCTGAGGTATGCTTAGGCTAACTTAGAAAAGAAGAGGGACTACTGAAGAGCAGTTATTAGAAGGAAACCTGGACTGCAACAGAAGTTTCAAAGCTCTTCAGAGCCCGGTGTTGCTCTAGAGAACACCTTGAGGCTCCCTCTCTCCTGGTCTGCATGGTCTCCTTTTCACATTGAGTCTCCTCTCTGCACACCTGCTCCATTCCCCCCTCACCATGGACGAGCTAATCTTTAATATATTTTCAAGTACAAATTCTGAATGTGCTAGAGAGCTTGTCCTAGCTAATTACATCATTCTAGTTAGGAATAACCTTTCTCACCTGGCCACCCAATGGGCCACTTGAATGCCATGCCTGAGTTACTCTTGGCCACTTCTAGCCCAGAGCAGCTTTCCTTAGTAGGGGGCTGCCAGTGGGTCAGTTCTTGCTAGAAGCAGATATGGAGCAGGATAGGACAGGTACTCTGTCTGGAACTGACACTGTTAGAGAGATCAGGAGGCAGTCAAAGATGCTGACATCCAGGGGTAGGGAGGGAAAGAGCACCACAGATAAGCTTTATCTTTGAGATCCTGTATATAAAAGTGTTTTGCATCACAGCGCTCTGAAGGCTACTATTCAAAAATAAAGTGATTTTACTATGTGCAACTTTGCCCTTGATAGCCCATAGCAGCTTGAGTAGGACAACAGCTTTTCTCATGACAAGTGAACAAGCAGTGACTTAGCCTGGGTTTTCCCCAGAGCAGAGCCTCAGACAAAGGCTTTTATGCAGGTCATTTATTTGTGATGTGATCCAAGAGAGCAGGTGAGGGACAAGAAGAGTAAACAAGGAAAGAGAGTCAGTACCCGGGTTCTTTTGCTGTGGGTGACTGGTGCTTGATCCCAACAGACCCTTGTAAAATGTGGTCTCAGAACCCCAGTCACACAACACAGCACTGCATGGGGGGAGAAAAGGAGGAAGCATTTATCCATTGGATCCCTATTGATCAAGGGGCACCACATTTCCACATTACCCGTGAGATGCTTCCGGTGACCTGTGTACCTGCCCGTCAAAAAGGCAGAAGTATGACCACAAAGATGTTTGACTGCACCTGCAGGAACCTGGCCCAAGCCTTCAAGGAACTGGTTTATGCTACAGGGCCTGGAGGAAGAGTTGGGATCACAGAGGTTTTGAAACACACAGAACCTAGTTATGATCAACTATGTGAGTGAAACTCTCTTTTGAAAGGAAAAATATTTTCAACTTGTCCAAAGTGTTTAATTCCATTTGGCATGCAAAAATCTCACCCATGTTAATTTCCTTCTCTTCCCAAGGAAGAAAACTGAAAAGTACAAACTCACACTTCAGTTGTCTATTCCTTAGGGAATTTGGTCTCGCTCAGGAACTACACCCCCCCTCCCCTTCCCCAACACACATCAGAGGACCCACTACCTGGGCCACGACTGTGTTGCACAACTTCAAAAGATGCCACTGACATCCTCATCCATGAAATTCTGCAGAGCCACAAGGCTATATGCAGTGGCCCTCCTCAATATTTCTCCTAGATTTTCCCACTGACCATGGTCAACATAGAATCCACTTTCAAATAAAAAAATCACCAGCAGGAGGTATAATACTCCATCATTAGTCCTGGGTCCCTTTATTAAAATGCTCTCAACCTAATGAAAATGTGAACATCCCTCAGTGGGAAATGATTTAATCTGTCATTAGTCATTTTCACTTCAGTAAAGAGAAGAATAAAGTTCTTAATGGAAATGAGAGTGGGAAAGGGAGTGAATGAATGCACTGAGTGCTGGAAGAGGAAGGATGGAGAGCATGTGGTGGAAGCTTCCAAAGACAAACTTTTGTTACTTGATAGCTTGAGCTGGGGCTGACCTTCCTCAAGCTGGTTTGAATCTTGTTCACTGTGGACAGAGCAGTATAATGCCTACAACTTGGGATCCATCACATTGCTTCATCTATGCCTTTATGAAATCATCAGAAGCTACCTGTCATGAGAATTTCAGTTAAGGGTCATCTCTGTAAACACTTCTTGAGACAGCTCTCTGGCGTGATCAGGCAGGAAGATGGGAATGCTTGAGTGTATCAAAGCCATCTATGGACTCATAGATTTCCCCAAGGTGTTTACAGTCTAAGATCATACAGTCAATACATATTCAGAGAGAGTCCAATGAATAGTCATGTACCAAAAAAATGTGGTGTTGGATCAAATAGAACATAAGAGCAAGGTTTGAGAAATCAGGAAGATGATCTTAGAACCCAGAGCAATGAAGGGTTGGCAAACCATGGGCCAAATCTGACCTGCTGCCTGTTTTCATAAATAAAGTTTTATTGGCACACAGCCAGACCCATTCATTTATGTTTTGTCAGTGGCTGCTTTCATGCTATTGTGGCACAGTTGAGTAGCTCTGACAGAGACTGCACGGCTTGCAAAGACTAAAATATTTACTATCTAGTTCTTTAAGGGTAAGTTTTTTGACTCCTGGATAATCTCACCTGTGTGTGTTAATACTCCTGCTATACGTCTTTTTACAAGGTGAAGATTGACCACTGACAACCCCACTGAAGCACTGAAGCAAAGCAACTAAGTTATCCTAGAACAATAGGATGGAGCATTCAGACACACACTGCCTAAACCTCCCCAGTTGAGGATCTCTTCCTGGAGATGCAGCGGCATTCTTTCTACCAGTGGACAGACCCAAAGCACCAGCAGAGTGCCAGGCACAAAGCAGGGTGCTGGGAACATAAAGATGAATAGAACATGCTGGGCTCATCGTTCTGTGTCAGGAGTGCCTACAAAGTCCACACAAGACAGTTGTTGCCTGTGTCCTAGTCTTTGTTTCTTTCTATTTTTCTCCCTTTCATCTCCCTCCCTCTCGTGTTTCCTCTTCCACCATGACTCTCCTTGCCTCTTCTTTCTTTTCCTGGTCTCTCTTGCCCACATCTCAGGCCTGCCAGTGCCACCCAGTGGCTCTGACAAGCATTACTCAAACATGCTGACTAACCCGAAGGCTGGAAATGACCACCAAGAAGTCAGTGTAAGCCTATAATTAGGGATCCAGAGACAACTGGAAGGCTCTAGGGAATCATTGCAATCCTACCCTGATTGCTCAAAGCAGTAATATTGACTTTAAAAATCATTTATACCTTAGTATAAATGGAGAAACCCAAGGTAGGTTTGCTAAGGGGAAAAAGGTCAGGAGGGCCCTAAATCATTAAGTTAAAGAGGTTCCTGCATATTGCTCTCAGCAGAAATTGCATTTGAATTGTTTCAGGGATGTTATTTGGATGGTATATGATACGGGTGTAATAAAATGTACAGTGATGGATTTATTACCATAACTAGCTTTTTTGAGCCATGATAGTCTTTACTTACTAACTAACATGAAACAATAATATTTGTCCCAGTTGCTGCAATTAACTGTGCCCTCTTTAATTCTACTCCCTGACCTTTAATGACATCTTAGGTGAATCCCCTGCAGTCAAGGGAACTGCCTCCCACGTAGAGGCTATGCAAGATGGCCTTAGCAAGCCCCTCAGATCCCCGCAGGGCTGACCTGGGGCCTTTGCTGATTCTCTCTCCCTCACCAGACAAGGAATGGACTGAACTGTTGGGGCAGGTGGTGCAGGGGGTGGAATTAATGTGGGTGATTATAGTAGGGCGAGTTCAACAGACGTTTAGTAAGTTGTCTGGCTCCCACTTTTGACCACTGTCTCTAGAAGGAAAGTGCTGAGTGCCTACTGTTTGGGATAACTGTGGAACAACAGGAAATGTCCCACTCAACACCCTGCTATATGATGTTGGCCCATGGAGTCCTGGCCTTGGGGCAAACAGCCTTGCTCTGTGTCCAGGTGAACTTACGTTAGTGTGAGGGAGGCTATGGCAACAGGCCACTAAAGTTAGGCTTGGGTCACCTTGTCTTTCTAAGTCATCCCTGGATCTACTCATGGATGCTGGCCATTGTGAAGCAATGCTTACACCGCGACTATAATTTTCTCACTTTCCAAAATCCTTTTTCTGTTGGGGGAATCAAAGTCTCAGAATTCTATCTCAGTGGGGCTATCAGGCTTGTCCAGAGTCACACGAAGGTTCTGGCACCAGCCCTTTAAGTGTGAGAAGGTAGGAGGAGAAGCCACTGTCTCCATGTTATCATCACTGCTAGGGCTAACCTCCATTCTGGGCAGAAAGTAGTTATTTGGAATACAGTAGTATTTGAAAGATTTCCCTGTCTTAAACCATCTCTTCCACTTAGGTGCCCCAGGGTCTAAAATTCTATCATGAGAAATTCATTATTTTGGGTAAAGTATTGTCCTTTCCTCCATGACTTCTCTTAAAATAAAAACACCCTCGCTGGTGTTCTCCATGAAGTCACTGGCCACTTGTGTGAACGGCTTCTGAGTTGAATAGAGAAGTGATGACCAGCTTAGTCTTTTAGAGCTTTCTCTGAAATTAATTATTTGCATTTATTTTAACAGTTAAACTCACCAATGAAGTTATCAGTCATGAACACAACATTTTAAATGCTTAAAATCTCATATTTTTAAAAGATGATAGAAACACAAAAGTTGGTTGTGGCTTGTGTTTTTTCAGCTTGGGGTCACTGCCAGAAATATTGAGGGGTTTCCAACTTGGTGGCATGGTTTCCATATCAATCACCCAGACTCAGCTCCAAGGAAGAATAAGTGGATGAGAGCAGAAGAGGTGGGAAAAGAACAAAGGAAGCTTTGCTATTCTCTGCATTTGTGGATTTTTCCATTAACAGATGAAAAGGGATCCATCATACATATACTTGACTGCCCTGTGGTAGAGTACACCCAACCACCCATGAAATAAATAGTAGACACTGTTATTCATGATCCTCATAAACCACCCTGGTACCATGTTTTTGTTGATCCTGTAGCTTCTACCTCCACTGTCTTTGCTCTAGTTTCCTCTTTCCTAAACGTTATCCTTTCATCACACTCTGCTAAATTTCTCCTCTACACTTCCTAGCCACAAGACTATCCTCCTTCTAAATTCAAAACACTACCTGCTCCAATCTCTTGGCATGTGTGCCTTTCTTACATTGTGATTTCCCAAATGCATTGCTTTGCTATTTAAGTTTCATCTCATGTAACTTAGCCCATGTAGGTATATGTCTTGTTTGTCCACCTACATGGATATTCAACAGCTTTGGAATATCCACGGTGTCAGGGACAGTGTTGCACATGTGACAGTCTCTCAAGTCTGTTAAATGAGTCAATTAAAGGCAATGGATAGACTTCTGCTTAGACAAAAGGTCACATATGCATTTTGAGGTCTCTAGCCTTTGGCTGCTCCCAAAGGAGAGATCTTATTGAACAAACTGATAACATTTGGCAACTAAAACATGATACCTTCATCTTTTTAGAATCAAGGATGTAATACAACTGAATATTTCCTAAAAGTTCAGCTTACATGAGGAGCTAATTCCACATGCCATCACGGCTATATTTTTGCTATGAGTATATGAAGTGCGTGATGATGATGGCTGAGAGGAGAAGGGGGCAGTGTGGTGCCTCAACTGGACTGGAAGGAAGGAACCCTATGAGTTACTCATCAATCATGGTCTGTGATTGGGCCTATTAGGAAATGCTTAGTTAGGAAAATAAGTATCAATTAGAAACAGACTATAGCTAGAAAACCAATCATTAGGATTGAATTCTGGTTCAGAATTAGGTTGAACCATACAAAATTGCTGATCTTTGGCCATTTTTAAACTACAAAACAATTCCTATATGATTCATCATATTAACCTCCATAAAGTTGAATGCAGGCTCCTTTCCTTCCTGGATGTGTCAACATTATGGTTCTATTATAGTGCCATTTAGTTTCAACACTTATCTACAATGGCAAACCAAAACAATTTTAGTAATAAAATGTCAGCTGTAAAATGCCCTGTAAATTGTCTATGTGTTTAGGAAGTCTTAACTCTTACGAATATCTATTTAGAAATCCTTTTTCAGTATATCCGACTCCTCCAAACATATTTGAAAACATCTTCCATCTTGATAAAACATACGGCAGTTTTAAATAGGAAAGGCCATTTTTAATAAGCTTTCTTCCTAGTTCTTCCTTTCTCTTAAGGTTAATTTTTTTTTAAATGGAGGAGTTCGCTCTATTCTGTTTTCTGTAGTTGATTTTTGTGATCTATTACACTTCTCAAGAGGATTGTGGGCCTTCATCCTACCCACACTCTCTTTCCTGCCACACTCACCATTACTGACCTATTTGCCTTCTGTGTTCTCTCCCTGACTGCAAATGAAGGTAATATTTACTCATCTTTTTCTTTGCTGAAAGGGTTAGCAATGACCCAACACCACCAAAGGAATGTAATATTGGAGCTCATTTCTTCAGCAACTGCCACATGGAAGGATTTGTCAGCCCCAGAGCAGGCGTCCATGGCTCTGACGATTGGTCATCAGGGTCAGAATGAGGAGTTTTGAGTTCTAATCTAAATTATGACAATGAATCCTGGAATATTTTTAGGACAACTTATTGAACTTTCAATTTGGCCATTTATTCCTATAATACTTACATTGAAACTCCTATTTACCCACTTTTGTTTCTATGAGGCTCAGCTGATTTACCAGATTTGTGTTGTATTTCTTTTCAGTGTCTCAGACTCCTCAAGTTCTTCATAAACTTGTATGTATGTATATATTTATTTATATATATTTTTTTCTGTGGAGACTAGGTTGATTTGGGAGCAAGTGCCTATTGGATAGTTAGCATTGTCCGGGTGATGAGAACTCCTCTGTGCCTTCACTCAGATAATGTACCAGCCCAGGGAGTAGGGCAGCATCCTGGTCTAGTCCTTGACCTAATGCCATGTCCTCTAGGTTAGCACAATGAAAAGAGTGCCAAATGTTTCCTTCAGTCAGTGAATGAAGTCTGCTGTGTTAGCGGGTACAATTGGATGTCACCCATTGGGCCAACAGTACTGGACACGGAAGTCATTATAGAGCCTGGTCCTTGCTCTCAAGAAATTCACTTGAGTTGTTGAAGCAAAACAGCATATGTGATAAGTGTAGAGAAAAATTAACTGCTAAATGACATAACCATGTTAATATGTTCAAAGACTGCATTATAATTGTCCTTTTTGTTCCTTAATTTATGAACTTAACTTGTAGGATCATGATGTGGTGACATAGAACAATGATTGAAGGCACAGATAATCTAATTTTTTGGACTAATCTTATCAGGAATCAGCTATAAGCTCTTAAAAGAAAATCTTCATGACTTACATTAGGCAAGATTTCCTAAATAGAGCATTAAAAGCACAATTCATACAAGAAAATAATAAATTGAACTTCATCAAAATAGAAAGCTTCTGCTTTGCAATGACACTGTTAACAGAATGAAAACACAAGCCACAGTCTAGGAGAAATATGTTTAAAAAACATACCTGATAAAAGACTTGTATTCAAAATATATAAAGAACTCTTATAACTCAATAAAAAAAACCCCACTTTTTAAAACTGGGAAAAACATTCAACAGATCTTTTCCCACCATCTCATCTTTCTTTACAAATGAGATATGTCTATCTATCCATAGAAAGATAGATAGATAGATCTTATTTGTATATATATCTTATTTGTATATATATCATATATAATATATATAAAATAAGGACCTGAAAAGATGTTCAACATCTTTAGTAATTAGGAAAATAAAACTAAAACCACAATGAGTTGCTACTATTGGTAGTTTTTATAAAGATAAACACATACTTACCATTTGACCTAGTAATCCTCTTCTAGGCATTTACTTCAGTGATATGAAAAGTTATGTTCTCATAAAAACCTATATACAAATAGTTATGTGGCTTTGCTCATAATCAACAAAATTGGAAACAATCACATGTCCTTCAGTGGATAAATGGATAAACAAACTCTGGGGCATCCACACAAGGGAATACTACTCAGTAATAAAAATGAATTAAATACTGTTACTTGCTACAACATAGGGGAATCTCAAATGCGCTATGCTACATGAAAGAAGTCAGATACCAAAGGCTCCATACTGTATGATTCCATTTATATGAAGGCTGAAATGTAAGAGAAAGAAGAAAGAAAGAAAGAAAGAATGAAAGAGAGGAGAGAGAGAGAGAGAGAGAGAGAGAGAGAGAGAGAGAGAGAGAGAGAGAGAGAGAGAAAGCAAGCAGCAGGAGGAAAGGCAGAACTACAGGACTGAAAAAAAGGTCAGTGTTCAAAATGAGGAGAGGAATTGCCTACAAAGGAGCATCAGAGAACCTTTTTGGGATAAAGGATCTGTTTTATCTCTTGATTGTGGAGGTTCTTTAACAAACTGTATGTTTGTTAAAACTTGTAGAACTGTAACACCAAACAGTGTGAATATCACCATACATATAAATTGCACTTCAGTTTTTAAAAAGGGAAAAATCTTTCTGACTCAGATACACATTTGTCGAATGGGAAAAATGGACCAGCTGCTGCTGATCATGATGACAATGATATGTCAAACTCAGGATTTTTGGGAGCTTTTTGTAAATGAGAACATGTCTGAGTGCTTTGAAATGCACAATGTGCCATACAATTGCCAAATATTATTACTAATTTTTCTGTTTTGCTTTTGTATTCAGCTACTTTGCTATTATCATTAATTCTTTGAAATAAATGAGCAAATAGGCTACAAATAATGACAGTTAATCTCTTCCTTTCCAATCTTTTATCCTCTTTTATAACTTGTTTTATTTTCTTGTGTTGGTTAAGACTGCCAAGTCAATGTTGAATAGTAAACATTCTTATCTTATTCCTAAACTAAATAGGAATGTTTATATAATTTCAAAATGTAGTATGATTTTTGATTGGTTTGGTAGATACCTATTATCAAATGAAAGTACTTTCATTTTGTTCCTGTTTCCCAAGAGTTATTTTTTATATTACTTTTTAAAAAGAATGAATAGTGATTTTTAACTGTATGTTTTCCTATATCGATTAAAACCATATATCGTTTAATCTTTCAATAAAAACATTTATTTCAATCGAACTTCAGAGCTGATCTTTTATATTCTTGTGGTCCTTTCTCTAATCAATCTGTAATCTCCTCAAGGACGTGAACTTTGTCTTTTTGTCCCATCTCCATCACCTAGCCCAGGTCTGATTTAAACAAAGTATTCATCCCTAGAACTTAACTCATATCTAGAGAGAAAAGAGCATTTGAACTTCAGTACTGAGAACTGGAGGGCTCAGAAGAACTTTTCTCCCATAAGATTTCTAAATATTTAGTTTCAAACTTAACCTCAGCCCATTCAGTCATACATATCTCTTTCAAAGTTTAGGTTTCATTCTTTTTGTTTCAAACTATTCTTTAAGTTAGACTTTTTTTTTTTTTTTTACAGAGTTAATATGAGTACAAACACTTTTTCAGACTGCCTTACGCCATGCTGTGGTTTTATACTTAAAGCCCTCTCTTTATCAAGAGCAAATGGTAGGTTGCTTGAAGATGTATTCTTCAAAGCTAGGCACTTGAAGATGTATTCTTCAAAGGTCAGGGTGTGAGCGGAAGAGAGAAAGATACTGATAACACCTGGATATTTGTAGCAGAAAGTTTCCTCTCATAACATAATAGTGTCAGCCAGGACAGTAGCTGGATGCAGGGCAGGTAGCCAACTTCAGGCTTGCTTTAGTTGGGTCTCTTGAGAATTCTGGTCTGAGGGGAGTCTGGGGAGATGGTAGAGTGTAATGAGTAAGAGTGTGGATTTGGACACAAGCAGCCCTAAGTTCAAGTTGTGGCTCTGACAATTAGTAACTGGGTGACCATAGGTAAGTTACTTAACCTCTCTATTTCTGGTCTCCCTGCCTCTAAAATAGGTATAGAAGTAGGTGGTTTTGAGTGCCTGATACACAATAGACTCAAAAAATGATGGTTATTACTTCAATAGCAGTTGCCTAGATATAATCTGATGTGATAAAATAGGTTTCTCCATGAGAGGGCACTTAGAGAGTTTTATTATTATTATTATTATTATTATTATTATTATTATTATTTTGTTTTGTTTTTTATTTCTATCATGAAGGAGAAATATGTAATTTTTAAAATGCAGTTATAAAGATGCAGAACAAAGAGAACCATGACTCATGTTTCACAATTTACTTAGCTTATTTATTGTTTCATATTCCGTAATACTTCAGACAGTTATATAATCTCCCCCCGATCCTTTGAGGATGCCAGGATATGACATCAGGAACATAGGGAGGGAGAGCTTTGGTGGGGGGAGTCATGGTGTGTTAAATGGAGAAGGCAGGAGCTTCTCTGATATTAATGGGCCATCATTTACATGGGTAAAACAATCCCAAGTTCTGACTGATACCAGGAAACAGTTTTTCCATTATGGTTGTTCTAGCTTTGAAATTTGATGAGACCTTTAGATAACAATATGAGCTATCCTGTTGTCAGGCGTTGGATTTGAGCCCTTAGTTAATTCCAGTCATACTGGCTTCCAAATAGCTCCAGTTCTTGAAGTCATAGCTTGGATTTCCCCAATTGTCTGGAAATAAATTTTCTCAAAAACTGCTTCTCCTGTATCATTCTTCTTTTCAAAGGCTACAGTTGTTTTGTCTGCCCAACGAGATAGGGATCATTTACCACTCTCCTACTTCCATCCCTTTGCCTCCGACTCACTTCCCTGACTCCTGTTGCCTCATCTCCCTTTGGGCTGCCTTCTCTTCCTTCCAGGACCTCTGTGTGCCACTTTAATCCACGTAGCTTTAACTTCCTATCTCCTTACGTCCATGAAGGTGATTCCTCTACCTTGCCATTCTCCATTCCTTCCTTTCTGGAGTCATGAGATGGAGAAAATTTTCATTTCTTGGTGTCTTTGGAAGACATCTGTTATTAGGTTTGCATTTGGTTAGAAGAAGGGCTTTGATATACTGGAATTGGAGTAAGATTCTAAGAACAAGCTCAAGTGAAAGGAGAAAGATAGTTGCTAAATTGCATTTAAAGAGGCAAAATCCTGTGAACTAAATTTCTTTCCAGGTTCATGATAGCTGATATGTGAGCTTGGAATTGTTGCTGAGATAGCATTTAGTTGATGATTTTTACCTGACTGCTCCGGGGTTTCATTCAAAGCTTCCCACAGATATGACAATGGACCACAAGATGATACAGGAGTTACAGCCTCACTGAAACAGTGTGTGTGTGTGTGTGTGTGTGTGTGTGTGTGTGTGTGTACAATCGGGGGGTTGCAAAAATAAAGCACACCAACAAAGAAGCAAACACCAGCCCAGGTAAAATTGGGATTCAAATGCCATTTTCCCTGAGAGCTCCCTGCTCACTCTTTTTGTGCTGCTTTCTGTTCTGTGGTACATCTTCTACAACTCCCTCATTTCATAAAAATGGCTTATCATTAGCTACTTATATCTTTGTAAGAATCAACATTCTTTTTCTTAAAACCTCTTAATACATTTGGGCATTTTAGGATCTATTTACAACCATAAAAAAAAAAAAACAGTCTTTGTCTCTGTGGAGGAAACTTATGTATCAGTAAACACGTGGGAAAAAATCTGGAAGGAAAGAAAGTGCAAAGGAATACTTCTTGGTACCTCTGAGGTTATAATAAACCAGAAAGTAGTCTTTTGTCTGTAATCTCTACCTTCTCTTTTTGGTTTACTGTGCTGTATGCTCAGGCCTGGAGGAGTCTTATGGGTCATATCACTTCTTTTCCCACTATTCCTGCTGGTAACCCAGTTGATTAGACTACAGATGGATGGATATTTAATCCAAATGGAATCAACTCAAAGCTAAGTTAGGCCAAACAGATTTTTGGGAGATTTCGAATGGAGGCCTGAAGCGACGTTTAGCCATGGGGAGAAGAGTGGAAAGACCATGCAGGCCCCGGTGGATGCTGGAGCTGGGGGGAAGGTGGTGTGAGAGCCACAAAGACAGCCAAAGCTATAGGGAAATAAAAACCTTAACCAAGAGAAGCTATGGCTCATACTCATTTTCTGTGGGTTTTTGAATTTGCGAATTCACTTACTCTCTTAAATTTATTTGTAACCCCCAAAATCAGTACTGGCAGTGCTTTTGCATTCATTTCCAGACATAAGCAAAGGGCTGAAAAATTTGAGTCATCCAACGCCACGTTCCCAGCTGAGATCCAACAAGGTGACACTCTCTCTGTTCTTCTCTGCTCTCATACTGTAAACAAAATACCCCTTTTGTGGTCTCTTTAGTGACACAGTTTTTTCAACTTTTGAGATTTTTATTGGTGATTTCACTGGTTAAAATGACCCCCAGGCGTAGTCTTGAAGTGTTAGCTCATGTTTGTTAGCTTAAAAAGGTTGTTTGTTAAGCTTCTTATAGAGAAAATATGTTAGATAAGCTTCCTTCAAACATGTGTTACAGTACTGTTGAATTCAATGTTAACAAATCAACAATATATATTAAATAAGGTGTATTACACCTGTAATACACATACAAGAAGGTTACGTATTGATTGGTTGGCAAAATGTGTGACCAGATCCTTGTAGGAGACTAATCCTGTATTCCCCCTAGGAGTAATGGCTCAGTATTCACTAATTCAGTGACTGTGTTGACTTTAGAGAATGTAACGACCACAAATAATGAGAACTGAGTATGTTTGCAGAGAGGAGAATGAAGCCAACACAGAGAGGAGGGGCTGTGCTCTTCCAGAGAAACACACAGAGAAGCTGCCTTCTCCCTGGTGCCTCCCAGTTTCAAGCTCATTTCTCTTTATGACTGGCTGACAGTCATTCCATTGGCATCTCAACATCTTTACCTTTATTTAAGCTCACTTGAGTTTTCTGTCCTTGTAACCAACAAAGCTTTGGCTGAACTATGTACTTCACCACATTACCTACCCTGAGGAGAATACTGTGGAAGGATGCATTGGTCACTCTATAGAAGGGCTGGGCCAAGGTCATGATGAATTCCATGTCCAATGGCTGCTGACCTTTCACTGGCCTGCTCCTGAGTCAGGTGCTGTGTGATAAAATTAACACCCTTGTCTCAGGGAAGTCTGTGTTTTGACTAAATGTTGAACGCCACTTGAAAAGGGTGTTTAAATACTTAAGCTTAGAAAAAAACAAACAAGCTTTGGTGTCAGTGTGAATTATCAGTGGCAAATGCTTTGCTTTGCAGGAACTTGCTTTGGTTTCTAATTTGAAGGATACCAGTTTTAGGTTGGTCTATTTGTTTTCTTTGCTGGGGGACAAACACATTTTGGGAAACCAGCTTCAGTCTGAACACCCCTTAAGGGAGTAACTGTTTATTTGACAAAGCAGTATGTGTCTGCACATGGGAAATTATACACAGAGAGAAGAACCAGACAGTGCAGAAAAGAAAAAAAAAAAATTAAGATCCTCTAAGGTTGTGACCTGGGTGAAGGAACAGGCTCCTTCTCATGGTTTGATGGCCATGGAAAGTCCATTCAATGTGTCTGAGCACCAAGCAGGCCCCACAGTACTTTCCTAGCCCTCTGTGGTCTGTGGTCTGTGATGACTCCACACGACCAGTCCACTATTCCTCACTCCCCAAATGCACAGTCTCCATTCCAGTCAACTGCTTATCTCACTAACAAACCAAACTTTTTCTCTGCCCGTGCAGGCTGTCACGTCTTTCTTGTCTGTTTCTAAGCTTCCAAGCTCTTTCTTGCCTTCAAAGCTAATCCAGTTAGTTGCCCCTCCCCAAGAAACTGTCATTAGTTTTATGAGCTTCCTTTTTTTTCGAGCTGTTCCTCCATCCTTTCTCTCTGAACCCATCTGGTATTTGAAGAAAACCTTCTCTTATAAGCTACAGAATTTACTAATAAGGCTGACTCTAAGAATAACGAATGTTACAATTCTCATCTCAAGAGTTATATTAGTACAGAGGGGTAATAATAATTTCAAGACCACTTATGAGCCATATTTTCCCAAAGCATGTTGATTTGAGGTCAGCCTCATTTCTGGGGGACCCTGGAGCACATTAGCTCTTGTTAATTTCCATGATCATCCCAGCACATGGAATAAGTTAGTTTAGCTCATATGGGTAAATTATTCATTCCCAAAGAGTAATTTTGTTAGTGCCAACTTGAAAATAATATTACATTGTCTTTGGGGAAGGCTTTTCTTAAGTATCACAAGTCCCTTTTTTTGTCATGAAACTTTTCAAAGGTAGGGATCACCCTATTTTTCTTAAGACAAAAAAAACTGAGGCCTAATGGGGATTGTTTACACAGAAAGAAAGCTGGGGATAAATGAGAGAAGACGTCTTTGATCTAGGTCTAGAACTAGGTGTAGCAAGGGAAGCCAGGAAGCCTCACTCCCACAATAGGTGCACCTGCACAGTTGGGCAGATTGCATTGCATCACTTCAGAGTTTATGAGAATGGGGTTTATGGGGTTGACCGGGTAGCCCTGCCCAGAAGACCTAATCTGAGGTGAAGTGAAACCCAGCGTTGATACTAAGGAAGAGACTGAAAGGCTTCATCTTAGTCTTCTCCTTGGACATCCAATCTAGATGGCTTCCACTCCCTTTTTACTCTTTCTTAGGTCATAGGCATGGGACAGTTTGTTAGGCCTGTTTCCGTAGTCTCTTCTTAACAGAGTACTCATTTCTACAGAAACATCAAGCTAAGTTTTCTGAAAGGGTCAGGCTTTCAGACACATTTGGTTCCTGTGCAGCCTGTGTCAGAAACAGAGAGGCCACATCCCTAAAAGATCTCCAGCCAGGATCTATGCATTATGAACTTAACTCCTGACACATTTGGCATAAGTTGAAAAATGAAAGAAAAAAATGCCCACTGTCTCAAGAGGCATTGGGCAGGAACATACAAGGCAAAATGTTTTAGCTGTAGACAAGAAAACCCTGGAGAGTCGCCAAGGGATGAGCCAGTCAGGAAATATCCACTTCCTGTAGATACTTCCAAAGTTCTCCCATTCTGGCCAATCCCAATTACAGATGATGCAGCCAACAAAACATTGCTCAAAGCAGCGCCATTGGCTCAGCCAGCTCCAGTAAGCTGTGCCGCTGAGCCCACTTGCCCATCCAGAGCCTTCTGGATTACTTCCCAAGGCAAAGGATCTTTCAAACCAAGAAAAATCTGGATTGGAAATGTAGCATTCTGGAGGCAAGAGCAGGCAGATGTATAAGCCATGGCTAAAGATAAATTTCCTGACTCTTCCAGGCACAAACAAGGAATCAGGTTGACTTTACTTTGAAGAAATGGCTGAAGAGAAATGATTTTTAGTTAACAATAGATATTTTTCAGTGCAATGGTATAATATAAGAATATTGTGATTCACCTTCACTGAGACGAAAAGCTACTCCCAAAGTTTGCAGCATTAAATGGGAATTAGTATGCTAAGTCCATTAACCACAACCACTGTTTTCAGGATAAATCAGACTTGTCTCTTAAATGAAGAAGGGGAAAAAAAAGCAATTGCAGTAACGAGTCATGCTGAGATGTCTTGCCTTTAGTGAAAAAGGGAATATGTTTTCTCTGACCAACCCACACAAAATCAGATATTTAATATGATTACTGAGAAGACGGAAATAGTTTTCAGGAAAGACTCCTGTTGCTCAGTCTCTAGCAGCCTGAAAAGGAGTAAGTAGGAAGTTGAGGGGACCAGCCAGCCCATTCAAACGAGGCTGAGAAAGAGGATCTTTGATTCTGCAAAGCAATCCTGTGAAAGCAGAGGGTTTGAATGAATGGATTAGGTTAGCAAGAGATTCCACACCAACTAAGTAAGCAGCCAACTTATTTTTAAGCATATATTATAGTACTGGGAGTACTGGGAGGGTACGCAGATGGCGAGTCATTGCACTCAGGAAGTGGTTGCATTTTTGGATGTTTGGCTAGCCAGGAAAACAGGCAACTCTGCAAGCATTTACAACAGAGGACTGGTTACACAGGTGATAGAGTTGCTGAGACACCAGGAAAGCACAGCACTAGCAGGAAGCCTGTACCAGGCCCCAGGCTGGAGGGACATAGGCGACATTTCCAGAACTACAGAGGCTGGAGTTAGGAGACAGAAGTAGAACCATGGTGGGTCTGTCTGGTGAGAGCTGGAGCACTGGGGGAGACTTAGCTGTGGCCAGAGAATGAGTTTGAGGCAGAGCATGAGAAACCTACCCTTGCTCCCTCTGTCAATAATCTTGTCAGTGTCTGCCAATGACTGCACCCAGGCAGAAGCCATCTAACACAGGAGCCTGGGAAAGGCAACGTGCAGGGGTTAGTCCCCCTGAGAAACAGGGCTGGGGAAAGGAAAAGGGGTGGATGGGAGGCAAATAGGCCCGACTGGGCACAGCAAACACTCTTGGACAACTTTTTACCTTCAACCACAATGACCTCACCTTGCCCTGGGACAGACCATGACAAATCAGTTGCAAACCACAAATGCTGGCTGAAATGGATGCTGGGGTCAACCTCTGCCTCATCCTCTCACCAGCCACTTAACCCCATTGGGGCTTATCCCAAGATCCTTTGCAGAAGGCACCTTAATTCTTCCAGGCATTAAGGAACTATACATCATACACATAGCTCGACAGACATACTGTCTCTTCACAGAAGCCTTGGAACTGATTGTCCTCAGTCCTGTTCCCTGTGAAGAATCCCAGGTTCTAACCAGCTCCATGGCCAAGTGAGCAGAATTTGGTCTGGCTTCCATTTCAACTACAGTCAGCTCTGACAAGACCAGTTTGATAAAGACTCCAAAGCCCTAGGGTGCTTAAATGGATGATCTCACTGCCTCAGTGCCTAGTTAATGTCAGCCTCCCGATCTGAGTATTTCTTTGAGTTGATGTCTTGCTAGAGTCAACCTTATCGATATTATTAATTCAGAGGCTTTGGGTGTTCCTTACTAGCTGTTATGACCTCAGACAAATTACTTAACCTCTTTAAATCTGTTTCTTCATCTATACAATGAGAACAAACACAGCACTGTTGTGTGAATTAAATGAGGGGACACCTATTTGGCTCTTATCTTGGTGCCTGGCATACGAGCAATGCTGAATAAATGGTACAGCTACTATGTAATCTGTATCAGTCAGGATTCCTCTAGCTGTAAGAGACAGGCACTGTAGAAACCCAACCAGACTTAAGCTAATAAGGCCTGGTTTCAGGAGCATCTGCATCTAGGAGCTCACCCAAGGTGCTCACTATGGCTTCTCTCTAAGTCACTTGGTTCTGTATTCCTCTGATGGTTTCATTCTCAGGCAGACTTTCCCCTATTAGATGGGAAGATGGGTGCAGGCATTCTCTTAGCTGAGCAACCACAGGAGAAAGAGATCCCAGGAGTTCTCTGAAAACTCTGGAATGGGGTTTCAGTGGCCTTGTTGGATTTCGTGTCCAGCTGTGTTAGTCACTGAGGCCTGGGGATGGAACGCTCAGGGTGGCCAGACTTGCATCCTGTACCCATGTAGGCTGAGAGTCAGAGGTCAAGTCTCCAAATGGAAATGGAGGAGGAATGGACTCTAGGCAGGCAAAAACAAGCCATTTCCACTACAGTGGCTATTGTTCTATTAGCATTATTATGATTTACTATTTATTATTTACTACTCATACTGCCACTTTCCCCACTTCTATACTACACAACTAGTACAAAGACCTGGAGGGTTATTCAGTGAACAACTGGGTTAACAGGCAGGGAAAGGGGGAAAATCATAGAAGACTCTAGCAAGAGAAAAAGGATTCTGGATGGAAAGAAATTAAAGAGCTCTTAGTCATAGATGGAAGGTAAAGTTAAATCCAAGCCTAAAGTGGCGAGTTGTAGGAGATGGTTCAAGCATCTTTCAAAAACAAAAGCTATCTAAAAGGCAATGCTCTTTTGCAGTTTGCTAAACTAAAACCACCTTGCTGTTTAATTAAAACTTTAATGGCATACAAAACATGCATGTTGAATGATTTCAGCACTGTAGTTCTGTATTTCAATACTGACACAGGTACCTATGAAACAAGTCAATGACATTCCTTGTGCAGGAAGGCCATGTCCACGGACATCTTACTGCAGACAGTGAGAAATACAGTCTCATTTCTCTAAAGAGGACATACAGATGGCCAACAAGCATATGAAAAAATGTTCAACCTCACTGATCATTAGGGAAATGCAAATAAAAACCACCATGAGATACCACCGCACTCCGGTCAGAATGACTACCATCAATAAATCAACAAACAACAAGTGCTGGCAGGGCTGTTGGGAAAAGGGAACCCTGCTGCACAGTTGGTGGGATTGTAGATTGGTGCAGCCACTATGGAAGTCAGTATGGAGGTATCTCAAAAAGCTGGAAATGGAACTACCTTTTGACCCAGCAATTCCACTCCTAGGCATTTATCCTGAAAAACCCAAGACACTAATTCAAAAAAATATATGCACCCCTATGTTCATTGCAGTGTTATTTACAATAGCCAAGACTTGGAAACAATCGAAATGCCCATCGATAGATGATTGGATTAAGAAACTGTGGTACATTTACACAATGGAATATTACGCAGCTATAAAGAAGAAAGAAATTGTACCATTTGCAACGATATGGATGGACCTAGAGAACGTTATGTTAAGTGAAATAAGTCAGTCAGAGAAAGACAAATACCATATGATCTCACTTATATGTGGAATCTAAAGAACTGAATAAATGAGCAATGTAAACAGAAATAGTCTTAGAGACACAAAGAAAAAACTGATGAGGGCTAGATGGGATGGGGATGGGAGAAGGGGAAGGGACGAGGCAACATAAACTGATAACTACAATACTACTGCAGAGACAGAAGAGACAGTTTAGGGAATATAATCAATAAGATTGTAAATATATTTTTTAGGGAAACAGACGGATGCATGTCCTTTTAGTGAGACCACTTCATGGATGGTGTAGTGGCCTTACCACTGCACTATACATCTGAAGCTGCCGCTGAACAATATTATATGTCAACTATAATTTAACACATATTAGTCATGGGATGTGGAATATAGTGTAGTGATGGAGTCAATGGAATTGTAATAGATATGTATGCTATTGGGTGTGGGAGGGCAGGGGAGGGGGGAGGGAGGAGTCACTTTGTAAGGGATGAAAAAAAATAACTATTGCATTGTTTTGTACATATGTAACTAATAATAATAATAAAATAAAATAAAATAAAATAAAATAAAATAAAATAAAATAAAATAAAATAAAATAAAATCCTGTTCCTGGAAAGAAAAAAAAAGAGAAATACACTGTCTCATGACATTGACACATTCTACTTTTTCCTTCCCACAGTCTGAAGTGAAGTAAGTATGGGATATGTATATCGAATTTCTGGCAAAGTTCAGGAGCTATAAACTATAGTGAAACATTGTTTGGCTACCTGGCAATGCTAGAGTATCCTTGAATAACTGGTGTACTCCAGGATTAGTGACATATACAAGTATAAAAAATATATAGAATGATACCATGAAATCAGTAACTCTGAACTTGAACCTATCCACATTTCACATACAATGTGCTTTGTCAACAGAATGATCTCAGATAAGTTGTGTTGTGGAGAGCATTGCAAAGGCTGTGCATACGCCCTTCTTTGTAAACTAAAACTGTTCTCAGAAGTTAGTTTATCTGCTAAACATTAATAAAATATTAAAATGAATGTGCTATAAGATTTGCTTAAGTCTAAGCCTCTTCATGCAAAGATAACTGAACAACCCAGGTGGGCCATCTGGACATTTCACTCAAAGAGTGGCCAGGTCACTTTGGCTGAAATCCATCTAAGTCAGCTGACTGTTCAATGTAAGCAGAATATATGTGCTTTGTTTTGGTTTCTTTAGAAAGACTGTGCAATGATTAGACCACATAGTTTCGTGTAACAATTTTCAAACGAGAAAAATACATAAGGGGAAACGCTGTAGATAGCCTTGTTGAGGGTTTTAGGGGAGTTTATTTTCTTAGCTGTAGAGGAATGTTCTGGGGAAACTAGTCAAGTAGTGTTATCAAGTCTGATAGACTCACCAAACAGAAAAGAATAATATGAGTGTACATTTCTAGACTTTATTACACTGTTCAAACCATTTGAAATGTAGTAATTTTCTCAACCAGCTCACTGGCAGATAGGGTTGACACTTAATTTAGTGCCCATCCCACTCTTGCACACTCTTTTCCATAATAACACAAACAGAATGAAAACATTCTTCACCCATGTTGAGAAAAGACAGTCATTTGGTTTTCTAAGGCTCTTTTTTTTTTCCTTCTTTCATATTTTGAAGGGTGGTGTAGACCAGATTTAAAAACATGGCTTGGGAAGCAAGAAATCATTCCCCAGAGTGTTTATTAAGTGAATCACAAATTCATTCAGCATGACTGCTTACCCAGGGAAATAAAGGCAAAATGGTAACAAGCTGCTAGCCTCCAAGTACCTTCAACTTTAGGCTTTCCCCGGGAAAGGGTCACAAGTGTAATCATTTTCAGCTGTCCCTGCCTCGCTTCCGCTGTCAGTGGAAATATCCAGGCAGGATGAATATACTTTCTGACTAGACTCTGGACTGACCTAGACAGTTTTTTGGAAATTCAGGATATACTTTTCCTGAAGCTTCTTAATTTCTCCCATCCCTCCCTGATTGAAAACATCATTTATCCCATTACAGTATGTGGAAAGAGAAGGTAGGGAGAAGCAGACGGGATCTGAATTCAGGATTAAAATTACTTTGTGCGTTTATTATTCTCATCCATAACAGACGACAATTTTCACGTCATTTAGCTGATTCCAGAACAGAATCACCCAGAGAGATATTAAGCACTATTTTTCACAGTATTTATTTTGAAGACCTCAATGAGATATGTACACTTATATTTAATAACGGGTGATCCATAGCTTGCACATTTCCTGGAAATGTCTGAATATTTTGCCAAGTCCGGCTAGCCATTATTTCACTAGCCACATATGAAAGAATCACCCCCCCTTCACTTATATTGTGGTGGCTTCAGAGGCTTAGACTTCCTCTCGTGTCTGAAACTGTCTGGAGATCTTAGTTCTACAGAAATGCGTGGATTTTTAGTTTCTGAAGTAACTATTCCTCATTTGTTGGGTGACAGCTACTTTAATGGCATGCTTCTTCCATCAGCTCTTAAATAGGCTCAGCCCTCTCTGATTCGGAACTCTCTTTTGAAATGCTAGGATGATGTGTTTCAAGGGCAAAAAAAAAAAGCAAAAATGTTATAAATATGAGCAGATGCTAGTGTCCCAAAGACTTTCAACAGGCTACACCTTCCTAGTTGCTGACATCAGCAATGTGGTTCTTATTATAGAGCTGGATGTTAGACTGCGGTACTTTCCAAGCATCATTTCTACTTTATGTAGAGAACACGGTTCAATGCAGTTTCTGTTGAGTTCATGGATAAGATTTGGAATGGATCTTTCTCACAGCTATTCTTACAAATTAGCGAGATGACTCTGGTCCACTAAGCCATTTCCAGGGACTAAGATAAAGTGTGAGAATCTGACTGTCATCCATCGAAACTGAAATTGCTCATACTCCTAGTCAGGTCCAAATCCACTGGATACATTAGACCTTTCTAAGGCAGTAGTAAAAGTAGTAAAAGCATCACCAACAACAAAGAATCAGAGTATTCAGGGAGACACTAATCACGCTATCCAGCAACAACCTGCTTTCAGTGTGAACTTTTAAGTGAGTGAATCATTACTTGGATGGGGTCAGGATACAGAGTAAATAGTTCATCTACTTATAAAGTGTCCTTCAAAATCTCCTCTGTTCAGCAAATACTAATCCGGCTGGGTTAAGCTCTTGGTTTAGTTTTTTATAGGTTCTCATAACCTTCATCACAGTCCTGTGAAGTAGGTACTCTTATCAGCCCATTTCACAGATGATAAGATAGAGGCACAGAGAGGTTAGGTAACTTGCCCAAGGTCACACAGAAAGTAAGTGGTGGGGCTAGGACATGAAAACAGTCCTGATTGAGTCTAAGTCCTCTTAACCATTCTGTTACACTGCCGTGATGGTAGGACAA
The DNA here is from genome assembly GCA_033961575.1 of Aselliscus stoliczkanus. Taxonomy (NCBI): domain Eukaryota; kingdom Metazoa; phylum Chordata; class Mammalia; order Chiroptera; family Hipposideridae; genus Aselliscus; species Aselliscus stoliczkanus. The sequence continues at coordinate 142,762,289 of CM066729.1, forward strand.
ACCCTTTGTTTCAGTGGTTTAAAACTGAACAAGTAGCATTACTACGGAATATTTCACTCTGTCATCTGTGGCTATCCTTTCCCTCTCCCTGGCCTCCTACTTATTAGCCTTCTAATGATACTTAAATTATTAATTTGCACATTTCCTTTTGTATAGTACCTCTTTTCCTTTGTATTTTAATGATGCATTATTTCATATCAGCAATGAGTCTTTGCACTGTAAGGTTGGAAGGACCCTTGGCACTTTGGTTTGCTTGTGAACTTGACACATACTGCCAGGCCTAATGCAGCCTCTTGCCATTTAGAAATCTCAGGTTTGCAAACCCCACAACCTCTAGGCCCTCCGCAAGCATATCTCTTATCTCTTCTTCACATGAGCAAGTTAATGGTTTGAAGCAGGATCCAATTTTGTGATTGTTATGCCCTTTAAGATGACGATAAACAGATTTGCTCTTTGAAAAATGTGCATAGTAAGCCACTTTACCTATAAAAAAGCATATATATACATATGAATTGGCATGGACATGGTCTAGAAGGTTAGACAAAAAATTAAAAGTAGCAGTTACTTCTGATGTTGATGATGGAGAATGGCAACTGAGCAGGTGAGGGATGGGGTGAGAGAGAGGCTTCTCACTCAACGCCCTTTCTTACTTTCTGATATTTGAATTATGAGAACTCATTGACCACTCAAAAAAACAAATTAAGTTGAAGAAAAAAAAATGCTCTTAACTTTTACCTGGAAGGCAATCAGTGGCCACATCACCCCAAGACCAGTCAATCAGAGCTACATTAGTCTACAGAAAGACTTTCACAGGCAGCGAGTGGCAGTTAAAAGCCTAGAAAGAGATGTTTCGCTTACCATGCATACAGCCCATGTCACACCACTAAGGGTGTAGAAAGCTAAGGAAATTGAAGAGCAAACTTCACCAAATTGTGTCACATATTAGCAGGTTCTCAAACCACACAAAAAGTGAAACTGCTGCAGGACTTCTCAAAGCTCTTCATGTGCCACTGCGCATTGAGATCTTCCAAGAGGGGGTGGGCAGTGTTTCCTCAAGCTATTTAACAATGGCAGCCCGCTCCCCTTCAAGGAGAATATCACAGAATTGGAACATTAATTTTGTGTGCATGAAACATATTTGGGCAAATGCTGGATTGTCAAGGACTCTTCCAAATGAGAGAGTCTGTTGAAGCTGTATATGCAACTTTGAGCTCTACAAAGCAGTATTAAGTTATAATCACCACACTCACCAATGCAATGTGCCCGAGACTAAGATCTCCTTTTGAATAAAAACATAAAGCACATAATTCAAGGAATACTGAGTATCTGTACAAGGTGTCCTGCAAGCTGCGGGCCTACAGAAAGGAAGGAGGTGACTGATAAGTGGAATAAAACTGGGCATCCCGCAGCCGAGGGAGGATCTAAGCATCACAAAGGGCTGTTTCTAATTCAATAGATGACATGGCCTCCTTTGATTTCTAAAGTGCTTGTTCTGAGCTGTGTGGCTCCTTACATATTGTCAGGGTCCCATATCTACCTCTGAATGGAACTGAAGAGTAGCCCAGGCATTTGACAAAAGCAGCGCTCAACACCCTTCACAGCAGGACAATGTCAGTGGACAGAAACAGACCTATGTAGGTTATGTAGGGCATTTTCATCTCTGTAAATGGGCAAATTCACTCCCACTTCATGCCTGAAGACCAGAGGGACCAAGCTGCCCCTGCTAAAGTGCACTGCGACTAGAGCTTGGTGGGTCCCTGTGTGCATTGTGGTTGGATTCTGTATCTATAGTGGAGCTGGGTCCACTTTACTGGGAGAGTCAGAGAAATGCTCTGGACGCAAACTTTTAAATTGACACATGCATTGAAAACACTAATAAATAAAGGCCTCTTTGAGGTTTAATAAAGCTTTTTTACATATGGCATTGCCTCTCAAACGTCACAATCCAGAGAGCAAAGCAGGTGCTCACATCTCCATATTACAGAAAACAAAACAAAAACTCAGAGAGCCTTATTAATCTACCCTTGGTCACATAGCCAGCATGTGGTAATGCTAGGAATTAAATCTACATATTCTGGGGCCAAACCTCACTTAGTGTCAGTACACTTCTGCCGGGGACCGACAGCATCCCAGTGTCTGACAAGGCCACATTGAAATAAAGATCCACGCTCAGCACTGGATGTCTGGGATGCTGCCTTATGGTTGGTCATGTAATATCTCCTGCCTCTATGAACCCGTGTGCCTTTCCTCCTATAGGAGACAATACATTCACTAGTCACATTTGTGACTAGTTCCTGTGGTACCCTGATGATAGCTGGTTGTGTAAGCCAACGACGGAGCAAGATTTCCTAAAGAAAAGGAAACTCCCTGAAACAGGCTACAGCCCGAGGGGACCCCTGATCTGAGATATTGGGGACTCAAGCCCCTATGCAGCTGTGAAAGGTTTCCTTGGAGATCAGGAGACCAAGGTCTCTCGGCCATGAGAGTTCTGATGAGACAGCTTACTGACCATGAGGTATTTTAATTAACAACCTTGTTTTAACTCTTTGTTTTGTACATTGCTGTAGCAACAAAAACTGAAGCTCTGACTGAGAAACAGATGTTCCCCTCTATTGCAATAACATGCAACTCTTTGTAGGATAGGAAAAGTTTGAGACTCCTTTTGCTACTAAGTTCAAGTATATGCCCTGTAAGGAAGTCATGGTAACCGGTGTACCCTGGAAAGATACAATTACAAAAAAGTAAAAGCTCTGAGAAACAGCAAAACATCCTGATCATGTGAAACATAACTTGCAATTGAGGTAATGGTCAGAAGCCCCTATAAAAGGGGTTAGGCTTTAATAATAAAGTGTGTGTGACACTCCTGTGAACCTCTTTCTGGTGTCTCCCTCCCTCCTTCTATCTCCTCGCGGACACCGTCCCACCCTGGTCCTCGTGGGGGCTGGCTCCCCGCACACTTCAGTTTCAGGGACGGAACTGCTGCTCCACTAGAGTTTATGCCACAATCTCACTAGTCATTATGAGGTAATATTAGGAATTCAAAAGGACTTCCTTCCTCACTTGGTCACACACAACTGGGTTCATATGCTGGGAGATGTAGCTACTATAGCTTCAGAAGCACCTTCTTGTAAGGCCCTTATAAGAGGCCATTTGAACAATTGAAGGAGGGCAGGATAGTTGTCAGGGGCCTCTGGGTGGGACTCCTGCACTGGGTGAGCTGATGGCCTGAATTTCTTTAGGACAGCGGTTACTAAACATTGGTGTTCACAATCGCCACCTAAGCAAATGTCAAAAATGTATATTGCCAGCTCCATCATCAGAGATGTCTATTCACTCAGTCTAGGGAAAAGTCTAAGAATCTGAATTTTTAACAAGTTTTTTAGGTGATTCTGTTGCCCACACTTCTTCAATTTGAGAAGCCTGCAGGGATATCAGAGTAAGTCCAGTGTTTTAAATAATTATTCATCTTACTCTTCAGTAACTCTTTGAATTTGTTTAATTGCACAATAATAGAAAATCAGCGAGTGATTTAACCCAATCAGCATTCAATTCAACTCTGGAAACATCCCTTGTTTACTCCACACAAGGCTATGGGTATATAAACATGATCTCTGCTCTCCTAGAACTTATTAGAGGAGATGGATGTGTACACATCACATATTCCAGTGATTGAAAAGCAGAATTATTGGGGTACTCATAAAGCACACAAAAGAAGGGCCTCATCCTGCCTGGATGCCTGGGAATGCTCCCAGAGGAGGCAATATTTAAGCTGGACCTGTTTCAACAGCTATGAGCAGAGAAAGGGCATTTTAGCGGGAGGGAACATCGTGAGCAAACATAAGGAAATAGGAAAATATAGGTATGTCCTGGGAGCCCCAAGAAGATCGTGTATGAGTAGAATATAGTAAGAGTAAGTAACTAAGATAGTTTTCATTTTCACGGCCTTTTACAATATTTCATTTAACCCTTTCATTGGAGAATCATTTCTATTTTAAAGATGAAAATACTACGTCAAGTGACTTGTTAATGAAAAGAAAAGCCCATAAGACCTACAAGATATTAATTTTTGGTGGTGGAAGGGATAATGGGATCATAGAATGCTGTTGCTGCTATATTCAATGTACAAGTATTAATGGCTGATAAAGCCACATACTGTAAGAAAAGAAGCATATGGAAACGCACTACGCTAAAGTGCAAAATTCTATGTAAATTCATGGCCTTCTTTAAAAATTCACATGTACTTTCCAGTTCTGTTAGTCAGTATTCCCACCACCTGTTCTTATTGTGCAGATCTGTGCTCAGATTTGGGTTTCTGTTACTTTTTTCCACTAAAGGACACCAAGATCCTTTGGGAGGTAGCTGATTCCACGTTTTGGAGTCAGGGAAAAGTCAGGATGGGTCTGGGACTGCCTGTGCTGCCAGACAGAATGCATACTTCTATAAAATGTCAGAGGCAGTGTTCAAAGGACAAAACAGCTAACTTAAAGAGGCTTCTCCTACTCAAATTGAGCACTACAAAAGAAAATAAATTACATAATGTTTACTCAAAATAGGTTGCAACTATTGAGATAAAAATATTGTTCCGCATAATTCACAAAAAAGAGAATTGATATAAAGTGTGTAGAAACATAACTGTAATACAAAGGGGATTAATATGATAACCTATATTTAATATCATTGATTTTTTTTAAATTAAGGGGACATAGTTATAAATGAATATTGTGTCTCTCCTCGTAAAAAAAATCAGTCCATAGTTTATAGTTGAGTCCCTTTTCCTCTCTGTATTATCAAGGAACAATAAACAGTGGAAACTGAGGGTAATTCCAAGGAAAGTAAGTGCTGTAAGCAGAATAAGAAAGACCGATGAGAACTGGTAAAAGAAGCTTGCACCGTTCATTGGCACCTGTGGTCACACACACTAGCCAAGCAGAGGGGTGTGTCACAGTGTGTTCCCAAAGGATGAGTTAGCTTATTTTGTAGAAAAGAGCAAAGACCAGACAGACTCTATCCCTCCTCTCTTTGGAGATGAATTGTTCTGACCATTGATTCCCAAACTTTTCATTTCATGGCACACGTAGAAAGTGATAGCATTTATCTAATGACACTTTAATTCATGGCACACTAGAAGGCTGTGTTTGATGTCCTCCTCCTCCCTTCACTCCCCCCAGGGCTCTTGAATACTCCAGGCTCCAAGCAGCTCAGGGGCTGGGGATCTCTGTCTTGGCACCCCTGTAATTCAGGTATAACATTAAGGATGGCACAAATGCTGGTAGCACAATTCTGCTCTAGGTGGCCCCCATAAGTATAATAAAAGATCAGTCAAGTTTATATTAAACAAAAAAGGTTAATATTGGTTTCCAGTATACTAATAGGCCAAATCAATATATCAGTATGGTAAGACAATGTGTTAGGTACTTCCAGCGATGTCCAATTAAAGGACAAATCATTTTCATAAAGACATTAGATTTGAAAATTTTAAATCTGGATGAAAGACAAAAGCTTAAAACTCCCATGATGTAATAAGTGCAAGGCTGTTATAGAGAGGAGCTTGGCTAAATCACCAGAGAATGAAAACTACTTTAGATACTGCAACAAGTCAAAACATTAATTATTTGATTTCCCAGATACCATAACCCAAACTGGTCCTTTTCCTATGGTCAAATGAGATATAAAAATACTAAAATTACTGAAGCCTTAGGAAGGCAAACCTGGGAAGAACTGCAAATAAAATAATGGTAATTACATCTAAGGTATTAACAATTGGGGAATTAGTTCTTGTTTCAGTGTATAGACCAGTGTTTTAGTATTTTGATAGTATACATTTCCTGTTTTTATGTGTTTAAATACTAAAGGTAATTTATTATGGTAGAGCTGTGGTTTTAGTCAAATGTTTAGAAGTATTTGCTTTAGCAATCAATATTTAAATATTTTGGAAATATTAATTTGATAAGTCCTTATGTTTTAATTTTTTTAGTTGTGAGGTACGTACAGATATTTAAAGGCACGTTGATTATTTAATAATTAAAGAAACGCTAATTATTTGATAAATTTATAGGACCATTAAGCTGGAACCAAACAAAGCACAAAAGTAATGATTCTGGGCAGGCCGAGTGGTGTGTTGGTTAAGGGTTGGCTTGGGACGCCAGCTCTGAGCATCAGGGCCAGGGTTCGGATCCCACATTCGGGCCAATGATGCTGCGCCTTCTACAGCTAAGATGATGAACAACTGCTCCACCTGGAGCTGGGCAGCTGTGAGTCGCTGGTGACAGGGTAGGCTGCAGTGGGGCTGGGTGGCAAATGGCTGTTCTTTCATGTAAGCTGCCGTGAGAGGACATACAATGGCCGGCGACCGATCTGCCTTACCCGCGAAGAGCGCAATGATGATACCAACATGGGCTAGTGAAGCCACGTCCTCCACAACTAGACTGAAGAACAAAAAGACAGCAACTTCTCTGTTCCCCTTTCCCAAATCCCCGACGCTTTCCCCTCCCCCAATTCCCCAATTTTAAAAATCTCAAAAAAAAAGTAATCATCCCACAGGATGCTCAAATACTAAGAAATAATTTATCAGTGGTTACTGTTGTAGAGTTCTCTTAATTTAATGAGCATACATTAATTTATCTATCAATTTATTGTTGAGATATAATTAACATACAACCTTGTATGAGTTTTTAAGTATACAATATAATTATTTGATATATTTATGTATTGCAAAATGACCACCACAATACTTTTAGTAAACATCAATCACTACACATAGTTACAAATATATTTTTTGTGTGTGATGAGAACTTTTAAGATCTACTCTCTCAGCAACTTTCAGATATACATACAGTATTGGTATGTATAGTCACCATGCTGTATATTACATCCCAGAACTTATTTATCTTATAACTGGAAGTTTGTACCTTTTGACCACCTTTGTACATCAATTTGTTCTCTGTGTCCATACATTTGGTTTCTTTGTTTGTTTTGTTTGTTTGTTTGTTTTTTATATTCCACGTATAGGTGAGATCATACAGTATTTAACTTTATCTACTTTGCCTCACTTAGGTCCACTGATGTTGCCTTTTTATGGATAAATGTTTCCAAACATTACTTTTTTTTTTTTTTTTTTTTTTTTTTTTGAGGACAGTGTCACCCGCCCTCATATGTGGGACCCGAACCGGGGCCCCCGGCTTCCCAAGCCAGGGCCCAACCACCGTGCCATTTGGCCAGCCCCAAGCATTTACCTTTTAAATGAAAAAGAAAAACTTGAAAATGAAAGTTAACAACAATCCCATCCCCTTTTGCCCCATCCCAATCCCTAACACACCATAAGCTCCTCACAAATACAAGACAGAGAAAGGAGTGAATGAACACAGTTTACTCAGGTGCAGAGCTGGGACCCATGGGTGTTATGACCCCCAGCTCTGTATTTTCTTCCATATCCCATGCCATGGGATAGACGTACATGTGACTGGATAGGTGTAGGGGACTTGGTCAAGGTAAGCCATAACAATCCTGCTAATTTGACACTGGCAGTGGGATATAGTGGAAAGCATACTGGGAAAGAGATGTAGTTTATTGCCTTAGATCTGCCAATAGCCATTGTATGACGGGGGCAATCTCAACTTCCTTCTGCCTCACTTTCCTCACCTGTTTAATGAAGAGTTTAGAACTGCACTTTCTAATGTTTCTTCCAGTTTTGTTATTCTACGAAATACTGTGAAGGACACCGATTTGCTTCAGAAATAGAGGGAGCCTTAATAAATGCTAAGGAATCTGCCTTAGCATTTACTAAGAGGAACACAGATATCCTTGAGATTGTCCAAGATCTCATAGCCTTCTGTCCTGTTCAGGTTTTCAGACATTAAGTGAAATCTTTGGCATTGTCTTGGTGTTCCCCCCATTCTTTTTGCTCTTATGGGTTACTCTTTCATCCTCATTTCATTGGGCTTTTGGAAGGCAGGGAAAATGTTTGGGTCAGGCAGCCATTTTGAACTGGTACCTCATCATTTAATTTTTGAGTGACATGGCCTTTCCAGGGCCTGGGGTCCTACTTCCTCTCCCTGTCAGAGACACTCCTATGGAGTACTTAAATTGATAGTCTAAATAAATGCACAAATCTAAGTTTTATTTATTTGCATTTTGACAATTGACTTCTTTAAAATAAAAAAAGTACATTATCAGCCCTGTTTCAGATGTTACTTGCCAATGTGTTTTTTTGTTGTTGCTTTTTGTTTGTTTGTTTTGTTTTTAATAGTCCTATCCTTCCATTTTAGAACAAGCTGGGAAAAGAAGATGGAGTATACCAAATTTTAGAGGTAGTAGGAAGATTGCCATAATTAGGCTTTGGTTTACATTAGTGGTTCTCAAATTTTAACATGCATCAGAACCATCTGGAAGGTTTGTTAAAGCACAGACTGTTGGGCCCCAACCCCAGAGTTTCTGGCTTAATAGGTCTGGAGTGGGGCCTGAGAACTTTAATTTCTAGCAAGTTTCCAGGTGATACCAAGCATATTGGTCCAGGGACCTCACTTTGAGAGTCTCAGGTCTACATGAAATACAGCATTTAGGTATTGAAAGTAGATGAACAATTTATTCATTTAATAAATAGTTGTTGAATACCTATTCTGTGTCAAGCATTGTTATAAGCACAGGGATATGGTAATGAGCAAAAGAAATGTGGTTTCAGCCCTCAACAACCTTTTTTGGATGGAGTTTTCCAGTTTTTTACTAGAAGTTTTGATTAGAAGTCTGCTCAGCACAGAAAGTCTCTTCACAGTGCTATAGCACATCACGTTCATTTCCTTCTTTGTGCCTCATTGCAGTTCTCCAAAGGATTGAAGTCTTACTTACAACTGGACTCAGTTTCTCTCTCTCTTCCCCAATCCAGCCCTTAATCATCAAGCCCCCCTCATTTTTACTGTAGCAGTTAGGAGTTCCTAACATATCATTTTACACTGTTCTAGATTTCAATCTGCATCATCTGTGCCCTCACAGTTGGGAGCAATTACAAGGCAATGGGCCCTGTGTTACATTTCTCAGCTCCTCCTTGAACACCCTAGTAGCTAAACACGAGCTTGTTAGTAGATTGATTTGGAATCCCAACATCCCTTTTGGAGGAGGTGGAGTTGAATGAAAATCACCACCACCAACAACTAGCCAGACCACAGGGTCAGACAGTGTTTGTGGTGGCTGGGGTGGAGTAAAGGGATCAGAGACCAGGAAAAGAAAATGAGTGTTTGGTTTAGGATTTTGCTAACTGAAAAAGAGCCAACAGTGGTTAATTTCCCTTTGAGGACAGAATTCACCTTCTAAGCAGGGTTTATGTCTAAAAAATGTAATGTGCTCAGAATGAACAGGAGAATAAGTTATGGAATCAAATGGCCATCAGTGTATTCTTGGTTAGTATATCTCAATTTTGCTAAAAATTAGTTCTGAGCCAGTTATAATTGAATAAATTGGTCTGAATCACATTTTTATTATAATGGGATTAACAGAAAATTAACTGACATAATCTGGCCCAAATATATTAAGATAATAATAAAGCTCTATTAATCCTGAAGCAGATTATTACATAGAGGTAGAATAGTGCTTTAAAGCTGGAAGAATTTTTGGGATCATCCAAGAATAACAGTATCAAATAGTAGTTAATTGGGTGGGCTCTGGACCTGGTCTTATCCAGTTTGAATCTTTACTCTGCCACCTACTGTAGCATGTGACCTTGGGAAAGTTTCTTCATCTCTCTGAATGTCCTAATGTATACAGAAGAAGAGATAAAAAAGTATTACCTAGTAAAAAAATTAATGGGAGAAATAAAAGGTGGTATAATGTATATGAAGTGCTAGTACAATGCCTAGCACATAGTAATAGCTCAATGTAACAGTTAAATGGTAGTTATTGTTTTACAGATGAAGAAACTGAGACTTAGGGTAATGGGAGCAATTTACGGATGGTGCTAAGGCAAGAATTTAGAATTTCTGAATTCCAACCCAACACACTATTCAAGGTAATTTATTAATCAGTCACTCTATAATTTGAAATGAATCCAGAGGTTCTTTTTTTTTTTTTTTTTTTTTTGAGGGCAGTGTCACTGGCCCTCATATGTGGGACCTGAACCAGGGCTCCTGACTTCCCAAGCCAGCACTTAACCACCTCGCCACTTGGCGGGCCCACTCACTCTATAATTTGGGTCTTCCTAGTATGTAATTTTTGAAAGCTGGGGTGGTGAACTGAGCTGAAATACATTTTTTCTACTTTCTGTGAAAATTGGGTTTCAAGTTGAATATGTATAACATATTTATGAAAAGGGCTATTTTCAAGCTCTTCAATAGATAGCATCATTTAAAAAATCAAACATTATTTGTAAACAGTTACAAGTCATACTTAACTATTTAATTGAAAGGTCTTATTCTCCACAACACTAATTTGAGTGTTGACTAAATCGATCTGAGTTGTAGTATACTCAATAAAAATTGATGCCTTTGAGTCACATAGCTCTATCAATACAGGAAATCACCATCCTAAGATATCCCTAATAGGAATAGTTGTCTCTTGTGAATAATTTCAGTGAGACCAAAGTCATTATAGCCAACACATATAGTTCTGTGTTAATACTTATGATGGCCTAAATGTCCTTCAAGCTCTCAGATAATCTTAAATCCAGCATCTGCATGGCACTTAACATATTTCAGAAGTTGCAGCCATCATTGGTCAGCCTGAGAGGTCCTCCTCCTTTTGAGAAATAGAGCATGGGGAATTTACCTTTCTGTATAAGCACCATCAGAATTCAGGTAGTTCACCTAGTCCAGGATGGGAGCTAGCTGCCATTTCATTTTATGCAGAGCTTATATAGAGCTTATGCCCAAGAGGAAGCCTTGATCTAATAAAAGAAAAACAGAAAACTGGATGAATCTTTTCGATGACAATATGATTCTAGACCAAAGATATATTAGCCAGGATGAATTGGCTTGCAAGAGACAACAACCCACACAAGAAGAAAAGGGAAATGTATTGGAGCATAAATCCATATGAAGATGATATGGCTGAAATCAGGGATGAGAGGGCTATTGACTTTGTCCATTCATTCTCAGCTTTTCCACAAGGCAGGAGATCCATCTTCCACCAGCCATGGGTTCATATCCTTTTCAGAACCTCTTTTCTCTGTTCACCCCATTCCAGTTGAAATAACCTAGGGAAGGACTCTGAAAGGCCAGCATTAGGCCACGTGCCCACCACAGACTATGGTCATGGCCAGGGTGTGAGGTACCCAGGAACAGCGGTACCTTTCTAAGTACGTGAAATCTGTCTACCACTGCTAGCATTTGTTGAATGCTTTCTTTGTGCCAGACCTGTGCACTCTCTCATTTACTTCTAAGGTAAGGTCACGAATACAGAAGGTATCAGGTGTCTGTTGGGACACACTGAATTTTTCTGGGGGGCACAAGGAAGCCTGGCCAGGGAGAAGAAAAGGGAAGCTTAAGTCATCTGTGAAAATGAAAAGCTGGACCCCCACAGCAGGGTACCCCCTCCTCTATCCCTGAATCAACAGGAACAAGAGTGAAGTCCAAAGGCAGTCCCCTCACCACCACCCCAAGCCCCAAACACCATTCTGAACTGGGGTGGATTCAGGTATTAAGAAGTCTGAAGCTAATACAAGTTGGGGTGGGGGTGTCCCTCTTTTTATGAAAAAGAATACCAAAACAGTACTTCTGCAAAGTTTACAACAACTTATCAGCATATGAACACACTGTTGTTGCCCCTTAGCTGTGTCCCTCTAAGAGAGGAATCTTGAAATTAAAGTCTCATTCGTTTCATAAGCTTCATGACAAACCTGCCTCTGGTAACATTTATCACAGCAAACTGCAGTTGGAACCAGGATTTATATGGACATCTAGGGTCAAACACATATTGTTCTTTTAGACCACAACCCAGTAGGATCTGTCCCCACTGGCCCTTGTCTTTTGAGAGCTTCTGCAATTCAGGCTCTTTACTAACTTAGATTGTCTTTCTACCTCAATTAACTGAAATTATGGAAACGCATCAGTTTTATAATTATCTGAGACTGACTCCCACCCATCCCACAAATGATTTTTCTTTCTTTAACAAAATGTTGTCACTAACTAAGGAGAAATGGGCTTGAGAACAGCACTTGTTCCAAGGCAAACTCTTTGGCCTTGGTGTCATGAGTTTGAACCTGACATCCCCAGCCACAGCACTGCTGAAACTGATAGTCTAGTCATGTAGGGGATTTTCCTGACTCCGTGTATGTCTTTCCATGGCTGTTTATTTGTACTGCTGTCTGCTTTGGTTTGGGACATTGACCTTATAAACTGCTTTTCCCCAGCCCAAGCCTGTAGCCAGTAAACCAGGAGTTTCCCTCTGCTCCTTGTTCACACCAGTTTAATGGGAGAGAGAGGGAGAGGGAGAGGGAAGAGGAGGGAAGGGGAGGGGAAGAGGGAGGGGAAAGGGAAGGGAGACAGGAGAGAAGGAGAGGGAGGGAGAGGGGCAGAGAGAGCTGGAGGAGGGAGGGGGAGAGGGAGAGGGAGAGGGAGAGGGAGAAGTCTTTTAAAATCAGTGCCAAGCCAGCTGCGCCTCTCTGGACAGCTGAATCATAGATGATCAGGCAGTTCAGTTGGAAGGCATGCTGTACATTCTAACTCTCGAGTTCCGGCTAGAGTGGAGGATAGTTAAATTAAAAGGGAGGGGGGATCAGAAAAGAAAGCCACAATTTAATCTCAGGTGGCACTTCATTCTGAGACTCCCTGTGACCAGAGGTGAACGACAAGAAGCTGGCTCCCCTGCAGATGAAACTTCATCCTCATGTGGTTAGTCAAGAATCTCTTAAAGACATGTGAGCATTGCTATTTGGATTTTTAATACATAAATTACAATAATTGCTAGAAGATGCTGGCTGCCGCCTCCTTATTGGAACTGGCTAAAGGTTGTCCTAAAATGTCGACCACTGAGTCACAAATTCATAATTAGCTGTGTAGTGGCTGGATTTGGCAGTCCCACGAGGTACGAAAAGGTCATTATTGCAGAAATAGTTGGAGTGATGGTTATCGGTCTAAAATTTGTCTGAAATGAAAAAATAATCTCCAAAGAATAGCAAAGAAGGTTTGAAAGGACCCTAAGAAACACAGATACGAGCACAGGGCATCAGCACTATCCTGGGCAGGGAATTCACTCCAAGTGCCCACTAACAGTGGGATTTACTCAAGTAGTCACTGGTTCATTGTATTTGTGACACAATCTTCATGGAATCTGTCAACTGCCTACTGTCACCCCTTAGTTCTGTGGCTGGTGAGAGGCCTCTGTGTCCATATTGTCTGCCCAAAGGTCTAAGTAACTCTCAGGCCTGCTCTTTCCACTTCTATGCACAGAGTATGGACTGTTTCTGAAGAAAGCCACAGGGCCATGTGAATAGGATTCTCTACAATCCACGCTATCAAGGCTCCACTGGGCCTGAGGCTGGGCAGTGAGTTTTTTTCATTCGTTTCTTTGTACTGCTGTCTTGTTCATACCAAGCTGTTCTCCTCTTCCAGATATACACGAGACAGACAAAAGGATTTCCGTGTGTGGATGTGTGTGTGTGTGTGTAATGAGGAAATAAGCACCAGGGCCTCCTCTCTGCTGATGACCTGGGCACCCTCTAACTTGAGGTCTCTTTCTCCTCTCTTTCTTCTCCCCAACTCCAGATCTCATTTTGCTCTAGCTTAGTGGCTCTCTACCCTAGCTGCACTAGAATCATCTGGAGTACTTTAAAAAGCACAGATACCAGGGGCCCATCCTGTCTGCAGAGCCTAGATTTAGATCATCTAAAGTGTGGCCCTAAAACTGTCATCAGTACTGTATTCTTTTTAAAGCTCCCCATGTGATTCTGATGTGAAACTACCTGTTGCCATAATCTTCTATTTTACATGTCAAGGGAATAAGCAAATTACTCACCCTTTTATCTAACAAGTTTGTGCATTGACCACAAAGTGATAGAATTTAAGAAACAGAAGAGATCTGAACAAGTTATAACAGTTAAACTTGATCAGATCTCTTCCACTTCTTAGATTATTTGTTCACTGCTCCACCCAAGCCTTTGGCTGCTTAGCAAAGATGGATGCTATCTGACACTAGTATATTCTGGGGCTTACCTCCTTTTGAGAAGATAATTTAAAAAATGACATGTATTGTCAGAAGTCATTCTGGTTCAAGTCTATGATGAATTCTGACTCTCTTCCCTGTAATCTGTATGAAGCAGGTCATTGTAAAAGTGAAGTAAACAAAACTCGCTCACTACCTCACTTACTTTAGTGTGATAAAAGAAGGCCTATTCCACATAATCAAAAAAGTTCAGGATCAGGGAAATTATCTATGTTGAGGCAATACAGGGTTTCAAAGATGGGCTTGAAGTCAGACTTTTCTGCTGGCTACATGGCTTGTACTTCTAACTTAACTCTTCTGTACCTTGGCTCTTGTAGAGTGCCTTAATTACAGAAATAAGCAACTTGATATGTATAAAGAACCTAGAAGAGTGTTGGCACATGCTAAGCACTCAATAAATCTTTATCGTTATCTGGACCCTGGATCACCACTTTGTGATCAATGTCAAATTCAGCTCGCAGACTTATTTCATCTGGCCCACAAAATGAGTATAATTTTAACATCTGAATGCCTTTAGTGAGGGCAAATATGCTCTAGCTCACTTCAGTCCTCCCAGCCTCCTCCTGTTGGTTCATAACTGGCCACTGTGACATGTTACCTGCTTGGCCCTGAGTCTAGAATGCAGACTTACTAAGGCATAAATTGTCAGTATCATGTTTCAGTACTGACTCATCAGTGCTTAGCAGACAGAGTGGCTTCCTCAGTATTTGTGGAATGAACAAATGAGTTTGCACACACCAAACAAATCTTTTTTATAATATCCTCTGAAGGGGCTGTCCAACTTTGGCATCATCATGTCTATGACACAGTGTTCACTGCCTCCCATTCTGTGTTGGGACATTTCTGCTTGTTGGGAGTTTATTTGTACATTGAGACCAAGCCTCAGTAGGTTTTTAATTCTCTTTCACTCCTCTGGTATGTTGAAGCTAGAGGGCACATTGGAGAAAATATAGTCCAATCCTCTTACTTGACAGAAGAAGCTGATAACCAGGGAGGCCCAGTGACTCTCAGGAAGTCATGGTCACTTATTGTGACCCCAGCCTGCAAGTACACACTATACTTGGGATCAGCAGGCATCTTTGTAGTGTGACTTGGGAGTCTTTAGTGCTTTGAAATATCAGGCCCTCTGACAATCACTCAACCATCAAAGCATCAGTCTTTTGAATCCTGAAGAGCTTTTCAAATCTATCAGATAATCTTCTCTTAAAATGCACTCATGAGTTCCTTCCTTTATCTACCAACACCTCCGTTGTTAATTAATCCTTTGGTAAGGATGAAGATGAACAAGAATAATGGGACACAGGATAGGTACTGAAGGGAGAGACACATGTTTAGAGGATAGGGCTCAGAAGGGAGAACAGAAGAGGGGGTGCTGGAGCCAATCCTCTTTTACTTCACTGCCCAGATCCACATGTGGCCTGATTAGGATATTGCTCAGTGTTCCCTGGAGAAGAGGTGGGGGTGAGAGACAGGCAGTGGCTAGCTTAATGTAATCAACATGCAATAGGCTCCTTTACCATTAAAGGAAAAATGGAAGGAGAAAAAAGCATCTACTAGTATACTTTCTAGAATCTCAATCCTAGCTGGAAATGGTTTTAGGGAAACTGAGATGATTCAAGTCCAGCTCAGCTGGAATCACCCTCATTCCCTGGCTTCCCATCAAACAATAGAAATCTTTCATCAGGGATATTTCATTTCTCTCTTTTTCTTTCTCCCCTTTCTTTCTGGAGTACTGACTCTTAAAACCTTTTGATCATGATCTCTTTGAGACTCTGAGAAAAGTTATAAATCTCCTCCCAGAAAAAAATGCACATACATGGAGAATTTTGCATACAATCTCAGGCAATATCCTCATCTCTCATAAGACCAGAATCTTGTCTTTATGGCTGTATCCTCAGTGATTGGTACATAGCGGGATCTCAGTCCATTCTTAAGGGAGGGAGGAAAGAAGGGGAAAAGGAAGAGGAAGGCAGGAAGGAAAGGAAGATAGAGAGGAAGATATCCCATGGAGTTCTCTAGAACTTTTTAAAACTTCTAACTCCATAATGGGGAAACAGATAAGGATGATCAATATTTATTTCACAGGTAGTCCTCTTGTATGTTAGCATGGTTAGTCATCAGAAAACAAGAGGCTAGCCATTGATCTATATTTGATTGTTTTCTACAATATTCATATCCTTGGAAAAACAGTCATGGTGTTGGCCTGTTTAAGACCTGTCAAAAGAAAGAACAATTAGCTGAAGTAATGGAAGAATTGACAATAGGATAAAAGATCTTGGAGAATTCAGAGATGTTTGGCTAGTGGAGATTTCAGCAACAGCCTTGCCTTTTCCCTCCTCCATCCTAATTTTGCCTGGGAGAAGATGAAGATGAGAGGAGAACCTTCAAGATAAAGATCATATTGCAGGTAAGCACCCAATGGGAGGGTATGGATGGTATGTGGTAGAATTTCTCTGAGTCATTATAGGAGTTGGTATGTTGGTGCTCAGGCTTCACATACTCATCTCCATTAGCTTCTTTAGCACAAATGTATTGATTTTATCCTTCCAGCATCCATTCATACCTTCACTGGTAATAATACAATGGTTTTAACTTTGTGGAATGACTGCACTCAAACTAGAGCACAGTAGAGCAGACATGGGGAGCAATCAGGTCCTGGAGGCTCTTTGAATGCTTGTATCCACTTCTGATGTTTTCCAGATCCTTTTCTGTTTGGTAAATGTTTGATCTTAAGTCCCTTCAAATTGGGATTCTTTTCTTAGGAATAGAAGAGTCCTGTCTGCTATTTCTCTTTTCTGGTCTCTCATTTTTTGATAAGAATCTATCACTGTGGCTCTGACTTTTGTAGATTTCCCCCTCCCTCTCCCTATTTTAATATGTTAATGTTATTTCCTTGGTGTCTTTAATAAAACTGTTTTCCATTATGAAGCATGAGTAGGAAGGAGGTGTTCAGGGAATGACTGTGCCCAGAGTGAGGTCCCTGCTGGACCATCAGCTGGGTAACCATCCCTGGGGCTTGAGGAGTTCAGGAATCCAGAAGACTCCATGGAAGGTAGGAAGGGAGCAGGGACTTCTATCCAAAGATATTAATAGGCAGAACTTCACTTGAGGAGATTAGCACCTGTATTAACCCACACTTAGCAGCCTACCAACCTGGTACCCAGCATGAGAGGTGCCACTGATAGCAAAGTTGAAAAATAAAAAAGAGTAGAGTGTGCTTAGGAAAAATAGTAGAAGCATTTAGCAGTTTTTCAGGGCAGAAATACTACTTTATCAAAACAGTTCAGAATAAAGAATAAATAAATACATAAACAAATAAGTAACATAATTATGAGCTATTAAATAAATTAAACTTAGCATATTATTTAGCTTAAGAAAGCATAGCATGCACCATATACTTTAGGACTATTTTTATCTACTCAAATCTTGCAAAGGTTTCAAAAGATTTGGCATAGAAAGGAATAAAGTTTGAATATCTGGGAAATTTGCTTATATGCAGCACCTCTTTCCCTGATGATACCTGATAAATGGAACAATACTGCATTAGACATTGTCCCGCCCAAGCACGAGTTCTTTAAAAGGTCTTTTAGTAAGTTTATTCTAAATGATCCTAGCAGAGTAATTTTTAACATTTGAAAGTAAAATTTGTATCTAAATACAATCTCAAGGGCAAAAAAAACAAATAAAAGGATACCCCCAGGGTCACCAATAACCTGGAAACCAAATGCTACAAACCAGTGGCCAGGATATAGTGAGGTGTCCAGTACTAGTTGCTCCAGACTGTCATTTCTCTCTCTGCCAAACAACCCCTTACCCATCTAGGCCTTATAAAAACAGTGCCCCCAAATCTCAAACCCAAGAAAAGTGTTCCTCTGAGAAAAGTCAAGAGAGCAGGACACCTCACTACATCCTCAGATACAGCTAGGTAAAGAGCCATTGGCCCTATTTAAGAACAAAGAAATTAAGAAGCCCATACATCTAGTCAGGGGGAAAGGCCCAGTGGAGACTCAGAAATTCCTGGCTTTGACAAATAAACTCACTGCCTCTCATCAAGTCCTACAGTCAATCAAATGGTGACAGATTGAAGCCTTGAAACACTTCATGCCATGGTCATGTCAACCAGCACCACCTAGTGGAAGAGAAGGATTAGTCAACGCACAATGATTTTTGTGTTTGTTTAAATGTATTAAATTTATTGGGGTGACATTAGTTAGTAATTCTATAGGTTTCAAGTAAATATTTCTATAATATGTCACCTATATGTTGCATTGTGTGTTTACCACCCAGAGTCAGTTCTCCTTCCATCACCGTATATTTGACCCCATCTTTCCACTTCTATACAATATTTCTTCATTTTTACTCACAATTGACTTGTGAGACCTGACTTAGCATCAGGTGCCCATGCTGGAGAAGTTGGAAGGTTACAAAGCATAGAAATGGATATGCCTAGAGCTGAAAATATTCTGGCCTATGGAATACTCCAGAAATATGGAGAATGAGAACCGAAATAGTTTAACATCATCAGACATTATTAGGATTTAGATTTATAAAATTAGAAGGCATATATTCTAAAGAGTCCAAGGTAGAATATCTTACATTTAAAAATAAAAGCCATTTTGAAACTATAATCTAATGGACAAAAAAGAAAAGGTAGAAATATTTAGAGAAACACCTGGGGTATGGCTCTGTCCATTCTCCTTCATCCAGTGGCCATTCGTATTCAGTCAGTAGAAGGGAGGGCATGAGGATGTGATGATAAACAAGTGACTGAGTATAAAAGAACTAATCTGGAAACTTCCTGTTGAAAATTATACTCTAACCCTTAACACAGAACCAGAAAAACTGTGATTCCTGCCTGTAACTGGCAGATTGCAAAAAGTTATATAATATTTGGGCTAATTGCAAACTACCTCTTGTCAAAGATACTATTAAAATAGCCTGATTGATGTCTGCTTTCAAACTGCCAAGCATATATATGTAATTAAGATTCCTGAGTGCAAACGAGCAAAAACCCAACTGGAACTAGCTTAGTCTAGGAAAAAGGAGTTTCTTGGGAAGTTTCTAGGGATATTTTATACAACCAAATAAATAGTTGAACAACAAACTGTGAAAAAGGAAAAGGTGCATCTGGATCTCAGGAACAATGGGGACCTGGGACTGGATAGCACCTGGGGTCCCTTGCTTCATCCTTGTATCTGGTCTCTCTCTGGGTCAGTTCACGTGTTTTCACAGTGAACCAGGTTTTCCTTTGTGGTGGGAAACACGACCATCCTAATTTCTCTTCATACAGCTTCTGCCACTGAAGGGAGGCTGGCCCCCTTTCCTCACCTCTGATTTTTTTTTCCATGGAGGGATTAATTGGCCTGGCTAAGGTCAGATAGATGCTTATGAATACTATGCTGATAATGCTATAGATGCCCCTACAAATTACAAAACAATGGCATTATGGAAATCACCACTTCAACCTCCTATGAGACCTCATACTAGCCAGTTCCTCAAACTAGGAATCCTACTTCATTTTGGGGCTCTCTCCCAAATGCCTCCTAGTCCCTGACTACCCAGAATTCAACAGGAATGGGTCACTTGCCAGGGGAAACCAGAACTGCATCCAAATCAGCTGCTGATGGTCCAATCCACACCCATATTCATAGAGGAGAGGAAAAGTTCTAAACACAAGAACGTTGATCTAGAACTGAACAGAAACATAATGCTGCTTGTTCAGTAGGCTAACAAGGCAGAAAGTGTTTCAGCCTGGGCTTTTTCCGCCAGGGGAGCACCAGAGGAAGTGGACTTATATCTATCCCAGGTTCCTTGGGTGGTGAGAGGGGATATCTTTGTCAGGAGGTTGCAGTGTTGGATTTGAGAACAGAAGAGAAAAATCTTATCTTTCCTGTGGCTATATGCCCATGCTTGAACTGGGTGTCAAAGTTTCAAAATCACAACCTACAAACAGAATGGCACTACTTTGAGCTTTTGTTCCCCTTTGAGATTTTAAAACCCCTTTCCCCTCAGACTGTCAGTCTGGAGACTTTTATAACCAAATTAAGTCCAACTTGGGTCAAATAGTTCTCAAAAGTGACAAGACGTGAAAGAATGGATTCAACATTCAAATGGTTGAACTAGTGTGTTTCTGTCCTAGTTTTCAGCTAGTGTGAGTAACTAGCCCTGAAAATCAATCTAATACAAGATAGCATTTTAAATTGTGATTATTATTTGTCAGGGTATAAAAGGCTCTGGGGTAATATTAATTTTCTCCTCTTTATCCTATTCATATAAAGATTTCTCAGTCAGTAATTGCAATGAACCCAGAAGAAGGGGTGATGGTGAGAGGAGAGGAGATCAATTAAGGAATGATATATAAGAGCCCAAAATATGGGTAACTAATTTCACAATCATTGGATAATATTTTATCCAAAAAGTCATAAAAAGTCATAAATAATGATATTTAAATGACAGCTCATGTAAGAATTGAAAAAAATATTAATGCAAATAGAGAGATCCATTTTTGGTGGAAAATATAATATCATTAAGTCAACAAGATGGTAAAATTAACTGAAAGAAAACCAAGAGGATTATCAGCAGAAGGGGTCTTTGATGGGAAACAGGGCAGGCTGCATCACAAGACATTTGATGAAGCCAACAACCCATCAAAATGAAATTCTCTTTGGGGAGCAGGGTCTGAAGTAAAGGTAGATGAGATGAAGGGGTGGAATCATGGATTCAAGTATCAATTAGACCACCTAACAGGA
Organism: Aselliscus stoliczkanus; assembly: GCA_033961575.1. Classification (NCBI taxonomy): domain Eukaryota; kingdom Metazoa; phylum Chordata; class Mammalia; order Chiroptera; family Hipposideridae; genus Aselliscus; species Aselliscus stoliczkanus. The sequence goes on from CM066729.1 coordinate 142,783,180, forward strand.
CAATACTTGTGATAGTTAAAATTAAATGTTTTATTGCAAGCCCTAATTTTCTTCTACAAAATAATTGCTTTCTGATACTGAAGAGCAAAATTTTCAATTCATTGATTGCTACTAAAACCATATGCTTGTTCAAGAATTTAAAAAACAGCAACAGCGTGAGACCCAAGAAGGCAGAGTAAACACTGTGCCTGCTTCCTTCCATGAACACATTAAAATAACAACTAAATTATGGAACAATCAACCTGGAGAACCATCTGAAATCTGGCTGAACAGAAGTTTTATAACTAAGGATATAAAGAAGAAGCCACATTGAGACTGATAGGAGGGGCAGAGATGTGAAATGTCCTGGTCCCAAACCTCCATGTGGCAGATGAAAATTGGGAGGGATACCTCGACCACTAAGGTTCTCCCCACCCCACCAGAGGAACGAAGGATCCCAGCCCCACTCCAGGCTCCCCAGCACAGAATACTGGTGGTGGGAAGAGTAGCCATAACACTTGGCTATGAAAAACAGTGAGTTTACATTAACCTGGTGACCACAACGCTTCCCACTGTAGTGACTCCCTGAGACCCTGCCTCATCCAACTTGCATACTGCACAAGGTTTTATCTGTGGCTGAACTTTAAGGGAGCCAGAAGGTGGAAGCAGGACTTGGGATGTCCTGGGTTTTTATGGAGCTATCCCAGGCCTAGTACTGGTGGCAGCTGTCTTCAGTTCACAGCATGGCCTCTCCCATATGCCTACAGGTTTGGCACAGGGAGCAAAAAAAATGCAGATCACTTTATAGCTCATATCAGATAGTCCCAGGCTGGCCACAGGCAGTGGATACCTGGGCCCGCACTGGAGCCCCTCCTAAGAGGTCCCAGAACCAACACACTTGGAGGTTGGCTTCAGATCACAGCAGAGCACCACTCAATTAGCCCCTCAACTGGCACACACTAAGGGAGTTCTCAACAGGCAACAGAGCCCACTGGGGCAAATCCCACTCAGTCAGGTAAGACTCACACACAGCAGCCCATAAACTCTGGATGTGGCCAAGTCCCACAGCCAGTCAGCCTGAGGGTTAATCCCACCAACTAATGTGCAAATAGCAATCAATACTCAACTATAACAGGAGGGCACACCCAAGGGACACTTCTGGAGCACCAAGAGCAGGTGACCAGGCAGACTGTGCCAGAGGGCACCTACTATATAAGGCCACCCGGCCAAGACTGGGAGACATACCAGATATACCTCATACATAGAACCAAACACAGGGAGACAGCCAAAATGAGGAAATAAAAAATATGTCCCAAATGAAATAACAGGAGAAAGCTCCATACACAGGACTAAACATAAAAGACACAAGGAACCTACAAGATACAGAGTTCAAAACAATGGTTATAAGGATGCTCAAGAAACTTAGTGAGGACTTCAACAAAGAGATAGAAAGCATAAAAAGGGACATGGAAACCATAAAACAGGACCAGTCAAAAGCAGAATACAATAACTGAAATGAAAAATGCCCTAGAAGGAATCACCAGCAAACTAGATGAAGCAGAGGATGGACTCGGTGATTTGCAGGACAAGATAGCATAAAACACCCCACTGGAACAGTAAAAAGAAAAAAGAATCCAAAAAAATGAGGGTAGCTTAAGAGATCTCTGGGACAACATCCAGTGTAACAAAATTTGCATCACAGCAATACCAGAAAGAGAAGAGAGAAAGCAAGGGATTGAGAACCTATTTGAAGAAATAATGACTGAAAAATTTCCTAACCTGGTGAAGGAAATAGTCATACAAGTCCAGGAAGAGCAGAGAGTCCCAAACAAGATGAAACCAAACAGGCCCACACCAAGACATTATAATTAGAATGGCAAAGGTTAAAGACAAAGAGAGAATCCTAAGAGCAGCAAGAGAAAGACAACTAATTACTTACAAGAGAACTTCCATAAGATTGTCAGCTGATTTCACAACACAAACTTTGCAGGCCAGAAGGGATTGGCACAAAATATTCAACATGATGAAAAGCAAGGACTTACAACCAAGGTTACTCTACCCAACAAATCTATAACTTAAATCAAAGGACAGATAAAGAAGTTCCCAGATGAAAAAAAATCTCAGGGAGTTCATCACTACGAAACCAGTATTACAAGGAATGTTAGAAAGACTTCTTTAAGATGAGAAAAAAGAAGATCAAAATAATGAATAATGAAATCAACAATTACTTTCAATGTAAATGGATTAAATGCTCCAATCAAGAGACACAGGTGGGCTGAATGGATAAGAAAACAAAACTATTACATATGCTGCCAACAAGAGAATAACTTCTGATTGAAAGACACACACATAGATGGAGAGTAAAGATATGGGAAAAGATATTTCATGAAAATAGAAATGAAAAAGCTAAAAAAATCTGGGGTAGCCATACTTATACCAGACAAAATAGACTTTAAAATGAAACAAAAAGGCTATAAAAAGAGACAAAGAAGGACCCAGTAATCCCACTTCAGGGTATTTATCTGAAGAAACCCAAAATGCTGCTTCAAGGGGACCTGTGCATCTATATGTTCACTGCATCATTGTTTATAATGGCCGAGATGTGGAGGCAGCCCGGGTGTCTGTCGATGGAAGAATGGATAAAGAGGAGGCAGGACATATATACAATGGAATATTGCTCAGCCATGGAAGGGAATGGGTTCTTGCCATCTGCAGTGGCATGGATGGAACTAGAGAGTATTGTGCTGAATGGAGTATGTCAGACAGAGAAAGACAGATGCAATGTGATTTTGCTTATATGTGGAACTTAAGGAACAAAGTAAACAAACAAACAAATCAGAAACAAACTCATAGATACAGAGAACACTTTGATGGCTGCCAGATGGGAGGGGGTTTGGGAGTGTGGGTGAAAAAAAGGAAAGGGATTAAGAAGCACAAATTTGTTGTTACAAAGTAGTTATGGGGATGTAGGGTATAGCACAAGGAATATAGTCAATAATATTGTGATAACTATGTATGGTGTCAGATGCGTACTAGATTTGTTGGGTTGATTATAGGAGGGGGATGGGGAGCAGGGTGAAAAAGGTAAAGGAATTAAGAAGTACAAACTGGTAGCTACAAAATAGTCATGGGGATGTAAACTAAGGCATAAGGAATATAGTCAATGATATGGCAATACGTATGTATAGTGCCAGGTACCCACTGGGTGCTAGAGCAGTCAGGGGGATCACTTCTTAAATTATATAAATGTCTAACCATTATGCTGTACCCCTGAAATTAATATAAAATAATATTGAATATCAGCTGTAATTGAAAATTAAGTAAGTGGGGGGAAAAGTGAAGGGGAATAAGTGGTCCAAATTTCCAGGTATAAAACAAATAAGTCATGGGGAATGTAACATACAGCATAGGAATACAGTCGATAACATTGTGATAGCATAGTGCAGTGTCAGATGGTTGCTGGGCTTATCGTGGTGATCACTTCTTTAGGTCTACAAATGTTGAACAACTATGGTGTACCTCTGAAACTCATATAATACTATATGTTAGTTATACTTTTTAATAAAAATCTTTAAAAAAAGAGAAGGGGCCTAATGGTTTCCAGTGAGTTGGAGAAAAAACAACCAGCAACAATAAAATAATTTAAAGTCTCTTTGAGTTTAAATTCATAAAGCCTATCATTCTATTAAAGATGATAGAACTGGCCCCGTTGGGGAAATGGACATTCACATTTTCACACAGAACACTCAGAAACTCCTCTCCATTTTCTCTTCATCAGAATTTGGTGTGTGATTGGTGTGGAGAGGATTTCATTTTTGAATAACCTTTTCATGTGTCCTATGCAAGGATACTGAGGAGAATATTCAGTGAGGCCTGAAAGGAGCTAGATGATGGGAAGGCATCTAAAGGGAGTAGAAAAGAGACATATAGCTGGGAGGGTAAAACCAGGAATCACTGCATCTACATTATTGGAATTAAGTTCCAAGTTGAAACATTTTTGTTTATATATATATATATGACATATTATATATATTATATTATATATAATATAATACTATATATAAAATATTATATAATTATATTATATATAATATTACATGAAATAATATATTATTATATATGACAATATATATTATAATAAAATATTGTTTTATATATATAATTATATATTAAAAATAAAAATATATATGAAATAATTATGGTAGGCTCTGGAGATACAAGTATGACAAGGCACACCAGCACTTATTCTGCCCTCTAGGACCCAAAAGCTCTTATGAAGGGTCAACTTATTTTACTTCTGTGTTCATCAGGGATCATTTGGTTGCAAGACAGAAAGTCCCCTAAGCAAAGACAATTAGTTCTGAAAATGGGAGGATCCAAAACTTCTCTCTCTCTTCTTGAGCCTGCTCTTGTGTTTACAGAGTGACCTGTAACTGCTTTCTTGATATTAGAGCCTCAGCTTTTGATACTTTAAGACTTTATAGTTGTAGCACCTGCAGCTGACTTAAATCTCTTTCGGCCCAATTCCAAATCAATGAAAAAGAAACTCTGATGGACAAAATTTAAATCAGGTATCAATTTCTGCTTTCAACAGATATTTATTGAGCACCTACTATGTGCTAGGCACTCTTTGAGCCCAAGCAGTGGAAAAGACAACATTCATAACCTCTTGTGCTTACATTTTGGGTTGAGATGGAGTGGAATGCAGCATAAACAATAAAGTTTTAATTTTATAATGAAAGCTCAGGATGATAAATGTTATGAAGAAGAATAAAGATAGGTTGGAAGCAAAGAACAAAAAGGAGTTGCTGCTTTAGAAGAATACTCTGACAAAGCCCTTCTGAGGAGGTAAGAGATGAGCAGGAGCCCTAAGGAAGCCAGAGAGCAGGCGTAAGAATATGTAGGAAAGAACAAGGTCAAGGACCATCAAGTACAGAAGGCCTGAGATGGGCCCAGCAAGAATACCCCTGAGGCTGAAGCTCCATGCGGAAGAGGATGAGTGGCCTGCAAAGAGGTCTACAATGGAGCCAGGACACAGCCATATAACAGGTGTTAAAGACTTAGGGAACTATTAGAGGGCTTTGAACTGGAGAGTGCCTTGACCCAACTTTATTGCACAATGAAGTTTGTACAGTGTCACTCGACCAGTAAGTGGCAAACCCAGGATTCAAGCCCAATGCCATCTGGCACCAGAGCCCAAACTATTTTTTTTTTTTTTTTTTTTTTTAGCTGAGCCCTCCTGCTACCTATTGGCAGCTCAGCGGCAACTCAGCTCAGGCTGGCATCGAACTGCTGTTGCTCAGAGCTCAGCTCGCACTCTTGAGAGGGCTCTTAACCAACTGAGCCACTCGGCCGGCCCTGAGCCCAAACTCTTAACACCACATGATTCCTTCTCATTATGATGCAGAGTTTCACAGTAAGATTTTCATGAAGGTTTTCAAACAGTGTGATGTTTCATCAATGCTTCCAAATACATTGGACTAGCACAGGGGTCGGCAAACTTTTGAGACGGAATTGCTGCCAGGGATCAGCAAACTGCAGCTTGTGAACTTTGGCTCTGAAGTAAAATTGAAAATGAAAATAAAGCTATCATAGTTTCATTTATAATATTTCTACAGGATATTACTCATATAATGGTGATTATGTTAAAATATATTTATGGTTCTCAAATAAGTTTTAAATTGTTGTGAGGGACAGGATTGGCTCTTCCAGGGGTCAACAAACTTTTGAGACGGAATGTACCCAAAGAGCTGCATATGTCTCATAAGCTGCAGTTTGCCGACTAGCACTGTGAAGGCAGTGATAGAAGACATAGCAACTGGGGACTTTTTTATACTCAAAAGACACACGCATCTTTGCTATCACAACTCCATTCACTTAATTCACTGGAAGTCCTTGTTTCAGCTGCCAAACTATAATAAATCTATTCAGAATAGGTTTTTCCCCACCCCTTACATCTCAGTCATCTTCACCCTATAAACAACATGTAGATTACCCTTTTTAAGCAAGGGGTGGGGGGAAGATAGTTAATGAAGGTCATATAGGAAGGTAGTGACTACTGGAAACAGCATTTCAGAAAGGATGTAACAAAGTAATCTGCAAGTGGATACCTTCTCTAAAGATACTCTATTTTCAGGAATCTCTCTGTAAAGAACATTAAGAAAATTGGAACCTAATTTCTTTAGAACTGAGGAGTTTTAAAAGCTTATGTCCTTTGTTAAAGAGGAATGGTGCATGCTCAGCATAAAAGATTGCATAGTGTAAAAAACAGAGCACACAAGAAACCAATTATTTTCTTCGAATTATAGGACAACTCTGATGGACTGATTCCAACTGACCAGAGCCTTAATTTACTTAAACTGCTGCCCTGTGTCTGTCTATATAAGGAAGAATTGGGTAATGTGGCAACAGCTGTTATTATAAATAATCCTATTCCTAGGTGTCAAATAATGGGTAACAGGGTGTCACACAGACACAGATTCAGCCAAATCTGTTTGTGGCAACAGGAGTAAATGGTTGGAATTGATATTTTATCAGATTAATTAATTAATTAATTCATTCATTCATTCATTCAATCATTCTGTAAATATTGTTTGTAGCAACTATAGTCCAGGCAGTGTTCTAGGCCTTGGAGAAATGACTCTGGGTATTATAAAGGGCCATCTCTCATGAAGCTTACACATTCTAATGGAGGTAGACAAAAAGTAAACAAATAAATATGTAATTTATCAATTCGTGATAAGTGCTATGAGGAAAAAGGTAAAGCAGTGCAAGGGTGATAGAATGAGGGGAGAATGGGGGTGTTTTTGTTTTTTTTATCAAGCGTGGTCATAGGAGGACTCTCTGATTAGGTGATATTTGGGCAAAGATATGCTCAAGACTATGGCAGGATCAGAGGAAAGGTTGCTTTTTAGTCACCATATTCTGCTAAGCCAAGGAAGATGACCAGCCATTTCAAGAATCGTTTCAACAAGATTTTTAAAGAAAATATTAACCCTCAGTTAATTAGAATCTCCACTTGGCCAGAATTACTCTTAACCCTATTTCCTAGGCATTACAGTGATAAGAAGGCAACAAAATATACATTTAAGCATTCTTAATAATATATCCAGAGACAACATGTTATAGTGGGAAAAGAATAATTTTCAAAATCTTTGAAGAGAAGGGAATGTGAAATTGGTGAGTTCTACTTAGCATCCCATTTCCATCTCTCAGTCATTTTGTGTTAATTGGTTAACCTGCTCAGGTTTCACTTTATCTATGGAAAAATGATAACAACACCTTTCTTTTGGATTAGCTCTGAGGATTTAATCAGATGCTATATGTAAGATTTGGGCACCTAGGTAGTGCATAAGAACAGGTTAATCTTATTCCCCCAATGTCCCTAGAGATTTACTAAACCATGAAGAGTATCACAGTGCAATCCAATAAACATAAAATTTTATTTTGTCTCCCAGAAACAGAATTGTAAATCTTAGGATGTCCAGGAAACCAGTGGCTTAAATGAACTTAAGATTTTTTGAATGATTATTCTACTACATTGTTGGTGTCAGTCTCCCATCTGGACTATTTGTTTAAAGCTTTTATTCCAGCTAAAAATCAGGTCAACAGAAAATAATAATGGGCAACATGTCTGGAATTTGAAGCAAAGACTACAACAGCCAGTCAAACATGCTAAGCATATACAGTAAAACCTTGGATTGTGAGTAACTTGGTTTGCAAGTGTTCTGCAAGACAAGCAAACATTTCTAATACATTTTAATGTGGTAAACAAGTGATGTCTTGTAATACGAATAGTTTGTTTCTGGAATGAATTATGCTCGCAAACCAAGGTATTACTGTACTTGGATACAGCCTCTCATCTTGGATACAGTCTCTACGATTAACATTTCCCCTTGGGCCAGTGGGGTGGGTCCAATAAGATGGGTACCCATGAACTTCCATATAACATTCATTTCAACAATTTTGGAAACCCAGTATATATGTCATTGGGTTTTCCCTAAAATAGAATGGATGGGACCTGCTTGGTTCTATTTTAAGCTCACTTGTGTATTATTCTTCCCTTTAGTGCACATTTACAGCATTCAGATTAAAAGAAAATTCCTGCATCCTGTCTAGTACTTAATATTCCATGTGGTGGTTTCTTTATCATATATGAATGGGCTGTTTTCTCATTTCTCTTAGTTATTTCAGGAGGCTGGTGATGTGAGAGCCACAGGGTGCTCATTACTCTGCTTTTTCCAAAATTATTTTTAAGGTTTCCATGAACAAATCTAGCAAATTAAGGTTGAACCAGTGTTGAACAGCACCATGCTATCCTTATCCTAAAGCCTTTCTCCAGAGGTTCATGCCATTTTCACAGATGTTATGTCAAAGCTTTCTCAGAATGGAAAGGTAAGATCTTGCACCATTATAAACCCACTTTTAACATGGGCATGACCTCTACTTGAGCTAGTATGTTGTACACTGCACAGATCCTGACATCTGAGAATTTTCTCTAAGCTGACAAGTCTTAAAGGGGAGTCAGCCAACCTCTGGGAGAACCAGAGAACCTGGTATTTGCCTGCTACTTCAGGTGCCCTTGTGTGTTTGCTAGCTAGCCCTGGACTAAGTGAACATGTGAGCTTTGATTGCCAACACCAACTGTGAAGTCAATGGGAAGCACTGAGCCTAGTCATAACATGAGCATTTTGAGAGCAAGAGTAATCAAATCTATATGAAGTCTATGACTGAAATGAGTATCACTTTTAAATAATACTTCGTACCTCATTTTTTACACAGCACTTTCTAAGATATTAATTTATACAATATTTACAAGCCAAGGTGAAGGAAATTATCGTCTTCAGTTTACTGATGAAAAAAATCCAAGGCTTAAGAAGTTAATCATACAATACTACTGCAGAGACAGAAGAGACAGTTTATGGAATATAATCAATAAGGTTGTAAATATATATTTTTTTAGGGGAACAGACAGATGCATGTCCTTTTAGGGAGACCACTTCATGGATGGTGTAGTGGCCTTACCACTGCACTGTACATCTGAAGCTGCTGCTGAACAATATTATATGTCAACTATAATTTAACACATATATAGTCATGGGATGTGGAATATAGTGTAGGGATGGAGTCAATGGAATTGTAATAGATATGTATGATATCGGGTGTGGGAGGGCAGCGGAGGGGGGAGGGAGGAGTCACTTTGTAAGGGGTGAAAAAAAATAACTATTGCATTGTTTTGTACATCTGTAAATAATAATAATAATAATAATAATAATAATAATAATAATAATAATAAATTATAAATTTTAAAAAAAAGAAGTTAATCAGTTTGCCCAAGATTCAGATAGGAAATGTCAACTGGAACTGGACCCCAGGTCCTCACGGTTCATATCTTAATGTTCTCCTCCCTCCACTAAGATCTTTCAGTTCCAATGCCCTATAGATATATTTATTCACTAGTTCATTACATCAGCTACCTACTTTTCCTGTTCATACTATTTTACCTTATCACTAGACTCCTGATTTTCAGGTAGCTGACGAGCCATGATTTCTCAAAAAAAATTCTCTTAAAATCCAAAATGAGTCTCTGTTGAAGAAAAGAAGAAGATGTGTGGATAATAAAAATTACATCAGGACACATGTATTTCTGCCGCTTAATGACAAAAGAAGACATTTAATTAATCTCTTTCATTCCTTTGTAAGATTGACATCAAACCTTTTCTACTCTTTAAAACCCACCCTGGGCCGGCCGAGTGGCGCATTGGTTAAGTGCTGGTTTTGGGATGCCAGCGGCCCCGGTTCGGATCCCACATGAGGGCCAGTGACACTGCCCTCTACAGCTAACAACAGCTCCACCTGGAGCTGGGCTGTGCGAGCCCCGGTGATGGTGTGGGCTGTTATAGGCTACAGTGAGTGGCCCGCAGCCAGCGTGAGCGGCTGGCAGCCAAGAGTGAGCTGCCAATAGCCGCAGTGAGCGACATCCAGAGGCCAGCGACCGATCTGCCTCATCCGGGAAGAGCGCAATGACGATACCAACAGTGAAGCAACATCCTCCGCAACTAAACTGAAGAACAAAAAGACAGCAACTTGTCTGTTCCCCTTCCCCGATTTCCCAACGCTGTTCCCCTCAGCCAATTCCCCAATAAAATCTTTAAAAAAAAATAAAATAAAAAAAATAAAACCCACCCTGTTCATCCAAAATCATGGTGGGATCCTTCACATTTGCTATCTAGGCCTTTTATCTACTTCTACCTACCTACTTGCTAGATGCTTAAACATTTACTCTCTAGACTACTCGCTTGGAATTTCATGATGAATGCCTTATATGCTTCATATGTTATTGACTTGTATTATTATTATTATTATTATTGTATCATTATTATTTAATTTTCTATATATGAATGGCCTCTCAACTTCAGGCTAAGCTTGTAGAAAGAAAACAGGGGCCGTATCTTAAACTTTTCTCAATTCCTTAGATTTAAGATTGTCTATAAGAATATTTATAAAACTAGAAACAGGGAAAATATGTTGTTGTAACTATGATAATTGTATAACATAACTCTGGCTTTGTTAAATAGTCATGTGATCCAGAAATGCCAATGAGATATAAGTAGATTAATTTTGGAAAAGCTTTTGTTTCCTTTTAAGGTGGATAGGGAGAAAAGAACCTGCTGATCCATTACTTCTCTTTCTTTCTAACCTGAATGTGGACATATGGCCTGGTCCTGTGGCAGCCATCATGTGACATGAGGTAGGAAGCATTCAATTGAAAAGACAACAGCCAAAACGGTAGGACAGAAAAATAGAAAGAGAAATCCTGTGTCTTTGATGACATCAATGAGCAGCTGCACCAATGCTAGTAATCACCTCCCCACACTATTCTTATTAGTGAGGTATTGCATGTCTGTATTGTTTAAGCCATTTCTAATTCCAACTATATACATTCAGTTTCATACTGAAGTTGAACCACATGTCTTTCTTTGAGCTTCCTAACAGGCAAAATAGCAATAAAAAAAGAGATACTTGCTCAGTTATTATTTGTCATTGTCCTTGAGGAAAAAATATGTCTGTTCCTCAAGGGAAGCACTGCATCCCATGGAACTTAGTTCAAGAAATGCCTCAGGCGGAGCACCATAGAGACACACTGAGTTATGGTGGAAAATATATTCAAATCATATCCCCACACTGAATGCAAAATTAGATTTTATATGGTTGTTTCCTGTAGCACCTATTAATGTATACGGAGAATATAATACTAACCCTAATTCAGTGAAAACTATTATACAAGAGATATAGGGTGATGTGATCTTAATATTTTTTTGTTGGACTTTGAAGTCATGTAAACAAGAAATTATATTTTTATTTCTTCATTTAAGGAATGTTGATCCATCTAAGTTACCATACAATCAGTAGAGGGCAAAACATAGTTCCCTATTATATAGTTTTAAGTTTTATAATAGAAAAGAAATCACTGTGCTATGGAAATTTCCCAAAATATTGCTAAGGAGGAAAGGGGATTTAAGTTCTGAATTTATCTGCTTCATCAGTCTTCTTTGATTCCATTAATTAAATCATTGTTTAACTTTTTCCTGGTTAGGTGAAGTCTGAAGAGGGTCCTTTAATTGGGTCTTCATCTATCAGACAAAACTAGCTGGCCCATTTTTGAATTAGGGAGAGAGGAAATACTGACTCAACCCATTTAAGCAGAGAGCAGCGTGGGCAGGGAGGGTCAATCTTACACATCTTTTATTGCAAAATAGTTCCAAATCTCTGGAGACTGGATGAGTGGGAGAGAATGGATTATGCTTCTAAAGTAGAAGCTATCTAAGAGGACAAGAAAACAACCTTTTGGTACAGAAAAGAAATGAGAGCCTGCCTTCTACACAGGCCACCATTATACCATTTTGGTACCTGTGCAGCAATTAGGGGTTTCTAAGCCTTAACAATCTGCAATCATTAATAGAAAACTGGAACTAATCTTAGCCATGGCATTTTGTCTTGAGAACATAATTGGCCCTGTGATCCATAAGTGACTCATTGAGGAAATACTTGGGCATGCCGCACAATATGAGGGCAATATTTTAACAACAGACAAACATGTATTACATGGGGAAGAATCATAAATGAAAGGAAAATAAATTAAGGAGTCAAGAAACCAGAGGGAGGCTCACAGCAAGAGGCAGATACCATTACCCTGGAAGTGAAACGCCAGCACTTTGGAAACAAAACATATGTGCTGGAATCATCAATGAACTTGAAATGAGACCTAAAAAATACCCAATACCAATTTGCCTTCACTTCCTTTTGTGCTTACCATGTGCCAAATAGTTGAATATAAAGTGTTCTAATGGATGCAAGAACATTTTACAAATTAAGTGCTCTGAAAATATAAGCCATTATCATCATTATTGGGGAAGAGGAGACCACCATGTTACTCAGATTATGATGTCTAATAGCCAAATAATTTTCCCAGAAGGAAGCTATGAAACACTAAACCATTTTTTTTTCCAGAAACTTAATTTTTTAGTGTTTGGTCTTGAACTGGTTATAGCTTGCTACCAATAAGAATCTCTTTTTAACATTAAGGGTATTCGATTGTGGTAATCAGTTAGGAGAATGTTTGTACTTCCTGCACTATTTCGGAAGAGCAGAAAGAATCTGAGCCATGGCCCACAGTGCTTAGGCCAGAGTTGGCAAATGAGCAGAGTAGTGCCCTTCACCCTCCCATGCTCAAAGCAGACATTGATAATCGATCATGGTGCTCTGCTAGTCTCATCAACAGCCTTAGAATCCATGTCCACACAGCCTTCCAGGAAGCTACTGTCCACTAATCGGCACACTGAGCTGAAAACCTAATTGCTGTCTTGGCCCTAAGCAGTTTAGAGTGCTATTTTAGTTCTCCACCCAGCCTGATTGGTGGAATGGCTCCAACTCTGCGGAGCTCATCAAAAAGAGATATCCATTTAAGGAATAATAATTATGTCAATAACAAACATCAAGAACAACTATAGTGATAATAGTATCTGCCATGTAGTGAGCCCTTACTATGTTCCAGGAACTGGTGGAAGTGCTTTCCATACTATTTATTTGCTTCCATTTCACAGAAAAGAAAACTGAAACAGATGGAGTTAACAATTCGTCCAGACTCATGAGATTTAAACCCAGTTGTCTTTGATTCCAGAGCCCACACTGTTAACTACATGAAGAACAGAACCTGAGGTGCATTATAACATGGTCCGTGATCTGCATCCACATTACAGCCTTCTTGTAGTGTAGAAGGAACCCTTTCCCCCCATTTCTTGAGGAAGCTGGTGGTTCTAGCTACTTTCTGAGAAGTCTACATTTGCTGGAAGTTTAGTGTTACTCCAGACAGTGCAGAGAGAAATCCAGCCATCTCAAACTTCACAGTATTTATTTAAACTCAGCAGAGTTCACACAGTTTATACAAAAAGATTTTTACAGGAAATGAAGATGTCATCTCCCTATTTTACATGTACAGTCATCCTCCACCCTACACCGACCCCAGGGCATGACCACTTATCACAGAGGCAGAGCATGTACAGATCTCAGTCATGGCAAAACAGCCTTCAAATGCAGCGGGAAAACCAATCAGACTTTCTGAGGTTTCAAGAGCTATTTCAGTAAGTTTTCTCTTAGAAAAGGAGAATTTTATACAGATACTAGATAATATTCCAGTCTTGGTCACATCCGGGATATGATTTGACTTTGGTCTTTCCGGAAGCATCATTATGGACATGGGAACATGGCCAGGGGGGAAAAATAAACACAGTTTTACAGTTTTCCAAGTCTTGCTTGTGGTGAATAAAGGCAAAATTAAGATAACCAACTTCAAAGTGATGATACATCCCACTTTATCACTAAAACCCAACATCTTCAGAATTTCCTGTTGTTCAACAAAGATTACTCAAAGTGTGATAACAAGAGAGGACACAGAAAATAACCAAGTATTGAAGCATTCTCTTATTACTGAATCTTAGAGAGACCAGGTAAACTTCTGATAGAGTGGCAAAACTGTTTTCAGTAAATTCTGTTCTTACTTGTGCCCTTCTCCTTTCTGTATGTCCCCCCATCTCTGCCCTGCACCCTCAAATACCTTCATAGATTCTCTGCTGCTTCTAATCCCTTTTCCTATCTCTGCTTTAAAGTTCCCACTAAAACTTGTCTTCACTGCTTCCCTTCCCCTTTAGGTCCTGTTCATTGCCAGAGGACAAATAGATTAAACCTAGCCAAATATTAACCAGTTTAATAATCTTGATATTTCTAGCAGTATGTCAGGGTTGGTGGGAAAATGAATTGGAGTCAGGAGAAAAGGCTTTCTGATTCTCACCGTGAAAATCAAACTATTTAAGGCAGGCAACCCTCTGTCATGACTAGGGCCAGCACCTCCTTAATTGAAGTGGATGGAGGTCTTCCAAGCTATCTCTTTCTTGCGCTGAATTTCATAAACAAGTGATAAAAGAGATGAAACAGATGCCCTACCTAAGCACACCCTGAAACACAGCCCCCAGCCGTCCTACACCTCCAGCTGGAAATGATGCACACAGCTTATGAGCTAGAGTCAGAGGTCATTACCAGACCCTGCCAGGCCCAAGCAGAGGGCGGCTTCCGTGTGTCTATGCTGCAGTGTGGAAAGCAGCAGTGCCCATCGTGCAGGGGACATCTGTGACTGTAGTGGCAGTTGAGCCATTGAGAGGAACAATTACAAGGCCCTGCTGACGTCAATACCTGGAAAAGAGCTTTGCGTATTTTAAAAAAGCTGCTGTCCATTGTATTAAGCAACATCACTTAAAGTAATCGAGGTGATCTATATGTGTATTAATAGCCAGGGTATTTGTAATTTCTGCTTCTGCTTCACGACTGCGTGAATGCATTGAGCTAACCAGAGCTGTTATGCTCAGAAAACGTATTATAGGAGATGTTCTCTGCTCCTCTCCCTCCCTTCTTGTTGTTCCTAATCTTGACTCCTATTTCGCATCTTTGATATATATATATATATATATATATATATATATATATGTAAAAATCTTGATAAAGAACATTTTAATAGAAATTTAAAATATCTATCGACATCTACTCAGTGATCATTATGCAAAAAAATGAGAAAGAAGTGGGGGTGGGGTTTTGAGTAAAAGGAAGACTGTGTTTTGTATCAGACAGACCTAAATTCAATTTTCTTTATCCATCTCTATAACCAAATAAAAACCCTAAGGACTTGTGTTCTTTATGGAAATACTAACATATTAGCTAAAGAACATGTTTGTCACATACTGTTTTAAACCCCTCACAGCACAAGTGTCATTTCTGTTACCAGTGGAGAAGCGAAGTCTCCAAGTGGTTAATAGGCCTTGTTTCTTCAGCACTTACTATGTGCCAGGTGATGTGCGAAGCGCTTTACACACATGTGACAAAACTTTAGTACGTAGGTCCTGTTGTCAATCTCACTTTACAGGAGAGGTAGCAGATTTCAAGCTAGCAGGCAGGGTAGACTCAGGATTTCAATGCAGCCATTTTGAGTCGGCATCCACTGCTCTTAAGCACTAAGCAGGGTATTTTGTAGTGCAGTGCTGTGAAAACCATAATTCAAGCCAGCCCACCTACCAGCAAATCCCAATATTGTCTCTTATTAAATGGGTGACTTTTTGCCAAGTTACTTAATCATTTTCTTCCCAAAAAAGTTTTACTCTCACGTGATATTGTTTCAGTTCTGCCTGCTTTTATTTTATTTTATTTTATTTTTTGAGGATAGTGTCACCGGCCCTCACATGTGGGATCCGAACCGGGGCCACTGGTGTCCCAAGCAAGCTCCCAACCAATGCGTCACTCAGCCGGCCCAGTTCTGCCTGCTTTTGGGTTTCACAATTTTTTATTGTTTTTATGAGCATTATTTCTTCATTTTTATCTGAAATGCTAAGTACAGATTTTTGTTCTATTGTCTTTATTTTTTAAATCAACACCCAATAAAATTGACTTCTTTTGATGTACAGTGCTATGCATTTTAACATACATATAGATTCATGTAAACGTCACCTCAAAGAAGTTACAAGATAGGTCCATCACCATTAAAATTCCCTATGCTGCCCCCTTTTCAGTGACATCGTCCTCCTACCACAATCCCCTGGCAACCATCCATCTTTTCTCCATCATCTTTGCTTTGTCTTTTGTAGAATGTCATGTAATTGGAATCATACAGTAGGTAGCCTCTTGAGACTAGTTTCCTTCACTCAGCATGACTTTGATATTCATCCATGTTGTTGCATGTATCATTAATTCATTCCTTTTTATTGCTGAGTAGTATTTCATTGTACCACAATTTGTTTATCCATTGACCTATTGAAGGATGTTTCGGTTGTGTCCAGTTTGGGGCAATTATGAATAAAGCTGCTATAAACATTCATGTACACATTTTTATGCGAACATAATTTTCCTTTCTCTAGGAGTGGGACTGCTGGGTGATAAGTTTATGTTTAACATTGCAGGAAGTTGTCAAGCTGTTTTTCACAGTGGTTGTACCATATTCATTCCCACCAGCAATATCTGACAGTTCCAGTTACTCTGCATCCTTCTCAACACTTCATATTATCAATGTTTTTTATTTTAGTTATTCTAATAGGGGTGGTGATATCTCATCATGGTTTTCATTTCCAACTCCGTAACAGTTAATGGTGTTGAGTATCTTTCCCTGTCCTTATATGCCACCTGTATATCATCTTTGGCGAAGCTCAAGTCCTTTGCCCATTATTTTTAATCTATTTTTTCTAATTTATTGGGGAACAGTATGTTTCTCCAGGAGCCATCAGCTCCAAGTCAAATAGGTGTTTCAATCTACTTGTGGAGGGTGCAGCTCAGTGGCCCATGTGGGGATCGAACCAGCAACCTTGGTGTTAAGAGCACTGCACTCTAACCGACTGAGCCAACCAGCCCCCCACCCTTTGCCCATTTTTAAATTGGGTAGTTTATCTTCTTATTGTTGAGTTTTGAGAATTCTTTATATATTCTGGATACAAGTCTTTTGAACTTTATATGGCTTCCCTATATTTCTCCCAGTACATAGCTTGGCTTTTCATTCTCTTAACAGAGTCTTTCACAGAGCAAAAAAAAATAATGTTGGTGAAGTCTAGTTTATCCTTTTTTCCCCCATGGATTATTTTTTGTGTGTCATATCTAAGAATGTTTTGCCTAACCCCAAATCATGAAGATTTTCTTCTATGTTTTCTTTTAACAATTTTATAGTTTTACATTTTACCCTTAAATTTATCATTCATTTTGAATATTTGTGTCTGCCATGAGGTTATGACAAATTTCTTTTCTCTTTTCTTCTTTTTGCACATGAGTGTACAATTGTTCCATCACCATTTGTTGAAAAGATGATTTTTTTCTCTATTGAATTGAATGTCCACTTGGTAAAATATCAATTGACCATACTTGTGTGCATCTTTTCCTGAACTCTTTGTTCTGTCCCATTAAGCCATGTGTCTATACCTTCACCAGTATCACACATCTTAATTATTGTAGTTTTACAGTAAAAATGGGAAGTATCTATCCTTTGACTTTGTTCTTCTTTTGTAAAACTGTTTTGGCTAATCTAGTTCATTTCCCTTTCCATATAAATGTTAGAATCAGCCTCTTTTTATTTACAACAACAACAAAAAATCCAAGTGGAATTGTATTAAGTCTATTGATATCTTAACTTGGAGTCTTCCAATCCACTGAGCAAAACCCAAGAGATTAAAGAGAACACAGTATCACTCTTTTATTTAGATCTTCTTTGATTTATTTCATCAACATTTTGTAGATTTAAGCCTATATATGATTTTTTTTAGATTTGTACACAAATATTTCATTTTTTTTAGCTATGGAAATTGCTATTGTTTTATTTATTTCAGTTTCAATTTATTCATCATTGGCATATTCAGTATGATTGTGTATTGACTTTTCATCTTATAATCTTGCTAAACTCACTTAGTTGTAGAAACTTTTATTTAGATTCCATGGCAGTTTCCATATAGATAATTTTCTATGTAGGCAGTGTCATCTGTGAATAGAGATGTAGTAGAATATGGTTGATTATAGTGACTGATTTTATTTTATTTAAATTATTTTTTTAAATTGTGTTAAAATATACATTATACAAAATTTACCAGTTTAATCATTTTTAAATGTGCAGTTCAGTTTCATTAAGTACATTCACATTGTTGTGCAGACAACACCACCATCAATCTCAAGAATTTTTTAAATCTTTGCAAGTCATTTATTTTTATACTCCCACTTTACCAACACTTCCCTCCCTCCAGACCATCATTCCAATTACCCTTTCTCACCATTCAGCACCAACCACTCTGTATCAACCATCTATTGCTATGTAACAAGCTACTTATTGAACTCACTGTTCTGCTAGGTGATTCTTCTGGTCTAGGCTGGTCTCATAAGCTAGGCTTGCTAATGAGTTTGCAGTCAATTGATCAGTTGACTGGGGCTTGGCTGGTCTTGCATGGCCTCACTGACATATCTAGCAGTAGGCTGGCTACTGGTAATTTTGACAAGAGTGACTGGGTCATATGATTTTCACTCTACCAGTGGGATACTCAAAACTTATTCATATATTGGTGATGGCAAGGTCTGCCAAGAGATCAAGTCCCAGAGCTCAAATGTTTTTCAAGCCTCTATTTGTATCACATTTCTAATATCCCATTAACCAAAGCAAGCCAAATGGTCAGAATCAGGGGAGAGGACTGTCTACTTTTTTCCCCCAGTTTTATTGAGGTATAGCTGATAAATAAAATTGTTTGTATTTAAGGTGTACAATGTGATGTTTTGATATACATACTTATTCTGAAATGATTGCTGCCATCAAGTTAATTAATAGGTGCATCACCTCACATAGTTGCCATTTTTGTGTGTATGGTGAGATCACTTCAGATCTACTCTCTCAGCAAATTTCAAGTATAGAACACAGTATTACTAACTACAGTCACTATGCTGTA
Source organism: Aselliscus stoliczkanus (assembly GCA_033961575.1). Classification (NCBI taxonomy): domain Eukaryota; kingdom Metazoa; phylum Chordata; class Mammalia; order Chiroptera; family Hipposideridae; genus Aselliscus; species Aselliscus stoliczkanus. Next base: position 142,802,160 of record CM066729.1, read on the forward strand.
TATTAGATCCCAGAACTTATTCATCTTATAATTGAAAGTTTGTACTCTTTGACCATCCCCCTTTTTCTCTGCCTCCCCAGCCCCTGACAACCACCATTCTACTTTCTGTTTCAATGAACTCAACATTTTTAGGTTCCACATATAAGTAATACCATACAATATTTTTCTTTTTCTGCCAGGATTACTTCACTTAGCATAATGTCCTCCACGTTTATCCATGTTGCCACAAATGGCAGGAATTAAGTTCTTTATATATAGCCAAATAATATTCCATTGTATACATGTATGCCATAATTTCTTCATCTATTAATCCACCAATGGACATTTAGGTTGTTTCCATATCCTAGCTCTTGTGAATAATGTTTCAGTTAATAGGAGTGCAGATATCTCTTTGAAATGCTGACTTCATTTCGCGCGCACGTGTGTGTGTGTGTGTGTGTGTGTGTGTGTGTGTGTGTGTGTGTTTGTGTATCCAGAACTAGGATTGCTGGATCTTATGGTAGTTGTATTTTGAATTTTTGAGAAACCTTCTTGTTGTTTTCCTAGTGGCTATACCAATTTACATTCCCACCAATAGTACATAAGGGTTCCTTTTCTCCACATCTCACCAACACTTGTTACCTCCTTTTTTTTTTTTAATAGCCCTTATAATAGATGTGAGGCGATATTTCATTGTCGTTTTGATTAGCATTTCCCTGATGATTAATTATATTGAGCATCTTTTCATGTACCTGTTGAGCATTTGTATGTCTTCTTTGGAAAAATGTCTATTCAGGTAATTTTCCCATTTTTAATCAAATTAATAAAGCTATTATTAATTTTGCTATTGAGTTGTATGAGTTCCTTATATATTTTGGATATTAACTACTAATCAGATATATGATTTGTGAATATTGTCTCCCATTCCATAGGTTGCCTTTCCATTTTGTTGATTTTTTTCTTTTGCTATGCAAAAACTTCTTAGTATGATGTAGTCCCTTTTTTTTTTTTTTTTTTTTGGCTTTTGCTGCTTATGTTTTTGGTGTCATATCCAAAAAAAAAATCATTGCTAAAATCAATGTCAAGAATATTTTTCCCTATGTTCTCTCCTGAGAGTTTTAAGTCTTTAATCCATTTTGAGTTAATTTTTGTGAGTGGGTAAGAGTCCAATTTCATTATTTTGTATGTCAATATACAGTTTTCCCAACACTATTTATTGAAAAGACTATCGTTTCCACATGGAATATTCTTGGCTCCCTTGTCATATATTAATTGACCATATGTGTGTGGATTTATTTCTGGGATCTTGATTCTGTTCCACTGATCTATGTATCTGTTTGTATGGCTGTACCATATTGTCCTGATTACTAAAGTTTTGTAATATAGTTTAAAAAGAGGGAGCATGATGCCTTCAGCTTTGTTATTCTTTCTCAAGATTGCTTTGGATATTTGGAGTCTTTTTTGGTTCCATTTGAATTTTAGGATTAATTTTTCCATTCTGTGAAAACTGCCATTGGAATTTTGATAGGGATTGCAGGGAATCTGGAGATAGCTTTGGGTAGTACGGACATATTAACAATATTAATTCTTACAACCCATGAACACAAGATATCTTTTCATTTATTTGTGTATTCAATTTCTTTCACCAATGTCACATAATGTTCAATGTAGAGATCTTTAACCTCATTGGTTAAATGTATTTCTAAGTATTTTATTGGTTTTGATGCTATTGTGAATGGGATTGATTCCTTAATTTCTTTTTCAGATAATTCATTGTTAGTATATAGAAAAGCAACTGATTTTTGTAAGTTATGTTTTATCTTGCAATCTTACTGAATTCATTTATTAGTTCTAACAATTTTTTGGTGTAATCTTTAGAACTTCCTGTACATAAGATCATGTCATCTCCAAACAAGGAAAAGTTTACTTATTCTTTTTTAATTTGGATGTCTTCTTTTTTTTCCTTTTTCTTGACCAGTTGCTCTGGCTAGGACTTCCACTACTATGTTGAATACAGTGGTGAGAGTAGGCACCCTTATCTTGTTTCTGATCTTGGAGAAAAATACTTTCAGTGTGGTTGAGTATGATGTTAGCTGTGGGCATGTCATATATGACCTTTATTATGTTGAGATACATCCTTCCGTACCCAATTTGTTGAGAGTCTTTATCTTGGAAAGATGTTGAATTTTGTCAAAATTCTTTTCCTGCATTTATTGAAATAATCATATGATTTTTTTTTTACATCTCAATTGCCATGAAACAATTTTATTCAAACTCTTCATATGCATCTTATACATATGTGCCTTTGTAATCAATAGAATCATATGATTTTTTTATCCTTAATTCTGTTAATGTAGTGTGTCATATTTATTGATTTCTGTATGTTGAACCATTCTTGCATCTCAGGGATGTAAATCCCAGTTGATCATGATTCTTTTAATGGGCTGTTGAATTTGGTTTGCCAGTATTTTGTTGAGAAAATTTGCATCTATGTTCATCAAGAATATTGGTCTGTAATTTTCTTTTCTTGTAGTGTCCTTATCTGGCTTTAGTATCAGCGTGATGCTGGTCTTGTGAAATGAGTTTGGATGTATTCCCTTCTCCTGAATTTTTCAGAAGAGTTTGAAAAGGATTGGTAATAATTGTTTAAATGTTTGGTAGAATTTACCAGTGAAGCCATCTGCTCCTGGACCTTTATTTGTTGGGAGGTTTTTGATTACTGATTCAATCTCCTTACTCATTATTAAACTGTTCAAATTTTCTGTTTCCCCATGATTCAGTCTTTGTATATTCTATGTTTCTAGGAATTTATCCATTTCTTCTAGGTTATCCAATTTGTTGCATATACTTGGTCACAGTAGTCTTTCATGAACTTTTGTGTTTCTGTGGTATCAGTTGTAATGTCTCCTCTTTCATCTATAATTTTATGTACTTGAGTCCTCCCTTATTACCTTGGTTAGTCTAGCTAAAGATTTGTCAATTTTGGGGCCAGCTGAGTGGCTCAGTTGGTTAAGAGTTCGCTCAAGAGTGCGAGCTATGAGCAACAGGGTTGCTGGTTTGATTCCTGGCCCGAGCTGAGCTGACATTGAGCTGCCAACAGGTGGCAGGATGCCTCAGCTAAAAAAAGAAGAAAAAAAAATTGTCAATTTCGTTTATCTTTTCAAAAAAACCCCAAACAACTCTTAGTTTTGCCGATCTTTTTTATTGTTTTTCTATTCTCTATTTTTTTGTTTCTACTCTAATCTTTTATTATTTCCTTCCTTCTGTTAACTATGGCCTAGTTTGTTGAATGTTTTATGTGCACTTCAAAAGAATGTGTATTCTGTTATTATTTTGTGTACTGTTCTGTATATATCAAATAGTTCCAGCTGAGAGATGGAATTTTGTTTAGTGATTTTATATCCTTTTATTTTTCTGTCTACTTGTTCTGTTATTGAGGGAGTAGTGTTAAAATCTACAATTATAATTTCTCTATTTCTCATTTCAGTTATGTCAACTTTTACTTCATGTATTTTGAAGCTCTGTTGTTAGGTATATGCATATTTAGGATTGTTCTGCCTCCTTGATCAATTGACTATTATTATTATGTAATGTACCTCTTTATCTCTGATAATTTCCCTTTTTCTAAAGTCTAGTTTGACATCAATATAGGCACCCACATACCCTTTGATTAGCATTCCCATGATATATCCTTTTTCCATCCTTTTACATTTTTTTTGTTTTTTTGAGGGCAGCATCATTGGCCCTCATATGTGGGACCGAACCGGGGCCACTGGCTTCCCAAGCCAGCGCTTAACCACCGTGCCACTCGGCCGGCCCACCATCCTTTAACTTTTAACCTACCTATATAATTATATAATATTATATATATAAGCCACATATTCTTAGGTGGTTTTTTTTTTTTTCTTTTATGGTAATCTCTGTCTTTTTTTTTTTTTGGGGTGAGCCATCCTGCCACCTATTGGCAGCTCAATGGCAACTCAGCTCAGCCTGGCATTGAACCGCCGTTGCTCAGAGCTCAGCTCACACTCTTGAGTGAGCTCTTAACCAACTGAGCCACTCGGCCGGCCCGGTAATCTCTGTCTTTTAATTGGTGTGTTTAGGCCATTTCCCTTAATGTAATAATCAATATGTTTGAATTAAGTCTAATTTATTATTGTTTTCTGTTTGTTCTTTCAGGTTTTTCTGTTCTTCTTCTCCTCTTCCTTCTACTCCTCCTTCTTTTTTCCTCTCTTGCCTTCTCTGGAATATTTGAATTGTTTTTAGAATTCCATTTTAATTAATCTATTAAGCTTTTAACTATATTTCCATGCAAAAAAAATGGTGGGGGCTGGGTTGCTTCAGGGATTAAAATATACATAGTTAACTTTCCACAGTCTAATTAGAATTTTATTTTACCACTTTATGGGGAATAACAATAGGAATCTCACCATGAAATAGACCCTTTCACCTCCCCCTTCAATGATGTAGTTATCATATGTATTACATACATTGAATATCCTCCCATGAGTGCTATAACTTCTGCTTTTACCTGTCATACATATTTTAAAGATATTAAGAAAAGAATAGTCAGTTACATTAATAGAATTTTATCATTTCTGTTGTTTTCCCTTCATTCCTGATATTCCAAACTTCCTTCTGATATCATTTCCCCTCCAATGAATAATTTCCTTTAACATTTCTTTTATAGCAGGTCTGCTTTTGAGACATTTTCTTTGTTTTTCTACATTGAGAAATGTTATTTCACTTTCAGTCTTAACAGTAAAATATTCATTGCATATAGAATATCTCACTGGATATAAATTTGGAGTTAACTGGTGTTTTTTTTTTTTCTTTTTTCTTTTTTCTTTCAGCCCTTTAAAATGTTGTATCACTTTCTTCTGGCCTCCATGCTTTCTCATGAGAATTCTGCCACCATTTGTATCCTTGTTCCTCTACATGAAATGTACTATTTTCCTCTGACTGTTTTAAGGGTTATTCTTTGTCTCTAGTTTTTAGTTTGATTATGCTATGTGTGGAGATTAATTTCTTTGAGTTTATTCTAGTTGGGATCCACTGAGCTTCTTGAATTTAAAAATTATTTCTTGTGCCAGATTTATAATGCTTTCAATAATTAATCCCTCAAATAATTTTCTCTGCTCCATGCTCTTTTTTCTTTCTTTCTGAGACTGATGATACAACAGTGATGTTAGAGCTTTTAGTATTTCCTACAGTTCCCCGAGGCTCTGTTCATTTAAAAAAATCTTTTCCTTGTCTGTTGGTAATAATGCATAATTTACATTGATCTATTTTTTTTCTGTCTCCTCTGTTTTGCTATTGAGTGAATTTTTTTTTTTTTTTTTAGTTTGGACACTTTATTTTTCAGTTTTAAAATATCCATTTGGTTCTCTTTTATATATTCTATTTCTTTGCTGAAATATTCTACCTTTCCATTTGTTTCAACAACATTTACCCTTCCTTCTTTCAGAGAATTCCAACATCTGTGTCATCTCAGAGTTGGCATCTGTTCATTGTTTTCCTTAAGTGTTAAAATTTCCCTGGGTCTTTTTGTTTGTCTTGTTGTTTTTGTTTTGTTTTGTGTACTAAATAACTCTGCATTGAATTCTAGACATTTAGAATATTACGTTATGAGATTTTTTCTTTTTTTTTAAAGATTTTATTGGGGAATTGGGGGAGGGGAACAGCGTTGGGGAATTGGGGACGGGGAACAGATAAGTTGCTGTCGTTTTGTTCTTCGGTCTAGTTGCGGGGACGCTGCTTCACTGGCCCATGTTGGTATCGTCATTGTGCTCTTCCCAGATGAGGTAGATCGGTTGCTGGCCTCTGGATGGTCACTCACCGTGGCTATTGGCAGCTCATGCCGGCTGCCAGCCACTCACTGTAGCCCATGGCAGCCCACTGCAGCAGGGGCTGTAGCCTACACCATTGCCGGGGCTCGCAGCCCAGCTCCAGGTGGAACTGTTGTTAGCTGTAGAGGGCAGTGTCACTGGCCCTCATATGTGGGATCTGAACCAGGGCCGCTGGCATCCCAAAACCAGCTCTTAACCAATGCACCACTCGGCCGGCCCACAGTATGAGATTTTGAGTCTTGTATAAATCCTGAGGATTTATGACTTTTTTTCTTTTCTTTTTTTTTTTTTTTTTTTTTTGTCTTAGCAGGCATTTGTCCAGGTTATGTTTAGGCCACAGGTTCTGACCTGACTTGTGTGCGCTATGTTTCCAGTATTAGTTCAGTTTCAAAGTGTTTTCAGTGTTACTCAGATCAGTCCCACATAGGTACCACCAGTGGCCAATCTGGGACCTGGGAGGTGGTCTCTCATGTCTCCCAGTTCTCTAATCTTATGGTATGCTCAGATCCATATGTGTGTACATCAAAGATCAGCTGAGCATTCAAGTACAATGTTATGGGATGAATCTTTTGATTTCCCATCTTTCTGTAACCTCATCAGTATGTTTCACCTCCCTAGGTTTCCAGCCAGAAAATTTAATCTATTATTTTTCCACTCTGCAGGGGACTTCTTGTGACTAAGGCCAAGCAGAAAGACAGAGAGAAAAAAAAGCACTGCCATTATATTATTGCCTGGGATTTAGGGCAAGAGAAAATGGGGGCAAAACTAGAGTGTTCTCTACCCTCAGACCCATACAGTCTGCCTTTCCCTGCCTCTTGAAGCAGAGATCTAGAACTCCTCTTGGATTCCTTACTGACAGAAGCCAGTGTGCCTTTCAGATTTTGGGTTGCCTTTGAGTCCAGGCTGGGTGATACTGAAGGAAAAAATTGGAAAATTCACCACTGTTTTGATTCAAGTTCAAATTCAGGTCACAGTCCCCAATCTACATGCTGCCATTTATTTTTTAGAGACATTTCATAGCTGTTTCATGCAATCAGTCAGGATTTACAATTGCATTCAGTAGAAGAGAAAGGGTTGAGTGTCTTATCTCTTCTTTCTTAGAACCAGAGCCCTAAGTTCATTTAATTTTCAAATGTGCTATTATTTTCATTTCATCTGGAGTGATTTCATGGCTCCACTGTTGATTTCATTGGCTGTCCTTCATTTTCTTACGGAGGATGAATGAAAATAGTCTTGGTGTTAATTCTTTCACTATGGTATGACCTTGGCTAAGTTACTTATTTAAACCCTCTTTATCAGTACTTTTATTTGTAACAGAGGGACACAGGTCAAAGGTAGCAAGAGGTAATTAGTTAGAAGGCTGTTGCAGTAGAGCTGGAAAGAAATAATGGTGGCTCAGACCACGATGGTAGTGGTAGTAACCTGGAGAGCCTCTTTTGCTTTCCTCCATTCCATATTCATAGTCTATCCAACTTGATAGTCAAGACAAAGAAGAGGATGTAGTCAAAAAAATAAAAATAAAAAAAAGAACTACTGTTTCAGTTCTTTTTTCCTGCTGCCTCAAAACCAACCTTGATTCATGTTAAATTTTAGTAAGGAACTAGATTTGTTCACTCTAGAGAAGAGAAAGCTCAAGGGTGGGGCAGAAGGGGGCTGGGAGCAGGATAGCTCTCTTCAAATAGCTAATGAAACACTGTCTAAGAGAAGACATATTAAATGGATGCTAAGCAAGCATGCACACACAAAAAAAACTAAAGAAAAGACATTATAAGGAGTCAGTTCAGCTTACTAACAGGATGAACTTTATAATTATTTAGGCTGTTTAAAAATGTATTAGGCACTTTTAGGCATGGAAGAATGTTGGTTGCTGGAGGTGTCCAATCAGATAACTTTTCATGTTTAGCCCAGGCTTAAGAATTGTCATCAGCTCTCCATTTAGTGGATACTTGTTATGCTCTAGTTTCAGTGTTAGAGGGAATAAAAACATGAAACTTGTGACAGATGATGATGCTTTGACAATAGATAAATTTTAGTATTTTTCTCCCTTACACTAGCTTTGTCTTCTTTATTTTGTTTATTCAAACAGAGTTGTGGAAGCCGCCTAAGTTGGTGACAGCTATTTTGACTGAGAATTGATTCTACTCTGTCCTTCCAGCCTTAAGTTCTTAAAATATAATTTGTTAAGTGCTTACAAAAGTACCAGACTCTGTTCTGTGTGCTTTATGCATTATCCCATTATATTTTCATAACAGTATTTTGAGAAACCTATTATAATCATCATTTTTCAAATGAATAAACAAGGCTAAGAGATGCAATAACTTACCTGAGTTCACATGACTAGCATGATAGGCAGAATAATGGTCCCTCCAAAATGTACATGTCCTAATTCCTGGAAGCTGTGACTATGTTACCTTACATAGCAAAGGGACTTTGCAGATGTGATTAAGTTAAAGATCTTTAGATGGGACAATAATAATTGATTATCCATATGGGTCAAATGTAATCATTTGGGTCCTTATAGGAAAGCAGGAAGGTCAGAGTCACAGGAGACGTAACTACAGAAGTAGATTCAGAGAGATCTAAAGATGCTACATTTCTGGCTTTGAAGATGGAATAAGAGGAAATGATTCAAGTAATACAGGTGGTCTCTAGAAGCTGGAAAAGGCAAGAAAACAGATATTGCCTTAGAAGGTCCAGAAGGAACTCGGCCCTGCCAACACCTTAATTTTAATCCAGTAAGACCCACTTTGAACTTCTGACCTCCAGAACTATAAGACACCAAATTTGTGTTGTTTTAGGATACCAAGTTTGTGGTGATTTGTTATAGCAGCAATAGGAAACTAATATAACTAAGAAGGACAAAGCCAAGATTTGCACTCAGTTGATTTGGCTCCAGAGATCATGGATCATAAGGCAGTTTGCTTTTATTCTGAGTTTGGTTTAAGTGTCCTGTACACAAAGACAGATCTGAGTCAGTCCATTGCCCACATGCTACAGATGGCATTCTCTGTGGAAATTTCATAATCATGGAGGCCATGAGCAGGAAGAGGAGGGCATTGTTAATAGTTATATATAATTTATGCCTTGGATTCAGGGTTAGAAGTTTAATGGGGCTGTCAAAGTTACTTTATCTCATCTCTGCTTCTGAGGCTTGGATTCACTTCATAGTATCCTTATCAAGTGGTTACCCAACTCTATTTGCATACCTCCAGTGATTGGAATTGCATATCTCTTATGGAAAGTCATGCTATTTTAAAGCAACACTAATTGTTAGGAATTTCTACTTTACATTGACCAGAAATTCTCTTTCTTGAAACTGCCATCCATGGGTTTCAGTCTTGTCACTTGAATGCATGTGGAGTTAGTTTTCATAGATTCTGAATTGGGAGGAATGTTAAACTGATGGTTTCTAAGATATCTTAAGATTCAAATCTGATCCTCACCCAGGACATTAATACTTAGGTTTGCTGTGAGGATTGGAGATAATGTTCATAAAATATTTAGCATTCCAAGAAGTTTCATGATGGTGATAATGATGATGATGATGACGATAGTGATGATGATGACTACGGCAATTTCACAAATTTGAAGACAGCTTTCTCCTCTTTAGAAGTGTCTTTTAATTACCAAGCTACATTCCCCACCCTAAATCCCATGCCTTCAAATACTCATGACGTGAAATTGTGTCAAGTACTCTACCCTCCTATCTTTTAAATATGCTCCAGTTTGACAATATCCTTCAAATTGTGATACAGAAAACAGAGCCTAGACTTCATTGTGAAATAACTTCATTGTCTTGTTTGCTTTCCTAATACCTAGTTAGGATAAGACTAGTTATAATGTGGTGAATAGATTGGAGGATATTGAATAATAGAACAGGGCTACATGGACTGTAGTAGATGGGAGTTAGGGATCTTGGGGCTGTCTAAGGTAAGAGGAAGGCAATTGTGATTTGAATGAGGGAGGGATAATAAATAAGAAGATCAAAATGGTGAAAAAGTACAGAATGAGTAAGTGGTCGGGATTCAAAGACAAATTTCACTTGTTTCACAATTTTATCTTGGCATTCGACTTCAGCCAATAAGGACATTACAACTAGAGGTATCAAACCGACAAAACTGTTGTAAAACATACTGGCAACAAAGAGAAGAGGTTCAACCTTGCAATGGGAGCATCTGTTTTCATAGAGTTTCACTTGTCTAAAACCAATTTAAAAGGTCTTGGCTCACAACTTGAACTATCTGTAGCATACTGTTTTGATTGATCTGGCCACCCCTTCTATGAAAACCAAGAATTGTTCCATTTTCCCATTAGAGCTCAATGTGCACTTAAACATAGTCAATGCCTCTTGTCACACTCCAATCATACTTGAGACAGTACCTGCCTATCTCAAATATTCTTTATTTAATTTTCCTACTAGGCCTTAGGCCTTATTAGTTATGAAATACTGCCTTCTACCAGATATAGTACAACCACTTCAAAATTTTCAGTGAATCAAATCTTTATATAAAGTAACAAATTGAATTTACTTTTGATTATGAATACTGTGCAATCAGATTCATTTAAAGAACTCCAAATTCTGACTAATGAACTTTCATCAAGAAGCTGATAGTCTTAAAGTGGATTTACACGAATAGACTCAATACCCTTCATCCTTAGGTGAAGAGAAAAATACATAACCATCTTTTTTTTGTTTAGTTTGGTTCCTCACCCATTATACAGATAGTAACAATTTGTGATAAGCTAAACCAACAGCTAGGATAAAAATTATAAAAAATACCCATTATGCTTACAATAGTCCACAAATCTGAAAATATATTAAATTATCACTATAAGAACGTTCACAATGAAATGAAATGAACAGACTAAACATGAAATAAGGTTAATAGGGATTGCTTATGATAGGAAAAAGGCATCTGGGTCCTGAGAATGAAACATTTTCAAGTAATTGGCCAAAAACGTCAACAATTATTAAAATGAGCCTGACATTTTGCCACATGCAATGCTCTCAATAGCTAAACCAGATATTCTCATCACCCATTATTCACCAGGACAAAGAATAAAATTAATCACTAGAGAAAGAGATGTAAGGGTACAGGTTTCCCCCGCTATCTGAAAGTGAAGTGTTCTTATAAAACCTGTCATAAATCGAAAGGGCATAAAGCGAAGAAGCAATCAGTATTAACTTATCTGGAAAAATTTTTGAGCATATCTAGACCCAAAAAGTAACCAACCAAATCCTACCAAACAACACATAAAACCTGAAAGAACACGACAATACAGTAAAAGCAGGAATGTGCAAAATAAATTTAGATAAAGCACTGATACTCACAGGCTCAGTTTGGAGCTATGGCGGCTTGATGTTGAGTTGCGGTGTGTAGTTCCAGGGACAAGGGCTTGGAGGAGCCGCTCTAGCTGCTTGGGTGCCGTAGGCTACCTCTACAGCGGCTCACTGCAAGACAAAGGCTGAACGCTATTTTTGCTTTTCTCCTGTTTTTCATAAAAGCGAAAATCCTCTTCAGATTTCTTTTGGTTAGCAAAAACAGGTACTAATGTATGTCTTTCTTAAAAGCCAAGTGGAGTAATATGAACTTTCAAAAAACTGGGATACCTGTAATCAGTTCTGTAATTTGAACAAATAATATTCCAATGTTACTGAAGCATTTCTGTACAAAATAGATCCCATGGCAACTGAAATCCTATATCCAAGACTACGGCTGTTTCTCAGCAGTTTGCACATTCTACCCCCACTGTAAAGGGCTGGGAGAGCAATAAAAAAAACAAAAACGTGACTGAGTCTCCAGTATGTGCTGGGCCCTGTGCTCAATGCTACAGGGAATCCAAGAAATGTATCACTAGGGAGGTTAGGAGCATATAGTTGGCTGGATCAGTGATGAACCTTAACATATTATGTGTGTAAGTGAGTACAGGGACAAGACAAAGCACTGGCCAAGGGTAGGTCAAAGGTCACCAGACAGGTCACTCTAAGTCAGGGTGCATCCAGGAAGCAAAGTCAGGGTAAACTGAGGTTGTGAGTCAGAGTAACATTCATTACTTTATTTACCAAACTCCAATTGCTGGACTGCACTGTGTTCCCCCAAATTCATATCTTGAAGCCCTAACTCTTAAAGTGATGGTATTTGGAGATGAGGCCTTTGAGAGGTAATTAGGTTTAAATGAGGTCATGAGGGTGGGGCCCTCATGATGGGATATAAGAAAAGATCAGAGAGCTTGCTTTTTCTGTCTCTCTCTGAATGTTCAAAGGAGAGGCTGTGTGAGCCCACAATGAAATGGCAGCCACTTATAAGCCAAAGAAGAGGCCTCAGAATGAAACCAACATTGCCAGCACCTTGATCTTGGACTGCTCAGCTTGCAGAACTATGAGAAAAATTTTGTCATTTAAGCCACTCAGCCTATGGTATTTTGTTTGGATGCTCAAGCTAAGACACTAATTAAGTACCTACCATATCCCAACACTGTGCTAGGTAGGCATCAGGGAAACAAATATGAGTAGAACATAGTCTCTGCTCTCCAGAGTTGTGGAGGCTTAGAGCAAATAATGATAGGGGAGCTCATAACTGTCAAAATAGGCTAGGGAAGCCTTCCTGAAAAGGGAGAAATTTAAGGAGGATTCTGAAGGATGAGCAGGAGTTTGACTGCTCAGGGGGTTTGGAGTGAAGTATGCATTCCGGGTAAAGGGAATTACCTGTGCAAGAGTGCAATGGGGCAGGAGAGAAATATCAAGCACCGTTTTTCATTGCCTTGAGGCCTCATAATTTTTCACACTTTAACATCTCAGAAGTTGGGATATATCTTACAATTTATGACAAGTTGTAGTATAATTGGCAGTGCCCCCCTTTCCCTTTTCTTAGTGGAACATAAAATAATGGTGTGTCTTAAAACCAATGGTGCATTAGAAATATGGTTGCTCATTTTCAGCTTGAGCTCCCAGAGGCATTGCAAAGAGAAAGAGATCAGAAAAGCAGCAGGGCTCATATCTACAAGGGTTTTGCTTTTTGTCCTCTAGGAGCTGCAGTTCCTTGAAACGATGTTAAGCAGATTTGTGCATCAAATTACTCCTGAGGCAGAAAGACCAATTAAAAGGCTAATGACATAAACTGCCCTGGCAAGAATTAAGTGACCTGATTTAAAGGTATGGCAATGGCAACAGAGAGAGTGAAGAGGTTCAAGAGTTATTTGGGAGGTCAAATCAATAGGAATCTGTAAAAGATTGAAAGGAGGGCATGGGAGTGAGGTGTTTAGCATGATCTGTGGAGCTTGAAGGACTGGTACATCAGTCATCAAGATGGGCTATAGGAAATGAAGAACATGGCCAAGGGAGGGAGAGGGAGCATGTTAGGGTGGTGACGCCTGTAGGAAATATAGATGGAGATTCAAAGTTGACGTTAGAAATGCAGGCCTTAAGTTAGAAGAAAAAATCTGCGCAGAAGCTAAAGCCCTGAGGGTCACTGAATTACTATATGAATTTTAGCAGTAGCCATGGGAATGGGTAAGCTTATCCAGGAAGAGAATATTGGATATATTGAATGAAAACTGGGAGAGAGTGGATGATGAAATCTGGAAAAATCCAAAATGAAAGAAGCAGATGGAGGAAAAGGTAGTTTACCCATCATCCTCCCTGTGCTCTATTTTACATACACAGAAAATACTGAAGACAACACCGATTCTAGGAAATTGCCCTGGACATCTCCTTGCTTATATCAGTTTCATGTTGCTTTCAGTCTTGTAGTTTATGAATCACTGGTTCAGTATCACAGCTTTAGTAGTAAGAAAGGGGCAAAAACAGGAAAACAAAACCAAAAAGAACCCTTAAAGGCAATATCAGAGGGTCAAACAGGCAGCAAAATTCAGAGGTCAAGAGCAGTTAAAGTGAAAATGCCAGCAAATATAAGAAAGGTGGCAAGTTTTGTGAAGTCTGGATGCCTAAAACTAAGTTCTTTTAATCCAAATCCTGCTCAGGAACCCTCTGGGAGGTTGAAAGTGATCCTGATTTACTTGTATTTATTCCAGAAGTTAACTCTAAACCCATCACATAGTTGGATGAATAAATGAATCCAGTAACACCAATGTCCTTCTTTGAAAGTTGCTAAGAGAGTAAGTCCTAAAAGTTATCACAAGGGAAAAAATATTTTGAGGTGATGGATGTTTACTAAACTTATTGTGGTAATCATTATGCTATATATGTCTGTCAAGTTATTATGCTGTACAGCTTAAACTTACACAGTGTTGTATGTCAATTATATTTCAGCCAAACTAAAAAAAAAAAAAAATGTCCTCCTCACCTTGATTCTTTTCAGTCTCCCAGATAGCATAATCTAGTAGGAGTAATAAAGACTAGAGCCAGCACAATCGAAGTTCAAATATCGTCTGTGCTACATATTAGCTGTGTGGCCTTGGGAAAATTATTTAATTGTTTTAAGTCTCAAAGTTCCCATCTGTGAAATGAAGAAACTTACTTCTCATTGTTGTTCAAAATAAGTGCTCAATGTTTAGAGATTATTTTCATTAACATTTGAACTCAAATAAAATCATATTTAAGTCCAGCATTCAAGCCCCAACTTCTTACCACCACTTCTGCACATATCAGATCCCATCCTGTCCTAATGTAGTTATTAGGAAACTGCTGTTTCTCATGGACTGTATTATGAGCTGTGGAGGACTTTAAAAAAATGCATATCCCACCCACTTCCTGCCTTAAGGAATTTACAATCTATTAAGAGATAAAATATATAACATTAAAAAAAATTAATAAATATCTATATATTCACAAGTATGTGAATGCATGGAAAAATACATGGAAAGACACAAATCCAACTGGTAACTAATTATTTCAGAGAGGAACGTGGGATTAGGAGAGTTTATTGTAGTGTCTGAATTTTATAGAATGAGAATGGATTAAAAAATAAATAGAATGAGAGGGCCAGAAAAAAACCCAACAAATAATAAATGTAGCAGCATGATGAAAAGAGGGGTCCTTTTTGCCAGTGTCAAAGGCATTGTTAGCTGGGATAGCAGTAGGAATAATGGCAGAGAGGTGGGACTGCACAAATGAGTGTAGGTGACAGTGAAGACAACAGGGAGCCTAAGACAGACCGTTCAAGTAAAGACAGAGTGGGAGAGAAGCTTGATGTACTAAATTGATGCCGAGTAATGGAGGGGGTATAATGCCAGGCTAAAATACTTGGATTTTCAGTGCCCAAACTAAGAACATTCCAGCATTATCATGAAGCCTTCAGTCTCTCTCCCCTACTGCATAATTCATACTGAATGCCAATGAAATCTTAGACAATTTCGGCTGTTATCAGGGATGGTCGCCAGCAAGGA
This sequence comes from Aselliscus stoliczkanus, assembly GCA_033961575.1. Taxonomy (NCBI): domain Eukaryota; kingdom Metazoa; phylum Chordata; class Mammalia; order Chiroptera; family Hipposideridae; genus Aselliscus; species Aselliscus stoliczkanus. Next base: position 142,817,333 of record CM066729.1, read on the forward strand.
AAGCTCAGCCTCAGTATGCTGCCCCTTGAGTCCATAGGCACTGGGGAACTATGGGAGTTTCTTGAGCAGTGGAAAAATGTGTGTTCGGAGTAATTGTCTATAGAAACAAAGGAAGTGCCCCAGTGGGAGCATATTGTCATGAGGTAAATACAGCTTTGTTTCAAGTTTACCTTTCCCTCACACCTGTCGTGCTGTGAAGGAGAATTTGGGGTTTCTCTTGTTTGACTCATCACCCCATTCATTAGCTCTGCCATAAGTGCAGCAGCTATGAGTTAGAGGAAAGGCACAGACTAGAGCTGCTTCTGGAATCTGCATGACCGGGACCAACTCAGTCAGAGCTGTTTCATTTTCATCCAAGAGATGAGACAAGATTCTGTTTTATAAAGATGATAATGGGTCACTGAGACTCAATGTGAATAAGCTATAAAAACTTACTTTCATCTCTTTGTGTTTAAAGTGATTTGTGTCTATAAAATGCTTATGTAGAATATTCCTTTTATTACTTCTATATATAAAACTATATTCTTACTGTCTCAAATAATTCATTTTATCATATTTGAAATATCTGGAAAAAAAACAACAAAGAAGAAATATCTGAGTTTTCAGTACGAAAACTCAATTTTCTTAGGAGTTAGAGAGTTTTTTCACCCAAGTTTTCACTCAAGCACATTTTCTCCTGGCTCAAACACAAGCATCCGATGATGTCTGACAAACCACCTCAGCTGGGGTTCACCATTAAATGAACCAGAGACATTTAGTGTCACTGCAAGGGTACCCGATATTGTGGTTTGGTTACCTACACTGGACAAAGGGTTACTAGGGAAAACAGAAATAAAACACAAAACATGGACTGGCTCCAAAAGAAAATGTAAACAAGATGTGCCCTGGTAGAAACTGACTCAGATAAGTGCTTGATACTTCCCTAAACTTCAGGACTTTTATAACTCCTGTCACATGTCCACGGTCACACAGACTAGCTCAGGTCAAAGTCATCTTTCTGACTTCAGGGTCCATGGTCTTGGTCTACCCTACTAGGTCACTGCTTGCATTTTATACAATAAGAATGTGTTTGTATGTGGGGTTCCCCTTATTTTCATCCATAGCTATTTCCTTTCAAGGGTGCATTCTCCTCATTTGTTATTAATCCAGTTCTTTCCAGCTCCTTCAGCAATCCCTTCACCTGCTTCCTCCATCTCACTTCCCAGAGACCCTTCCCTGCATATACACTTAGATGACCTCCATTCTTTAAAAGCAAAATCATATAGGTGCAATAAAACTCATTCACTCTCTTCCCTTCCTTTACCACCAAACTTCTTGGAATAGCCATGTGAATTATTCCTCATGGACACCCAAGCTACATACAGTCAGGTTTCCGTTTCAAGGCTGAACTGTGACCACTTTCTCAGAAGCCACCTAGGGCTTTGTAATTACTATTATCTGGTGGCTTTTTTGCAGAGCTTTTAGTAAACCTCTCTGTTGTGTTTGACTCTGTAGACCATGCCATCCTTGAAAGTCCTTGCTCCCTTGAGGGCTATGACAGGGTGACCTCTTGCTCATGCTCCTTCCTCTCTTTCCAGTTGTCTTCTGTCTCCTGTGCTAAGGAGGCCCCTTGCCCACCTCTGAGTGGGCATTCTCGAAGAGCTTGTCTTTGCCTCACTCCTCTGATTTGCTGTGCCTGCCTCCTTTGATTATTTCGCCCACACCCATAACTTAAATTATTACCTCCTTTTGCATCTCTATTTCTATTTCCAGGCCCCTCTGACGTCTAGATCTGCATTTCCAACCTCCTTCATTTCTAACTCCATCTGGGGGCCTGACATGTTGCAAAGTAAACCCAGGTGTATATGCTGGAACTCTCATTTCATGTGGCAGGGCCTCACTAACTGTCCATTGGTGACCTGGAATGAACGCCTCTAGGATCAATGAAATTACAATTCTGCCTGCAAGAACTATCAGTTAAAATGGTGACTAATTGCTCATAGCTCAGTGAATGTAAAAAAAAAAAAAAAATTAACAGACAATATGAAGTGTAAACATGAATCAGATGGAGAAAAAAAGAGCAGTTCATATTTTATGTCAGCTGCATAATGACTAACCAGGACATACTTTCAAGTATTGCTGATGTATTCATTCTTTTCCTGACTGATGGTTTCAAAAGAACCACCATATTGACCTTGTTCTGTAAATTCCACAGTCTCAGATTTTCCCTTGAGGGTAACCCCAAGATCTCTGCAGATGAAAGTTTAGGGGACCCTCCCTTTGAAAGATTACATTTGAGACTGTTTTTTTGGTTCAGATCATGCACAATGGGTCAGAATCTTTGGTGACAAAATGATAGGTTAGGCAGCAAACCAGACGAAAACTGGAAACATTAGGCATTGTCTCTTTTAGCACAACTGAAAGCCACAGAATACAACTGGAAAGAGATCTTTAGGCAAAAGAAACTCAGCCAAAACAAACTGTAGATTATTGGGTCGGCCAAGTGTTGTGTTGATTAAGGAGTTGGGTTGGGACACCAGCTCTGAGCAGTAGTGCCCCAGTTCACATCCCACATGACGGCCAGTGACGCTGAGTCCTCTGCAGCTAAGATAGTGAACAACAGCTCCACCTAGAGCTGGGCTCCTGTGAGTTGCTGGAGATGGCGTAGGCTGCAGCCTCTGCTGCAGTGGACTGCCATGAGCCACAGTGAGTGGCTGGCAGCCAGCGTGAGCTGCCGGCAGCTGGTGTGAGCTGCCATGAGCTGCCATGTGCGGATGTCCAATGTCCCGACTGGCTGCCTCAGCTGGGAAGAGCGCAATGATCACAATACCAACATGGGCCAGTGAAGCGACATCCTCCACAACTAGCCTAAAGAATAAAAAGGACAGCAACTTGTCTGTTCCCCTTCCCCGATTCCCCAATAAAATCTTTAAAAAAGAAACCCAAAACCCAGTAGATTATCTCCTTTGTTAAGATCTCAAAGATTGGACACTACAAATTCTTCCTTGGCAACTCATTCCTGCAATTAAAAGATTACAGACTCTTAGAAACAAAAGTAAAAAAGCATCAATTGCCTATAAAGATACTTAAATGTGTTTTGGTCTCATGTCCAGACGATGTGTTTCAGAACCATTGAGCCAAGCCTCTCCCTGATTAAACAATGAGTGATAGCATTCTGGGGGCGGGGGGGAAGGTGTTCTAAGGAAGCTCTGGCTCCCCAGCATAGTCCAGGGAGGAAATCATCCTGAGGGCCATGTGACGCAAAAGTCCTACACCTACTCAGTCCATTAAATAAGTGAATGATAGGGCAAGTACACAATACAGGAGGAGCAGGGCAGGAAGGGGATCAGGAATAATTCTGATTATCAAGTGCACCCTGAAGGGTGTTGTGACAACAGGGACACGAAAGAGGCTAATAAGCAACTGGATGGGGACCCTGGTCAGTAAATGGAGACTCTCTCAAGTGGCAGGCTGTAATTAACCTTTTAATATTTCCCCTCATGGTGTCATTCTTTGTGGCACAGGAAACTTGTCCCCAGGCCTTCCTCCATAGTGCAGAGAACCAGACCATGTGTAGCCCTGCCTCTCATTACTGCCTATCTAATTTGCATGTGGTTTTCTTGATCCTCCTGTTCTTGCCATAAGATGGAGCCTCTGCCAGGGAATCCAGTAATGGAGTTATCACAGCACCTTGACTGAGATCTTTATCTCATTGGGTCAGTGTCTGACTAAGGTCTTGGCTACCCTCACTTTTGTGGTTAAAAGTATAAATCGCTCCATAGTTTTGTCTGTTAGCTTGCTTTTTTATTTCCACCCCTCTCTCTTTATATGTATTTAACTTTCTGTTTTTCTCCTAGTTAACTGTAATCTCTTCCCACTTCCTGAAGATCTCCATCTGACTAAGACTGCCCAGGAAGCAAGTGCCTTGCTCACAGTGGGCATTCAACACATTTCTTGAATGGAAAAGAGAATAAATGAATGAATGTCCTCATCATACCATCAATTACATCAACACCCCCATCTACTTTCTCAGCAAGAGTCCAATCAATCCCTTACCTTTGGCCAACTTTTCACAGGGAAGGCATGAGTTCTAAATCTTCTTAGACATAATAGAGATTTTCTGCTTTCTTTTCTTCTTCTCCCCCCTAATTCAGAACACTCACACTGGAAGATAAGCAGCCTTTTCCTAGATACTCTCTCTCTTCCAGAATCACTTCTAGGGAATAGAGCTGTGCCCAGCCTCCACTGCGCCAGAGTGTGTCTTTCTCTCCAAGAGGAGATCAAGTCAGTTTGGTGGTTCTTGTTTTTCACCCTCCAGAGACCTGGATTTACCGCCTCATTCACAGATACATAGGCTGTCTTCCTCAACAAGTCACAGCCCAGAACAAGAAGGATGGGTACAAGAAATAGGCAAGTGAAATAATGAACAATTCTAGATGGAGTTTCCTGTGATCCACCAGCATGAAGTTGAAGGGGAAACAATGGTTGATGCCTGGGGTGGGGAGGGTGTCATCCTTTGGGATCAGCAGCCCCTATGTCTGACAACTAGCCAAGGCCCCCACTAGACCTCAGCAGACGATCTGAACTCTGAGCTCCAGTCTATCACCAATCAGCGGTGTGACCTTGGATAAAAACACTTAATCTCTCTGGGTCTGTTTCTTCTTCTATGAAATGGGCATCATTGTGATTTTCCTACTGAGACATAAGATTTCTAGGAAAACCAAAATGACACAAAAATCAGAGCCTGGTGTTAATGAAGAACAGAGGTCTATGGAAGGAAAATGATTTGCCCACATTTCCACAGCTTTTTTCAGAGTCTAATCCAACCTAAACTTCAGGCCTCCACAATTCTACTCAAGGGCCCCAGACTCCCACCTGCTTCATGGGTTCATAAAGTAGGTGAAAATACTGAGAAAGCAATGATGGGTCTGAAGTGTTATTATTATAATCCATGTAAGGATTGTTGTGAGTTCCTTTACTATAATATTATGGCTGGTTAATATGCTCTTACCTTATTCTTATACACAGAAATGATAAAATTTTATTATTAAGAAATCAAATTCTTGTACTTCCTGCTTGATTTTTTAATAGTAGATAAAATAATAACAAAAAAACTTTCCTCTTAGATTATGAAGCACATTTCCTTCCTCCATAGCTCTACCTGTGTGCAGATACCATGGTTCCAAGGAGAATCATAGCTAATTTATTTTTATTTATTTTTTTTAGCTGACCCACCCTGCCACCTGTTGGCAGCTCAGTGGCTGCTCAGCTCGGGATGGGCATCAAACTGCTGTTGCTCAGAGCTCAGCTCGCACTCTTGAGCTAGCTCTTAACCAACTGAGCCACTTGGTCGGCCCTAGAATCATAGCTGTTTTAAAATAGAAATTATTGCCTTTCTTCTTCCCATATCCCTGTACCCACAAATCCTTCATGGACTTTGGCCTGATTCCTTTGACAAATGAGCAAAGAGTAAGGTAGGATTCTTGGTGGGAGCTGTGCAGGGTGTTCCAAGGAGAAAAATATCTGCCAGCAGTTCTTATGGGACTTGCACAATTATTAAAATGAGGAAAAAATGGGGGAGGAGGGGGACAAAACATCTGGGGATGATAAGGAGGAAATAAGAAAACTTGGGAATTAAAAAAAAAAAATACTGTCATCCAGAAAGGAGCACAGCACTTTAAAACAGATGTTTGGTCTTGAAATTTTCCAGAATGGAACAATTGAGAGGGGAGAAGCAAGACCAAGAACCGAGCACAAGGAGAACATCATAAAAGAACCACTTGCCCTCAAAGAGTTAATGTGCATCTGAATATGCTCAAGTCCTTCACCTTTTTCTTCCAAATTCAGCCCCTTCAAATCACACCGATTTGTCCATACCACATCCCCAAATGCAAGGAGAGGCTTGCTTAGCGGCCTACTCGCAGAAAATAAGGCACACAGCTATGGCAGAGGCAAATCTCCTCTGAGAGTGGTAGCAAAATGATTCTGGGTGGGGAGGAGGAGGAAAAAGCAGAGTGGAGCCTGTTGTGCGCGGGAGTGGTAAGTAAAGTGGTTGCTCCTTTCTATTCTCTCGCTGAGGAATGAAGTGTGTGCATTGGAGCAAAAGTTGAGAAAGTCACAGACCCAGGTGTCACCGAAGGTAAGTGTCACTGAATGCAGAGCTTCAACGCTAACCCCTAGCTGGCAGAGACACGGCCTGTTCTCAGCCTCCTATGTGTGTGCGTGTAGGAGGGCACACATAGAAGGATTTTTAAATGCTCAGAACAAGACTAACCAAGTCATGATTATAAGACATTCATGGCTACAGTATAACAGTATTTCTACTCAAGCATCCTTTAGTGCTCTGCAGCTGTTAAAAAACTTTATTGACCTGACCATGTTTTCTATATATTAATAAGGCAGTTCTTTCATGTTCTAATTAACATCTGGCTCAATACCAGTGCTGTCCAAAGGAGATATAATAAGAACCACATAAGGAGTTTAAACTTTCCTATTAGCCACACTTTTAGAAACGTAAAAACAAACAGATAAAATAAATTTTTAACAATGTATTGTATTTAATGTGATATATCCAAAATAGTAACATTTCAACATACAATCAACATAAAATTTATTGAGATAGTTTATAATTTTTTTGCACCAATTTTGTTTCCTTCAAAATTTGGTGTGCACATCTCAATTTGGACTAGCCACATTTCCAGAACCCAACAGCCACATGTGAGTAATGGCTGCCATATTGGACAGCACAGGTCTAAAATGTCACCAGTTTGACATAATGATTTTCCTTTAATCCCTTACTTTTGAAAAACCATACCTTAACCTTGTTGTAAGAACTGCTGACACTGTTTCATCTAACTTTTGGAAGAACATAATATGAGGTCTGACAATTAAGTTCACGAACTTGTTCCAACAATGTTGCTAACTCTTTTTGATATGAGAGGGATTATTCATCATTAATTTGTACCAACCGGACAAACCGTTAACCAAGTTTACTATTTGGAAGTGCTGAAAAAGGCTACATGAAAAAGTTAGACAGCCTGAACTTTTAGCCAACAATTCATGGCTCTTTCATCACAGCAATGCACCAGCTCAAACAGGCACTGTCTGTGAGGGAGTTGTTAGCCAGTAAACAAATAACTGTATTGGAACACCCTTCCTACTCATCTGATCTGGCCCCCAATGACTTTTTCTTTACCTGAAGATAAAGGAAATATTGAAAGGAAGACATTTTGATGACATTCAAGACATCAAGGGTAATATGACTGACAGCTCTGATGGCCATTCCAGAAAAAGAGTTCCAAAATTGCTTTGAAGGGCATACTAGGCACTGACTTCGGTGCATAGCTTCCCAAGGGGAGTACTTTGAGGGTAACTGTAGTGATATTCAGCAATGAGGTACGTAGCACTTTTTCTAGGATGAGTTCAATAACTTAATTGTCTGAACTTCATACGTATCCTTAGGAATAAAAATAAATTTTACCTGCTAATGAAAATTTGCTGGCACTCCTGTGAGAGCAATGATATATCTGTGTGTCCTGACTTATAAAAATCACTGGTATGATGATGGAAGGAGGGGCTGAGGTGGAAACAAAATGTTTCTAAAAGAAGATTCAACAAAAAAAAATTATCAGTTCTCTTGGATGGCTTCAATAATAAATGGTCTACTCAAAGCACTCAGGAACTTCTAGTTCAACGTCCCTCACTTAATGGACATAGAGACCCAGAAAAGTTAGTGTTTGGTTCAAGGTCACCCAGAAACTAGTGCCAGGACCTAACATCTAATAGAACATTGAGGGTTTAGATCAGCAGTTAAAGGACCAGGAAATTATATAAATGCATAATACACTGTATATTTGATTATACACATTTTAGACTTATTTACATAGCTTGAAAACACTATTGCATTAAATAACCTTCATCCAAAATTGTTTTATATTTTCATCATTCGGATGTTTTAATACTGTTAATTGTTAGTATGTTTGCTGTGTAAATAATATTTACTTTAAAGTTTAGAAATGCCCCCATGTTGAAAAAAAACACAAGTCTATGGACATAGAGCTTGAAGGAAAGTACTTTTGCCTTCTGGTAGAATAATTCACATTTTTGAACAACAGCCAAAACACTTGAGCATCCATTTGCATTTTGCATTGAATGTAACAAACAACAGAAAACATAATTTAGATCCACTTCCCTTATTAATTTGCTTTTCTGAAGTCAGTTGTAAGTATGTCAATTCCCCCCCTCTCCCTTTGTTTTATCCCTGGGATGGTGCCCAACCACAATGAGGCCATAATTGGAGAACATAGAAGGATTGATTTGAAAATGTCACGAATGTTGTTAATAAACTCCCATTGACATAAAAGATTCATTAATTCATTCTGCAGGCAATCAAGTTCCCCGTGTCTAAGGCATATTGTAGAGAATGAAACTAAATGACTGTAAAGGCAGATAAAAGGCATTTTTGAATATTTTAATTTTAAAGTAAAATAGGAAAAGATGTAAATCTCAGGGTTAGAGTTGCCAAAATACATTAGGTCTTTATGTATACAACATTTCAGCTGAACAGCTCTGGAAAAAAATCCTTTGACCACAGAAGAGTTTTCTTTTTACTTCCTAGTAATCTCAATTCCCTGCTAAATCTTCAGTTATAATTTAATCTCTGCAAATTACAATTAATTAATGTTGGTGATCAAAAAAGGAAATAAACTGCATATTCCTGAAATACTCAGTCCATTCTAAAATATTATTTTTCTAACAGATGTTAACTTGACCTGATTTTCGCAGTTGGTTTTCAGTTAGATAAAAATAGCTTTTTCTAGAATGTACAAATAAACAGAAAGGTATAAAAGCAGATAGTTTTTAAAGTGGATAAAGTGCTACCCACAACTTTATTAAATGTATTTTTCCATTGCATACTGTTTATTAGTGTGCCATTAGCCTTGATCATTCATGGTCTAGAAGTCAAATTAATACTGAGAAATTTCTAATTTTGCCATGCAATTATTCTATTAGGATTTCATTTGTCAACTGAGAAAAATGTGAGAGCCTCGATGAGATACCATGTGCTTAACCTCTGTGTGAAACTTAAAGTCCGGCTAATGAAGTCAATTCAGAATTATGGAAGCTCTTTGTCATAAACTGCTTATTAAAATATAAAAAGAAAGACAAAATTTATCTGAGGATAAAAGAAATAAAAGATTCAATATCTTTACATGGCTTGAAACTATTTGTGAGAACGTGCCACTTTTTACTCAATATTTCAGAGTCAATAACTACTATCTAATACCTATAGTTAATAGTTACTGCACATATGCCATGAGTGAATGGGTTTTTGAGGAAATCAAGGAAAGGAGGTCCCATTTTACATCTCGATGGCTTAGGGCCTGGCTTAGCTCAGAGAAAGGAAATATGGAGTGGGATTCAGAGATCCACCAGAGATATGGACCATGGAACCAGAAATGAGGATGGAATTGGAGCCTCAGGAAATATACACACGTCTGAAGATGCCTGTGGTTGGAGACACTCAAGCTGACTTCTGGAATGCAAAGACCTCATGAGAATCCCTGCCCACTGGAAGGTGACTGATTCCCAAGTCTGTGTGTGGGTGGGGCTGAAAAAAAAAAATCTTTCATTTTTTTAGCTGCAAGAAAAGTCTCTCCGAACCTTATATTCCTAAAACAATACTGCATTCAAGTTTTTCCCAAACAGTGCTCACAGTATAATAGATGCCTGTTATATAATAGCTGTATGAATATGTAAGTATATAACAGTTATATATATTATATATCTATATAATAGAATATGTTAACTATATAAGAGTTAAATGAATTGAAAAACCCATTGAGTAGAGCTAAGGAAGGTGGGCACAATTCTAGAGATGAATCTGTACTCACGTGTAGGCCCAGACAAGAGCTGTTAAACAGTAACTAAGCAAGAACAGGCCAGTCCAAAGCAGTGCTAAGCAAGAACAGGCCAGTCCAAAGCAGTGACACAAAGATCTCCACCTAGACAGGTCAGATCTGCACAAAATGATTTCACTTGCTTTTCTTAACCAGTTTATCTTAGGAGGCAACTTTTTTTCCCAGCCAGTACAGGTCTTCATACATATTCCTACACACTATACATTCAAAAGAAAACTAACTCTGGCTTGAATCAGTAGTAACACACTAATCACTGAAGAAGAAGTTAGATTCTTTTCTCAAGACCCCCAGGAAAAATTTGCAAATATAAACCAACCATAAAATCCACCACTGCTTTGGGGGTAACTGGCTTCTGGAAATAGCATTTTTACTGGACTAGATATCAATAAGGAACAATAATGGTAGCTCAGTTTTACGACAACCTGGGCTATTGGTTGCATTCTTAGATAGTCACCGATAGACAGTAGCTTTCTCTTATAACCAGAAGTACCCAATTTCACATGCTTGTAACTTGTTAACCAATAATCTATCTTGGGAGGAGGAAGCTATTGCATTCATTGAGAGTTGAATTAAAAGCTCAGCTTTACATGTTGCTATTTCAAGAGGGCATTGTTGAAAGATAGCGCCATAATTTGCTACCCAGTCACATAACATATTCGGTATACACAATTATTGCACGCTCTAAATTTTGAGGTAGGCTATGGTGCAGTAAATCTGAAGACAACTGATTGTTAAAGAAAATGGGCAAGAGTTTCATCCCCCATGCTTTACTTATGGAAATGAAGTAATGAGGAATGGGTAAACGATTCTATCTTTGTGGCAGCAAAGAAAAGCTAGGCTATTAACCGACCTGTGGCATACAAATTATAGAGGGTTTGGGGAGTGGTTCATCAAATTAAAAGATATACTTAACAACTATAATTCATATTATGCTGCAAAAAAATCCATCAAGCCCAGGCCTCACCAATCATTGCTACACAATTAATATACAATAGGAAATGAATACTGTAAGGGGAATAAGAATATCAAGGAGTTTGTCTTTGTACAATACAATCTCTCTCTGTTTCTCTGTCTCCCTCTCTCTCTGTCTCTCTCTTTCTCTTTCCTTCTTCCCTTCCTCCATCCCTCCCTCTGTCCATCCCTCTCTCCTTCCCTCCTTTCTTCCTTTCTGTCATGGAAGTTCATAGAACAGTTCAAGGAAGACTTTGGGGACAAACAGATCTGGGTTAGAGTCCCATATCTGTCACTCCTTAGTGATGTTTTGTACCTGGGCAAGTTATTTAAGTTCACTGAGCCTTAGTTTTTCCACCTAGAAAATGAAGGTAATTATCATTAGGATAGTACTAACAGTACTTACTTCACAAGGTTGTAAGGGTTAAATGAGATTAAATGTGAAAATCTGCTACAAAAGGGATACCCAGCAGGTGTATCCTTTCTTTCCTTCCTCCTTTAAAGGCAAATAAGGATTACTGCACATCCTTTTTAGTCAGCAAGTTATCATTCAATACTTTCTCTACGAATCACCTACAGGTAAGGGGGAGTATCATCTATGTAGGAAGACAAAACAAGCACATTAATTTAAAACATATTTACTTAATATATGTGCAAACCCTAATGACTGTCTTCCCATGGGCAGTCTGTTATTGTCTTGTACAAATTTTGAGGTCTAACTGAGCAAAGGCTTAGCATCAAATAGCAAATCCACCCCACTAAACATTAGTGAGAAATGCAGTTTATTGAAGTTTTTGTGAACACAAGGCAGAGGGTTTTAACCACATATTGCATGGAAAACAACCTCAATAAACTTATCTTTGAATATTTCTATTTTCTCCCATAGCTTGTTTTAGGTAACAGTATCTGGGTCCCGTTTCTCATCAGGACCCATTCTTCACTTCTCTGCTATTGTCCCAAACAATTCAGTTCTGATCTCCAAGTGGTGTGCTTTACAAAACAAAGCAAAAGCTGGTATAGTTAACCAGGCCAAAGTTCTCTGGAAGTCAGTTAAACAACTATCTGTGATTATCCCAACATGCCCCTTGGAATGAGGATATCACTTTCAATTAAAATCTAATTATTCATTTAAAACAAAAACAAAACATTTCTGACTTAGGATTCTGGGGAGAGAAATTCTCTGTTAAGAAAAAAAATCAGACATTCTCCATGTCTTTGCTTTTACAATATATAAGGGACCATAGCAACTGCCATGGAAGATATGAATTTGTATAAGGTACAGTATGTGGAAGATTTAGTAATGATCTATTTATGATCCTCTCTATGACAGAAAAGCAGAGGGTTCCTGTAGGTATGGAATTTCCTGTAGAATATTGTATGAGTAACTCATCTTTGGGAGAGACGATGGAAAAACCAAGGTAAATATGTTTTTGGTTGGAATATAGTGATCATGACATTAGTGAATAAAATGTATCTTTGTATTGGTTAGTGAGACCTGGCCATAAAAATGTTCCCAATTGCTAGTACTTGCCTTCCTAGACAATGTTAAGCAGTTGATCCAATAATCCAGGCCCAATAAGCCAACAGGCTAGGTAGGCATATCTTCTGATAAATAGGAACATGAAGTACTAGGAAAAAACTGAAGCAGCTACTTGTCTCATAATACACGGAATCATGTTATAGAAATCTCCCAACTCTGGGTTGAGGACTCCCAGTCTGTAGCCAATAAAAAAACCACTATGAGTTCATGAAGAGGAGTCAAGTATGTAATTGGCTTTTGTGAAGACTACTTTGAAAATTCTCTGCAAAATAGCATGGAAGTAAGAGAGAAGCAAAGGCAGGGAGGCCAAGTGGGAGGGTCTAGCATGGGCGGTGTGGGAGAAAGGAACAGACACATAAATGTTGAGAATGGTTTTGAAAAGCTTTCCCTCAAACTTCTGACTCATCAGATGTAGAAGAAATGAAAAAGGGAAGCGTCAAATACAACTCCGATTTGGATCCCAAGTTACAGAGATAATAGTAATGCCATTTACAGAAACAGGGAACTAGAGATGAAGCCAACCTAAGGCTGAGGTTAGGCAAAATTTATCAATCAAGAAATATTTAATACATGCCAATCACTTGGCAAGGTTCCAGGGATACTGGGACAAGCAAACTTAACACAATGCTTGTCCTCATGGAGCTCACAGATGGGGGAAAAGACCAAAATTACATAAATAATTACATGTAGCTTCCTAAATAACAATAGGTATAATAAGTTCTGTCTTCAGAGAATAATCAATGTTTTGTGTTGTTGTTTCAAGCCATCTTTTAGTTTTAGGTGACTATGGAAAGGAGAAATAGAAGCAAACAGTGCTCAGAGCTCAGAGTTCATCCTCTATTCACAGCAGCATTATTCACAATAGCCAAAAAGTTCGAGCAACACAAAACTCCATTATTGAGTAATGGGTAAATAAAATGTGATACATCCACCTAATGGAATGTTATTCAATCATAAAAAGGAATGACATATTGATTCATACTACACCATTGATGGGCTCTTAAACATTATGCTAAATGAAAGAAATTAGTGACCAAATATCACATGTTGTATGATTCCATACATATGAAACGTCCAGAATAGGCAATTTATCAGGACGGAAAACCAATTAGTGGTTACCTAGGGCTGTGGGTTGAGAGGATTGGGAAGTGACAGCTAAGAGATATAGGGTTTCTTATCAGTGTGATGAAAATGTTCTAAAATTGATTGTGCTGATGGTTGCACAACTCCGACTATACTGAATACCCTTGAATTGTATACTTTAAATGGGTCAGTTGAAAGGTATGTGAATTATATCACAAGACAGTTGTTTTTTTTTAAAAAAAAAACACTTTGTGTAGCAGAATAAAGAAGTGAACTATAGGAAGGAAAATATTTCTTACAAGCTCAAGAAAGTTCATTTTAAATTCAGTTATATCTAATGTGGTTAACAATAGGTACAATTCAGGGACAGTCTTTTATACTAGCCATGATTTATGGTTTGCCATAATGGTCTAAACATTGAGGTTTAAACGTCAAATGGATAAAGACAAGCTCTGTCTTAAAAGTATATAACAACTTTGGACGCTAGAGAGCAAAGCATATCACGTTTGATCTTACTTAAGACCTTTGCTTAGTCATGGAGTTGCCTAACCAAAGCTTTTGGTTTAGTTCACTAAGTTGTAAATTCCGCTTCTCTATACAGCACGGTTTCTGAATAACAAAATATTTTTCATCCCAATTGATGTGCTTTATAATTTCCCTTTAATTAAAAAACTTATCTCCTTCTTAAAGGGGGGTTAGTTTTTTTCTCTCTCAACAAGGGACTTTAAATTACTTTTCCCGCCAGGTGCTAAGAGAGCCTACAATGGGGATCCAATCTAGTCTGGGTGCTCAGGGAATTCTTCTAGAGGCGGTAACATTTAAATTGTGATCTGTATGGGTGTGATAGGCCAAGAAAAAACATGAGACAGGGAACAGCATGTGCCAATACTCTCAGAAGAAGAGACCCCTGGTACATGTTGAAAGTTCTATATTAGAGATGATGAACTACCCAAGTTGCATTGTCTGATGGTTGGCTTTAGATATTGGATTGGAGATCAGAATAAAGGAAGAATCTTGAGTTGTTATCAAAATAGAAGTGACCCCCTGAGAAGAAAGAGAGCAGGAACTAAAAGCTGAGATTGGAGAGATGCCTACATTTAAAGAGAAAGCTATGGAAGAGAAGCTGATGCATGAACCACTGGACAGGTAGGAGGGAAATCAGGAAAAAGCAAAGTCACAGCAATAAAAGAAGAGAAAATTTCAAGATGGACAGACTGATCAGTTCTGTCAAATACTAGAGATAGTATTGAAGGAGGATAAAGATCAAAACTGGCCTGGAATTTGTCAGTAAAACTCAGGAGACTTTAGAGTGTTTAATAGTTATCTAATTCTTCCTCCCTTTAATCATCGGCAAATTTTCCCTCCCCATAGGAAATGGGGAAAATAGCTGAGAATCAAAAACCCAGCACTGGATTGCAGGCTGTCTGTCCTAAGAGGATCAGGAAGATCAAATCGCAATGAACCTGACATGTTTCCCCATACAAAGGGAGTTTTTATAGTGACATGTGCTCTAGTTGACAGTAATGCAGGGGGAGAAAAGTAAAAAAATGTGTCGTTGCAGACATATTCAAAAAAACCTCAGAGTTAATTTGGAGGACAAAATCAGGTTTTCCTTCAGCATTTTTATTAGATTCAAATAAAAACAAAAGTGAATTTAGTGTCCAGGGATTGATTTGCCCAATTGTTACTTTTTTTTCTCCTTTTTTTGAGAACTTTTATGAGTTTATGTGAGCTAAACTGACAATTGCCAGAAAGCAAAATCTCAATGAATTGAGAAGATGCTCCAGAGAATGGCCGTTTTGCAGCTTGTTTTATACATTAGAATCAAAGGAAGAGACATAAGGAGGGTTACATGAAATCCATTGATGGCAGGTTAAGGGGGCGGGAGAAAGCAAAGCAGAGGAAATCTCTGGGATTGGATAAAAAGTAAAACAGAGAGACACATTCTATTTTTACATGGGTGGGCACAGGATAGTTAGCAATTAACATTTACAGCACACAGAGATGGCATGCAGGGAACAAGATAACAGTGAGGGATTCTGTAGTCTCGTGCTCTGGTGAGGTGGGTGTGCCCTGGAGGTCTGGGAAAAGATTACTCTGACATTTCAAAGATATGTTATGTTAGATGCAAAAGCACAATAGGCAGACTCACTTAAGGTAAACACTGACCTTTGTCAAAGAAGCTACAAGCCTAAGATGTGACTACCTGCCATGATTTGCTTTTAGTTAGGATTTTTTACATTCAGACCATCCCTATGTGGTTGCTTTCAGTCTCTGAGTTTGTAGGGCCTGCTATGTGGGGCTCCTCTGAGCTTGTCAGTTTTAGAATGTAACAGCCCCCTCTTTTTTTTTTTCTAAAGATTTTCATTAAAAAATATAACTAACATTCAACATTATATCAGTTTCATGTGTACACCATAGTTATTCAACATTTATATACTTAAAGAAGTGATCACCATAATAAGCCTGGCATCCATCTGGTACTGTATCAAAATATTAACGATATTCCCCATGCTGTACATTACACACCCATGACTTGTTTGTGTTATACCTGGAAATTTGGATCTCTTATTGCCCTTCACCTTCCCCCTACCCACTTTTTATTTTTTTTTTGAGGGCAGTGCCACTGGCCCTCATATGTGGGACCCGAACCGGGGCCACTGGCTTCCTAAGCCAGCGCTTAACCACCGTGCCACTCGGCCCGCCCCCCTACCCACTTTTTAAAATTTCAATTAATGTTGACATTCAGTACTTTATATTAATTTCAGGGGTACAGCATAGTGGTTAGACATTTGTATAATTTAAGAAGTGATTCCCTTGACTAGTCTGTACTCGCCTGGCACTATACATAATAATTACCATTTATTGACTATATTCCCTATGCTTTACTTTACATCCCATGACTACTTTGTAACTACCAATTTGTACTTCTTAATCCCTTCACCTTTTTCACCATGGCCCCCAAACTCCCTATCACCCTTAGAAATCTAGAACCCATTTGACACCACACATAGTTATTATAAGATTATTGACTATATTTCTTATGCTATACCTACGTCCCCATGACTACTTTGTAACAATCAATTTGTACTTCTTAATCCCTTCACCTTTTTCACCCTGCCCCCACAATCCCCCTCCCATCTGGCAACCATGAAAATGTTCTCTCTATCTGTGAGTTTGTTTCTGCTTTGCTTGTTTGTTTTGTTCTTTAGGTTCCACATATAAGCACAAACACATTGCATCTCTTTTTCTCTGTTTGACATACTCCATGCAGCACAATACCCTCCGGGTCCATCCATGATGCCACAAATGGCAAGCACCCATTCCCTTCCATGGCTAAGCAATATTCCATTGTATATATGTACCACCTCCTCTTTATCCATTCATCCATCGACAGATACCCAAGCTGCCTCCATATCTTGGCCATTTTAAACAATGCTGCAATGAACATATAGATGTACATGTCCCCTCAAAGTAGCGTTTTGGTTTTCTTTGGAAAAATACCCATAAGTGGAATTACTGGGTCTTTCTTTGTCTCTTATTATAGCCTTTGTTTTGTCTGGTATAAGTATTACCACCTCAGCTTTTTGTTTGTTTGTTTGTTAGTTTCCATTTTCATGAAATACCTTTTTCTATCCCTTTATTTTCAGTCTCTGTATGTGTTTCAATCTGAAGTGGGTCTCTTGTAGGCAGCATACATAAGGGTTTTGTTTTCTTATCCATTCAGCCACCTTATGTTTTTGATTGGGCATTAAACCCACTTACATTGAAAGTAATTGTTGACAGATGTGTAGTTATTGCCATTTTATTATTCATATTTTTGATATATATTTTTTTCATCTTAAAGCAGTCCTTCTAAGATTCCTTGTAATACTGGTTTGGCGGTGATGAACTCTTTTAGCTTTTTCTTGTCTCGGAAGCTCTTCATCTCTCCAATTTTAAATGATAGTCTTGCTGGCTAGAGTACTCTTGGTTGTAGCTTCTGACTTTTTATTACATTGGTTTTGTGACAATTCCTTCTGGCCTGAAAAGTTTCTCTTGGGAAATCAGCTTGTAAGTAACTAGTTACCTTTCTCTTGTTCCTTTTAGGATTCTCTTTGTCTTTGACTTTTGGCATTTTAATTATGAAGTGTCTTGGTGTGGGCCTGTTTGGTTTCATCTTTTGGGGGACTCTGCATTTCCTGGGCTTGTATATCTATTTCCTTTGTCAGGGTAGGAAAGTTCTCAGTTACTATTTCTTCAAATAGGTTTTCAATTCATTGTTTTCTCACTTCTTCCGGTACCCCTATGATGTGAATATTGTTACACTTGATGTTGTCCCAGAGGTCCCCTTAAACTATCCTTATTTTTCAAACTTTTTTTTTTTTTGGCTGTTCTGATTAGGTGTTTTCTGCTATCTTGTCTTCTAAATAGCTGATTTGATCATCTGCTTCATCTCATCTGTTGGTGATTCCTTCTAGTGCATTCATTTCAGATATTGTATACTTCATTTCTGACTGGTTATTTTTCATGGTTTCTATGTCCTTTTTAATGCTTGTTATCTCTTTGTTGAAGTTCTTACCAAGTTCCTTGAGCATCTTTATAACAAGAGTTTTGAACTCTGTCTCTAGGGAGCCTCTATTTTGCTTAGTTCTTTTTCTAAAGTTTTCTTCTGTTCTGTCATTTGTGATGTAATTCTTTGTTTCCTCATTTTGGCCGCCTCTCTGTATTTGTTTCTATGTATTAGGTAGATCTGCAATGTGTCCTAGTCTTACCAGGTGGCTTTATGTAGTAAGTGCCCTGTGAGGCCCAGTGGCAGTCTCCCTGGTCATCTGTGCTGGGTGTTCCAGGAGTGTCCTTTGTGTGGTTGTCTGTGCCCTTTTGTTATAGTTGAGACTTGATTGCTATGGCATGTCAGTGTGTGGTGTTGACCCTCAGGCTGACTGACCGTGGAGTCTGGCTACGTCCACAGCTTATAAGATGCTGTGCGAGGGGCTTACCCCACGGAGAAGGATTGGCCCCCCGCTGGCTCTGCAGCCTGCTGAGGCCACCCTTTGAGTGTGTCAGTTGTGGGGCTAATTGATGGTGCTCTGCTGTGGTCTGAAGCCAACCTGGTAGTATGTTGGTGCCAGGGCCTCTTGGGTGGGGCTCTGGTGCAGGCCCAGGTCAGCCACTGCATATGACTAACTGGAGACTAACTGGTAGGAGCTACAAGATGATCCATGGTTAGTTGTTGCTTGTTCTGGACCTGGAGGCTTGTGGGAGAGGCCATACTGCAAACTGAAGATGGTCATCAGTACCAGGTCTGGGGAAGCTCCACAAAAAGCCAGGAACCTCTAAGGACTGTTGCCACCTGCCGGCTCCCATAAGGTTCAACTGATGATAAAGAAAGCCTCGTGTGGTACTGAGTTGGATGCCTTGGGTTCTCAGTGAGTCACCAGGGTGGAACGAGTGGAGCTCACCAGATCAATTCAGATTTAGACTGGGCCATGGTGGTGGTGGGAGGGGGAATGGATTAAACACAGGAAAGATGGTGCCCACTTGCTGGCTGCATGGGAGGAGGACCCAACACAGGAAAAATGACAACTGTCTCTCCAGTTTTTGTCCTAAAGTTACACAACTCAGTCTGCACCCTGTATGTCTCCAATACCCCCCCCCCTCCAGTCACTGTCCCTCTGCTGGAGCCCAGGGTGAGTGCCTTGCAAGTGAATCTGTGAGGTCCCTTTAATAGGACATCTGGGTTTCCCGCAGCTTTCAGTCCCACCCGAATGGTCAAAATTCTCACTGTTTTTTAAAGTCAGATGTTGTGAGGGCTCTTCTTCCTGGCACCAGGACGCCAAGCTAGGGAGTCTGGTGTGGGGCTGATGGCCTTCACTTCTCTGGGTGGCCGAAATATCCCTCTCAATTTTCAACCACCACACAGGGGTTTGGGGTCAGCCAGTTTCACATCTCTGTCCCTCCTACCAATCTCAACATGTCTTCTTCTTTATATCCTTAGTTACAAAACTTCTATTCAGCTAGATTTCAGCTGGTTTGCCAGGTTGATTGTTTCATAATTTGGTTGTAATTTTGATGTGTTCATGGGAGGTAACAAGCACGGCATTTACATACTCTGCCATCTTGGATCTCTCCAATCCATTTATATTATTTCTTACAATAAATTTTAGCACTGAAACTCATTTAACATTGAATAGAAACAGTTGAGTTACTGTTGATTTCCAATGGCTGTTTTTCTACGTTCCTTCATTCATTTATTTATCCTTGCATCAACAATTACTTGAGCCTCACCATTTGTAAAGTGGAAGACTTCACTTCCCTTTGGAAACATAGATCTCCTCACTGAGTACAGTATTTCCACAAACACAAAGAGTCCTCTGATTCAGAGGAAGTGACATGATGCTCTATATTTCAACAATTACTTTACAGTACACTAACAAGACTTTGTACTATAACACCATGAAACTGGGCTTTAAAACTAATGTCGGGGGGGTGAGGAGCAGAAAGATAACAATGACACTAATGACATTAAGATCCACTGGGTGTTAGAGTAGTTTCTATTGCTGCTGTTACAAATTACCACAAATTTAGTAGCTTAAAAGCACACAAATTTATTCTCTTATAGTTCTAGAGGCCATAAGTCCGAAATGAGTTCATGGAGCTAAAGTCAGAGTGTGGGCAGGAGTGGCTTGTTCTGGAGGCTTTAGGGGAGAATCTATCTCCTTGCTTTTTCTACCTTCTGGAGGATGCCTGCATTCCTTGGCTCATGATTCTTCCCTTCAATCACTCCAACCTCTTGCTTCTGTTATCACTTCTCCTACGTCCTCCTTTGACCTTCTTGGCTCCATCATACAAGAACCCTTGTGAATACATTTAGGGCCCATGAAGATAACACAAGATAATATCCCCGTCTCAAAATACTTAATGCAGTCACACCTGCAAATCCCTTTGGCCATATAAGGTAATATTCACAGGTTCTAGGAAGCAGGATGTGGTTGTCTGTTGGGGGACATTATTCAGGCTACCATAGGTGTTTTCCCAGGCCTTGATTTCCCCTCTTTGAGAATTAACTCTCCATCCACAACTGGGATAAGAACCTTGTAGCCAAGTACCATATACCTCTTGGCCAGAGCTATTTGAGCAAGGGATAGACAATCTTTCCAGTGGATTTATAATGAGGAAACAGAGCCAGCAAGACCCTGCTACAGTTATCCAGCTCAGCTGCACAGAGACTCAGAGCCCAACTGGATTTTCAGCTTTGTCTCAGGGTGGCTTCTTAAAGCATGTGCTAACTTAACAACTTACCCACCATAAAGCTGTAAACACTGAAAGGATGGAAGCTAGTTTAATCTGTATTTTAATTTCAAGGCTAATTTGTCTTGTTTCTAAAGTTTAATGACATTTAGAAAACTTTTGCCAACTATTAAAGCTTGCCAATCATTTCTTCCTGTCACTCACAATATCACAAATGGTTATAAAGAGAACTCAATGGGGAAATTCAAAGTCAAGATTAATGCCCCATTTATTTGTATAAGTAATCTCAATGGTTCATTTATCAGCTCCCACTAAGTTACATTAACTGTCTCTCGAGATTATAAATTGTTCCTATTAAACCATTTCAGTGGCAAAGTTGGACACTGTAGCCAGGAAGACAACTCACCCCAAATGCTCTTAAAACAGAGGGGTCTGAATCACATTCATTCTCAGATCAAAGCTCAGGTTCCTTATTATTAGAAACATTTTGTTTCTCTTCATAAAACATATTTGATTTTGCATTGGTGAAATCACCATAATAAAAATTACTAATGTCCTTATTTATTTTAAATTCTTCTTAAATGCATATCCATCCCCCACCACCTTCCAAAGACAAAAGTGCCCACTGCAGAGTCACAGTTAGATCTTTTACTTTTCTTTCTTTCTTTTTTTTTTTTAAGGGCAAGAGTTTCTTGGCTCATGGAGGCCATTGTGATGTGTGGTACAAGACAAAAAGGTGCTATGCTTTCTATAAAGATCTTAACTGCAATGGCTGAGTCCTGGAACCACATTCTAAATTACCCATTGTCCTTTGTACACATCCGCTATGTCCTATCGTGTCTGATAACCACAGCTAATATTCTGTGGGCAAACATGGCCCCATTCATTCCATCGAGCAGTGAATAATTCATATAGCAAGTTTTACCCTGGGCAAAATACACTGACATCAGGAGGCATTAAACTGGAGTCATTCAAGAAACAAAATGGTTATTCATGCTTTCAATGTGAACCATTAAATCTTGCCAGTTAAGTTAAAGAATGAATTAACTCAATTCATTGGACATATCACATGAGTCCATAAAAATACAATTGCATGAGCAAGTTTCTCACTTAGAGTATGCCTACCTGAGAACGGAAATGCCAGTTATTTTGTCAAGCAAGTCTAAACTGGTTGGGGAAGAAGAGGGTGGCGTCGGGAAACCACTGCTTCCCTGGAGAGCCCCTGAAGAGAAAATGGTTTCCATTCATCATTTTTTGTTTCATCTTGTTCCTAACTCCCCCTCCCTTTCTTATTTTGCCACTCACCTGTAGCAAAAAGAATGGCTCAAGGGCAGCTGGCCTCTCTTTACAGCAGCTAACCTGTGCTGAGATGATGGACTTGGATATATTTGGCATTTGTTGGTTATTGCTGGCTGTGTGTCCACCATTTGCTGTTTAAAAGAAGGAAGAGAATGGTGGCTACACATGCCTTTTGGAATTAATTTTCCAGAGCCAAAGACACAGTGATGTTTGATGACCGCTGAAAGGTGCTTCCCTTTGGCCTCCAGTCTCAGCTCTGGCTCCAGATAAGAATAGTCTCCCACAGACACCTGATTTAGCCAAAATCTTCCTCCCAAATGAATCTCTGAGGAGAGTAAAAATTTTCCAAAAGATGGAGCAAAAGAACCATGCACATGCGCACACATTTTCCAACCAACTTCCTCTAAGCAGCTGACCCAGCCTTTCTCCTCAAAAGGAAGAGAGACCCTTGGCTCCATTTCCTCAGCACCTGCAATTGGACCCTTTATTGTGAAACCCAGATTGTTGTGTTTAAGGTTTCCAATCAGACTGAGGAAATCTGGGGAAAAGAGAAAAGAGAGTGGCCACCAAATACACAAAAGACACAAATACACAAATAATCAATACAACGCCAGGCTGCAATGTCGAAAGTGCCATTACTAAGGTGTTTTAAGCATCACAATATTCTTATTTTTCTATCCCCCCCAAAAAAATGGTAGGTCTCAGGTAAACAGCAAACACTTGTGAGTTAAGATTAGACTTAGCATTCAATGTGGAAGTGTATTTGAACAGACAAGAGATGCAGAGGTGGGGTGAGGGAGGACCAACCCTGTTAGCTCATTTAATCCCAGATCTGAGTTTGCATTATTAACATCTGCATTTTATCAACGAGGTCCAGAGAGGTTAAATGATATATTCAGCTAATAGGTGACTAAACTAAAATTTGACCCGTAGGACTTCAAAATCTATGCTCCTTGAACTGTTCTACAGTGCTGGAAGATTATGTGATGTAATCTTTCTCTCTAGGGGAAAAAGGGAAAAAGAATAAAACCCTAAGTGAAGTATGTAAGTATTCCAGGCTTGTACCAAACCTACCTTTTCAAGTACATCTCACACTCTTTCCTTGCATACTTTCTCTAGCTAACCAGATCTGTCACCATGCCTTTGAAACTGACAAAAGAACTTAAAATTTAGTTAAGTAGACATATGTACACAGTTAAAATGAATAAAGGAATGAGTGACTAAATTTTTTTCTCAGAAAGTGCTGATCTTCACCATGAACCAGTTTTCATCATTGTAACTATCAAAGACTTCCAGTAAAGGACAGAATTAACATGGAAGCATTTGTTCTTGTACAGGTCAATAGACAGGTCAAGGCCCAAGTTTCTTGCTTAATACTTTTCAAACAGTTTTCATTTTTCTCTTCTCTGTTTTTTTCCCCACCCCTTTATCCAATGGTAAAACAAGAAGAAAGAGAAAATGGGATGATCCATGTATTTCATTTTAGGTGCATAAATGATTTCAACATGGACTTAAACTTGCCCAGTACAAAAGATTAGCAGAGTCAGGGAGTTGGGGGAAGAGTAGCTATAAAAACATTATTGGGAGAATTGATGAAATTTGATTATTGTCTGTGAATTAGATAATACCATTGTATCAATGTTAAGTACCTGATTTTGATAACTATACTATGTATATGTAAGAGAATGTCTTAATTCTTAGAAAATTCATCCTGAAGTATTGAAGGATAAAAGGGCACGGTGTCTCTAATTTACTCTCAAATGGCTCAGAAAAAAAGAATATGAGAGAGAACAATAAAGTGAATGGGGAAAATGTAAACAATGGATAATCTGGGGAAAGAGTCTATGGAAATTCTTTGTGGACCATTTTTATGAATTTCTGTAAGTTTTAAGTTATTTCAAAGTAAAAAGCTAGAAATAAAAATGCTCACAGAGTAGGCTTCAGGATCTCCTAGGAAAAAAATGACTGACAATTAGCGCCAGAAACAACTTTAGAGATCTCCCAAGCAAACCCCTTCATTTCAGAGATGGGGAAACTGAGGCCAAGAATGTGGTGAGTACAGTATAAGAAGCTATAAAAGGCAGGGTACACATAAACATAGCGCCAAACCCACAGGCTCCTAGCCAAATATCCTTTAACTAGGCTATACATTTTTTCTCACACTTTTTCTTGACTAGTTTATATCCCCTTTGATTACTTCTTTCTCAGCTTCCCTCAAATCATTTGTATTCACTTCCCTAAAAGTGTATTCCATGCATAGCACCCTATTCTGCAGAGTTTTAACAGATGTTATATAAAGAAGTATGTGCCCAAATAGGCTTGGGAAATATGGGGTCAAACAAGGCATGTAGACTTCTTAATGCCTTTAAAATGCTACTGTGCACATTGTGAGACAGCAGAGGGTATAATATACAGCATTTTCCAAACATACTTGGACAGGGAAGGCTTTTTTTTTAAATTTTTTTATCTTAGGGTCTACATACATATTCCAACACATTTTGGGAACACTAGTGCAGAAAATGGATCATGGCTAAATGCTGCCTGACAGATGCCAAGTATCATCTCTCCCAATCAGAATGATAACGCTCCTAGGTTTCTGGGACTGTTGGGACTTCTTACATGGTGTTGCTAAGGGAGGGATGGAATATAGGGTTAAGTCCTAATTTTGGCTTTGAATTTACAAACTACAACTTTGAACAAATCAGCAAATCCCTTTGAGCCTGTTTCATCGTCTGTAAAAAGGAGATAATATCTATATTGCAGAGTGCTTTGTATGGGTTAATGATTTTACCTGTGAAATTTTTATGTACTCTATTGAATACTGCTTAAGTATGTTAGATGGTAGATGACTGAACCACTAAAGGTGAAAAAATAAAATAAAATATTCCACACATTGGAAGAGTATAAGGAGGTTGTTTACACAGATGGTGATACCGGGGGGAAAAGTGGTGTGGAGAGAACTATGTGTGCCATTCCAGACTCTTTGATAACTACCCTTGAAAGTTCACTGGGGAAAAAAAAAAAAAGAATTTGGGCATGGACTGGCAGATGCTCAAAGCTGTTTAAAACACAATTAGGAAAATACAAGTATTTTATTTTGGTTTGAATACAAGTATTCTTTGGCAAGGAACACTGATATGACACCTCTATCAACATTTTGCATGCTATTTTAACTAAAAGGTCTCAACTGCCTAAAAGGCTGCCAACGCTACCTCTAGTGGACGAGCTTCCTTGAATTCAGCCCAGGTCAGAGGGAACAATAGTGACTTCCTGTTGCCCAGGTCATGGCCTCAGCTGTGTCCAGGTATTCGTGCTCTGTTTGCCTCATCTCCCACCGAAGCCACAACCTAAATGTTTCAGAGCTCCCATCACAGCCTTAGTTTTTCAACAACACCTCCCAATACATAAGTTAGTTCTACCACGGCTTTAATTGATATTTTGCTATTCCATGGATATTAACATTTACAACGTTGAGCTTCTTTTAAATGAAGTATTTCATTTTAGCCCTCTTCACAACTGCTCTTTGAGGTGGGTTTGACTAAAACCGTCATCCTCATTGTAGAGAGAGGGCATAAGGCCCAGGGTAGTTAGTCAAGGTGCCGAGATTAGACTGCTGATTCCTGGTCTCACACAGCAGCCTGCCCCTAATACCTTTCATTCCAGCATCTTGCCTGCAGGTCAGAGGCAATATTGATAGTAGGGCTGGCCTCTCATTTTAGTAAAGAAAAAACAAAAACAAAAACGTGGATTATCCAGTATGTAGAATGGGAATAAAATATTGGTAAAATTTGGTAGAAAAATAGCGATTGTCCTAAGTGTCTCTCAAACATCTCCCTACCTGGGCATTTCAATGCTGAAAGCTGAACCATTAAAGAATCATCCTGTCTAGTTCTTTTCTTTGAAGTCTTGTTTTACCTTGCAAAATCTCCCAGAAGGCCACACCTGAACACACCTGAAAGAAGATGAAAGAAAGCAACTGGTAAAAACTCTCTCATCAGGTACTAAGAACAAAGGCATGGACTCCAGGCAC
Source organism: Aselliscus stoliczkanus (assembly GCA_033961575.1). Classification (NCBI taxonomy): domain Eukaryota; kingdom Metazoa; phylum Chordata; class Mammalia; order Chiroptera; family Hipposideridae; genus Aselliscus; species Aselliscus stoliczkanus. Next base: position 142,843,365 of record CM066729.1, read on the forward strand.
GGAGGGAGTGAAAGCTCTGTAGACTGGGGAGGTGAGAGGGTGCCTGGGACTCACTGAGCCTTCTTCACGCTGGTCATGTAGGAGAAGACGTGGCATTGCAGATTCCCAGGTGTGTGTGAATGCCCGGGATGAGTCTGGCTAGAAGCACTGTTCCAAGGTGCTGCATCCCTAGGGTCCAGGAAGTGTGTGCTTGCACATGTGAATTCCAGAGGGGATAAGAGGCTTTTATTAAAACTCAGGATCCTGAAGAAGGCCACAAGCCGAGGAAAGGAAGTGGTGGAAACAATTAAGAAATCTAAGCAGAAACGGTTGCTGGAGAGAGGGCCACAACTGTTCTTTTGACCACATCCGATATTTGCTTCAAATTGTTATGCAGGACAGTAATTGTCTCCTGGGAGGGCAAGAGGCAAACTGAGCCTGGCTGGCCTCTAATAGGTTTCAACAGCAAAGCACCCTCATAAATAGTGCATATTGTGAAACCAGAGTTTTCTCTTTTTCCAGTAGACCTCTCCCAGCCCTCCTCCTTTAATTAAAGAAACATGGCTTACCAAGAAACAAATACCTCTTTTCATAAGGCATTGAGTATGGATTAAGGAGAAAAAAAACCCAAAAACAGAAAAGAGAATTCTACACTGAAGAAGGGAACGTTCGATAAGCCATTCGTGCAGAGGTTGTGATATATAGATAATTCCATATTTATGATCTTCAACATTACTTGGTGATTACCCAGCATCACCTGTCTGGCATGTGACAAAATCACATCCCCAAGGACCTTGGCTCATTTGGAATTTGAATGCACTGGGACTCAGTCTGGAGTGAACCTTTGTTCTTATTAGTCTGGTTTCTCACCAACCTTGATTTGTTACCTGTACCAACCTCTCCAAATTTGCTCACATTGTATTTTCTTGTGCCATCTGGTGGATTTCAAGTGAATTTTCAGAAGAATCCAAAAAACAGTTTCACTTACTTATAAGTTAACTAGTTTCATTTCTGAACTCATCTCAGAGAACCATGATAACACCTCTAAAACCTTAATTTTCTTGACCTTTTCTAATCAATTTGCCTGTGCTATTCAAAGACATCTGACTTTTTAAAAATCACTTATATTTTTGAATCAGTCAATCAAGCACATGGTATAAAATTCAAAAGGTGCATATGGTGAAAGTTAGTTTCTCTCCTCCAGTTGCTCTGTTCCTATTCTAAGAAGTAACCACCATTTCCCTTATTCCAGGGATGTACAGCACACATGTATATCTTTAACAAACTAGTGGGTTTTGCACAATGATTTGTTTTGCTTTTTTTCCCACTTAATATTTCTTGGAGAACTTTCCATATCACTGCCTCCTTGTTTTAGACAGCTATATAATGTTTCCTATCATGCTGTAATGTACTTATTTACCTGGTTCTTTCCTATAGATATTTAAGCAGTTTTTCATTTCTTGGTATTCAAACAATACCACAATGAATGCTCTTGCCTATCAGTTATTTCACTCCAATAAAGTATCTACAGGATAAGCCCAGGAAGTGGGATATGGAGATCAAAGGGCTTTAAAGGCACTTTAACTGTAGCTAGGCATTTTCAAATTACTCTTCAAAGTAGTAACAGTTAGCACTTCTATTTGCAATGAGCATGCCTGTTTCTTAGACTACAGCCAACAGCACGTTATCAAACTTTTTGATCTTTCCCCATATGATAGGTGAAAAATAGTATCACATTGTAGTTTTATTTTTTAAAAAATTTGGAGGATAAGAATCACTTCATGTTTAACATTCATCTATATTTCATTTTAACTGCTCATTCATTTTATTTGTCCAGTTTTCTATTGAGTTGTTGACTTGCTTATTTATTTGTAGAAACTCCTTGTATATTAACAAAATTGCTCATTATATCAGTTAGAATTTTTTTTCCCAATTTGTCCTTTATGATGTGTTTTTCCATGAAGACATTCATTTTTTATTTTATTGTCAAATTTATCAGTCTTTCGTTTGGACATTAGAATCAATTTAAATTAAATATCTTTACAAAGTATTTAGTATTTTACTGGGATTGCATTATATTTCTAAATTAATTAATGGAGAATTACCATCTGTATAATGTTGAGTCTTCCCATCGTAGGATATGTTATGTTTTCCATTTGTTAGAATGTTCTTTTGTGACCTTCAATAGTGTTTTTAAATTGTCCTCATGTAACTTTTACACTTTTTTTGTGTGTGAGGATTTTTTCCCAGAGTCTGACTGCTTCTCACCATCTCCATTCCTGCTGCTCTGGTCTTAACCTCCATCATCTCTCTCCTGGATTACAGCAATTAATCTTCCCAACCAGCTCCCTTCTTCTACTCATGGTCACTCAACAGTTTATTTTCAATAGGGCAGCCAGAGAGACCAGTTAAAACACAAGCAGGAACTATCAATTTTTCCTCTGTATCTCTAAGACTATTTCTGTTTACTTTGTTCATTTATTCAGTTCTTTAGATTCCACATATAAGTGAGATCATATGGTATTTTTCTTTCTCCAACTGACTTATTTCACTTAGCATAATGTTCTCTAGGTCCATCCATATCGTTGCAAATGGTACGATTTCATTCTTCCTTATAGCTGAGTAATACTCCATTGTATAAATGTACCACTAGATGGGAGGGGGGTGGGCATGAGGGAGAAGGGGAAGGGATTAAACAGCATAAATTGGTAACTACAATATTGCCACAGGGATATGAAAAACTGTTTGGGGAATATAATCAATAACATTGTAAATATTTTGTAGGGGGTCAGATGGGCTCATGTTTTGTTAGGGAGACCACTTCATAGATGGTGTAGATGCCTGACTACTGTACTATACACCTGAAGCTGAATAATATTGTATGTCAACTATAATTATATATATATATATATATATATATATATATATATATATATATTCATAGAATATGGAGTACAGCATAAGGAATAGAGTCAATGGAATTATAATAGATATATACAATGTCAGGGGGCAATAGATTGGGGGAGGAGGTTATCACTTTGTGAGGGGTGAAATACATAACTATTACATTGTTTTGTACACCTGAAACTAATAAAAATAAATAAATTAAAATAAAACAACCCACAAGCAGATCATATCAGTTCCTCTGCTCAAAGCCCCTGGGAGCTCCAGTTTTCACTCAGAATAAAAGCCAGCAACTCCTAAGAGACTATGCATAGCCCTTCATAATCTACCCAGTAATTCCCCCACCTTGCCAGCCCATTACCTTTCTGACCTCAGACTTGACCTCCTACTTCTCACCCCATCTGACTCCACTCCAGACACTCTGGCCCCTTGCTGCCCCTTGCCATGCATACTCCCTTCTTGGGCATTCTCATTAGCTCATCTTTCTGCCTAAAATAGGTTTTGCTCAAAGTATAGGAGACAGATTCTCTTACCTCCTCCAAGTCTACCCAAATTTGTCTTCTCAATAAAGTGTACCCTGATGCCCATATTTAAAACTGCACCCTATCCACCCACCTCACCCTAAAACTTCCAATGCCCCTTACTATATTCTATTTTTCCTGTGGTACTGATCACATTCTATTATATTATATCATTCAATTATTTTTTATTTTTTTTATTTGTTGTCTATCTCTCACAACTGAAATGTAAGTTCCATGAGGGAAAGAATCATTGCCTATTTGTCCACTGATTAAAACAGTGTTTGGAACATAACAGGCACTGAAGTATTTGTTAAATGAAAGAATGAATGAATGAATGAATCAATCAATCAATCAATCAATCAATCAATCAATCAGTCAACAGTAGGCTCTTCTTTATGACCCATTTGTCCAGGGAAACACTCATGCATTCTTAACTCTGGTGGTCCCAGCCATTCCCAGTGCACCCTTGTTCCTTGCTGAAATTTGAAAACACTGAGCCCCAGCCATAACCTCTTAACCTTCCATTGATTAAGCTCCACCTCATACCAGCCCCACTGTGTTCAACAAATAACAAGCCATCAACCTCTGAATGGTTTCAGGGAAGCCCTGGTCATTTGACTTGAGATGAAAGTGTGCACCTCACTCTTCCCAAAATTATAAATGGAGGAGACTCTCATGGGCACTTATTTCAAAGCAAATCTCTCTCTAATTTCCATGATCTCCTTTGACATCTCAACCTTTTTTTTAAAGACTGGAGTTGTGTTCGATTAAGGAGCACATAGCTATGCTTAGAATGATTTATTGGTCTTTTTAAAATGTGGGAGCATTTTTGCCTTGGAGTCCCTAAACTGAAACAGAGTCTTATTTTAATGTATTGTTCCATATGATTTCATAAACAACATACAATACAGTTTTGTGTGTTTTTAACTTACAGTGAATTGTTTCACAGTGTGTGTAGCACTGCAGTTTGATTTTCTCAACTAATGTTATGCCTTTAAGAGCTATTCATGTTGATATTTAAAACTCTAATTCATCCATTTGAATTGTTGTCTAATATTCCATTGTATACCACAATTTACTTTTCCATTTTTTATTCATGGATATTTGAGTTGTTTTCAGTTTTTTATTATCACCAACTGCAATAACATTCTTGTACACGTCCCCCTGGGCATGTGTGGAATAATATGTCCAGTATGTACACCTACAAGTGAATTTGTTGAGTATGCACACTTTCAATTTTAAGAGCTGTTGCAAAACTGTTATCCAAATTACAACTCCCACAAGCAAAACACTAGAATTCCCTTTTCTCTAAATAGTCACTTCTTTGCCAACACTGGTTATAATCACAATTCTTAATTTTTATAAATTTTCTAACTGTAAAATATGAAATTTTCCTTTTCTCTACACAGTCACTTCCTTTCCAACACTATTGAAGATTGCAATTCTTATTATTACAAATTTTCTGATCATCTCATTGTTTAAAATTGAATTTCTTTGATTACTAGTGAGTATCTTTTCATATTTTTCATTGAAATTTTTATTGAGATAATGTAGATTCATTTGCAGCTGTAAGAAATAATATGAAGGGATATCTAGTTTTGTCTAGTTTTCCATGGTAACATTTTGCAAAACTGTATTATAATGTCATACCCAGGAAATTAACATTGGTATATCCACTGATTTTATTTCCATATTTTCCTACTTTTACTTGTACTCATTTGTGTGCGGGCCATTTTCTTTTTTTATTTTGGCTATTAAAATTTTCTCTTCTGAGAACTGACAATTTAGATTCTTTCATTATTTTGTTTTAGATTTTTTTTTTTGGCTTTTTTCTTATTTATATGTAATACAGGTAATTTTGGATAATAATTTATTGTCTGTCATAAACATCCCATCAATACTTGTATGTGTTAAAACAAGTACCTTTCTTACTTCTACATTATCACTTATGTTTTAACTTTACTGTGACTTTAAAAAAATTTGAGCAATCAAATTTAATATTTTTCTGTTTTGATTTAAGCTTTTTGTTATCTTATTTGACAAATTGTTTCCTACTCAGAGATCATTAGATATTCTCTGACATTTTTTTCTAATACTTTTAAAGTTTTTTTCATATTATAGTTTTTAATCCATTGGGTAGATTGGTTTTTTATGTATGATGTGATGTAGTGATCTAATTTTACTTTTTTTATATGAAAACCAATTTTTCCTATGTAACTGTTATTTATTAGTTCATCCCATCTCTCAAAAATATCTGATTTTTATTTCCTCCTCTTTGATATACCTAGAGCCCATCTATGCTTGGTTTCTTTCCTAGTCTCTTCTGTTCTGATGATCTATTTGTCTCTTTATGCATAATGCTACCTACCTTACCTTAATTAATATAGCTTTACAACTAATCTGAATTAGGTAGCACAAGCCTGCCCCCTTTATCAGTAACTGTTCTTATTTGAACAGTGTTAGCTATTGACTATTGATTAATTTCTGACTTCCTAATGAAAAATGCAATTTTTCAAGTTTCATGAAAAATCCAACTCACTATTTTTTTTTTTTTTTTGAGCTGAGCCATCCTGCCACCTGTTGGCAGCTCAGCTTGGGCTGGGCATCGAACTTCTGTTGCTCAGAGCTCAGCTCGCACTCTTGAGCAAACTCTTAACCAACTGAGCCACTTGGCTGGCCCCAAATTCACTTTTTATTGACATAGAATTGAATTTATGGACTACAAATTTTCTATTAAGTACTGCTTTTAGCTACATTTTGAATGGCGTACTATTGTTTTAATTCAGTGCTAAATAGTTTGTAATTTCATATTTGTCCTCTGAAATACTTCAGTTTTTTAGAAGTGTCTCCCCTTGGAGCTATGACAGCGGCTGTTGTTTTTAATTGTCTTTTTATTGTTGTTTTCTAATTTAATTTTTTCCTTATATATTTTGGGTATTAGTCCCTTATCAGAGGCATTGTTTGCCAATACCTTCTCCCATTCCGTTAGTTGCCTCCTTGTTTTGTTGATGGTTTCTTTTGTTGTGCAGAAGCTTTTTGGTTTTCTGGATACAAAATCAATGTACAAAAATCCATTGCATTCCTATATACTAACAATGAAATTTCAGAAAAAGAAATGAAAAGAAAATTCCTTTTGCAATTGAAACAAAAAGAATAAAATACCTAGGAATAAACTTAACAAGAAATGCAAAGCACCTATACACTGAAAACTACAAGACACTATTAGAAGAAACTGAAGAAAAATAGAAAGATATTCTATGTTCATGGATTGGAAGAATCAACATAGTGAAAATGGCCATATTACCCAAAACAATATACAGATTTAATGCATCCCCATCAAAATCCTGAAGGCATTTTTAAAGCAATAGAACAAAAAATCATCAGATTTGTATGGAATCACAAAGACCCCAAACAGCCAGAGCAGTCTAAGAAAAAAGAATAATGCTGGAGGTATCATACTCCCTGACTTCAGTTTGTACTACAAAGCAACAATAATCAAAACAGCATGGAATTGGCAGAAAAAAAGACACACAGACCAATGGGATAGAATTGAAAACCCAGAAATAATCCCACATCTACACGAGCAGATAATTTTCAACAAAGGAGCAAAAAAGAAAAACAAAAAATACAGTGGAGAAAGAAAGCCTCTTCAATAAATGGTGCTGGGAAAATTGAAAAGCCACATGCAAAAGAATGAAACTAGACTGCTCTCTGTCACCACATACCAAAATTAACTCAAAATGGATCAAAGACCTAAACATAAGACCTGAAACAATATATTGCATAGAAGAAAGCATAGGTACTAAACTTACGGACCTTGGGTTCAAAGAAGATTTTACGAATTTGGCATGGGAAGTAAAAGCAAAAATAAGTGAATGAGATTATATCAATGGGTACTTTTAAAAAATGCATTCTTGGGCTGGCTGAGTGGTTCAATTGGTTAAAAGTACGAACTCTGAGCAACAGAGTTGTTGGTTCGATTCCCACATGGGCCAGTGAGCTGAGCCTGAGCTAAGCTGCCACTGAGCCGCCAACAGGTGGCAGGATCATTAGCTGGTGAGAGCAAGTGATCCTAACAACAAGATTGCCAGTTGGACTCCCGCATGGGATGGGGGCTACGCCAACCCACAACTAAGATTAAAACAGTACCTTGAGCTGAGAAGGCGGCAAGCAGCTCAGTGGTGACTGGACTTGGAGCTGAGATAGCTGCACCCTCCACAACTAAGACTGAAGGACAACAACTTGGCTGTACCCCTTCTCAGATACCCCAACATTGTTCCCCTTCCCTACTTCCCCAATAAAATCTTTAAAAAAAAATGCATTCTCAGTCTGTTGGGTACAAGGCTCCATATCTACCATTAGCATAAGCTTTTAACTTATGTTGTGCAAATCTTCTACACTTTTACTAGTTTTCTTTTGTCTGCTTGATCTATTAGCTTCTGGAAGAAATATATTAGGATCTCCCACTATAATTCTGGATGAGTCACTCTGTAATTCTCTCAAATTTTGTTTTATGTATTTTGAGTCTGGGTCATTAGGTATATTCCGGCTCATGATTTCTATATCTTCATAGTGGATTGTTAAACTACAACCACAGTTCCCAGAAAGCATTTGTTTGTTCCTGAATGTGTAAGTCACAAAATAGTCCAAACTGCACATGCTAGTGTGCAGTCTAGCTACTTACTTGGGCCACCCTGTGGAGTGTGCTTCAAGCTGTGGCAATAGCAGTGTATTTATGAATCCCACACATAAGTATACTATATAAGGAAGATAAACATATTTTAGATCTTTACTGATTATTATTATAATCCATATTTAAAATAAAATATTTTCCCCGCTAGGCAGTCCACGTTAGTCACATCAGTCTCTTTACTGTCCTCCAAATGGCCAGTCCCTCTTGAAACATTTGCTTTCCTCCCATCACACTGACACAAAGTCTACCCATCTGTCAAAACCTGGATCAAGTCCCATTTGATGTCCCAGTGTGCCCTATAGGAGAAAGCTCTGAAACCAAATTGTCTCAGAATCAAGGTCAGGCTTCAATATTTGATTGCTATATGATTATAGAGGTTAAGAAGTATGACTAGATCCTTTCTGCATCTTGGTTTTACATAGATTAAATGGATCTAATGCCTGTCTCAAAGACTTGTTTGAATGATTTTTTTCTTTTTTAAAGGCTGTGATGCTCCTGGAATTTAGCTGTTTTCTCCTTCTTCTCCTTCCTTCAATATTTTACCTGGAGAACCCAGTGCATTGTGCTTCTGTACATCTCTGGTCTCATATTAGCTACAACCACAAAGTTTAGTACATCATTGATTTTTATCTTTTCATATAAATGAATTTTGTTTCTTTCACTAGCCTAAGAAGACTCCAGGAAGGCAGAGAATATTTCCTATGTCTCTTTATATCCTCTGTAGAGCTTAAAAAAAACATTGAGTCCACAGTAGGAGACAGAAAATTATTTACTGTTGATAGAAGGTACAAAATAAAATTTCTTTTTCTCTTGCTCAACTTTTGGTGAAGATTATAACGAGCAGAGAAAACCAACTAACTAGAGAAAAAAGACTTGACAATCAGACCTTTTCCATAGTTAAATTGCTGTCTCATTAACAAAGAGAAAAATAAATGGGGGAGGGGGATCAAATATATATCCAGAGCTTCTGATACCTATTTTTCTAGGAAAATAGTTAAATTTCTTATTCACTAAGTTTAACTTAGCCGATGAGAATTTGAATGATTCTTTCCTTTGGAAAGTTCCTACTGTAACAGACACAGGTTTCCTAAGTACAATGAGAAGGCAATGCGGGCACGTGGAACTGTGAGCTTCTTTGTATCGCCTCTCTATCCACAGAGATTAACACATGATCTAAAACAAGGGAAGCTTTTGAGGGTTTACTTACAACATTCCAAGAGATGTAGATGAATAGCTTAATGAATGAATAAATTAATTATGCCAAGCAACTACAGAAACCTAGAAACCAATGCCTACCCTTTGGCAGGTTCTGATGCCTCCTTTTCAGTGCTGTCTAGCTCAAGAATGCATAATTGCAGGCAGTGGCCTTGACCCAGGGGTAACTCTGGTACAGAATGCAGCTTCTTGGAGATATACTTAACCTCAGAGCAATGTGGTACCTGGAATCACTACAGCTGGGGTCCCTTGGGAGGCTAAGCTAGACCAAGAATGGGCCATGGTAAACGTGTGAACAAAGAATTATGTTCCCAGTATTCTGCCCCCTTCTGTTTCCATGATTTTGTGCCCTTCTTCACTTTCTGCCTCTGGTTTCTGGAGTACTAACTAAGCCTTACACCAGTCTCAGAAATAGCATTATATCCCCTCCATCCAAAGAAAGAAGAGGGGGGTAATATTAGTGCATTAAGGGCAGTGAAGTAGGATGAGAGGTAGAGAAAGGGTAGGGAAGAACAGGGGAGAACTAAGGGCAGTAACATCTATTTTGTTTAGACAATGTAGGAGACTTTGTGCTGGGCAATTGTAATTAACTCATTTAATTCCCCCAATAACACTGTGGGATTATTATGCCCAGAGAGGTTAAGTAATTTGTAGGATCAGAACACATGCCTCAAATTCAGGAGTGTCTACATTTCCAAACACTTTCCAAAGCCAAAGTCTCTCCATGACACTATGCCAAGTAAATAATTTCATTAATTTTCCAAATGACTGTAGAGAGCTAATGCTAGATTAAAATACAGAGTGACCGTAAAATCTGGCAACACAGATAAATTACTTTTTTACAAATTGATCCTACTTGTTGACTTCTTTTGGAGCATGCTAAAGAAACAGGTTATTCAGTGCATATCAGGGACACAAATGACACAAAACATCACACATGCATGTACAAAGATTGATGGAAACGCTAATAAACTGTGGTTCTTGTGATATTTCACAGTAATAAACTGTGGTTCTTGTCATATTTCACAGTGAACTGAGATATGTATTTCTAACAAGAGACAACACAGTGAACATATTATGTAATATCATGGACCATGTCATACTTGTTTATGGCAATTACCTATTTATTTTGTATAATAGCCTATGTTTCCAGACTATTTGGCCATCATGTATAATCCCAGAAGGGTAATAACATCTTGAACCCAAAGGAAAAATTGCATGATGATTTTCAGACAGTGTGAGAGAGAGGTAGGATAGATTTTTTTTGGAATAGCAAGGACTTCTAAAAATCACCCTCCATCTTTGTTCTTCCCCCATCTAAGGTGGGATTGATTCTGGGTCTACTTTTCACCTTATGCTACTCGGGTGGTCTGATTATATTGCCATATCATGCTGAATCTCCAAACTTATCTGCAAGAAAAGGACCATAGAAACCAGTGATTCCATTAGCCAAAGTCCTGGAATCTAAGCGCATCAAAGAATGGTCACCTCTGTATTCCCGTTGACCAGTCGGGGACTATCTAAGGTCTGTATTTGGATCACCTCCCTCTCTCCACCTCCACTCATCCAGTTAGCACCCTCTAAAATAAAAAATGGTGAAGACTGGTGAAAATAGAAATGAAATAGTTAATTAAGCTGTGGTCCTTAGCACAAGTCTATAACATCGATCTTACTGAATCTCAATAAATGCTTACAACTCATCACTACTAAAAATCTAATTAGACATTTATTGCTTATGTAATTCTGAGTTAATGGCACAGCAACAAGATTTATATCTCACATATTTGTTACACCTCAGCACTCTCTACTTTAATAATCAATTGATATTTAGTTAACATACATTAACTATCCTATTAAAATTAAATTAAATGCTATTCTGATTTGATTTTATTAAATAAATGCTGACAACACTAATGAGGTGCAAGCCACTTAAATTATGACAGAACAGGCAAATTCAGGCACCCCTGTTAAGTGAAGTAATTTCAGAGTGAAAAAAAAAAGAGCAAATGTGTTCCTCGAGTTGACAATTTCATAAATACTGCACAACTCTGTCATAATGGATTCCTGACCAACATCTCGAAAGACTAAGTGAAACTTCCACAATAATCCTCATTTCTAATAAGGCTGTGATAAATATGCCTTAAAGGAAAAAAAATACCTTCCCATTGGCTTCTTTCACTAATTTTTAAGGTCACTAAGTTTTAGAAATGCAAGATAGTGTTACCTCATGAGAGGAATTCAGGTTAGCCTCTGATATCTCTGGCAAAAGTACTTATGAAACAAACTAAACTGGACTTCCTTAAGCAGTTAATTATTTCTTTTTACGTGGAAACTAGATTTTTTTTTTTTACCAAGAGAATGGGACTTAAACAAGTTACACAATAAATATTCATTGAGTTAACAGCAACTGAGTACCTGCTATGTCCTAAAAGAAATAGAATGTGACCCTATTTCTAGGAAAAAGCTTCTGAAGCTTCTTCCACTCACTATGGCAGGTTCTGGGAGAAATACATAGCAGGTTCTATGAGGGATGGGCTGTGCCCTCAAGAAGTCCACAATATCTTTAGGGAGAAAAGTCACAGACATGTGAAATTTACCTGGAGTTTGGATCCACCCTTCGTGAGTAAGGTCTTCACTGCAGTCCAAGTGTCTTGTAAAGTGTCAGCATGTAAAATATGCTTAATAAACGTTTCTTGACTGAATAAAATCTTCTCTGACATAATGGGACACATGATTCTTTTGATGCAAGCCTTCATCCAGACACATGCCATTTTCAGTTCATTCTTCCACAATTTCAGATTCCCAGTCATAAAAACCAAAAGGGAAATTACAACAGCTGGCTATGGTATTTAGATACCAGCAACAAGCGTCAAAAAAAAAAAAAAAGTGGATTCAACCATGTGTCTTGGCAAAAAGGATTGTGTTGGCAACTCCTCACTTAAGTGCCGCCAAATTATGATTGACACACAGAGCATGTTTTTCCACAATTGAGAATTCATACTGTTCCAGCAAAGTCTTTAATTGGGACCTGGAGAGGAGCAGATAGCTCAGGTAGGAAGGGAATTATATGTCCTTGTTTGCACAGGATAGTCTCTGTTTTTACCTGTTTTCCTGATGGAATTATTAACAGCACTGTCTTTAACTCTCAAAAGTGTCCTCATTCAGATGATAAATTATATAATCACTATGAATACAGAATAAAGGCCTGCTAAGCCAGAGGTATGAGACAGGGCATCTGGTTAAGAAGCTAAATTGCACACACTTTTACCTCCTTAGTTGTCAGCTATATTCTTTTCATGTGGTTAAGGTTTTCAGCACTTCCATTTTATAGGGTATAACTATGATTATCTTCTGGTCTGCTTGTTGGTTCTAAACTTGAGAGTAATTGTGGTAAGTTATATTACTGATTATTAAATATTGTGGTATCTCTCTCTGTGGAAAAAATGCTTACATTCCTGCCTATCCAACTCAGAAGTAGTCATATTACTGGCTTTGGCCAAGGTGGGTGGAAGTGATATGCTACATTTCCAGAAAGAAGTTTTAAATGCTAACACATGGGTCACTGTCTCTTTTCCCTCTTCCATGAGATCATAAACGTTCCACCAGTGATGGCTTCATCAGTATTTGCCTTAGAGTGAAAGTGACATGAAGCAGAGTTATAGCTACCCCACAATGGACATGTAATAGAAGAAACAGACCTTTGTGGCTGTTATAAATCATAGTATTCTGGAGCCATTTGTTACCTCAGCATAACCTAGCTCATCCTGACTGATACAAAAAATTATTAATTTGCACAAAATAGGTGCTATTGTAACAACAACAAAACTAAATTTGCACTGGCTCCAGGACTCATTAGTGTAAAGCAGGGAAATTGTTATTGGAGGTGGAAGGATAGTGATCCATATCCTTAATGAACTTGTAGCTTTAGGAGACAATGTGGGTAAACATAATGTGCATTTAACCAGAAATAACCTTAAAAAGAATTGGTCAGTTTGAAAGTAGAAAAAAAAAAAAGAGCTAGATAGCAACCAGAAACTTGGGGATTTTCATGGTTTGAAAAATACAACTGACTGTCATTTCTAATCAATAAACCACAGAAAAAGAATATCTTTGAACAAGAAAGTCCTACTAAAACTTAGCCTCATGTCAAGCACCAAATCAAGGGGTTGCTGTATATCATTTGTTAAAAATTCTAACCTATTAAGATTGCATCCAGTAAGCCCTTTCAATAAGACAAAATGGTTCAAGAAAAGATTAAGGGTGTGGGTCTCCTAAGAAAATCTGATAGATACAAGGAACTAGCAATTAAAGGTTTATAGAGGCATATTTCAAAACAGGATAGGAATTCATTGTTAAGAATCAAATATATAAGAATTTAAATATTGAAAACATTGTACCATCAAGAGAATCAATAGCCTAGAGATTGAAAGAGATTATTTAATACTTAAAACAACCCTTGAATTTCCCCCATCCTTTCTGCTTGAGCTGGAAACAGGGGGAGAAAGCTCTTCAGCCTCCAAGGAGATCATGTTCTACAATTCTTTCTTGAGAAATGTGAAAGAGAATAGTGAAAAAGAAAGACTTCCCAAAGGATGGGACCAAGGGCTAAGGAGAGAAATGTCTGAGGATCTATTCCCAGGGAGTGAAATCAAGACCTAATCAAGAAATACTTCCCTCTCTCAGACAACATCAGCCCAAGGGGATTTTGCATTTGTAGAGACTATGACATCTGTGTGTCTCCCATGAGAGGGTTTATTATGGACACACTCGCCCTGTTCTACCACTGCATATTGAGTATGTGAGGGGCAGATGGCTTCTCCTTTTGTCCCTGAAGCTTTGGATAAAAAAGAGCTGCATCCAGACCTGATATACAGATCACCTCACATTACCTAGAGATTTCTGCCTTTACCTTAGAAGTAAAGATAAAAACCAAGTTACTGCTTGGGACTTCTGGTTGTTTCTCTCAGAGAAGGGGTTACTGTGTTCAGCATGTGGGAAGAGGAGGATACTGAATAACTGAATACCAGAAAGGTGGCCTGTGGGAGTTTGTATTATAGTCGCCAGATGTTTTTGTTTCCATGCCTATGTGCCTCTCCCTATGGCAAGACTATAGACACCCCTTGTGTGGAACTCAGGAGTAGCTTTGGCTAATAAAATGTGAGGGAAAATAATGAATGTCCTTCTTAGGCAGAGTGTTAAGAGATTACATGTCTCCTTTCTCTCTGCAATGAGATTGACAATGTTCCAGACACAGTCTGGGTCCCAAAATGAAGATAATGTACCTGTGAGCCTCAGCCTACCTGCATTGGACGTTTAAAGTGAGGAGGAAATAAATTTTTATAGTTGGAAACAACTGAGGCTTTGGTCAGTCATAGCATATCCTAGCTCATTATAACTGTCACAACAATAAACAAGACTAAAAATATTATGATCATGTAAACATTATTCACCATAGTCCCAAGCAATGTGACTACACAGAGGAAGATATAGTTCCACACACCTAAAGGAGAAAGCTCTCAGCATTCAGTGACACAAAATCTTGCTACATTTATTTGCTTCATGTTTGCCTTATGACTTTCTTATGTAGCATTTATTTTTTCCTGGACTTTCTAGTTGCCTTTCTTTTACTTATTTATTTTTCCTTTGGAAAGTTTTGGGATCTTTGTTTTACCCTCATGTTCTGAAATTTCACCAGGATACATCTAAGATGCGAGTTCCTTTTCATTTATGTTGCTTAATGCTTTCTTTCTCATAACAGCCCCCTTCTCTTCACTATCTCCTCTCAAAAACCTACCCCAGGCTTTCATTTCTTATTTAGCCCTTACCACTTTATGTAGTCACTTGCAGTTTTTTTAGATTTACATTAGGTTCTTTCTCTTCCATTAGACTATGAGCCACTTGAGTGCAGGACTTTTGTCTCACTTTACTTTATATCCCTTATCTAGCATGGTAACTGGGGTAAAGAATAGAAATAATTACAAGATGCTGCATTTTTACTTATTTGCCTCCTAGTGACAAAAGTAGTTAATCACATAATGGTAAATTGGATTTTAAGAGACAATTGTTTTCAGCTTTCAGTGGTGAATGATGAATATTGTCCACTAGGTAGGACAAGAAACATGAATGGGTTCCAATGTACAGATTCCCCAACAGCATGAAGCAGTGTATGGTGTTTTTCTGCTTCCTAAAATCAAGACAGTGCTAAGAGACAGTATTCATTACCTAGAATAGGGCCATTTCAATTATACAAACAATTCAGATCAAACTCTTAGTACAGTTGGGCATCTAGTTTTATTTCCTTAAATATTTGACTTAGGCATTCCAGCTTTTCTCCAGAGCTTTCATGGAGGAGGAACTACAGAAGTCTGTTTGAACTTTCTAGTACAAGGTCTTAGTTGATCTTAATGGTTTCTTTGACATCAGAATAATATCTTTCTCTAGATATAACCTTAACTACCAACTTAGGGTCTCATGGAGTGAGTAACAAGCATATGCTGGAATTTCAAAGCTTCAAGAAAGTTTCTTATCCCTCCAAAACATCTATCCAATTGTTATCCAAATTAAGCCTTTAATTCTTTAGCTTAAAAATTTTAAAAACAAACTTTTTTAAATACCTGGAAGGCAATTTATATAAAGGCCAATTGCAGTTTATCTTGCCTCCTAATCTAGGTTCTGTAGAAACTCTATGGAATTTAGATGATTTTGAGAAACATAGTTTGAAAACCAGTACAAAGCTCAAGGCTATATCTCCCTAAAAAGACTGCATAAAAATAACTAAAATATATCAGTGTCAGTTACCCCAAGGTAGAGGAATTTGAGGTCCTTTCCTAAGAGAAGATTTTTCTCCTCAGTGAGGAGAAAGTACAATAGACATTGGTGCCTTGGGCATAGGAACCTTTTGCCCACCCCACAGAAAATAGACATGAGACAGGTATACAAAAGATTCTTCAATGAGCCTCTGCACAGCTTCTCAGAGGGCAAAACCTAACCGTGGCTACCTCCTTACAGTATCCTAAAAAACCCCAGATGTAAGAGCTTCAATAAAATCCATCTGAGTTTTAAGAGGGGCTCCATAAATACAAATTGAACTGAAGTTTAGACAGCTGAGAGTCTGCTAGCTTTCTGGAAGATCCCAGTCCAGCCCCCACACTACCCAGCTGCCTGTACCTGATTGGCCTTTTGGATAATTGATCACATCTGGTGGCTTAATTGGGCCTGTCACAGGAAGGCCAGTTCCTTCTAGATACAAGGTTCCATCCTGTCACTGTGCCCTTGGGTCCAGTGAGGAAATGTGACTCCTACTGCTTCAGTTGAGGAACTTGGGGCATTTCCTAGATAGGGCTCCATGCCAGGTATCTGGTCTCAGCTTGGTGGACTTAGAAGAGAGGGCATGGGTACTCCCTTCTACTCTGAGTCTTCCTATCTCTCTCTCTCTCTAGTTTTGTAAGATTTGCTTTTTTAAGGATGCATGAGGTAGAGGTGGTTTTCTTCAATCCCGGTTCATAGTTGGGCTGTCTAAATTAGTGAAAAATCACAATTATACAGCATTTAATTTTTTTTTAATTGAATTCAGGTCATTCCAATAGCAAGGTGTCTGGCCCCCTTATCCCATTTGATGGGCCATTTGTTCATTCTGAAGAGTTAAGAGATAACAAACTTTTAGCCTTTCATGACCAAGACCAGGAAAGGGGTTGGCCTTGGTCCAGAGTAAGCACATCTTACCAGAGTGACCATGAGGGCTCGACAAGGGGCTAAGGGCCAGAGGGGAGCTCTGACTGTGCTGAAAAGCATTCTCATTAGAACACAGTCTGACAGGCTTTGTCCAAAGGGACACTGCTTACTTGAATATGAGAAAGCAGATTAGGAAGGTGGGACGTGGAAATAGTTAATGAAAAAGTTAGTTACATTGGCAGAGGATTCAGAGAAATTAAACATGTCAGAAACACACCATCAGTGGCAAGACCAGGTGAACTGGTGCTACTACACTGTGAATCTATGGGGCAGGGCTGAGTCCTCTTCTTCCTTGATGGTTACGTCAAGTTAGAGGAAAATATGTTCAGTTTTAAACTCATCTGAGATTCTTGTAGGATAGCCAAATATAGATTGCCATCAAGAAGTCAAATAGATGTATGTGCAGCTCAGAAAAGGGATCTGAGGTGGACAATGAGATTTGGGAATCAGCCTATTGGCAGCAGTTGAGACCGTGAACACTGCTGAAATCACCTAGAGAAAGTGACCCACAGGTAAAGGAGGTTGAATGTCAGACCCTTTGGAGGAATTGACAGAGAACAAAAACACACTGTTTCTCTCTTACACACACACACACACACACACACACACACACACACACACACACAGGAAATGGCAAATGGTATGGTTTTCCACAACAAATTAACTAGGGCTGTAGAAACATATTAAAGTAGAACAAGACAAAAATGGTTTTCGGGAATAAACAAACAAACAAACAAACAAACTGAAATTTCAGCAACTCCAACCAGAAATCAAAAGGCAGACTAACTGTGGTGGAGACATTTGTTGCCATCTTATTGTCCCAATTCCAGGCTGACAAAATCCTGATTTCATGTAGTCTAATCTGAGTGATCAGTCACATCGTTCAAGAAAGAGAATCCCAGGGGCCGGCAGAGTGGCGTATTGGTTAAGTGCTGGCTTGGGATGCCACTGGCCCCAGTTCGGATCCCACATATGAGGGCCAGTGACACTGCCCTCTACAGCTAAGATGGTGAACAACAGCTCTACCTGGAGCTGGGCTGCTGTGAGTCCCCTGGATGGCATAGCTGCAGCCCCTGCTGCAGTGGGCTGCCACAGGCTACAGTGAGTGGTTGGCAGTGAGCATGAGCGACCAGCCACCAGAGTAAGCTGCCAAGAGCAGCTGTGAGCAGCCGTCCAGAGACTGGAGACCAATCTGCCTCACCCAGAAAGGACGTAATGATGATACCAACATGGGCCAGTGAAGCAATTGCCTCCACAACTAGACAAAAGAACAAAGGTACAGCAACTTGTCTGTTTCCCTTCCCCGGTTCCCCAGTGCTGTTCCCCTCCCCCAATTCCCAAATAAAACCTTGAAAGAAAGAAAGAACAAAAGAACGAAAGAACGAAAGAAAGAACGAAAGAAAGAAAGAAAGAAAGAAAGAAAGAAAGAAAGAAAGAAAGAAAGAAAGAAAGAAAGAAAGAAAGAAAGAAAGAATCCTAGCCCATGATTATGAGATTTTCATTTCACACTCCAATGACTAAGCATGGACAGGTGATATAATTCTGGCCAATGAAATGTGAGAAACACTTCTGGCAACTTCTAGGAAAGCTTTTTGGTTGTTCTTTTTTTTTTTTTTTTTTTTTAAAGATTTTATTGGGGAATTGGGGGAGGGGAACAGACAAGCTGCTGGGGTTTTTTTGTTCTTCAGTCTAGTTGCGGAGGACATTGCTTCACTGGCCCATGTTGGTATCATCATTGCTCTCTTCACGGATGAGGCAGATCGGTCACCAGCCTCTGGATGTCGCTCACCGCGGCTATTGGCAGCTCACACTGGCTGCCTGCCGCTCACGCTGGCTGCCGGCCACTCACTGCAGCCTATGGCAGCCCACTGCAGCAGGGGCTGCAGCCCACACCATCGCCGGGGCTCGCACAGCCCAGCTCCAGGAGGAGCTGTTGTTAGCTGTAGAGGGCAGTGTCACTGGCCCTCATATGTAGGATCTGAACCAGGGCCCTGCTGCTCAGAGCCAGTGTCCCAAGCCAGCTCTTAACCAAAGTGTCACTCGGCCGGTCCCCTTTTTGATTGTTCTTAAAAGGGACATGTGGTGAGGAGAGAGGTATCCCCTTTTCTGATAATATTTCTCAATATTGTCAAGTCTGTGTGTGACTCTTGGAAGAGTTATAGACATTTTGTGAGCCTGAGAAGACAAGACTTGGGTCAAAAGCCAATATGCTGAGGATGCCTATCCCTCAAATATTGGTATTCCAAAGACAGAAGGTAATGATTCTTAGTGCTATCAATGAGCCACTGAATTACCAACTGTAAAACCTCTCTTAGGACTTCCAGTTATATGAGATCATAAATGTCTTTATTGTTTAAGCTCCTTTTTGCTTGGCTTTCTGCTACTTGCAGCCAAAAAGCATCCTAACTAATACATTAACAAACCCACAGTGGGACCACTTATGGGTGACTTAATAATAAATCTAACACCTCCCTTACTAATTGTTAGGCATGGTTCTATGAGAGCTTTAACCCATTTCATCCTTACAGCAACTATAAAAGGGAGATAGTATTGTTTTCTACACTTCTCAGATGAAGGACTTTGTTACAGAGAGGTTAAAATCATTTAGTCAATTACAGAGTTAACTAGTGGTAGAACTAGAATTACAAAGAGCCTGGTCCTCAAATCCAAGCTCTTAAGCAGGATGTTAGACTGCCTCTCATATTAACAAACAGGAGCTGGGTTACTTCTATTCAAAGTCAATCACTGGAAACCACTAAGAACAGCAAAGGGGAAGTCAGACCAACCATGTTTTCATTTCCTCTTCAGTGAAATTCTTTCCACTCACTCTCCCCATCATCACCAAGATTCCTCACTATCTTCCCACTCTGCCTCCTGCAAACAAAATCTTTGCTCACATCCTGCTTCACTCTAAATGTATAAATGACTAAATAACAGGAGTGTTTGCATATTAACAGAAACAGAGCCTTAAACCCAGCTTGAATTTTATGCATCAACCTGCCTGAATTTAGCTGGTGAACAGTTCATTACACTCAGATTTATTGAGAGCTGAGATTGCACAGAAGGAAGCAAGGTCCCTCCCCGTATAGGACCTATTGTCAACGAGAGGAAATAAGGAACTGAACTAGGGATGATCATGAAACTAACCATATGTGATATAGAGAACAGTGTTTGCCTCTAAAAAGGGCACTTGGTGGGGAATGGAGGTGGGGTGCTGTAGAGGACCCACTGAGGACTTAGTTTCCACTCTGTTCTATGCTGTTCCATACTCTTGGGATTTTTTTTTTTTTTGCCATATGTATGTATTACCTATTCAATAACAGTTAGAAAAGTTGCAAACTCAATAGAATGTGATAAATTCTTTAGGAAGTATAGACAGAATGCTTTGAGAGTACACAAAATGTTTTAAAAAGCATGGAAAATGTATGTTTGCTAGAGCTACTGTAACAAAGTACAAAAAGTTGGCTGAAATAACAAAAATTTATTGCCTCAGTTCTGGAGGTCAGAAGCCCAAGATCAAAGTCTCTGCAGGGCTATGCTTCCTCTGAAATGCTATGAAAGGATCCATTCCAGGCAGCTCTCCTAGCTTTTGGTAGCCTGAGGTGTTCTTTGGTATATAGATAGCCATCTTCTCTTTGTATCTCCTCATATCATCTTCCCTTTATCTGTGTGTTTTTGTGTTCAAATATCCCCTTTTAATTAAGATATCCGTCCTATTGGATTAGGACTCACTCTTACGACCTGATTTTAACTTAATTACCTTTATAAGGACCCTATTTCCAAATAAAGTCACATTCTCAGGTCCTGGGGATTAGGACTTCAACATATGAATTTCGGGAGTTGAGGGTCAGTCACAATTCAATCCATAACAGAAAGGTATGGAAATGCTTTGTGGAGAAAATCTATTCCTCACAACAGTACTGACAGGAGGCCATTTGGAGGCTTCTTCTCTTAGAACAATAAATTTTCTCAAGTCCTTGTAATAAGCATCCCCTTGATATTTTAATTCAGTGGGATGAGACCACATGAACTCGGTTCTGAGGGGCACAACTTGGAAAATGGTACATGTAATGCATGACAGGCACATGTGGAATCTGAGAGCCTGGTATCTCAGTAACAGGCCATTTGTGAAGCTGTGCACCCAGCTCTGGCTCGCTTCCCCTGTGTAACTACAACATCAGCTTGAACACTTACAGGCAATTTCCACTCTTATGCTATACTAATATTGCATTTGTGAAAACATAAGGAGTCCCTGGTGGCTGATTCAACATGTACCAATTTCTAGAATTTTACTTTATAACCAAATGTCATATCCTGCTGTTGAGAGTGTTGCCGCATGCAGAGACAAGGTAATTTAAAAATCATGTTCAAGTTATGTTTACAATAAAAATTCAAGATAAAGTAATGTTTTCTTTCTGGTTGTGGTTAAGAGCATGACTCGGGCTGCCCGAGTGGCGCGGTGGTTAAGAGCTGGCATGGGACGCCAGTAGCCCTGGTTTGGATCCCACATATGAGGGCCAGTGACACTGCCCTCAAAAAAAAAAAAAAAAAAAAAAAAAAAAAAAGAGTGTGACTCACTAAAGAGTGCAAGAAGTTAGAGAAAAATCATGAGGATTATTGTACATCCATTTGGGCAGTGGTGGGTAGCCAGGATTTTGCAATAGTAAGTAAGCCATATGATCAGAAATTAATATGAATATAGGCAATTTGAACCTTTTAAATAGGTATTGTGAGTATCATTAAAACTAATAAACATTAGTTACAAATTAAAACTAATATATAATATAAATTAAAATTAATAAGTATTCCAAACATGGATACGAGTAAAAATAAGAAAATAGAAATCAATCAAGACATCCATTAACATTTGTTTTCAATAAATTGATCTCTTACATAAGAATTTAGTAAATGTGGCCCTTCAAATTAGCATGGGAAAAATAGATTATTTGATCCCTACCTCAAACTATATATCAAGATAAATATCAGAGGTATTAATGTTGTAAAAGTTTTAAAGTAAAAAACATATATATTATGCATGAAAAATCTGAGTCCATGAAGGAAAACAATCTACAGATGAAAGTATATAAAAATTTAAAACTTTTCCATGTTAATGAATTATGAAAATTAAAAGGCAACTTCCATGGGAAATCCAAGATGACAGAGTAGATAAACACTGTGCCTGCTTCATTCCATGAACACATTAAAATTACAACAAAATTATAGAACAATCAACCTGGACAACCATCTGAAGTCTGGCTGAACAGAAGTTTTGTAACTTAGGATATAAAGAAGCCATGTTGAGACTGGTAGGAGGGGCAGAGACTTAACTGGCTAACCCCAAACCTCTGTGTGGCTGTTGAAAAACAGGAGGGATATCTCATCCTCAGAGGTTCCTCTCAGAGGAGCAAGGGACCCCAGCCCCACACCAGCCTCCCTAGCCCAGAGTTCTGGTACCAGGAAAAGGAGCTGCCACAACAATTGGCTGTGAAACACAGTGGGGATTCTGATCTTCCAGGTGGGACAGAAGGCTGCAGTAAACCCAGGTGTCCTCTTAAAGGGCCCACGCACAGACCGTCTCACTCCCAGGCACTCACCTTTGGTCTCCAGCAGAGGGACAGTAACTCAGGGGTGTTGAAGACATACAGGGGGAAGGCTGAGATGGGTGGATTCAGGACAAACGCTGGAGGACAGTGGGTATTTTCCCTGTGAGAGTCCCTCCTTCCATGCACCCAGCCAACTGTCTCCATCTTTCCTGTGTTGCCCTCCTTCTACGCTTATGGCCAAATCTAAATCTGATTGGTCTGGTGAGCTCCGCAACCCCACCCTGCTGACTCACTGGGACTTCACCCCACCCAACTCCACCAGTGCTGGAGGCAATTTCTCCCAGAGCAGCCAGCCCTGCCTGCAGTGCAGTCTTTCTTGGAAAACTATCAGAGTACGACAGACCCCAGGTGGGTGGTGACTGACCTCAATGTGCTCTGAGACTCTTTCTAAATAGCTCCAGGCTCAACACTGGCAACAAACCAGAATTTACATTAACTTAGTGACCACAATTCTTCCCCCTCTAGTGACTCCTTGAGAACCTGCCTCTCCCAGTTTGCATACCACACAAGGCTTTATCAGTGGCTGAACCTTAAGGGAGCTGACAGATGGCAGCAGGCCTCTGGGTGTCCTGTAATATGGCAGAGCTACTCCAGGCCCAGTACTGGTGGCAGCTGTCCTTGGTTGGCAGCATGGCCTCTCCCACATGACTCCATGCTTAGCAAAGGCAGCCAACAACTACAGGTAGCTTTATAGCTCTTACCAGGTATTCCCCAACAGGCAGTGGGTGAACTGGGCCTGCACGGGAACTCCTAGCAAGAGGCCCAGAACCAACATACTTGGAGGTTGGATTCAGCCACAGGAGAACACCTTCCAATTAGTGTCACAAATGGCACACCCAAAGGGCAGTCTCAACAGGCACCAGAGCCTGCTGGTGTGATCCCCACTCAGTGGGGTAAGCTCTCCATAGCCTGTAAGCTGTGGACATAGCCAAACCCCATAGCCAATCAGCCTGAAGGTCAATCCCACCCACTAATGTGCCAATAGCAATCAAGGCTCAACTATAACAGAAGGGTGCACACAACCCACACAGAGGGCATTTCTGGAGCACCTGCTCAGGTGACCAGAGAGACTGTACTGCTGGGCCCCACAGGGCATCTACTACATATGGACCCCTGGCCAAGACTGAGGGACGTAGCAGATCTACCTAAAACATAGAAACAAACAGAGAGGCAGCCAAAATGAGGAAACAAAGAAATACTTCCCAAATGAAAGAACAGGAGAAAATTCCAGAAAAAGCACTAAACAAAATGGAGGCAAGCAACATATCAGATACAGAATTCAAAACAATGGTTATTAGGATGCTCAAGGAATTTAGTGAGAACTTCAACAGAGATAGCAAGCATAAAAAAGGACATAGAAACTATAAAAAAGGACCAGTCATAAGTGAAGAATATCATAACTGAAATGAAGAATGCACTGGAAGGAATCACCAATAGATTAGATGAAATAGAGGAACGAATCAACAATTTGGAAGACAAAGTAACAGGAAACACCTAATCAGAACAGCAAAACGAAAAAAGAACTTACAAAATAAGGATAGTTAAAGAGACTTCTGGGACAACATCAAGTGTAATAACATGGCATTATAAGAGTGCCAGAAGGACAAGAGAGAAAGCAAGGGGTTGAGAATCTATTTGAGGAAATAATAACTGAAAACATTTCTAACCTGGTGAAGAAAGTAGTCATACAAATCCAAGAAGTGCAGAGAATCCCAAACAAGATGAACCCAAACAGGCCCACACCAAGACATGTTATAATTAGAATGGCAAAGGTTAAAGACAAAGAGAGAATCCTAAAAGCAGCAAGAGAAAGACAACTAATTACTTACAAGGGAGCTTCCATAAAATTGTCAGTTGATTTTGCAACAGAAACTTTGCAGGCCAGAAGGGACTGGCACAAAATATTCAGTGTGATGCAAAGCAAGGACCTACAACCAGGACTACTCTATCCAGCAAAGCTATCATTTATAATCATGGGACAGATAAAAGAGCTTCCCAGACAAGAAAAGCTAAAGATCATCACCATCAAACCAGCATTACAAGGAATCTTAGGGGGGCTTCTTTAAGATGAGGGGGGAGATAAAAATTATGAATAATAAAATGGCAATAGCTACATACCTATCAATAATCTCTTTCAATGTAAATGGATTAAATGTTCCACTCAAAACACATAGAGCTGAATGGAGAAGAAAACAAGACCCTTACATATGCTGCCTTCAAGAGACTTACTTCAGACTGAAAGGCACACAAAGATAGGGGGTAAAGGATGGAAAATATATTTCATGAAAGTGGAAATAAAAAAATGAAAAAAAACCCAAAACTCTGGGGCAGCAATACTTATACCAGACAAAATACACTTTAAGACAAAGGCTATGACAAGAGACAAAGAAGGATCCAATGATCCCAATTCAGGGTTTTTTTCTGAAACCCAAATCCTACATCAAGGTGATGTCTGCATCCATATGTTAATTGCAGCTGCTTACAAAGGCCAAGACATGGAGGCAACCTGGGTGTCCATTGATGTATGAATGAATAAAGAGGGGGTGGTAGGGTGGTACATATATATAATGGAATATTGATTGGCTATGGAAGGCAATGGGTTCTTGCCATCTGCAGTGGCATAGACAGAACTGGAGGGAATTGTGCTGAGTGGACTGTAAGACAGAGAAAACCAGATGCAATGAGATTTCACTTATATGTGGAATCTAAAGAACAAAATGAAGAAGCAAATCAGATATAAATTCATAGATACAGAGAACAGAGATACATAGATATAGAGAATTTTGATGATTGCCAGATGGGAGGGGCTTTTTGGATGTGTGAAAAAGGGGAAAGGACTAAGAAGTATAAATTTGTTGTTACACAGTAATCATGGGGATCTAGGATATAGCATAAGGAATACAGTCTATAATATTGTAATAGCTATGTATGGTGTCATATTGCTACTAGATTTGTTGGGGTGATAGATTGAAGGGGATTGTGGGGCAGGGTATAAAAGATGAAGGGAGTAAGTACAAACTGATAGTTACAAAACAGTCATGGGATGTAAAGTAAAGCATAGGGAATATAGGCAATAATACGGTAATAACTATGTATAGTTCCAGGTGGGTACTAGACTAATCAGAGGGATCAGTTCTTAAATTATATAAATGTCTAACCACTATGTTGTATTCCTAAAATTAATATAAAATAATATTGAATGTCAACTGTAATTGAAAAATTAAAAATAGGGGCAAGGTGAAGGGGAATAAGAGGTTTAAATCTTCAGGTATAAAACAAATCATAGAGATGTAATGTACAACACAGAGAATATAGTCAATAATATTGTGATAGCATTTTATGGTGTCAGATGGTTGCTGAACTTATCATGGTGATCATTTCTTTAGGTCTAGAAATGTTGAATGACTATGGTATATACTTGACACTAATACAGTGTTGTATGTTAGCTATATTTTAATAATAATCTTTAAAAAATTAAATGGCAAAGAATGAACTAGGAAAAATATTTGTAACACAAAAGAAAATAGGGCAATGTACAAAAAAGAAATACTAATTATATTAATACATGAATTTTAAAAGTTTAAGTGCAACACTGATTAAGAAAACGCAAATAAGATAATTTTTTATACATAATGGCTTGATTAAGCATGGTAATGGTAAACCCAATATTGGTTGTAGCACAGAATGTATGAAAAGTTGGTGCAACATTTTTGTGGCCCAATTTGGCAATCCAAATCTTTATCCCAAGTTTATCCAGAGGGAAGCATCATGGATATGTGCTGCAGCAGATGTTGTCAGTGCCCATTTATGTCCCTTCTGTGCATACAACCTGGTTTCCAACTGCCAGCACTGCCAGCTATCTCCCTAGGGTCTTTTCTGGATAAGGAAGTGTGCCAGACCACACATGAAGCTGGCTGGAAGTTCCGAGGAGTTAACACACCGGGGAGCAGTCCTCAACCTATGATGAGCAGTCCTTAAGGACTCTTTACCCTCCGTGGAGACAACTGTGTGGTGAGTTCAATACAGATTCCCACAGGTCACAGTGCAATTGAGCCCTCAGTTGCCTGTGGTGGTAACCTGCTCATTAACACACCCTGTATTGATTTTTTTCCTTTCCTTTTTTCACTCCTCTTACTGATGTTTCCTGGGTCACTCCCAAATAAGTTAGCGATGCTCAGTTGCTTAATTCCAGGTCAGCATTTGGGGAAACTTAAAAAGATACATGCAAACATTTATTGAAAAAGACGTTATTCATCACAGTGTCATTTATACTGCTGGAAAACTGAAAATATCACACATGAATAATAATAATAGATTCATGAGTATTGTGATACAATATATACCCATTAAAATATGATAGAAAGGGAGGTGGGGGAGGATAAGGATAAATAGAGAATTTTCGGGCAGTGAAAATACTCTGTATGATACCATCATGATTGACACATAATTTTGCCTCAATCCATAGAATATACAACACCAAGAGTGAACCCTAATGTAAACTATGGACTTTGGGTGATTCTGATGTGTCCATGTAAGTTCACTAATTGTAACAAATGTACCTCTCTGGTGGGGAATGCTGATAATTAAGGAAGCTCTGCATGTGTGGGGGCAGGGGATATAGGGGAAATCTCTGTACCTTCCCCTCAGTTTTGCTGTGAACCTTAAATTGCTCTAAAAATAGTCTTAATAAAAAATATGGTAAGAATGTTTAGTGACTTGAGAAGGAAAGCAGTGGAGTGTAATGTTGAGATCACAGGCTCTGGAATGAGACATCATTTCAAGTTGTGGCTCCACCCATTACTAGCTCCATGACTGCAGGCAGTTACTTAACCTCATTAAGCATCTGTTTCCTCACATGCAAAATGAGAGTGACAATAGTATCTCATAGGGTTACTGTGAAATTTAAATGAGATAGTGCCTGTAAAGTGCTTAGCCTGGTGCCTTGCACACAGCAATAATAATAACTATCATTATTAGTATTAAAATATAAAGTTTAAAAGAATACAAGTTTACAAGAACAAAAAAATATTCTCAGATATATATTTATAGGAGCATAGAAAAATGGGAAATACATGTGAAAATATTAACTGTACATATATCTTTGTGTGTTAAGATGGTATATACTATTCTATATGCTTTTCTATATTTTCCTGATTTTTATAATTCTTATTCTTGCATTCATATGACAAGTTACTTTTAGTGAATTTTATGAATAATTGTGAAGTGATTCAAGGAGATACTTTGACCAAATTTCTTCACATAAAAACAGTTTTTTGCTTAGGGCTAGTCAGTCCTTGCTGATGAATTCCCAGAGAATGCTACTAGTCAACCAATTCAATCTTTTTGAGAATATTGGATACAGTCAATCGGGACCAGTGACACTAGGCTTATATTGCTGCTAATGGGTCTCACTGTCAGTGAAATCAACTGTATTGTCATAGAGCCATGCAAACACAAACACTGCCCAAAGGCTGAGCATGAGTAGCTCTAGAAACAGTGTCACCGATACGACAGACACTTGAGCATTCAGTAACCTTCTGTGTTTAAGCATCACAAGCAAGGAAAGATGCTTGAAGCATGATTCATAGCATCAAAATAAGTGAACTGCTTCTGAAAGAGTGATTTCATTTCCTCAGATAGTTCTGCACTTCTTCAGAATTTCTGGTCCCATTAAGTTCAGGCCAGGTCACAACAAAAAATAAGTCCAACTTCTCTTTGGGATCTAACAGATTGATTCTTTCAGGGTACCCATTAATTTCCAGAAGTCTTTGATCTAAATTTGGTAAATACCTTCAACAACTTTCTGCTACTGAGTCATCTGATCAGTTAAAATAATCTATTTGTCGCAGTCTATTTCCATTTCTTCCAAATAACCCATAAACTGTCAAAGGTCAAGAGTATTAGAACAAAGAAATTCCACAATTTTGGTAACTTTTAGCATTGAATCATGCAATGAATTAATTTGAAAGTGTTACAGTCTAAATTCCGATGAATCATACAACAAAAGAAGAAAGCACCAAAGTTCTCTTTGGATTTGCAAAAAAAAAAAAAAGAAGAACTATAAAAAACATATTTCTTCTTTCATTACAGGTGTTCTATCTATGGCAAATGAACTCTACCTTTTCTTTTTTATCAGATTTAGAGCAAATGGTTAATTGATGTTCAATTCAGTAAGGAATTTCTTTACTTGTGAAAAGCCTCAGCCACGCTAGGCCCCTGTCAATATAGCCACTCAGGTAACTAACTTGTCGAATGTCATCCCTGTCTGGCATGAGTTAGAGAAAAGGTTGAACATTGAGAAAGAAAGTAAAATATGGTATATGCTGAGTATGATGAGGAGCCTGGAGCTAGGAACCAAGAAGCAGAAGGTTGAGAACCTGTGCTGAACATGTCACCAAATAGATTATGTGACTCTGACAATTAATGACGACTCTTCCGACTTCAGCTACAGTGTTTCTGTGCCATTTTTTTTTTTTAGCTGAGCCATCCTGCCACCTGTTGGCAGCTCAATGGAAACTCAGCTCAGGCTGGCATCGAACCGCCGTTGCTCAGAGCTCAGCTCGCACTCTTGAGCGAGCTCTTAACCAACTGAGCCACTCGGCCGGCCCTTCAGCTACAGTGTTTCTAACATGTGAGTCCAGATGTGACCATTCTCCTATACTCCAGCTCTAAAATTAGGACTCTTCACCAGGACATGAACAATCTAGAGTTTGTAGAAGAAAACAAAAATGAATGCATATGTCAAACACCAGTGAAATAAAGAAGGAAGGAATAAAGCTAAAGTGGAATGATTTGACTGATTCGATGTGCAGACTCTATTAAAGGCATCACCTCATAGTCCTCCACCAACCTCAGGGGACAGATCAACCATCCATTCATTCAACAACTATTTATTGAACATCTCTAGGAGTAAAGCTGTGTACAAGGGGCTTGGGGTGTCACAGTAAACAAGATAAACACTCCTTAGGGCCATGGAGCTTATATTCTGGCAGTGGAGACAGATTACATGGAAAATGATTTCACTATGATCCTGTATGTGTTGGGAAGAAGTAGGGGGGTATTTCAAATGGGTGACCATGTAATGGAAGCCTTACATGATATGGGGTTCATGTCTGGAAAGGTTCGTTTTTTTTTTCTTTTTAAGAAAATCATACTTACAAAGAGATATTAAGCATGAATAATAATTGGATAGGCAGGCAGGTGAAATGACATGTATAAGGACCCAAAAGCAGAAAAGAACATTGTAAGTCCAAAAGGTATTGTAATTCTTATACGACTTGTGAGGCTTGGATATATATTTGTCTCTTAAGTCACTTATTTGTCTCATTGCTCGCTGCTGGGGGGTGAGGTTTAATATGAGGGCTATTTGAGTTCAGAGGCTATTATTTCTCCTGGGAAAGTGTGCCTGCTTCCATTTTGATGACTCCATTTATATCTTGTTGGGTCAGAGTTTTGAGGTCATCCCCAAATGCACACAGTTTGAGTCCCTCATCTGTTGGAAGAACGTGTGTTGGTAGGAGACCCTCCACAGGCATCCTTGAAAGGTTTGTCCAGGGCTGAATGTATTCATCTGCTGAGATTCCAGGAATGATTGGCGAAGAGCTGGAGAAATGGCTTTTTATCTTCCTTGTTCCTACAGAGATAGAGTTGACTAAGTATTCCTGCATTTTGCAAAGCCCAAAGGAACACCCGGCATGATGTTTACATTGTGCAAAAGATCACCATTATGATTTATTTACCATCATTAAAGTTTTTACTTATTGCCTAACAACACTTCTCACCAGCTCTCAGTGTACCGGGTTGATTATAGTTATTATTCAGCTGAAAGTTAAGAAATTGCTCGCAAGAAACCTTCATCCTGTCATGTACCAAAACCTCATGTATTTGTCCCTATTCTTTCTCTCAGGATGCAGATAAACATTTCCCCATGTCAGGGGGCTTTTCAACATTTCAATGGCTTAGTGGGATGCTCTTCTGAGCCTAGAGGAAAATTACTAAAAGTTAAGGTAAGTGGGGAAGGGAACAGAAACCGTGATTGCCAGTCCAAACAAGCGAGGTCCGGGGGAAGGCTGTGCATGAAGTCTAATCTTTGGGCTTACACAAGAAGGTGAGGTGACCAGTAATTAACCATTCAAGTCAAACCCTAAGCAGCGTGATTGGGATAGGAAGTAGGCGGCCGCTCTGCCCACAGTTTCTGGCATTTGAGAGCTTTGCAGGCACTCATCTTGAGCCTAATAAAATGATTGGCGGGAGTGAAGTTGTTTGTTGGTTTGTTTTTGAATGTGTTGCATTTTTCTTTTTTTCTCCCAAAATATTGCCAGAGGTAGAGAACTAGCTAAATGATCCATGACAAGGCCTCAGAAATACTGAGCAACTGGTGTAGTTCATCTTGTATGGCCTCCTCCTGCTACCTGGAGCACACCCTTTCTCCCTGCTTTGCTCAGCCATATCCATCCCAAGCTGGCAGAGGTAGTTCCTAGTAGCTGTCAGGGAATCCTTCCCAGCAGCAAGGCATTCAACAAATATTCGAAACAGGTGTAAGTCTCAGTCTATAAATTCATGAGTTCAAGAAACATGCATTATTTAGATTTTTCTGACATCAAACTGAAAGTGGATTCTGAGTAGTGAGTCCACCCAGTTGGCCAGAGATTTAACCCAGCCATGCTTAGACTGCTTCTATGCCCCATGCACCAGGATTCTACAAAAGTCTAGGTCTAACAGAATGCAGGGTCTTATACAGTGCACAGGCATTGGGAAGATTCCTCCAGAATTTGTCACCTGTCTACATTGACTATCACTGAGACAGCAATTGTCTCAGTCCACATGACCCACACAGTTCCTCCTCTGCTGCTCCAGGTCACCTATGGGGTGGGAGTCTCTGATGAAGTGAGGAGATCTGCAGCTGGGGTCTAGCCTACCTCAGGTCACAGGCAGCCCTCTCCTCCAAGGGCTAGTTCTGGAGTGGTACCCAGAGCCCCATTACTCACAGTAGCCACAGGGTCCCTTCCAGCCTAGGAAAGCAGCTTCTTTCTTATCCTTTCAAAAGCAGGCTTTCTCCTCTCTTGTCCTAAGCAAGAAATACAAGCCTGACTGCCTGTTTGAAATGAAGAGAGTGTGAAAATCATGTAAAACAAGCACAGTTGAATTAACCAGTCCCCTGGGTTAGCTTTCTCTCTCTCTCTCTCTCTCTCTCTCTCTCTGGTGTTTGTAACATTTAACTGGATATTAATGAGAATTTCATATACTCAAAATTCCCTTTGTATATTGGCTGGTGGTGGGGATTCAACCTTGTACAAAATATTTCTATGCACACTGGAGTTTGAGAATGATTGAAACCAAGAAAAGAAAAAAGAAGAGGAAGAAAGAAGGAGGAGGAAGAGAAGAAGAAGAAGAAGAAGAAGAAGAAGAAGAAGAAGAAGAAAGTCTATTTGCAAATGTCTAAAATCCTTAATAGTAAAAAGAGAGTGGATAAAGAATACTAAAGTATTCCTATTTGCCCACAGAATTTACACCAATTCTGATTTAATATATCTTAATATATGTTGATGGGTTTGCTTATTATCCAAAGGATTAAAGGCAAAAATGTAGATATTTCATGCAGGGATTAAATTCTAATTTAAGTTTTTGTAAGTTTTTTTCACCCTTTTCTCTTGTGTTCTGTAGTTTCGCTTATATGAATTTTTTATTTTCTCTTTAATCCTATTTGGCACTTGTAGAGCACATTCAATCCTAGGATTGCCTTTTTTCAATTCTGGAAATCCTGCAGTCAGCTGTTAATTTAATCAGGACTAATGTGACTTTACTGTGTTTCAGTAAGTTATCCTTATTGAGCAATTATATTTGAAGCACTGTCTTTGCTGGAATGGGATGGGACAGGATGAATAAATCCATGTATTCCAAGGGGAAAAGCTCTGAGTGGATCTGTGGTGTAATAAGAAATGTATTTGGTCACTGTCTCTAATTCCTGGCACAGAATTCCTAAACCCCTTGAAATTTCCTAAGTGATATGAGTGTCTTTTGTTATTCATAGACACTCCTTCCACCTCAGCCAAGTTCATGCCAGTGAGATAGAACTTGTGATAAACTTAGGATAGGGGCCCTTGACAGCCTCGGGGGGGAGCTAGTTACCAAAAAGATCAAGCGATTAGGGGGATGCGGATTAAACTCTATAAAAATTCCTGAACAAAGAAGTTTGATGAGCTTCAAGTTGGTGAATACCTGGAGGTGCTGGAAGGGTGGCACACCTAGGGAGGGCATAGAAGCACCATGCCCCTTCCCCTATACCTTGTCCTCTGCATCTCTTCCATCTGGCTGTTCCTGAGTTGTGGTCTTCTACAATAAATGTAAGTAAATGTTTCCATGATTTCTGTGAGCCATTTAACAAATTATCAAACTGGAGGAGGGGGTCTTAGGAAACATGATTTATAACTGGTCAGTTAGAAGTACAGATGACAACCTAGGCTTGTGATTGGCATCTGAAGTGAGGGCAGCCTTGTGTGACTGAGTCGTTACTGTGTGGGGTCTGATACAATTGGTAGAGAGTGTCATAACTGAGTTAAATTTGTAGGACGCCCTGATGGTATCTGCCAAGAATTAGAAAATTAGTGTGGCAAAAACACCCACACATTTGGTGACCATACGTGAAGTGTGCTGAGTGTAGTGGGTAAAGGAGAAACACAAAAGTGTTTTTCTCACAAGAACATTGTAAGGAAAGCTGAGGCAGGGCATCACACTCAAGTCATTCTCTGAAGAGGTGGGACAGAGTTTCCTGATTTGCATCATAACAATGTCCAGAGGTCTTTTTCTCTTCAGAAAAGATCTTACTCAGGATCCTAACATGTGAAACAGCTGCCCTGCATTCCTCTTTTTCCTCTGCCTGGGAGCAGCCATGGAATTTCAGGAATACCTCCAAAAATTGAGAGACTTGGCCAACTCTACCAGCTCTTCCACTGCTGGGTTTGTGGCCCACATGTGATAGACTGTCCCTCAGAAGCTAATTAAACTGGCTTTTAAGGAATATTATCTGTCCCTCAGAAGCTAATTAAACTGGCTTTTAAGGAATATTATCTTCCATAATGGGAAAGTGTATTTTTTTTTTTAAAGATTGTATTGGGGAATTGGGGGAGGGGAACAGCGTTGAGGAATCGGGGAAGGGGAACAGACAAGTTGCTGTCTTTTTGTTCCTCAGTCTAGTTGCGAAGGACATTGCTTCACTGGCCCATGTTCGTATCATCATTCCGTTCTTCTCGGATGAGGCAGATTGGTCGCCGGCCTCTGGATGGTCACTCACCGCAGCTATTGGCAGCTCACGCTGGCTGCCGGCCACTCACTGTAGCCTATGGCAGCCCAGTGCAGCAGGGGCTGCAGCCTACACCATTGCTGGGACTCAAGTAGCCCAGCTCCACGTGGAGCTGTTGTTTGCTGTAGAGGGCAGTGGCACTGGCCCTTATATGTGGGATCCGAACCGGGGCCACTGGCATCCCCAAACCAGCTCTTAACCAATGCACCACTCAGCCGGCCCTGGAAAGTGTATTTGTTTTTGTGGCCTATTCTATCGCAATTCTGGAAGAGTCAACTCTAGAAGATTCTGTTAGTTATGCAGATGTGATTGTGTCCTTGGAGAAAAGCATGGGTCCCTCTCTGGGGTGAAGGAGATAGTTGAGTCTAAACTTAGAGGTAAAGGGAGGCCTTTGGATGACAGAGATCTGCAGACAATGACCTGAATCATTTGACTTTGGATTTTTAATACGAAATTGAAAGACTTTGAGTAGGGCATGGCTCTTGGTGAGTTTATCACAAGTTCCACCATTCCAGATTGCTTTACACCTGTCTGGATTCACACATTTATGGTGACTACCTAGCCCGACAGCATCTGAGGTCATGGACGCTTGGCCTACATGTAAAGCCAGCACTTCACTGGAATTATCTAAATCAGTGAGACAAAGAATCTTCCTCACACATTCCATATTCTCCTATGATTTTTACTCTTTTCTCCCACCCCACCACCAGAATTAATCGCTATAGTCCCTGTTAGTCTTATTTGTACTTCTCTTAGGGCATAATACAGTCTGCGCCATGTTACTATTTCATATCCCATATGTACCTATTACTCATTAAACCATATCTCTACAGAGACTTGGACAATGCCATATCTTCATTAAGTGCCCAATAATTATTCTTTGACTTGTTCTCAGCTTAGGTCAACTCTACCTACCATGGTATCCAGAAGAACATAACCATTGTCACAGCTTCCAACACCACACCATCACCACCTCCCTCCATTGATATTCTCCTCACCTCCAGAGCTGTTTGGATATAAGAAGGAGAACAAGACAAAGGGCAAATTGCTCAGATCAGGTGATATTTGGTTAAGCAGAACATCATGTCTGAAAAGAAAGGTACAACATATAATGGACTCTCATTTTTAAAAGAGAAATAGGCTTCCTTCTTGCTGCCATTGGATTAAGAGGAGAGGAACATTAGAATGATTGTTTACATGGAAACCAATTGCTTGCTCCACCCCTTCCAGCCTCTGTGAGCTCTGATGTGTTGCTGGTTATTATAACAAGGCTGAGTCTACCCACCCAGGTAGATGGTTCTACTTCCATCCCAGATCATTTTGGAACATCAGGCAAGTTTCAACAGTGCCTCCCCAGTTATGAAACAGAAAGAAAGGTATCACCATCACAAACAGAGCTAGTATGTAGAATAAATAGATCATAGCAAAATCACAAGCAGTGCTATGCTTACATTCATTTAAATAAAGAGAGCTGACATATTTTTCCAGGCTAGAAAACATAAATTTTATTAAAGTCTGATTGCAATAAGGACTATGTCACTTTGACTTTTTATTCAATTCAAATTTTTGTTACCACGTATTTAAAACCCTATATTTCTCTGCATTTCTCTCAATATTTTAATTGGTACATTTTAGTCTGAATGTGTATACATTCTCTGTTACCTCCCATCTGGGTGTAATTTTCCATAGTCTCCCCTGATGATCTGCATTTTCTCCATCAATTCCCTCCTCTAAACCCACTTCTGTGGATCTTGCCTTCACATTATGCCATTAAAAGCTCCAGCTGGAAGGAAGTGCCTCTGAATGGAGTCCAAGAGAAGAAACAAAGAAGATGGAAACCAGATGCCACTTAAGTCATCCCCGCGTGAGTCATCATTTTCTCCTGGAAAGCGTCTATCTCAATGCTGTGCATCTCTTCAGTGCGAAGCCCACTAGACAGAAACCTTCACTCAACCTACGAGTGTTTTAGCCATCTTCGTAGACCCATATACTTTGAATGCTATTGGCATACAGTAAGTGTATACATAGTAGTAGCAATAGCATATCAATATTTATTAGTTAGGTTGTAGGTCCACCATAAGGTAGTCATTTCCTTCATGGGTCATTTACCCACTCTTATTGCAGACACCTTGCTACTGTTATTCTTCACCAACTACTTTCACGATTTGAAGTGAATGTCCAAGTTTGATAAGAGTTCATGGTTTAGAATTGTTCAGGGTTCAAAACAAACAAATAACAATAAAAACAACAACAAAAACCTGTTCGACCTCTAGAAGTTAAAATCAATTGATTGTCATGTATAACTTTTCCTGTTTGTTAAATACCTATTTAATCTGATTTCTGTGTAATGGATCATATCATACCTGAAGTTGAAATCTGAGTCATTTATCCATCCAGGTAGCAAAACAAACAAATCAACCAAAAACCCAGTTAATAGGTTTTTTTGTTTTTTTTTAAGGAGTGAAAGGTCCCTATTTTCCCAAAGTGACTTTGATACTCAACTTTTGAAACTCTTCCAGAACAGTATTCAGTTAAGCCAGTGGGAAAAAAATGTAATTGGCAAGGCCCAATTTTGTTTAAAAATTATATATATGTATACATACAGCATTGCATATATATGTCTGTGTGCACAACTGAGTCCATACATTTATCTATACTTCCTTTCAAAATTCTGCTGAAGAGTCAGTGAAGGGAATAAATTGATAAGCATGCTGAAGATAAAAAGAGGACTGTCAGCAGAGGTTTTGATAATTT
The DNA here is from genome assembly GCA_033961575.1 of Aselliscus stoliczkanus. Lineage (NCBI taxonomy): Eukaryota > Metazoa > Chordata > Mammalia > Chiroptera > Hipposideridae > Aselliscus > Aselliscus stoliczkanus. The sequence goes on from CM066729.1 coordinate 142,880,064, forward strand.
TCTGGAAGATGGAAAGGAAGTGAATAGTGTTGATGGATGAAGCAGAGCAGAGGAAGCAGCATCCTAGATGTAATCCGGGGACGGCTGTAGCAAGGGTGGAAATGTTCTTTACAAAGAAGCCTTGGGAATCTCCACACAGAGCATTAACTTCTGAGCTCAGGACTGGAAGAAAAGCTAAAGATTGTGCAGGGAATGGCTGTACCATTTGGTCTTTCTCTTCCTTCTTCACCTTTCCCAGGCATGCAGATGTGCCAGCAAGAGAAGATTCAGAAACTCTCAACCGCTCCTCCAGGTCTGCTCCATTAAGAGGATAAGACTGCTGCCTGGGCTGAACTAAGGCTCTTTGTAAGGGATTTGAAATCACAGTGAAGGCTTCCGTGTTTTACAAGGGGAAAACACCATTTGCGTGATTCACTGTGCTTATACCCTAAAGAGAAGCTTGTCAGTTGACATATCGCACCTATGTACACAGCCAGTCCCCACCTTCAGAGGGATATGCTATTGATGGAACATGCCTACTAGTGCCAGAGGACTGCACCACCCACACCCAGCCTCCTTTATTATTTACCTAGTCCTTTCTTCATAAATATAAAGAAAACCAACTTGAATGATCAACTTGATGTAAGTGGGAAATGTGAAGTGGAAAAAGCTCCTATGATGAGTTTGATGTCAAGGGATACTATCTTAAAACCAAAGACTCAAGAAACAGAAGTTTATGTATATTGATTAAAGTTCTAATCATCATTGTCCTTTGCCATCTGGTATCCATTTCCCATTCATGGGAAATGTGACCAATGGAACTCTGATCTTGGTCTGAAGTGACCATTCCTCTTCCACTCTTAGTCCAAATGCTCTGAGTGAATCTGATTGCAAGCTCTGCCCCCCAGGATAAAATAGGGGACCTAGGCTTACGCCAAGTGTGAGATCCATGCCTTGGCCACAATCACTGGTTTGGAAATGAGCAAGCCAAGCCTATCTGCTTGGAAATATTCCCTCCCTCCTTCTCACTTTCATGGGAGGAGTATACCTCTACATTCTGTTGATTTGGGGTGCAGTCATGTGACCTTCTTTGGCTAAAGTGAGGCTCTTGTGCAGCTGGTCTCGTGATCTTGCGCTTCTGTCATCATCATGAGAATATGCTTGGGGTAGGTGACCAGTCCCAGGAGGAAGGTGAGTGACACATGGAGCACTGATGAGTTACCATAGCTCAGAGCTGTGAGCAGTCTCAACCTAGATCAGCTGACTTCAGCCAATCCACAGATATATGAGTTAAATAAATGCTTATCATCGTACGCCACTGAGATGGTGTGTGTGTGTGTGTGTGTTAACTCAGCATTATTGTGGTTTAGTTAAATAGCACAACAATAAAAATGCCTAAATTCTTTCCTGCCAGTGTGGAATCTAAGAGAACACAAGTCTGTAGCTCCTGCAGCTGTGGCTACCACATAGACTTTAAGAATGAAATTTATAGACTGATGAGAGCTGAAATCAAGTCCTGCTCACATTGTATGAGTTCTGAATTCAGTTTTGCCTCTAAACTTTTTGTTTATATGAGCCAATAAATTCCATTTTCATTTCCTAAATCAGATTTACTTAGCCTTTTTTCCTACCTGCAATCAGAAGAATTCTAACTGATACCAATATATATATGTGTGTGTGTGTGTGTGTAGTCAGTGGGAAAACTAAGATAATTATCAAAAACTAGGAGGAGAGAAGGTGGCATAGTCAATCCATGTTTCAAGTAGCTAGATCAAGAAATATAAATATAGGCACCTTTTTTGGACTTAATAGAGATGAAGATGAGAAAGATCTGAAATGAAAAACCAACAAAGATGGTTTACCTGTGATTACTGGACACAGAGTATGACAAGGGGATGAGGTGCTCATTATTCTATCTTATGTAGATCTGTACTGTCCAATGCACAGCCACCAGCCACAACTGGCTATTCCAATTTAATTAAAATTAAATGAAATTGAAAATTCAGTTCCTCACTCACAGTAGTGGCATTTCCAGTGCTCAAGAGCTATGTGTGGTTGGTGGCTATCATTCTGGACAGTGCAAATGTAAGAGTGTCAAGAGTCACTGTATAAAGACAGTAAATCAAACAACAGAAGTTTAAATTATCACTCAAAATTGTATATAGGGGTTTAAGGGTCTGTATGGGCCCTGGAGATGAACTGCTTAGGTTCCAGTCTCAGCTCTGACACAAACTATAGAACCCTTGGCAAGTCATTGGCCTTGGTATACTTCAACTCTATAACTTGCAAATGGTAAAATACACACAGACCTATCTCACAGCATTGTTGTGAGGATTAAATAAGCGAATATATATATATATATATATATATATATATATATATATATATAAAATAAGTTATATATTTTGTACTTCTAAGAGTGCCTAGCATTTGGTAATCACTCAGTAATTATAATTTTTTAATTTTCTATCCTTCTGTAAGTTACATTTTGTTTTACCATACTCACATATGTTAAATAGACTATATATTATATATAAGATTTATATATAATATGCCATATTTAATATTTTATATGTAATATATATACACATATCTCAGCTCCAGTTCATGGGATATAAATGCTTTCATTTTCTTACTTATACAAGCACACTTCTATATTTTTCTAATTTTTACTCTGATCGTGTATTATCTTTGTCATCAGATAAAACAAAGTTTTCATTTTTAAAGACACCAACATATTTTGGAATGAATAACATGCTACACAACTGGCTCATTTGCTTTTGCTGATTTGGTCTACTGGGGCCCATTATAAAATCTTCGTCATGAGTCAGCTGGGGCTCCGTGACCTCCTTCCTGGACTATTACAAAATCCTCCTGGCTGGTCCCTCGCCTGCCTAGCTCTGCTCCAGCCTTCCAGTCCAGTCTCCACAAAGCTGCCAGAGTGATCCTTTCACAGCACAACACGGATAACACTCTCCTGCTTAAAGCCTGTCACTCTTTCCCCATCCTTTACAAGTTAAGTGCCCAGGCATGACCCACCACAGCCTTTCCATTCAAACCTTGCCTGCCTTTCCAGTCATCTACCACCTCCCAAAGGCATCTAAGTCTCTACCTATAGGCTGTGAGGAGGAACACTCTTTTTCCATCTAGGGAAGCTACATGTATTCTTCAAGACCCACCTGCCTTCTGGGAAGGTTTCCTACTCCCCCAAAGCAGAGTTCAGAGCTCCCACTCCAACTGGCAACTCTGACTCAGAGCCTGTTCAACTGAACAATAATCATTTGTTTACATTCCTGACTCACCCTCAATTATGTGCTCCTTGAGGGTGTGGCATCTTTGCCTTCCTGTGTCCAGCCCCAAAATTGACTTTAAATAGTATTCAATAAATGGTTGTTGCAAAGATAGAGTCAGAAATAAATTATTTATAAATAACTTTTATTGTCTTATTAAAACAATAAGCATTCATGGAAGGAAAATTAGAAAGTTCAGATAAATCAAAAGGAGTAAATGTAAAGCATACCTAATCCCACCTCTCAGTATCATTTAACACCTTGATATATGTCCATAGACTATTTTAGAGGTTGTCAAATTTTCTCTGTTCATGGCACCCTTCGTATTTCAGTAATTGTTTTTGTACTTTAAACCAGAAAAAAATATGTAGTTAGGTCAGAACAACTTAATAGAAGTTAGTTCACAGAGTGTCCAGAGGTATTGCTGTGTTTCTCTTGATTTTTTTTTAAATTAAAGTTATTGGGATGACCATTGTTAGTAAAGTTACATAGGTTTCAGGTGTACAATTCTGTAATACATCATCTATATACCACATTGTGTGTTCACCACCCAGAGTCAGTTCTTCTTCCATCACCATATATTTGATCCCTTTTACCCTCATCTACCACTCCAGCCGCCCTCCTTACCCTCTGGTATCCATTAAATTATTGTCTGTGTCTATGAGTTTTGTTTCTTCATTTGTTTGTCTTGTTCCTTTGATGTTTTCAGTTTTCTATCCCACGTATCAGTGAAATCATATGGTTATCAACTTTTTCTGTCTGACTTATTTTGCTTAGCATAATAATCTCAAGATCCATCCATGTTGTCAAAAGTGGCATTATTTCATCTTTTCTTATGGCAGAATAGTATTCCATTGTGTATATATACCACATCTTCTTTATCCAATCATCTAGCGAAGGACACTTTGGTTGTTTCTATGTCTTGGCCACTGTAAATAAAGCTTTACAGATATATGTTTTCAGATATTTTGGAAAATATCCTGCTGGGCCCCTGTGAATTGCAGTGCCCCAGGAAGCCTTGGCACAAAGTTTGGGAACCACTGGTCTAAACTTTTTAAAAGGATATTTTAAAAGAAAATATAGTGTTATACTATTCAAACAGTTTTGTTAACCTGTTTTTCCTAGTTAATTATAAGTGAAAAAACAACTTTCCCTCTTGGTAACTGTTTATCTAACAATTTCTAATATTTGAACAGTACCTAATATATTCCTTAAGAGGAAGGTATAATACTATATCATTATCTTTATGAAGAAACCGAAGCACTAAGAATTCAACACATTGTGGACCAGTGACGCAGATTTGCATCTATATATTTAAATGCCCCGTCCTCAATGTGTTATGAAACTTGCCCAATGTCCCACAGTTAGTAAGTGGCACAACCAGGTTGTAAACCTAAGAAATCAGGTTCTAGAATCTCTTACTATTAACTACCTCAATCTAATGCCTTTTAACTTTCACAGCATCACTTCATTGTGGGAGTCCAGACACAATGTTAGGCAAGAATAACACTATTGTAAAGATATATTATAATTTCTTTTACCAAATCCCAAATGTGAAACATTTAAATTGTTTCCAATTTCTCACTATTCTTGAGAACCTTAAAATGAAGATCTTTGCAACTAAATCAATCCCTTCAGTCTTTCATGTTTATTTCCTTGGGGGAAGATTTTCTAGAAGTAGAATTACTTTGTCAAAGGGCAAGACACACAAACTCCAAGGTTTTTGGTACATATTATCAAATTATTCTACCAGATAAGTTGGATAAATTTCTAGTCTACACTCTTTTTTCTTATCCTCACTGAATATTTTCATTACTTAAGAAAAAAAATCATCACAGCTTATTATGTTAATTTGCACTGCTTGATGTTTAATGAGGTTGAGCATTTTTATCTTAATAACCAGAATATATTTTTTACTTTAGGAGAAAGAGGCAAAGCCTTAGAAGCAAGATGATGGCTGAAACATGGTTGGGAAAGCCCCTTGCTGGACCTGTCTAGGTTCTATTCATGTTCAACTCAAGCTACTCCACAACCCATGTCCCATGTTGCTTTGGCAATGAGAAGTGATACTCATTATAACACACAGTCTACATTTTCTGAGATAGGCCTTATTTCTGCATCCTACTCTTCCTAAGGCAGGAAAATATATTCTCCTATTAAGGATATTTCCACACTAAAGAATGGATTTATGGAAGACTGGGCAAAATGGTAGACAAGGATTCAAGAGATCTTGGGTCCAGTCTTGCTGTGACTGTAGGAGAATCATTAAACATCTCTTACTTTCAACTTGTTTACTAAAATGACCAGTGCATCTCAAATTTTTCACAGAAATAGTCAAAAGACACAAGGGAGTGAAAATGTATTTCTAGGGTTAGTAACTGAGATGTATTGACTTAAACAGACCCATTGCAGGTGTGCAGTTTTCTCTTCTTTAAAATCCAGGCCAAAGCTGCCTCCTTCTTTATAAAATGTTGGTGTTTTTAATAGGTAAAAACATTTTGTTTATTTGTTGTTTTTCTCAAATTGAATTAGTGCTCTAGGCAGGTGTGCCATAATTTAATATGTAGCTTCAAGACCCTAACACACTGCTATGTACTCCACTTTGAAAAGCAAGAATTCTCTCCAAGATTCTTTCAGCCTTGATTAGTGTAAGATTCTAGAGAACAAAATCTGCTCCTCTGTTAACCATAAAATGTCAGGTCTCCATTGTGGGGATGGTTAATTTTCTGCAAGGGTCAATGTTTTTCCTTCCCATCAAGTTCCTTGGTCCCTGATACAGAGATGACCTTTCCAGTCAGCCCAGATCATAGGTGGCCATCATAGAATAGGCTGACAATTTAGGTCCACAAGCTAAAATCATTAATCATCATCATCATCATCATCATCATCATCATCATCATCCCACCTTCACTCTGAAAGCAGCACCCATCTTTCTTAAATAACTTCTTTATACCCTAAATTTGTTTCATGATAGAAGTAATGTGATGTAGTAATGGAGAAATGCTGCCTTTGGCATAGAAAGATCTAGGTTGATACCTTAGGTCTTGGACAAATGACAACTTCCAGGCAATTCAGTTTCTGCTTTGGCAAAAAGAATAATAATGGTTCTTATCTTGCCTGCCTGAAAGGTATATGATGAGAAACATATAAACAAACATTGGGGTTAGGGGTAGGTATTATTTTTATTATTTAATATCCATCCTTAGTCCAGAATGAAGAAAAAAATTTTATGACAATCCTGCAGTTTGGAATGTTGGTTGTTGGAAACTGCGTTCCAGCTCTGAGAAGGCCAAATCCTCAGCTGGATGCTGGGGAGGACCTGCCCATACAGGTTCTCACCACACACAGGTGAAACCTTTTGGAAACAATGATGGGCATTGTTGAGTTGGGTGGAGCAAGAAGGGAAATATCGATAACTACCAATGAATCTTAGTCAAGCCGCCACGTAGCAAGGAAAGTTCTTTCTAATATGATTCAGAAGTTACTTCTGATTATGAAGTAATGCTTAGCTATAAGATTTAAAACTTCAGAAGCATCTAAATCTCAAAGCTTTTCAGGGACAGTGGGTAAATGCCTCAGCAGGAATGAAGCCTGGAGCCTCTACCAGCTTCCATCTTCTTGCTGCCACCAATTCTCCCCTCATCCTCCATTGAACAAGTCATACCAGGGAGGAGTAGGAGCCAAACTTCTTCTGGCTGCCAAATGATGACGACCCTTGAGGCTAAATTAGACAAGCTATTCACTAACTAGCAGTTCAAATTGAGCAACTCCAGTGAGGAGACAAGCACAGACGAAGACCACAGCAAAACAAGCGCAGAAATCGCAGATGAAAACATAGCCGCCACAATAATCAAAGGAAAAAGAAGCTTCAAGACCAGAATCAGAACAAGCAGGAAATAAAGGGATCATGGGACAATGAGGTGACCAAACCCCTCCATATATCTCACACATATGGGAGAACCTTTCCCAATCTGTAGCCATTGTTTTCTGGCACTTTCTATACTGAAGCTCCATTTGACATAAGGGTGGATGAGTTTACAGGTATAGAAGCTGGGCAGTTAGCAGCTGTCCTCAGCTGGGAAAACAATGAGCAAATACAATGAGATTTGCTCATACTTGCTGAGTTCACCCCTCTTGTTTCCCAAATGGTGGTTTGTTTCAGAGAAGGCTCTTGCTTTGACAACATGCGGTCAATGTAGAAAAACAAACTTTATGTCATGTGAGTGTATGTACTTCCTAAAGTAGAATAGGTCTCAGATATTAATTTTATTTACCAAGAACTATATCCAAGAAATGTTCATTTAAGCACAAGTCACACATTTTAAAATTATTCTTCCCAGATTGGTTCTTACCGTCTTTGGTTATATTACATATGCCATGTCAGCTGGTCATCTGTTACTAGATTTTTGTCTGTTGGTTTGTTTCTTTGTTTGGGGCCTTTTTGTTGGTTTTGATTGATTTGTTTCTTTTTTTTTTTCCCTTCTACTCTCATTTAGAGAGGCAGAAAGCAGCAGGATAGAACAGCGGTTAACAGCACAGCTTCAGGAGTCAAACATCCAGCTTTATTCACCAGGCCATAATTTGCTGGGCCCAGTATAAAATGAAAATGCAGGGGGCCCCTTGTGTAAAAATTATTAAGGATTTCAAGACAGTGACCTCAGAACATTAAACCAAATATAGAGCTCTTCTGACCATAAGGCCCGGTGTGACAGATGGCCCTGGTTGCATGTCCATGAAGCCAGGGCTGCTGTCCCATGCTAATTGTGTGACTTCAAAAAGTCACCCTCACAAGCTTCAGTCTTCTTCTTATTTTTAAATTAGGGACCATAAGAGTACTTATCTCCAGACTTGTGTAATGACTAAATCAGATGATATTTGTAAATTGCTTAACATGGTGCCTGGCACATAGCAAGTGTTTAAACATTACTAGCTGTTGCTGTCACCAATTACCTGCTTATACCATGATGCTCTTAAGAACCTCAATTTAAACAGTAATGAGATACCATTACACGCTTATTAGAATGGCCCAAATCCAGAACACAGACAACATCACATGCTGACAAGGATGTGGAGTAACAGGAACTCTCATTCATTGCTGGTGGGAATGCAGAGACAGCCAGTTTGGAAGACAGTTTGGTGGTTTCTTATAAAACTGAACATATTTATACCATATAATCCAGCATATCCAGCAACTTCAACTCCTTACCCCAAGGAGTTAAAAACTAATATCACCACAAAAAAACTGGGACGCTTACGGCAGCCTTATTCATAGTTGCCAAAATGTGGAAACACCGGAAATGTTCTCCAATAGATGAAAGAGTAAATAAACTGTGGTCCACCCAGACAATGGAATATTGGCCACTACTAAAAAGAAATGAGCTATCAAGCCATGACAAGTCATGGAAGAAACTTAAATGCACGTTACTAAATGAAAGAAACAAATCTGAAAAAGCTACTGTGTGATTCCAACTATATGACATTGTGTAAAAGGCAAAACTATGGAGACAGTAAAAAGGTCACTGGTTGCCAGTGGTTGCAGGATGAAGAAAGGGATGAACAGGTGGAATGCAGAGGATTTTGAGGGCAGTAAAATCTGTATGATATATAATCATGGCTACAAGTCATTATACATTTGTCCAAACCCATAGAATATACACCATCAACAGTGAACCATAACATCAACTGTGGACTCTGGGTGATTATGTGTCAATGTTGGTTCACTCTTGGTAATGAATGTACCCCTGTGGTTTGTTATGTTGATAATTGGGAAGGCTATGCATGTGTGGGGGCAGGAAGTATATGGTAAATCTTTGGCCCTTCCTCTCAGTTTTACTGGAAACTAAAACTGCTCTAAGAAACATAAAGTCTTTTTTTAAAAAGAACTTCAATAGCCAAACAAAATTTGAAACTGAGGCAACAGTCAAGTAATACAGGGCAATCACCATTACACTCTTTTCACTTTGAATTATTCAAACAAGAAAGCTTTAACATAAATTACCCAAATGGTTACTTTATTCCCATTCACTTTGGTGATGAGTAGATCTGGTCGGATAAAATTTAATATGAAGTTGCAAAAATATATAGTGTCTGATGTTCTACATAAAGTGAATCAGGCTAAGACACACAAAAGAGTGGAGGAACTAGACTATCTGGAGACTGAAAAATTAATTTGAGTAAACTGTACAAAGAAAGAAGGTGCTAGTGAAAATTTTGTCATTTATTGCCACTTTTGATAGGCCTCAGACATGCAAGCCTATATAAAATCCTGTTTCCTTTCAAAGAGATGTTGGAGGTTAAAGAAAAAATTTTTTTAATTACAATTTTACATTATGAAATATATTATGAAAAATATTATGAAAAAAAATATATTTAATATATAAAATATAAAATTTTATATTATGAAATAGTCCAATGATACGGAAAACTAAAGAGTATAATGAAATAAGCACTAATAATATACCTTCCTCATAGCTTTATCAAGTCTTAACATCTTTACATATTTGTGTCAGATTTTAAGATTTTATTGTAAAATAAAAAAACAAAAACAGAAACCTCACAAAATACATATGTAACTTAATATAAGATGAACACTCTTGTAGCCATCATTCAGGTCAAGAAACAAAATGTGGACACCTACCCTGAAAGCCTGCATGAGTCCCTTTCTACTCACAAGCCTTTCCCTTTTCCCAAAGTAACCACTATTCTAACTTCTATAGAAATCACAAAGGAGAAACTTTTATTTTGGTTTGAGACAAAGAGAAAAAAAGAAATAAATTCTAACCATAGGATATCAAAATGACTCAACTAATAAACAGTATCATATGTAAGAACCAAACATTGTTTTTTAAAGAAATTAATTTCTCTTGGGCAATAAAATACTTCCTTTACTCCCCCTCGGATGATTGAGAGTCTTGCTTTCTTTCCCCTTCTCTCACACATGGACTCAACATTTTCCAGATTGGACTCATTTTGGCATTTTGCAACCTATTCCACCTCTAACAGTGAAAACACACTGCCTCTGTTTCTGTAATTATTTAGCTAAAGCCACAGAAACTGGGCAATATTCAATGTTCAAAAGAATAATTAGCAAGTCCACCAGGGTCCTGCTTCTAACATCAGTAACTATACTTTTAATATCAAGGTTATCATCTGTCATGTTTTTGCTTTTGTTTTTATTTGTTAAAGATTCTGCTTTGAATAAAGTTGCTAGTGCCTGTGTAAAATTGTCTCTTATTCCCACACACACTGTACCCACAGATAGAGCCAAGGTAAGGCCAATGAATTCAGTTTACTAGATCCTGTCTCTAAGATTTTTAGAAAACTTAAGCTTTCCTGACTTGATCCTAATACTTGCAAGAGACACATAATATCTTACCTAAAATTAAAGGGGACAGTTTATATATATTAAACAGAACTAGATGTAAGTAAAAGAAAAACGCTCAAAATAGTATAGGCAAATGTGAGAATTTACAGGTTCATATAAATAAAGTACAAAAAAAAGAAACCCAGAAATGACTACAATACTTGCAAAATTATTTTTATCTCTTAGCTCTACCTCCACATTGGTGTTATTATCCCCAAGGGCTTTCAGAATCCACAGCTGGAGTCATAACTGCCCCACCCAGGGCTCACATCTTTGAGCCTCACCTTCGAAAGGGGAAATAAGCTTTCTCTCCACTCCTGATGAAAATAAATCCTGAGTGCAAACATTGGTCAAAACTCTGCAAATGTAAGGTATGTGCATTTCATTTTATATGACTTTTATATTAAAAGGAAAACCCACTGTAAACAAATATTCAACCCCACTTAAGTAATACATTCTGAAATACTTATAGAGAAGGGTACTAATGTCTGTAATTTACCAAATATACCAAAAATAATTTTAATTAGTAGCTGGGTTAGAGGGATAGAGAGATAGGTATATGATCAATCAAATGTAGTGAAATGTTAATGGTTAATAGTAGAGTTTAGGAGGTGAGCGTTGGCTATAAAAAATTTTCATTTTGTTGTATGTTTGAGAATTTTCATAAGAAAGTGTTGGGAGCAAGGGGAATAAATCCCGAGGAAGGACTCTCGTTAGACCAGCTTGGGTCCCCTCCCAACCCTGACCTAAAGTGAGGTGTGAGACACTGGCAGCTCAGTTTAGGCTACTTGCCTATATCTCTAAACCACCCAGGGTGTCCAGCAAGGCATTATCACACAGCTTCTGTCCAAGGACACATGGTAAAGCAGGGAGTGCGTAAGATGAGAATTTACAAAGAAAAGTTATTCCATCTAGAAAAAGGGGTGTGCCACAGACATGGCCATTGGAGCACATCACGAGGCAGGCAGCCACCCCAATTTGACCTCTTGACAATCTTCAGAACAACAAGACAGATGACAGGTTATAACTGAATCCTTGCTCTATGACTGCATGCCTCCTTGCGATTCACAAACCTAAACTAGCAATAGAAGATCTAATTTTCTTAGCTCTGACTTTTCTTAGCCGGTGACTTTTAAATACATGCCACTAGGAGTGAGAAACATTAACAGAATATGCCAAAGGGTGTAAATGACCAGTATTTCAGTGTAAAGACATGCTTGTCCAGGGAAAGGCTGGCTTTCAACCATTTGCTAGACGTTGGCTTAAGAGTAAATCAGTTTATGTTCTCCAGCGTCTGGCTCCTGTAAATCCCAGATCTACATTTTAAAAAACATCTATGAGTTTGTTTGTTTGTTGCTTTCTGTTTTATATCTCACATATGAGTGAAATCATATGATTCTTGTCCCAGACAACAGAAGAGCGGTTACCAGAAGGGAAGGTGGTAGGGCAGAGATGAAGAGAGTAAAGGGGGGTCAAATATATGGTGACAAATGGAGTCTAAACTTTGGCTGGTGAGCACACAATGCAATATACAGATGATGTGTTATAGAAATGTACACCTGACACTTATATAATGTTATTAACCAATGTTACCCCAATAAATTTAATTTAAAAAATGTAAACAAGGGCTCTTAATTTGAAGTAGATGTGAAGAAGAGGGGTTAGCCTTTTCTTAAGAGCCAAGGGAGCACTTAAGGAGTTGTTCTTTAAGGTACAATTGCACGTTAATATATATATTTGTGCTAAATTATTAAATTGCCCACATTTCTTTCTCTCTGACTCTTTCTTTCTTGATGTACAATTTTTGAAAATTGGATTTCATCAGGAATTTTAATAGTCAGCATTGGGAGGTAATACACCCTTGCCTAGAAAATTCAAAACACATTTGCATAGTTCTTAATTGACAGGAACATGAGGTCAGGTTTGCTAAATGAAGCCGTGTGTCCTCCAGTTGGCTGAGAATGGACAGATGTAAGCCAAAGCCGTCTTGGCATTTGTGTTTTTTCCACTTGATTTAGGAGTACCCTCAATGCTCCTCTGCTCTTCCCTTCACTACACCCTCCCACACATCAAACCCAGTCAGTTGTGCTGCTTGTGTCAGTCCAGGCCAGTTCTAAACCCAGCCAGGCCTTCCCCCCATGCTGGTGCTGAAGCCCAAAATTGGACAAAATGGCCAGCTATGAGGGAATCAACGCACTGGGTTGTTTGAGTGGGTCATTCCTCCCATCCCCACGCCCCCCCGGATTTTAAAGTCATGAATGTCTGCATGATCTACTGAAGTCATTCTCAAATTTTATTCTGATTCTTAAAATCCCTGGGAACTCTATATCTGAAATTGTTGCTATGATTCCTCTTGTCTAGTCCTCCAAAGTTAGAAATATAACTTTAAGTAGCAATAATGATAACGGCATTAGCTAGCACTTACAAAGAACTTATTATACCTCAGGCACTATGCTACTACTTTTACCTATAGTGCAGTGCTCTTTTGATTTCAGTGATGTGGTTTCTATTAATATTTCCATTCTACATGTAAAAAAAAAAAAATTGAGGCAAGCAGAAGTAAAGCAACTTACCCTAAGTCACATGAGTAGGAAGTGGCAGAACTATGATTCAAACCCAGAGACATGCTTTTAACTGCTCTGCTATGAAATTAAAGAAATCAAAGAGTTTTAAAAGGTAAGTGTCTTGCCCAAGATCACATAGGACTGGAAACCTGAATTTATTACTCAAAATTCTGAGTCCTTTTCTGAGATGACACAAATAGAACAGTGGGACTTCTGAGTAATTTCTCGTAAAAAAGGGACAGAAGAGAGAGCCACACCAGTGTAGTGACTTGGGTTTTCCAATTCCATAGGAACAGAATTTGGCTAATGGTCATAAATTGTGTCTATGTGAGTGGGAATTGTTTGATTTGGCCAAATCTGTTCAACCCCAATCTACAAAGGTATCTGTGACATGAGGACGGGAGGTCCTGGGTCTCTGACCTAGGCCTACAGTATATGGAAGATGATGGATATCATGGTCCCCTCCAAATTATTTACACAGAAATGGTATAATGAACCCCATGTACCCATCACCCAACCCGAACAGTTATCACTATTTTGCCATTCTTGCTTCATGGATCTGTTTAAAAGTAGAGATTGTAGGGCCCCACCCCAAGTCTCATTAACAGGTGGGTTTCTGGAATCCATGTGCAGGTATGTTCAAAGTTCTCCAGGTGATTCTGAGGAGCTGCCAGGTTGGGATTGCCAAACTCTTGGTTCTACACCTGCTGGAAGGAGGTAAGAAGGCTTCCCTGGTACAGATGGCATGGTGCTCCATGACTTACAGAAAAGTCTCAAACATGCAGAGGTTTATTTGTACGGGACAGGCAGTGAGGGCAGGTTTAAGAAAAAGTTAAAGAGGTTGAGGCATCCAGAGAGTAGCAATGATAGGAGGCCATTCCCAGCCCTAGGTTACAGGGCCCAGGGGAGGAAATAGAGTTCCTATAGCCCAGTGAGAGCTGGAGCTCTAGATTAAGGGCAGCTTGGCAGGAGCTGTAATTTGGAGGAATTGGGCACGGCTACTTCTACAGACACACTACAGAAGCACAGGGCTTGAAAAATACACGCTGACCTCACTCTCTTTCCACACTCCTACCTGGGCCTCTCATTGGCCAAACTCAACTGGGAGTCAACTGACATGCCAGAAGATATACTGTAGAAGTCATCCTCCTGGGGCCAAGAGAAAGGCAGAGAAAAGCAGAGAACACACCCAGGAAGCAGAATGGGGCAGAAAATGGGAGCAGAGAATAATCAGCCAGGAGAACAAGTCAAGCCTTCCAAATTCTGACATAAAGGGAGATTGGATTCTTGCTGGAATCAGTCTTATGCTTTTCAGACCTAGAAGAAGCCAAATCTAAGAGCAGAGGGATTTCCTGATCTTTGGTAAATCTTGTCATGGTGGCATTGAGTATGCTTTGGTGTAACAGCCTGGCTCCACATTTATGTGCCCTTCCCTCAAAGTCAAGCTGTAGCGGGGTGGAAGAGGTCAAAGTGAGAAGCAAAAGTTCAAGGACTATAATCATTGCCTGTTTCAGTTGTCACAGTGAAGAAACCTGGCTTAATTTATTTGTAAGTTAACATTATTTATTGGTCAGAAGGACATCAGTTCTCAGTAAAATGTAATTAGAGGCCATTACTTTCTGGTTACCATTACTCAATTTACCAACTAAAAGAGGAATGCAGGGGTTCCTATCAGAGAATTTTTATGAAGCCCATTTTCCCCTTGAACTCTCATTATTTTCAAGTTACTTAAAGCTAGCATTTCAGTTTTCAAAGCTACAATCACATTTATTTTTCTGGTTAAAGAGCATGAGAACAACAACTCCCCATGTTGAAGTTAATCTTTTCAACTCCTTCTCCCTAAGGGACATATGCAACCTTGCAGCTCTAGACTCAGAAAATGCATGGAGCAATGTTACTCCACAGAGTTAGGCAACTGTGATAACACCTGAACATCGAAACACAGACAGAAAAGCCCAGGAAGTAAGGTGAAATTCTGAACCATCTCCTTTGAAAGGGTCATTGACCAATAGGAGCAAGTCCAAAAGAAGGGGTGGCCAGAATGACAATAGTCTTTGAGAGGCTCTGATTGTTGTCTTCTAGTTTCTGAAGAAATAGAATGGCTGATTATACAGTTTCAATGGGCAGAATAGAGCGAACAATGGAAAACCACTCTTACCCAATAAGAAAGAAGTTGATAATTGTCTGATTGATGCACCGCTTCAGGGCTTGATATATAAAGGGCATCCAATAATATTTGTTAAGCGAATGGTAATCCCTGATACTGATCAATAGTGAAACTTGCTACTGTCACGCTAGATAGCTGTCACTAAATAAAGTCCCATGAGTACTTGCAGGGGAAACTGTAGGGGGTATCCCACATCAAATAGAAAACTATACTTATTCAATTTTTAGAATTGATCAATTCTGAAACTAATGGGGCTGAGTTAAACTAGAATTTGGTTAGAGGTGGAGAGTAAGAAAGTTATCAGGGCAACTCTTGGGGTAAATTAGGAGTAGAAGGTAAATCACATACATTCCTCCAATGTGGGGGATAAAGGTGGCCTCTGACAATAGAGAAATAAAAATCTGATGTGACTCAAAAAATTTTAAAAACCATATAATACAATTAAAAATGAGCCAAAGACAATAGATACCTCACCAAAGAAGCAATGTATGGATGACAAATAAGCACATGAAAAGATGGGCATTCTGTGTCATCAGGGAAATGCAAATTGAAACAACAAGGAGATGCCACTATGCACCTGTTAGAATAGCCAAAATCTAAGATACTAACAACACCAAATGGTGGCAAGGATGTGGGGCAACAGGAGCTCTCAATCACTGTTGGTGGGAATGCATATACAGCCACTTTGGAAGACAGTTTGGTGGTTTCTTACAAAACTAAACATATTCTTATCATATAATCCAGCAGACTCAAAAGAGTTGGAAACTTATGCCCACACAAAACCCAGCACACAGATGTTTATAGCAGCTTTATTCGTAGTTAACAAAACCTGGAAGCAACAGAGATGTCCTTCAGTAGGTGAAAGGGTAAATAAACTGTGATCTGTCCAGACAATGGAATATTGTGCACCGCTAAAAATAAATGTGCTACCAAGACATGAAAAGACATTGAGGAACCTTAAATGCATATTACTAAGTGATAGAAGCCAATCTGAAGAGGCTACCTACTGTATGGTTTCAGCTGTGTAACACTTTGGAAAAGGCAAAACTATGGAAACAGTAAAAAGGCTAGTGGTTGCCTGGAGATGGAGGAAAGGGAAAGATGAATAGGTGGAGCACAGAGGATTTTTAGGGCAGTGAAAATACTCTGTATGATATCATAATGATGGATACAAGTCGTTATACATTTATTCAAACCCACAGATTGTATGACACCAAGAGTGAATTCTAATGTAAACTATGGACTTTGGGTGATTCTGAGGCATTGATATAGGTTCATCAGTTGTAAGAAATGTACCATTTTGGTGGTAGTGATGGTGGTGGGGAGTTATAATGGGAGAAGCCATGGATAGAGGGGATATATGGGGAATTTCTGTAACTTCCACTCAATTTGTGAACTTAAAACTGCTCTAAAAAATAAAGTCTTAATTTAAAAATATATAGTATGGGGCTCCCTGAGAAGGTATCTGAATATTTTCATTTGGTAGAGAGCAGGAAATCAGAAATTGAGTCCACTACAGCCTGTCCTGGGAGTCAGATTTCATGAGACAGAGCAAAAGGTGATTTTGCAAGGTGCAGGCACAGGAAAGCCAAGAGGATTATTTAGAAGTTGATCTTTAAGCACCCAAAACAAAATCAGTCCTCCAAACCTCTAAGGGTAACACACAAGAAATGGAATCCATTATTTTACACCAGCCATCACTGCACATGCCTGTGATTATCTTCCTCCACCCCATCCATCAGTAAGTGAACACCTTTAAATACCCTCCTGATTTTGCACACAGATAATTAAAGAATGCAGTCTGATTGCTCATCTCATCTGTTCTATAGTTGTGAGTCAATGTATGGAATTTACACTCCGGCTGTGGCTCATCTCTGAGCATTCAATTTAGCAGGGAAATTTTCCTTTTCTCTTTCTACTTGGGGTCCTAGCACTTTAAATTCTAACCTTATTGGTAGGCTGTTGTCATGGAGAAAAATAACTTCAAGTAGCTCTTTGAAAAGCTTTGAGTTGCTGTTCTCTGCTATTTAAAGATCCCTCAATAAAGCAAAAAGTACACTCTGCTTCCATATAAGGCTCTGCCACTCCAAGACAAGAGTGTCACTAGGGCTTGGTTCCATGTGCTCATAGCAGAACAAGGCATGTCCTGAGAATCTGGGGGTCGCATTTACTAAGCATGTCTACCCAGCTTGGGAAGGCAAAAGAAAATCAGAAATCAAAGCTCCTCTATCTGAAATCTTTGGCCAGCGAGGCTCCCGAGCCATTATGAGCTGAAGTAAAGAAGACAAGCCAAATCTTACAATTCCCATCTATGTGCCACCCACTTGGAAGGTCTGTTCTATGTGACCTGGGAACTAATCGCCACTATCTACTTCCTTGCCACCTCCTAGTCAAGTACTCAGTATCAAAACCTTCATTTCAAGTCACAAGCATTTACTAGACACTTAGACTATGTTTAGCTCCTGGTTGGACACTGTAGAAGATATTAAAGTACAGAACAAAGTCTTAATAGAGTAAGGTTTGAGAGAGAGGACAAGACAGGTGAAATAGATGAAACACCAAACACAGATGAAACACCAAGTGATATAGAATATTAGAGATTCCCATCTTTAGGAGAAGAATCTGACAAGAATAGCCTCTCCCTGATCTTCAGTTTTCTCATCTGTAAAAAAACAGAGGTGATTTAGATGGACTCTGAAGCCCTCCTTTCTCTGGCACTCTATGATTTTATTTAAAGTACCAATATGCATGGTTTAGCTAATAATCAATGTAAAAAGTCAAAAAGGGCTTCGTGGACAATGTGGGATTTAGAGGAGCAAAAGAAAGTCCAATGAGTGCACAATGGCTCTGGCCATGGACTTTAGAATCAGCCATCCTTGGATTTGAATCTCAGCTTTGCAGCACACTGGCTGGATGACCTTAGCCACATAATGTAACCCCTCTGATTATCCATGTCTTATCTGTAAAATGGGGATATTAATAGTACCTACTTCTTGAAGTTGTTAGTAGGATTCAAAAAGACAATGTGTATAAAACACATTGTAACTGCTCAATGGTTATTATGAGCATGATTCTCCTTTTTTATTGGTGAAGAGAAGAGAGTAAGAAATTCCAGCTGGAGCAAAAGATCTTGGGCAGACACATATAAGCTTTAAGGAGAAGGCCATGTTGGGCAGAGAGGAAGAAACTGGCTTGACTCTGTTGGGAGGCGAGAGATAAGTTTGGATAGCATGGGTGGGGTTAGTTTCTCCAGTGAGTTGTGCAAACCACTGGGCTAAAGAAGACCTCTCCACTCCCTCCAAACAGATGCTTCCTCACTTCCCTGTAAACACACTATCTATTAAAATGGATGCCCCACCATTAGCTGTTTAAGCGAGAGCTTTCTCTTGTCCTGCACACAAAGAATCCAGATGGTACCTCCTTATACAGTGGACCTGGTTATGCCAGGGTGGACCATATACAGCACAACCTACTTCAGCAGAGCAGGAAAGCACAGGGCTCTGTAACCACAGCTTTAAAGGAAGTGAGGATGTGTCTGGCATGGGGATGATTCAGGCTTCCACTGGGGTCAGAAATGCAAGGTAACAGACAGATGACCATTTCAAAGAGGAATCTGTGCTCACCATTGTGTTTGCTGTAGGTAAGTTCTATCCCTGTCTAGAAGGTGAACTCATTCTTCACTGAACCTGTGGTTAAATCTAGCTGTGTCCACGTTCTGGATAGGAGAACATGGAAAAAGAGTAGCACAGAGAAGTAGTCAGAAATATTTAAGGGGTTGGGGATTTTAGAATATTGGAATATTTTGTCTTCATTTCTAAGCACCCAAGTATTTTAAAAGAAATCTTATTCTTGATTTCAATCTATTTACATTTGAGGCCGAGTGAATCATTTAAATGGTTTGTCTTCTTGGTTATCAAAGAAAATATTTTGCTCATTTGAAAAAGTGTATTTTGTAATTTTTAAATGAAATATTCTGCTTCATCAAATAAATATTAGGGAGTTTTTTGTTGTTGTTTTTTCACATTTAAGACTTTTATTTCTTTTCACCTCCAAGAAAGCTTGCAGGGTTTACGCTCACTGTTCCCCTTTCCAGCCCCGAAGGCCCCTACCCTTTACAATAAGAAGAAACATTTACTTTCACTCTATGGCTTAAAGAGTGCCTAAGCTTTGGCAGCTGACTTGTAATGCATCAGAGTGCAGGCAGAAGGGTCAGTGGCATTGATCCACCTGAGCATCCAGTGGGTCAGCCATTCGGCTCAGCCTGGGTAATGGCGTTCAAAGATTTGATGGTAGTAATAGCCGTCTTTAGTCTTAGGTGTATTGAAGGGAAATTTTTCAGCTACAGTTGCCATCATTGCATCACTATCCTGATGTTCAATATATTTCTGTAATATCCTAAACCAGGAATTCTTAACTGAGGTTATGCCATCACTGAAGGCTTCTTTGGATCGCCAGAGAATCTCTTTAGGTAACAGATTGGAGTCTTCAAATGTCTCTCTCAGGAGATATTTTTCTATTCCATCCTTGGGAATTCTCAGGTCTGGTGGCAGAGACAAGTAATAGGAACAAAATCGATGATCTAGGAATGGGACTCTCAACTCAAGGCCATGAGCGGCAGTAGTTCGATCTGCTCGGAGAACATCGAACGAGTAGAGTTCCTTTAGCAGCCTCTCACTCTCTTCCTCGTCTTTTTCAGGAGAAGGAGCCTTATGAAAATAGATGTATCCCTGAGTTAGTTCATCTGAACCTTCTCCAGAGAAGATCACTACACTATCTGTGTTTTTCTGAATATACTTGGAAATTAAGTGCATACCTACGGAAGCACGCACTGTTATAATGTCGTAAGTTTCCAAGGAAAATCTGACGTCATCCAGGACCTGAATACTCTCCTCAGAATTAAAGAGGACTTCATGGTGTTTACTCCCAATATGATTTGCCATCTTTCTAGCAGTTAGTAAATCGGGACTGTCTTCCATGCCAATTGCAAATGTCTGGAAAGGGCACTGGACTTGGGCCTCTTTGAGCTGCTTCAACAGGGTGGCAGCAACCAAACTGGAATCCAAGCTCCCTGATAAAAGGCAGCCAATCCTTTTGTCTGTCATCAAACGTTTTCTAATGGCATTGTCAAAAAGCATCCGGAGGTTGCTCTTCACAGTTTCTAGCTCAAAACCTGGAAGCAGCTTCTCCACGCTGTCATAGTGGGCATGCAGAAGCTTGCCTCTGCAGTGATATTTAACCATTTCCACTGATAAAACTTGGCCGTTTGGCTTTAAATCCAAAACTTCATAGTGTCCAGGGAGAAGGGGCTCCACTTTTAAAAAAGAAACTGTGGAGTGCTTCAAGTCAACAAGACCTTTAGCTTCTGAACACACCAAAAATCCATCTTCTGTCATAGCTTTAAACAAAGGTCTGACTCCATAGGTATCTCTGCCCAGGAACACTTTCCTACTGGCTGTATCCAGTAAAATAAATGCAAATACCCCATCCAACATACAAACTGTTTGCTCAATTCCTCCTTTATCATAAAGATGAAGGATTATCTCACCATCCACTTTGGTCTGATATTCAAATTCAAAATGGCATTGCAGCTTTTGGTGGTTGTAGATTTCACCGTTGTAACAGAGCCACAAATAAGGATATTTCTTCACTAGAACTGGCTGCATTCCAAACAGTGGGTCCACTACTGCCAACTGGTGGAATCCAAGGCAGCAATTGGTGTATCCATTGACATTCTCAAAACGGAATGCATCCGATCCCCTGTGTGCAATCTTCATAGCACTCAGACACTGAACAGAAAGGCAGGCATCGCTGCCAAAGAGGGCCCAAATGCCACACATGGTTCAACGGAACTAAGGCCTTTCTGGACACAAGCGGTGCGGTGAGCAGGTGACCCTGGAGCAAAGCCGGGCTACGAACTGCAGGAGGACGGGGCTAAATATTAGGTTTTAAAGGAATGACTTTAGACATTGGATCTGAGTTTGAGAGGTTGTTCTATCTTTGCATCATTTATTTATTCATTCTAGTATTTGCTGAGTGTCTAAGATATACAAAGAACTCTGCTAGGCACTGGGCAGTGATTCACGAGTAAAATCACGGATTCCTGGGTTGCTTTGCAGAAATTTTCTTTCTGCAGTTCTGGAGTGGGGCCCGGGAATGGGAATTTTAACAAAGCTCCAGTTGATTCTGAATGGTCAGGCTATCCTTTTAGAAACACGAGAATAGAAGATGCAAAGATGAATAATGCAATATTTCTGTTCCAAGGAATTTACAGTGATCCATCTCATACCCTTCAAGTAGCCAAATACGTTTTCCTGCATCCAATTTCCATTCCCTCGCTCTGCCGCCTCCCTCACCCCCTGCTTATTCATCCATTGTCTGTATAGTCTGTACAAGGCACAGAGCTGGCGCTGTAGATAGGAAGATGAAAAAGAAAGACCTCTGCCCTCTGAAAGCATGTATTTATGAAGCTCAAAATCATGAATATTTGCTCTGGCAAAGTGAGCCTGAGCTACCCTCTGACAAATATGCCTCTTATATAACAGACCCATGTTGGGAAAAGTTCCTTATCCCAATTCAGTAGTCTCTTAAATAAGCATGTGAGATGAATTTCAAGAAGTTCATTTTGTGGGGATAAAAGTGGAGATGGAACAAAGAAAAAACATGTACATTGCACATATTTATTTAGCCATTACTCTGTATGGAGCACAGGGCCAATTTCTCAGGAGTATCAAAATTAAAAGTGAGATGATGTTTTCAAGGGATTTTAATGTTCAGATTGTGTTGGTTAGGCTCCATTTGGCTCCCAGGAACACTATAAAAAAGTAATAGTGGTGTAAATAACAAAGGCATTATACCTGAAACTGATGTTGTATAATATTGTATACCAACTGTAACTGAATATATAGATAGTCACGGGATGTGGATTATACGGTGGAAGAGAGTCAAAGGAATTGTAATAGATAGTATGATATGGGTGGGGAGGAGTGAAGTGGAGAATTGGGGGAGGGGGGTTGTCACTTTGAGAGGTAAAAAGTATAACTATTGCACTGTATTGTACACCTGAAGCAAATAAATAAATAAATAAATAAATAAATAAATAAATAAATAAATAACAAAGGCATTGAATTCAACAATATAGCAATAAGCTGGAAGATGACCATTACAGAGCTGGTTCATCAGCCCTACATTGTCAAGCGCACTGAGTTGGCATCTCCAAGAGTCTCTTGGGTTTCCCATTTTGTTCACAATATGGCTGTGCAGATCCAAATATTACATCTTTCATAACCTCATTCAAAGGAAGGGCAAAGGAAGAGCCAAGGCCATGAGAAGGCCTCCACATATATCTTTTCCCTTTGTTCTAGAGAATATATTTTTTTCATAAGATACCAGTATATTTCCCCTTACATCTCACTGGCTACCTCAGGTCACTTGTCTCATCCCCAGCTGCAAGCGAGGCTGGGAAAAGGAGAGGTTGTCGGGTACCCAGTCAACATTTTTTTCCAACGGAGATGAAATTACTATAAAATTCTAAGAATATATTATTTAACCCATTGCTCAATTACATGAGTGCTTCTGGGATAAAGAAAAGGAAGGAATACACCTGGTGTGAAAGGGAATTTGAAGAGAGACAGAGAAGGAGAGACAGAGAGAACCATTAGAAGATGTAAGATGAGGCAGACTTAAATTGATGGAGAATAAAAGAGGAGGGTCTTTCAGGTAAATAAAGAAATCAAGAAAATAGGAAATGGTATTAAATGATCTGTAATGACTAGAAAATGTGCAACCTCCATAGCACCAAGGTTACAGTCTTTTTTATATTTATATCAACATTAGAATAATTTTCTTATTTTCCCTGCTAGATAATTTTAACTTTAAATGAATAATATATATATATATATTTTGAAATATATGTGTGTGTGGAAGAGAGAGATTTCTCAAGAAGTGCCCAACTATTTAGACAAAAATGGATGCAAGTTAGCCAGTTACATTACAGAAGTTTCCATTCTGTAATACGGAATGGAAAGAGACAGGCATACTTCTTCCATTTGATGCCTCTCTTGATGAAATTTTGTGAGTATTTATGAGAGGTGTATGGAGGAGGGATGTTAGTGCTAGACATAAGTGATATTCCAAGCTTCCAAGGCACCAAAATGCTGAGTCATGGGAACTTTGCCAGAATCTATGCAAGTGGAAAACTACCAAAGTAGGGGATATAAGGTGCCTCTGGAATCTGCTGGTTAGAAGGAGAACAGCACAGCCTTCAGTAAAGTAATACTTGATCAAACATAGTCTCTCTTTTCTAACTCCAGTTATTCTATATCCCACCCCTCTTTCCTTTGTCTTGATAAAGTTCACAATCATTTTATTGATGTGTTTATTTACCTGGTTTTTGTTATCTTTGCCCCTACAGGAAAATCTCCCTGCAGACAGATATATTCTTGTTTACCATGGTGTCCCCAGTGTCGGTCGCAGGCTCTGTGGACTCTCAATATTTGTTAAGTAAATGCACAAGGGAATAAAAATGTTCCTGTTAACTAATTTTCCAGACAGTTACTTGAAATCTACAAAGCTGTCCAGCACCAGAAGTCCTTCCATCAGGCTCACGTTGGGTATCACAACAGGAGCGATATTTGGTGTGCAGCATGTCTAGCCAACAAAATACACCAAACCTAACGCCACCAGGCAATCAATAAAAGAAACATTACTCCAATACCGATCAAACTAAACCAGTGGTCAGGCTCGCAGGAAGGGAAGCTGATTCATTGTCAATTGTCGCCCCCTAGTGGTAACGAGTATATTTATCAGGGCTCCACATTTCAGGTTTGTTTCAAAGGAAAAGAAAAAAGTCAGAGGCTTTTGCAGAAAAGAGCTTTTGCTACCAATTTGACAACCTTTGAATTACCTATAATACACACACATACTATGCATTGCACCTTCCCTTAATGATCTGGCTGTTAATTCACTGGAAAACCTGCCTAGACATGAAAACTTGCTTAAAATTCCCTTTGAACCTTGTCTGCTTCTGTCGTTTCACTTGCTTATGGAACCGTTTCCAAAGAAATATTTAAAATAGCTATTTATTGTCAAAGTGTATTAGAGAAGAGCATTGATTTCCTATATAAAATTTGACATCACGTGAATAGATCCTCCAGAAAGCAAGAAAACCATGATGAAGCTGCCCTAACATTTGATGTAGATCAATATTTTAGATGAATTTCAGCAAATTACATGTTTTAAAAAAAATACACTAAACTCAGTCAAATCACTACTTTCAAATCATTAATTGCAAAACAGCCGGTTGTTTAACTGAATTCAACATTTCCCTGCCTCTACTCAAGCTTAGCCCCCAAAACACCCACAGAAACCTATATTTGTATCTGTGGGTATAGACTGAGGAAGTCTTATTAAAATAAATCATCCAAAATGATCTCTAATTCTAAAAACATTATGATAGCGGAGAACACATTTTTTTTTCATACATACATTTCATTTTGGTATTTGACTCTCCCTCTTATCTAAAGAAAGTTTATGAGTTTAAAGATCATCTGCTTATAGAACTTGTTTGAAATCCTTGCAGTGTGTGTGTGTGTGTGTGTGCACGCACAACATTTTTTTGAGCACAGATTATTGAATTGAATTTGGCATATAACCCACCTAACAGAACAGTAAAATAGACACTAATATTATCACCAGTTTACAGATCAACCTACTCAGATATATGAAATTCGTGGCACAAGGTTACCAACTGTGGAGACTTGATCTTTCTAGATTCCAATTAGGTATCCTTTTAGCAATGACTGTTTCAGTTAATTGGTACTACTCAACAAATAGGAACCTAGTAAGTGCAGTGACATTGGTCATCGAGGATGCTAGGCAGGATTCAAAGGCTTCAGGGAATACTTATCTCCTACTGACTAAAAACTGATTGAAGAAAATCATTCTGCCTTTAGAAGTAGAAAACCTGATTAACGACTAATGTATTATAGGGCATCAAAATTATTCTTCTTAGTTTATATGCTATTATTTGATACATACTTTATTTGCTATTATTTGATAACCTGAACATATTCTAGAATTTTATTTAACCAAAAATCAGTTATTACTTCTTTTGTTACCACTTGTTTTTCTTTTCCCTAAATAAAAAGCATAGTGCCCTGTGCTGTATTTTCAATCACACACAAAAAAATAAAATACCATAATTTAATTAAGTGTTGTAGTTACTTTAGGACCAGTTAACCAAGATTTTATTCTATTAAATTTGTTTGACCATTGGAACTTTCCCATCTGTCTACAAGAAAATGCCCATGGTCTGGAAAATTGGCTGCTTGCCTCGCGGGATTGCAAGTAACACACTAAGTGTAATATCTTCTGTAATACACCAGATGGCGGTGGCTCCTTTATATGTATATTAGTGAACCTCACAAAGATGTTCAGACTAGTGTATCAGTTAGGCTGGTAAAGAAAGGAAAGTTAGTCTTTTAGTATTACAATAAAGAAAACCAAACACCGAAGAGGTAGTAATTTCTATGAGCCATAGGTGTAAAATCCTACCTTCCAAGCATCAAGAAAAAAGAGGCACAAAAAGCCACAGGACTATTAGAATGGATAGCTTGTCTTGTACCAATGCTAAAAAATCATTTTGATACAACTCATCCTTTGTTAAGTATTTCAGAAATAGCATCATATTAGAGCATGCCATTCATGCACTTGGCTTATGGGAAACAAGACAGGGTAGACTGAGTCAATACATGTCAAAAGAAATGCGTTTCCTTGTTTTCTTGCAATGGCAGGATTCAAGCATTGCCAGGAGTCTAGATGGAAATGTGGCGATAAAGTTCCACAGTAAAAATAACTTCCATGTGAGTTAAGGGAATGGATGAGAATTGGGACTGGCTTCATTTCTGGTGATGACCCTATTCCAGATCTCCTCAATTGGGCACAAACCATCTTCCCCTAGTCTTTGTCAGGTGAGGTTAAAAACCTACAGCACCACAATAGTTGCAGCTCCTGTTGTCCCTTCATCATTTGAAAATGGGCTACTAACATTCCTCAGCACTTGGCGAGCCTTACACTGTCCCAGATCTCTAAACCCATTTCAGCATGGAAACTCCAGCAAGCAGCAAATACAAAAGGATTCAGAGAAATACATCTAAGGCATCTGTGAGGCAAATATAAAACCTCTCCATTGGGAGTAACACTCAGAAGGTTATGTTTATCAGGAAAAGTTATCTCCAAACACTAGGAAACCTGTGCTCCAGTCTCAACATTGCCTGAGTACGTCCTTTGTTCTTAATGGACCTCAGTTATTTCACCCACAGACACAGAGACACACACTCATCTCATGTCTAACAGTCCTTCCTGATCCTCCTTAGCAGGGCCTGTGGAGTAGGTTGCATACCTCAACCCCCACCTATTCCTGCACAATCACTCTTGAAGACCATTTATCTATTATTTTTCCATCATACCATTTACCAACCTCTGAAATGCCCTTATATACTTGTTCAGTTACTTACTGTCTATGTACCCTTTGTAGGAGAGGAAAAACAAACTCTCCCTTTCCCCTTTTAGGTTTCCTACCTGGGGTCCTGGAAATTAAATTGACAAAATACAAATTAACAGGAGAAAAAGGTTTATTTCATGTGCATATGGAAGGGCCTCAAGAAATGAGGTGAAAATCCCCAAAAGCAGTTAGACCCAGGGGCTTATATAACATTTTAATAAAGAGCAATAAATCTGTGGAAAATGACAAAACAAAGGAAAGAGGGGTTAGGAGCTTAGGGTAGATACGTGGGGGAAACTAATGGAAGATAAGGATTATTTTAGCCAAGTCTGTTGTGCAGGTTCATCTTTGTTTAGTCTCCATCTCTGGTGATAAAGGCTGTTTTGCTCCTCCTGGTACAGAAGAAGGGAGAGGGAACACTTTCACAATGGGAATTTTATTTTCTGACTTTAGACAGGTGGGGAGGGGTAGAGAGCTTTTACCTGCATCTCCTGTTTCTTAATTCAGCTCCAAATAGCCTTTATGCAAAGGGGCATATTTGGGGGTAGCATATTCTGATCTCCTTCACCTTTTAGAATACAAGCTCTGGACCATCTTCTAGAACACACTCAGGAACTCATCTAAATCCAGAGGACCTATAACAGTGCCTGGCACATGGAAGGATGCAAATCAATAATGCTGACCACATGAATAAGTGAACTTCCTCAATAAGTAATGCTGAACACATGAAAGAATGAATTCATGATTTATGAATTTTTGCTCTCTTTAAAAAAGTTTGCTCCAATGTCTCTTATTAGCAGATGGGTTTATGAGAAGAGATTAAAACTGCTCAAGGGGGCTATCTGGAGTTTGTGGTGCAATGGTGACGCTAATTTTGTTTTGATTTCTGTTATATGTCTTGCTTGGGTGATCAATGTCCTATTCCACAGTCCTGGAACTGATGCAGACTTCCTGTGGGGTCAGCTCAGGGCAGCTTTCTGAGTAGATAAGGTCATTGCCTACTTTGGGTGCTTTTCCGGCTTGCTGACATTCTTGAGGCCTCCATGCCACTGGCTTTGAATGTTGTTAATATACAAGATAGAAAATAATTCAAGGTGACTCGAGCTACTTAAACTCCAGGGTAAATGACTTGATCAGGCCCTTCCTGAGAGATATTATTTAGAGCAGGAGGAACACACAGTCCTTGAGTATCTAAGATTTAATGTACCCAAGAGCATCTTCATATGCATTATAATTTCGAGGCAGACCAGCCCTACCAATACCTCTCCACCCACAACACAACTTCTTTTGTTTCCCATTTGATTCTTGCCTCCCCAGTTTGGAAGGAGGACACAAATAAGATTTGGCATCCTGAAAGATAATTTAAGCAACCGTAGAGCTGAAAAATATCTTACTGATCATCAAATACACTGTTTCCCAAACTTGTCTGAGCATAAGAGTCACCTAAGGTGCTGGTTAAAAAATAATTCTCAGGCCTCACCCTGCTGATTTGGATTCAATGGGCTGGGGTGAGGCAAGGGATACCTGTATTTTTAACAACTGCCCCAGGTGATCCACATGTTCAAGCAAGTTTGAAACACCAATCTAACACAACCCTTTCAATGATCAGATGAAGAATCTGAGAGTTGGAAAGCCCTGGGTGTTCATCTGGGTCATATGACTCAAGAATCCTCATAGTCCTTGATCTGGATTCTCTCTTACGTCAACCTGGCACCTTCCCCCTAAAAAATCTTCATCCCCCTAAAAACAACAACGACAAAAAACTATTAAAAGCCACACAACAGAATTGAATTGAGCACCCAAAAAGTATTTCCAATGAAAATGTTAGCTGACTTCTTTCAATATTCCCTCATTGTTAAACATCTTTAAAAAAAAAAAAACAACCCACCTCTCTACTTATAATGTGTGTGTGGTCTAGATTAGCATGGAGACTTTAACAGCAAGCTCTACAAATGACATCTCAGGATGTTCTCTGACCTCATCTTTGGCTCTGTGGTGTCAGCCATCCATGTCTTCGATCCTAACCTGGATCCTCATCAAGTATCACTTGGTTTATCTGGTGAGTAAAGAATCCAGTGTGGTAGGTAGGTGTTCAGAGCAGTTTTTCATCATCAGGAACTTAAAACAATTACTAATCTGCTTTCACTAATGTAGTCCATCTGTGCATGAGCAATTTGTGTGGTTTTTCCTAAGAAGGACATCATATTCTCCATATACTTAAATGCTTAATATTCGCAATCAAAGAGACGGAAATATCCAGCCAGCCCCAGTTCTTATAAAACAGAGCTGAAAGCAGGTGATTCAGCAGACTTTAGATGACTCAGCCTGCCTTGATGGCCAAAGTCGGTGAGTCATCTGCCTATTCTCTCAGGAAATCCATTTCAGGAACCCCATTTCCAGGGACCTCCTTTAATTAAGCTCATTAAATTCATTAGCAACTCATTGGTTAGAGTTGAGTGATCCTAGCCTTTTCCTTCACCCTCAGCTTTTATCCCTCCTCAAAGAAATCCAAGGTGAAGTTAGAGATATCAAACAGTAGGTACTACAAGGAACATCCACATCTAGGGTGAACTTGTATTTCCTGGTTTGATTTCCCTGGTAATCTGAGCTTTCAGGGGAAACCCAAAGTATGAAGTGGTTTTGCCTGGGGACAGATCCTTAGATTTGTTAAATCTCATGATGAATGAAAAGTGAGTAGAATAAATGCCTAGTTTGGGTTTATTGGGAAAGAGCTTAATGTAAATTTTAGAAGTTATAATAAAATATTCTGGGGACTGAAAATTTTTTATGCTATTTGAGATAAAGAAGTTCTGTTTTCTATCTAGATTCTCTTCAATGTTGTTGATATATTTGAAAGCCTTTTTGGCCCTGAAACTTACCTTAAGTAGCTATTGTAAAATTGCGCATCTTCAGTCATTATAATAGTAGTAGTAGTTGCTATTGTTTATTGAGCATTTACTTTTTACCTACCATTGAGCTAAGTTGAAAATATGAAGGTACTAATTTGCTTTCAATGGTCTAAAAAGACAGAGGTCTTCTAAGAAATTTTAAAACATTAATTATGAGTTTAAGTGAGGGATGTAGAAAGAGAGCCCATGCCATAAGCTACAGTGAGTGGCCGACAGCCAGCATGAGTGGCAGTGTGAGTTGCCAAGAGCTGCCGTGAGTGGCCATCCAGAGGCCAGCAACCAATCTGCCTCACCCAGAAAAAGTGCAATGATAATACCAACATGAGCCAGTAAAGCAATGTCCTCCACAATTAGACTGAAGAACAAAAGGACACAACTTGTCTGTTCCCCTTCCTGGATTCCCCAATGCTGTTCCCCTCCCCCAATTCCCCAATAAAATCTTTTTAAAAAAAGAAAAAGAAAGAGAGGCTGGAAAATGTCAATGATCAATCTTTCTGTGCTAGATTTGTAAATACCAAATCATGGATTTCAGTGAAGTACTTTTTGGAAACCAGACTCCAAGATGGAAAAGAATGAAGTTACTCAAACCATAGAAGCAACACTGACAAACCATCATCCCTTAAAATTGCTCCTTACTATGAAAGATTCCGAGGGCTGAGTCAAGTTGTGAATTGGCTCAAATTCCTCCTAGAGCTGATGAGCACATGTCTGTGGCCAAATAACAGAGACAATATGGGAAACATGAAATACATTCTCCTAAAATATCTTCTATTTCCCCTCAGCACCCATCAGTGCTAATGTGGGTAAAGGCTGAACTCCTTGCCAACAGAGCCCATTTTCAGAGAGCCACGACTTCCATCTTTGACCAGCATTCACTCATGAGTAATACTACTAGAAGCCTTAAGTGGCAAAGAAATCACATGAAACCATTCTAAACCAATTTTAAAGATCTTTCAACACTTTCTTTTTACAGATGGCAAAGCTAAGATCAGATGAGGTGATTTAACAAAGGTCAAGTGTATTTTTGTGACCAACCATGACATGACCTCAGGTCTTCCATTCTTTCCTCCATATTCAAATCTTTCTTTCCATTTTTCAAATGCTATCTTTGGATCTCAATACTATTATTGGAGTCTCTGTTTGCACTGGGTTCTTTTTCTTTTTTTTTAAGCAAACAACAACAGAAGAACAAATGCTACCTAAGTCTCTAGTTAGAACAGCAGAATGGAATGTTTTTCAGATTTTTTTTTATGAAGTTGTCCTTAAAATATTACCCATTATTACCTCATTCTTATATCCAGAAGATCATTCTCTGTTTTTTTTTGTCCTCATTGACAGATTATTTTATTGCATATACCCTTTGGCCTAGAACTTCATCACAGATTTACACTTTCAAAAGTATACTGGCACCTACATAGTGGCAATGATTGAAAACAACAAAAGCAGGATATATATATCGGTAGGAGACTGCTTTAAAAAAATTACGTTAGAGACATATGTAGACTATGTTGTTGTTCAAAAAAGAGAAGAAAGATCCCTACTTGCTGATATAAAGAGATGTTCAGGATATGTTGTAAAGTGAACCAAGAATGTATGTAGGATGACTCCACATGGGTTTGTTTTATAATATATATATATATATATATATATATATATATATATATATATATATATATATATATACATATCTTTATTTCTGCACAGAAAATTTTGGAAGGATACCCAAGAGCAGTACTGTTTTCACTATTCACATTATTAGTTGATAATAATATCATAGAACAAATAGGGGAAGGCCATCGTGTTTTTCTCAATCTGGGGCTGTTGGCCAAAATCAATAGATTTGACTTATTTGTAAGAAGAAGTTAGTCCTCCTAGGCAGAACTGCTGGAACTGCAACCAGGAAAATGAGAGACAGATGGTGAAACAATTGACTTTTACCAACTGCTTTGAATTTCCCCTTTGGTCAAATACATTAAGAGCCATTTAAAAGGGAAACACTATAATTACACCTACATGATAAATAAAAACAGCAGCAAAATGATAGGATTAGACTCTTAATCCTTATTACCACCTCCTTAGAAAACAGGTGTGACAGCCACTCATTTAGGAATACACCTGAGGCCACACCTTGTTTGTCATATTACATCTTGTTTGTCAGATACCTTGTGCTTGGTATTACAGCAGAAAGAAAAATAACCAAAGAAATTCCACCCAACAAGCTATCCAGGTGAGCTGAGCATTTGCATAGGCCCAGAAATTTTGCCACCGTCTCTTTTTCCTTTCTATCTTGGCAGCTTGCACTTTGGTGATGACAGAAGAATGATTGTTTATAAAGCATCACCAAACTAGCATTTCCTGTTTTCTCTAAAGTTCTAGCTTTATGGCAGGTAAAGCTTAAGGTTAAAACCTCACAGGGGTCCATTCCATTCTATATATTATTATTAATCTTAAAATATATTATATATTATTAATCTTAAAATGAGGAAGATAGGAATTCATGAAAATACAATCTTTTAAAACCTTCTGCTAAAGCAATTTTGGGTCTATAAAACAAGAACCTTAAAAATGTCTTTACTTTTTGATCTCACAGTTTTACTTACATCTATAATTCCATCCTAACCACATAATCAATAAGGTAGACGACACTCAGGTACAAGGATGTCCTTCAAATTATTGTTATCATTGTGGAATCATGTTTACTTTAAATAGTAAGAGTTAAATCAGCTACAGTACATTCATATGATAGAATAATACAGCATCATTGAGAACATTAATAATAATACTTATATAAACTATGTACATACCATATCATCTAATTTTATTATTTATAATGTTAACTGTCACTCTTTCTGAGATTTGGAATGATTGTGTGTTTTTCTGTACTTTCTGAGTTTCCTACAATGACTATTTCTCTCATTACCAGAAAAACATAAATGTAAAAATGTCACTGATCTTCTTGAGTTTGCTCAGTAACTACCACCTGCCCATTGAGAATCGGTGATTGACGCCAATCAGCCCTCCCCTAGGAGTCAGCCCACACTCACCATAATGTCAGCAGCACCACCATCATTCTAAGCATGCCACCAGAAGTGGGACTGAACCTGAGTAAGTTTCTATGGTAAGCAATGCCGGTGCAAGGAAACCAGAACTTTAACTTTTCCCCAGTTCCAATTATGATTTCTAATGGTAGGCAAACATCTACTTCAGTCTGACTTAGTTTCTGATCAGCAAGGAGAGACTCCAAGTCCAACAGTAAGAAAGGAGCTCATTTCTTCCCCTGACATTTTAAGCCAATTATTGAAGCTTCCTGAGAAGTTAGAAGAATGGCCAATTTCATGTGACTATATCCCTAATAAGTTGAACTGTGGAAAACTAAGATATAGACACCCAAGGAGTTCTACCCCAAAACACACACACACACACACACACACACACACACACACACACACACAGAGAGAGAGAGAGAGAGAGAGAGAGAGATTAAGAGTAATAGGTTGACCCCAACCTGTTACCAACAATTATATAAATTTGTTCATCTTCTAGTTTATTTGAAAGGTCAAAATCTAGTTCTACTTGGGGCTGAGATAAGTTCACCAATTTAGCGTGTGTGAAAGGAACACAAAAGGACTCAGCAATCCCTAAGGAAGTTTATTGTAAGCAATCTCTTTACATGGTAAACATGCTTATAACAATTCAGTTTCTAATATGCCAAAAATCGCTTTGATTTCCCCAAGGCTAGGTGCTAAACAGCAATCAGTACTTATTTTGTCAACAACCATATGTGTAACAGGATTTCTCAAATGGGCTAAGTCTGAGATTGGGACATATACCACAAGACATGCATAATAGGCGACAGTGAGAACCACTCCCACTCCCCACTCTGTGCCTTCACTGGTTTGCATGAGGCTGGCAAGCTTCCTGGGAGAACTCAGTGTCTATACCTAGAGTTGACAGACACGCACAGGCGTTTTTGGTTGGAGACAGAACCAAAGGCATACGGAGCTAAAGGAGTGCTAGAGCCAGTTCCTACCAGCCAGAGAGAGCCCGTTGTACACCTCTCTTCCCAACTCCCTGTTCAGTGACTGCATATCGGTAGCTCAAAACCAACCATGCTGTGAGCATTTACACCATAGAAAGTAACACGCTATAAATCAGGGTCTTCATATGTAGCAATGCGCTGTGAGGTTATTACTAGAATGAGTTTCACCCCACCAATCCTGGAGGCCACTATGGGCCCTGGGAGGGCCCCTCTATGGGTCCCACTCATGCTGGGCTGGAAAGGGCATGAGACCCAGCACGTGTCTTTGAGTACATGTTTCTATTCCATGAGACCTTAAAAGTCTGACATTTCCAACCTCACAATAGTACTATCAGTACTCTCCCTGAAGAGCTGTGGTAGGAGAGGCTCCATTGCGTGAATATCATAATATCCATGTCCTGACATGTTTTCTGCAAGGTCCTGTCCTCCAAAAAGACCAAGCAGGAATTAATCACATTGGATCAATGGCAGAGCAAGCCAGGTGAAGGGTGGTCTAAAAATTGGTTGTCAGACTTAACCTATGGTTGAAGCTACAGAGCTCCTATACCACTCTTGCTTTTCCATCATCCTGGCCACTGTGATGTTCAAAGAGAGTGAATATGGAATTTTCCCGTATGTTAACTCTCTCATGGCTATTTTTCAGCAACAGTGAAGACTGCTCTGCAAAAGCCAGGCTGCTTTGATCTATAGCACTAGCACCTACAAGCAGCAACAGAACCAAAGGGGATCCCCAACACAGGAGTTGCCTAGTTACGTCTAGAAGAACGTTAACAGAGAGGGACAGAAGCTCATTGCCCTATGAAATGAGGTGATATACTGGACATTAGCAAATACAGAGTGATTAGCAGGGGTCAGTATTCCTCCGAGTTAATCCTACAAAGCGAAATAATGCAAGCCTACAAATTCCCGAGATGGGATATTAAAGGAAAGTTATAATGGTATGAGAGCACATAGGGAAAAAACTGTTTCTTGCTGGGAGAAAACAGAAAACTTCCCAGGGGGAAACATTTTTAAGCTGAGACTTAAAGACTAAGTAGGCTTTCAATAATAGATATGGAGGAAGGCGGAGTTTTTGGCAAAAAGTATTCTAGCCATGAAAACAGCATAGACAGAAGTCTTGTTTATATTGCTTATTTTCTATGTTACATATGATTTTTTAAAATTAAAGTTTATTGGGGTGACAATGGTTAGTAAAGTTACATAGGTTTCACGTACAATTCTGTAATATGTCATCTGTATATCACATTGTGTGTCCACTACCCACAGTCAGTTCTCCTTCCATTGCTGTATATTCGATCCCTTTTACCCTCATCTGCCAACCCCCTTTCCCCTTACCCTCTAGTAACCATTAAACTATTATCTGTGTCTATGAGCTTTTGTTTCTTTATTTGTTTGTCTTGTTCCTTTGTTGTTTTCAGTTTTATATCCCACATATCAGTGAAATCATATGGTTCTGGATTTTTTCTGTGTGACTTATTTCACTTAGCATAATAATCTCAAGTTTCACCCATGTTGTCACAAATGGCACTATTTCATCTTTTCTTATGGCAGAATTGTTTTCCACTGTGTGTGGAAAACCACATCTTCTTTATCTAGTCATCTATTGAAGGACATTTTTGTTTCCATGTCTTTGCCACTGTAAATAAAGCTGCAATGAACATCCATATGATCTAACTTACATGTGGAATCTAAAGAACTGAATAAATGAGCAAATAAACAGAAATAGTCTCAGGAATACAGAGGAAAAACTGATGGTTGCTAGTTGGGAGGAGGGTGGAGATGAGGGAGAATGTAAGGGGATAAGAAAGCACAAATTGGTAGTCACAATATTGCCACTGGGATATGAAAGACAGTTTGGGGAATATAATCAATAATGATGTAAATATTTTGTAGGGTGTCAGATGGGTACTTGTCTTATTAGGGAGACCGCTTCAATGGATGGTGTAGGTGCCTGACCACTGTGCTATACACCTGAAGCTGAATAATATTGAATGCCAATTATAATTTTTTATATATATATATATATATATATATACACACACACACACACACACACACACGATATGGAGTACAGCAACAATGGAATTGTAACAGCTATATATGATGTCAGAAGGGTAATCATTGGGGGAGAGGGCTTACCACTTTGTGAGGGATGTAAATGTCTATTACATTGTTTTGTATACTTGAAACTAATAAAGAAAGAATTAAACTCAAAAACAAAAAAACCCAAACAATCCAATTAAAAGATGGGGAGAGGGCCTGAGTAGACATTTCTCCAAAAAGGACATACAGATGGCCAATAGACATATGAAAAGATGCTCCACATTAGTAATCATCAGAGAAATGCAAATAAAAATGTGTGATGTTTTGACATCTTTCTGGCTGGAGAGAGACTGCCCCTTCTGGGATTAACCAATTCTTAGAGACAGCAAAGGGCCCAGCAGTAAGTATGCCTTTGATATGCAAACACAATCCCAAAACCCTACCACCTTTACCTGGCTCTTGTGTCTCAGGAGGAAATATTCCTCTGCTTTAATCATTCCAGGGGTAGGGGCCAGGCAAGAGGAATCACCCTAAAGGCTGGGAGCCTTTTGAAGTTATTCACATTGACCCATCCTACCCTGTCCTGCCTTGTCTTTCCCACAGAAACTCCAATAAAGGCTCTAGGGGCTTCCCCTGGCTCCTGTCTTCTGCCACCTGAACCCAAACCTGGTAATCCTCACACATCCTGCCCAGTGTGGCTTGCCTGTATCTAGGACTTGTGATTACAATGCACTTGGTTTTCCTGAGCTTCTCCTCTGTGTCCCCACTAGTGGCTACACCTGACTGATCTTCTCATAAAAGAACACAGAACAACTGTAAAGGAAGAAAGTTCCGGGCATGTCCACGAGACTGAACTTGGGGTGTGCATGTTTACAAAGGGAGACTGAAGGGAGGTTGACCAGGTCGTGGAGGACCTGGACTGCCACGATGAGGAATGGACCACAGAGGCTTCTGAACAGAACAGCAGGCACAGAGCTGAGTTTCCAGTTCGTGTAGTGCTGGATGAGACTGCAGGTGAGACACCAAAAGAAGTTGTCAGAGTTATCCAGATGAGCTGGCATTAAAACACCGAGAGGAAGGAGGAGGGGTCGACAACTAAAAGATGGTAGCTCTAATAGAGCAAGTGAACCATATAGTCAGGTTTGCGGACAATGATGGGGAGTTTGATTGTGGTATTACAGAATAAAAGCTCTGGTATAGGTTTTAGCATCAAGGGAAGGATTCATACTGACTGATTGTTGACAAGTTACCACTACAGAGTCAAAAAGAAAACCTGTTTTAACATGGTTGTTTGACTTGCATTTCTTTAATTATTACAGACTTGAACATCTTTTTTTCATTCATTCATTTCACAAATATTTAATGAATTCCTACAATGTGCCTGTTACTAGTCGAAGTGTGAGAGATAGAGCATGTGCATAAGAGACAAAGTTCCCTGACCTCATGG
The DNA here is from genome assembly GCA_033961575.1 of Aselliscus stoliczkanus. NCBI lineage: Eukaryota > Metazoa > Chordata > Mammalia > Chiroptera > Hipposideridae > Aselliscus > Aselliscus stoliczkanus. The sequence continues at coordinate 142,917,365 of CM066729.1, forward strand.
ATCTTGCCTTCTGAGGAGAGAAATTAACAATAACCAAATGCATGAGAAAATATATAGTATATCCAGTGGTGATAAGTGCTACGAAGAAAAGAAAGGCAGGAAAGGGGAATATGAAATGCTGGCAGTTGGGGGTGCAATTTTATACAGAAGGCCTCATAAGAAATATGGAAGGCCTCAAATCATAACATTTGAGCAAAGTCATCATAGGTGAGGATGTGAGCCACAAAGATATGTAGGGAAAGGGAAATTTAGGCAGAGCGAACATAAGCATAACGGCTTTTGACTGGACCATAGTTGGCTCCCTCTTTTCAAATATTTATTGAGAATTTGTAGTTGGTATTCTGTGAACTACCTGTTCATATGCACATTTTTTTCTTCGGTTGCCTGTATTTTTCTTATTGAATTATAAGAGTTCTTTGCATGTTAAAGAAATGAGTCCTTGCCTAGCATATATATTACAAATATTGTCCTTATTTTTATTGGGAGTACATAACCATATCTGTGTGTCACATTTAGACATAATTGCTTTATAAAAGTGTTAAATTTTACGTAATAAAATTTATCAAACCTTTCTTTTTCATCCTAGGTTTCAAGCCTTATTTAGGAAGATCATCCCCACTCCAAGAATAGAGAACAATGTATTCTTTTTTTTCTTCTTTTAATTTTATGATTAAAAAAAATACATTTAGAACCTGGATACATTTGGAACTTATTTTGTAATAAATAAGGTAGAGTTTACTATTTAAAAAACCAAGGGACTCTTGAAACTGAAAAACTTCCGAGACTCAAAAGGATGGATTTCTAAATGTGATATAGCAGGCAGGTTGGATTGAAATTAGTTGGCAATGGTCCCACTAAATTCTACATTCACAGGTGCCAACAGCCAATCTCTAGACCCTCATTTCCCAATGTACTCTAGTTCCGCAGGGTGACTACAGGTGTTGAGCAAAAAAGTTTCCCATATTAAAATAAATTTGAAAAACTTGGGATCATCATTTTTTAACTTTAGGACAATTGAGATCCTTTAATATGTTAATATCTTTGGGAGTGTCCAAGAAGGGCACTTTTGATCATTGGAACCCTTGTTTCATATGGCATCTTGGGAACCAGGGTTTATATCCGGAGCCGTGATTCTTAGACTTGATTACATCAGACATATCTAGAGAGGTTTTTATAACTCAGGCTGTTGAATCTCATTCTTGATGAACTGGATCAAAATCAGTGAGGATAATATATGCAGGAATTTTTTAAGCTCTTATTGACTGGTGTTTTGAAATCAGTAGTCTAGAGCAGCCTCTATCAAAGAAGTTGCCACTACAGAATTAGTCCTACAAAGATTTATTTGAATCACTATTTTCTCAGTTCTCCCAAGGATAAGACATAGGAGGGAAGTTAATTCATTGGGTACAATGGATTCCTGAGGGCATTGTGGTTTCTCTCCCAAAACCCAGGTTGAGAAGAACTGGTCTATAATATTATGTAATAGCTATACTAGGTCTAGTCATGGTGCTTGGAAAAAAAAAAATCTATCCTCTTATACCTTAGTACCTCTTCATCTCATATCCCTTACAAACAGAACAATAAATGTTGAATTTGGTAGCAAGATGGGTAATGGGATCAACATTAAATTAAGTTTTATTGGACAGGCAAACACACTCATGGACTTCTCAAATTAATAGAATTCTCAGAAATTTGTCTTCATCAATCATTTTTTATTCTTTCTACATATAACAATGTCTGATAGGGTCTGTTATAAAAGCTCATTAATAACACAAAGTCATTTGTAGTAAGATCTAATTTTTTTCTTAGCCTAACCTCATGTTCTTATCTTGTTTACAATTCTTTCCTCCCTCCAGTGTTTCAAAAGAAAGTATAATATACTTCAGACTCCATAAACTCCAATGCATTGTGCAAAACTAGGTACATTCAATTTTGAAATTAAGAATGACTTTAATAATTTGAATAACCTAATGTGTAATCATGGTGCCAAATATTATGCTTATTATTATAATTATTTCTCTTTCCAAATCAATTGGTTTGTAAGCTCAAAGGGAACATTTCATTATATCCTAATTGGATTCACAGAGCTGTGATCTCCTTTTAACCCTAATCCCTATTGCAAAATGGAAAAATCATCATTAAATTTGATTTACACATTCCTTTTAGGTAGTGTCACCTACATTACCCTAATGGCAAGGATTTTCTATTAAAATCTCTTTCTGAACTAAGAATCCTAGTCATTTAGAATAACCAAGATGAGCACATCTTACATCCTAGTCAGTTAGTATAAAAATTAACACTTTCATTCCTAGCTATCAAAACTAATATTCTGTCAAAGCCTAAATCATTAAAAACCATAACTCCCAAGGCAGATTCTAAAAAGCACTACTCCTGTGAAATGCTCTGTGAAGAAGGGGTCTTAGGGTCAAATAAATTTAGGAACAGCTCATATTCAAAATATATCTTAGCTCCTTTAGAACCCCTGTAGTTTTTCTTTTTTTTTAGGTTTCTAGTCAAAATTTTTCAAATTTATTAGACCAGAAATTCTTTTTGCATACCTTATTTAGTGACATCCTACAGAGCACAGTTTGGAAATTGCTGAGCTAGAGTAACATTTATAGAACATCTACCATATATGAATGTTAGTTCTCACAATAAATTCATTTAACATTAGAGTAAGTCTCTTCCTAACTGGTACCAATGTACTATGGGAAATCATCCACAAACCAGGTCAAGATATTTCCTTCTTCAGACAACAAGTCATAGGTAACCCTTAAGAGACCAGAGGCATGAGTTGAGAGAGAGACAGGAATAGGTGCCATAGGAGTCTGAGCCAGCTGTTCACGCAATTTAGTTTAGTGTTCAACATTTGCTGGACTTTCATAGACAGCTCTTTCTCTTTCTTGTGATCATGGAATGCTCTATAAACACCCAATTTTATGGGTTTTTTTGGATGAGGCAATTCCTAACTCATGCTGTGTGCTACTTAGGTTGCATGGTCATGTGCTGATCTGTTCCAACATCCAGTCTGTACTAGGTCCCAGAAGAAAGGTAAGAATTATTTTATGAATGCAGAATAATTATTTTCAGAAGAGGAGTTGACCTTGCTTTAAAATCCTAGGAATCTTCATTCTGATTCTCCTATTAGGATATCTCAAAGCTCCGTACAGCATTACTAGCTGATAGTCTGCTAAGTCATAAGGCTCAAATAGCAGTAGTCTCAAATTGTGCAGTAGTCTCACCAGCTGCAGAGCCTCTTTGATTCTAGGACCTTTCAAAACTGGCAAACTTACAGATCATTACCTGGTAATGAGTCAGAGCAACACACTCAAATGTGTACATGCTGCCTTTAAAATCCAAATAAACCCACCAAATATTGTACCTTCCTAGTGATAAGGGTGAAAGGTGTTGCAATTTGTCTTCCGTTTCTTAGGACATATCACACATTTCCCAGGCCACTCTAGAAATTTCACCAAGGTTATATGCCTTGAATTTTATGCGGTGTTTCTCCCACCTCCGCCACGCAAATATTTTACCAAGGCATCTAAAGTACCAGTTACTTCCTACTCACCTGGTCTAATCAGCATGAGTCATCCACAAAATGGACTAACACAGTGTCCTATAGAGTAGTGAGACAACCTTGGTGTCTGTGGACGAGATTATTGCGAAAAACCAGAATGTTGACATAGCTCTGAATAAAAATAATAAAGTTATATGTTGTCCTGGTAGATAAAAGCATACTGCTTCTGATGTTTTGTGCTATTCAGAACAGAGGGGGAAACTGAGTCCACACCTGTAATATCTGCAGTTGTAACTACAATAATCCACCATCATTATTCTAGATTCATCTGTATTGTGCATGGACCAAACAGATGAGTTAATGTTGATGTGAAATGAATCAATAGCCCTGCAGCTTTCAAGATTCGATGGTGGCATGATCTTTGCAATCATCTCAGGGATATGGTATTAATTATTGTTTACTATTTGGGGGAAGCAGTTTCAAGGATGTCTATTTGGCTTTTGCTATCATAAAAGCCTTTACTCCAAAGGTATGAATGCCAATGTGGGGGTGCTGCCAGTAGCCAATTAAATCTATTTCAATCATGCTTTCACAGATTAGCACAGTATGGTTTTGCAGATCTACTGTGCTAACTATGATATGAATTTAGGTTAAAATTCCGTTTTTCACCTAAACTCCAAAGCCCCTACTCTAACTGATAGACCTCAGGGGCCTTTTGGGTCCTCTGGGATTTGCATCAGCTCAGGGCCAGTGAGAAGTAATTCCAGAAAATTTGGAAATTTTACTTTACCTACTGTGAGTTAACTCTGGCAAATGGCCACAGATTCCTGCGGGAAAGGCTACGTAACAGATTTACAGTACATAATTGTACCAATGTGGTAGGATCCTTTAATCAAGTTAACTAGATATCCCTCCATTCACAGGGCCCTTCTGTGAGCTGCTCAGGTTGGAAATTGGGGATGAGAAAATGATAGCCAATGACTTAGGTCTGTGTTATCAAACCAAATGGCTACCTATCTATTTCAGTCCAAGGAACATAATCAATCAGGTCGTACCAAAAAATGTCTATAAGTATAACCGTCCTGATTACTGCTCTGGCCATTTTACCACCCATTACAGTAACCACATTTACTTTGTCTTGGAAGTTACTACCACGTGACTGCTACCACTTCGGGATTCCATCATCTTTGCTACATACAATTAAAGAGTCCTTTTCCATGATAACATATCCCACGATCGTCTCTGAACTGCATAGGACAAGTACTTCAGAGCTTTCCAAGGATACTTAAACTCTTTCTTATTGCCTTATCCAATGCCATGTTCAGTGGCCCTTCTGAGAGGATGTAGTGAAACAGTGGGGAGTGGGACACACATGATAGGTCCATTACAGTATTCCTATCCTCCTAAATAAACCATAAGATCCCATTCTCTGTTACATCAAGAATATCCCATGGCATAGCTGCAGCCCCTGCTGCAGTGGGCTGCCATAGGATACAGTGAGTGGCCGGCAGCCAGCATGAGCAGCTGGCAGCCGGTGTGAGCTGCCAAGAGCCGCTGTGAGCAGCCATCCAGAGGCCAGCGACCAATCTGCCTTACCCAGGAAAAGCACAATGATGATACCAACATGGGCTAGTGAAGTGATGTCCTCCACAACTAGACTGAAGAACAAAAGGACAGCAACTTGTCTGTTCCCCTTCTCCGGTTCTCCAATGCTGTTCCCCTCCCCCAATTCCCCAGTTTAAAAAAAAAAAAGAATATCCCAGCAACTCAACTTTATTTAATGTAAGCCAACATTGATTCCAATTTCTATCAAGTAATGAACTGTAAAGCCACCTCATTACTTGAGTTAACACAATGAATCCAGAATTTCTGTTAAGTACCTACATCATGAGAAAATGTTGGCCTACTTCTAACTGGTCTAGCACACTTATAATCCATTCCCACACTTATTCTTCAAGTTTCTGCCAATATAAATCAGCCACATTATGTAATTCTTTTGGAATTTAAACTACCCACTAAGGGTTACACTTTGTAGTTGTTCCCCTATAGCATGTTAAGGATCTCACTCTGGTTAGCAATCAGCTAACAGACACAACATGTGGGTCTTAAGAAAAATTAGCATTCCCTTTCAAAATAATTGCCTAAAATAATGTCCTAAGAGAGTCTTCAAGCAAGAAGAAATCAGCATCTTTCAACAGGAAAGGAAGAAGAGCTCAGTGGCATCTGAGGTATTTAGATTTATCCATACTCACCCAAATTTCCCTATTCCAATTTTCTCAATCAAAATTCCAAAGGTCTCAATCAATGCTCTCATTTTCACAAAAGATAGCTACACTAAAACTGCAATTCAGCAGCCTGCAGAATCAAACTTTGGCTGTAGTTTTAAGGTATAGTAACACCATGATTACAAGAGATAATGTGTTCTTTTCACACAGTCATAATTATGATTTTGGACTATGTCTAAATCCAAGAATTTCAAACCCTAATCTTGTAAATTCAGTTAGAGTTTGCCATAGTCTTTTTATTATTATTCCTACCAGAACAATCAATTGTAGCAGCTACTTGGTTTCCCAAAGACTTCCCCTCAATAAATATTTACTTAAATAAATGAAAATAGATAAATACATATTTTGTCACTGTAGGTCATGAACTACCACTATCAGTTAGCAATCTCTTTAAATTTAAGTAGGACAGATTCCCATCTTTGAGAATTTGTTTCCCAGAGTTGCTTCTGGTGCAAAATGCTTTATCACTCAGGTATAGGTGAGAAAAAAATGAAACCACTCCAGAAGGTATTAGGTGCCCACAACACCTAATTAGGGAACTAGGTTCTCATAAAACCACTGGAAGGGCTGGAAGAGAGAAAGTCATCACTTGTTTTGGGAAGGTCAACTTGTAGGAAATCAAGATATTGCCTCTGCAGTCCAGGTCAAGAACTCAAACATTTGCCAGAGACAGAAAAGATTGCCAAGTATTCTATTTGCTTCCCTTTAATTTCAGCTTCCTTGAAGTTATGTGAGGCCACTGAAATGTGAGAAGCTATGTGCATCATTTCTGGATTAAGAAGGAGAAATTCCACACGTAATTCTCTAGTCTCTTGATTTTCATGCCGTTGTTTTCTAGATAGATACAAGTTTCAGTTTGTGCAGTTACAAAGGCTGTGGAAGCTTCATCGGCCTGGATACTTAAATAACTATGTGAAGCAGAATATCCCATCAACCCATGGTGGACATCAAGTATTCAAAAGAATAAAACCATTTTTCATATTAAGCCATTTAGATTTTAGGGTTAATTTATTGCTGAATGATAACTTAGGTGTGCTGACTAATATAGAAGCTATGGTAGTCACAGCTGCCTGTAGCGCCAGCTAACAGGTTGCAGGCCATCTGGAGGTTGTCGCAAAATTCCATATCTGCCAAACCTAATGTGCCTAAATGCCTATTGTTGCAAAAAGAATAGCAGCCTCTGCCTTCCAAGTCTCATATGAGTACTTCTTTTTGGCAGATCTAAACTGGGACTCAATTTGCAGGGGATTCTGAGAAATATAGTTTCGAGGCTTCTAGCCCCTGCTATATGGGGATAACAAAGAAAGTGGCAAAATGATGCTGAGATGTGGAGAAAAACAAACCCTTGTGCATTGTTGATGGGATTGTTAACTGATACAATCATAATGGAAAAAAGTATGAAGATTCCTTAAAAAATTAAAAGTATAACTACCAGATAACCCAGGAATCCCACTTCTGGGTATTTATCCAGAGAAATCCAAAACATTAATTCAAAAAGATACATGCACCCTATGTTCATTGCAACATTATTTACAATAGCTAAGATATGGAAGCAACTCTTTTTTTCAATATTTCTATGTTTTAGTTTGTTTTTTATTATGTAAAGCATTTAAAAGTCATAGAATAAAATAATAAAAGAAAGTAATTCAGAGAAGTCTTAGTGGTATCCATGTCCTCTCCTTCCTTTTCTCTCCCTCCTCTTAGAAGGGGAACTTTTATTTGTTTATAGTTTACCTTTTGTTTATATTTATGTTTGTCTTTGGTTTATATTTTGCTAGCAAAATAGGTCTATTAGATCTCAAATTGTTTCCTTTTGAAAATATACATTTGCCATTCTTCTCTTTCCCTTTTTACACAAAGGTAGAGTACAACACACGATATACACACTGATTCTGATTTACGTATTTTTTATATAGAGGTGCATTGTAAGACGAAAGTATCTTTCTAAAGAAAATTACACTTGTTATTTGCTCTCAAGGAGTTTCAAGTTTAAGAAAATTAGGAGACACAGGCTATAACTCTTTCTCTTCTACTAACTCTCTAGGTGTTCTTGGAAAGTCATGCTGACAACCCATGTCTCAGTTTCCCCAAGTATAAACAAAAAGGGGATTAAAGATCTCTAAGTCCTGTCCATCTCCTAAGCAAAAATGCCTCAGCAGTGTCTGAGTTCTGGGTGATGAAGTACACCTAACTTGAGTTAGACAAATACTGTAGGGGTTCAGAATGTGTCATCCCAAAATATGACTCTAGCATGTTGATTATTTTGAATTAAAGGGATTTGAGAAACAGCCAGTACACAAAGAATACTCTGACTCTCCCTTTTCCTCCCTGAAAGCAGGAGATAAATCTCCCATGGGAAAGGAACACTTCCTGTACTCAGGAAGGGTAGAAAGAATCTTTATCACCAGAGACAGAGAATTTAGGGCCACCAGGCTGTAAAAACAAATCTGTTGCTTCTTCACCATTTTACTACTCTTAGCCCAATCCCCTTTGTCAATTCTTCATAAGTTTATGGTTTCTTTGTCTAAAAGGTATAAAAACTTCCTGCTTTGGTCACTTCTTTGAGTCTCATACATTTATGGAACTTCCATATGTACATATGTAATTAAAATGTTTTTATCTTGCTAATCTGTTCATTTTTTTCTTGCTAATCTGTTTTTATCTTGCTAATCTGTTCATGGACATTTTGTTCATGTTTAGAGCAGGTTCTATTTTTGAAACACTATTGAGTGTTTTATCCATTGGAACCATTACTGGTATTTTAAAACATGACTACTAGGGCACAAAGTACAAAAATAATCTATCCAAGCACTTCAGACAGGATGCACAGTAATAGTCAGCATTAGGCCGATGTATGAATAAACATTATAATGATGCAAAATAAGAAGAAAGAATAGCATGTTTAGCTCAAGCAGATTCAAGGAGTTGATGACTAATGTTGGAAATTTTAAGGAACAATATAAGTGGTCATTTGGTAAACAAAGCAAGTACATTTATTGAGGTTAATTCTCTTGAATAGAAGTACATATTTTAATATTATTTTCAATAATTCTTTTGCTAACAAAATAAGTATATTAGATCTCAAGTCTTCTGAAATTCTGGGTTACTGAGCTACAGAGGGACCTTCCCTTCAAAAGTTCTTATCATTGGTTAGGAGAAGCACCTGAAATACAGTAATAGCCTCAGGCTGTATGATTACATGTCTTCTCAACTCTTTTCTCTCTCTCTCTCATAACATTTCAATGTGAATAGGAAAAGTTTATTTTGAGCTATAAGTTGCTATAAGTTGCCTGAAATCTAATATTTCAAGATCCATGGCCTCTCAAAAAGCTTTAATCCATTATTTTTTTCTATTTTCTGTCAGCAAGAGATTGGAAGTAATACACTCTCTCATCAAGATATCAGACATGTGTTTTTTGTTTTGTTTTGTTTTGGGATTCAGTATTAGGAAAACATGGAAATATTTCAGATGAATTCTTCAGAGAATGACTACCTAGAGAAAATGCTTCTCTTTCTCTTGTTAGGAGAACATTATTTCAGTAAAAATAATCTATTTTTCTACCAAAAGTCATTTCTTACATTTGGCATGCTCTGTGTTCAGCTTATATTGTTTTAGTTTCATAGTAGTTTGTAGATTAGGTAATCTTCCACCTAATCAGGTAGAAAGCCTGACACTTGACGTGTTTTGGGGACCTGTGCTGGGGGAGGAATTGAGAGGTTCGTATAGCTCAGAACTGAGGGTGATCCAAGAAAAAGCATCTAGAGTGAACCACAGTAAAAAACCAGAAAAATTGTGTGATCAAAGTGTCAATGAAAACATCAAGATAAGAACATCCAGGTCTGGGTAGAATGGAGTACAAACATTAGATAAGATATAGCATCACTTGTTTAAAAACACACAGCTGCTAAATCAAAGAGGCCAAGAATGGCTAAATTTCTCAAGAGGAGAGAATTTAGGCTCTCAGGCAATCACATCACTTTTTCCCTTGGGGCATATGCAGATTCTAAGAGATTGGTAATCTGCTGTTTTCCCAGACTGCTGTGAGAAAGAAAAACCAGCAGAGATTTTAATGGACTTGTGGGGCTGTAGAGATGTAACTAAAGGTTTGAGGGTCCTCAAATACACAACCCTTCAAGATCTGTATCAATTTCTGAAGCTGTGAGGGCAGATGATTGAAAAGCAAAGCGAAAACAGCTGAAATACAAAGTAGCATTTTTTCAAAAACAAATGACAGGGAAACAACTTTAGGGCCTGCAAGCTATGCCCCAAACCACTGAAAATCAGACAGAAGTTTTCCACTACTTCATAATGCTGAAGAGATATGCAGTGGATCCTGCAGAGAGAAACCAGTCAAAAAACCCTAAATGATAACAGTGTAATGACAACAATCAGCGGTAGACTAAACCTTAGCAAAACTGAAAGTCAGCCTCAATTTAATTCATCTACTGATTGGTTTAAGATGATCACTTCCAATTGCATCACCTAGAGAGGAAAGAATGAATCCACACGAAGGAGGAAATGTCACTTGGAGATACGTAATTTTTATACACAATGACCAGCACTGAATAAAAAAACTTACAGACATGCTGTGAGTCACCATATTACTGAAAAACACAAGAAAAACAAACAAACATTGAATAGCCATAGAACCACAGGTGACTAGATATTGGAGTTAGCAGACAAGGACTTTAAAATAACTATAATTAATATGTTCAAGAATTGAGACAGTCAATTTTTAAATAGAGAAATTTTTCAGAGAATTATAATCTGTAAAAAAAAATCAAATGGAAATTTAAGAATTTAAAAATATAATGTCAGCTTTTAGGGGTTTAAAAGAGTATAGATACAAAAGACAGGATCAATGGAGAGGAAGAATAGCCAACAGAAAATATCCAAAATGAAGCACAGAAAAATGTATGAACGGAAAATATAGAAAAAAAAAAAGATATGTGGGACACAGTAAAAGATATAACACATATAATATGAACCCCAGAAGGACAAGAGAGAATGAAGCAGAAGTAGTATCTTGAAGACAAATTGGCCAAGAATTTTCAAAATTTTAAAAATCATACCAAGATGTCCAGGATTTCTGGTCAAGATGGCAGAGAAGGTAAAAGCTGTGCTTACCTCCTCTCACAACCACATCATAATTACAACTAAACTACAGAACAACCATCATTAAGAAAATTCCCTGAAGTCTAGCTGAACTGAAGCCCTACAACTAAGGACATACAGAAGAAGCCACCTGAGATAAGTAGGAGGAGCAGAGATGCAGGGCAGTCAGGTCCCACACCCAATGGGACCATTAAAAATTGGGAGGGATATCTCTGCTGTGGAGGTTCTCCCTGCCACCCAACCCAGAGAAGTGAGGTGTTCCAGCACCACACCAGGCTCCCTGGCCCACGGTTTTAGTTCTGGAAAGAGAAGTCCCCATAATTTCTGGCTGTGAAAGTCAGTGGAGATTGTGGCTGAACGTGCCAGAGGGCAGCTGCAGTTCCAGGAGCTCCTCTTAAATGGCCCATACACGAACTTAATCACTGATGGACTTACTTGCTCTAAGCTCCAGCACTGGAGCAGTGTTTGAAAGGTGCGAGGGACATATGGGGAGGAACTGGGCTGTCTGGCTTCAGAGTGAGGGTTGGAGAGGCAACTTTCTCCCTGACGGAGGAGCTGGGGGAAGTCATTGTTTCTTTTTTGAGCCCTTCCCACCTCCCAGCATGCAGATGCAGGCAGCCATCATATCTGAGTCTCCATCAACCTGGCCCTGCCCTAAAGATGCTGAGACTGCCCCAACAAACTTTTGGGCATACCAAACCTGCTTCCAGTAGCTTTTTCATACAAGCCATCTGCTTTGACTCATGCTGCAGATTTTCCTAAAATCTCACAAAGATTCAACAATCCAAACAAGTAAAATCTGGCTTCAGCATGTACCATAACTTTGGCTGAGCAGCCCAAAGACCTGCACTAGTGACAGCCAGCTTTGGTTTGCAGCTTGGTCTCTTAAGGCATATTCCAAGCTCAGTGTGGGTGATGAATTGCTTTGTGGCTCCTGCCAGGTGGCCTCGGGCAGGGCACAGGCTGCAGGTGAATTTCACTTACAGCAGTCCCCTCCCAGGAGGCTCCAGGGCTGGCACACCCAGTGGCCATCTGTGGACTGAGTTGGATCATCACCCGGTCACCTCCAAGGACAACACACCCAAAGGGCAGACTGGGCAGGCACCAGAACCCTATTAAAGTGAATCTTGCTCTGTAGGGTCAGCCTCTGCACCACAACTCTTTCATGTAGTCATGGCCAGTCATCACAACTAATCAGCCTAAGGGTCAATCCCTCCTATTGGCATGCAAATAGCAACTAAGGCTCAACTACAAGAGGAGGACACACACAACCACACAAGGGATATACTTGGAGCACCCAGTTCTGGTGATTAGGAAGACTGTGCCACTGAGCCCCACAACACACCTACCATATAAGGCCACTCTACTAAGACTGGGAGGCATAGCAGCTCCACCTAATACATAAAACAAACACAGCAAGGCAGCCACAATGGGGAGACAAAGAAACATGTCCCAAATAAAAGAACAGGACAAAGCTACAGAAAAAGAACTAAACAAAATGGAGACAAGCAATCTACCAGAAAGAGAGTTCAAAACACTGGTTATATGGATGCTCAATGATCTCAGTGAGAACTTCAACAAAGAGATAGGAAACATAAAAATGGATATAGAAAACATAAAAAAAGAACCAGTCAGAAATAAAGAATACAATAACTGAAATGAAGAACATTAGAGGAAATCAACAGATTAGATGAAGCAGAGGATCGAATCAGCAATTCAGAAGACGAGATAGCAGAAAACACCCATCAGAATAGTATGAAAGAAAAAAGAACCCACCAAAAAATGAGGACAGTTTAAGAGACCTCTGGGACAGCATCAAGTGTACCAGTATCCACACCATAGGGGTACCAGAAGAAGAAAAAAGAGAGCAAGGAGTTCAAAACTTATCTAAAGAAATAATGACATTAAACTTCCCTAATCTGATGAAGGAAATGGATTATTTAAACCCAGGAAGCACGGAGAGAGCAAACCTGATAAACCCAAAGAGACCCACACCAATACACATCATAATTAAAATGCCAAAGTTTAAAGACGAAGAAATAATCCTAAAAGTAGCATGAGAAAGACAACTAGTAATTTATAAGGGAGCTCCCATAAGACTTTCAGTTGATTTCTTAACAGAAACTTTGCAGGCCAGAAAGGATTGACAGGAAATATCCAAAGTGATGAAAAGCAAAGGCCGATGACCAAAATTACTGTATTCAGTAAACTATCATTTAGAATCGAAGGAGAGATAAAGAGCTTCCCAATAAGAAATAGCTAAAGGAGTCATTACCACCAAACCAGTATTACAAGGAATCTTAGAGGAACTGCTTTAAGATGGGGGTGGGAGGGAGAGTGGGAGGTGGGGAGGAGAAAAAAAGATTAAAAATCTGAATCATAAAATGGCAATAATTACATATCAACAATCACTTTAAGTGCAAATGGATTAAATGCTCAAATCAAAAGACATAGGGTGGCTGAATGAATAAGAAAACAAGACCATACATAGCAGCCTACAAGAGGTTCACTCACTCACAGATTAAAAGACATACACAGACTAAATGTAAAGGGATGAAAAAAATGTATTTCATGAAAATGAAAACAATAGAAAAGAAAAACTGAAGTAACAATACTTATACCATACAAAATAGATTTTAAAACAAAGACTACAACAAGAAACAAAGAAAGACCCAATAATCCCACTTCTGGGTATTTATCTGAAGAAATCCAAAACAGTACTTCAAGGGGACATGTGCATCTATATGTTCATTGCAGCATTGTTTACAAAAACCATGATACAAAGGCAGCCTGGGTGTCCCTGAATGAATGAATGAATGAATGAATGAGGTGGTACATATATACAATGGAATATTACCCAGCCATAAAAAAAGAATGAAATCTTGCCATCTGCAACAACATGGATAGACCTAGAAGGTATTGCACTGAGTGGAGTAAGGCAGAAAAAGAAAAACAAATGTCATATGATTTCACTTATAAGTGGAATCTAAGGAACAAAATAAACAAATAAAAAACAAAAACCAACTCATAGATACAGAGAATATTTTAATAGTTGCCAGATGGAAGGGGGGTTGGGGTTTAAGAAGTACAAATTGGTTGTTACACAATAGTCATGGGAATGTAGGGTATAGCATGAGGAATCTAGTCAATAATATTGTAATAGCTATGTCTGGTGTCAGATGAGTACTGGGTTTATGAGGGTGATAGATGGAAAGGGGTTTGGGAGACAGGGTGAAAAAGGTGAATGGATTAAGAAGTACAAATTGGAAGTTACAAAATTGTCATGGGGGTATAAAGCAAAGCATAGAGAGTATAGTCAATAATATGGTAATAACTATGTATAGCACCTGATGAGTACTAGATTAGTCAGGAGGATCATTTCTTAAATTATGTCTAACAGCTATATCTATATGTCTATAAATGTCAAACCACTATGCTGTACACCTGAAATTAATACAAAATGATATTGAATATTAACTATAATTGAAAATTTAAAAAGGGGAATAAGAAGTTCAAATCTCCAGGCATAAAACAAATGTCATGGGGATGTAATGTACAGCATAGGGAATATAGTCAGTAATACTGTGACAGTGTGGTACAGAGTCAGATGGTTGCTGGGCTTATCATGGTGATCATTAGATATATAAGTGTTTAATAACTATGGTGTATATCTCAAACTAATATATTATATTTTAGCTATATTTTAATAACAATCTTTAAAAATTAATAATAAAAAATAGAAGCACACACAAAATAAGAAAAAATAAAGAATGATATCAACACACAAATTCATGAAACTTGGCCACTGATTTAAGAAACAACCATAAGCAACATAAGACAAACAAAACCACACTTAAGCACATCATGATAAAAATGCTGAAAACCAAATGACCAGGCAAGGGAGAGAATCCAGGTACATACCAGAAGACCAGACACTGGGAAAAGGTCTTATGAACAGCAAAAAAAGAAGATGGACTTACCTGGATGATCCACTGGGTGGTACACTTGGCAGTGTATTTCAGAGATGGAAGTGAAAGCTCTTAAGAATAAAGAAACAGTCTATAGATGATGTATTACAGAATTGTACACTTGTAACCTATGTAATTTTACTAACCATTGTCACCCAATAAATTTTAGTTAAAAAACAACAACAGCATAATCTTGAGCTTTACTCTTAGTTCACTTGTGTAAAGAAGCCTAACAAGAGTGATAAAATCCCAAGCAGTTTTTGCACTATTAACTTGAATTACAACAGTTTTTTCTCTATATATTCTATCCAACAAATGAATTTGTATAATTTATTGTGTGAGAAACAGAGTAAGCTTCAGGAAGGGTTTGTTTTTTTGCTGGGTATTCTGAATCAGCGAGGAGTGCTACCTCTGATTTTCCCTGCCGGGAGCCCAGCCTTAGAAAAACTGAGCCAAAGAAGGGAAGACTCAGAGAATATATCAGTATCACCTAGGGGCACTTTCCCCCTCTTCTCTCTCTTCCAAGAGTGCATCAGAAATTCCGATAAGGGATGGTGAGGACAGAGCCAGTAACTGCATATTAAATGTCTTCCCATGTATTTCCATGTCCCTGATTAAGAAGTACTTCTCTATATTGGTGCAAATGAATCATCCAGGAATCCTATTAAAAGGTAGATTCCAATTCCATAGCTTCAGGGTGGGACCTTGAAGTCTGCATTTCTTACAAACTTCCAAGTGATGCTGGAAACTGCTGGTATTTTGAGAAGCTAAGGTTTGGGTGAACTCGAAATTACCTAAAAATTGACCACTCCGGCTGTTAACTCTGAGCTGCGTTATGATAGAGGCTCTTAAATTCTCCTAAGAAGAGAGGCGTGCCCAGTGATTGCACTTTTACAATGTTTACTGAAGTATACTTTTGAACATTGTCTACTATAGTTGCAGAAGATGTTAATGCATGTTCCCTAGAAGAAATAGTTCCACAGCCAAATAAGTTTAGGAAGCATTTGTACACTATTTTCCCCCTTTGGGAGATTCACAAAGCACATTTGCATTTTAATGATTGTGAACCATCTGTAGTAGGGAAACACGTTTAACCTGATCATTCATTTAAGTAACTATTAACATTCTGAGGAACTAGTGTTCCATGGAACAAACTTTGGGAAATGCAGCCATACAGAGCAGTAGTTTTCAAACTGTGGTATGTATTGAATTAGCTGGAGAGCTAATAAAAAACACAGATGACAGTACTTGCTGAAAGAGGATAGGTCCCAGGTCTCTGCATTTTCACCAAATTTTCCAAGTGAGTATAACTGCCAAGAATCACTGCTATAGAGTAATAATCTCAGAGGAGTTTCTGTTACCATCTGGGGAGGCCTGCCTGTTAGCCCAGCTTTCCTCTGGCAGAGCCTATGGTGTCCTGGAAAGACCAGCATCAGCTACAAACTGCCTTCATCCAAAGAAGAACACTCAGACCAGATGGGGCACCCCAAAGATTCCTCCATCTGTTCCACATATTGAAGGAATTCCTCCAAGTCTTCACTGTAACCTCCTAGTCAACAGTGGATACCCCTTATCCCTGCTCCGAATTAGAGCTCACAAGAAGGATTTTCTCTCTAGGGCCAACTCATTGATGCATTGACCAAATCTTCTCCAACCAGGATTTTGGCAGTATTCAGTGAACAAGATGGACAACATGCTCCCATGAGGCATAGGGGACAGACAGTAAACAAGTAAATGGATAAATCATTTCAAATAGTAATCAATGCTGAGAAGAAAATAAACAGTGTCATGGGACAGAGAGTACTTTGGCCCTGAAGACTTCAAAAGCCCCAGGGCCAGTCAGGATAATGTGGACACCATTGCAGAGAAGCCAACAGTGACTGGCATTGACCTTGAGAGTTCAGAAAACTTCACCAGTTACCTTCACCAAATATAAAACTTTACCAAATATACCTGGTCAGGAAGCAGCCTATATCCCTTGTACCTACTACAGTGACTGGCTCATACAGGTCCCTGTGAATATTAGTGAATGGTTGGATGGAAGGATGGAGGGATGGATGGATGTGCAGTTAATTCTGGCGATTTTGACAAGATCCATCTGGTAAGACTTTAAGGTGGGACTTGTCTAAGCTATTGGGTCAAACTGAGCATTCACTCTGATGAACAGGTAGCTACCTCCTATATGATAAGGCAAATGGTACGATATTCTGTACCTGATACTGACGCACAGGAAGGAAACAGGCTAAGAATATACAAAATCTCTTTTAAGCTACAGTCAATAGCCACTTCATAGCAGCCTACCTTAAATTCATCCCAGACTACTTAAAAGGAAGTATTCCTCTTCCCTAGCTACTTCAAGCAGACGTACTGTATTCATCATCAGAGTTCTTAATGGCAAACAATAGAAACTGAGTCTAGCTAATTTATTAGAAAGGAATTTAATAAATTGGGGTTGTAAGCTCACGTTATCTCTGGTAAGGATGGATAATCAGGTAAAGAGGTGCTACCCAGCCAGGAACAATGCTAAAATTATACAGCTAAATGGTCCAGTGAAAATGCCAGGGTCACTGCCAGTGAGCACAAACATCACAACTTGCCCCAACCTAACTGGATATTGGATCCTGCTGTCAGAACTGTCGTTGCCAATGTCTCGGGAACTGGATAGAGCTGCTGCCGCCATTAACTTCCATTGCCAGACTGGATTCTGTGTACCCTTCCCTCCTTGGGTCATTTCTTCCTGATCAAGGACTGAGGTGGACATGTCTGATGGCAGTCTAAGTCACAGACCTTCAGGAAAGATGGCAAAGAGAGTATGTAGTGTTTTCAGGTTCTCTAGTGGGAAATTGTTCTACTCCATTAGGTGGGGGAATGTCCCTGCAGAATAAGAAGGGGTTCAAATGCTGGGCACCCAAAAATAAGGGCAAATTTTGACTGCAGCGAGAGTAGAGACTCTCAAGAAAAAAAAAGCTATGGACACTACATTGACCCTACTGGAGAATGAAGACATACGGCCCTAAAAAACCAAAGCAAAGCAGGTAAAATAAGGTCCAAAAGCAATGCATAAAAATAGGGGCCCAAAGAGTGTTCTAGAATTCAGATTTACCAGTAGCACTGGTATTTGGTCTACATGTACTGGACTCATGTGTCACAGTTATTGGTTAGTTTCAAACTTGGGAAGAGAATTTTGTTTACTGGCCCACACATCCCCAACAGATGCTGTTGCTAATTGTCTTTCTGACACTCCCTTTTCTAAATTTCCATATTTAACCAATTTGTTATCAAATAAACAAATTTACTAAGTACTGACTCTGCCAGGCATTGTGCTAAAAACTTTACACAGATCATCTCATAACCCCAATAACAGAGAGAGAAAATGAGACTCTAATTTATGAAATAAATTGCCCCAAATAACAAAACTAGTAAGTGGTTGGAGCCCAATATCTTTCTGTAAGTATGTTAGTATCTAGCTGTTTTATTAGGGAAGTTAATATCATGAAACAGGTTATAGTTAATTCTTCACAGTTTGGTCTGTTTAGTGTGACTTCATAATATTCTGCTCTGGTTCATTATATTTTGCTTTCTATTTTAATATACAGGGAAGGATTTTATTATTTTGTTTTCAAGTCCTTGGGTAGAAGGTTGGTAGGGAGGAAGGAAGACTTCATGGTTGTTTTCCTTTCTTCCCCATGCACCTCCTACATGGCCAAAACATGACATTCTGTCTGTCCATCTTCCAGCTGAGGAAACTGTTACAGTAGACAAGTTGTAGAGCAGGCAGACAACGCCAGCCTCCCTTCAGCTGTCCTGTTGTTGAGGAGTAGCAAATAGATTGCACTTTGTGCCAAATGTGATTAGCTGGTGTATTTGAATTCTATGGCTGCTATGTATGACAAATTACCACAAACTTAGTGGCTTAACACAGCACATATTCATTATCTTACAATTCTGTAGCTTCAAAGTTCAAAACAGGTTTTCCTTGGCTAAACTCAAGGTGAGAGCAGGACTGGTTCCCTTCTGGAGGCTCTGGGGAGAATCGTTTGCTTGCTTCTAGAGCCTGCCCACATTCCTTTGCTTGTGTTCCCTTCTTCAAAACCAACAGCGACAGGTAGAGTCTTTCTAATGTCGCATCACTGACACTGACACTTCTGCCTCTCTCTTCTGTACTTAAAGACTCATGCTTACACTGGGCCTATCCCAGTAACAGACAATCCAGGATAAATTCCTTATTTTTAGGTTGGCTAATTAGAAACCTTAACTCCATCTGCAATCTTAATTACCTTTTGTCATGTAACCTAACATACTCACAGGTTTTGGGGATTGGGACATAGACTTTGTGGGGTGGGGGTAGTATTCTGTATACCACCGCTGGTAATGGCCATGAGTCAGAGGCCATTTTCATATTCACTAGGAAAGATAATCATGGTCAATTAATAATATTTCCCAATTCAGAAGGAAATGCCATGTGTTTTCCATTCTACCATAGATGCAGGCTAAAAGGAGAATTTCAAAATATCTACTGCTAAGAGGAGAGGCCAGCCAGTCTGAGTGCTCTAGCACTAGCTGGAAAAGTCCTTCCAAGGGGAGTGCTCCAATGATCTGTCTTCTCTTCCTGTAGCTGGATTTACCCATCCATCACTGGCGTGCTGAGCCCCCTTCCAGGCTCTAGGTATAAACTAGTCCTTCACGATATTTCTCACTGAATCTCCCAAAAGGCTACAGCAGACCTGGTGATCAGTGCTGAAGATGCCAAGATAGAAGAGGACATAGTACTAGAGAATGGGAGCAGACCCAAGAAGCTTACTTACCCTCTCGAGGAGGAGACAGACATAGCCACACAAGGTGAAATATCACTACTTCCTGGGTCTCACTGGTTCTGTGCTTTCCCCTGCCATTGGCTGTGCTCAGACTGCCTAAATGCTCTTCTGTCTTCTGTTGCCCCCAATCCTACTCATTCTTCAAATGCCAGTCCCTCTTTGATCCTCCCTAGCTGGAAGAAAACGCATGTTCTCATTGTTCTTTCCTTTTTTTAACATACCTGAGGCTACTGATGCTCATGTGCTCCACAAATACTTAGTGAAGACCCACTCTGTGCCAGGTACTGCACCTGGCACTGGGGACATACTAGGGATAAAAGATAGAGACAGGGCCCCTTGTTCATGGAAATGACGTGCTAGTGAGGGAGATGGCAGATATGAAGTCAAGGAATTACACAGTTAGATCTAAAGGGGCACCTGGGATCATTCCTACAGTAAAAAGGTACATGGTGTTCTAAGAGTTATGAGGCTGCCTCAGGGAAGTGAGGGTTGACCTGAAATCTGGAGGTTCAGTAGAAATTAACCAGGTGGAGAAGAAAGAGAAGGGCATTTCAGACAGAAGGCATAACCTGGCAGGATAGCTGTGTTGGGGGAGAGCAGGATATTTGTGATGGGCTGGAAAGAAGCCAGAGGAGCGAGCCAGGGGTATAGGGCTAAAGGAGGTAGGAGAGGCAGGCAGAGCCAGAGAACGCAGGCAAGCTCATGGCTTTGTCCTGAGCACCAGTAACTGTGTGTCCACCCATTTGCCAATAGCCCCCCTGAGTGCCTTTGTTTATGCTAGGGTGACCCTCACTAAGACACCTGGTTTCCTCCATCAACCTCCTGTGTTTAGGATTATATAAGAAATATTAGCTATGGTGTCAAGTTACAGGTTGACTTACATAAGGATAAAAAAAAAAGGTGGTGCAGTCCTGAGAATAAGAGAAATGGCCACCGTGTCTTAAACAGAGAGGAGCTGAGATATAGAATCAGCTTTCTGTTTCTCTGATAGATCTGACTGACGTGTATACAGTGCCCCTCTGATCAGTCAGCAAACCACCAATCTGATGTGTCCAAACACGTGCGCATTAAACTCTAACAGACTCCTATCTGAAACTTGGGAATTCCTTGGCAAATTGGGGTGGCTCCACTATAAGGTGGATGGACAGTCTAGAGATGACAGAGTGGTGACATTCAGAGCGATTCACATTCAGTAAATGTGATAACTGATAAATAGTAAACTGAATGTTAGGACATTGAGAACCACTGTATAATAAAAAATATTCATACAGTTAGGGCCATTTTCCAGTGATCTTGTTAAGGAGGTGGCTCAGTGTTGTGCAAAAAGCACTGGCTGAGATTCAGGAATACAATATTCTGGTTCTTGTTCAATATATTCTGGCTCTCGGTTATGAAGGAGCCTTGGACAACTCTTTAAAACCACTATAAGCCCCACCTCCATTATATAATATGGTGAAGTCCCATTCTTAAAGTATTGTCAGAAGGCAAATTTTAGTATAATTAGTACTACCTGAAAAACGCCTGAGGAAGGCATGATGTTGGAACCTCACACACCGCACACCATCTCCTACTAAAGTCTGATGTTGCCAAGTTCTCCCCCAGTGTTGGACAGAATTGCTGTTGACTCAACTGAACACCAGATGAAATGGTTGGCCTGCACTCAAGAGCCTTGTTGTAACAAAAAAATGTACCTTCTCTTTAAACACTGAAACTACATTCAGTGAGGTGAGATGCTTCCTGAGAAGCACATAGTCCTGACTGAGGTCACAGTGCCAGATGTACATTTCCCACTTCCCCAACTGCTGTTTCTGCACCTGCTAGGAGAAGAAAATGATACCTCCTCATCCCTGACTATCTCCAAAGCACCTATGAGGATAATTCTGGATACGTGTTATAGGGCACTCCATAAAGTTCAAGTCAGTGAAATACAATCTCCAAAATCAATTCGTCACCTCAACACTAAGTTTTATGCGGCCAACATTTACAATAATGTTGCATCAATACCTATGGCAGAATCCCTGAGTTATAAATGTTTTTGGAGGAATCCAGCCCCACTCCCCGAAGAAGGGTTCCATCTACCACAAAGGAAAGAGCAGGTGGAGACATGGAGCTCACTTTTCAACGAGGTGACCTATTTCGTGTTGAACTCAAACGTTTTTCATCTAATGTCTATCTGCTTCTTTAGAACTCTCGCTCACTGACTTTAGTACTTTTTCAGCCATACAAAATAAGTATTCTTGCATGTGACAGCCCTTCAGATATTCAAGGACAGCAATCATGTCTCCTCTTTTCACAGGACATCGTACCAAAGGCCTCATTCACCATCTCAGACACCTGCCCCACATGTATGAAATTTACCAGTGTCCCCATTACACTGTGGGCAGAAGAGCAGGGCCTGCCTGTGCATGAGTTTCCTCTCCTGGAAAAACTCATCTCTGTCTTAGAATAATAGCTGCAAATCCAAAGGAAACATATTGCAGAACTACAGGTTGAAGATCCCTTTCTTAAGTGAACATTTCAGATGTGTCCACTTTTACTGATAAAAAATGTGAACTAAAAAGAAAAAAGAAAATAAGTCACCACCTTATTTCCACAAAAAATGAATCCAATTTCTAAACTCCCCCATCATTCAAGTGTTTTGAAATGGCTCCAAGGCTTGTCTTGGGGATCCTGCATGCCTGCCATCTCTGGAATTCATTTTCCAAGGTTCCAAATGGAGCCAAATCAAGATGCTGGGATTTATTTATGTTTTCTCATGCCCAGAGATAACCAAGAATGTCACACTTATTTCTTAAGAACATTATGACCTGATGAACTCATTAACATGAGTAAGTATAAGAGCAGACTGAGGTTATCTATCTCCCTAATAGTTCTAACAGCTTCTGTACAAGTGGAGTCCCTTAAATTTTCCTAATTCCATGGTTCTTAAAAGAACAATGGATGAGTTATTCTACTAGTGATACACTCCTCTCTGTTATCTATCCTGATCACTCTCTAGGCCTTGCAATGAGTAGGATGTGAAGCACATACAGGTTGGGATATATATGTATACACACACTGTGAAACCTCATGGTTTTTGCTAAGAGTGCATAAATTTAAAACTACAGGGTAGGACAATTACTCATAGTTGTGGAGGAAGATGGGAGAAAAGTGCCGAATGGGCTTGTCATGAGGGCTTTTCAGTGTCAATATATATAAAAAGAACTTTTAAATACAGGCATTTTGATAAACAAAAATGATCAAGCTAAATTTTCAAGAAAGCTTATAGGTACAAGATCATGGTGACTACATGTATCGTTATACAGCTTATCATGAAGGACCATTTTGTTCATTATTAATGGACCAGCATACTTAGCTCCCCAGAAACATTTCAACTAGCAAAAACAGCAACCTAGTAGTCATAAATATAGCTTTATTATAATATTTCATAATCTAAAAACTTTCTTTTTAATTCTTAGAAGAGAATATTCCAATATCCTGACAACCGACTGACCCTGAAAAATACGGAAAACAGTGTCTAAGCAATCTGAACTTTGCAGTTAAGAATATGTAACCTAGTTTGGGAAAAAAAGAATAAAAGAACAGTTCAAATAAAGATTTTGTCCTTACAAAACAAAATTAGATCCATTCTTCAGTTTAACCTTGAACATGTTTTCCCAGAAACTTTGGTGATTTCTTCCAAAAAAGCAACTCTAAGGTTGACTGCCCATGTGGACAAGGAAAATATTTAAAAATAAGACCCAAGTAAGACATGGCATACAGGTTGGGCCATGGCATGTTAAGTGGGGGATCCCTCGGAGTGATCTAGCTTCCATGTTTCAATAGCAAATTTATGTTTCTAAGGAGCACAACATACACAATGCATTTCCTGGTGTGAGGGTCAGAATTTTGTTGGAACTTAAAAAAAATTAATATAATAAATCTTAAAACCATTTGTCTTCTGTATATAGAATGTACATAGAATAGATATGATATTATGGTGTTTTCTGAAGGTCACTGGGTACCACTGTCGAAGAGAGCTGTCACGCACTCTAGGCATTTTAAATGAAAATTGAAAATGTAGGTTACATTTTAAAAATTTAAAAAAATATAAGTTGTCATTGCACACACACATTACGGGACAATTAGCATGCAACAGAATCAACAAGCCAATTTTTAGTATGTAAAAGGCTAAAGGGCAATCATGGTATAAACATCAATAAATAAATAACCATGGAGAGGATAATTCTCCAAATAAATAATAATTATAACATTACAATCTTTACAATGTTAGCCTAAACAGTGATATTCACAGCAATAAATAAATAATAATTATAACATTATAATCTTTACAATGTTAGCCTAAACAGTGATATTCACAGCAATAAATAAATAATAATTATAACATTATAATCTTTACAATGTTAGCCTAAACAGTGATATTCACAGCAATATTTTTCTCACTTGACAGTTGCCTACACACCACATGAATGGTCCACCCCTATGAGCCAGAAGTCAAAGTGAAGATTCCAAAGTCAACATTTTCACTATGATAGATTCAAAATGTTTGTATAAGTTACATTTTTCAATTTACTAGCATTTTAAGTAATTGCTTTATTACCTATTTTTAATGCACTGCTAATCTGATATTTATTGCAATAACAATCATAATTCTACTAATGTTAATTAGGTTACAGTTTTAACTTTTAAAATGAGAGAATTCAATTTACATGAACTAACATAGTTTAAAACCCACCCACCACACACACACACACACACACACACACACACACACACACACACCTTTTCCATGAGTATTTAAAAATAAATTATTAATATAGTTGACATATATATTTTGTATGTTATATATATATATATATGTATATATGTATATTTGGGGACATAATTATTCTTATTTCCAGAGGGATGCCAGCACTTGTAAACTCTGCAGATTTGATGATATTCTAAATTTTAAAACAACAACAACAACACAGAAATGCTTGAATAAAACTCATAAGGCAGGTTCTTAACAGATGGTTCTTTGTGGGAACAAAAGCCATTTTAGGGACAGAGAGGAGGACAGTCTCTGATTCTGGCTCCCACATGCACTGTTTATGTTAGAAACTACTTTAGGAAGCAGTGGGCAATGAATACTTCAGATAGCTGGCTGAAGGTAAGAATGTATATTTTAGTCATAAAAGGGCACAGCAGCAGCAGGAGGTGGAAAAGTTAGGCCAGCACAGAGACAGTGATGCCTACAGCGAACACAGAGAAGCTGCTGACACTGCCAGGAAAGAAGGTCTTGGGACAGGACTACAGATTCTTGGAATCGCTCACATGCAGCATGTGTGCAATCCACTGGTGTTCAACCATTCAGACCCTGAACTCGTGAGGTGTTCATCAAAGGGTTCCATGGCCTCCCCAACCACAGCGATAGACACAGGAGGAGGCAGCTTGGTCTTAGGGTGCAGGATATCCAGCCACAGAAGAGGGAAGACGTACACCAAAATCTGAATAAACATGCATCCAGGGAAACAAAAAACCTTAATCAAACAAACTGGGAAACACTCCATCGAAATGAGAACTGAAGTCTAACTAAACAAGTCCCTTGAAACAACCCAAACATTGAGATCTGGATTAACCAGAATACTAAGGGAAACTGGGATCCTTACTTTGGAGGCTTTCAAATTAATTGAGGGGAAGGTTAAAAACAAAAATATTTTTATTGCACTATTACCATTCCTTGTCTCACAATTTAGAGGCCAGTGGACACAAGTGAAGTTTTCTTCAGTGCCTGACATCTCGTGTGGCCTTGGGTCTGAAAATTAATCACCACTGCCTACAACACCAGATGCAGAAACTACTGAAGACTGGCTAATTATTTTAGAAATTGGAGCTTTGTTCTATGAAAAATTGGGGATAAGACTTTCATTTTTAAAAAATCTTTCTGTAATTTGCCTCTTGCTTCTACAAGGGGCCTGTAGTAAAATTCTGGTTCATCGAGATTCCTGTTTGTTAAATTCTGGTAATCCAGGTGCTTATACGGACAGGAAATAGATGTGTTATACCCTTTCCTTTCCGATTGTGTCTAACTATAGGATGTGCCCAAAAGAACATAATTGTTGGCCCCTAGAACATTCCCCCAAACCCAGCAATGGCAGTCCAGAGGCACCCACCCTTCTAGATGATGTTCACGAGCGCTGTTGGCTTTTTTTTGGCCATTTTGGGCCTGATGTTGCCTTTCCGACAAAATCCCAGAGGCTCCCCTTTCTTCGGTAGTCTGCAGAGTTCTCTTGGGGACTCGGCCTGTTCGTGAATGGACTTAGCAGGCTGCAAGCTGGCTCTATCGTCCTTGGCTTTTTTCAGGTAGCTCCTTCCCTTTGGATGAAAATGGGTCTTGAGTTCGGGGTGGTTATACATCAAATGTGGGTGTCCTCGGCTTCTATAGATGGTCAGGCAGGAGGAGGGAGATGAGCAGAAAGATTTCTTTAAAACCTTAAAAGATTAAAAACTACCCATGGCACAATCACTCCTTCATGCTAGAGAAGTAATAATGTGCCAGTAAGACAAATAATAGACATTGGTATTTTTCTTCCCAAAATTCCTGTGGCCTTCATGAAGTGATCTTATGATACTACATTCCCAGGGAGATATTACTAGTCCTATTTACAGGTAATAAAAACTGAGGCATAGAAAATTTAAGTGACTACCCAGGAGAATACATGCAGTTGGTCTATGGAAAAAATGGGAGGGGAGGAGAACCCATATCTCATGAGTCTTTAAGTGACTACTAGGGGACTCGGACAAATGTGTAGTATAGCTAGTATAGCTATTACAAAGTATGTGATTCATAGTATAAATTTATACAGGCATAGTGTAGTACATATACTAGATTAATTGTACTATAGAGCTTTTATGACTATATCTCAGTAAGAGAAAGTTATACCATATAATACTGTAAAAATACTCCCACAGTACTGTCACGCTGCCATAAACTAATAGACTCTATGTTAAAAGTCAAATCCACATTTTAGAAGATTAGGTGCATAACCAGGTACTCATTTTCACCTGAGACTCCCAAATCCATTTATATTATAGATGTCTTATAAAAGGCAACAGGAAAACATATTATGCAGGCATTATCAAATGGCCCAAGTATAAAAAGATATACATACAGGCATTTGGATTTCCTATTTGAGGAGATATCTGTAAGCTAAAGGAAACAAGAAAAAACATTACTTCACTTAAAGGTTGGATGTGATTTTTAAAATCTTGCTTCTATTTTTAAGAAACTGTACTCCCATCAAGGAAGCCAGTAACTGCTATCGGGAGCGCTGCCCATGGCACCATCCATCGCAGCAGTGAACAAGCACATTTCATGCTCGGCCTCTGTTTACTCAGGGAGCCTGTGTGGCTGCCTTTTCTGAGTTTCCAAGAAGCCAGTAGTGGCAGATCTTAAAATTTCAAACGGTCACAGAGCCCCCCCAATAGAGTTCATTTGAAGAAACATGTTTTTAAAAACTGGAATGATGTGCCATTATTTCTTGATTAATTCAGGCTGTATTTGCAGCTAATTTACTACAGCTTTGGTGGGTCACAGTGTATTAACTAAGGGGAAAATTGGCATAAAATGTTTATTGCCTAAAAAACATCATTTCTAAAATGAGAGCATATGAAGACCAGCCAATTCCACAGCTGTCCCTGAGGCCATCTATCATTGAGATTATTTTCTACTTCCAATAAAATATCTTCATGTACTTCTGTGGCCGAGCTAGGAATATCATTTTCAGAATAAATGGATAATTATCACTTTGTGATCCAGATGGCACCATGCACTTTACAGACAAACCCAGTGTATTCCCAACCTTTTGTTCCTGACCTCCCTCATGTAGCCTTCACTAAAATAAGTGGCAGGCAGACTGACAGAAGCTGAGGATGACAAAAAAGTGGGAAAAGGGCCATCATGAGGTTGAGGCCCAATGTGGTCAAGACACATGTCCCTACTGTACTCAAATAACCTGAGACACCACACTCAGCATAAGAAGGTCACTCGCCTGGTTCTTCTATCGGCAGCTTGAGCTTTCGTCATGAGCAAATCAGATAGAGGTTTTCTCAAACTTTTGAGGGCCATGCCCCAAGAAGGCAAGATTTGCCTTCTGCCTTTTGACAACCAAAAGTCAGCATCATTGTTGTTCCTGTTCATACTGGCTGGATTCTACATAAGAATACTAAATATAAACAGAAAAAGGCACCTTTCTTGTATGCGGATCGTGAGGTATGCAATATACAAAGAAGGTAGTACTTCTTTGGCTCAGTACTTCTCAGGCAGGCAGCTTCTGGGAACCCCGAAAGCATCAGCATTTCTACCTTCTTGCCCTCCTGCCCCACCACCACCAATAAGGGTTTCCAGCTAGGCTCCCTGAATAGACTTTAGTGTGTATAAATGGCTAAAAAAAAAAAAAAATCCAGAATCTTTCTTCCTTTAAATTCCTCCCTCCTTTTTTTTGTATTATTATTGAAGCATAACAAAAAATTTTCAAGTTATTTATATAAGCATAGTTTGACAACTTATATGTATACATAATGCCCTTTGGAATTTTATGCAAGAGAGCAAAAGAGAGAGAGAGAGAGAGAGAGAGAGAGAGAGAGAGAGAGAGAGAGAGAGAGAGGAAATGCTAGAATGCTTCCCTGCTTTCCTCTCTGGGGAAAAGGCCAACAGTGTTGTCAAATATTAAAAGGAGTTCCTGATTTCCAAAATGTAGTTATTAAGGTTTTAATAACTACAGCTTAGCACCTATGAATGTCACTAATGGACCCTGCTGGGACCTCAGGAAATGAGAAGAATTTACTATGTCTTAAAGACAGTGAAATGCATAAAGATAGGTAAAGATGAGCCATAAACCTCACATATACACATATATACAGGTACCATAATTATGTATGTGTATATGTCACATGCTGGGTAAAATATTGACCATATAACAACCACAAATGACTCTCAAAACAACTATGAGGTAAGCATTATAATCCCCATTTTACAGATAAGTAGATGGTTCAAAGCCTCAATGCTTTACCATTGTTAGGGCTGGGCTTCAAACCCAAGTTAGCACATTCCAAGCCAGAGCAAGCCTTCACTCCCTAAAAAGTGCGTGTTTGTGTACATTAAGTATAAAAGCAAGGGCCTATATACACAAAAAGTTAAGTGGAGTCCACGGCTGGGTCAGAATTTCTCCAGTGATTCTATAGATTATGAGGTTTGGGGTGGAAGCCAGACCGGTTATCACACGCCAGAGAATTTCAAATGCTATTCTCCAGGTGAACACAAGAGGCCACTGTTCCTTCTGATCGCTACAGCCTCAGGCGGATGAAAAAGCTCTTCCTACTTAACCCCTCTATCTACCTCCATTTCTCCTATGCCACTTAGTCTTCCTTTTGTTTAGGGAGAGGGGAGTATGAAGATGGAGATCACAAATGTTCTTGTCTGAGGCTCCAAGTTGGAAAAATACAAACCACCTTGCACTGAGAGCCAGTCTATGCACTTCTAAAACTCAAACATGGTGTCTCAGGTTGTTGCAGACTTGGGGAAACTGGACACCCAGCCCTCATCCCACCTCCCCTTTGTGTACATGGCAACCCTGCATACTCAATTGTTCAGGACAAAACTTTAGACTCGTTTTTGATTCCTCTTTCCTTTACCTGCGAACCCAAATCCTTCAGCAAGGACAACTGGTCTTGTCTCTTCTACTTCCAGAACATATGTGTATATCCATCACTTCTTTTTTACTTCCCCTCTCTCCAAAATGCTATTCCTTCTGACCTGCCATAGCGTAAGCAACTTCTAAGCCATCTCTCATTCCTGCACCCCTTGTCAATTCCCCACAGGGCAGCCAGAGTGATTCTGCTAACACATAGATCACCTCCTGCTTAATACCTTCCAATGGCTTCCTCTGTGCTCTGGAATAAATACAAACCCCTGACATGACTACAGACCACAGCATGATCTGGATCTTTCCCAACTCTCTGACCTCATCGCCTACCACTCAAACGTACCATGCTTGTTTCCTCCTGAAGCACCTGCAATTCTTATTCCTTTGCCTAGAACATTCCATTTCCAGATTTTCAGAGCTGCCTCCTTCTTGATATTCCGGTCACAGTGCAAATGTTGCATTCTCAGCAGGACGTTTTCTGAAGGCAGGTCGCTAATGGTAAAGTGGACATCTCCAACAGATCATCTTTTTTCTTTACAGTAGCTGTCACTACACAAAATTATCTTTGCTATTTGTTTACTTGTTTATTGTGTGCCCCTCCTCACTGGAAGCAGGGACCTCAACTATTGTATCTCACAGAAGTTTCCTTAGCACTCGGTAAGTGGTGCATCACCAATAAACGCGTTAAATGAATGACTACTAGTCCGAATTTAGCAACCTGCAGGAAATAAATGCATCGCTTAAAATAAGATTATCCAAGCTGTTTCATGACCTTCCGTGTGAGCAGTTCTGTCAGGGATTTTGGCAGATGGGATATTAGGTCACTTTGTGTCTAATTCGACAGCGTTTTTTAGAGCATAAAGACAAAATATCTCAGTAAGCATAGTACATTTTTAGAAACCAGCCAGGTGAACAAAGAACATAAATGCTCAAGGGGATTAAGATACAGATGCCAAAACATTATTTCAGAGAAATGCACTCAATGTGAGGGGGCAGGAAATTTTTTTTAGAGCACCAAAGAATTTTTGAATTTTAAAGTAAGAAGACACCTTAGAAAAAAATCAAGTTATACATCAATCTAGAAATCTCACTGCTATCTGGAGGTGGTAATGAGAAAAACAGGAAGGAGGAGAAAGGGCGGGAACTAAGAGTGGGTGGAAGAAGGGAGATAAAGCGAACTGACAATTTGTTTTGTAGTGTAGCCTTAGTGGAGACGGTAGCGCGAGGCCAGGCTGGCAATGGCACTTCCCGCTGCTTTGCAGGAAGGGGCTGAGGTGTGGAGAGGGCAGGCCCGAATGCTCTGCTCCATCCTGGGTACACTGGGGCCAGGAGTTCTCTTCAGTGGGACTGAGGCGCCACAAGCCTGGGTGTCTCAGTGCCCTGGACCTTCACGAGCTGGGCCGAAGAGGTTAATAAAGGTATGTTCCAAACTTCTGCTAAAACATCCAAGTTCTTCTGTGTACCTAGAGTCACGGATACCCTGGGAGGCCAGACTCAGTACTTTCATTACATTACTCCTCATTTCACAGGTGAATGTATTACAATGAAATACACTAAGTAAAAAGGAGACATAGTCTTAGGGTCGGTGTATAGACTCTTGCACAATGTGGTACATCATAGTCCAAAGCAGAGTTTAAAACATTATACATAGACACAAGGGAAACTACATCTGCTAAATCCTTTCAGAACTCAAACACCTCATTCTTGGTCTTCTCAGGGTGATGTGTGCTCCCTCCACTAGAGTTCACCTCCCTCTAGCCTGGTCATGCCCTACTCACAGGCAACTTGCACTTCCAAATGCCCTGCAGTAATCTTAACTGTACTTTCTCTGAATTAGTCAATTCTCCCCTAGTCTGATGAAGGCAGATACGATGTCATGTTTGGGACACAGAGGGTCTAAACATAAATATTTATGTTTTCTAGCTTATTTGTAAGTATGTATGTGTGTATGTGCACATGTGTATATGTGTGTCTATATGTATTTATGTGTATATAGGTATTCATGTATATATGTTGTGTGTATATGCACATATACATGTAATTTTATATATACACATCTGACTAGAAGAGTGGAGATGCTGTTCAACTTTTGACCACGTGGTAGAACAGGACAAAACATAATGACTGGCCATGTCTTTTGAAAGGTGTTCAATTTTCAAGCTGGAAAAATAAACTGAGCAAAGGGAAGTGAACACAGAAATATAAATAAGAGAGAGAGCTAATGGGCTTGCTTTCTTGCCCCCTGCCTTCCACTGTTTTCCCAAAATCCTCTTGGCTTAGTAAAGTCGGATTTTACATATTTCTTACCTCTGGGTTACTTATAAAGCCTAAAAACTGAAAATCTTAAGACTACATTTTAATTTTAGAATTCCTAACCACCAAAGTCAGGTGATGAACAGAGAATTTAAGAGGCCAAGAGACCTTACAGTACAACTAGCCCAGCTGCTTCATCTTAAAGAATTATAGGCCCAGGAAGACAAACTGTCTTGCCCAGTCAGGAGGGTGGGAATGATTTAGAAGCCAGACCTTTTCACCTCACATCTCAGCTCTGGGACCTCATGCCACAAGCCTCTCCTGAGAGAGGGCAAAGTGAAAGAAGAAAGGAAAGGACTCAGAGTGTCCCTCGAGCTACAGTTAGTAATGATTGGACACTCTCACAGTTTCCCAAGGAGATGACACAGTAATCCTGGAGAGAAGTAAAGATTCCCTCTCAAAAAAGTTACGTGAGGAAAATCAAAGACACCTACCTGGAAAACAAAAAAAATGTCATGAAGCTGAAATTGCTTTGAACACGGAATCCTCAAAGATATAACAAATGGATTTCCTTCCAGTCTACTTTGCTCCCAGCTGGAAAGTTCTGCAGCCTGCATCACTGTACTGCTGTAAGGCTAAGTGCATACTATTACAGTAAGCACTAGGTATGATATCTTCATTACTTTCTTTCCTCCCTCTCTCCTGTCTTCCCTGTTGTCTCTCCCTCCCGTTTTCCTTCTTTTACCCACCTGCTTCTGTTATTACTTATGTTTCCTTTTAATAGTGGCTTTCAGAATGCTCAAACTAAACTTTTTTTATAAACCAATGGCAACCTAAACTTTTGGTGAACATAAATGTTTCCTAATATGTATATATAGTCCATTTTGGGGCTAGGTAAAAGAATTATTTAAAAATCTGCTGGGAAGGAGGTAAGCATAAATGTCAATAAATAATGAAAATGTTATAAATAAACCACTTTGGGGTTTCAAAAATCCTTTCTTTGGCTCTGTTGTTTATACCACCAAAGAAACTGTTTAGAGGGCAAAAATCATCACCCACCTCCCTCCCCTACAGTGTGGTAATTTGTACTTCCCCCTCCCCTCCAAAGAGACCAGGAATCCAGATCGAGCCACCAGGAGGGTCTGGACCTTCATCCATACCCCAGGATTCTCATCTGGACTCTGGTGGTTTCTTAAGCCCCTGAAACTATATATAAACAATAGGCAACAATGTATTCCATAAGAGAACTATCACCTGTGACTTTTTCTGTCTTTTTGAAAACAGACTTAAAGCACGTTTAACATATATACACTACTGAAGAGTGTTTTCCTTTCTATTAAAGAAGAAAAAGTATGTGGTTCAATCTTGCTTTATTGAGAAGGGTCAAAGCTTTCATACGATTCCCTTGAAGAGCTCCAAAACACAATATCTTCCAATCTACTTGAACACCAAGTTTGGGACAGATGATTTCTTCACATACTTCATAACTCTGTTATTCTATAAATATAAAAATATTTCTACCCATTCATCTTGGTGCTACTGTGGAGGGTACCCTGAAGAAGAACTGGAGACTGTGCATCCAGGATTTTGCTTACTTCCAGGTGTCTTGGGTTCACCTATATCACTCCCATTATACAGGCATGGCCAGAGCAGTGCTTTCAAATGATGTCAAGAGAGTCCCTACAAGGCACTGCCCAGCTCCCTTTTCTTCTGTCCTTGCCCCAATCTTACCATACTCAAGGGCCTCGCCCTTGTTGGCTGGGCCTGTGTGACTTACCACATGCTCACTGACGCCTCGGCAGGGGCCATCCAGTTGCTGGCTTTGATAGTACTCTAACTGCTTCTCCGCCAGTTCTACCCGTTGCAACAGATTCTCAATAAAGTCCTGGAGCCGAGCTTTCCCTTGAAACTCCTTCTCAGCTGCTGCTTCGAGGAAATGGTTGAATGTAACAACTTCTCTGCAAGGAAAAATGTCAGAACACAAACATGAGAAATAAGACAGGAATTCATTCATTTATTATTGAATGTCTATTACGTGTCACGTACTGCCCTAGGCAGTGTGGCCACAGCAATGACAAGAGATAAAATTCCATTTCAGTGATTCCATTTAGAGATTCCATTTGAGTAGGAGTTAGCCATATAAAATATACAAGCAAATATATGTCAGGTGGTGATAAGCGCTAAGGAGAAAACTGAAACTGGGTGCAAAGGGACAGAGTGACGGAGGAAGGGAAGGGGTGAGTGATATAGTAGAAAGCAAAGTCAGGAATGACCTTTTGGATGGGGTGACATTTGAACAAACACTTGAAGGAAGAGGAATAAGCCATGCAGATACCTGGGAAGAGCTCCGGTAATGTGCAGATGAGCCTGGGATGCAGCAAGGAGGCCTGCGTGGTCAGAGCAGAGTGGGGGGAGGGGTGGACAGCTGGGAGCAGGGAGCCAGCGAGCGCCTCACAGGTCACTATGAGGATTCCAGATTTTATTCAAAATGAGACAGGAAACCACTGGATGCTTTTGAGAAAAGTTCTCACTTACATTTTAAAAGTCTAGCTATTAGGGGAGAAAAGGCTACAGGGAGGGTAGCTATGGAAGCAAGGGTCCATCCTGAGCACCAAAGTTTATAAAATGAGTAACCTTGTCCAACTAGTAGATTTTTGAGCTAAGAATGAAACATCCCAAGAAACGCCATCTTGAAGTAGATTCAAGGTCCACTGGGAAAGCTATTTTAGCTGACATAAGAGAAGCAATGTGCAGGTTGCCTTTCCCTAAAAAGTTGAGCAAAATACCTCACTCTTTCTTTATCTACATAATTCTTTGTGGAGGCACAAACCCAGAAAATTTTTAATAACTTTATTACTATTTTATATTTTCTTTTTATTTATAATGCAAGAGTGAACATAACACTTTTCTGATTTATAACTAATAAAAGTTCTTTATAAAAAATTCAAACACATTAAAATATATATTAAAAAATATCATTGGAAACCCCATTATGCTGAGACCACCACCATTAACATTTTGGTAGCCATCTTTATAAGCGTCTCTGCACACGCACACACATGCAAGTACGCACACATAGGTGCTTGGCCTTTTTCTCAGGCCAAGCTCCAAGTAATCAGCACTACCAAGAGGTGTACAGTATCACATCTACCAAGAGGTGTACAGTATCACATCTGATTTGCCTCAGTAAGAAATCATGAAGATCCTTTCAGCCATCCCCTCTCTATGCTCTGCCACCCCCACTGGGGCTAATGAATTCTATCATATTGCTACCTATTGGATATAGTACTTCATTTGTGTGTC
This sequence comes from Aselliscus stoliczkanus, assembly GCA_033961575.1. Lineage (NCBI taxonomy): Eukaryota > Metazoa > Chordata > Mammalia > Chiroptera > Hipposideridae > Aselliscus > Aselliscus stoliczkanus. The sequence continues at coordinate 142,952,310 of CM066729.1, forward strand.
TTCAATATTTCTCTCAACCTTTGAGGAGTGCCCCCTCATTTTTCTGGCCATGCTCAGTTTATGCAGAAGCAAGATTCTAAACACGCTGACAACTGTCTGTCCCCCACCCACCAGCCTCTTTGATTTTAGGTAAATGAATCCTATTTTTTGAATCTAATCTCATGCAATTGTTCTAGGTAGTCAGCTAAATTCATTGCCTTCTCTGAATCTTCTCAGTCTCCACTTGATCTTTATTTTCCACTGAGCTCCATCATTTCTTAAGAGTAGAACTTGAGGGAAGTCCGGCTCAGGAGTCACAGTTTCATAGAAAGTCTTTGCAAAATAGCTGCTCGTGGCTTCCACCTCCTTTCTGAACAACTGACAAAAGTCAGTAAGCTGCTTTTACAATTAGTCATGATTTTTCTCTCACAAATATGTCACACTTAGCCATATTGAAACTTTTTCTGAGACTTACTATAGAGTCAAACGTCTCTGCAAAACTTTGGGAATTATATATTTATACAAATAGAAAAGAGACTGGTTCTCACAATGATTCACTCAAAGAATTGCTCATTATACCAGCTTCCATTTTTCTAGTTTCCTATCCAAGATCAAACATAAACCCCAATCCCAAAATTCCATTATCTTTCAGTAGTCAAGAAATATTCATATAAAAGAAATAAGAGTTTTTTTGTAAAGAAGTTTTCTCTCATCATCAAATCTGAAGTTTATTTCCAGGTGTTTCTGAACGAGCTTTCAATATAAGATGTGCACTTTCCAAGTTGTTCAGGTCATTGACACAAGCCAATTTTCAAGCTCTACAGTCATTTGGCTTTGACCTGTCTCCTAGGTGAGTCACAACCCTTAACAGTCAGCAAAATGGTGGTGGGTCCCTCTGAGTGCTACATTCAGCAATTTCATGGTTCCCAGTAATGTATGGTTGAGATCCTTTGACACAGTATCTGCACAGCTCAAATGCACCATGGAAAACATAGCCCAGAAAATCGCTATTCCTCCCTCTTTTCCACATTAAGGTTTCAATCCATTCAGAGTCACGCCCACTGTGGGTACTTCCTGGGTGATATTTAGGATAACTGAATCATGAAACAGTCTCCAAATTGCACTTAACAGGGAAAACAACCAAAAACACAACATAGATAGAAACAAAAACATAGATAAAAGAGCCAGTATATATATATATTTCAATTCATTTTGGTTTATAATATTTACTGTATTTATCTCATTACAGAAAAATTTCACACTCATGGAAAATATGAAAATTGACCTATTTGGAAGATCTAACTGAGCAAGGGCTGAATCAGCTGTTTGTTCTCTGCTTTAAGCCCCTCATTCAATACAACACATGACACATAATAAATATTCAATAAATATTTGCTGTAATTAATGTTTTAAAAGCACAAGAAAGAAACAAACAAAAAAATGACCCATAATCCCACCACCACCCAAAGGTAACTACTGTCAACATCCTGGTATATTTTGTCCAGCCTTTTTTTCCTCTGTGCACATTTACTATTCTTGGGCTCTCAGGCTGTACAGTTTAGAATATAAGACAGCAATATATGACAGCTTAATCCCGCAGGATTAGCATCTCAAAAGAAAACAAATCTGAATGCAATACAGATTTGTGATTGTGGCTTATGATTGTGGCTGCATTTTTAAATCATGTAATGTTTTGCTACTGGTTCCATATGAAACTTTTACGAGTTAACACTAATGCTCCTAGCTGATAGTGGAGTGTTATGCCATGTTGTGGAAGAGGAGCATCTTTTTTTAACTTCCTCCTCATCCAATTATGTCCTGAAGCCAAGAAGTTAATACCCTGTGTCTTTTTCAACTAACCTGGCACCAATGCTAACCTAATTTCAGTTTAGGGATGTTTCACATCAACTAAAGAAAAAAAAAAAAAGTTAAAGCAGGCCTGATAATTTAATTTTAAAAGAGAAGTTACACAAGACAAGGGCTGTAAAACTTCATCATAGTGAGACTGTGTTTGGGTATCTATATTAGATAAAAACATAACAAAAACCCAGTGACTAATTGTGGAAGAGCATGTGTGTACAACTTCAGACCCCCCTTTCACATCCTGCTCAGTCTGGATTAACAATATCCAGAAACACCTCTTATTTCCCCAAGGATTTGGGGAATTTCCTGAATGGAAAAAAAAGAAGCTTAACTACATTACATTTGTAACCTCTTTGATAATTATTCTCCAAACAGTAAAATATCCATTCAAAGTACAAAAAAGACCAATAGATTTCAACGCCAGGGAGTACAAAATACTCATTAATATGATTTCAGATCCCATGTTGCAATTAACCTTCAAGGAACTACCAAATGTCAAATTTGGCATAATATCAAAGCAGAATATCCACTATTCTCTTAAAATGCTATTAAAATACCCTTCCATTTTCCTACTACATATCTGTTTGAGATTGGATTTCCTTCATCTACTACTTCAACCAAAATAAATTTGCAACAGATTAAATGCAGAAGAAAAACAAGATCCAGTTGCCTTCTATTAAGCCAGTTATTAAAAATATGTGCAAAACATAAAAACAATGCCACTCTTTTCACTAAGTTGTTTTTAGGAAAATCATTATTTTTTTCACAGAAATATGTATATTAGCAAGTAACGGATTTCTTATTGCTATTTGTTAAATGAATTAGCAAGTATTTTTCAAATTTCTAAGTTTTAATTTCTAATACAGTAAATGTCGATAGATAAGACCTACACAAGCAAAAGCTTTTGGGATTGTCAGATTTTTTAGGAATGTACGGGGAAATGAGGCCAAAAAGTTTGAAAATTGCTGCCATACTGTGCACCAGACTCATTTAGAACTCAGAACTCTGGCGAGGGTGGACAACATGAGCTAGAACATGGAGAAGATGCAGCCACGATCCATACATTTACTTATTCCATGATCCAGTCACTCAACAAATATTTATTGATTGCTACCAGGTACTGGGCTTAGTGCTGGGACACTCATGAACCCATGGCTACACTCGTGAAGCTTACTGTGTAACCTAAGGATGAGCTGTTTCTGGAAAGGGCCAGGGAGTAATTATTTCAGGCTCTGCAGGCCACACAGTATTTGTCCGAACTACTCAACTCTGCCTAGTGCAAAAAGAGTCATGGAGGACATGTAAACGAATGAGCATGGCTGTGTAACAATAAAACTTTATTTTTTATTATTTTACTTTATTTATGGGCACTGAAATTGGAATTTCCTATAATTTCCATATGTCATGAATTATTATTTTTATTTTGAATGTTTTTCAACCATTGAAAAATATAAAAACCTTCTTAGTTCATGAACTCCACAAAAACAGGTCACAGGCAGGATGTGGTCGGTGGTGTGCTAAGCCCTGATGCACTGAGCAAAGCGGACATTAAAAGGAACAAATACTAAAATAAATGCGTAATTACAAAGCTGAGCTGAATAATATGATGCTATCAGACAGGGGAGTAGAAAGACTTGTGTGGTTTTATTTTAAGTTCTCAACCCTGTGATTTAGAATACAGTGTGAGAGCTGGAGGCCAGATGAGATGATAAGTAAGGGCAAAACTGAGGGAAACTCAATCAGGGTGTGGGTATAGACCAGCTTTGGGGAACTTGATTCTCGGCTATTTCCAGCCCCATCTTTGCCTTACTTATTTTTTTAGAAAGGTTAAATATGATTAAATACAAGGTCTCAACTTTCAGAATTCACTGGGAGATATGCTTAATTAAAGCAATATTTGAAAAAAATACCAATATAGTATAAGCAGCTGGCCTGAAGTTCATTATTTTGCCGAATGACTTGCAGACCTGGAAATCTGTCAGTATCCTGAGATTCATAGACATTCAGGAACAAATAGTACAATTGGGAGCACTGAGTGAAAAAGCCCCTTTGGTACAACCAAAGCTTTATTTAGAAAAAAATATTTGTTCACTCATGAACTCATTCATTTACAGGATGGCCATAAGGTCTAAAACATAGATTTTATTTTTCAACCCCCTCAATTATTTTTTCTGAGGTGGGTTAAGGACAAGTTCAGAAAAATCAAACACATACTATCACATGAACAACACTCTCTAGGAGTAAGGGTAGAGATGGAAGGAAACTTCGCACATTAATGGCGGTGTTCATTTCTATTTTATATCGCCATTGAACTACGCATGTTAATGAGGGACAACACAAAGATCATACCCCATATTGTAATCTACTACAAATACACCACTTATTTTGTCCATTCCCCTACGTTTCCAGCTTTCATAGCCATCCTGTAGCCTTATATTCCTCACATCACATCCCTCTGGGCTCCAGCATCAGTGAATTCCCTTCTTTCAGCTAGATCCTTACTTTAGTTTCAGGCATACAAAACAATGTAATAGACATTTACACTCCTCACAAAGTGAAAATCCCTTTCCCCCAATCTACTACCCCTCTGACATCGTATATAGTTATTACAATTCCATTGACTATTCCCTAGGCTGTACTCCACATCCTGAGACTATATATATATATTAAATTATAGTTGACATTCATCATTATTCAGCTTCAGCTTCAGTTGTACACTGCAGTGGTCAGGCATCTACACCATCCATGAAGTGGTCTCCCTAATTAGACAAGTGACCATCTGTTGAGGGCCGACAGCCCTCCAGTGTCTGACAAGGGCACATTGCCACACTCAGCACGGGATATTTGAGGTGCTGCCTTATGGTTGGTCATGTAATATCTCCTGCCTCTATGAACCCATGTGCCTTTCCTCTACATCGGATCCTATAGGAAACAGTACTTTCACTGCACTTGTGGCAAGTTCCTGTGGTACCCCAATGAGAGATGGCTGTGTAAGTCAACGATGGGGCAAGATTTCCTAAAAAAAAAAAAAAAAAAAAAAAAGAATACAAAGGGAAACTACCAAAAACAGGCTACAGCCTCAGGGGACCCCTGAACTAAGATACTGGGGACGCAAGCCTCATGGAAACAGAGGCTCAGACCCATGGCCACATAGGCCAAAAGCCTGTCTGTGAGAAACTGACAGCCTGCCTGTGAGAAACTGATGATAACATCAGTCCTTGAGCTCACTTGCCTATGGCCACTGCTGTGAAAAGTCTCTTTGGAGATTAAAGGTCTTCAGGCCATGAGAGTTCCGGTAAGAGGCGACTTGCTGACCATGGGTTATGTTAATCAACAGCCTTGTTTGAATTCTTTCGCCTTGTGCCTTGCTGCAGCAACAGATACTGAAGCTTCGACTGAGAAACAGATGCTACCCCTGTAGGATAAGAGACGTGTGAGACCCATTTGGTTGCTAGGTATTGTATTTACATAGGAATAGACTTTAGATGCTTTTACCCTAAACACAGCCACTGCTAGTCTTTTAGTAATAATTCAAGTATACTCCCTGTGAATCTAGCTGCTGGAATTTGGGATAATGGCTAGGTAGTCATGGTAACCACTCCTTAGGAAATATATAGAGATAAGTCTACCCTTAACAGAAGATAGTCATGATAAACATTCTTTGGATGATAGGCAGAGACTGGGTCTGGGTCTCATAGAGGTTATCACAGAAAGACAAGATAATCCTTTAGTGGAAGAGTAAGTCACAGTGCACCCTGGAGACAGCAATTACAGGGGAGTAAAGACTGTGAAAATCCTGAGAAATAGAAAACACCAAACTCATGTGAAATGTTTTGTGATTGAGGTAATGGTCAAGAGTCCCTATAAAAGGGACATGCTGTAACAATAAAATATGACACTCCTGTGAAACTCCTTCCAGTGTCTCCACTCTCTTCTTTTTCCTCGCTGACTCTGTCCCACCCAAGGGCATCCCTGGTCCTCACGGGGGCTGGCCCCTGGCAACCATCTGATACCCTATAAAATCTTTACGATGTTATTGATTATATTCCCCCAAACTGTCTTTCGTATCCCCGTGGCAATTTTGTGGTTAATGATTGTGCTTTCTAATCCCCTCATCTGCTCCCTCATCCCCACCCCTCTCCCATCTAGCAACTCTCACTTTTTTCTCTATGTCTCTAAGACTGTTTCTGATTAGTTTGCTCATTTATTCTGTTCTTTAGATTCCACATATAAGTGAGATCATATGGTATTTGTCTTTCTTTGCAAAAAAATGAAGTTGGACCACCTCCTTACGCCATATACGAGAATAAACTCAAAATGTATTAGACTTAAATGTAAGATCTAAAACCATAAAACTCCTAGAAGAAAATAAGGAAGTAAATTTGCAGACATCACCCTGAGTAATATTTTTACAGATCCTTAATTTTGCACATGCTGTTCCTCCACCAGGATCCCTCCCACGGCCCTTCCCAAGCCCCCACTCTTAAACTGATCCCTCCCACCTCAGGGCTCTCCTGCTAGGAGACTCTCGCAGACATAGAGCTAGGTGTGGGTTAGGGGACCGACTGTGTACTCCCACAGAATCTTACACCCTATCACAGGACACATTTTCCCCATTCCATTGTAAAATCAGTGAGTAAAATTAGGGCTCCTGTGATAACTCCGGCACCTAACATAAGCCAGGGATACAAAAGGGGCTCAACAAATTTCTGCTGAATGCATGAAATGTGCAACTGTATCTCTAGTTGAAAAATCTTTAACTGATGAAAAGATCCTTAGGTTTATTTTTATCCTTTCCCAGACAAGTACTGGGACATAGAACCAATAAGTAAGTAACCTTACAATACAGGTACCTCCTACAGGAATGGGGGTGGGATCTGAAATTGATGCCATTCTTCTATTCTTAAACAACACTTTAATATCAACTTCTTGTCCCAAAGGCAAAGCACTACCAAGTTATTTAAATTTCATTTTACATTACTGATTTATGAACCTCTTCAGAGGTATATGAAATGGTAAAAATACCTCTGGCTAAAAATAGTCTAGCCATTGATCACAGAGCACCTCACACAGACTGTAATGTCAGCCAGGAGGCAAATCCCAAAGCTAGGCTCCACCACCTCTGAGCACTGGGAACCTGGCTGCAAACTCGGGAGTTCAAGGATGGCTCCTGTGTACCCCAAGGGGCCCCGCAGGGGAGAACGCATCCCTGCTGCATGTCTGGGGCCATATCACATCTCTACTTTTGTCAGCCCTTTACCTCATCTTTCTTTTTTGGCTTCTTTGAATAAACCAAAAGAGTATATATTTCTCACTAAGGATTTACAAAGTAATGAGGAAATGAAATTATTCTTATTGGTTCTAAGTAGATCAACACTTATATTCTAAGCCCTTTAGGCCAGAGAAGGGTGGGGTGGTTAGAGGGAAGTGGAGAGAGAGCAAGACAGAGATGCAGAAAAATAGAAAATTTTCCCGAATCTTCAAATTTTACCACATGACATCCCTCAGAATGCATATTTGACATCTAGATTTTCCCACGTTAGTTTGTAAGTCTGTTTGGAGCATAGCCTGGAAAGAGAGGACTCCCATTTTTGTAAATGCATTAAAATGTGGAGCAAACAGACCCCTCCTTGTCCCACTGAATACTACATCTGACATGATTTTTCTTGGCCTGCTTCCTAGCTATGGATCAGTTTGGGGACCAAGTCGACTCCTCGCTGTTTTAGCTGATCAAAAATGGGAAAGGCGGGCCGGCCGAGTGGTGCGGTGGTTAAGCGCTGGCTTGGGAAGCCAGCGGCCCCGGTTCGGGTCCCACATATGAGGGCCAGTGACACTGCCCTCAAAAAAAAAACACAAAAAACAAAAAATGGGAAAGGCAAATTAAGCAGCAAGAGGGTTTTTAGTTGCACATAGCAAGTTTCCAAGTCAAACTTGCCTTTTAAAGGCCAGCATTCCACTGCCAGCTTTGGACAGAAACCCAAATGGGCATTACCTGGCTCAGGCCACCTATATACATCTGTTTTATCACACCCCTGATGATCTGTTTGACGTCTACTTTACCTTCTGGTCTATTCCTGCCATGAAAGCAGGCCATGGACTCATTTGGTTTACCACTGTCTGACTAGAACTAGAACAGTACCTGGCACTCAGTGGGCACTCAAAGATTTGTCTTCTGCTCACTCCTTCTGCTGGGAACAGGGAAAATGATAAAGGAAGAAAGGAAAAGATTATATCTATCATAGCTCACAAGGGAGCAGGATGGAAATTAGAGATGGAATTACAAAGGGGCCCCTCGCCACAATCAAAGGCTGGCAGTGGCACATATTCCACCCTGGCTGCACATGGATGTGCAGAGAGTTAAGTTAAAAGCCCTTGTTGGAAGTTAAAAGCCCTGGGCTGGTGTTCCGGAAGCTTAATATCATAACCATATTTACTGATGCAGCCATTACTCCATTTCCCAACACCTTTGATGCCAGATGACATTTTCTTTAATCACATCAGAAAAATAAATGATGTCAGCCTGGCAGCCCTCTCAATATAGCAACAAAGCACGACCGTTCCACAATGGGCCAGATTCAGTATTACTTAAATCTTGCCACTTTGGGCAAATACCACATTTTCAAAAGTCTGGCTGAGACACAGTGAATGGAAAAAGCAATCAGCAGTGAGACAGGGAATTTGGGTTCTACTTTCAGCTTTGCTACTAAATTTTTGTTTTGGGGCTAAGTCATTCCACTACTCTAGGCCTTATTTTCCACATCTGTAAAACGAGGGTGTTATCCTGAAAGGGCCAGGAGTACCTTCCAGTACTAAAATTACACAGACCCCTTAGGGGTCATCTCTAACAGTCACCTCCCTGCTCTCCTTCAGTGTCACTATCCAGCCACCCATGCAAATCCTGCCCTTCATCCTCATTTCTTCAGTGTGTGTGGCCCCTTCACATAGAAAAATCTGTTCTCTAACTTTTTATTAACTTAAAAACATGGCTTGTATTATATTTAAGCACTTGTTCCAACTACCCTGGGTTTGAATATAGGTGTGTTCATGGGTATTTTTATTCTTCCTATGTAGAATGTAAGCTCCTTAGGGAAAAATACCAAAAATTTTATGTTCTCCACACACAGTGCTAGATGCATCACAGGTGCTCAGTCTGGACTTTGCAACCTTACCAGCAGAAGAGCATGCAAGTAAATTTAGGATTATCACTAATCTGATGTTCTCCAAACCCCAGGTGACCAACTCTACCCGGAATCAGCTACTGCCCACACCCATCCTTTCTTGTTAAGTGATACCTTATGGCAAGGGTGGCCAGGATTGATTTACCTGATTACGGGCAGTGCTACCCTACAGCCCTGTATACTCTTAAATAAGTAAATATCTGTTTCCAGGGGACTTGTAAAGCTGCACAGACTTTGTGAGGACAATGAACAATTTCTTTTTCAGATTTGCTCTGCAGAAATATGTAGTACCTCTCTACAAAGGTACAATGAGACTCACCACACAGAGGTACAAAATATTGCCAATTCAGTCTCCTCTGTTACAGAGCACATATATATGACTCCTATAACCAAGGTGATTCAGTCTATAGATGGCCTCCGGGCAAAGCCTGCCTTTGAGTCTTTCATTTCAGTTTGAAGGGAAAGATTTTAAGGTTGAGAGAAAAATCTATAAGCAACAGAACCTCATGTGAATGTTAAATACTGATGATGTTTGCTTTTTTTTTTTAACTGAATCTACCATTTGTCCACAAATGGGTAGACAAAGTTTCAAAGGGTCCATAAAGTTTAAGTTGATTTTGAATGGGACTGTAAAAGCCTACTTTCTCCCACCAGTGGGCTTTCAGAGCTCATTTGAACAGGTTTAGCTGGGGAGCACAGCTCCTGCTATGCTTCTTGGCCAAAAAGCAACTTCTCATATCTGAAAGGTCACTTCTTTGGTGGAAGGCTCAGCTCTGTGATGAAGTGGTGAGGAGGGAAGGGGTATGGCCCAACCAGGCAGATAAACTCCAATTAACCCAGTTTCAATGGTGTGGCCGATTGGCAACTGGCTCCCTCTGCATCCCTACTTCAGTGGGTGAGGGGTGGGGATGATGGGGAGGTTGGGTGCTGTAGACACTGCGTGTGTGGGCCAGAGTCACTCTCTCAGACCACGAGCTCCACTGTCCTTCAGGGAAACAAGACTCTTTCAGTCCTATTTTATGTACAGACAGCGTGATTATTTGAGGCTTGAATACAGAAACTGATGGGGCAGGCCAAATGAAGGTTTAAAAAAATGAAGACTTTGTTTATTTTATGTTAAAAAGTTTAAGGCAATTTCACTGTATTTTCATTTAAAGTGGGTTTTTTATTAAATGTCATCGCTTTCTTTTTCCTAGTAGTCCAAAAAATATCATACTAAAAAGCAATTCATAATTTATCCACAGATATACTCACAAGAAATGTGAACAAAGATATATGTACAAGGGTGTTAACAGAGGCGCTATTTTTAAAACTAGGAAAATGGAACAAAGCCATGTATTCATCAGAGCAATCGGATTAAATCAGCCATGGTGCATCCATACCATGGAATACCATGGATTGCTAAAAGAAATGATATAATTCCATATTTAATGCATGAAAGATACCTACAACATACTATGTTAAAACAAAAACAAATTCCACACAGAAGTGGCAGAACAGTATGTGTCATGATTCCATTTGGGAAAACACAGTGACTCTGTATGTGCATATAAAGTACAGATGATTGTACGCACACAGGGAGGATCTAGAACATTCACTAAACAGTAGCTGTCTTCACAGGATGGGGTAGTGTCTGCTTGGTAAGGGGGGAGGACTTTTAACATATAATTCTACATTGTTAATTTTTTTTTTTTTTTACAAATATGTATTAATTTTTCAATTACTCCTCAGGTGATAGAGCTAAATTAACCATAACACTTCATTATTGACCCCTGCATGGCCCACTTTCACTTGTTAGTTAACAAGTTCTTTTTTAATAATAAAGCATCCTTGAACCCACCAACCCAAGTAAAAGTTAGGTCCTTGACCATAACCTAGATCTAATCATATGATCCTTCCTGTCACCATATTGTCTTCTCATACTCAGGCAACCCCCACCTCAAATCCGGCATCCATTATTGCTTGTGTAAATAATAAATAAAATACAACAAATAAGTAAATGCAGACAATTAATTTGGTTACCTTTTAAATCGACTGCTCTTGAATCAATCAGAAATACCATAAACTTTAATTCTAGGCTTTTCTCTGCAGAGGGCAACCTCATCTGCCATTTTTCCGGTGGCTCAATGTTAGTCACCCTGGTGGCCGTAGTGGGCACTCACTTCCCACCAGGAAACACCAGAAGCCAAGAGAGAAACATTTTTCATTAGCAATCATTTCCCTAAGAGCAAAGTAACTCAGTGGCTGATTCAATTCCATTCTCAGTGGCTGATTCAATTCCATTCTCACTCCATAATTTTAAAAATGTCTAGTTGAGCAGATCAGGCTTTCCCTCTAAGTAGAAAGTAAGCATTTAGCGATAGCAAGTAATGATCTCTTTGATATATAGGGTTCCTCAGCCTCTTATCAAATAGAAGAAGCTTTAATTACTATATTTTGAGAGACAACACAGAAGACTGCCATAGGGCAAAAAAAAGAATGAAATTAAGTAAATCTCTATTATGGAACGTAAATTATTTGGAAACCTTCCTTTCAGAATATTTTAGTTTATCAGTTTTTATGGCTTTTCATTCCATTAATTCTGAGCCTCCATTTAAAATTAAATCCAGCATTCTGCATTTGAGAAATACACTGCATTGTTATGTATATTTTTCTAGTTTGGGTTTAATCCCTACTTACTGATAAGGAAATGTTTTTCCAAGTATGATTTTTAAAGTATTAGTTTCTCTGATCGCCTGTAACTTGTAAAAACCAGTGTCAACTGGTCCGGCTGGTTAAGAGCTGGCTTGGGATGCCAGCGGTCCCGGTTCAGATCCCACATATGAGGGCCAGTGACACTGCCCTCTACAGCTAACAACAGCTCCACCTGAAGCTGGGCTGAGAGCCCTGGCGACTGTGTAGGCTGCAGCCCCTGCTGCAGTGGGCTGCCATAGGCTACAGTGAGTGGCCGGCAGCCAGCGTGAGCGGCCAATAGCTGTGGTGAGCGACCATCCAGAGGCCGGCGACCCATCTGCCTCATCTGGGAAGAGCGCAATGATGATACCAACATGGGCCAGTGAAGCAACGTCCTCCGCAACTAGACTGAAGAACAAAAGCCAGCAACTTGTTCGTTCCTCCTCCCCCAATTCCCCAATGCTGTTCCCCTCCCCCAATTCCCAATAAAATCTTAAAAAACAAAAACCAGTGTTAACTCTTTGCAAGCAGGCATGACTTACTGTAAGATGACATATTAATTTACAAAAAGAAAATTCTCAAACTTAAATCACAGAAGCACAGCAATATCAGAAAATTTCCTCTGGGTTTCCTACTGTCTGCTTCTTCCAAATAAAAATTGTAATTAAATGGATTCTCAGCAATCAACTTTTAATTAACATGGGCAGATAACCCAAAATAGCAAAGAAGCCAAAATTATTTGAATTTAGGGAATATTTTTATACTTGAATAAGAAAGCATCTCGTTCTTGACTTTATTACATGGAGACTGTTAGAAAGGAAAATTCCCCAGCAAGTCCTTCTGCCTTCCCATTCAATTCCCTGGCTCACCAGTGGGTGCTGGGAATGGAGCTCACCATGGAACCAATGCACTACTCCTCCCCTCTCTAATAACATTACCTGTACTTTACAGTTTCCAAGGCGAGAAGGAATTAGATTTTGACTTTCGTGTTGCTAGGTTGCATACCATATAGAGAGGGTAAATACTATTAAAAGCCTTGTGTCTCCCCTTTCAACTATATCAGTGAGAAATGCAGCCAAGGTACCTGCAAGTAATAAAAACCAAGCCTTGCTTAACATTTGCTTGTAACCCCCCAGGGGGAAGGTGCCTAAGGCAATCAGGTTAGCATCCCGTTTCAGAGCCACTTACTCTTCTTTCCTGAGAAGCTCCTCCTCAGATTCTGTTAGGCGCTGCCTCAGCCCAGCGATCATCTCCACGGCCACGTCCACCTGTCTATTCAGGGCCCTCTCTCGTCTCTGAACTTCCTGCTTTTTCTGAGTCAGCTGGACAAAAGCTGCCCGAACTTCCAACAGTTCGGCAGTTTTCTGGGCCAACTCTTTGGTGAGTTTATCGATTCTCTTCTCGATGGTCCTGTCCACGGCTTCGACCATCCGATTGAATTTTTCTCTGACATGGGCCTCAAAAGCAGCTTTGGTGTCTGAGGTGGGAAGTCCAGGACTCGATCGCGACCCATCCAGCGAGTCTGTTCGTAGGTCCACTGCAGTGTAGGTCTGCATGTAGGACACAGGTCTCTCTGCCACCACCTCGAATGGCTTCCTGTCCTTGGAGTGTTCGTGTGAAATGCTATACAAGTTAACATAGCTTGGTTTCTGTTTCACCACATTGCCACAGCTCTGCAATTTTCCCTGTTTCAGAGGTTCTGAGGAAGTAACTAGGTCTGTGTCTTTGAGGGATGGAAAGAGGCTGCATTTTGTCAAGAGGGTTCTTTCCTGGTAGCTGTGACTGAATTCCAGATGGGCCCTCAACGACGACAGGCTTCTAAATCTGGTATGGTCTCCACACCTCGGACAGCGGAATGGCAGGCACACAGCAACATTCTCCAAAGACTCCTGCCAGGGGTATCTGCTTTCCTCAAAAGCCTTCTGTTGCATTACTCTAAAAGTCCTGGGCGAGGGGGAAGAAATAGGTAGTTTATATGTTTGAAAATGCTGCAGCTGAAATGATTGTCGTTGCTCATCTTCATGAGGGCAGAGGCTTTCTGGTTTCAAATGACGTTTGCATAAATCTTATATGAAAATTAAAACCTATAAACCCTGGGTCAAATCCAGCCTCATCCACTCATTTCCCTATTGTCTACCGCTGCTTTTGGGCTAAAAGGCAGAGGTGAATAGTTGAGACAGAAACTACGGCTTGTGAAGCCAAAGACACTTACTATTTGGCCTTTACAGAAAAAGTTTGCCAACTCCCCCCTAGAATAAGAAAAGTGGGTGACATTCCTTTTCACAGGTGAGAATAATGGAGCAAGGAGGTAAAGTAATTAATTCCAGGCCCGGTGGAAAATGGCAGATCCAGAAGCAGATTCAGGTTTCCTGCCCTCCTGAATTTAGTATACTAACTGCAAAACGGTGCCCTATTTTACTGACAACCTGATAAGCATGGATACCAAAAAAAAATGAGGAAAACTCAGCATGATTTATCAAAACAGGTCCTAGGAGAGCAAGTTCAGCATTATCTACTCAAGAATAGGAAAGATATTACTCAAACTAGATGCAGAGGCATTTAAAGAATCAATTGAAAAGTTTTCAACCTGAGATTTTTGCCCTTAATTTCGTCCTTTGATGACTGCTGTAATAATATAAATCAAAGTGTTATCATAACAGTAATAGCTGCCGTACTCCAGATGTACTAAAATTTGGGAACCCAATGTGTCAAATATTATTTGACCTAAGTGGGCCACAGCCAAGACTTTATTAAAATAGAGTGTTCTGGATGGATTTGTCTTGTCTGTGATCCTGTTTTAAGGATCAACCTCTCATTAATGACAATCTCTAGAAATGGCCCGTTTGACCAGGTAGGCATCAGCATAACTCTTTTAATAACAGTAAGTTATTTCCTTGTCGGAATTCATCTTAGCCTTAGCAACAGATGACTGCTAACAACCCAATTCTGCAAGCAGCACGTATCCATTTCTTCCAGGGATGGTTTCTATTTAAATGTAAGAAGCATTGGGTACCCAAAAGAGGGAGCTTAGCTTAGGGTCTAGGCTGAAAAGTGTTATTATTACTGGGCCCTCAACCTCTTCAAAAGCAGAGGTGCAAGTGGTCCCCAGACAGGCAAAGCTTCCAGGGTAATAATAAAAGCCTCTGGCCCCCAGAGGGGGAATCTCTTCCTGTGCTACACCGGGCTGCTTAAGCACCGGTTTTCTGGGAAGGGATGCAAACCCTAATCAAAAATGAAGAGGAGAGATGAAGGAAGGGGAAGACAGGGTTCTAGGAGTCAACGGGAAAGGGGTGGCATTCTGGATGGGGAAATCGGTAATCGCGCACTCCGAGGGTATGCAAGCTTTCAAGGGCCCAGCAGAAACCCGAATCCACAGGGTTGGCGGAAAAAAAAAGCCCTAATTTCCTCTATCTTTGCTGGGCACGTTGGCAAGGACGCCGCCTCTGGGCTCCCGGCTCTTCCCGCCCCCGCCCCACGGCGTGCCAAGCCCCCGGGCGCCAGAGCCGGTACGTACGCACACGAGTTCCTGCAGGTAGGGGCCGAGCAGCCCAACTCCCCGCCGCGATCTGGGGACGGGACCCCCTGACCAGCCCCTGCCGGCCCCCTCCCCGCGCCCCCTGGGCCGGGCCCCAGGCGCCCAAGCCCCGCCGCCGCCACTTACCCGACTTGTTGCTGTAGCTGCAGCTTCCGCTGCTGCTGCTGCCGCTGCTGCCTCTGCTGCCACGATCGGTGCTACTGCTGCGGGAGCGGAGAGGTTTTCAGCAGAGCCGTAAATCAGGCTGAGCCAGGCCCGCTCCCACCCGCGCACACCCCGGCACCGGGACGAGTGGCGTCCAGGGCGGAGCGTGGCGCTAGCCGGCGGGGGCGGCGCGCGCCGCTGCTGGGGATGCCCCGCGTCCAGAGAGCGAACGCCTGGGGTGAAGGGTCCTGGAGAGCTGGGGTCCTACGGATGACACCCCCCGCCCCGCCTCGTTGGCCAGAGCACCGTCTTCCCCTCCCTAAGCTGTGGAGCGGGTTGGGACTCAGGATTCCACCGACACACGGGGAGAGATGCTGAGATCGCTCCCCGGGGGAGGGAAGGGGGCAAAGCGTGCCAGCCTTGGAGGCGCTGCGCCTTCTGCAGGCCCTGGCAAGCTTTTTTGTACTTTACAGTTATTGGGGTGCGGGCGAGTGGGGGTGAGGATGCAGCATGGCTGGGCATCTTTAAAAATCTGGGGGCAGCAAGGTCCGGGTGTTTTTTATTAGGACCTCTTCATCCTAAGCAACCGGGAGAAGATGTCATAAAATAACAAATTTAGAGAGTCTAGTCTAGACTTCCTAGTCGAGTGCTAAATTAACCGGCAGAACTAGTCTAGTAAAGTAAATGGGTTTTGAATAAATAAAGCAATGAGGCCCCCCACCCACACCCCCATCTCTAAGGAACATGCCCCCTCCCTCCCGCAAAAGCGAAGATTTATCAATCTAAAGAGAGCTTTCTTTCCTTCTGAAGGACCCTAATGACTCAACTTAAAAAAACAAAAAACAAAACAAAACAAAAAAACCTGTTTGGGGATATTCCTAGTCTAATCCTTGAAATATGAAGCCAGGGTAAAAGTTATTGGCTTTTCTCATCAAATGGAGAAAATAGTTCATCTATAGGCAGTTATTTAAATGTATCTTCTGGACTCCTCAGGGTGCTCATCTGAACACTGATTTTTTTTTTCTCTCCCTGTTTTGGACAAATGAATCATCACATCAATATAATTAAGAGCCCAAGCTCTGGAGTCAGCCTTGATTCAAATCCTTGTTCTAGGATTCAAATCCTGGCACTAGGGCCTGCATCAAGTTACTAGACTTTTCTGGGCCTTGGATTCCTCATCTATGAAATGGAGATAATCAGAACCTACCTCATAATAAGGTGGTGAGAATCAAATAAGGTGATGAGGGTAACGCACTTTCTGACACAGACATGCACTGATAATATCAGCTATCGGTTTCGTTTCCGTGATTAATAGTATTGCCACAAGAGAGGGCCTACACATCTATGAAAAAAATTAACAAAAAAGACAAGGGGAACTAATATGGAATCACAAAGCATGATAGTACATAAATTGTACTGGGGTATATTCTCTTTGAAGAGATTACATTTTATTGAATTTATCTCATGACTCTCTCTCAAAATGTGTTTATTCCAAAAATCCGTTCATTACAAAATTTTATATGTGCAAGATACATGTAACAGAGGGTCAAGTCATCTTGGCCATCTAGCCAATGTGAGGAGCATACAGTGTAAGCCACTCTCAGGGGCTGCCTTGCATCTGCCTTAGGGAAAAATACACCAAAAGTTTGCTCTGGAGAGGAAAAGCTCTCGGGTTCAGGCTCCTCCCATTGCTAAGACAGCATCTTTGCCTCCTCTGTTCCTTGAGTTTCTCTCCTGTTTAAATCAAAGGATTGGGGATTTTCGAGGCCCTTTTTTCACCCTAAAAGTATAAAGAATACTACTAAATAATTATGGAGAGGTTGTTCTGTGCTGGGTCTAGAGCTGAGTATAGTGGAAGATTCAACTTTGATCGACAGGCATTTAGGACCTTAAGGTTTACATTTGTTGTTCTCAGATCCACCCCCACAGCCAGCAGCATGAGCATTACCTAGTAATTTGTTAGACTAGAATTACAAATTCTCTGATTCAAGCCAGATCTACTGAACCAGAAACTCTGGAGGTGGAACCCAGCAATCTGTGGTTTAAAAAAGCCCTGCAGGTGATGCTGATAAATGCTAGTTTGAGAACCTCTGGTTTACACAGTACACTGTGTACAACAAATCAGAAGGTATGTTATCTCCATGATCATTATGTTTCTCTGTGTTGGGCACTGTGCTAAGCACTTTATTATCTCATTTAATCCTTTCAACACCTGTCACGTGGCGCTGGACCTGGTAAGTCAGTTTCAGCTACATGGGTCACCCTTTACTTCTTCAAAAGAGTCCAGCTTTTTCCCATCTCAGGTCCTTCTTTTCCAGGTTATAGCCACTCATCCCTCGGGGCTCAGCTTCAGTATCCCCTGTCCCAGGAGATCTTCCCTGACACTTCCAGACTACGTTAACTAGTTAAATTTATCACAACAGAATTCACCACAATGAATTGGTTATTTGTGTAGTTACCTATTTAATATCTGTGTCCTGTATTAAATTGTAAGCTACATGAGTCAGGGACCCTGTCTGTCTTACTCCCCAATATATTCTTAGTATCTAGCACAGTGTTGGTCACATAGAAAGTGCTTAATAAATATTTGTTGAAGGAATGAATGTTGAACAAATGAATACCTTTTCTATGGAAGAGGAAGTTGAGGCTTAAAGAAGGTAAGCTACTTTCCTGAGATCACACACTTTGAAAGTATTAGAGTCAGGACTTGAAACTTTTAAACTTTTAATCACTACACTCATTGCCTTTCCAATTTTTGATTAAGAAAATAAAGCTCTGAGAGATAAAATGACTTGCCTAGAGTCATATCGCTGGTAAAGAATGGATTCAGGATTAGAATATGTCTTCTAACATTTATGTTCTCCTCTACCACATTACCCCACCCTCCAGGAACTTACAGTTAGTGGGATGGGACAAGGTATCCATATAGGACAAATTAAATTCATAGTAAAAGAAACTAAGTGAGACATATCTACAGAGCCTGGTATCATGCCTGGTACATAGTAGATGTTCAGTAAATGTTTACTGAATGAATGATAATCATAGCTTCCACCTTTTGAATAGTTATCACATATCTCATTCTACTAAGCATTTACAAGCATATACAGTGTTTTTCAAAGTAGGACCCTTGAAGTCTGGGAACCTTGTTAAAACGCAAGTGCCTGGGACTTTGACCTAATGGATTGGAATCTATGGGCATGAGTCTCGAGAATATGCGTTTTCACCTATCTCCCTAGGTGACTCTCATGCCCACTAAATTTTGAGAAACACTCCATTGTTACCTTAATCACCCAAGACAGACATTGGTATTCCCTTCTACACAAGAGGAAATGCTGTTCAAGATGTAATGGAAGTTGCTGAAGGTCATACCACTAGTAAGCATCAGAGATAGTAAGGATTTGAATCTATTTTTGACTCCAAAAGACTGTGCTCTTACCACTGTCACTGTTGAAGAAAGGAGGGAGAGAACAAGGAAAAGAGAATGGAAGGCAGGATGGGAGAATAGGCAGGAAAGGAGAAAGAGAAGGACAGAGAGAGAAAGGGAAGGAGGGAGAGAGGAAGAAGGCCAAATGATTAATAGAGACAATAGGTCTCATTGAGAAGGAAAAGAACCCATCAGGCGGGGTTGTCAGAGAATCCTTGCTGAAACTGAGTGGAGATTTATGAGTTCCCTTGACCCTCTGCTTGTTTGATAATATTCACTCCTTGTGGCCAGAAAATGGCCTTTCAAAATCAGGTCTCTTGAACAGAAGGCTGTTTAAATAAAAAATACATTCATGAAACATGGTGATTGTATTTGCCAAAAAGCATCCTTAGAAGGACTAAACACCATCCCTCTCAGATGTGAATAAGCTCCCTCCATAAAAGGCTTGCAGGGGTGCCCCAGGTCAGATCCCTGCTACCTTTTTCATGTCTGCAACAAGCACCTGTGTGCAGCCATAGCCCCCTGGGTTGCAGAGTTAGTAAGTGGCCTGAAGATCAGAGGAAGTTCTTGGGAATCAGACAAATCATTTCACACACAGTGACAGGTAATTATGAAAATTCGGACACGGTATAACTAAACTTGCTCCAGACTGACTTTAAATATTAACTTTAAGTAGCAGATCAGTTCTCTGCTGCTACAGCTTCAGGTCCCTAATGCGACTAATTGCATTCAAGTATTCATTCTGTTTTGTAACTTGTATTATGCACCTACTGTATATCAGTACTAATCACTTGCATCATTTAAGCTTCAGGGTTGGAGCTATAATCTGGCTTCCAAGCCTCTATCAGAATAATCTACTAGAAAACTCTATTTCTGTTCAATTTCGTTGGCATAGCAACCACCAAGCAACACCATGGAGAGTGCCTTAAATCCCATAGCAGTCTGTTAGCCAGAGTGAGTCTGCAGAGAGCAGGCCATATAGAGAGGATAAAAATAGGCACCTTACAGCAAATTTCCCCTCTTTCTCCCATCCCCACCAACTAGGAGTGTGACTGACTTGTTCCGCTTGGTGATGTCAAATGCAACCCAGACGAAAGAGAATGGGCTAATCTTCCAGTGTGGAGGTTATCCCAAACCAGGATCTGGACTAGGAATGTGGAAACCCAAGGTCGAATACTAGCTTCACCCTCTAATTAGCTATGTGAGATTCAGTTCAAGCTGTGCATTATCTCTGGGCTGTCCCCATTTGTAAAAGCCAGAAGCTGGGATGGACTAAGGACTTTACAGTGCCACAATCCTAATTGCTAGTCCAGTTAATAAATTTGTCATTTCCTTCCTAGTATGGATGGAAAGCTAGGGAAGAAGACATGACAGGCAATCGTGTTGGTGGTGGAGTGGTTTGTTAATAGTCAATTTGGCAAATAGTCAGTGTCCCTCTTCAGGTAATAACAGCTGACATGTACTATGTGCCAAGGATGAATCTAAATGATTTTCACATGATATGCCATTTAACCTTCTTAACAAGTCTAGGAGAAATGCATTACGAGTATCCCTATTTCATAAATGAGTAAACTGAGTCATAGAGAGGTTAAAGTAAACATCATTTTTTAGAAATGTAGTCAATTATATAGCTAGGGTTTGTACATAAATTCAAAACCTACATCCTTGATCATTATTCCATTGTATCTCTAATGCTTAGATAATTGCCTGGCATTCTAAGGACCCTCAAAAACTAATTGTTGAATGTGCAATGAATGACTGCTATGTTAGAAGGTTTTCAATGTCTATAATTCACAACGCTTCAATCCCTTTCCTTTCTTGGTAGTTTATAATGTGAAGAGAAACCTTTGAGACATCTACCCTAAGTGAAATGGTTGTGGGAGAGCTAGGAAGCATGTTGCTATGGAATAAAATATACAGAAAAAGATACAGCTAAAATAGGGGGATTGTTAGATAATGAGTCTGAATTATGTAATTATGTGAAGAACAAATTATGGAACTGATGTTCTGTCAAAATAGGAGCTGTTTTCTAGGACCTAGAATAGGCAATTTTATTCTACTATTTTAGATGAAAATTATGTTTGTTTTTAGAGGCAGAGAGGAAAAAGAAAAATAGTTAGAACTGTAGGCAGGAGAGAGCTGAACTTGAAAATAAAATATAGGCTATAGAAATAATTTTTCTAATTGGGAAAAATGGATTCCCTGCCACCACCAGTCCCCCCAGAGCTGTATAGTAGTGATTTCCTAAGCTATGCTAAGAGATGCATTTTACTAGGCTGTTCATGGCTAAGATCACAAGGTGAGTTGAAAAAGATAGTTTATTTTGATCATTATTCTTCTAAGGTGAAAATAAATAGAGTTCTTTAGTGTCTACCTTCTTGTCTAATTCCTCTCTAAAAAAATAAGTTCATTATATTACTTTTAACTTTTTATTGGAGGCGAATATACATATAAACTTTTTTCATATCATAAGTGTAAGCCAGATACACTCATGACCAGCATCCAGATCAAGGAGAAGCAATTCCGGGCTTCCCAAAACACTCATTCATATTCCTATCAACTTCCCTAGGGTCACCATCATCCTGGCTTCCAATACCATGGGTTAGACCTACCTCTGTGTGCTTCATGTAAAGGAAATCCTATTGTATGTACCCATTTTAGTTTGGGTAGATACTGCCTAATCATATTAAAAAATGCTATACCAATTTGCAAACCTACCAGCAAAGTGTAAGAATTCCAAATGTTACAGCTAGAATGCCCTTCTGGTAGATGTATAATGATAATCTCATTGTGCTTTCGTTTACAAGTCCCTGATGGCTAATGAGGTTGAAGCACATTTTTACATGTTTTCTGGATATGTTCCTATCCTCTCATGAAGTGTTTGTTCGAACTTTTGTCCATTTTTCTTTTGGGTCGCCTTTCTTATTTTTATTGATTAGTAAAAGTTTGTACATATTCTAGATACGAGGTGTTTCTGTCAGATACACATATAGGGATTTTTTTTCTCTAAGGTCAGGGCCTTTTATGTTTTGTTTAAGAAATCTCTGCCTACTCCAAGGTCATAAAGATGTCTTCCTATGTTCTCCAAAAGCTTCGTTGTTGTATTTTTACATTCAGATCGGCTATCCATTTGGAATTAATTTTTGAGTATCGTAGAAAAAGGGGTTCAGATATTTGTTTTCACATACGTGTATCCAATTAATCCAGCAACATTTATTGAAAATACAATTCTCTCACCCATTGCATTGTTTCCTTTGTAATGACCGAGGTGACCATGCATATGTAGGCTCTCTAATTTAGTTCATTGTTTAGTTTATATAACTTTGTGTCAATCCCATAAGGTCTTCATTACTATAGCTTTATCATCTTGGGTTTTGTTCTCAGGTAGAATGAATCTTCCAGCTTTATTCTTCCTTTTCAATTCCCATAGATATCCTTGGCCCTTTGCATCTCCATATGAATTTTTTTAATTATTAATTTTATTATTATTATTAATAGTTATAGATATCAATCCATATGAATTTTAGAATCAGCCTGTCAATTTCTCAAAAAAAGAAAAAAAATCCCGCTAGGATTTTGATTGGGATTGTGTTAATTTATAGATCAATTTGGGAAGAATTGACATCTTTACAATATTTCTAAATATTAAAAGCTTATTTCTAAAATTATTTAGCTATTTAGTTTCTCTCAAGGATGTTTAAAGTTTTCAATGTTGGAGCATTGCAAATCTTCTGTCAGAAAATATTCCTATGTAGTTTATATTTTAATACTATTGTAAAACAGTATGTTTTAAAATATAATTTTAAACTTGTTTGTAAATGATATCTACAAACACAAATGATTTTTAAATAATGACCTTGTATCTAGCAACATTGCAGATTCAATTATTAGTTCAAATAGTTTATAGATTCTTTTGGATTTTATTGGCATATAATTATGCTGTCTACAAATAAAGACCGCTTTTTTTTCTTTTTTCAAGTCCTAATACCCTTTAAAAATATATATTACAACAAGTACGACCCCAGTAAAATATTGAATATAAGTAGCTGGCATCCTTGTCCCATTTCCAATCTTAGATGGAAAGATTTTAATATTTCATCATTGGTTTATGATGTTTGTTAGGGTGTTTTTGTACAATAATATTTTTTGTTCAAGAAAGTTGCCTTTTATTCTTAGTTTGTGAAGGGTTTTATTAACATACAATAAATGAGGGAGAGATAAATTTTGTCAAATCATTTCTCTACATCTATCAAGATGTTCATATAACCTTTCTCCTTTTTTTATATTAACGTGGTTGGGTTAATTTTTACATGTGTTAAGCCAATCTTGCATTCCTAGAATAAGTTCAATTAATTTTTCAGGAGATTCAGTCATCTACTATTTTTTTTAAAGGTGTTTACACCTATGTTCATGAGAGATTGGTCGATAATTCTCTTCCTTGTAATGTTCTTGTTAAGGTTTGGAGTTGTGGTTATACTGATTTCATAAAAGTTACATTAGAAAAAATTGCCTCGTTATAATATGTTTTCTGGAAGAGTTTATGCAAGATTCATGTTATTTTTTTTTCCTTAAATTTTTGCAAGAATTTACCAATGAAATCATGTGAGCCTTTGGGAAGATTTTTAAATAATGCATTAAATATCTTTAATAGATATTGAGTTATTCAGATTTCCTACTTCTGACAGTTTTGAAAAGTTGTATTTTTCTAGGAATTTATCTATTTTATCCAAATTGTCAAATTAATTGGTGTTAAAGTGTTTAATTATAAAGCAGTTGGCATTATTCTAGTTATATATTTTTTTATTGATTACATTGATTATACTGTGGAAAGAACACACCATGAATGACTTTCATTTTTTTCTAATTTGAAAATATACAGCTGAATCTATTGAATAAGTCCTTGTATGTGGGGGTTTGATGATTAGGAAAGATACAAGAATTAGAAGTTGAAGTATCAGTTTAATAACTTTTATCCTTTTTGAAACCATATTTTATTAATTGTCCCTATTTGCTCCAAATCTTTCCATGTAAATTAAAGTAAAGTAATGACTCATTTCTTTAAATTGGCAAGATGAAAGGACAGTAGGGTATTATTCTTTACAATAATATTGTGATATGTTTATTACTATCAGGTAATGAAAAACAACCACCATTTCACTCCTGTTTCTCCTCCTACTTTACAAATACTAATTAGTATTCAAATCACTAGTGCAGGATGAGTAAGAGCTTCACAGAGATTATTCATACACTTCCTGGTTTCTGGGGACCCGATTTATTTACATAGTAGATTGGCCACACAGGAAATGACTAATCCATGTGTTAAGTTACATGATGAAATGAGCAAAGCAAGTAGAATTCCCTGAGTTGAAAACTAACATGAGAGAATTCTCATTTAAAAAAGAATTCTCAAAAAAAGAATTCTCCCTTTGGAGAATTTTTTTGTTGGATTTGGAATTGTGATCATATATTTTTCAGTCCTTGATTATCCAGTTTGTCTCTGTATACAATATGTTTTAAGGGTGTATATCTTAATAATCAGATGTATTTCTAATTTTTCCTCTTGTTGCCAACTTGTGGCTCTTTGCAAAGAAAGACAGATTCTGTGACATCATTGATTCACTCAGGCATTGTTCTACCCCATCTGATCCTTCTTTGCTGAATCCTAGACATGGAAACTGAATTTTTTGAACACACTATACTTTCTGACCTCGAGAACACACTAGAAATCTTCCCATCACCACCCCACATGTCCTAGACCTAGACTAGGTCCTTCTCATTCTTAGATTAAGAACAGTTCCCCCCATCTGCTATCTTTATTAGTTTACCTAAGTTATTTTTTCATCACAGAATCCTGTTTGCTTCCTTCTTAGAATTAAGCAAAATTGGTGTTATTGACTATTTTTTCTTAATCAAACTTACGAGGAGTTTAATTTTATTGATCTTTTCCATTTTGAAAGCATTATTTATCTTTGCAGTATTTTAGCTTTATATTTATTAACTTTTTCTTCCTATCTTAAAATTTCATCTTTTGGTTTATATTGTCGGTCTTTTTCCATGTTCTTAAGATATATACTATGAATCCACTCGTTTTTTGTTTGTTTGTTATTTCTTCTTTAATAATGAAAGCATCTAAGGCTAACACTTTCTTTCACTTCTTAGTGTAGCTTTTGCAGCAGTCTCAGGTTTTGATGCAAAGTGATCTTCTTGTGTTACTTTCTAGATAATTCATAATTTATTATTATTATTATTATTTTTAAAGATTTTATGGGGGAATTGGGGGAGGGAAACAGACAAGTTGCTGTCTTCTTGTTCTTCAGTCTAGTTGCGGAGGATGTTGCTTCACTGGCCCATGTTGGTATTGTTATTGTGCTCTTCCCAGAAGAGGCAGATTGGTCGCCGGCCTCTGGATGGTTGCTCACCTCAGCTATTGGCAGCTCATGCTGGCTGCCAGCCACTCACGCTGGCTGCCAGCCACTCACTGTAGCCTATGGCAGCCCACTGCAGCAGGGGTTGCAGCCAACACCGTTGCCAGGGCTCGCGCAGCCCAGCTCCAGGTGGAGCTGTTGTTAGCTGTAAAGGGCAGTGTCACTGGCCCTTATATGTGGGATCCCAACTGGGGCCACTGGTGTCCCAAGCCAGCTCTTAACCAATGTGCCACTCAGCCGGCCCTCATAATTTATTTTGAATTCACCTTTAATCCAATAGTTATCCAGAAATATATTTCTCAGTTTCTGAATAGTTAGAATATAAACACATTTCATTATACAATATTTGATACAGTCAAAACACTGTATGTAGGAATAGGAACCTATCAATCAAACTAGAAAATGGACCACTAGCAATATAATTGGAGCCTACCTTAGTGCTTTCTCTTCTCTTCTTTGATCAGTTTGAATAATCCTAAAACAAAACCACATTCTCTCATGACTCTGGTTTTATAATAACTCTTAATCACTGTTATAGCAAGCCCCTATGTTATATTCTATTTCTTAAAAAGTGTTTGAGGAATGACAGGAAAAATGGCACAGTAAGGAACTCTAAGGGCCTGTCCCTCAACAGAAACACCGAAAAACTGACAAAAATTGTCAGAATCAACTTTATCAGAACTCTGGAAAGCAACCAAGCAAACACTTAAGAAAAGGGCAACAGCAACCTGGCAGGAATTCTTTGTGACATTTTAATCCACCCTTGCCCTATAACCCTCTCCCCAGCTCAGTGATGGTCTAGAAAACAACAGCTATGGAGGGAGCAGAGATAACCTTGTTCTAAAAGAATTGTGGTTGTCTGTTTTGACCTGTCTGGTCACTCCCTGAAGGACTAATGCAAACAGCATTCCTTTATTTTGCCTGACTAGGAAATCTCTCAGGGCAATGAATTTGCTACATAGAGGAATTTTTCAAAAACATTTATAGGCAGATGAATTGCTTTCTGCTACTTGGGACTAGGATATCAGTTGAGTCAATCGATACCCCAAGAGGTTGTTATTGGTTGAATTGTGTCTCCCCCAAAATATGTTGAAATTCTAACCCCCAGTATGTCAGAATATGATCTTATTTGCAAATAGAATCTTTATAGAGGTAATCCAGCTAAAGTGAAATAATTAGGGTAGGCCTTAATCCAATATGACTGGTGCCCTATAAAGAGGAAAAATGTGGACACAGAGACCAATGTGCACAGATGGAAGATGATGTGAAGACACCCAGGGAGAAGTCACCTGTGTGATGCATCTACAAGCCAAAGAGTGTCAAGCATTGTCAGCAAACGCCAGAAGCTGCCAGAGACAAGGAAGGATTCTCCCCCAGAGCTGTCAAAGAGAGTATGGCTCTGCTGTCACCTGTGGACTACTGACTTCCAGAACTGTGAGACAATAAATTTCTGTTGTTTTAAGTTGCCCTGCTTGGGGCATTTGTTATGGCAGCCTTAGGAAACTAGTAGAGGGTCTTCATAACCTATTATTTGGCAATGATTTTTTTTTAGGGATGACATCAAAAGCACAAGCTACAAAAGAAAAAAAAAGGATAAATTAACCTTCATTAAAATTAAAACTTTTGTGCATCAAGGGACACTATTAAGAGAATAAAAATCCAACTTATAGAATAGGAGAAAATATTTGAAAATCATATCTCTGATAAGGGTTTAGCATCTAGAACATATGAAAAGCTCTTATATTCAATAATATAAAGACAAACAACCCAATTTTAAAAAATGGGCAAAGAACTTTTGTAAAAAGACATTCTCCAAACAATGTCTACAAATGGTCAACAAGCACATGAAAAGATGCTTGATATCACTAGTCACTGGGGAAATGTAAATCAAAATCACAATGAGGTATTTTTTCATGCCCCCTAGGATGGCTATAATTTAAAGACAAAAATAAGTGTTGGTGAGGATGTATAAATATTGGAGCTCCCATACATTGCCAGTGGGAATGTAAAATGGTATATCCACTGTGGAAAATTGTTTGGTAGCTCTTTAATAAGTTAAACACAGCATTCCATATAATTCAGCAATTATCATATTATTCCATTTCTATGGAGAATAAACCCAAAAAAATTGAAAACAGGTGCTCCAATGAAAATTTTTACAAAAATTTTCATAGCAGCACTATTCACAATAGTCAAAAGGTAGAAAAAAATTAGCAGCTGATGAAAAGTGAATAAATGTGGTGCTTCCATCCAATAGATTAATATTTAGCCATAAGAAATCATGAAGTCCTGATATATGCTACAACATGGATGAACCATAAAAACATTATGCTAAATGAAATGGCCAGATACAAAAGACCAGATGCTGTATGATTCCATTTATAAGATATATCCAGAATATACCAACTCATAGACACAGAAAGCAGATTACTGGTTGTCAGGAGCTGGGGATAAAGGGGAATGGGGATTAACCACTTAATGGGTTTGGGATTTCTTTGGGGGGGTGATAAAAATATTCTGGAATAGATAATGATGATGATTACTGAACATTGTGAATGTACTAAATGCCAACTGTACTAAAGGTACACTTCAAAATGGTTAAAATAATAAGTTTTATGTTATGTGTATTTTTCTACAATAAAAAAATAAGTGATAAAATTGTGTCTGGGTTCATTTTAGGTCATTGATACTCCACATAAAATTTTTAGATGAGCCTCTCAATATCTTTGTCATCTCCACATTTTTGAATCTGTCAATCTATTAATATAGTATAGGTCTTTAAATCTTCTTACATCTTTTATTTAGTTTTAGTTTTAATTTTCTCTCTTTAAAGGAATTTCAAATTTTTGTTAGATTTATTTATAGATATCATATTTTACATTTTTTTTGCAAAATTTCATATGCATACAGAAAAGACAACAAATTATAAATATATGGCTTGATAAATTAACAGAAAGTGAATATACTCATATAAGCGCTATCCATATCAAGAAATAGAACATTGCCAGTCCCCCTCCATAAGTTTCCTTTGTATTCCTTCCAAGTCACTAACTTTACCTCCTCCCAAAAGAAACTACTGTTTTCACTTCTAATTTTAATGTACTTCAATTTTTCAATGCTCCTGTTTTAATTAGTGCTTTTTGCTTCCCATTTAAGAAATCCCCCCAATAGTTTCTTAAAGTATTCCCCCATCTTATTATATTTCAGATGTTTCCATTATGAATTCTTTAAATTTTAAGTTATGCAAATGTATTTGCTTAATCTCCAAAAATTTGGAGTATTTTCTGGTTTTCTTTTTATTATTGATTTCTAGTTAATCTTACCATTATGAAAGAACATATTCTGTATGTTTTCAATCCTGCCAAATTTGTAGAGACTTGCTTTATGGTTCAGCATGTGATTAATTAAAGCTTGTTCTATGTACACTTGAAAATATGTGAATTCTATTACTGTTGGGTGGAGTGTTCTGTGTATGTCATTATATCAAGTCTTAATCCTATTATTCAAATCTTTGTTAATGGTTAATGATTTTTTCCTTTTTTCCTTCTTTCTTTTCTTTTCTTTTTTTTTTTTGGTGAGAATGCTAAAAATCTACTCTCTTAGAAAATTTCAAGTATACAGTATAGAATTGTTCATTATAATCACCATACTGTATATTAGATCCTCAGAATTTAATTATTTTATAATGGAAACATTTCAACATTTTCACATTCCCCAGCCCCTGGCAACCACCATTCTACTGTTTCCATGAGTTCAATTTTTGAGATTCTACATATAAACGATACTATATAGTATTTGTCTTTCTCTATATGGCATATTTTACCTACCACAATACCTTCTGGGTTCATCTGTGTTGTCAAAAATGGCAGGATTTTCTTCCTTGTTATGGCTGAATAATATTCCATGGTACATATACATGATATTTCCTTTCTCCATCATCCACTGATAGACGCTTAGGTTGTTTCCATATCTTGCTATTATGAATAATGCTGCAATAAAGGTGGGAATGCAAAGATCTCTTTTAGGTATTTATTTTGTTTCCTTCAAATATGTATCCAGAAGTGGGACTGCTGGATCATATGACAGTTCTATTTTTCATTTTTTGAGTAATTCTTTTTCATAATAGCTGTACCGATTTACATTTCCACCAACAGTTTTCGGGATGGATTTTTACTGCTTGCTTTATCACTATACCTGTGGGCTTGGATATTCTTCTTTTTAGGTCTGTAAGTTCTGTTTTATATATTTAAGAGACATATAGCTGAATATAATATACAGATCTTGTTTGGACTCTGATTCAAAAAATATATTTTAAGACACCTGGAATATTTGAACATAGGCTGTGTATTAAATTTGGTGCATGTGGTAATATCTATCAGGCTAAAGAGTTTATGGGTTAAATTTTATAATATTTTGTAGAATTTGCTCATAGAGTAAATTAGGAAGACTGAGAAATCTATTTCTTTTAAGATTCTTATACTAAATCCTTCTTCGTACTCACAAAAATATACATGATAAATCAAGCTGCTTGGCTTCACATAGAAAGATGGCCTGGTATTTTGTCAGAAGCCATAGTCAAACATAAACAAAGATTCCATTTTTAAAATCACTAATAGAGGATTTTTTTAAGTCTATTTCTATACGTGATACAACAAATATTTGGGGAAAAATAATCCAGTATATACAGTTGTAGATGGGTGGGAATATTTTAAAACTGAAATCAGAAAACTCATGTGATGGTTTATTTTTTGTGTTAACATGACTGAGCTGAGGGATGCCTAGATAGCTGGTAAAACATCATTTCTGAGTGTGTCATGAAGGTGTTTCTGGAAGACGTTAGCACTTGATTCAGTAGACTGAGTAAAGAAGATCCACCCTAACCAACAAAGGCAGACATCATCCAATTCAAATGGAACAAAAAGGATGAAGAATTGTGAGTTCCCTCTCTTTTTTGAGCTTGAACATTCATACTTCCTGCCCTCAGACATCAGAGCTCAGGGTTCTTGAGCTTTCAGACTTTGAGACTTATACCAGTGGCCCTCTGGATTTTAGGCCTTTGGCCTTGGATTGGGACTTACACCATTGGCTCCCTGGTTCTCAGTCCTACTGACTCAGACTGAATTACAGCTTGCAGATGACAGATTGTGGGACTTCTCAACCTCCATACTGTATGATCCAATTCCTATAATAAATTTTACATATATCCATGTATATCCTACTGGTTCTGTTTCTCTGGAGAACCCTGACTAATACAACCCATAAGACAACATGTTATGTAATTTATAAAAACATGGGCTGAGGGGAGATTTCTGACAAAAATGAGTTTGCTAAGATGTAAACTGTCATTAGAATCCAGGGATGTGAGTCAGCTCTCTTCACTGTAGGAATCAACCAAAAAGGCTATGAATTACAAGATATAAAAAGAGAATGCCATTGGGAGGAACTTCAACTAAAATCATCTTTTGTAGGCTGATCATGGAGTAGCTTTAATGGAAACTGATATTTTTCCTCTATTCTGTGAGTTTGAAACCACCCGTCAAGTATCACTCTTAGGAAATCTGTGCAGAGATTTAAAAAATACCATTTTCCAATTGCCTGAGCTCACCTCTTTAATAGGCAATACAATAGGTACTAATTTTTCCTGTTTTCAGGTGTGGAAACTGAAGTTGAAACTCTCAAGTCCATACAGCTCGTGTATAGTATAATGAAAACAACAGCCGTTTATTGAGCAACTACTATGAGACCAGAAGTATATGAAGTATTTTACCAATATAATTGTCTCACAATGAGACTATAAGGAAGGTATAATTATATCCATTTTACGGATGTGAAAATTGAATTTCTGAAAGCTTAAGTGGCCTGTCCAAAGCTCTATTGCAGGTGGTGGGTAGCTGGGATTTTATCCTGGATCTGTCTGGCTCCAAACCATGTATTTTTTCTTGTGTATAATAAAGCCATCGACTGCCTTGTGCTTCAGATTAAAATGATCATTTAATTACATTCACATGGGATTGTTTTAGAGCACGTTACCTTTAAAATTTTCCTTCTTCTTTGTCAATTGTTTTATTTCTTTGCCATTTAATTAGTTTTTCATTATAAAATTAAGGCTTGCTTGTGTGGTTTTAAAGATCAAATAATAAAAAAGGTATCATTAAGGGCCGGCCGAGTGGCGCATTGATTAAGCATTGGCTTGGGATGCCAGCGACCCCAGTTCGGGTCCCACATATGAGGGCCAGTGACACTGCCCTCAAAAAAAAAAAAAAAGGTATCATTAAAAATAAAACTTTCGGGCCGGCCGAGTGGCGCATCGGTTAAGCGCTGGTTTTGGGATGCCAGCGGCCCCGGTTCGGATCCCACATGAGGGCCAGTGACACTGCCCTCTACAGCTAACAACAGCTCCACCTGGATCTGAGCTGTGCGAGCCCCGGTGATGGTGTGGGCTGCAGCCCCTGCTGCAGTGGGCTGCCATAGGCTGCAGTGAGCGGCCCGCAGCCAGTGTGAGCGGCCGGCAGCCAGCGTGAGCTGCCAATAGCCGCGGTGAGCTACATCCAGAGGCCAGCGACCGATCTGCCTCATCTGGGAAGAGCGCAATGACGATACCAACAGTGAAGGAACATCCTCTGCAACTAAACTGAAGAACAAAAAGACAGCAACTTGTCTGTTCCCCTTCCCCGATTCCCCAACGCTGTTCCCCTCCCCCAATTCCCCAATAAAATCTTAAAAAAAAAATAAAAATAAAAATAATAATAAAAAAAAATAAAAATAAAAAAAAGAAAAAGAAAACTTCCCCCATCCTCATCCCATACCCTTTCTAGAGATGACCATTATTAAATTTCATACCGAGTTCTTTTAAAAAAACTTCTGTCTGTATTCAAACACACACACACACACACACACACACACACACACACTCTTTTTACTTAGACAAATACATATTTTGCATAATGTTCTGCCTTTTTTCATTTAACATGTCTTACACGTCTTTTTTATACAAGTACACATCTACGTTTTGGTTTTAATGGCTACATATATTGCCCTTCCATTGTATGGATGTACATCATGCAGGTAACCAATCCCTACTAGGGTTGTTTCCTTTTTTATTATTTATTGCAAACAATACTGCGACAATCAGTCCTGTGTGGAAATCTTTGCATATTTATGTGTTTATCTGTCAAATTGAATTAGGTGCTTGAAAATCAAGGATCATCCTCTAAGCAAGTCTTAAATTTTGTTATAGTAAGTAATGGGATATACATTTCAGGGCCCCAAGAGATCTAGAAGCCAGCTTTAAAAAGCCAGCTTATTCTCTACTCAAAGCAACATTATTCAATATTCAGATTTTATCACGTTGGCTTCAGTCTGCTACTGGTGAGCAAAATTGTTTCAAATATCTGAGCTATCTGGGCTCACCATGTTTTATTAAAATGATCGTGGAGGGTTTTGCCTACAGATGAGTGACATCTTCAAAGGACAAGTCTGGTTTTTTGAATTACTTTCCTTAAAGGTAGAAATCACTGGGAGTGTCCCAGATCCTCCATGCTAATTAAACAGCATGCTGGATCAGTTTCTTTAACAGAGGTTTTTTTTTCATAGACTCTATAATCATTATGTGTTCAATTTGTGGCAATAATATGAAGCGGTTCTGTATAAGAAAGGAGCATGCTGATTATGATATGTCTTACTTGTGAACAACTGTTATCTCACAACTTGATAATTCTCTTTTTTCCCCAAGAGACAAAAGATAATTAAATGTATG
This sequence comes from Aselliscus stoliczkanus, assembly GCA_033961575.1. Lineage (NCBI taxonomy): Eukaryota > Metazoa > Chordata > Mammalia > Chiroptera > Hipposideridae > Aselliscus > Aselliscus stoliczkanus. The sequence continues at coordinate 142,985,287 of CM066729.1, forward strand.
GAGTGTGTTGAAAGGGAGATTTGACTAAGGATTTAATGGAATGAGGGAAAATTCTTATAAGTGGAAATGCTGACTTAAAGGATATGCCTTTTAAATTTCGATAAATATTGTCAAAATGCCCTCTAAAAAGTTGTTGAAGTGTTAATTTCCACAAGTTTCTATTATCCTGAACCCCATCCCCTGTCCACATACACATTCTCATCCTGGAAGTCATTAATGTTCTAATTATGGAAAATATAATTTGTAGAACATGATATCTTGTTTTCTTAATTGCATCCTTAAATTATGAATGAGTTTTAGTATCACATATTCCTTTTGCTTATGAACTACCTGTCTAAAAATTTCTTTTAAGCATCTCAATTTTTGATTCTACAACCTCTGGTTCCTAGATGCTGTGGAAATATTATTTGTTCGTATCTATTACTACATGGAAAACTGCAACATAAAATTTTATTTGTTGCTATTCATTATACAGTTGTGTTATATATTTATCCTTAAGAACTATCTTGTGTGATGACCAAAGAAGGTGTTAGGTAGTATAATAGATTGCCTACAAATAAAGCTATTCCTCCCATCAAGCAGTGAAGACTATATTCTCTCCTCTTGACCCCAGTTGGTTTTATAACATATAGAATGCAATGGAAGCCATGTTGGGCCAATTCTAGGCCCATCCCTTAACAGGTATGGCAGCTTCTGCTTTCACTTGTTTATAGAATGAAACAAGAATTGAACTGTAATGTAAGACAAAGACCCAGCCAACACTCAGCCATTCCAGTCATCCCAGCTAAGGTGCCCGGAATGTAGGTGAAGCCATCTTGGACATTCCAGGTCATATGAAATTCCCAGCTGACTGCAGTCTCACAAGAGATCCTTGTCAATACCATGTGAAGAGGAAGAACCAACTGAGACCAGCTAACTTTCAGAAATGAAAAGAAAATACAAGTCTGAACACTAAGGTTGAGACTCAAATGGCACCTAAAGAGAAAATCATGTGAAATATAAAATAAACACCAATTGTCAAGACAGGGGAGCTTAGTGTAGATGGATGGGGGAAGGCCCCAGGCCAACAGAAAGTACAGGAAACACTTATCTTGAGTTAGGATTCAATGGCTGGGACCAACATTCTAGATTTGTTTCCAATAGAACTTTCTGCAATGATGGAAAGGTTCACTTGTGTCTGTTGAGCACTTGAAATGTGGCCTGTGCATCTGTGCAGCTGAATTTTAATTTTCATTTCATTTTAATTGATTACATTTCTATTTAAATAGCCCCATGTGGCTAGGGACTGCCATATCGGACAGTGCACCTACTACTACCACACATGTCAGAATCCACCCCTAATGAAGGGGTAAAAATCAATAACTCACCCCAACATTGTATCTTTTCATCTGCTTCCTCCTCAAAATTCTGAGAGGAACCTCATCACCCAGACCTTGATTTGCTTAACAGTCCCCAGAAAGCTGCTTAGAATGACCATATAATCTGTCAATATCTCCACTTGGAGAACCAAGAAGCCGAAGACATGGGTTCCCATTTGTTACGGCCTTTGAGTTAATATAGATGGGGCTGGGAATAAAAACTTTAAAAAAAAATCTATCTTTGCTTTTGATTCTATGTCTATAAATAGTATCGAGGTTAAAAAAAATTAAAAACACCTATTATAAAGGAAATTTCTAAGAATTTAATTAACGTATTGAAATTCAAACACAAACATATATATATATATATATATATGTTGGGTTTCTTAGGCATCTTTCAATACAGAAATGTTTTGTGTGTGTGACCTCTATTAACCTCTTGCAGCAGCAATAGGACACATTTTGGGAATGCTCTTTCAGAAAACTGCCAAAGAATTTTTATTAAACTGGCCTAAATGTCATAATGAAATATTGAACACTTCAACCATGAATACTACATGATAATTTTCCAAAATCAATTCCATTTCCTTAATTAGAGAATTAATCATTTGAGATTATTAAACAAATATGAGGTAAGATTAAAATGATGGTTTTCATTTCCTTATAGGTTAATTTTTAAATATTTAACAAAAATAGAATAATACTCTTCTCAGAGAAGGCAAGATTGTAGCTGAGATTTAATTTAATTATGTGGTAACTAGGCTCCAAAATTTTCAAACACTGTTTTTAATATTCCTACCTCTTGACAGCAATATTGACATTCTCATGAATAAAATCAGCCTTCTTCTATACCTGCCTGGCAATGAGCCATGCTTTTCCAAGAAGCCAAGGACAAATAATTATTTCAAGGACTTTTTACTAGAGAGAAATCCTTGTTTTCTTAGGAGAATAGAATTTGTTCTGCTTCACTGTCTGAGTTCACACTACTGAAATTGAAAATGTATGATTTCTATTTCCTATGATTCCTCAAAGGACTCTCCTACCCTCTCGATTTTGTTCCAATTGGATCATCAAATTAAGGTAAACCAGCAAATTATTCCAATCACTTAAAGACTTGGTTAAAATGGGATGTCTCTTCTCCCCAAATTCTTATTTATGGAATTTTATGTTAATGCAGCCCTCAAAGGTCACCTTCCTCCACAGTTCTCCCAGGGACTGCATGTTAGAATTGTGGAGAGCAAAGGGAGGTGTTTAAAAACACAGATTCCTGGGCTCACTCCAGACTAATCTCAGTAAAGGCAGGCATAGATATCCTTGAAGCCACTTGGGAGATTCTAATGACTCTTACACCTTTGAGCTATTCCATCCTGATCACTTTACAGACATGCCTATTGTACTTAACAGCTGCCATACCTGTTAAGGGATGGGCCTAGAATTGGCCCAACATGGCTAAGGGTGATGTAACCATTTCGTTTCTTATCTTCGAAACCATCAGGACTGCAGCAGTCTGACCAAGTAGTGTTTTTCTAGCTTGTGCATGAGTCAAGGTTACAGTGGGGGTTTCCAGGGCCATATCAGGGGGTGGAAGGGAACAGTGATGGGGGAGGTGACTGATCTCCCCCCAGAACACCCCTCTCTTAGCCAGTTGAGGTTCTTCATATTTTGTTTGAAAAGAGGGTTCCACTGCTAAGGGATGCCAAATCTGACAAAAATCACTTCTCTAAAAATGTGAACATCTTGTGTCCACTTCTGAGATGTTTATCAAAGTATCTTAGGAGCCAGACACCAGCTCAACTATTAATGAAATGTAAAAACACTTAAAAGAACAGAGGAGTGTTTATTCTTAAATCATATATTTCTCAGGTGTATGGTGACCTCCAAGAGCTACCTAAACTCAAACATTTGCACCCATGAAAAATATATGTAGCAGGTAAAAATCTCAGGCCACAGTACAAGTTTTTAAAATGTGTTTCATTTTTCTGCAGCTAACTTAATTTCTATTTTTCTATCCTATTACCCTGGTATTGAATGTACCCTGTCCTTAATCCCCTGGTTGTGTCTAATCCAGGGGGATTTAGGCAATTTTGAGGCATCAGGGAAGGACTCTGTTCCCTGGTCCTGCTTGTCTGTCTTTGATGGCATCCTTGGAAATATCCTCTTTCCCACTTAGGCTCAGGTCATGGACACATGAGGATCCTGTTTACTCCTGACTATAAAGTCCCTTAGGTTCAGCTCTCTATCAATGGCTTTTGCCTATTACTTGGTCTCTCCAGAAAGCATTCGTAGCTCCTCCAACTCTCCTGGGTTTGGGGGACCATGTGAGGGTGTATCAGGCTCCTCTATGCAGACACCTTTCCACCATATCTGCTCTATTGCTTCCCCACCACGCTGCTGAGAGGATACCCATAAAGTTTGCTGCCACTCCTAGATCCACACGAAAGTGAGGCACACAGCTCTTCTCTGCTGTGATCCTCTCCCAAAACTTTCTCGAGGACCAGCCCCAGAAGCAGGGACAAAGGCACAGGGTCTCTCTCTAGAAAACATCAGTGTCTGTGTCCTCTGAATCTTCTTTCTTATGGACATTATAGTTGAGAGGGTGGGAAATCTATCTTGAACTGAGAACATTTTCTTTCAAAACCATTATTCTGTTCTGAAGTTTTCAGAATTCAGGCTCTTGCGACCCAAAGCACCTTTTCTCTCAAGACAATTGTTTCTGCTATGATTCCAAAGGTCTACGTTAAAACTCTAGCATGAAGAATTGCTTACTTGTTCTTCCCTTCCCTTGTGTTATCTTTTTCCAGATGCTGCCTCAGTGGAAGTCAGGGGAGTCATAGGAGACAAAGGAGGATGGGGGTGTGGGGAACATGCCATGTAATACATCAATATCATATCTTTCTACACATACACATGGGAGAAATATCAATCAGGTTCTGATAAGTTTCTTGACCTCCCTTCAACATGCATCACTGTTTCGTCCCTTTCTCCTTCTTGCATATATTCTCTAACCAGGATCTACTACATAATTTGAGGGATCCTGCACAAAATAAAAATGCAAGGCACCTTGTTCAAAAATTATTACTAATTTTTTGCAGAACATTAAACCAAGTGCAGGGCCTTTCTGAATGCAGTGGCCCTGGGTGATTCCACAGGTTATACCCGTGAAGTTGGCCCTGTTTCGAATACTTGTAGCATCTCTTCCCTTGACTTTTATTGGAATATTATTTGTATTGTCAAAAGAATACACAGAGAGCTTTACTTGTTATGAATATTTTTAGAGTGAGAAACAAGCTGTTGGAAGACAGGGAGACTTCAAATAAAAAACTGGTATGAAGTTCAAGGCATGACATTACAAGAGTGCTTATAAAGTGAAAATAAGGAAGTGGTTTAGCCTAATTCACAATGATTGGTTATTATAGTGGGGGTTTCCAGATGGCAGGGAATAGGCTAAAATTAATTATCTTACACAATGTTAGGAAGATGACTTAAGTTTTATGGTTATCAGGGGCATTGACAAGAAATAACCTGTTTCACTTATGTTCATAAAATAAGCTAGATTTAGTTTTGCTTATGTGTCTTAAATTGTTTTGTCTGCTTGGGGGATTTTCAAGCCTGGTCTCATTTTTATTTTAACAGGATTTTCAAAATAATATAAGAAAATCTAAGTGTCTAGCAATAGGAATTCATAATATAAATGACTGTATTTCCACATGATATACAACTATGCAGTTATTTGTAATTATATGGGGATATTAAACATGGGAAAGTGATTTGGCATATTGGAAAAGTTAATGTGCCTGCCCTGACCACCCTCAGTTATAACAGAAATCAGCTCCACCCATCCCTCAGGGAGGGGGAACCTTGTTTTACTACATGTCTCCTCCCTCCACTATCGCTCATTGGCTCAGGAGTGAGTAACATATCCAAGAGTGACCAATCAGGAGTGAGTAACAGTTCCAAGAGTAGCCAATCAGTAGACTTTCCAGCAACCTATTATCTGTGTGAGCTTGATGGAAAATGAGGGGAGCAAAGTTTGAAGTTTGTATAAACACCCAGGAAGTACAGGACAATAAGGGTGAGAGCTCAATTTAAAGGTCACAAGCTAGAGTTAGAGCTAGAGTAGCCACTATAAGAAGTAGTAAACTGAAAATATGGGGGAGGAGAAATAAAGAATCAGTAGCCAAAAGCAACTGGAAGCAGGGTAAAATGACAAATGATGGGCAACCAGCCACGTTGTCAGCACAGATTTGCTACGGGGCCTTCAGCTCCTGATGCTCAGGTCTTGGCAGCTGCTTGGGATCCGGACCCACACTCTAGCACATTCCACAAGGGGCAGGCCCTAATGTGGCCCCTCCTCTGAGATTTCTAAGACAATTTCCTTGTCATTATTTGTAAATCTTTTCAGTAAGCCCTTTACATGAACTGTCCTTAATGGGTCTCTATCTTTGCAATTGTTATAACAGTATCACAGTCTATAGACTCTAAGCCCAATTTTATATTTTTAATGTGTGCATATATGTATATGAAGTGCTTGTATGGATATGAAGTAGTCCCAAACTTACTAACAATATTCTTAGATTTATCAAGATTATGTGGCTTTATTTCCCCATTAACTGATTTGATCACCTAACCTAAAGAGTTCTCACTGGGTGCCAAAGACAAATAGACTTGGCAATGTTACAGTGTTCTGTGGCATAAATATCTCCACCCAGCTTCCACATTCATTTAAAGTTCACCCCCTAAGGGGCTGGCCAAGTGGCACGATGGTTAAGCGCTGACTTCGGAAGCCAGCGGCCCCGGTTCAGTCCCATATATGAGGGCCAGTGACACTGCCCTCAAAAAAAAATTTTTTTAAATAAACAAATAAAGTTTACCCCCTAGGTTTTTGTTAAAGATATACCTGCATGTATACAAAATAACATATTTATAAAGCTATTCATTGCAGTATTATTTGTAATAGCAAAATGTTATCTCTGTACATCAATAAGGAAAGACTTAAATAAGATATAAAGCATCCTTATAATGAAATACTCTTCAAAAACAAACAAAAGAATGAGTACACTATGTACTTGCTGATATGGAAATCCCAATGATATATCTTTAAATGGGAAAATGAGGGTCAAAAACAATTATTCTACCTTTGACTTACGAAAAGGAAAAAATGAGATTAAGTATATACATTCACATTTGTTAGCAATAGCATTAAGAAACTCTGGAAAAAGACACAAGAAGCCAATGATGGCATCTTTTGGGAGAAGTGTCATTAGGAGACTAGTAGGAATGGGGTGGTTGGGAGGCAAGACTTCTTCCTGAAAATCTCTGTATATTGTTTCAATTTTGTGACTACATTACTATAAAAATGAAGCATAGTTTTAAAAAGCAATAGTATTAACCACCTATGAGAGTGATTTAAATAGTTTTCTTTAGTGTGGCTCTGGGTAAAATATTGGTTCCTCAGATTTACCTTAATTCCCCCTAACCAATAGTGGGTTAGGGTAGATTAAATCATCTCATGGTGGTAGAGTGGGGGAAACAAGAATCCCTGATCTCTCTTTTCTGCCTGATCATGCTTTCCAGGCATCTGCAGCTGAAGTTGGCAACCGGTGTACTTTACCGTCTGGTCTTTCTTAATGTGTTCAGGCTCAGTGGTGCTATCAGGCTGACTTGGTCTGCCATAGGGCTTGCTGGTGTTCAAGACCTTCTGGGTCCCTCCGATCTCCTTCACATGGCTCTGCTTTAAGTCTGATCCCACAGTATCTGCTATGAGATAATCCTGTCCAAGTCTGTTGACTTTCATAGAACAATTTTCTGATTCGACCCCCATTCCCTACCCCATCCCCTACCTCAGCTTTCAGGCACCCATTGGTCTAATCCATGACACGTAGGAATTAGAAGAGTTCTGGAAAGCCAAACCACAGTTTTCCCTTTATCTTCCACGGAGAGCTTCCAAGTTTACACTGATGTGGCCAGCTCCCAGGTTTGCACATGGGAAACGTACAAGGCTATATCTCCCAGGGACCCAGATGTGAATGGACCCTTAGCATCACCACCTCCCCCAACTTTTCTTACACACTTGTCTTTGGCCCAGAAAGGGGCATAAAATCTCCTTTCCCATTAGCTGAGCCATTTCATTTTTCCCCACTATCCAGATAATTGTCTCAGATTACAGTTTATTTGGCTAGTTCAGACCCAGTCTAGGAAACAGATAATGGGAGATAGCTTATGTGGCTCTCCCATAACTATCTTTTTTAGGTCTCATAATTTAGTCTTCGATGTCCATCCTATTTGGTTAAGGGAATGCTAACCTTCTTTCTTAGTAATAGCAGGCTTTATTTAAGGTAAAAGGGCACTCAGGAAACTATCACTTTTCCCATTTCCCTTGTATCACAAGCTCTCTGAATATTACTATCCCTTCCCTTCAGTGGCATGTTCAGTGATGGCATGGCTATATTATTACCTAAATAATAATACTGAGCTCTAGAGCACTTACTGAAACATTTTATTTATTTATTTTTAGATTTTAATTAAATTTATTGGGGTGATCTTTGTTAGTAAAATTATATAGGTTTCAAGTGTATTATTCTATAAAACATCATCTTTACATTGCATTGTGTGTTCACCACCCAGAGTCAGTTCTCCTTCCATCACCATACATTTGATCCCCTTTCCCCTCTTCTACTATACCCGGCTTTTCACTTACCCTCTGATAACCACAAAACTGTTGTCTGTGAAAAAGTTGAGAACCTTATGACTTTACTCATATGTGGCATATGAAACTGAAAGCAACACACAAACAAACAGTGAGAAATTCTAATTATTACCTCTCTGACGGGTAGCAAGAACTCTAGTTGACCCATTACCTTAATTTAAACAAAGGGGGTAAGCTTTTCTGGTAGTTATAGGGACTGCTGTGATGATTAAGAGACATTTTGGTGGTTATATCCTTATTGACTGAAGACCCACTTGGTAGAAAGTGGTGTTGTGCAAGACACTAAAAAAAAAAGTCTCATATTTCATTTTGTGAAAAACTTCTGTGGCAATTCTCCACAAAAGTAATTTGATTCCTGAAATTTTTTTTCCCTTATGTGTCTTTAAAACTTCTGAGTTATGTATTCCACCTGGGAGAAAAATTCCCCAGGCAACATGTGGAATTAACAGAGGTAAAGAAGAAAATCATTTTTGGTGGTGAAACAATACTCCATGTTACCTTTCATTTGTGTAGAAAAAGCCCAGCCAAGTCCATTTATCATTATCAAGGACAATAAGTAATTTAGCCTCCTAAACACTTTCACATTCTCTTTTCACATAATAATACATTTTTCAAAAAGAGCTGTGTCCAAAACCCCATCCAATATGTTTCTCTAGACAACGTAACTTCTATAGTTTCAACTTATTTATTTCTAGTCTAGTATTACTGGGAGGCAGAAAAAAAATCCAAATGGTTCTGGTTGCATAACAAAGCCTACATGCCAGGAACCCTTAGAGTCACAATTCCAAAAGCAGTCCTCCAAATGTGCATGTCCTGTTTTCATTACCCAAACAATGCTTGAGTGGTTCATAGCACATCTTAACCAGAGAAGCCTTGTTTATATTGAATGATACCGACGGCAAAGAATTCTGCCAAAACATTTTGTAGCACAGGTATGAGGCTTGCCTAAAGCATAGAACTCAAGAAACTCAGTAGTCATTTGATTTGGCTTGGTACATTTAATCTCAACATAAAATTTTCAAGAAACTATGAAATCACTTGCAATATTCCCCTCCTGTGTCAGTGGAGAGAAATGGATTACTCACTCCTACCAATTTTCTTTGATTTCTGCAGTAAAGAGACAGATGGCGAAGTGGCCATTTTAAAACATGGCTGCAAATTCTTTGGCATTCCTCCTTTTGAGGGGTGGGGTATCAGACCCTCCCCTTGAATCCTGACAAGGTTGTGATAGCTTCCACCAATAGAGTATGGCAGAAGGGATCCTATATGTTTTCCAAGGCTGAGTTATAGAAGGCCATACTACTTTTGCTTTATTTGTTGGAACATTTCTTCTTAGAGCCTTGTGCCGTCACTTAAGAATCTGATTGCCTTAAATCTACTATGCTGGAAAGGTCTGGGATAGGGACCCCAGCTGACAGTCCCAGCTGAGTCCAAGCTTCCAGCCATCCACTCCCACCAAGGAGACACCCATGTGAATGAAGCTGTCTTGGACCCTCCAGTCCAGCCTGTTTTCCAGCTGAATAACATCAAGCAAACAGAAAAAAAAAACACAGGAAAATTCTGTCTGACCTGGACTTACAAAATCATGAGATGCTATTTTAACCACCAAGTTGTGGGGAGTTTCTATTATAGCAATAGATAACCAGAATGGTTACCTCCTAAGTTATGTTGTCATTGATCAGCAGGCCACTCTTAAGCAGCATAGTTTTCTGTTTGCTAGATAAGGCACAAAGTCACACAGTATTGCAGGCCTAGAGCTTGACTCCAGCTATTATTGAGAACTGTGTCTTCTTTCTTCCTGATGACATCATTTGATGTTGGTCATAAAATTTCCAAACTAGAATATTAAAAACAATGAAATCCACTGACTTTCGAATTGTGTTCTCTGGGGCCTTAGGATGCCCTAAAAGGTGACTGAGGGCTCATCCTGGGAAAGGAAGCAATGAGGTTAGGATTTCCCAGAACGGGAGGTTCTGGCCCTCTTTCAAACCAAATTTGCTTTTGATAGCTGTATAAAGTATATTTTGATATTCCACGTAAGATATCTTTTAGGGAAAAAAAAGTTTTCATTACTTTAAAAAAAAAAAACCTAACAAAAAAGTTTTCAAAGTAGGACTCTTGTCCTAAATCCTCATTTTAAAATGAAAAAGCCATGTCCTGAGAAACAAAGCACCTTGCCCAGTGTTATATCCAGTTATTGGCCAATCAGTCCTACTACAGTGATTCTACCTTGGTGATACAGTTAGCCTGTGTCATGCACATTAGCAAGACCCAAGACTGAGATGAGTTTATTTATGCAATCGATATTTCCTGAATACCTGTCAGGTACCAATTCCCATACCAGGTCCTGGAGATGTAGTGTTGAATGTGATGGGCATGGTCATTGCTCTTATTGGAGTTACCCCTTGACTGGAAATAATTATCAACCAGTAATCGATGAGCTTCCTTTCTATAAATGTCTTCAGCCTCCATCTCCATCTTATTCATGACAAGAATTATTAATAGAGAAAATGTTAAAAGTCATATCATTTAGTCTCTTGCTGAAGGCAAATGTCAAGTTGTAACAGGGGAAAAGGAAGGGAGCAGGGAAGTATAGTAATCGACAAACAGGAAGAATTAAGCCCCGGTTAAACAGAGTAGGGCCGCGTGGATAAGAGCACAAGGTAATATAGACATTTGTAAAATTTTATTGTTATAAAATTGCCAAAAGGAATTCTCAAGAAGTTTTACCCACTTCTTTGAGTTTATTCAATTTTGAGAACATGCTCTTAATTATTTCAAGAATTTTGTTAAGTGAGTACCACACATCTCAGGTAGCATTCATATAACATGCTTTAAAAAGAGCAAACCAAACACAGGTAGGAATGTGAGAGTTTTGAAAAAGAAGTAGGCCACTTGAGAGGGTTTTTCGACGTAAGTGATTTCTGAGCATGTACAGATATAAAGATAACAAATCAAAATATCTCATCCAGTCAAAAAAATCCAACCTCTTGAGGCAAACCAATTGTAGAACTTGTAAACCAAAGAATTCTTTCTTTTTTTTTTTTTTGAGGGCAGTGTCACTGGTCCTCATATGTGGGACCGAACCAGGGCCGCTGGCTTACCCAAGCCAGCGCTTAACCACCGCGCCATTCTCCCCGCCCTACCAAAGAATTTTTAATGACTGAGTTAATGTTGTGGAGTCTCCATGTTTAAAAGTGCAAAAGAGATATTTTAAACTTTCTATTTTAATTTTAATTTAAATAAAGGCTCTGCTTGAACACTTGAGAAAGGCGAGCTATAAGAACAATCTTTCCATCTCCTTCTCTTCTTTAAAAGACTCCAGTTTTAGCAAAATCATCTTCAACTCATCCACAAATTCTTTGTGTTTCATGGTCCGTAATTTAAACCTAAAAGTGTTTTGTTTTGTTTTAATAGAGAAAGCTCATTTATTTGGCATTGCCATCATGGAATAACATGTTATGACAAACTATAATTCCGGAGAGCGGTCATTTTTACTACATATAAATTATTTGTTTTCACACCTATAAAATACAAACAAAAATATATTGATTATTATTTAAACTTTGGTGATTCATATGACATGACAAAGATTGAATTTCAGTCTCCCATTGTAAATATTTATTCTCATTGCCTATGATAATAGATATAAACAATGATAAATATTGGGCTGAGTCTTCATTATTGTATGAGCGAGATTTTGAAAAGGTTTTAAAAATCAAGCTTGTATGTGAACTTTTTACTTCTGTTTGTTTAGAAAGCATATTTAAAAGAGCATCCTTAAAAAGAAAAGAGTAAACTACACACACACACACACACACACACACACACACAGCAGGCACATAATTATATATTTTATCTATCTCCCCAAATCAGACATGAATTCTTTGTTACTACTGCGTGTATCTTGAAGTCTTGTATTATCAATCTCCTAGCCCAGAAGCTGAACCCAAAGACAGTACTCAATAAATGATTGTTGAGAGAATAGGTAATAAGTAGTACTTTATAGAATTTCTCTTGCATCGATTAACTTTGTTTTGTTATTCACAACAACCTTATGACTAAAGAGAGTCGATTAAAAAAATGAGGCTTAGAATATTTGTCATCTTTACAGCCAAAGTATTATTATATGATGGAACTAGAACTGGACTATTCTGACTGAATCCTGTCTCTTTCCACTCCTTGGACTTACCTCCCATCATAGGAGGAAATAAAAGCTTTCAGCTCTTATTGTTGTTGTTATTCCAGCAAAATAAACATGTGTTATAGTGTTAGTTTATCTACTTATTTATTCTCTAGCACTGTGCCTTTTATCATTTGCTTCATAACACTACAATCTGTAATTCCTTATATACTCATATGTGTTACTTTGTTTGTTTGTTGTCTGTCTCTCCTACTGGACTATAAATTCCTCAGGGGCAGGGAGCAGGTCAGTTTAATTACCCAGAGCCCTTTGCTGCGCAGCATGCATAGTAAGAATTCAGAAAACATGTGTTGAATGTTTATTGAACGTTACAGAAAATGTTTCCATTCTGTCTTCAATTGCTGAGCTACAATAGTATTAGGAAGCATGTTGATCCTGGGGGGAGGTGGCATTGAGTAAATGTACAGCCAGCACAAGAATCAGATGCCTAGGAACCTACCCTCCATGTATTGACCACACTCTCAGAGCCAAGTAGCTGACATTTATTCTTAAATATTAGCTTTTCATCTCATTGAAATGTTGTTTCCAATAGAATCTGACATTTTCATCCATGATTGACTTCCTACCTAGGAAAAATCAAGTTTAGAATCCTTCTTATTATTTGGTAGGGGCTTCTTTTAATTGTTTTTAACTTTTTTTTTTTAATTTTGAAAGTAAAATATACACTTGATACAAAATTGAAACATATAATATGTAAATTATAGCTGTTGTTCAAACCTGGTCCTATTTCCCCCCAAAAAATCTTTTTTCAGTTCCTTATAAATCTTTCCAGGAAGGTTTTATTCATTTACTCCTTTCTGTGTGGGGGTGAGTGAGTATGTGTGTGTGTGTGTGTGTGTGTGTGTGTGTGTGTGTGTGTGTGTGATGTTGTAATTTATTATCCAAACCAAGACCCTTTTGAGGGTGAAAGAAGGTACCACTAACAATTATGCAGGGACAGCAAGCATAAGCCAGGAATATCCTTAGCAAACCTTGACATATGGTCACCCAAACTTGAAGCTTTACCCAAACCTTAGCAGGGTACATCAAGTTCATGATCACTGTTTGAAGACCTGGTTTTCTGAATTGCCCAGCTGTTCCATCCAGTTTCATGCGTTAGAGATTAGTCTGTGATGACGCTTTTACTGGTCCCCAGGGAAATAAGTATAATTAATACCCAATGATGATATTTTTATAAAACTAAACTGATTCAATTGAAAATTTGTATCATATGCTGAGGTTATGCCCTTCCTACTCTTTGTTGGTATTTAAATGTAATTTCAAGTGTGTAGTGGTTGCTGTTTTCAACAGTTCCAAATTCAAATTTAATTACAAGGAACAATAACACAGTAAAATAGGTCTGACAGAAAGCTTGGCAGTAGACTAGTCAAGAGCTGCTATAAAGGTTCAGTGATAGTCTTGAAGGCCCAGGCTCTTGTTTTATTTTTTTAGATCCACCATCCTTACTTAGCAAAATACCTCATCCTTAGCAGGATACCTCCTCATTTTACATAGCAAAACAACTGCTGTAATTCCAGACATCACGTTCCAGTTCCAGCAGAAAGGGGAAAGGGCAAAAGCCTTTTACTCATAATGTTTAGTTTTTAAAATAATTTGGCCGCGGCTGGCCCAGTAGCATGGTGCATAAGCGCTGCCTTGGGAAACCAGCGGCCCCGGTTCTGGTCCCACATATGAGGTCAGTGACACTGTCCTCAAAAAAAAAAAAAAATTGGCCGAAAAAGCCCTACCCAGTAGATGTCCCTTTACATTTCAACAGACAGAATGAGGCTACATAATAGCCTATAAACCAATCACTGACCTGATCAAGACAGGCACAGAGCTTTTTAAAAAAAAACCAACAAATCCCAGATCATGTCATGCCTCTGCTCATACCTCTAAAGGTTTCCCCACTGTGTTCAAGGTAAAAACCAAAGTCTACTCGGCCCCATGCAATTTGACCTCCCCTGTCTGATTGTCTCCTATTCTCCCTGTCACTCACTCTGTTCCAAATACCCTGGCCTCTTTGTTGTTCTTTGAATACTCCCAGTATGCCACCTCCCTCAAGGCCTCTGTGCTTGCAGTGTCCTCTGCCTCAGTGCGACTCACTCCCTTCTCATTGAGGCCATCTCCAACCGTCAATGTGAAGTGAAGTAACAACCATCCTCCCCCTCAGCCCTTCATGCCTTATCTCATCTTGCTTGATTTTTCTCCCTAGTCCACCATCTGACATACTCTATTTGCTTATATATTTAGTTATTGTCTCCTCCCACTAGAATACAAGCTTCTTGAGGGCAGGAGCATTGTCTGTTTTGTTCGCTGCTGTATCTCTCATGCTTACAGCTATGCCTGGCTCATGGTAGGTGCTTGATTAACATTGAATGAATGAATGAATGAATGATGAATGAATCAATGAGCACGCTGGTCTAGGGTCTATTGAAGTAGAGGCCTACCTTTCCTAAGATCAAGGGATCTCCCCTCTCTGAACAAGCCTGACTCTAGGGGGTGGAAAAGGCTGCTGAATAGGTAATACGCAGTGTTAGTCACAGTGCTCTTACTTGGGAAACTGAAAAATGGAAAACTCTCTGTTGGGTCCTCCCAATTAATAAAATAAAACCCCAAATTGCAGTATCTAGAAACCTTTCTGGGCCCCCACCATTATTACCTCCCTGCCCTTTCATCTGTACTTTGCCTGTTCAACATAGCTAATGATGTTGGCCCTCTCTCCTTCTGAGTCAGACAACATTTCCAGGGGCACCATCTTTCTAATCTGTCTGCCTTCTCTGTGTGGACCTCGGATAGTCTCCACTTCCCAGGCCTGCCCTGTGGGCAGCTCCTTCTCTACACCTCAGCCCCCTCCACTGTGGAAAATGGGACCCAAACATATTAAGCACTCTTCTATATGTCTTAAACGTAAATTCCTAAGAAGCAAACCATCAATACATTCTAATGACTACATCAGTCAAAACAGAAACAAAATACATTAGAGGACGCATGCATAAAACATTTGGTAATGACATAATTTCCAAATTATTTAAGTAGAGCTCATAAAATATAAATTCTTACTCTACTACTGATTTGAATCAAGATTTTAGTCCTTGGTCTGCAATCACCATTGGAAATGTAATTAGATTCCAAATAACATGTTCTAAATTGGTCTTTTAACTCTTACAAATCGTTTTCTGCCTCTAAACTGTATCCCTCAGCCTCTATTTTTCCCTGGGTTGTTACAGACTAATAATAAAGGAGTTCACCTTAATAAAGGAGTTCACCTTTATTATTAGCCTAAAACTGTTTTTTTAGCAAAATGATGATTAAATGTTAGAAAATTAGTAGTATTCTGTGTTACAGAATTTGGAGAATGGATGTGCCCACAATGCGGAGAACAGTCAGCAGGCTTGTGGGTGGGAGACCGGGGAAAGGAGGACAGATTTCTCTGTCCCTGGCATGCACAGAACATCTGCTCCTTTATATTAAATGGAAAATCAGACTCACCACAGCACGATAAATCAACTTCTGAGGTATAATCGGGTAGCTAATTTTCAAAAGAAATAATATGCTCTGTAAAGACAAACAATTCTGTCTTGGCAAGAGGGACTTTACTTTTGAAATTTTGTATGGGATTAAATTACATCTTATCACCATTTCAACATTGGATTTCAAAATAGACCTAAAAGGGTTTTGTACTTATTTGGTCTTAAGATAATTAATAAAAGTGATGGTCCTTTCTTCTCTACCCCCCTGCTCTGTTTCCGGGGGTGCACATAATTATGGACACATGTGGTGGATGCAGATGCATTTAAATCGATAGGGTTTGAGCCCCTATTGTGAGCTGGGCACTGTCGGTGGAGATGATAATGTTCCAGACCAATAGCATGCCTGCTTTTAGGAAGCTTATATTCTGGTGGGATGTGATAATAAATAACCATCATACAACACATGAATAAGCGGAAAAATATCAGATAGAGATGAGTGTTAAGTACTGTATTAGAGGACTAAAACAGATTGGTTTGACTTTTTTGATGGGTATAGTTTTATAAATTTTTTTTTAAAGATTTTTATTGGGGAATTGGGGGAGGGGAACAACGTTGGGGAATTGGGAAAGGGGAGCAGATAAGTTGCTGTCCTTTTGTTCTTCAGTCTAGTTGCGGAGGACGTTACTTCACTGGCTCATGTTGGTATTATCACGTGCTCTGCAGATCAGTCACCGGCCTCTGGACGGCCGCTCACTGTGGCTATTGACAGCTCACTTCGACTGCCAGCCACTCACGCTGGTTGCCGGCCATTCACTGTAGCTTATGGAAGCCCACTGCAGCAGGGGCTGCAGCCCACACCATTGCTGGGACTCACGCAGCCCAGCTCCAGGTGGAGCTCTCATTCACCATCTTAGCTGTAGAGGGCAGTGTCACTGGCCCTCATATGTGGTATCCGTCCCACGCCAGCTCTTAACCAACGTACCACTTGGCCGGCCCTAGTTTTATACATTTTAACGCAAGCATAGAATCATGTAACCACCACCTATGTCAGGATACAGGTAGTGCCATGACCCCAAAACTTTCTTATGCTATCCCTTTGCAGTCACATTCTCTTCTACCCCTAACGTCTTGCAAATGACTGATCTTTTGTCTAGTGCTAGAGTTTTTACCTTCTTTTTTAAGTTTGGCGTCTTTCATTCAGCACAATGTCTTTGATATTCTTCCAAGTTGTTGCATGTATCAATAGTTTTTTTCCTTTTTTATTACTGATTGGAATTCCATTGTGTGGATATACCAAAGTTTATTTACATATTCATCCTTTTGAGGACATTTGATTTGTTTCTAATTTTTAGTGATTATGAAGAAACCTGCTATAAACATTTGTGCATGGGTTTTTGTGTGAACACAGGTTTTCATTTAAATTGGGTGAATACCAAGGAGTGGGATTGCTGAATAATAAATGTATGTGAAACTTTATAAGAAGATGCCAAACAGTTTTCTGGCATGGTTGCCCCATTTTGTATTCCCATCAGAATGTTTGAGTTTCAATGGCAGAGAGCACTTGATATTGTCCTTTTAAAAGGTCATTCTAATAGTTTGAAGTGATATCTTATTGTGGTTTTAATTGGCATTTCCCAACTTATTAATGATGTTGAACATCTTTTAATGTATATGTTTGCTTTCTGTATTCTCTTTGGCAAAGTATCTACTCAAGTCTTTTGTTCCTTTTTAATTTGGGGTGATTATTTTCTTATTGTTGAGTTTTAAAAATTCTTCGTATATACTGGTTACAAATCATTTTTGTAGGATATGTGATTTGAAAATATGTATCCTCACCTGTAACTTGTCTCTTCACCCTCTTAATGGTTTCCTTCACAGAGCAAAATTTTTAATTTGAGAGAAAATTGTGATGCTGGTGGTGTTGCCAAAGATGGCTGATGCAATGGTTGTGGCAAAGTCTCAACTATTTAAGAGCCTCAGGGCATTGCAGTGCCTTTGGTGCCTGTGGTAATGGTTATGGGGATCAGCAAAGGGAGGCCTGTGTGACCGACCTTAAGTGGCCACTCCAAAGATCTTGCCCTCCAAGTGCAACCCTGCAAGTAGCAGCAGCTGAGATGGTGAGTGAAGAATGGATTGGAGCAATCATGTCTGGGATTTATGGTATGACACGTCTTAACAGAACTTCCCTTAATAGGGTGGAATTCAGAGGAGGGGGAGATCCCCTTTGTTCAGAGTGGTAAATTAAGGTGAATTCTTTCATCCCAATATACATTAAATTGTAGTATTTCTCTTTTCCCTGTCCTGGGTGTTTGTTCCACTTCATTGACTGCAGCAAGTTGAATATTCGGTTAGCTTGGCACCACATTAAAAACACTCTGTCTTCCAAAATAATTACCTAGTTTCATCTACAAAAAAAAAACCTTGCCAATAAAATCAAACACAAAGACATGCTTTAAATAAGTTATGTGTGCGTTCTCATTGTTTCCTGTGTCAGATTTCCAGAGAAAGCCCATTATTCCTCCAAATGAGTTTTCTGATCACTTAAACAAATAGAGCATTCTGTTCCTCTCATTTCTTGTCATAATGAATATTTTCAAATTAATGTAGCACGCAGTTAATATGTATGACATTGTTGTTTTCTGATAAATTTGCTGTCAAACTTTGAAATAAACAGGCCTGTGGTAGCAGAATAGATCTATACAGTTTCAAATATTTTCAAAGCTCATTTCTATTCCTACCATTCTAATTTCTGAAAAAATAACAGAAGCATAATAAATGTCTTCTTTCTTGAATATAATTTCTCGAATCTAATAAGAAATTCAGGACATTAAAATGCTAAGCCTCAAAACCGAAATCTTTCCCTATTTGGCCAACAAGTATTAGCTTCTCTCTCATGTTCAGATGTTGAGTTCAATAGACATTAGAATTTTCTATTGCTGTTGATTGTTAAAGTAATGAAAAGAGGGTAGAAAAAGGATCAGAAAATTCTGTATTTCTACAGAGGAAGATGTTTTCTAAGATGAAGTTTAAGATGTCTATAAATATAGGTCTATTCCAAGTTAACATGAACCTTAGGACACATTTTTTTTTTTTTGAGGCAGTATTACTGGCCCTCATATGTGGGACCGAACCAGGACACATTTTAGAATAAGTTTAAACTGGGGTTATTTTGTAAAAGGACTTTGAAAGCATGGCCAAAGTCAGAGAATGTGTATTTATTAGAGAAAATACATCAAGAAATAAAGTGATGCTTTATTTTACTTTATTGTTTAGAACAAATAGGTGCCAAGTTCAGGATGATCAGTAAGTTGACTCAGGTGTTCATCACCTGTCATCGTAAGACCCACCCCAGAAGCAATGTTCTCTCATCCACTTTAATCCCAAGGAATTTCTATTCCTTTAGTTTCTCCTCTTTACTTCCAGAACTTTTTATACAATTTTGAACTTTTCTGTACTATTCAGGGGGACTGCAGGAGGGGCTTAGTAATTCAGATGTTCACAATAATTACAGAAAACATGGTCCAGCATATGGGTAAACGATTGTGCATGGGTCCTTGAAGCCTCAAAGGAAGGCTAAGAGAATTTTGGTTTTAAGACTTGTTATCAAAACAAAACAGCTCAGGAAAGCTGCAAATGAACTTTTAACTTAAACAACTTAGCTTTTTGGTGAACTCACTGAGAGAAAAATTGTAAAACGTATCCTTAGAAAATGGTTTAACTACAGGGCAGTGAATTTTAGGGGAACATTTCCCAAACATGATGATGACTTTTATTATCTGTTTTTCATTGTTAAACTAAAGTCTTTTTTTCTGGCAATAGTTAGAAAACTGGGCCAGTTGTCAATTTCATGATTGAATCAAAATTAAAAACTCTTTGTCTTTATAGGCTTTTGTCATATCAATTAGAGATATTTGTAACAAGAAGTTGTAATAGAATAATCAGATTTTAAATCTGTAAAGAATCTTGGAAATGTCCTACCCCATCCATCCTCTTCCTACGTCACAGCCCACTGTTTATTTACCAATAAGAAAACAGTGAAGCTAAAAAACTTGTCCAAGGCCACCAGCAGAGTTGGAAGTAGCCTAGAATTAGCCAAATGCACCAAGAGATCACCTGCCTCTTTGATTTTTGCTCACTATGTTCTCACCATCTCAACTTTCTGAAACTCAGTTGTTATCTTACCTACTCTTGGAAAGTTTTGGGGAAACTCTCTCCTCACCAGTAGACTGAGTCAGACACTTCTCTGCCTTTCCTTTGCAAAACCATGACACACAGTATGAATGGAATTTACCTGCTATGTTGAAATTACTGATTTCCCTCTATATGCCTCTTTTGACTGGATGGACAGGTGGTGTGAGTCTGAATGTCTGTGTCCTACATAATATCCAGAATCTGTCTTTCAAAGATTCAGCCACTAGAATCAAAGTCTCCCTATTTCCAAGACTACATTTTTCACTATACAGTTTATATTTAGGCAATGTAAACATTTATTTATTTCTTTACTTGCTTGTTTTTATTATTGCACTGAACATCTGGATTTTGTTGTTGTTGTTGTTGCTTATTTGTTTTGTTTGTCTCCATAGCAACCCACCTCCATTTTTCAGTGAATGCCATTGGAAGTCACACAACAATCTGGGTAGTTTGGGTAGGATGGACTCCACCACTGGTTCCTGATCACTATATTTCATGGCCTTGGTTGGAGAGATGATTCCAGGGAAGGGTAGAGAACACGTGTCAGAAGAATCTGACTAAAGCTCAGGACTGTTTTCTTTTGTTTTCAGGACTGTACTCTTTTAGAGGAAGTTCTCCTTAGGCTAAAACTGATATCAGTAAATTTGATGTTAGTTTGAAACTGTTTGGGGTCACAACCTGGGGTCTGATTATGAAGCCAATACTGCAAAAAAAAAAAATAGAGTTGTGGAAAAAATAACACATAAAGATTTGAAAATACCCCTTAAACTTCTGAACCTGGCCATGTCTGAAATCATCAATGTCAATGAGAATGGCTTTAGCTGCAAGTAACAAAACATTCCATTAAAACCGATATAACATCAGTTTTCCTCATACAACAAAGAATTCAGGGGTAGATTGTTCTAGCACAGATTCAGTAGATCAAATCAGGGCTCTTGGGGGCTGGCCGAGTGGCACGGTGGTTAAGCACTGGCTTCGGAAGCCAGCGGCCCCGGTTCGGTCCCACATATGAGGGGCAGTGACACTGCCCTCAAAAAACAAACAAACAAACAAACAAACAAAGTTCCCGGTTCAGTCCCACATATGAGGGCCAGTGACACTGCCCTCAAAAAAAAAAAAAAAAAAGAGAAAGAAAAAAAAAATATCAGTGCTCTTGGCCCACACTTCTTGTCCAACCTACTGCAGGATTACATCCTTACACAACCATGACCAAAGATGGGTTAGAAAAGTGGATTCTTTGCCCTCTTTTTCTCAGAAAGTTTCCAAGAGTCCCAAGTTGACTTCTCTTTATATTTCATTGGCTAGGATTGGTCACATGCCCATACCCTACCTGTAAAGGAGGCTGGGTATGTGCAGATCTGTCATTTTTCACCTTCTCAGTGACAGTCTCTCTGGCAAGAAAAATAAATGGTAGTATAGGGATGTAGACCACTAGCAGGGTCTACCACATGGATTTTTCAGGTATATGAGGAAAACTAGTTCATTAATTTAAGCTACTTTGAGTCAGTTTCTGTCTTTTGCAAGCAATCATATATAATAAGATATCTCATTTAAAATTTATCTTTTTATTATACATTTAAACATTTTAAAGAATCTCTTAGAAATTAGTGTACTTTTATCAAATTAATAAAAATTATAAAGGTTATTCATTTTTGGACAATGGGTTTTCTGTCCATGTTTTCATATAGGTCCATCCAAACATCCATGTGTGTTAAGTAGAGCATTCATGCACTTACTGAGAAGATACGTGAGCCATTATAAACAGGCTTTGGTACAATTTTAACATAAAATCAGTTAATATTTTATAGGCTTCTTCATCTTTATCTTGTTTTCAATCTTTGAGATAAGAATATTTTTAGAATTTAAGATTAATGTGCTCTTTTATCCCCCACACATTCTGCAAATGCATGGCATTTCCATTGCTCACTATTGAAAAATTTTCTTACACGAAAGAGCATAGAGCATAAAGACATAAAAGCTGCGCTCAGCTGACTGGCAGAATTGGGACTCAGAATGTTTTTTTCTCTTCACAAAAAAAGTAGACTACTTTCAATAGTAAATATATTTCTTCAGTGAATTTTTCAGCGATTTTTAAAGAGACTTAACCATTTGTAAATTATTCTTTCCAATTTTTTTTTTCTAAATGATGTTGCTTTATTTTTTCAAAAGCCAGGACAGATGGCTTTTTTATTTTCAAATTTAATTATAGCTGTACATATGAGAAGCAAGCTTGTTACTGCCTTTTGCATGGACTTTATCCAAATTTTGAAGACAATTTTATAAATACTAAATTTTCTCAGTTTTCATAAGAGTTTCAGAAAAATAGATATCAACAGGACAGCTGGATTAATTTGAAATGAGTAGCATTAAAAAACAAGCCTTGTACCTCAACCACAATTATATATATATGCTTTTCTGAGTATAATTATATTTTAGTGAATAAAAATATAATCTGATTATAGAACCAGGGTGAATACTAATCCCGCTGCAGTTTTTAACTCTCCTCAAAGTTATTCGAATACTTTTTTTAACCTATGGTATATTTCAAATTGTATGTTAAAAATAATTAAAACTGATGTAATGCAACAATTAGTGCTTAAAATGTGAAGATGATAAAAATAATCAGACAAGGCCGGCCGAGTGGCTCAGTTTGTTTAGAGCTCACTCAAGAGTGTGAGCTGAGCTCTGAGCAACAGCAGTTTGATGCCCAGCCTGAGCTGAGCAGCCACTGAGCTGCCAACAGGTAGCAGGATGGCTCAGCTAAATAAATAAATAAATAAATAAATAAATAAATAAATAAAACTGGAAAAAGTTGGGGCAAAAATCAAATTTGAATTGGACGATGCTGGTAGAGTTTCTCAACCTTGGCTCAATTGACTCCTTGAGTCAGATACTTATTATATTTGTGGGGGAAGGGAGCTGTCCTGCGGTCCTATGTATTGTAGGATGTTTAGCAGTATGTTGAGTCTCTTTCCATTAGATGCCAGTAATATGCCCTTTCGTTGTGACAACAAAAATGTCTCCAGACATTGACAAATATCTCCTCGGGGACAGTATTGCCACCCCAAATGAGAAACACTACTCTACATCCAACTACCGATTTACAAGAAATTCAGAGGATAGAAGATGCAATCAACAAAATCCCAACACTGTGGGAAATTCTACAAATGACTTTTTTTTTAAATCCTACAAATAAATTGCAAGAAAGAGAAAAAAAAAAGATTAGAAAAGAGGCATATCAACCAACTGCAATGAATGGCACATGTTTGACCCTGATTCATAGAAACAAAGTATAAAAATGTTGTGCAACAATAAGAGAGCTATGAATAAACTGACTAGATATTTGATGATCTTGCAGAATTACTGGAATTATGGGATTTGGCTATGTTTCAAACAAAAAGATTTCATCTTTTAGGGAGCCTACTGAAATACTTTTTAGAAGAAATGATATGCTGCTTGGGATTTGCTTCAAACTGATCCAGGGAAGGATCTGAAAGGAGGGGCGCAAAGTATACAAAATAAGATTTGGTAGTGTTGAAACTAGGTGATGGGTTCATGAGAATTCATTAAATTATTCTCTTTACTGTGGATTATGCTTAATATTTGCCATAACAAACAATTTAAAAATATTTAGACACATCAACTGAAGGTCCAAGATAGCAGAATAGGTAAACACTATGTCTGCTCAGTCCCAGATTACATTAAAATTAAAATTAAATTGAGGCCGGGGTGGGACTGCTGGGCTGGCTGGCCTTCCAAGGGCTGGGCGGGGGCCAGGGTCCACTCCTAGCTTCTGTGGCCATCACCCTGAGGAGTCTCCTCACCTTCCTTGCTCTGTCCCCACCCCAACCCCACCCCTCCCCTGGCCGAGTGGGGCCAGGTGTGGTCGGCAGCCCTGCCCCAAGTGGCACTGCAGCTTCAAGGGATGCTCCAACACAGTGCTATGAGTCCAAGGCTGCAGCCATGGTGCTTGGTGCCAGCAGGACTAGGCCGGACGCGCTCATGGTGTCGCCAAGATGCCATCATGGGGCAGAAAGGCCAGGTGCGCTGAGTTCTTCACCTCCATTTAGATTCACAATCTGCCAAATTTACAGGCATTGCTCTTGAAGATCTCAGAAAGGCCTTTAAAACAAGACTGCAAGTGTGTGTATTTATCATGAAGCGAATGAATTCCCAGAGCAGTGGTTTCACTCAGCACAGGCAAATGGCTCTTGGGATTGTTATTCTCCTACTTGTTGATGTGATATGGGTTGCATCCTCAGAACTTACTTCCTATGTTTTTACTCAGTACACACAATCATTCTGCAACACCTTTGCAAAAACACCTATATTTGTTCTGTAGCTTTGGGACGTTATTATTTGGAAGTCACAGAGACAACAGTGTACAAGAGTGCTTCGAGGAAATCATGCCGCTTTTTTTGCAGATGCAGAAGGTTTCTTTGCTGCTTGCACAACACAGACAACTATGAATAGTTCTTTGAGTGAACCTCTGTATCTTCCTGTGACATTTCATGATCTTCCAAGTGAAAAACTTGAGAACACAAACACTGATACTGAAAAAACTCCCAAAATGTCTCGTGTAAGGTTCCGTAATATCATGGAAATTTGACAGCTTACACCAAGCCATGCATTGGAAGCTAAGTTGTCTCACATGTCATATCCTACTATGAAAGAAACAACAATTCTTACCGAAAACTGTGGAGAAACTTACTGCAACACAAGTACAAAAATTAGCAAGTTTTTTTGTTTTATTCATGTGGTTTCTTTGCAAATTCATCACATCAAAAGCACTTTCAGACACACAAGTTGCTAT